>CM075773.1:63152428-64643262 GCA_037974665.1 Ehretia macrophylla
GATTTGTTTCAACTATGGTGGATATGATTATGTTATTATGGATATGCTTGAACTATTATGTATGTTGGTAATATTACGACCCTTTGTATTATGATACTTAAATTAGTTAAGATCTAATTTATATCATTATAGATGCTTGTATGTGTTTTAGGGGCTTATTATTGTATATGGCAACTTTCATACTTTAATTTTTTTAGATGAATTAGTTCTTCTTTCTGTTTCTTAAATTCTATTTACAATTTTTTTATTTACTAATATTTTTGTAATAATAAAATTCATTCATTTTTTTTTGGTAAACATTTCTCTAAGAATAAAATTCATTCTTTTTGTAAAAAAGAATTCATTGGAAAGTATTTTCTAATAACAACCGAAGACTTTAAAATATTTTCCAATGTCATAACCAAACACCAGAAAATAGTTTCTATTGTGACAACCAAACATCAGAAAATATTTTTCAGTGTGACAACCTAACATCATAAAACATTTTTCAGGAAAATATTTTTCAAGAAAACATTTTTCCTCAGCAAGTTATTTTATGACAAACAAACGAAGCCTTAATTTTGCACTTTTCGTCGTAGGAAGGTCATCTTTCTTAGTGTGCGGTAGTTGTATTTCTGAGATTTACCTAAGCAAATTTTGGGGGCGTGATAGATTAGTGTCAGAGACTAGGTTCATTGATCATTTGAGACCTAGGTGGGAATGAGTAACTAGGTTTTTGCTCTACGAGGTATGGATTCTCAAACGTAACTAATGTAATTAAGGTTTTTACTTCATTGATTGTCTCATTTCATTCATTATTATTATTTTTTTCTGTTTTAAGTGTTAACTAAGAATTCTCACTAAGATGAAATCACTTTCATTCTTTATATTATTTACTGAACCAGAGCCTGATCTATTTGAATAAACTTTGAGGAATCTCTTGGTTAAGATACTCTAGTTCTTCTCAATTATAATAATCATGCATTTTATTGAATCTATTTTCATTGAGGATTTTTTTAGGGATGTGTAACTAACTATTATTTACTTTTATATAAATTTTGTTTTGCATGCTATGTTAGAAAATGACATTGTTACATTTATACTTATACGCACTATTTAGAATGGAAAACTTGATCATGTATTTATGAGTTAAATGAAAAGTTTTGATATAATATAAGACTTACCCCTTATTTTTTATACGCCAATTGTAATTGCCTTATTTGAATCATTTGGTTAAATCTTTATGTTATTAATCATTAAGCATCATTCATGATTGTTTAGTTATTCATAAAAATGATAGATGGATGGCATTAAGTGATTTTGTTTTATTTAGTGCTATTGATTGATAATACTTTGGTAAACAATATCCTTATACCATTGTGGGTCATTGGTTCTAAAAATCGAAAACCTAGTCTCTTAGTAAGATTGCATTGAAAATTATTACTACTCTTGCTATATTGTTGATAGTCCAGTATGCATAAGGCTTACCCCCTTCCTATCAACATCCCATTTGGATCTATTGTCAAATTTGTAGATATTGCACCTCCGTTAAGTTGAGCCTTTTAGTCCTTGAGGATATCATTAAAATTTAGGCTTCGTTTATTGGCCATAAAATAACAATGCTTGTGGAAAATTTTAAAGTATACATAATAAATTTCTAAAACTAAATAATTTCGAATAATTCTATAAATCATAATCGTAATAGGACAAAAATATAGAAATTTACAAAGGTGAGGATTAGACCACTTACCTCTAAGAAGAATTAATCACTAAACCTCAAGATATCCAAGACTTTCACATGAACAAGAATGTAAATAGTGATAAAATCCAAGGTTGTGAAAAATGTTCAAGGCTTAGGCATAATAACTGAATGTATTTAGGCTACAACTCAAGAGATTTTATAGGCTACTCTAGGTTAGAAATACACTTATTGGCTTGGGCTCAAATAATTATTAAAAAGCCTAATCCAACAAAAGTTTAATTTTTAATCCTTAGTTCAAATAAATAATTTAGCTAATTTAGACCCAAAAGCAAAGTTTTTGTGCGTGGCTGCTTTGCAAATTTTGTCAATCAGGTTATGAAACAATGGATAATCTTCCACTATTTTGCCCGTGGAGCAACTTGGTTTTCACTGCATCACCTATCCATTGCAAGCCAGATCCAAGAAATGTAAGAGATATTAAAAAATAACATCTAAAATTTCCACTCTACTTTCAATTCAAAGTAGAGCATCTAGAATTTTTCATCAATGATCAAAAGTTTGATGTCTGTTACATTGGCACCTCATATGATTTCTAACAGTTGGAACCATTGCAGATTTCAACTGTAGCATTGATAGTTTTCAGATAGCTTAATTAGCTACTTACTATTGTTATGAATTTCCAGAATTTTAGTTTACATGTATGAAATTGCGAGTTGGAACTTAACCGTATACCTAACCAATTGTACTATAATAACCTATCAGAATTTAAAGGGTATAAAGGTGAAAACCAAAAGCAATCCTCGAACGGTAAGGAGAGAACAATATTCACAACATAATTACATATGATAAGGACAGTAAACCAAATGCGATAGAAACTGATTTGAATAAAGAACTGCATTAATTTTAAGGGTTGTGACTCATGAGTGATTGGAGATTGGGTGGATGGCTCAATTTCGACACTTGCATGCGGAGTATTATTTGGCATTGATGAATGCAATTGAGTTGAAGAGCGAGCAAATGGTCCTTGTTGTGCCAAAATATCATTAAGGCAGGAAATAGGAAATGGAGACTTTGTGAATGTCGTGACCTGTTGCTGCAAAGATGGAGCATTAGAGATAGACGACAGAGAAGGAAAATTAGCTTCATCAAATACAACATGCCGAGATATGAACACTTTATATGTACGAAGATTGAAGCATTTATATCCTTTGTGACATGGGCTATAGCCAAGAAATATGCAGCGACAACTCTTATAATCCAGTTTGGAACGGCCAAATGGACTTGAGCACGGATAACAAAGCAAGCCAAGTACCTTAAAAATGAATAATCTGGAATTTTCCCATAGAGAAACTCATAAGAAGATTTGTTACCCAATAATGGTGTAAGCATCTTGTTGATTAGATAGATTGTTGTTGAGAAGGCAAAGTTCCAAAACGCATGAGGCAACTTACTGTAGGCGAGCATAGTTAGCCCAGTTTCAACCAGATGTCATTGTTTACATTCCGCTATTTCATTATGTTCCGGGGTTCCGGGACATGACATTTGATGAATAATACCTCGTTCTTTAAAATATAATTGGAGATTATTAGCAATGAATTCACCCCCACCATCACTCTAGATAATTTTTGTTTTAGTACCACAGATTTTCAACCATGGAGATAAATTGCGGAAAGACAGTTGTAACATCTGATTTACGAACAAGTGGAAAATACCATGCATAACGAGTAAAATCATCTATTAAAATGAGATAATACTGAAAGCCTTCAATTGAATTTGTCGGGGCTGGACCCCATACATCGCAATGAATAATATGGAGTACATTTGAAGAACATAATACATGATTCTCAAAGGACAGCCGGTGACTCTTGCATAATTGACAACTGCCGCACAGTGATGTTGAAGCAGGGGAAACAATTATTGGGTCTAATTTGCGAAGTTGCTGAAAGGTTAAAATGGATGGGTACCCCAAGCGAGCAAGCCAAACCTCGGAGGATACTTTATTTGCTGTGAAACTGAACTTGAAAGGTTGACGAAGAGCATAAAGAGCTCCCTCAATCATGCCTTGATGAAGAGTTCTACCTGTCTTAATATCCTTAATACAATAGTCAGATGGAGTGAAAATAAAGTAGCAGTCATGTTCCTTTGTGAACTAAGCAGCAGATAGAAGTTGTTTGGCAATTGAGGGAACAACCAGTACATTAGAATGTAAAATGGAGCTATGAGATTAAGGAATAGAAGTGATACCAGTTTGAGAGATAGGCAACCCAACGCCATTTCCTACTAAGACACGATCAGTACCATTATATGGTTGCTTATTGGAAACACGATTTTCATCTGAGGTCATGTGATGACTAGCTCCTGTATCAATATACCACACAGAATCAGATGAGTCAGAAATTTGCATTGCCGAAATAGCATTAGTATTTGTTGAAATATCTGTAAAGAAGAAGATTTCTTGAGCAGTGTGCCTCACCAGATCTTGAGCAATGTGATTCTTGAGCAGTTTGATGCATTTATTATGTTTGACAATTGTAGTTTAGAATGTCTATTTAAACCCTATTGTTTTACATTCTATAAGATATCTAAACACAAAACATGAAGATGAGATTCTTGTATTATACTTTTTCAGTCTTATATCCTTTTTGGTATCAAAAGCCAAAACGTTAGAGGAAAACACACACACACACAAAAAAAGTTACTGTTCATCATCATCCTTCAGCTATCTACTATTCATCTCCTTTAGATTTTCTTCACAAACAAACTTATCTCAGTCGCGGCTTAGGGAGCAAATCTTCGACGCCACCGTCAACAGATCTCTGACGCCGTCAGAAGCAGATCTCCGACACCATCTCTGACGTCGCCACCATAGCTGCTCTCCGACGCAACCAAATCTCGTCGTCTTCATGATAAAAAAAAAATCATGCTCGCGGTCGCCATTTCTTTTCCTTCAAAAAATTTTCAGCCATTTCAAGTTGCACATTGTCCCAATTGCTTCCAGCCATTTCTTGTTCATTTCTTATAGGGTTAAAGTCAACATTGGTAGGTTCTTTTTCGTGATAAAGCAAGCGGTCCCCAATCTTTTTCCCTACAAAAATTCTAGCCATTTCTTGCACGTTTCTTATGGGGTTAAAGTCAACATTGGTAGACTCATTTACATGAAAAAGCACGCGGTCCCCATTCTTTTCCCCTAAAATAAAAAAAATTTAAAAAAAATCCAGCCATTTCTTGTTCATTTATATTTGAGTTAAAGTTGTGCATTCTGCGAATGATGAAAATCAGAAGATAACATGGGGACACCACAATAATTTTTTGTTTGTTTAATGTAAAAATCTTTACCCGAGGCAAGCACTTGTACATTTTTTGAATAAGATTATTATCAAAAGTGACCTATTGGTCCCGCGTGGTTGGTGTTCTTTCTCTACATTGTCGTCTCTCTTCGAGGTATCCGAGTGTCCGGCTACCTTTTATCGTCACTGTTGTTATCTGCCTTCATCTGCCTTGTCTTCGTGTCATTATCTTCTTTGCTAAGTATTAGCCTTTTTTTATTTACTAAATATCAGCTGTATTTTATTTGCTAAATATCAATGTCTTATTTGTTCTTTTGGAACAATAGTGATATTATCACTATTTTTATTTTGAAGCTATTATCTTTAGAATATTGCATCTATGGCTCATACTTTTGTGCCCTTAGAATCAACTCTGGCAGAACTCTGGCTCCTCCAGATTACAGTCAACTTCAGGCTCAAATTGCTTAGCTTCGACTACATTTGGGTCTAACTTCACGTTTGGCCCCACGACTACCATTGCTACCGGTACTCTTACCGTTCTTCATAGTAAGTTAGGCCAACCATCTTGGATTTTGGATCCTGGGGCCAATAACCATATGACTGGTGAGCTTTCCATATTTTCCTATTCTGTCACTTGTATAAATCAATCAGTTCGAATTGCCGACGGAACTTCTATTCATATCCGTTGTCAGGGAGATGCCTGTTTATCCTCAAATATTACTCTTCACTCCGTCTACTATGTCCCTAAATTTGCTTATAATATGTTATTTGTTAGCCATCTTACCAAGAGTCTCAACTGTGCAGTTGTTTTCTTACCCAATCATTGTTTCTTGCAGGACCTGACTTTGAAGAAGATTCTTGGCAAATGATATGAGCACGATGGACTTTACTATTTTGGTGAACCTTCAATTTCTACTATACCCTCGTCTAGTCTGCACGCCTCCGTGTCTTCTATTTTTGGTACTTCTGTTGAATCTCTTCAAAACCTAGATTTGTGGCATGCTCGTTTATGACATACAAATTTTCAATATTTATGTTGGTTATTTCCGTCTTTTAATAAAGCATGCAAGGATTCTAAGTTGAAATGTGTGACTTGTGGATTGTCAAAACATACTCGTACTACATATATTCCTCAAATGTATCGAGCTCCCTGTGCCTTTGACCTTGTCCACTCTAATATTTGGGGACCCTCTTCTATCATGACCCTTTCTCAACATCGTTACTATGTAACTTTTATAGATGATTATAGTCGTTGTACTTGGGTCTACCTAATGAAGAAAAAATCTGAAGACTTCACTCATTTCATTCACTTCCTTCAAATGGTAAAAGCCTAATTTCACTGTTGTTCGTAATATCAGGTCTGATAATGGTAGGGAATACTTAACCAATGATTTTCGAGCCGAACTTAATAAGAGAGGCATTCTTTAGCAACTTACTTGTCCTTATACACCTGAACAAAATGGTGTGGCGGAACGAAAGAACCACCACATTATGTATATGGTTCGGTGTCTTTTACGTGGTATGAATGTCCAGAAACATTTTTGGCACATGGCTGTCCTCATTGCTATATACATAATAAATTGCACACTTAGTCGTGTCCTCCAAGGTCAAACACCCTTGCACATTCTACTGCCAAATACTATTCTCCTACAAGTTTTTGGGTGTACATGTTTTGTTCAAAATCGTAGCCCTACCCGCACTAAGCTAGACGATAAGGCTATCCGTTGTATCTTTCTCAGGTATTCTTCCATGTCTAAAGGATATAGGTGTTATGATCTTGTAACTCACTTTCACCACTCTATGGATGTCACTTTCCTTGAGACTACCCTATTATTCTCTACTCCTTCTTCGTCCTTAGAGCAACCTCCTGAGAAGTTATCTACTTCAGATCCTCCTTTGCTTCCACGCCCTATTCTTCTACTTGACATATCTCTGCTTACCACTAAATTACCACCTAACACCAGTGACTTTTTATTACCTGTTTCGTCTCCAATCCCATTACAGGTCTACTCTCGGCGTCATCGTGCTTCACCTTCACTGCTAGATTCTTCTTCAGATTCAGGTAACCCTACTTCTCCCTTGGTATCTGAACCTATCTTTCCTCATTACCCTACTCGTGAACGGCGTCCCCCTTCCCGTTACTTGGATTCGAGTAGTACTAATCATCATATTGCCAAGTCTGTGTCTTTTCAGGGTCTCTCCAATCAATATAAATCTTTCCTTGGCCAGGTTGATTCAGTTTCTATTCCTCGCTCCATTCATGAGGCTCTCCAGAATCCTTTATGGGTGGCTGCTATGAAAACATAAATGGATGCCCTACAACAGAATTAGATGTGGGAGCTGGTAGATCTTCCAGCTAGTGAACGGACAGTTGGGTGTAAATGGGTATTTAGTGTGAAGTACCTTGCAGACGACACCATCGATCGATATAAGACCCGTCTTGTGGCTAAAGGGTTCACTCAGGTACCAGGCAAAGATTTCGGTGCCACATTTGCCCCTGTTGCTAAATTAACTACCGTCCGACTCCTTATTTCTTTGGCCGACTCTCATTCTTGGCCTCTTCGCCAATTGGATGTCAAGAATTCCTTCCCTAATGGCGACCTATCTAAGACAATCTACATGGATCCTCCACCAGGTTTTCGGGCTTAGGAGGAGTATTCAAGGAAAGTATGTTGCCTTCGCAACTCTCTCTACGGGCTTAAACAGTCCCCTCGAGCTTGGTTTAGTCGTTTCAGTGAGGTGGTCCTTACTATGAGTTTCACTCAGTGTCATTCAGATCATACATGTTTCATTTGTCGCCATCCTCAGGGTAGGTGCATCATTTTATTAGTATATGTAGATGATATTATCATTACTGGAGATGACACTGCAGGGATGGTTCAAGTGAAGCGTGACCTTGGGACGATCTTTGACATTAAGGATTTAGGCATACTACGATACTTTCTTGGTATTGAGGTGGCTTGAAATCGTCAGGGTATATCTTTATCCTAGCGAAAATATACAATGGATCTCCTTCAGGATACAGGTATGCTTGGTTGTCGACCTGTCTCCACTCCTATAGATCCCAATCTTAAGTTGACAACAGAATTAGGGAAATTATTAACTGAGCCATCAGTATATCAGAGACTTGTGGGCTGACTTATCTACTTAACTAATACAAGGCCGGACCTTACATATGCAGTGAGTGTTGTAAGCTAGTTTATGCATGCACCTCGCACACCTCATCTGGATATAGTCTATCACATCCTTCGGTATCTTAAAGCTTGTCTTGGTCTCGGTATCTTCTACGCAACTGGTATACAGGAGGGACTATCGTGTTACACTGATGCTGATTATGCGGGGTCAAAAAGTGATAGGCGTTTTACCTCGGGGATGTGCACCTTCCGTGGAAATCATCTTATCTCATAGAAAAGTAAGAAGCAAGCTATTGTCTCACGATCTTTCGTAGAAGCTAAGTACCGTGCTATGGCTCAAGGAACATGTGAAATTCTCTGGTTACGCTGTCTTTTGACTGAGTTGGGTTTTTAAGTGATTAACTCGTCTACCTTGTTCTTGTGATAATAAATCTGCCATTATATTGTCCTCTGACTCAGTCCTTCATGAGAGGACAAAACACATTGAGGTTGATATCCATTTTATTCGGGAAAAAGTTCGCTCAGGGGTTATCACACCTTGTTTTGTTACATCATCCGAGCAGGCTGTTGACATGTTTACTAAGTCAATTGGACCGTCACTTCTCCAATCAGCTCTTGTCAAGCTCGGGCTCGTTGATATCTTCACCCCAACTTGAGGGGGAGTGTTGAAATATCTGTAAATAAGAAGATTTCTTGAGCAGTGTGCCTCACTAGATCTTGAGCAATGTGATTCTTGAGCAGTGTGATGCATTTATTATGTTTGACAATTGTAGTTTAGTTTGTCTATTTAAACCCTATTGCATTACATTCTATAAGATATCTAAACACAAAATATGAAAATGAGATTCTTGTATTATACTTTTTCAGTCTTATATCCTTTTGTATTAGCATTAATTGCATTGTCCGGAGCCCAACAGTTGTTGGCCTTGTGATAGGGATAGCCACATCGATAACAGACGGCATGTGAAGAGCCTGAATTAGAAGAAGTTGAATTAGTTGGCTGGAGTTCTCGTCCTCGCCCTTGACCACAATTGTCACGCCCCCCTCGACGTCCAGATAAAAATAAACCACGTTGAGGAGAGAATTGGCATGGAGAGTCATTTGATTCATGAGCAGGTACAACGATAAGAGCAACAAATTTGGAGACAATGGATGAAGCAGACTGCAAGCGAATTTCAAAATCCATAAGAAGACCACACACTTCAGCGAACGTGGGACTATCAGGTTTGGAGTTCACAACAACAACTATTGGATCAAAATCAGAACCTAAGCCCCAAAGAGTCCATAACACAAGATCGTCGTCGGCAACATTACAGCCAGCACTTACGAGAATAAGAGACAACGACTTGGCATATTGTATATAGGCATGAATTGATCGAGACGCTTTACACAGAGACTGAAGTTCAGTCTTTATTTGTTGGATTCTTGCTCTGGATTGTGAACCGTAGAGAAGCTCCAAAGTAGTAGTCCAAACATCGCAAGCTGTGACTTTATCAACCACCTAAGATAATTCTGAATCAGAAAGGGAAACCAACAGCCACCCGAGAACTATTTGATCGAGACGTATCCATTGAATCATTTCAGAAGCAGGAGTAGAAGGTTTATGAATTGATCCATCAATGAAACCCAACAAGCCATGACAACGAAGAACGGGATAAACCTGCGTCTTCTATAGGATAAAGTTATCAGTACCAAGTTTAGGGGAAAGTTCTTGGGGAATGCTCTTCACGACGGGCAAAGACGCCAGGGAAGAGGTGGGTGTATTAATTTTTGGGTTCGCAGTGCGGGAAGGTGTATTAGAGGAGCCATCAGCGGCAGCAGTGGATACCATGAGAAGAAAGGTGAGTTTGCAAGAAAAGAAGATTTTGTAGAAAAAAAAATCCCTACGCTCTGTATACCATGTAAGAAATAATTTTTTGCCCTGAACATACAGTGCTTTCATTGACTATTTAAGGTTGTAATTACAGAGAAGTTTACAAGAAGTAGGAAACGTATTTGATATGTACAAGTGTAACTGAAGATAACAACAAATTATGCCAACACAATCAGTAATTAGAGATAAAGTGAAATCTCTTATGTGATAAGCCTTTACATTTATAAGAGCCAAAATTTCAATTTTCAAAGTATTTTGCTGGCCCAAGTGAATAAAGAAACCAAATATAAGGTCCTCCTTACAGTCACAAAGAATTCTCCCACCTCCTGCCATTCCTTCAGGACCATGAACATTACCGTCAATGTTGAGCTTGTAAAAGCCAACAGCTAGTTTTCTCAACTTCACATTTTTAGGCACACATGAAGATGGTCTTTCATAAGAACAATAGAAGGAGGCTGCCAGATTTAAATCTCCCTTCCATTGCTATATCTTTAAAAGATTTGTTTGAAACAATTGTGCTATGAGTCTCCTCACATGCCAGATAATTCTAGAGGAGTAAAAGCCCAAATTCCTATACTTGGCATCATTTTTTTTTTGCTAAAAGGAAGCGGGTATAAATTAATGATAAAAAAAACTACAGAATCCAAAAAACAAATACCAAAAAATATGGTCATCAACATTCCAAGCCCTACAGATAACTTGGTTCAATAGAGAATATCTAACTTTCTTAATCTTGTATATTTTAGTCATAACATCAAAAACAATATGCTTGAAGATGTCTTCTTCGGATAGAGCTTCTCCAGTGTAAACACGTCTATTTCTTTCTTTCCATAAGTGGAAAACAAAGGATCCAAAGAAATAACAGTAGATTGAAAAGTGGAAGTTGCTGCAATATGATCAAACCATTCAACAATCGAGCTCCAATTGTTAATATTGGGAGGGCCTTTGGTTAGATTCCACCCTCTTCTCTAGATTCGGCGACTGAATGAGCATAAACCAAAGAGGTAATCCATATCCCCAATGCAGGCCCGACAAAGAACACAAAGGGGATCCAAGTACAATCCCTAAGACAAAAGCCGCTGTTTAGTAGGGAGCTTATCCAACCAATAGAGTCATGTACAAAATGAATGTTTAGGTATTGCCTGTTTAAACCAAATAGATTTGTTCCAAATGGCCAAGCTATATTGTGGTTTGATAAGATCCAACAACCATCTCATTTTGTATTCCCCATTGGGGGAGTTGATCCAAATGCAATGATCTTCTCTGTTGAGGTCAGGTTACTAATCACCAATGTATTGAGAAATTACCTAAAAGATAGAGGATTTTTTCGACCAAGACGAGTGACCTTCTGAAATGAAGTCTTTAACCAGAGAGTTAATGTCATAGCTAGCCTCTTGAATAACATGTTCCCCAAACACATCAATTAGAATTCCCAAAGGGTGCTAATGGTCCTTCCAAAAAAGAGTATTGCAACCATTACCAACCCTATGTATGATACAATTTTTACCCAATGGTCGTAACTGGAGAATTTTCCTCCATGACCAAGTCGGGCGATTGGGCATAAGAGCATCCCAAATATTTGTGTCACAGAGGTAGTTTGAATAGATCCACCGACCCCCCACAGATTTCTGTTTAGTATGTAGAATCCAAAGATACCTTAAGATGGCTGCTTGATTGGTATCTTGGAGCCTTGGCAATCCCAAGCCTCCCTCATCTGTTTTTACAGACATAACTTAGGCTTTTTTCCCAAGATTGTCTGAACCGGACCAGAGAAAAGAGACAAGAACCTGTTCAATAGCTTTGAGACATCCTTTAAGGAGGATGAACATACGGGCCCAGAAAGAGTGAACATTGCTAAGAATTGACTTCACAATTTAGAGATGGCTCGCATATGAAAAATTGCTAGTTGACCACTTTCCAATTCTATTAGTGATGCGATTAACAAGTTGTTTGCAGTGACTGTTGAGAAGTCTACCAGGTATAAGAGGCACTCCTAGGTATCTGATAGGAAATGAGCCAATATTGAAACCAAAAATATTGGTGATCCTCCTGCTTGTAGCATCATCATACCCCCTAATGAAGATTGAGAATCAAATAGAAATTCCCAGCCTTTTTTGTTCAGCTTATTGAAGTATGCATTTGCTCTCCAAGGTACTCGATCGTGGTTAATGGTGAACTTGTGGGATTCTTCAAGGGAGCCGAAGGTCTTAGGTAGGGGGACCCTTTATCCCTTTACCTTTTTGTTATTGGTATGGAAATCTTGTCTTGCATCCTCTCCAAAGTTGCTCTCAAAAGGGGGTTTTTATTTCACCCAAGTTGTCATAAACTCAAGCTGAACCACTTTATGTTTGTTGATGATCTGCTCATATTTTCCAAACCTAATGTTTAATTTGTGTCTTGTATCAAAGCTTCACTCAGGCTCTTCGATCGGATGTTTGGTTTACAAATGAATCCTTGCAAGAGCAACATATTTCTTGCGGATTGTAGAGATCAACTTAAGAATCAAATTCTACGGATTCTTGAGTTTGAGGAGGGCTCTTTATCGATTAAGTACCTTGGTCTCCCTTTAATCACGGGTATACTTGGTATGCAGTCCTGCAGAGAACGTGTGGATAAAGTGTTGAGTATAATCAATCACTGGGCTGCTAGATCTCTTTTATATGTTGGGTGCCTTCAACTTATTAAATTAGTTCTGATTGGGATCCATTCATTTTTGTCTAGCATGTTGATATTGCCGATTGGTACTCTTAAAGTTATAGAGAGTAAATTTGCTCATTTTCTTTGGAACGGGGATGCCGCTAGCTAGGCTTGTGCTAAAGTTGCTTGGATATCAGTTACGAAACCTTTTAAGGAAGGGGGACTTGGAAACCGTCAACTTGAAGAATTAAATACTTCTTTTCTGCTAAAACAAGTTTGGGCCTTATTACATGAGTCTAATTTTGTTTGGTCTCGTTGGGTAAGATCTGTTCTTCTTAAGGGCAAAATATTTGAGGATATTGATACCCCTGTCAATGTGGCTTGGGGGTGGAGAAAGCTCCTGAGTGTTAGAAATATTGCAAGACCTCTTGTTCGGCATAGACTTGGCAATGGAGTTAATACTTTTTTTAGGAAAGATCTTTGGCATGAGGATGGTATTTTGCTTGATAGATTCTCTTTTGATGTTGTGCTTGAGTTTGGTATTAGTATTGATTTGTCAATCGCTGATGTTTTTATGCTGCCAAGATCATTCTCTTCGAATGTTGAGATTGATTCCATTGTTAGACAAGCCCAGTCCTTTATTATGGAGGTTACCAGACGGGACAAACTGATTTGGACTTTGAGCCTTTACGGTAAATTCAGCTTGTACCATACTTGGGATGGCATTCGAGCTCGAGGTAACTCTGTCCCTTGGTACCATCTAGTTTGGTTTAAACAACATGTTCCTTGTCATAGTTTTATTGCTTGGGTTACTATTTTGGATCGTCTTCTTACTAAACAACGACTTAATAGCTGGGGTTTGCAAGATAATCCTAAATGCCTGTCGTGTGGTGAATTAGATGAATCTAGAGATCATATTTTCTTTTCTTGTAGTTTCTCGAAGAAGATTTGGCTTAAGGGTCTGAGGTACTCTTGTAGTTCTCGATTCCTAATTGTTTTGAATAATGTTCTTGAGTGGCTGATTGAAGTTTGCAAGTGTGATTAGCTCCAATCACTAGTTTTTAAATATCTGTTCTCGGCCACACTTTATTTTCTTTGGAGTGGAAGAAACAAAAGGCTTCATGACCAGGTTTCTCTTAATGAAGAGTGTGTTTTTGAGGAAATGAAGTTCGTTGTAAAGTATAGAATCAGGAATGTACATAAATATCTGATAAATATAACTAACACACGTATTTGTACTTTTTAGAATATTGATGGCTACCAACTTATGAATGCCTAGTGTGGTTTGGTGCCATGGTTTCTTTGTCATGATGTAATGAATTTTGTTGAGTTTAATGGAATCACTTGCTAAATTAACAAAAACAAGGGTCATAGGATATATGTTATGAAATAGAAGTAGCTAGAAAACTCCTGAAAGAATGTAGAGCCATGATCTCTCACATTTTTAGATAAGGTAACTAGCCAACTGATTTCTTGCTAATCTTGGAGTTTCTGTTACGAGCCTTCAAGTTTTTGAGGATACAAATAGCTTTAAAAGGCTTTGAGGTTTGATCCATCTGGGTAAAGCAGCTCTTCCTCAATTTAGATTATAGGTTCCTTTTAACTGCTTTTATTGTAATTTTTCAGTTTCGTATCTTTTTGCTTGTTGCTATTAATTGAGTTGTTTCTTTTAAAGATGTTATACATCTTTCCACTTAACAACTCAATTAAGAAGCTTGATTAGGATCTTTGTAAGAAGAGGTGGCTTGTACCTCTTCTAGAGTAGTTAGGACGGTAGGACATGCTTCAATTCCCCGCCCTCCAGTGCAGGTCAAGTTTGGTCCCCCTCAAACCTTGTACTTCTTTTTTTGATAATTAATAAAACCCCACAAGGAAGTTCCTCTCGTTTTGCCAAACAAATAAAGTTAATAAGACTCAAATACTATTACTTATTTTTGTGAAATATATGATGTATTGAAATTTGGATATATTTACTAACAATTTTATTTACGCACTATATGATAAGTAATCATATTGTCATATGTAATAATCAATATTATAATTACTTGTAGAGGCAAATGATAAGACATATACCTTTCTTATAATTATTAGTTCCTATGTCGTATGTTAATTAATTTAAAGCTATAGCTCATGGTGATTGGATTAAATATACACCATTTGATTAGTATATTTAATTATATTGTCATACTTTGCATTATATAACTGGGAAAATTTCACAAATAGTCCCTATTGTTATCCTTTTGTCTCAATTTAGTCCCTATTATTCCATTTGTCTCAATTTAATCCCTATTGTTTGCAAAAAAATCTCAATTCAGTCATTTCCGTCAAATAAGGGTTAAATCTAACAGAAAGTTGGTCACGTGCACTGCATGTGACCACGGTCTCAGGGGCAATTTTGGAATATAACAATAAAAGTTCAATTTAGTCCTCAATGTTTTGAAAAAGTTTCATTTGAGTCCTCAATATTTTAAAAAAATTTCAAATAAGTCCTCAATGTTTTAAAAATATTTCAAATAAGTCCTCAATGTTTTAAAAATATTTTAAATAGATCCTCAATATTTTAAAAATGTTTCAAATAGGTCCTCAATATTTTAAAAATATTTTAAATAAGTCCTCAATATTTTAAAAATATTTCAAATAAGTCCTCAATGTTTTGAAAAGATTTCAATTAAGTCCTTACTGTTCTATAAAGTTGTAAATAAACCCTTACGGTCCTCCATCTCTTAAACACACAAGGTTTGGGTGGTTAACAAGGAGGAAATAGACTTGTATTGATGGATGTAGCTCAAAAAATTTAGTTGAGTTAGCTTTTAACTAATAAGTGATAGATAACTAAGATAGCGTCTGCGAAACCAAATTCGAATTCGTCAAAACCAAAATTAGGGAAGTCAGAATACGTAAACAAATAGGCAGAATAAGGACACAATATACGTTACCAACTACAGACCTTTAGCATTTTTCATTTGAATACCTGTTATGAAAACAATCATAAACACCTCAACATTAGAAAAAATGATGTTTCTTCATCCTTAATCCAAAAAAAACATAACAATAATATCATCAAAGCATTAGTCATAAAAGCCTGTCATAATCCCATAACCTGTCATAAAAAAAAGTCATTAAATATGGTTAAAGTCATTATATTTAGTTGTCATAGTCCCATCCATATACAAAAATCATCTTTACATATCCTGTCATAATCCCATCCATTTACAAAAATATCCATCAGTCATGTCATAACCTATTTGTAACCCATCCACAAAAACCATTGAGTTGACTAACTTTGTTCATAGCATGTTCATTCATCAATATGAACAAAGTTACAAAAAAATATCCATCAGTCCTGTCATAACTCATTTGTAACCCATCCACAAAACCACTGGGTTGACTAACTTTGTTCATACCATGTTCATTCATCAATGTGAACAAAGTAAAGACTTAATTGAAATCTTTTCAAAATATTGAGGTCTTATTTGAAATATTTTTAAAACATTGAGGACTTATTTGAAACATTTTTAAAACATTGAGGATCTATTTGAAATATTTTTAAAACATTGAGGACATATTTGAAATATTTTTAAAACATTGAGGACTTATTTAAAATATTTTTAAAACATTGAGGACTTATTTGAAATTTTTTTAAAACATTGAGGACTCAAATAAATTTTTTTCAAAACATTGAAGACTAAATTGAACTTTTATTGTTATATTCCAAAATTGCCCCTGAGACCGTGGTCATGTGAGGTGCAGGTGACCAATTTTTTGTTAGATTTAACCCTTATTTGACGGAAGGGACCAAATTGAGATTTTTTTGCAAACAATAGGGACTAAATTGAGACAAATAGAACAATAGGGACTAAACTGAGACAAAAGAGTAACAATAGGGACTATTTGTGAAATTTGCCCTTATATAACCCATAGCATAGCATATTATATTAGTGTAATTTTTTTTCTCATGTATACCATAGCATATGAATTTGTCTTTGGTTTCTGGCACTATGAATTCTTGGCATATGAATTTAGTTTGACATGGACTTTTATGATTCTAGGCATGAAATCTTATGATTTTTGCATGAACTTCAACATTTTTGAATATATGATATTTATGAACTATGATAATATGACTATCTAATGTATAAGAATATTTTAAAGGTCCCAAGAAGTTTTTTTGGGGGTTACCACTTACTGAGATTTGTTTCTTAGTTTGTAAAAATATTTTTCTTTGAAAAAGATGGAGTAAAATGTATCATACCCCCTTGTGTTTTGCAAAAGTTGTATAATTAACCTTGTATTTTCAAAAGTGGCGTATAACCCTCTGTGTTATCCATAATGTTGCACACTTTCCCCAATCTGAACTTCGGTTAAATTTGTTTTGTCATAAACTATAAAAGACGAAATTATCCCCATTAAATCATTTTTGTTTGTATTTTTATTTAACTTTTCAAATTTCTTCACTATAATGCATCACATTAATGAAATTTTGATTAAAACAAATTCATATAAATTTTATCACTTTTGATTCTACTTGAAATTACGAATCTAATGCTTCAAGTTTAATGCGATTTCAACAAGAATTGAGAAAGATATAAATTTTTAAAGGTTTTTTCATGGATCAACACACTGCAGCGCTAAAGATGATGACCCAAACGACGTCGTTTTGAGATTCAAGCCCGACCAATAAAGTAATGCCACGTACCAAATGGTAGAATTTAAAAAATATATTGCCACTACAGAGATTTGAACCCACAACCTTCATCACGCATGTGAATAACTTGACCATTAGGTTGAAAATAATATTTTGTCTTGTTAAAGGTCGAAATAATCTATATCCTTTATAATAAAATAGCCACCACAACCTACCATCTCCGCCATTCCTCTAGCCAGCTTCACCAACTACCTCTGCCACTTCTTGCAACTACCTCTACCAGCGACTGACGAATGTATCAGTTCGAAGATCCATCAAAGTAATACACGACAACAAGTATTTTTTTTTTGTCAAAGACAATAAGCATTTTAAAGTCATAAAATTTTGAAAAAAATAGGGTTTAATTCAAAAGTTAATCTATTTTAATTTTATATATTTTTTAACTAAACCATCCATTGTGGATGGCAGGTGATAGCAACACGAAATTTGCCAATATCAATGTGTAATGCCATACCATCCGTCGTGGATATATATATATATATATATATATATATATATACACACACACACACACACTTAATTTAAAATTCAATCTCAAGGTTCAATTGCTAGACGAAAATTATATATACGTTATAAGAATTTTTAAAAGATTATTAATATTGAGTATCTAAAATTATTTATGGTGAAGATATGTAGTGGTGGAATGTGGTAGTGGTGAGGAAGAAGATGAGTGAAAAAAAAAGTTAGAAACAATATAAGGGTATTTTGGTCAATGAACATGTATTTTAATAATTTTTGCAATTCTTAGTTGTATTGTAAGTGTGTGTGTATCACTCTCCATTAAATTTAACGAAAAATTGTATAGAAGGGTTATGATGCAACATTATAGATAACACAAGAGATTCTATGCCACTTTTGAAAACACAGGGTTTGTTATGCAACTTTTGCAAAACATAAGGGGGTATGCTACATTTTACTCCAAAAGATGAGAACAGACTTTGTGTAACGCCTCGATCCCTCGCGAGACTGGAACTTCTATTAACCATGTTATTCTCAACCTAATTCCAAACCCGGGCACAAAAATTTTAGGGGAAACGGACGGAGTTTTCCCTGTTTATAGAGCTAACAGTTTACCTGCACACAAAATATAAACTCACAAAATCATAAACCAAGCTCTTTAACAGTTCTCATCCTCCATTTTCATCACATTCAACAACTCCTCAAGGCCATCCGAGTCTTGGAACACAACAAAAGTCCACAAGCAAGCATGCAATAGATTATAGAATTCCCTAGTCAGGAGATTGGTTATCATACCACTCTATTATACTCTATTCAACCTACTTAAAGGTTAAATATTTCAATCATTCTTTATCTCATTTCACACAAGCAAACAAGCTACTTAGACAATAAGGTAAATCTTTAAAGTTATTACATGTCAGTTGGGAGATTTAAATACAATCCTCTACGGTGCAACATAATTGAGTCTGTTATACCCGAGGCTAATCACGAAGGAATCAAATCTCTTGTACCAATACCTTGGCGCCTGCTTTAAACTGGACAGAGATTTAGTCAACCTGCAAACCAAGTTTTCTTTTCCTTTCTCAACAAAACCTTCTGGTTGAAGCATGTAAATCTCTTCTTCAAGCTCACCATGAAGAAAAGCCGTCTTTACGTCTAACTGTTCTAGATGTAAGTCTAACACAGCACACATGGCCAAGATTACTCTGATAGTTGTAAGTCTTACCACAGGAAAAAATATCTCGTTGAAATCAATTCCTTCTTTCTGAGCATATCCTTTCACCACCAGTCTTGCACGATATTGCTCCACTTGGTCATTACCATCTCGCTTGATCTTGTAGACCCATTTGTTACCAATGACTTTCCGTCCAGGTGGTAGTGGAACAAGCTCCCATGTCTTGTTTCTATGTAGAGCTTCAATTTCTTCCTGCATTGCTGTCATCCACAGGGCATCATCGGGGCTTTTTATAGCCTCGTGAAGGGTAGATGTCTCTCCATCCTCCGTTAGAAGACAATATGCACCATTGCTCGCCATGACAAAATCTGAATGCCAAGGTGGTCTTGTTGTCTGACGCAATGAACGTCAGACTTCTGTAACCTTAACATCTTCTGGTTCTTGTTCCTCGTGCTCCGGTGCAGCTTCAGAAAAAGCATCTCCTTGTTCTGACTTATCTTCAATTTGTATCGTAGTAGTCTCCTTTGAAGTGTTGCTGTCGTCTTCACTTTGCAATTTATCTTCTGCAAATATCACATCTCTGCTGATGACAACCTTGTGGGCAGTGGAAACCCACAAGTGATACCTCTTAACACCATCAACATTTCCCAAGAATACACATTTCCTGGATTTTGGATCCAGCTTTGTTCTTTCTTGGGAACCATACATCACATATGTCGGACACCCAAATATGTGCAAGGTAGAATAATCTGCGGGTTTTCCGGTCTACATTTCCACTGGTGTCTTCAACCCAATTGCAGTTGACGGTGACCGGTTTATCACGTAACAGGCAGTTCTAGCTGTTTCTGCCCAAAATGATTTGGCTAGACCTGCAATTTCCAACATAGCTCTCATTCTTTCAAGAAGAGTTCTGTTCATCCACTCTGCTACACTATTTTGCTTAGGTGTATGTGCAACAGTAAATTGCCTCTGAATACCCTTTTGCTTGCAAAATGCCAGGAAACTCCCGTTAGTGTATTCTCCTCCATTGTCTATCCTCAAACACTTGATCATTTTCCCGGATTCAAGTTCCACCAGCGCTTTGAAAGTTTTGAATATTGGAAACATATCTGACTTGTTCTTGATTGGATACACCCACAGTCTCCTGGAGTAATCATCAATAAATGATACAAAGTATTTGGCTTCTCCTAGGGAAAAAATCGGTGATTCCCAAACGTTTGAATGGATCAAGTCTAGAATGTATTTGCTTCTGGCAGTAGATCTTCCAAATTTCAATCTATGCTGCTTACTGAAACACAGTGCTCACAGAAAGGTAAGTTTACTGTCTTGAGCCCGGGTAGGAGATTACGTTTAGCGAGAATCTTCAAGCCTCGTTCTGTCCTGTGGCCAAATCTGCGATGCCACATTATAGTTGATTCTTCTTGACCGGCTGATGCAACTGATACATCTGCCTCCTGCAACGTATCTCCCAAAAGCATGTATAGATTTACCCCGATCTTTTCTGCCTTGATCACCACAAGCGCTCCTTTGACGACCTTCATGATCCCATCCTCGATATGGGTCTTGCAGCCAATGTCATCCAATTGTCCAATGGACAATAGGTTCTTCTTCAAGCCCTTCACGTGTCGTACCCTTTGAATGGTGCGAATGGTACCATCATACATTTTAATTTTGACGGTACCGATGCCAGCAATCTCTAAGGCATTATCATTACCCATGTACACAGATCCTCTAGAAACAGGTTCATAGGTGTGGAACCATTCTCTACTAGAGGTCATATGCCATGTTGCTCCTGAATCCATTATCCAAGTATCAGTGAGCTCCTTTCTACCTTTTGTTACAGTTGCTGCTTCGCTGTATAAAATATCTCCATCATTTGGTGCAGTCGCTACACATCCCTGAGAATTTGTCACCTCGGGATTCTTTTTGTTGCTCCAACAATCCTTCTTGAAGTGCCCTTTCTTGCCACAGTTGTAGCATTTGATATTCTTTCTACTTTTTGATTTTGATCTACCATGGTTGTTGCTCCCACTAAAGCCACGTTCCATTGATCTACCTCTCACCATTGATAATGCCTTTGCTTGTTGTGAACTTTCGATTCTGTCTTCCTTACTTTTGCGCCTAGATTCTTCTTCTAGAACAGTGGCTACAACATCATCAAAGATAACAAAATCTGAAAGAACATTGTTAGTGTAACTAATGATGAGTTGATCATACGAATCAGATATACTTTGAAGTAGAATTTTTGCACGTTCAAGCTTCGATATTTTATGGCCAATTGCAGTCAATTGAGAGAATAACGTATTTAAGGTATTGATGTGATCTGTCACCGATGTGGACTCACTCATCCGAAGGGTGTAAAGTCTCATCTTCAAGAAAGTCTTGTTGTGAAGTGACTTAACCTCATACAGTTTGGTCAACGCATCCCAAATTTCTTTCGCTGACTTCTTTTCCTCAACGCTTGACAATACCGAATGTGCCAATGCCAGGTGCAGATTAGCCGTAGCGTTGTCATCCATCTCTTTCCACTTGTCGTCCGTCACCTCCGCTGGTCTATCTCCAATTGCTGCCAAGCAATTCTCCTTTCTCAAGATTGCCTTCATCTTTAATTTTCATAGGGAAAAATTTCTCCTGTTGAACTTCTCAATTTTAAATTTTGCTGCCATAATATTAACAACGATTTGCTTCGTAACTTGAATCGACTCCCACTATTTCACTGTAAATAGTACTATTTATGTGAATAGTACCGTATACGTGAATAGTACCAAAACCGTATACGAAAATAGTATCGATACTGTATAGGTGAATAGTACTATACCGTATACATGAATAGTAACTATAAACAGTAACCCCGTATGTATACCAGTAACCCGTAACCAGTAACCAGTGGCTTTGATACCACTGTTGGGTATAGGCACAGTGAAATGATCGGGGACAAACAGTATCACACAGCTAAAATATGAATGAGAACATAGAAAGTAGAGACACAAGATTTACGTAAAAAACCCTCAAACAAATCGAGGAAAAAACCACGGGTAAGTAATGGAGGATTTCACTATGATGTGGAGTATTTTATAATAACCTTCTCAATATAAGGAGATAACAATATCACTCTCTCAAATAATAAGAGAAACCAACTCTCACTCATAAATATAGAACAACAAAAGAATAAAAAAATACTCAAGAGAAAGCTTATTTTTCTCTCTGATTTGGAATGTTTTGTTGATGCAAAATGGTAAGGAATGAGCCTCTATTTATAGGCTCATTCCATACCCAAAATCAAAGCAACACAGCAGTGTGAAAACGATTTTCAATTGCATGCGCCTAACTTTTGCAGCCAAACTTTGCTGCACAAACTTTTTCTTTCTTTTTCCATTGCTTTTGTCTTCTTTGTCTACTGCTTTTCTCTTTTGTCAACAAAGCAACAAAAGTTGTTGTTGCCTTTTGATTTCAAATGAGCTTTACAGCTCAACAGTTTAACATGATATACCCATTTGCATCGGATGATGTTCATGTCATTTGTTAGAGGAACCAGCATCCAAGTTTTATTTTTAAGCAAAGAATTGAATTCCTCGATCATTGCCGCACGCCAATTTGAGCCCTTATTTGCTTGGGTATAAAAGGTAGGCTCTGCAGGTAGTTGCTGATCGGCAGCGAGAAAACAAGCAGGTAAAGGATAGCGTGTAGCAAATAGAGCTTTAGGACGTCTAGTACCATCCATATTCAATTCCTGGTAATGATCATGTGATGAGTTCTTGCTGGAGCATTGGATATAGGAGACGTTGACTGAGCATCATGAGAATGCAATTGTTCTTGGTCTACTTGGCTTAAACGTGAGTCATCCAATAAGGGTTGTGACTTATGAGCGATTGGAGATTGGGTGGATGACTCAATTTCGACACTTGCATGCGGAGTATTATTTGGCATTGATGAATGAAATTGAGTTGAAGAGCGAGCAAATGGTCCTTGTTGTGCCAAAATATCATTAAGGCAGGAAATAGGAACTGGAGTCTTTGTGAATGTTGTGACCTGTTGCTGCAAAGATGGATCATTAGAGATAGACGACAGAGAAGGAAAATTAGCTTCATCAAATACAACATGCCGAGATATGAGCACTTTATGTGTACGAAGATTGAAGCATTTATATCCTTTGTGACATGGGCTATAGCCGAGAAATATGCGGCGACAACTCTTATAATCCAGTTTGGAATGGCCAAATGGATTTAAGCACGGATAACAAAGCAAGCCAAGTACCCTTAAAAATGAATAATCTGGAATTTCCCCATAGAGAAGCTCATAAGGAGATTTGTTACCCAATAATGGTATAGGCATCCTGTTGATTAGATAGATTGCTGTTGAGAAGGCAAAGTTCCAAAACACACGAGGCAACTTACTGTGGGCGAGCATAGTTAGCCCAGTTTCAACCAGATGTCAATGTTTACGTTCCACTATTCTATTCTGTTTCGGGGTTCCAGGACATGACATTTGATGAATAATACCTCGTTCTTTAAAATATAATTGGAAATTATTAGCAATGAATTCACCCCCACCATCACTGTGGATAATTTTTGTTTTAGCACCACAGATTTTCAACAATGGAGATAAATTGTAGAAAGACAGTTGTAACATCTTATTTACGAACAAGTGGAAAATACCATACATAACGAGTAAAATCATCTATTAAAATGAGATAATATTGAAAGCCTTCAATTGAATTTGTCGGGGTTGGACCCCATATATCGCAATGAATAATATGGAGTATAGTTGAAGAACGTAATACATGATTCTCAAAGGACAGCCGGTGACTCTTGCCTAATTGACAACTGCTACACGGTGATGTTGAAGCTGGGGAAACAATTATTGGATCTAATTTGCGAAGTTGCTGAAAGGTTCGAATGGATGGGTGCCCCAAGCAAGCATGCCAAACCTCGGAGGAGACTTTATTTGCTGTGAAACTGAACTTGAAAGGTTGATGAAGAGCATAAAGACGTCCCTCAATCGTGCCTTGGTGAAGAGTTTTGCCTGTCTTCATATCCTTAATACAATAGTCAGATGGAGTGAAAATAAAGTAGCAGTCATGTTCCTTTGTGAACTGAGCAGCAGATAGAAGTTGTTTGGCAATTGAGGGAACAACCAGTACATTAGAATGTAAAATGGAGCCATGAGATAAAGGAATAGAAGTGATACCAGTTTGAGAGATAGGCAACCCAACGCCATTTCCAACTAAGACACGATCAGTACCATTATATGGTTGCTTATTGGAAACACGATTTTCATCTGAGGTCATGTGATGACTAGCTCCTGTATCAATATAGCACGCAGAATCAGACGGGTTAGAAATTTGCATTGCTGAAAAAGCATTAGTATTAGCATTAACTGCATCGTCCGGAGCCCAACAGTTGTTGGCCTTGTGATAGGGATAGCCACACCGATAACAAACGACATGTGAAGAGCCTGAATTAGAAGAAGTTGAATTAGTTGGCTGGCGTCCTCATCCTCGCCCTCCACCACAATGGCCACGCCCCCCTCGACGTCCAGATAAAAATGAACCACGTTGAGGAGAGAATTGGCATGGAGAGTCATTTGATTCATGAGCAGGTGCAACGATAAGAGCAACAAATTTGGAGACAAGGGATGAAGAGGACTGCAAGCGAATTTCAAAATCCATAAGAAGACCACACACTTCAGCGAATGTGGGGCTATCAGGTTTGGAGTTCATAGCAGCAACTATTGGATCAAAATCAGAACCTAAGCCCCGAAGAGTCCATAACACAAGATCGTCGTCGGCAACTTTACAGCCAGCACTTGCGAGAATAAGAGACAACGACTTGGCATGTTGTGTACGCATGAATAGATCGAGACGCTTTGCACAAAGACTGAAGTTCAGTCTTTATTTGTTGGATTCTTGCTCTGGATTCTGAACCGTAAAGAAGCTCCAAAGTAGTCCAAACATCGCAAGCTGTGACTTTATCAACCACCTAAGATAATGCTGAATCAAAAAGTGAAACCAACAGCCACTCGAGAACCATTTGATCGAGACATATCAATTGAATCACTTCAGAAGCAGGAGTAGAAGGTTTAGGAATTGATCCATCAATGAAACCCAACAAGCCATGACAACGAAGAACGGGATAAACCTGCGTCTTCCATAGGAGAAAGTTGTCAGTACCAAGTTTAAGGGAAAGTTCTTGGGGAATGCTCCTAACGACGGGCAGAGACGCCACAGAAGAGGTGGGTGTATCAATTTATGGGTTCGTAGTGCGTGAGGGTGTATTGGAGGAGCCATCAGCGGCAGCGGTGGATGCCATGAGAAGAAATGTGAGTTTGCGAGAGAAGCAGAGTTTGTTAAAAAAAATCCCTAAGCTCTGTATACCATGTAAGAAATGATTTTCCGCCTTGAACATACAGTGCTTTCATTGTCTATTTAAGGTTGCAATTACAAAGAAGTTTACAAGAAGTAGGAAACGTATTTGATATGTACAAGTGTAACTGAAGATAACAACAAATTATGCCAGCACAATCAGTAATTAGAGATAAAGAGAAATCTCTTATGTGATAAGCCTTCACATTTATAAGAGCCAAAATTTCAGTTTTAAAAGTATTTTGCTGGCCCAAGTGAACAAAGAAACCAAATATAAGGTCCTCCTTACAGTCACGAAGAATTCCCCCACCTTCTGCCATTCCTTCAGGACCATGAACACTACCATCAATATTGAGCTTGTAAAAGCCAACAGCTGGTTTTCTCAACTTCACATTTTTAGGCACACAGGAAGATGGTCTTTCATAAGAACAATAGAAGGAGGCTGCCAGATTTAAGTATCCCTTCCATTGCTATCTCTTTAAAAGATTAGCTTGAAACAGTTGTGCTATGAGTCTTCTCACATGCCAGATAATTCTAGAGGAGTAAAAGCCCAAATTCCTATACTTGGCATCATTTTTGTTTTTGCTAAAAGCAAGCGGGTATAAATTAATGATCAGAAAAAACTACATAATCCAAAAAACAATTACCAAAAAATGTAGTCATCAACATTCCAAGCCCTACAGATGACTTGGTTCAATAGAGAATATCTAACTTTCTTAATCTTGAACATTTTAGTCCTAACATCAAAAACAATATGCTTGAAGATGTCTTCTTCGGATAGAGCTTCTCAGGTGTAAACACGTCTATTTCTCTTTTTCCATAAGTGGAAGAGAAAGGATCCAAAGAAACAACAGTAGATTGAAAAGTGGAAGTCGCTGTAATATGATCAAACCATTCAACAATCGAGCTCCAATTGTTAATATTGGGAGGGCCATTGGTTAGATTCCACCCTCTTCTCCAGATTCGACGACTGAATAAGCATAGACCAAAGAAGTGATCCTTATCCTCAATGCAGGCCCGACAAAGAACACAAAAGGGATCCAAGGACAATCCCCAAGACAAAAGCCGCTGTTTAGTAGGGAGCTTATCCAACCAACAAAGTCACGTACAAAATGAATGTTTAGGTATTGCCTATTTAAACCAGATACATTTGTTCCAAATGACCAAGCTATATTGTGGTTTGATAAGATCCAACGCCCATCTCATTTTGTACTCCCTATTAGGGGAGTTAATCCAAATGCAACAATCCTCTCTATTGAGGTCAGGTTGCAAATCACCAATGTATTGAGAAATTACCTAAAAGATAGAGGAGTTCTCCGACCAAGACCAGTGACCTTCCGAAATGAAGTCTTTAACCAGAGAGTTAATGTCATAGCTGGCCTCTTGAATAACATGTTCCCCAAACACATCAATCAGAATTCCCAAGGGGTGCCAATAGTCCTTCCAGAAAAGAGTATTGCAACCATTAGCAACCCTATGCATGATACAATTTTTAGCCAGTAGTCGTAACTGGAGAATTTTTTTCCATGACCAAGTCGGGCGATTGAGCATAAGAGCATCCCAAATATTTGTGTCGCAGAGGTAGTTTGAATAGATCCACCGACCCCCCACAGATTTCTGTTTAGTATGTAGAATCCAAAGATACCTTAAGATGGCTACTTTATTGGTATCTTGGAGCCTTGGCAATCCCAAGCCTTCCTCATCTATTTCTACAGACCTCACTCCATGCAACTTTGGCTTTTTTCCCAAGATTGTCTGAACCGGACCAGAGAAAAGAGACAAGAACCTGTTCAATAGCTTTGAGATATCCTTTAGGGAGGATGAACATACGGGGCCAGAAAGAGTGAACATTGCTAAGAATTGACTTCACAATTTGGAGACGGTCCGCATATGAGAAATTGCTTAATTGACCACTTTCCAATTCTATTAGTGATGCGATTAACAAGTTGTTTGCAGTGACTGTTGAGAAGTCTACCATGTATAAGAGGCACTCCCAGGTATCTGATAGGAAATGAGCCAGTATTGAAGCCAAAAATATTTGTGATCCTCCTGCTTTTAGCATCATCGCATTCCCCAATGAAGATTGGGGTTCAAATAGAAATTCCCAGCCTTTTTTGTTCAGCTTATTGAAGTATGCATTTCCTGTACAAGGTACTCGATTGTGGTTAATGGTGAACTTGTGGGATTCTTCAAGGGAGCCGAAGGTCTTAGGTAGGGGGACCCTTTATCCCCCTACCTTTTTGTTATTGGTATGGAAATCTTGTCTCGTATCCTCTCCAAAGTTGCTCTCAAAATGGGGTTTTTATTTCACCCCAGTTGTCATAAACTCAAGCTGAACCACTTTATGTTTATTGATGATCTGCTCATATTTTCCAAACCTGATGTTCAATTTGTGTCTTGTATTAAAGCTTCACTTAGACTCTTCTATCGGATGTCTGGTTTACAAATGAATCCTTGCAAGAGCAACATATTTCTTGTGGATTGTAGAGATCAGCTTAAGAATAAGATTCTGCGGATTCTTGAGTTTGAGGAGGGCTCTTTGCCTATTAAGTACCTTGGTCTCCCTTTAATCACGAGTAGACTTGGTATTCAGTCCTGCAGAGAACTTGCGGATAAAGTGTTGAGTAGAATCAATCACTGGGCTACTAGATCTCTTTCATATGCTGGGTGCCTTCAACTTATTAAATTAGTTCTGATTGGGATCCATTCTTTTTTGTCTAACATTTTGATATTGCCGATTGGTACTCTTAAAGATGTAGAGAGTAAATTTGCTCATTTTCTTTGCAACGGGGATGCCACTAGCCAGGCTCGTGCTAAAGTTGCTTGGATATCAATTGCGAAACCTTTTAAGGAAGGGGGACTTGGAAGCCGTCAGCTTGAAGAATTAAATACTTCTCTTTTGCTGAAACAAGTTTGGGCCTTATTACATGAGTCGAATTTTGTTTGGTCTCGTTGGGTAAGATCTGTTCTTCTTAAGGGCAAAAGATTTATGGATATTGATACCCCTGTCAATGTGGCTTGGGGGTGGAGAAAGCTCCTGAGTGTTAGAAATATTGCAAGACCTCTTGTTCGGCATAGACTTGGCAATGGAGTTAATACTTTTTTTAGGAAATATCTTTGGCATGAAGATGGTATTTTGCTTGATAGATTCTCTTTTGATGTTGTGCTTGAGTTTGGTATCAGTACTGATTTGTCAATCGCTGATGTTTGTATGCTGCCAAGATCCTTCTCTCCGAATGTTGAGATTGATTCCATTGTTAGACAAGCCCAGTCCTCTATTCTGGAGGTTACCAGAAGGGACAAACTGATTTGGACTTTGAGCCTTTACGGTAAATTCAGCTTGTACCATACTTGGGATGGCATTCGAGCTTGAGGTAACTCTGTCCCTTGGTACCATCTAGTTTGGTTTAAACAACAAATTCCTTGTCATAGTTTTATTGCTTGGGTTACTATTTTGGATCGTCTTCCTACTAAACAATGGCTTAATAGTTGCAAGAAAATCCTAGATGCCTGCTGTGTGGCGAATTAGATGAATCTAGAGATCATATTTTCTTTTCCTGTAGCTTCTCGAAGAAGATTTGACTTAAGGGTCTAAGGTACTCTTGTAGCTCGAGACTCCCAATTGTTTAGAATAATGTTCTTGAGTGGCTGATTGAAGTTTGCAAGTGTGATCTGCTCTAATCACTAGTTCTTAAATATCTGTTCTCGGCTACAATTTATTTTCTTTGGAGTGAAAGAAACAAAAGGCTTCATGACCAGGTTTCTCTTAATGAAGAGCGTCTTTTTGAGAAAATTACGTTCGTTGTAAAGTATAAAATCAGGAATGTACATAAATATAAGAGAAATATAACTAACACATGTATTTATACTTTTTGGAATATTGATGGCTACCAACTTGTGAATGACTAGTGTGGTTTGGTGCCATGGTTTCTTTGTCATGATGTAATGAGTTTTGTTGAGTTTAATGGAATCAGTTGCTAAATTAGCAAAAAAAAAAGGGGTCATAGGATATATGTTATGAAATAGAAGTAGCTAGAAAACTCCTTAAAGAATGTAGAGCCACGATCTCTCACATTTTTAGATAAGGTAACTAGCCAACTGATTTCTT
The DNA here is from genome assembly GCA_037974665.1 of Ehretia macrophylla. Lineage (NCBI taxonomy): Eukaryota > Viridiplantae > Streptophyta > Magnoliopsida > Boraginales > Ehretiaceae > Ehretia > Ehretia macrophylla. Next base: position 63,181,848 of record CM075773.1, read on the forward strand.
GCTAATCTTGGAGTTTCTACTACGGGCCTTCAAGTTTTTGAGGATACAAATTGTCACGCCCCGAAATTAAACACTTGTACACTGTCTTGGCACGTGACATGCCGCGTGCTAGAAAGATAAGATCCCTAAAGCTCGCTAGGCGCACATCTATTAAACACTCAAATCAGAGCCACTAAACCATAAATATTTAAAGACTTCCAATCAAACCATACATATTCGATTACAAAATCTCCAAATAGTCATAAAGAACAGATCCTCAAAATTAATACAATCAAACCCAAATCTCACAAATAAAGTTCCAATCCAAATTCTAATAACATTCAATAAAGTAAATTTCATGTCACTAAATCATCATGCTTGGGTGTCTCTACCCTGCTTACAGATGTAGTGCTTATTATGTTTTAACTGCAAAGAAAGCAGGCAGAGACAAAAGTAATGAGCGAACAAAAGCTCAATAAGAGAATTCAATCCACAATAAAAATATAACTTGGGGATTGAGTCAGGAAATTTCTAACTGGAATTCACAAATTTCACAACAGATGTTATACATATAACAGTTGGTTAATAATTGACAGACCAATACATTTAGTGGAACAGAAAGGAATAGTCACTAACACGACTCATAAACAAAATATATAGAAATAGTTGTGACTACATTTAACTTGTGCAGTGTCAGTTCAGTAATAAATTTGGGCCTAATTCATATAGTGGTGGTATCAGTACTCGCTAAAACGGTATAGTTACAGTTCCTGTACCGTGGTACCGTAACAGTATCGGTACAACTACAGTAACACAACAATAAGAAAAGTTTCGTGATATAGAAAATCATAAATAAAAGAACACGTGTGAAGTTAACGAGGACTGAGAAGCTTTTGGATGGTGATCAAACAACAATACGATAGAGTTTCTAAGGATTTATCCTGACTTAGAGACAAAATCATAATACGATTAAATAACATGAGTTTTATTTACTATTGAATGTAATTTAATTCCACAACTAAAATGTATAGAATAACAACACAGACTCTTTAAATGCTACTTTTGACTTTCTTATAAAATATTCAGTATACAATGTCCGAAATACATATTTATATAAATAATAATTAAAAATCGATATCGATAAAATATTAACGTCTCTCATCGACTGACCAGAGACGTTAGTCACTAAGTGACTTTCATGCTTTTTTTTTTTTAAAATCAATCTTTGATTTCAATAATTTAAAATCTATTTTTTAATTTCAATAGTTTCAACCAAACTCATGTTTGAATATATAATAAAGGATGAAAAGGACAATCAAAAGTACAAAGTCTAACAATTACATAATATCTTAAATTTGGTCCTTTTAATAGAACAAAATCCAAAATAATAATAATTTTATTTAACAATTCCATATGAACTTAATCATTAAATAACTCAAAGTCCGGAGTAATCCTTAAAGGGAAAACTAACAATAAGAGATCTTAACGAATGAAATATCAAATTCACTTTCGGATTAAACTTATACTAACTGAATGATATAACATAAGAGGGAACAAATCTTGGATCTAAAAATTAAGATGACCATAGAAAATATTTGGAGGAAGATAGATGAATTTCATTTACCTCAACTAGAAGCAATGAATAAAAGTCTACGATACGAGAAAGCTTCACAATCCTAGTAAGAATAATTCATATATAGTACTAAATATCGTTAATACTACAAAATAATTTGTAGTCTAATCATGAACATATCTGAACCAGAGAGAAAAAATTCTTAGATTTTCTTACCTATTACGTTGACCTTCACAATTGATTTTCGCTTCTCGTTGCACCGTAAAAATTATACGACTGTGTTTGGCAATTGGTTACTGTAGAATTGATGCGATATATGAGCAATAAACTCTTCTCGTTATTGACTATTTGCATTTTTATAAGCTGAAGGATGGTGTAGTTCTTAAAATTATGAGCATAGGTTTTCACAATTCACCCATGTGTGGACATGGGTGTAAAGTTGAAAAGTTGCCCATGTCCACTGCAAAGCTAAAATATTCTCATGAGTGGACATGGGTGCAAAGTTGACCCATCCTTTATTTATTTATTTATTTTTTTGTTCTGCCACCCACGTGAGGGGTGTTACATCTTCCCACCCTTAAAGAAAGTTTCATCCTCGAAACTTACCTTGATCAGTGAAGAGGAAATGGTACTTTGTTATTGCTTCATGCTCGGGCTTCCATGTAGCTTCCCTTGATGTTTGACCTTGCCATTGAATCATCACGAAAGGAATGGTGTGGTGTCTCAACACTTGATCTTTGCGATCTACAATGCCAATGGGTTTATCCTCAAAAGTAAGATCTTTATTAATGTGAAACTGCTCATCTTGAAGTACGTGACTAGGATCGTATACATATTTTTTGAGCTGCGACACATGAAATACATCATGAATGCCGACCAAGGAAGGTGGTAGAGCAAGTCTATAAGCCAATGGGCTTAATTTCTCCAATATGTAAAATGGTCTGATAAAATGAGCATTTAACTTTCCTCGCTTTCCAAATCTCACTACCCCTTTGGTGGGTGATACTTTCAGGAAGACGTGATCTCTGACTTGAAATTCTAAATCTTTCCTTCTTTTGTCGGCCCAACATTTTTGTCTATCTTGGGTTTCCTTCAATCTCTTGCGAATCATTTTGATCTTATCTTCGATCTCTTCTACAAGTTGTGGGCCTAATATCTTTCTTTAACCTAGGTCCCAATAGAGTGGTGTTCTACATTTTCTTCCATATAAGGCCTCAAATGGTGACATCTGAATACTGGCATGGTAGCTGTTGTTCTATGCAAACTCCACAAGAGTTACATATTTTTCTCAATTATTGCCAAAGTCTAATACTTCCAACTCTATGCAGGAGGATAAATGCCAATATTTTTTACTCGATGGCAGAGGATAAATGCTTACTTAAACTTGAATATTGGATTCATTTGACTATGGTTTGTGGCATTAGGAATTCTTGGCATATGAATTTGGTTTGACATGAACTTTTATTATTCTATACATGAAAAATTATGATTTTTGCATGAACTTCATCGTTTTCGAATCTATGAACTATGATAATATGACTATCTAACATATAAGAATATTTTAAAGATCCCAAGAGTTTTTTTGGGAGATTACCACTTACTGAGATTTGTTTCTTATTTTGTAAAAATGTTTTTCTTTGTAAAAGGCAAGGATAGACTTTGGTTTTGGCTTGGGGCTGAGACAACCTTGATGAATAGCTAATACAACTCTTTTGGATTTCTTAGTTAGGAATAAATTGATTATTCCACTTAGACTTATGAGTTTTAATTTCTTAGGTTGGTTTGAGACTTTGGAAGAAGTTATTCCACTACGTGATGGTAGAATTAGATGCTTTGATTGCTCGTAGCATATATATAATTGTGATTTTAAAATTTTCATTTAGGCTCCGTTTGTTTGCCGTAAAATATTTTCCTGTAAAATGTTTTTCACATAATACATTTTACGGTGTTTGGTAGGACGGAAAATATAGTCAATGGTAAAATATTTTCAGTCAAAGGAAAAGTTGTAGTTAAAATGGGCGTAAAATGGGAGAAGAAAATATTTTATATCAGTTGTGCATTCATTTTTTACCTACTGTTTTCTCTCTCATCTCATAAAAAAGTGCAGATGCTAAAGCTTTTTCCTTCACCGTCTCTCTCTTCTCTCTTTCCTCTCTCTCTCACCTTCTCCTACCACAACATTAGATCTAGATCAAGGTATTTTTTTATTATTATTATTTTATAAATTTCACAACATTGTCTCTATATATTTCTGATTTCTTTTTTTTTTTCTTCTTAAAAGATGCCAATGTTCATAGCTTTCACAAGCATATTTTTTTATTTATGATTTTTTTTTTGGTTAGTTAACAACATTGTCTTGCAATCCATGTTTTTTTTTTTACTTTTTCATTTTTTTTTCTTTTTCTTTTTCACAAGCATATATATATATATATATTTGCGTTGGTGAAAGACACAACTGATTGTGGTGTTGTCAACAGGCACCATCTTAGGTTGGATTTGGTGAATCACATTTGTTGATTGAAGTGAAAGTTAAAGGTTGCAAGTTCAATAATTTGCGATTTTGAGGTGTGTGTTGATTTGGGTGTCTTGAAAATGTGGTGTTAGAGCTCTTTTTTACTATTAGAGTTTGATTTTGGTGTGGTTATGGAATTTATGAGATCTGTGGTTTGAAAGTTGGTGTAGAATTTCAATAAGGTATGAGAATGGAATCTTTCTTAGCACATTCAAATATATAATGATTTGCTCATTTGTGTTTTTTTTTTCAATTTTTGTTTTTGCAAAGGTTGTTAATTTTCTGTTTTGTTGTTGAAGTTAGTGAAATGATTGTGATAATGGAAATTTGATCTTATGAAGATGGATCTTGTTTACATTGTCTGTTTTGATTTTCTTTTTAAGGAAATAGAATGTGTATTTTCTTGTTGCTTTGTGCTTGTTGCAATTTTCATTTTGACATGCTTGTTTTTCTTCTTTTCGTGCAATATTGTTTTACTTTATCGAAACTGGTGACCGTGTTAGCTGTTCTTTGCTCTATTTGATGGCTCATACAGTATGTTAAATGAGATATCCAAATAATGGTACCTAGTTAAGACTGGCTTATGCCATGGAGTATGTGCTTCAACTATGATTTTAATAGCTCTATTTCTGAAATATTCTCTAAAGGCTCTTTCACTGTATATTGCAATTAGTTACATCTATGTTATAAAACTAACTCTTTATTGATTTTTATTACACTGTGTAGTAATAGTTTTCATTATTATATATTATTATGTAGCTGCAGAAAGCTTCTATGGATCAGAGGAAAAAAATTCATGTGATGACCATATATATGGTTGCAATTGCTCTAGCTCTATTGTCATGTCTATTTAAGAAAACTTAAGCGTAAATAGTCTGTACGTAGACAACCTCGATTACATGCAGAGTATGAGAGAAATTTTTATATGAACAGTATATTGTGTCGCTCTGACACTCATTGTGTTGAGCAAATTCGTATGAAACCTATAGTTTTTAATAAACTTTGTGATCTTCTAACTATAAATAATTTATTGCGGCCAACCATAAATTTGTCTGTTAAGGGAGAAGTGATGATCTTCCTACAAATATTAGGGCACAATCTTAGGATTTGGGTTATTAGTGGAAGATTTTACCGATCAGTGGAGACTATCCATCGATACTTTAAGATTGTGTTGACTGCAATTTTAAAGTTGTACAAGTATGTCATAAAAGACCTAGAGCTTTCAACACCTTCCCAAATTGCAAACAACACAAGATTTTATCCATTTTTTAAGGTAAGTTTTATGTTTTTATTAAAAATGATATTTTCCCTTTACATTAATCTTCTTAAAAATTTGATTAGAAATGTTTATCAATAGGATTGTGTAGGAGCAATAGATGGAACTCTTGTTGATGCAAATGTCCTATTTGAATTTCAAGGCAAATTTCGTGGTCGTAAAGATGGAACAACACAAAAATGTATTGGCAGCCATCACTTTTGATTTAAGATTCACTTATATTTTTGCTGGTTGGGAAGGAAGTGCACATGACTCACGTGTATTGACTGATGCACTATTGAGGCAAGGCGGTTTTAAGATTCCTGAAGGTATTAGAAATAGACTTGTAATCATGTATGCGTATATATATACATATGAAATTGGAAATAATTACACAATTTCCTATTTAATTGTAGGCAAGTATTACTTGGGTGATGCTAGATATGGCATCCGTAATGGAATCATTTCCCTTTATCGTGGTGTCAGATATCGTCTTACGGAATTTAGTGAACATCCACCTGAAAATGAGAAGGAGTTATTTAACCTTCATCACTCCTTGTAGAGGACCACCATTGAATGCAGGTTTGGAATATTGAAGAAACGCTTTCATGTAATTGATGCTCAATCGCATTGGTGATACCAAACACAAGTTGATGTTGTTTTGGGAAGTTGCATCCTTCATAACCTCGTAATGATCATTGATCCACATGATTTCATAATGGATGAATTTGAAGAAAATGTTTGCATAGAAAGTCGTAGGCCTACATTAAGTCAAAGACAGGAGAGGGAAGAAAACTGAGAATAGTTGGCAAGAAGAGAAATGATAGTAACGATGATGTGGAATGATTACAACAATACATTAGATAATTAATGCATGAGTTATATATCGGATTGTTTACTATTATGTAATGTTCTTCTTGGATATTGTTGTATTGACTAGTTTGTTAGATTTTTTCTATGGTTTGTTATGAATTGATGTTTATTATGGACTATTATGTTTAATTATGAATTGGATGAATTGGATTATTGGTCAAGTGCATGACTATTATGGTTTTTTACTATAGATTGTTATGGTTTGTTATAAATTGGATTGGTTGGTTGATTATTTATTTTACCTCAACCTTAAATGTTTGTATGTAGTCATGAATACATCAAAGGATGGAAAGGGTAAAGCTAAACAATTCGGTGGTTAAAGCCAATGTCCCACACACTTATGGAATTATTGGTTGAGGAGGCAATGAAGGGAAACAAACCTTCATCCACTTTCAAGACTGAAAGCTTTGTAAATGTTGCCAAAGCAATTGTTGATAAATTTGATGTTGATTGTCAAGTTATTCATGTTGAAAATCATTTGAGGACTATCAAAAAAGAATGGAAGATAATTACACAACTCAAAGCAAAAAGTGGCTTCGGTTGGGATGACAGCATGAAGATGATCACATGTGACAAACATGTGTATGAAGTTGCAGTGGCAGTAATTTCGACCCTTTATATAAAACTCTATATATATTTATGTTTCTTGATGTTTGCTTCGTACTTTTATTTTCATTACAGGCTTATCCAAATCATGAAAAATACTTGAACATGGAGATTAAGATGTATGATGCGATGACTTTGGTAGTTGGCAAGGATATGGCGACGGGCAACTTTGCAAAGTCTTTCACTGACATCAACTTGGAAGAAGCTATTGAAGTTGACTCCACACCAGTTGATGATTTTGATATGGAAGTGAGCATGAACAAGACGATGGACACATCTTCTTATGCTCGTCCTTCGAGTACAAGGTCTCATCGCAAGAGACGCTGAAATGTGGAAGATCCAGCTTTTGAGCTAATAGCAGAGAAACTTGGGCAACTAGCTAATGCAATTGACAGGCTGAGCCAAAGTGAACTTATTGTAACTGATCTTTATATAGAGGTTATGCAAACTGAAGGCTTTGATGACATTACTCTTGCGTCAGTATTTGACTATCTTGTGGAGCGGGAGATGCAAGCTAAAGCTTTTATGGCCAAAAACAGTGAACTTCGAAGGCTTTGGATCTTCAATTTCATTCAGAACCATAGTTGATGAAAGTCCATGAATGTTTAATATTATTAATGTATAATATTATGGATGATTTGCTTTAACTATGATGGATATTGTTTTTGTCAAAAACTATGGTTGATATGTTTAATGTTAGGTTATGTATTATATTTTGGATGATTTGCTTCAACTATGGTGGATATGATTATGTTATTATTGATATGCTTGAACTATTATGTATGTTGGTAATATTACGACCCTTTGTAGTATGATGCTTAAATTAGTTAAGATCTAATTTATATCAGTATAGATGCTTGTATGTGTTTTATGAGCTTATTATTGTATATGCTAATTTTCATACTTTTATTTTTTTTAGATGAATTAGTTCTTCTTTCTATTTCTTAAATTCTATTTACAATTTTTTTATTTACTAATATTTTTGCAATAATAAAATTCATTCATTTTTTTTGTAAACATTTCTCTAAGAATAAAATTCATTCTTTTTGTAAAAAAAAATTCACTGAAAAGTATTTTCTAATAACAACCAAAGACCTTAAAATATTTTCCAGTGTCACAACCAAACACCAGAAAATATTTTCTAATGTGACAACCAAACACCAGAAAATTTTTTTAGTGTGACAACCAAACATCATAAATCATTTTTCAGGAAAATATTTTTCAGAAAAATATTTTCCCTCAGTAAGTTATTTTATGGCAAACAAACGAAGCCTTAATTTTGCACTTTTCGTCGTAGGAAGGTTATCTTTCTTAGCGTGCGGTAGTTGTATTTCTGAGATTTACCTAAGCAAATTTTGGGGGCGTGACAGATTAGTGTCAGAGATTAGGTTCATTGATCATTTGAGACCTAGGTGGGAATGGGTAACTAGGTTTTTTCTCAACGAGGTATGGATTCTCAAACGTAACTAATGTAATTAAGGTTTTTACTTCATTGCTTGTCTCATTTCATTCATTATTTTTTTTTTCTGTTTTAAGTGTTAACTAAGAATTCTCACTAACATGAAATCACTTTCATTCTTTATATTATTTACTGAACTAGAGTCTGATCTATTTGAATAAACTTTGAGGAATCTCTTGGTTAAGATACTCTGGTCCTTGTCAATTATAATAATCATGCATTCTGCTGAATCTATTTTCATTGAGGATTTTTTTAGGGATGTGTAACTAACTATTAATTACTTTTATATAAATTTTGTTTTGCATGCTATGTTAGAAAATGACATTGTTCCATTTATACTTATACTCACTATTTAGAATGGAAAACTTGATCACGTATTTATGAGTTAAACGAAAAGTTTTGATGTAATATAAGACTTACCCCTTATTTTTTATACGCCAATTGTAATTGCCTTATTTGAATCATTTGGTTGAATCTTTATGTTTTCAATCATTAAGCATCCTTCATGATTGTTTAGTTATTCATAAAAATGATAGATGGATGGCATTAAGTGATTTTGTTTTAGTCAGTGCTATTGATTGATAATACTTTGGTAAACAATATCCTTATACCATTGTGGGTCATTGGTTCTAAAATCGAAAACCCAGTCTCTTAGTAAGATTGCATTGAAAACTATTACTACTCTTGCTATATTGTTGTTAGTCCAGTATGCATAAGGCTTACCCCCTTCCTATCAACATCCCATTTGGATCTATTGTCAAATTTGTAGATATTGCACCTCTGTTAAATTGAGCCTTTTAGTTCTTGAGGATATCATTAAAATTTAGGCTTCGTTTGTTTGCCATAAAATAACAACGCTTGTGGAAAATTTTAAAGTATACACAATAAATTTCTAAAACCAAATAATTTCGAATAATTCTATAAATCATAATCGTAATAGGACAAAAATATAGAAATTTACAAAGGTGAGGATTAGACCACTTACCTCTAAGAAGAATTAATCACTAAACTTCAAGATATCCAAGACTTTCACATGAACAAGAATGTAAATAATGATAAAATCCAAGGTTGTGAAAAATGTTCAAGGCTTAGGCATAATAACTGAATGTATTTAGGCTACAACTTGAGAGATTTTATAGGCTACTCTAGGTTAGAAATACACTTATTGGCTTGGGGTCAAATAATTACTAAAAAGCCTAATCCAACAAAAGTTTAATTTTTAATCCTTAGTTCAAATAAAATAATTTAGCTAATTTAGGCCCAAAAGCAGAGTTTTTGTGCGTGGCTGATTTGCAAATTTTGTCAATCAGGTTCTGAAACAAATGGATAATCTTCCACTGTTTGCCCGTGGAGCAACTTGGTTTTCACTGCATCACCAATCCATTGCAAGCCAGATCCAAGAAATGTAAGAGATATTAAAAAGTAACATCTAAAATTTCCACTCTACTTTCAATCCAAAGTAGAGCATCTAGAATTTTTCATCAATGATCAAAAGTTTGATGTCTGTTACATTGGCACCTCATATGATTTCTAACAGTTGAAACCATTGCAGATTTCAACTGCAGCATTGATAGTTTTCAGACTACTTAATTAGCTGCTTACTATTGTTATGAATATCCAGAATTTTAGTTTACATGTATGAAATTGCGAGTTGGAATTTAACCGTATACCTAACCAATTGTATTATAAGAACCTATCAGAATTTAAAGGGTATAAAGGTGAAAACCAAAAGCAATCCTCGAACGGTAATGAGAGGACAATATTCACAACATAATTACATATGATAAGGAGAGTAAACCAAATGCGATAGAAACTGATTGAATAAAGAACAACATTAATTTTATTGTCACCAGTTCAAAATTTACAGTTAAAAACCAACCTTGTGTCTTATACAAATACTAGTTAAAAACATTTACCATAAGGATAGTATTTACAACGATGATAAGTTTCAAAACCGACCTTGTGTCTTGAACAAAAATAGTTTTTGTATTTAGAAGCAGCTGGACCCTTAATTAGGCTGCCTACGTATACCGACTAATATCAAATATCAAGCTGCACGTAGTTCTACAATTTACATCGAAAATTTATTTACTATCAAAGATCTGTTACAAATTACAAGTCTTCCTTTCTTCATCACTGATTGTTCCTTAAGAAGCTTGACAATTTGAAGCACATCAACAAGTTGTGGACAGATCGTTCTTTATCAGCAACTGGGCTCCAATGAATCCCGAAACGATTCTGGCATAAAATTTGAAGGGTGAAGCTCTGCCGAGCTAAAAAGAATCTGCCTCAGGGATATCTCCTAAAAATATGCCATTCATAAAGGACATATTTTCTTCATCATTCTCTTGCAAACGTTCATATTCTACAGTAGAACTCTCTATGTCTCGGAGGAACTCAAGATTTGCTGCAGAAGCGTCAATATGCTCCGCATTGGTTTGAACCGCTTCTTCCATGGAGCTGGTGGCAATTCCATTTGAAATATGATCAGCCTTCGTATTGCTATCAAGCTCCGCAGCGCTATCTGCTAATAATATGTCTTGCAAGTTGGACGCATATATGTCCATATCATCATCATCATCATCTTGCAATCTTTCAGAATGCTGGAGGCCTTGAGGCATAATAGGATTTGCTGCAGAAGTATCAATATTCTCTGCAGGATCTGCAATAGGATGCTGTAGGTCCTCAGGCATCAACATTCACCATTTCGTTTTGAATCGATTCTTCCATGGGTCTGGTGGCAGTTTCGTTTGCAGCTTCCATTACTCCATTGTTCATGTGTACCTCTGCCTCTGCTTGTGACCCATTATTAGCGTACCAAGGCAGTTGAGGCAAATGTTCTATAGACATGGTCGAGTCCACTCCGAATGATGCCGTAGCCCAAAGATTTCCTTGTACCATATCTGTATCGACACCAATTGTAACATGATGCTCACCCGGAAAACTCCATCGTGGTGTCTTCTCTTCTTGGGGAATATAAATCTCCTCTCTCGACTTTCTCTTGCCCAAATCTTGAGTATCAGCTTCTGATACAAGTATGATTTCAGAATTTTCTTGTTTCTTGAAGTTTTTCGATTCGTCCTTTGTAATTCTGCAAACAACATAGTCCGTGCTTCCGATGCCTATCAAGCCATCATCCGAAAGAGAATATTCATGCATAATCCAATGCCCTTTTCCATCAAAATCTTTCTTAGTCGACTTAAACGTGAACATCCTTTTAGAGCCTATTTTCGTTTTCGTTTTCCCTTTCACAATATCTTTTGGCGCCGTATGTCCATGCCATTTACCACAGCCAGCTGTTCGAATAACGTTCTTATTACCCTGCCTCCCAAGCTTCGACAATTTAGTAAATACATAGATAGTCTTCTTAACCTTGCTCGAATCATCGTCATCATCAGTAACTAGGATGTTCCAAGGATCATTCTCGGTAAACAAATCCCAAGGATTTGCTTTCTCCCCGTAAATGTCTCTTTCAACGATCCCCTCCCAAGGCAATGGCTGCCTCAAAAGCCTACTCCTCAGGAATGATAGAAGCAATTCTTGATCCGAAGGCATGAATAGAAAACCTTCAGGAATATGAACACTACTGCTGTTCATCTTTACTATTCCTATATTATCACCAACAAATCTCACAAATCACTCTCTTGATGTCTATAATACCGCAATAACTCACAATCTTAACTAGGTTTTGGAATGATGAATATTGTGCGGCTAGCTAGATTGGCATACATATATTAGTATAACTGTAACTTGTGATGCAATCTACTATAATGCATTAGGAAACACTATACTCACACAAGGACTCAAATTCTTACACGGGCGGTTTGTTAATTATAAGCATTTCAGAATCCTATCTCTGATTAACTTCTTCTTGTCTAAATTCCTTCATAATTTGATACGCAAAACAGTGAAGAACCAAGAACAGATTCAATTACATGAATGTTTACAAATTATGCATAACCAACCGGAGGGCATTTTCGGGTTTTCGATCTTAAATTCAACTGCCACACCATTACCCTTCAATACACAAATACAAACTCACCCACGCACCTAACAAATTCCCATGGCCTACACAATTCTCTGTCGACTATCTTGGTGATTTGGTTTATGTATCTAAATTTAGACCCTATTCTATGTTTTGTTTTCTTGAATGATTATTTCTATTTATTTCCTTGATTGAATTCACTATTTGATAGAGTTTTATTTTCTTGATCGAATTCACTATCTTATATGTTTATAACTTTTTTTTTCTTGATTTTCAATAACTTTTATTGTTCTTTTCCTTCTTTTTTTTTTGTGAATTTGATTAGTTGTGCGTCTTGGGTTACCATTTGTGCCAAAAATTGCAAATTCTTTTCTCTTTGCAAAACTGCAACCCTTTTATAAGGTCCTTCTTACAGTCACGAAGAATTCCCCCACCTCCTATCAATGTTGAGCTTGTAAAAGCCAACAGTGGGTTTTCTGAACTTCACAATATTAGGCACATAAGACGGTGGTCTTTCATAAGAACAATAGAAGGAGGCTGCCAGATTTAAGTCTCCCTTCCAATGCCATCTCTTTAAAGCAAAGTTTATGCCAAGCAGTCCAACGCAATTTTTTGGAATCAGCTCTGTCTCCCCCAAGGAATTTGTTGAAAAGTCTTTCAATTTTATGAAAAACTTCCTTCGTAAGAGGGATTATCTACATCAAATAACAAGGCATGAAGGAGAGGATGCTCGGGACTGTTGACAATCCTCGCCTTGTATTCCTAAGTGCAAGCTTCTCAAATGAAAGATATTTGAAAATACATAGATCTACTCAGATAATTCTTTGATGTTTTTGCTTGGAATTCGTCTTCAAGATGGATCGCCCTTACGCAGTCAACGAACTCATACTTGCACGAAAAGGCCTAATGTCTCAAATAGGGGAATGGCAACGGCTCCCAATCTTCTTTGTAGTCTTTTTCTGGGAATAAGGTTTTTAGTTCCCAACCTGTGAGCTTGTTGTTAATTTTTTGAAAAAACTAATCAAAAAGAGCAGACTTCTTAGCACCTTTGTAAAGGGGTACTCCAAGATATTTGAATGGAAATTGTTGTTGCTTGTAATCTGAAGCACCAGCTATGATGCCAATTCTAGAGCTAGGAACTTTTTTTGTCCATAATTAAACCACTTTTATCTTTGTTGACTTGCTGTCTAGAGACATGTTCATAGTGATTCGAAAAATTCATCAACTTTTTAATAGCACTCTTGCTGCCATTGGAGAAGATGATTATGTCATCTGCAAATGAGAGGTGAGTAACAGAGAAAAAAGAGCCAGTCTTATACTTTAAAGCTGGGAAATTAGAGAATAATTTGTTGATGCCCTGGATAGATATTTAGCAACAATAATAAAAAGGCTTGGACATATGGGATCTCTTTACCCTGAATTATTAGTTCTATTTATTTTATTGATTGAATTCACTATTTGATAGAGCTCTATTTTCTTGATTGAATTCACTTTTTGATACGTTTTTAACTTATTTTTTTCTTGATTCTCAATAACTTGTATTGTTCTTTTCAATTTTTTTTTTTGTGAATTTGATTAGTTGTGCATCTTGGGTTACCATTTGTGCCAAGTTATCTTGGGCAAACTAGAAATTTGGAAGATATGATTTGAGGTGTGAATTATGCTTCTACCAGCATTGGAATTATTTTCTCAAGCGGTTTTCAATTTTGAATTGGTAACACTGTCTTCTAATTTGTTCCGTTTAAACTATCATCATTGTTTAGTCATATTTGTCACTTTATCAGTACTTAATCGGCTGCAATTTGCTCATGGCTAGATTGATCTGTTTCAGAGGAAGAACTAATTTAAGATTTGTCAAGAAAGTAGATTAATAGGACATTTATGAAAATAATTTAAGATTTATTAACTTTGATGTCTTTCTATATAGCACTTAATCCCTAAACATTTCTCTCTGGCTACGACAAAAATGTAGCGAAAATGACAAGACAAGTGAAAGAGCCAGCGACTGACACATGCCAAAGCTGGTCAGAATATGGACAAAGTAGGCACCAAAAAGTCCAAATTATCCTTGATATTTAGATTTAAAAGATGTGCAAAATGATTGGTGTTGACATATAAATAAAAGGATAAATATAATTCCATTCCCCTGTAAAACCCATATATATCAACCCGGCCCCCTGTGTTAGCAAAACTATCAAAAATTCCAACCCTCCCTCCGTCTCTTTTAAACTAACGCCGTTAAAAAATTTAGTAAAATGACATCTTTACCCTTATATTGTACAAATTTTTTCTCTTTTTTTATTCTCTCCCGTTCTTTTCATCCAAAAAACTTTTTTTTTAAAAATCATCATCTTCCTCACCTCACCCCTCCCAACCCCCCATCCCCACTGTCAGCCACTCAGCCCACCACACCATACCCCACATCCCATACCCCATACCCCGTTAGCCACCTTCTACCCCTCCACCCTACCCCTCATCAGCTCCACCCAGCCCACTCCATCCCACTTCAGCACCCCCATCCTACCCTACCCCCCGATGTCTGCACCCTCAATCCCTTCCTAGAAGTCAAGTTTGAACACGACAAAAATCGGACAGAGTTTCCTCTGTATTACGGATATTCCAACACCTGTACAATTATGCTCAAAGCCAACAACAAATACACAAGACAACTTCTTGAAACTCTGTTTATGCATATCATGTTAAACACAACATTTTTCCATAATAAGTCTATACAAACCTAGCAACATTTACAATTCCAAGTCCAAAAGTAAGCTAAATGTGCTTTAGTTACATTTCCAATGTAGTTCATAAACTTACAACTAGCTCATTTAATTTCTACAAGTCAAAAGCTATGATCCAATATGTGCACAATGAAACTTTGTTGCAAAACGAGCTATACAACTTTCAAAACATCATAATCCACATTCCTAGATCATAGCCAAAACACATGCCAACCTTTTAAGGAAACAAGCAAATTATCTTCAATCTTCTTCTTGAGGGGCTACTTCAGCTTCACCTTCACCTGAATTTGTTGAATAAATGGGGTGATCAACCACTAGCTCAGTGAGGAGGGTACGGGGAGGCTTTTGAAAACCTTTTCATGATGCACATATGCCAAGTAATATGTATGAAAGCAATAAATATACATTAAGTAGGCATTAGACAATAACAAGAAGCATGAAAGCACTCAATGAAGTAATATAAAACTATATAAACACTCAAGTAAAGGATACGATTTCATTCCAACCTTATCACTCCCACTTCTTTGCACCTTTGCGATTGCGATGTAGATAATCCCTTATATCACTAGTGGGTATACTCTAGATGTATCTCAAAATCCTACGATCCAACACCACAAGGCCTTTACCGACCAAGCGAGTAAGGGAATATGTCGTGGAGGTCATGTAACCACTGGCAAGCCCGCTGCCGCCCAGTGGAGACACAACACAACCGTGTCTCAATAAAAGATTGCAACCTTACGATATCACGCATTCAATCATTAAAACATTCATTCAATGAGCACTTAAAATGAGAGGACAACAAAGTAGGTTGCCCCTCTCACATTAGAATAAGCGATATCACTCCATAATCATTAATAATCAAAGTACAAACACGTATGAAATTATATCCACTTAAGCATTCCTTTAAGACATTCACTTGCATACACATATATTTTACCCATTTTCCAATAGCTAGAAGCTTGCTCGGGAGTACCTTTAAGTTTAGTAACAATTTAAGCATCCAGTTAACTAGCAACAAAAAGAAAGTAACATTCCACTTGAAATCCAAAGCTAGAAAATGCTGGAACTATTGGAAAATGCTGAAAAATACTGTTCAGCCGCGAAACCACCCCAAAAAGGCTAAAATTTTGACCTTTTAAGCCTTATTTGCATGAATTTACATATATGTAGGTGTTGAGCAATTCGATTGAGCCAAGAATAATCATTCAAGCATTTTATCAAACACATAAACTACATATTATGCAACATACTACACAACTAGATCATTTACATAAAATTCTAACTACCAAGAGTTATAATACACAAATTCTTGCAATAAACATTCTAGAACATGATTCCATAGCTAAGTCTACCATACCATAATATAACCATAACCTACATATTAAACTACATACGAAATTTCTAACTTTCTAAAGCATTTTGCACAAGTTCTTTGCATTGATCATGTTAATATGAAATTTTATTGCTTAAACCATCATTTCCTAGCATTCACATAAACTTACCACTCTTTAAACTACAAGAAAATACACAAATACATGAACCCCTCGCCTTATTCTTGTAGAGAAAGCACAAAAGAGCTAGAAATTGAGTCAGAAAACAAGATTTCCCTCATTTTTCTTCTTTTTCCTTCTCTCTTCTTCCCTCACGGTTTTGCCCTAGTTGTTTGCTTTCTCTTTTTTTTTTTCTCTTATAACGATATCTCACATCTCTCTCTTATCTTCTTTTTATTTCTTTTATTTTGTTAGATTTTATGACTTTGTTTGGCTTAGATAGAAAGTTCTAGTGTTGCCACATGTTAATTGCTAGCTTAAAATAGCTTATGTACCATAATGCCCTTATTATGCTTATTACTTTGTATTCTACTTTCTAATTATCATTAACTCTACTTAATTTTAATGTAGTATAGGCACATAATGATTCAAATAACAAGAACAAGTCGATTAAATGCAATTCTGTTATCTTTGTTGACGAAAAGGTAAGGAGGGAATACGTATGTTTAGTTTCACAAATCATAAGGAGGTATTATGCAATTTTTAGACCACAGGTGGGTATTGTGTAATGTCAAAAAAACATAGAAGGGTCTTGTGTAGTTTACCCTTACATTTTTGTGGTTCCATAATTACAAATTGAGTCCTAAAGTTTTTTTTTTTTTGATTTAAAGGGAGGTTTAGACCAATATTACATGACATACAAATGATATTACATATGTTGAAAATCGATTTAGGGATCTCTTGCATACAAAGTGAGAACCATACCACTAAAGCAAATGCCGGTAATTGAGTCCTGAAGTTGTTAAAAAGATTACACACGCTCCCAATCCCAATTTTGTTTTAACTTAGATAATAGTGTGATTAAATTATCATATTATTTTTTTTCCTAAAAATTGTACAATAACCCATATCTTTTTAAAGATTACACTTTACGCCCTTCTCATTTATATATATATATATATTGTTTTTTCTTCTTTTTCTTTTTCATTTTCTTTTCCTCTTCATTTTCTTTTCATTCTCTAATAAGACACACATCAATATGCACACACACCAGCAATGTCTTCGGATTGCTTTTGCTCTTTGAACTGTTTTTGTACTTTGAATATGACAACTGGACAAAGCCATCAAATTCCTTAGGATGCTATGTGAACCGCTAAAGTATCTGAATAAATCTGATCATGAAATTTTCATGCTTTGTCACAACAACCAACAATTTGGAGCTAAAATTTGGGTCAACTTGATCAAAAGCCCCCTAAAAACAAGAGGTCTGAAGATCAAGAAGCTCTAATGATGAAATCTTTTGAAGCTTTTTCAAAAAAAAAAAAAGAAACAATTTTTCTTTTGCAAATATCAAACTAGGGAATGATTTTCCAACAACAATGATGATCAAGAATGGGCCAAAAATGAAATTTTTTTAAAATCTGGGCTTGGGTGGATTGTTTCGAGAGCAAATTTACAAATAGTGTGGTGGAAACAATGAGACAATTTACAAATGGTAATTAATTGGCGAGGAATTAGTGGAGAGAGGTGATTTTTTGCTTCATTTTCCGAGGTTAGCCAATATTGCTCATTTCAAAGAGAGTGTTAAAATGGCATTCCGAATTTATCCGCCGGCCTTTTGAGTTTTTGGTAAAAATGTCGATAAAGAAGAGAAAAGAAGAGGAGGAGTGGATTTAGAGCCGTTGGCTAAATTAAATTCACTTAATGAAGAGAGCTATACGTCCAATTATAAAACATTATCACTTAATTGATATTTTGCTCTTCGAAAATGTCTTAAAAATGGTAATAATGTCACCTTTCCAAGCTATGAACTAAAACATGTTAAACTTGTGATGGTGTCCCGTGTTAGTGAAAACAATTGCCGCTTTGAAGTGAAAGTTATTTCTAAGACATTTGCTTTGCTCGTTTTTGTATAATAAAGTTTTTATCATATAGTAAAAAAGTTAATATTTAATACATAAATTCTTACTATATAAAAGAGATGATAAAAACATCACATGGGTGATATAAAAGATTACTCCTAGTTAAACTGTAAAATTTGTTAGAATCAAGGGACGAATATGGAATTGATGATATATTAGGTATTTGATAGGGATACCATTAGAGTAACTTAATTTGCTCATATTATATTTCAATAGAAGTTAGAATAATTGACAAGGTATTCGTTTATAATTTTTTATGTTAGTCATTATTTCATTTATGATCTAACACCCCTATACTGTATTTAGTTAGTCCTAGAATTTGATAATAGGTAATTATTAACCTCACTGGGTAGCTTTGGGTAATTGATAAGGGTGGAAAATATTGGTCCACCTGAGCTCAATAATCTGATCTCAAGCTACCTGACCTGCAAAACAAAGGAAGGAACTGCGGGAGTGGTGGCCCGTGTTTCCTCTCGGGTATTAGAATGATTAGTATGTCTGAGCTCAATGACTGGTGTGCGGACTATTTATACTAACATTGATTACAGGCAACAATTAATGTCTAATCCTGCCCGACCTATTCATGCCTGCCCGAGTTCAATATCCAGCTGATAAAATTATTGTCTAGCGGAGAAAACTATTGTCCAAGAGTTAAAGTTGGGTATTGCCTTTATGTCATATTAGAAGTGACTACCATGATGAGAAAACAGAGCGGGTCGGGCATGGGACAGGTTGCTCCACCACGGGTAGGGAAAGCCTGCCTTGCTAGGGTTTACACCCCTATCAGTAATGAAATCTTTATTTGGAATAGGTTTTTTTTAGCCTTTATCCTATTTTTGTCTTAAATAATAATAAATATAAAATGATATAGAAAGTGTATACTGAAATCCGAGATGGTATAATTAGCTAATTTTTGGAAAACAATGTAATTCAGTTTTTGCGTCAACTATACATTATAAATATTTTAACCATTACCAACAAAAGAAACCGTTTACGTCTTAGCACAAAAAAAAAAAATTCTATTAATTTCTTACATATGATAATTCTATAGGGCAATGCCATTTGTAGGGCACTTTCGTCAAGTGCACGATAGATATCATTATAAGAAAATTATGTGACATAAGGAGGAGGAGAGAGATGAAGTCCAAAGTGTCCCCTTCATTGGCTCAATTGGGCTAATTAACCTTGGGCTTCAATAGACCCCTTAATAGTTCATGCATGATTTTTCTTTTTTCTAATTAGTTCATGCGTTATTTGTTTTCACTAAAATATTACGAGGGTGTAATTATGGTCAAATATTAGGACATACAATGCATTGGATCTTAAATGATGGATCTAGTCTATCTTTTGGAGGTCTATTTTAAATTTCCTCTTTTATTTTTGAAGAAAGATAAAAGAGATGAATCAACTCTCGGATTGTTGTTCCCTTTCTCAAGTGTCTTCTATTTAAAGTATTACGAGAGATAAATAATCTCTAGGACAAACTGTTTGTATTTTCCACTCAATTAGCTTTGGATCATCAGTATTATAGCAAATAAAGAAAAGCCACTGCTTACTGCGTATTCGATTTCAAATATATATAGTTATAGGCCGCGGTCTAGAATCAACATGTCAAAATAAAAGGAATAAAAAATTAGCTATTATTATAAGCCATGGTTAAGAAAACTGCCTCCTATAATGTCCAAGAAAACATAATAAATTTTTATACGCTATGTTTATTTATTTAAGGGAGGTGTAAACTATTTACATCATTTAAGATGTTATACACAAAACACGATCTCGAAAGCTCTCCTATCTAAAATGAGAATCATATTACTAGACCAAATGACTTATGGCATGTTCAATTTTTGTAATTTCAACTCTCTCTCTCTCTCTCTTTTTGGTTATAACATTCTAATAATACTATGCATCAAAAGTGATAGAAACAATCCAGAATGAAGTGCAACTGTATAAAGTTAAGTTAACATTAGCCAAAAGGCAAATCCAACAAACTGTCAAAAGCAACTTAGAAGTAAGTGTAAATGCTAATATTACAATGCTTGCTTCTTTTATGAATAAAAGCAAATTAGATAGATATCAAAAAGAAGATTTTGGAACATCGAGATGATTGGAATCTGAATGCGACAGTTGATGAGTTTATCACCAGAGATGTATGGAATTGGTCAGTTAACGCTGCTTGATGTTCCGATTGAAAACAAATTAATAGGGCCATGCTCAGTGGCAAAGCCAGACACCAAGAGTTAAAAGGCAATATGTGGCAGAATCAGTAACAGAGATCAGGGATACCGATTTACACAAATTTGTTTTATATAAATTACAAAAAAAACTATTGACTTTGTGCTTAGAATCCTCAATTTGATGATAAGAAATTACAACATTTAAAAATAAAAAATTTGTAAGTATTCAAATTCGAACTGTTTAAGTAAAGACACAAAATAATCAATTAAAAATAAAAAAGAATCTAAAACTCATTCACAAAGTTTAAAATTGAAATAAATGTACAATTAAACTAGAAAAGTTTAACTTAAAAATGTTAAAAATATTCTAAAAATAAATGAATTGAAATTCATACACAATGATAAATACAAATAGTTTTCCAAATATAGAAAATAAATTAAAAAATTATTTAAGAATAAGAGAATAGAAATAGAAAATGAAGAGAGAAAAACAAGAGGAAAGGGAAAAAAATAAACATAAGAGGGTATTAAAAAAAAAAAAAGACATTTTTTTTTCCTTCAAATTTCATGCATCCCCTCAAGTCCACTTGGCTCCACCAATGGCCATGCCAGTTTGAGTGAGTATGTGTTAAAAAAGTCAATTTCTCCCCTAAGACACCTAAAAAAAGGGTCCAAACTTCTAAATTACGACTCTCTTTTTTACAATATTGCAGAGAATTTAGGAGGAATTCTTCCGAGCATAAATAGACAAGACAAAGTTACTTAGCAGGTTAGATGGTTACTTCTCAGTTTCCTCTACATGGAATCTTATCAGGCCAAAATGCAATCCTGTGTACTGGTCCAGAATAATATGGCTCAAGTATCACATATTTAAGTAGGGGCAGATTCAAAATTTTTGTCAGCGGGAGTAACTATTTTTTAAAAACTAAAATACATAGATATATATATCTATTTTTTTCCGAAAAATACATAGAATTTTAAACATTTTTTTTAAGTCAGTAGGGACTGCAACCCCCATGGTTCCCCATGTGGATTTTCGCTGTACCCAATCATGTGTTTTTGTGCATGGCTGCGTGGCTTGATAAGTTACCAACTTTTTTTCCACTTGTTTCTTGAGGAATCCCAATTGACCCCGAATGCATTTTTTGTCACTAAGGATTAGAGACCAGATCATTTGTTTCTCGAATGTGAATTTTTCTGAAGAATTTGAAGGAAAGGGGTGGAACTTACCAAATACAAAGCCAATTTGTGAAATTGGGACCAAATCACTACATGGATCATCCTCAATTGTGACAACAAGATGTTTCGGAATACAACACTCAGACTGTTCTTTTCATGTTTCTATTTTTCCACTTACGAAAAGAAAGGAATTTAAGATATCTATGAGTAGGGCACCAAGTGAGGAACAACTATTTATAAAGATTCAACTTGGGATCAAGTACAAATTATACACTGCTCTCGGTTCCTGGTTCTTCTATATATAGCTGGATCCTCCGGAACCACAAGAATTCTTAGTTAGAATAGGATTCTAACTCAGCACTGAAAAGTTTAGGAACTACGCTAACAATAGGGATATTTGTAGAGTATGGAACTTTGAAAATGACATCCTTATCTAGATGCTTGTTGTTATAATAACTGAGTAAAGGGTATTAATGTGAATCCTGTTACTTTCTACGTATTTTTGTAAATAATACACAATCTTACTTCCCTAAAAATGCACTTTATGTCACATGCGATCTTTTCTCTGGAGGGACTTATCTTAGGCTGTATACGAATACAGTTTCAAATCATGACACAGTCAAATTAGAGTTCACAAAGTCGACTCCTTCAAACTTTTTCTCAGCTAC
This sequence comes from Ehretia macrophylla, assembly GCA_037974665.1. NCBI lineage: Eukaryota > Viridiplantae > Streptophyta > Magnoliopsida > Boraginales > Ehretiaceae > Ehretia > Ehretia macrophylla. The sequence continues at coordinate 63,204,267 of CM075773.1, forward strand.
ATGGTTAAAAAACAAGTTCCTTAATACATAAAAGAGCCTAAGTGACCAAACAATTAGATGGAATCGTCGGGTAGCAACAGATGTAATAGGATATTTTGAGTTCTAACCACAATTTCAGCCTTTATTGTAACCCAAAGAAAATAAAAAAAGGAAGGGCCTCTTAGAGTTGTAACATTTAATTGGCATGCCAGAACAAGAAAGAACAAAGGGTATGGAACCTGAAACATGCCATTTTTTTTGTATTCACTTATATTCTACCCCATCCCTCATTTTTCTGAAAAAAAAAGAAGAAGAAAGGAAAGAGTAAAGAAAACCAATAAAAGAAATTGTGATTTCCATATAAAAGAATGTCTATTTGTATGTAGTACTACTCTTTATGCTTTCAATTGAGGTACGAGTGAATATATTTGTGGTGCATCCATCGCTATTCTATTTAGGAAATACGTCCTCATGATATGTGGCATCGTAGCAGGGCTCACGTGGCGCGACAGTAGGTGTCTCGTGCTCAAAAGATCGTTTTAAAGTGTGACCCCTCTATTTATGTCTCAGACAAGTTATTTTATATGACTAGCTGATAATTGGGAAGCATTGGTGATGATTCTGCATCTTTTGTGTAGGAGTATATCTGTGAAAAACAGATTCTTAGCTACTATTGTAATTGGTTTATGGGTCAATATGGCTGCTGAATCTTATTCTGCATTAGAACACATTAGCATCAAGGTGAAATTTTATTTAATACACATCTGCTGAAGCTTTTATTGTTTTCAGTGATAGAACTTTTAATCTATCAGAATTCACAGGCTAAATTGGTGAAAACTAAAAGCAATCCATAAACTCCAACAGTATCAGAGAACAAAATTGACAACACAATTGCATTTGTGAGAGTAAACCAAATGTACTAAAAGCTGATCAAGTAAGTACTTTATGAAATAAAACTTTCTGAGTTTGTAATATTTATGAAGAAATACACAAAATTAGATTTTGTATTTAAAAGCAGCTGAACCCTTAATTAGGCTGCCTACGTACTTTGACAACAAGTGATATCAAAGATCAAGCTGCACGTAGTTCAACAATTTACATCAGAAGATCATATACTATAAAAATTCTATTACAATTTAGCACTCTTCGTTTCTTCATCACTGATTGTTCCTTAAGAAGCTTGACAATTTGAAGCATATCAACAAGTTGTGGAGAGATCTTAATCAGCAACTGGGCTCCAATGAATCCCGAAACGATTCTGGCATGAAATTCGAAGTGTGAAGCTCGGCCGAGCTAAAAAGAATCTGCCTCAGGGATATCTCCTAAAAATATGCCATTCATAAAGGACATATTTTCTTCATCATTCTCTTGCAAACGTTCATATTCTACAGTAGAACTCTCTATGTCTCGGAGGATCTCAAGATTTGCTGCAGAAGCGTCAATATGCTCCGAATTGTTTTGAACCGCTTCTTCCATGGAGCTGGTGGCAATTCCATTTGAAATATGATCAGCCTTCATATTGCTATCAAGCTCCGCAGCGCTATCTGCTAATAATATGTCTTGCAAGTTGGACGCATATATGTCCATATCATCATCATGCAATCTTTCAGAATGATGGAGGCCTTGAGGCATAATAGGATTTGCTGCAGAAGTATCAATATTCTCTGCAGGATCTGCAATAGGATGCTGTAGGTCCTCAGGCATGTAAGAATTCACTGCAGAGGCATCAACATTCACCATATCGTTTTGAATCGATTCTTCCATGGGTCTGGTGGCAGTTTCGTTTGCAGCTTCCATTACTCCATTGTTCATGTGTACCTCTGCCTCTGCTTGTGACCCATTATTAGCATACCAAGGCAATTGAGGCAATTGTTCTATAGACATGGTCGAGTCCACTCCGAATGATTTCCTTGTACCATAATCTGTATCGACACCAATTGTAACATGATGCTCACCCGGAAAACTCCATCGTGGTGTCTTCTCTTCTTGGGGAATATAAATCTCCTCTCTCGACTTTCTCTTGCCCAAATCTTGAGTATCAGCTTCTGATACAAGTATGATTTCAGAATTTTCTTGTTTCTTGAAGTTTTTCGATTCGTCCTTTGTAATTCTGCAAACAACATAGTCCGTGCTTCCAATGCCTATCAAGCCATCATCCGGAAGAGAATATTCATGCATAATCCAAAGCCCTTTTCCATCAAAATCTTTCTTAGTCGACTTAAACGTGAACATCCTTTTAGAGCCTATTTTCATTTTCGTTTTGCCTTTCACAATATCTTTTGGCGCCGTATGTCCATGCCATTTACCACAGCCCGCTGTTCGAATAACGTTCTTATTACCCTGCCTCCCAAGCTTCGACAATTTAGTAAATACATAGATAGTCTTCTTAACCTTGCTCGAATCATCGTCATCATCAGTAACTAGGATGTTCCAAGGATCATTCTCGGTAAACAAATCCCAAGGATTTGCTTTCTCCCCGTAAAGGTCTCTTTCAACGATCCCCTCCCAAGGCAATGGCTGCCTCAAAAGCCTTCTCCTCAGGAATGATAGAAGCAATTCTTGATCCGAAGGCATGAACAGAAAACCTTCAGGAATATGAACACTACTGCTGTTCATCTTCACTATTCCTATATTATCACCAACAAATCTCACAAATCACTCTCTTGATGTCTATAATACCGCAATAACTCACAATCTTAACTAGGTTTTGTAATGATGAATATTGTGCGGCTAGCTAGATTGGCATACATATATATACTAGTATAACTGTAACTTGTGATGCAATCTAGTATAATGCATTAGGAAACACTATACTTACACAAGGACCCAAATTCTTACATGGGCAGTTTGTTAATTATAAGCATTTCAGAATCCTATCTCAGATTAACTTCTTGTCTAAATTCATTCATAATTTGATACGCAAAACAGTGAAGAACCAAGAACATATTCAATTACATGAATGTTTACAAATTATGCATAGCCAACCGGAGGGCATTTTCGGGTTTTCGATCTTAAATTCAACGGCCACACAATTACCCGCCAATACACAAATACAAACTCACCCACGCACCTAACAAATTCCCATGGCCTACACAATTCTTTGTCGACTATCTTGGTGATTTGGCTTATGTATCTAAATTTAGACCCTATTCTATGTTTTGTTTTCTTGAATGATTATTTCTATTTATTTTCTTGATTGAATTCACTATTTGATGGAGTTTTATTTTCTTGATTGAATTCACTATTTAATATGTTTTTAACTTCTTTTTTTTTCTTGATTTTCAATAACTTTTATTGTTCTTTTCCTGCTTTTTTTTGTGAATTTGATTAGTTGTGCGTCTTGGGTTATAATTTGTGCCAAAAATTGCAAATTCTTTTCTCTTTGCAAAACTGCAACCCTTTTATAAGGTCCTTCTTACAGTCACGAAGAATTCCCCCACCTCCTATCAATGTTGAGCTTGTAAAAGCCAACAGCGGGTTTTCTGAACTTCACAATATTAGGCACATAAGACGGTGGTCTTTCATAAGAACAATAGAAAGAGGCTGCCAGATTTAACTCTCCCTTCCAATGCCATCTCTTTAAAACAAAGTTTATGCCAAGAAGTCCAACGCAATTTTTTGGAATCAGCTCTGTCTCCCCCAAGGAATTTGTTGAAAAGTCTTTCAATTTTATGAAAAACTTCCTTGGTAGGAAGGATTATCTGCATCGAATAACAAGGCATGAAGGAGAGGATGCTCGGGACTGTTGACAATCCTCGCCTTGTATTCCTAAGTGCAAGCTTCTCAAGTGAAAGATATTTGACAATACATAGATCTACTCAGATAATTCTTTGATGTTTTTGCTTGGAATTCGTCTTCAAGATGGATCGCCCTTACGCAGTCAACGAACTCATACTTGCACGAAAAGTCCTAATGTCTCAAGTAGGGGAATGGCAACGGCTCCCAATCTTCTTTGTAGTCTTTTTCTGGGAATAAGGTTTTTAGTTCCCAACCTGTGAGCTTGTTGTTAATTTTTTGAAAAAACTCATCAAAAAGAGCAGACTTTTTAGCACCTTTGTAAAGGGGTACTCCAAGATATTTGAATGGAAATTGTTGTTGCTTGTAATCTGAAACACCAACTATGATGCCGATTCTAGAGCTAGGAACTTTTTTTGTCCATAATTAAACCACTTTTATCTTTGTTGACTTGCTGTCTAGAGACATGTTCATAGTGATTCAGAAAATTCATCAACTTTTTAATAGCACTCTTGCTGCCATTGGAGAAGATGATTATGTCATCTGCAAATGAGAGGTGAGTAACAGAGAAAAAAGAGCCAGTCTTATACTTTAAAGCAGGGAAATTAGAGAATAATTTGTTGATGCCCTGGATAGATATTTAGCAACAATAATAAAAAGGCTTGGACATATGGGATCTCTTTACCCTGAATTATTAGTTCTATTTATTTTATTGATTGAATTCACTATTTGATAGAGCTCTATTTTCTTGATTGAATTCACTTTTTGATACGTTTTTAACTTATTTTTTTCTTGATTCTCAATAACTTGTATTGTTCTTTTCCTTTTTTTTTTTCTTGAATTTGATTAGTTGTGCATCTTGGGTTACCATTTGTGCCAAGTTATCTTGGGCAGACTAGAAATTTGGAAGATATGATTTGAGGTGTGAATTATGCTTCTGCCAGCACTGGAATTATTTTCTCAATCGGTTTTCAATTTTGAATTGGTAACACTGTCTTCTAATTTGTTCCGTTTAAACTATCATCATCGTTTAGTCATAGTTGTTACTTTATCAGTACTTAATCGGCTGCAATTTGCTCATGACTAGATTGATCTGTTTCAGAGGAAGAACTAATTTAAGATTTGTCAATAAAGTAGATTAATAGGACATTTATGAAAATAATTAAAGATTTATTAACTTTGATGTCTTTCTATATAGCACTTAATCCCTAAACATTTCTCTCTGGCTACGACAAAAATGTAGCAAAAATGACAAGACAAGTGAAAGAGCCAGCGACTGACACATGCCAAAGCTGGTCAGAATATGGACAAAGTAGGCACCAAAAAGTCCAAATTATCCTTGATATTTAGATTTAAAAGATGTGCAAAATGATTGGTGTTGACATATAAATAAAAAGATAAATATCATTCCATTCTCCTGTAAAACCCATATATATCAACCCGCCCCCCTGTGTTAGCAAAACTATCAAAAATTCCAACCCTCCCTCCGTCTCTTTTAAACTAACGCCGTTAAAAAATTTAGTAAAATGACATTTTTACCCTTATATTGTACAATTTTTTTCTCTTTTTTATTCTCTCTCATCCCGTTCTTTTCATCCAAAAATATTTTAAAAAAAAAATCATCATCTTCCTAACCTCACCCCTCCCAACCCCCCATCCCCACCGTCAACCACTCAGCCCACCACCCCATACCCCACACCCCAGACCCCATACCCCGTTAGCCACCTTCTACCCCTTCACCCTACCCCCTATCAGCTCCACCCAGCCCACCCCATCCCACTTCAGCACGCCCATCCTGCCCTACACCCCCATGTCTGCACCCCCAACCCTTTCCTAGAAGTCAAGTTTGAACACGACAAAAATCGGACAGAGTTTCCCATGTATTACGGACATTCCAACACTTGTACAATTATGCTCAAAGCCAACAACAAATACACAAGACAACTTCTTGAAACTCTGTTTATGCATATCATGTTAAACACAACATTTTTCCATAATAAGTCTATACAAACCTAGCAACATTTACAATTCCAAGTCCAAAAGTAAGCTAAATGTGCTTTAGTTACATTTCCAATGTAGTTCATAAACTTACAACTAGCTCATTTAATTTCTACAAGTCAAAAGCTATGATCCAATATGTGCACAATGAAACTTTGTTGCAAAATGAGCTATACAACTTGCAAAACATCATAATCCACATTCCTAGATCATAGCCAAAACACATGCCAACCTTTTAAGGAAACAAGCAAATTATCTTCAATCTTCTTCTTGAGGGGCTATTTCAGCTTCACCTTCACCTGAATTTGTTGAATAAATGGGGTGATCAACCACTAGCTCAGTGAGGGGGGTACGGGGAGGCTTTTGAAAACCTTTTCATGATGCACATATGCCAAATAACATGTATAAAAGCAATAAATATACATTAAGTAGGCATTAGACAATAACAAGAAGCATGAAAGCACTCAATGAAGTAATATAAAACTATATAAACACTCAAGTAAAGGATACGATTTCATTCCAACCTTATCACTCCCACTTCTTTCTCATTTGCGATTGCGATGTAGATAATCCCTTATATCACTAGTGGGTATACTCCAGATGTATCTCAAAATCCTACGATCTAACACCACAAGGCCTTTACCGACCAAGCGAGTAAGGGAATAGGTCGTGGAGGTCATGTAACTACTGGCAAGCCCGCTGCCGCCCAGTGGAGACACAACACAACCGTGTCTCGATAAAAGATTGCAACCTTACGATATCACGCATTCAATCATTAAAACATTCATTCAATGAGCACTTAAAATGAGAGGACAACAAAGTAGGTTGCCCCTCTCACATTAGAATAAGCAATATCACTCCATAATCATTAATAATCAAAGTACAAACACGTATGAAATTATATCCACTTAAGCATTCCTTTAAGACATTCACTTGCATACACATATATTTTACCCATTTTCCAATAGCTAGAAGCTTGCTCGGGAGTACCTTTAAGTTTAGTAACAATTTAAGCATCCAGTTAACTAGCAACAAAAAGAAAGTAACATTCCACTTGAAATCCAAAGCTAGAAAATGCTGGAACTATTGGAAAATGCTGAAAAATACTGTTCAGCCGCGAAACCACCCCAAAAAGGCTAAAATTTTGACCTTTTAAGCCTTATTTGCATGAATTTACATATATGTAGGTGTTGAGCAATTCGATTGAGCCAAGAATAATCATTCAAGCATTTTATCAAACACATAAACTACATATTATGCAACATACTACACAACTAGATCATTTACATAAATTTCTAACTACCAAGAGTTCTAATACATAAATTCTTGCAATAAACATTCTAGAACATGATTCCATAGCTAAGTCTACCATACCATAATATAACCATAACCTACATCTTAAACAACATACAAAATTTTTAACTTTCTAAAGCATTTTGCACAAGTTCTTTGCATTGATCATGTTAATATGAAATTTTATTGCTTAAACCATCATTTCCTAGCATTCACATAAACTTACCACTCTTTAAACTACAAGAAAATACACAAATACATCAACCCCTGGCCTTATTCTTGTAGAGAAAGCACAAAAGAGCTAGAAATTGAGTCAGAAAACAAGATTTCCCTCATTTTTCTTCTTTTTCCTTCTCTCTTCTTCCCTCACAGTTTTGCCCTAGTTGTTTGCTTTCTCTTTTTTTTTTTCTGTTATAACGATATCTCACATCTCTCTCTTATCTTCTTTTTATTTCTTTTATTTTGTAAGATTTTATGACTTTGTTTGGCTTAGATAGAAAGTTCTAGTGTTGCCACATGTTAATTGCTAGCTTAAAATAGCTTATGTACCATAATGCCCTTATCATGCTTATTACTTTGTATTCTACTTTCTAACTATCATTAATTCTACTTACTTTTAATGTAGTATAGGCACATAATGATTCAAATAACAAGAACAAGTCGATTAAATGCAATTCTGTTATCTTTGTTGACGAAAAGGTAAGGAGGGAATACGTATGTTTAGTTTCACAAATCATAAGGAGGTATTATGCAATTTTTAGACCACATGTGGGTATTGTGTAGTGTCAAAAAAACATAGCAGGGTCTTGTGTAGTTTACCCTTACATTTTTGTGGTTCCATAATTACAAATTGAGTCCTAAAGTTTTTTTTTTGGATTTAAAGGGAGGTTTAGACCAATATTACATGACATACAAATGATATTACATATGTTGAAAATCTATTTAGGGATCTCTTGCATACAAAGTGAGAACCATACCACTAAAGCAAATGCCGGTAATTGAGTCCTGAAGTTGTTAAAAAGATTATACACGCTCCCAATCCCAATTTTGTTTTAACTTAGATAATAGTGTGATTAAATTATCATATTATTATTTTTCCTAAAAATTGTACAATAACCCATATCTTTTTAAAGATTACACTTTACGGCCTTCTCATTTTTTTTTATATATATTGTTTTTGCTTCTTTTTCTTTTTCATTTTCTTTTCCCTCTTCATTTTCTTTTCATTATCTAATAAGACACACATCAATATGCACACATACCAGCAATGTCTTCGGATTGCTTTTGCACTTTGAACTGTTTTTGTACTTTGAATATGACAACTGGACAAAGCCATCAAATTCCTTAGGATGCTATGTGAACCGCTAAAGTATCTTAATAAATCCGATCATGAAATTGTCATGCTTTGTCACAACGACCAGCAATTTGGAGCTAAAATTTGGGTCAACTTGATCAAAAGCCCCCTAAAAGCAAGAGGTCTGAAGATCAAGAAGCTCTAATGATGAAATCTTTTGAAGCTTTTTCAAAAAAAAAAAGAACAAATTTTTCTTTTGCAAATATCAAACTAGGGAATTATTTTCCAACAAAAATGATGATCAAGAATGGGCCAAAAATGAAAATTTTAAAAAATCTGTGCTTGGGTGGATTGTTTTGAGTGCAAATTTACAAAGAGTGTAGTGGAAACAACGAGACAATTTACAAATGGTAATTAATTGGCGAGGAATTAGTGGAGAGAGGTGATTTTTTGCTTCATTTTCCTAGGTTAGCCAATATTGCTCATTTCAAAGAGAGTGTTAAAATGGCATTCCGAATTTATCCACCGGCCTTTTGAGTTTTTGGTAAAAATGTCAATAAAGAAGAGAAAAGAAGAGGAGAAGTAGATTTAGAGCCGTTGGCTAAATTAAATTCACTTAATGAAGAGAGCTATACGTCCAATTATAAAATATTATCACTTAATTGATATTTTGCTCTTCGAAAATGTCTTAAAAATGCTAATAATGTCACCTTTCCAAGCTATGAACTAAAACATGTTAAACTTGTGATGGTGTCCCGTGTTAGTGAAAACAATTGCCGCTTTGAAATGAAAGTTATTTCTAAGACATTTGCTTTGCTCGTTTTTGTATAATAAAGTTTTTATCATATAGTAAAAAAGTTAATATTTAATACATAAATTCTTACTATATAAAAGAGATGATAAAAACATCACATGGGTGATATAAAAGATTACTCCTAGTTAAACTGTAAAATTTGTTAGAATCAAGGGACGAATATGGAATTGATGATATATTAGGTATTTGATAGGGATACCATTAGAGTAACTTAATTTGCTCATATTATATTTCAATAGAAGCGTAGAATAATTTTGAGAATAATTGACAAGGTATTCGTTTATAATTTTTTATGTTAGTCATTATTTCATTTATGATCTAACACCCCTATACTGTATTTAGTTAGTCCTAGAATTTGATAATAGGTAATTATTAACCTCACTGGGTAGCTTTGGGTAATTGATAAGGGTGGAAAATATTGGTCCACCTGAGCTCAATAATCTGATCTCAAGCTACCTGACCTGCAAAACAAAGGAAGGAACTGCGGGAGTGGTGGCCCGTGTTTCCTCTCGGGTGTTAGAATGATTAGTATGTCCGAGCTCAATGACTGGTGTGCGGACTATTTATACTAACATTGATTACAGGCAACAATTAATGTCTAATGCTGCCCGACCTGTTCATGCCTGCCCGAGTTCAATGTCCAGCGGATAAAATTATTGTCTAGCGGAGAAAACTGTTGTCCAAGAGTTAAAGTTGGGTATTGCCTTTATGTCATATTAGAAGTGACTGCCATGATGAGGAAACAGAGTGGTCAGGCATGGGATAGGTTGCTCCACCACGGGTAGGAACAGCCTGCCTTGCTAGGGTTTACACCCCTATCAATAATGAAATCTTTATTTGGAATAGGTTTTTTTTAGCATTTATCCTATTTTTGTCTTAAATAATAATAAATATAAAATGATATAGAAAGTGTATACTGAAATCCGAGATGGTATAATTAGCTAATTTTTGGAAAACAATGTAATTCGGTCTTTGCGTTAACTATACATTATAAATATTTTAACCATTACCAACAAAAGAAAGCGTTTACGTCTTAGCACAAAAAAAAAAAAATTCTATTAATTTCTTACATATGATAATTCTATAGGGCAATGCCATTTGTAGGGCACTTTCGTCAAGTGCACGATAGATATCATTATAAGAAAATTATGTGACATGAGGAGGAGGAGAGAGATGAAGTCCAAAGTGTCCCCTTCATTGGCTCAATTGGGCTAATTAACCTTGGGCTTCAATAGACCCCTTAATAGTTCATGCATGATTTTTCTTTTTTCTAATTAGTTCATGCGTTATTTGTTTTCACTAAAATATAACGAGGGTGTAATTATGGTCAAATATTAGGACATACAATGCATTGGATCTTAAATGATGGATCTAGTCTATCTTTTGGAGGTCTATTTTAAATTTCCTCCTTTATTTTTGAAGAAAGATAAAAGAGATGAATCAACTCTCGGATTGTTGTTCCCTTTCTCAAGTGTCTTCTATTTAAAGCATTACAATAGATAAATCATCTCTAGGACAAAGTGTTTGTATTTTTCACTCAATTAGCTTTGGATCATCAGTATTATAGCAAATAAAGAAAAGCCACTGCCTACTGCGTATTCGATTTCAAATATATATAGTTATAGGCCGCGGTCTAGAATCAACATGTCAAAATAAAAGGAATAAAAAATTAGCTATTATTATAAGCCATGGTTAAGAAAACTGCCTCCTATAATGTCCAAGAAAACATAATAAACAAAAGCACTTTTTATGCGCTATGTTTATTTATTTAAGGGAGGTGTAAACTATTTACATCATTTAAGATGTTATACACAAAACACGATCTCGAAAGCTCTCGTATCTAAAATGAGAATCATATTACTAGACCAAATGACTTATGGCATGTTCAATTTTTGTAATTTCAACTCTCTCTCTCTCTCTCTTTTTGGTTATAACATTCTAATAATACTATGCATCAAAAGTGATAGAAACAATCCAGAATGAAGTGCAACTGTATAAAGTTAACATTAGCCAAAATGCAAATCCAACAAACTGTCAAAAGCAACTTAGAAGTAAGTGTAAATGTTAATATTACAATGCTTGCTTCTTTTATGAATAAAAGCAAATTAGATAGATATCAAAAAGAAGATTTTGGAACATCGAGATGGTTGGAATCTGAATGCGACAGTTGATGAGTTTATCACCAGAGGTGTATGGAATCGGTCAGTTAACGCTGCTTGATGTTCTGATTGAAAACAAATTAATAGGGCCATGCTCAGTGGCAAAGCCAGACACTAAGAGTTAAAAGGCAATATGTGGCAGAATCAGTAACAGAGATCAGGGATACCGATTTACACAAATTTGTTTTATATAAATTACAAAAAAAGCTATTGACTTTGTGCTTAGAATCCTCAATTTGATGATAAGAGATTACAACATTTAAAAATAAAAAATTTATGAGTATTCAAATTCGAACTGTTTAATTAAAGACACAAAATAATTAATTAAGATTAAAAAAGAATCTAAAACTCATTCACAAAGTTAAAATTGAAATAAATGTACAATTAAACTAGAAAAGTTTAACTTAAAAATGTTAAAAATATTCTAAAAATAAATGAATTGAAATTCATACACAATGATAAATACAAATAGTCTTTCAAATATAGAAAATAAATTAAAAACTTATTTAAGAATAAGAGAATAGAAATCGAAAATGAAGAGAGAAAAACAAGAGGAAATGGAAAAAAAGAAACATAAGAGGGTATTAAAAAAAAAAGACATTTTTTTCTTCAAATTTCATGCATCCTCTCACCTCCACTTGGCTCCACCAATGGCCATGCCAGTTTGAGTGAGTATGCGTTAAAAAAGTCAATTTCTCCCCTAAGACACCCAAAATAAGGGCCCGAACTTCTAAATAACGACTCTCTTTTTTACAATATTGAAGAGAATTTAGGAGGAATTCTTCCGAGCATAAATAGACAAGACAAAGTTACTTAGCAGCTTAGATGGTTACTTCTCAGTTTCCTCTACATGGAATCTTATCAGGCCAAGATGCAATCCTGTGTACTGGTCCAAAATCATATGGGTCAAGTATCACATATTCAAGTAGAGGCAGATTCATAATTTTTGTTAGCGGGAGTAATTAATTTTTTAAAAACTAAAATACATAGATATATATCTATTTTTTTTTTTTTGAAAAATACATAGAATTTTTAACATTTTTTTTAAATTAGTAGAGACTGCAACCCCCACGATTCCCCATGTGGATTTTTCCTGTACCCAATCATGTGTTTTTGTGCATGGCATGCGTGGCTTGATAAGTTACCACCAACTTTTTTTTCCACTTGTTTCTTGAGGAATCCCAATTGACCCCGAATGCGTTTTCTGTCACTAAGGATTAGAGACCAGATCATTTGTTTCTCGAATGTGAATTTTTCTAAAGAATTTGAAGGAAAGGGGCAGAACTTACCAAATACAAAGCCAATTTGTGAAATTGGGACCAAATCACTACATGATCATCCTCAATTGTGACAACAAGGCGTATCGGAATACAACACTCAGACTGTTCTTTTCGTGCTTCTATTTTTCCACTTACGAAAATAAAGGAATTTAAGATATCTATCAAGTAGGGCACCAAGTGAGGAACAACTATTTATAAAGATTCAACTTGGGACCAAGTACAAATTATACACTACTCTTCGTTCCTGGTTCTCCTATAGCCGGATCCTTTGGAACCACAAGAATTCTTCGTTTAGAGGATTCTAACTCAGCAATGAAAAGTTTAGGAACAATGCTAACAATAGGGATATTTGTAGAGCATGGAACTTTAAGGATGTCACTAGATGCTCATTGTTATAGTAACTGAGTAAAAGGTTATCAATGTGGATTCCGTTACTTTTTATATATTTTTGCAAATAATATACAATCTTACTTCCCTAAAAATGCACTTTATGTTACATGCGATCTTTTCTCTGGAGGGACTTATCTTAGGCTATATACGAATACAGTTTCAAAACATGACACAAAGTCAAATTAGAGTTCACAAAGTCGACTCCTTCAAACTTTTTCTCAGCTACATGGTTAAAAAACAAGTTCTTTAATACATAAAAGAGCCTAAGTGACCAAACAATTAGATTGGAATCGTCGGGTAGCAACTGATGTAATAGGATATTTTGAGTTCTAACCACGGTTTCAGCCTCTATTGTTTCCCAAAGAAAATAAAAAAGGGTCTCTTAAAGTTGTAACATTTAATTGGCATGCCAGAACAAGAAAGAACAAAGGGTATGGAAACTCAAACATGCCATTTTTTTTGTATCCACTTATATTCTACCCCATCCCTCATTTTTCTGAAAAAAGAAGAAGAAAGGAAAGAGTAAAGAAAACCAATAAAAGAAATTGTGATTTCCATATAAAAGAATGTCTATTTGTATGCAATACTACTCTTTGTGCTTTCAATTGAGGTACGAGTGAATATATTTGTGGTGCTTCCATCGCTATTCTATTTAGGAAATACGTCCTCATGATATGTGGCATCATAGAAGGGCTCACGTGACGCGACAGTAGGTCTCTCATGCTCAAAAGATCGTTTTAAAGGGTAACCTCTCTATTTATGTCTCAGACAAGTTATTTTATATGACTAACTGATAATTGGGAAGCTTTGGTGATGATTCTGCATCTTTTGTGTAGGAGAATATCTGTGAAAAATAGATTCTTAGCTACTATTGTAATTGGTTTATGGGTCAATATGGCAGCTGAATCTTATTCTGCATTAGAACACATTAGCATCGAGCTGAAATTTTATTTAATACACATCTGCTGAAGCTTTTATTGTTTTCAGTGATAGAACTTTTAATCTATCAGAATTCACAGGCTAAATTGGTGAAAACTAAAAGCAATCCATAAACTCCAACAGTATCAGAGAACAAAATTGACAACACAATTGCATTTGTAAGGAGAGTAAACCAAATGTACTAAAAACTGATCAAGTAAGTACTTTATGAAACAAAACTTTCTGAGTTTGTAATATTTATGAAGAAATACACAAAATTAGATTTTGTATTTAAAAGCAGCTGAACCCTTAATTAGGCTGCCTACGTACTTTGACACCAAGTGATATCAAAGATCAAGCTGCACGTAGTTCTATAATTTACATCGGAAGATCATATACTATAAAAATTCTATTACAATTTAGCACTCTTCGTTTCTTCATCACTGATTGTTCCTTAAGAAGCTTGACAATTTGAAGCACATCAACAAGTTGTGGAGAGATCTTAATCAGCAACTGGGCTCCAATGAATCCCGAAACGATTCTGGCATGAAATTTGAAGTGTGAAGCTCTGCCGAGCTAAAAAGAATCTGCCTCAGGGATATCACCTAAAAATATGCCATTCATAAAGGACATATTTTCTTCATCATGCTCTTGCAAACGTTCATATTCTACAGTAGAACTCTCTATGTCTCGCAGGAACTCAAGATTTGCTGCAGAAGCGTGAATATGCTCCACATTGGTTTGAACGGCTTCTTCCATGGAGCTGGTGGCAATTCCATTTGAAATATGATCAGCCTTCGCATTGCTATCAATATTCTCTGCAGGATCATCATCATCATCATCATTATCTTGCAATCTTTCAGAATGCTGGAGGCCTTGAGGCATAATAGGATTTGCTGCAGAAGTATCAATATTCTCTGCAGGATCTGCAATAGGATGCTGTAGGTCCTCAGGCACGTAAGAATTCATTGCAGAAGCATCAACATTCACCATATCGTTTTGAATCAATTCTTCCATGGGTCTGGTGGCAGTTTCGTTTGCAGCTTCCATTACTCCATTGTTCATGTGTACCTCTGCCTCTGCTTGTGACCCATTATTAGCGTACCAAGGCAATTGAGGCAACTGTTCTAGAGACATGGTCGAGTCCACTCCGAATGATGCCGTAGCCCAAAGATTTCCTTGTACCATATCTGTATCGACACCAATTGTAACATGATGCTCACCCGGAAAACTCCATCGTGGTGTCTTCTCTTCTTGGGGAATATAAATCTCCTCTCTCGACTTTCTCTTGCCCAAATCTTGAGTATCAGCTTCTGATACAAGTATGATTTCAGAATTTTCTTGTTTCTTGAAGTTTTTCGATTCGTCCTTTGTAATTCTGCAAACAACATAGTCCGTGCTTCCAATGCCTATCAAGCCATCATCCGAAAGAGAATATTCATGCATAATCCAATGCCCTTTTCCATCAAAATCTTTCTTAGTCGACTTAAACGTGAACATCCTTTTAGAGCCTATTTTGGTTTTCGTTTTCCCTTTCACAATATCTTTTGGCGCCGTATGTCCATGCCATTTGCCACAGCCGCCTGTTCGAATAACGTTCTTATTACCCTGCCTCCCAAGCTTCGACAATTTAGTAAATACATAGATAGTCTTCTTAACCTTGCTCGAATCATCGTCATCATCAGTAACTAGGATGTTCCAAGGATCATTCTCGGTAAACAAATCCCAAGGATTTGCTTTCTCCCCGTAAAGATCTCTTTCAACGATCCCCTCCAAAGGCAATGGCTTCCTCAAAATCCTTCTCCTCAGGAATGATAGAAGCAATTCTTGATCCGAAGGCATGAATAGAAAACCTTCAGGAATATGAACACTACTGCTGTTCATCTTTACTATTCCTATATTATCACCAACAAATCTCACAAATCACTCTCTTGATGTCTATAATACCTCAATAACTCACAATCTTAACTAGGTTTTGTAATGATGAATATTGTGCGGCTAGCTAGATTGGCATACACATATTAGTATAACTGTAACTTGTGATGCAATCTAGTATAATGCATTAGGAAACACTATACTCACACAATGACTCAAATTCTTACACGGGCGGTTTGTTAATTATAAGCATTTCAGAATCCTATCTCTGATTAACTTCTTCTTGTCTAAATTCATTCATAATTTGATACGCAAAACAGTGAAGAACCAAGAACAGATTCAATTACATGAATGTTTACAAATTATGCATAACCAACCGGAGGGCATTTTCGGGTTTTCGATCTTAAATTCAACTGCCACACCATTACCCTTCAATACACAAATACAAACTCACCCACGCACCTAACAAATTCCCATGGCCTACACAATTCTCTGTCGACTATCTTGGTGATTTGGTTTATGTATCTAAATTTAGACCCTATTCTATGTTTTGTTTTCTTGAATGATTATTTCTATTTATTTCCTTGATTGAATTCACTATTTGATAGAGTTTTATTTTCTTGATTGAATTCACTATCTAATATGTTTTTAACTTCTTTTTTTTTTCTTGATTTTCAATAACTTTTATTGTTCTTTTCCTTCTTTTTTTTGTGAATTTGATTAGTTGTGCGTCTTGGGTTACCATTTGTGCCAAAAATTGCAAATTCTTTTCTCTTTGCAAAACTGCAACCCTTTTATAAGGTCCTTCTTACAGTCACGAAGAATTCCCCCACCTCCTATCAATGTTGAGCTTGTAAAAGCCAACAGCGGGTTTTCTGAACTTCACAATATTAGGCACATAAGACGGTGGTCTTTCATAAGAACAATAGAAGGAGGCTGCCAGATTTAAGTCTCCCTTCCAATGCCATCTCTTTAAAGCAAAGTTTATGCCAAGAAGTCCAACGCAATTTTTTGGAATCAGCTCTGTCTCCCCTAAGGAATTTGTTGAAAAGTCTTTCAATTTTATGAAAAACTTCCTTGGTAGGAGGGATTATCTGCATCAAATAACAAGGCATGAAGGAGAGGATGCTCGGGACTGTTGACAATCCTCGCCTTGTATTCCTAAGTGCAAGCTTCTCAAGTGAAAGATATTTGACAATACATAGATCTACTCAGATAATTCTTTGATGTTTTTGCTTGGAATTCGTCTTCAAGATGGATCGCCCTTACGCAGTCAACGAACTCATACTTGCACGAAAAGTCCTAATGTCTCAAGTAGGGGAATGGCAACGGCTCCCAATCTTCTTTGTAGTCTTTTTCTGGGAATAAGGTTTTTAGTTCCCAACCTGTGAGCTTGTTGTTAATTTTTTGAAAAAGCTCATCAAAAAGAGCAGACTTCTTATCACCTTTGTAAAGGGGTACTCCCAGATATTTGAATGGAAATTGTTGTTGTTTGTAATCTGAAACACCAACTATGATGCCGATTCTAGAGCTAGGAACTTTTTTTGTCCATAATTAAACCACTTTTATCTTTGTTGACTTGCTGTCTAGAGACATGTTCATAGTGATTCAGAAAATTCATCAACTTTTTAATAGCACTCTTGCTGCCAATGGAGAAGATGATTATGTCATCTGCAAATGAGAGGTGAGTAACAGAGAAAAAAGAGCCAGTCTTATACTTTAAAGCAGGGAAATTAGAGAATAATTTGTTGATGCCCTGGATAGATATTTAGCAACAATAATAAAAAGGCTTGGACATATGGGATCTCTTTACCCTGAATTATTAGTTCTATTTATTTTATTGATTGAATTCACTATTTGATAGAGCTCTATTTTCTTGATTGAATTCACTTTTTGATACGTTTTTAATTTATTTTTTTTTTGATTCTGATTAACTTGTTTTGTTCTTTTCCTTTTTTTTTTTTTTGAATTTTATTAGTTGTGTATCTTGGGTTACCATTTGTGCAAAGTTATCTTGGGCAGACTGGAAATTTTGAAGATATGATTTGAGGTGTGAATTATGCTTCTGCCAGTGCTGGAATTATTTTCTCAAGCGGTTTTGAATTTTGAATTGGTAACATTGTCTTCTAATTTGTTCCGTTTAAACTAACATAATCGTTTAGTCATAGTTGTCAATTTATTAGTACTTAATCGGCTACAATTTGCTCATGGCTAGATTGATTTGTTTCAGGTGAAGAACTAATTTAAGATTTGTCAAGAATGTAGATTAACAGGACATTTATGAAAGTAATTTAAGATATATTAACTTTGATGTCTTTATATATAGCACTTAATCCCTAAACTTTTCTCTCTGGCTACGACAAAAATGTAGCGAAAATGATAAGACAAGTGAAAGAGCCAGTGATTGACACAAGCCAAAGCTGGTCAGAATATGGACAAAGTAGACACCAAAAAGTCCAAATTATCCTTGATATTTAGATTTAAAAGATGTGCAAAATGACGGGTGTGGACATATAAATAAAAGGATAAATATCATTCAACTCCCCTGTAAAACTCATATATATCAACCCGCTCCCCTGTATTAGCAAAACTATCAAAAATTCCCCTATGATTTTTAAAAAATGACATACCTTCCCCCTCAATCTCTTTTAAACTAACACTGTTAAAAAATTTAGTAAAATGACATTTTTATCCTTATAGTATACATTTTTTTTTTCTCTTCTTTATTCTCTTTCCTCCTATTCTTTTCATCCAAAAAAAAATCATCATTTTCCTCATCTCACCCCCGTCCCCCACCCCCACCCCCACCCCCACCCCCACCCCACACCTCACACCCCGTTAGCTACCCTCTACCCCCTATCAACTCCACCCAGCCCACTGCATCCCACATCAGCACCCCATCCCCTCATTTTACCCCCACCTTCCCATGTCAGCACCCCCAACCCCTTCCTAGAATCAAGTTCGAACTCGACAAAAATCGGACAAAGTCTTCTCTGTATTATGGATATTCCAACACCTGTACAATTATGCTCAAAGTGAACAACAAAAACACAAGACAACATCTTGAAACTCTGTTTATGCATATCATGTTAAACACAACATTTTTCCATACTAAGTCTATGCAAACCTAGCAACATTTACAATTCCAAGTCCAAAAGTAAGCTAAACGTGCTTTAGTTATATTTCCAAAGTAGTTCATAAACTTACAACTAGCTTATTTAATTTCTACAAGTCAAAAGCTATGATCCAACATGTGCACAATGAAACTTTGTTGCAAAACGAGCTATACAACTTGCAAAACATCATAATCCACATTCCTAGATCGTAGCCAAAACACATGCCAACCTTTTAAGCAAACAAGCAAATTATCCTCAATCTTCTTCTTGAGGGGCTACTTCGGCTTCACCTGAAATTGTTGAATAAATGGGGTGATCAACCACTAGCTCAGTGAGGGGGGTATGGGGAGGCTTTTGAAAACCTTTTCATGATGCACATATGCCAAGTAACATGTATCAAAGCAATAAATATACAAGTAGGCATTAGACAATAACAAGAAGCATGAAAGCACTCAATCAAGTAATATAAAACTATATAAACACTCAAGTAAAGGATACGATTTCATTCCAACCTTATCACTCCTACTTCTTTGCCCCTTTGTGATTGCGATGTAGATAATCCCTTATATCACTAGTGTGTGTACTCCAGATGTACCCCAAAATCCTACGACCAAACACCCCAATGCCTTCACCGACCAAGTGAGTGTGAGAATAGGTTGCGGAGGTCATGTAACCATTGGGAAGCCTGCTGCCGCCAAGTGGAGACACAACACAATCGTGCCTCAATAAAAGGTTGCAACCTTACGATATCACGCAATCAATCATTAAAACATTCATTCAATGAGCACTTAAAACGAGGGGACAACAAAGTAGGTTGCCCCTCTAGCATTAGAATAAGCAATATCACTCCATAAGCATTAATAACCAAATCACAAACACATATGAAAGTATATCCACTTAAGCATTCCTTTAAGACATTCACTTGCATACACATACATTTTACCCATTTTCCAATAGCTAGAAGCTTGCTCGTGAGTACCGTTAAGTTCACTTAGTAACAATTTAATCATCCAATTAACTAGCAACACAAAGAAAGTAGTATTGCACTTGAAATCCAAAGTTGAAAAATGCTGAAAAATACTGTTCGACCGCGAAACCACTCCAAAAAGGCTAAAATTTTGACCTTTTAAGCCTTATTTGCATGAATTTACATATATGTAGGTGTTGAGCAATTAGATTGAGTCAAGAATAATCATTCAAGCATTTTATTAAACATATAAATTACATATTAAGCAACATACTACACAACTAAATCATTCACATAAAATTCTAACTACCAAGAGTTATAATACACAATTTATTGCAATAAACATTCCAGAACATGATTCCATAGCTAAGTGTTGTGCGGGGCAAAATGCTACACTTAGAAGGCTGGTGGGAGCCACCTTTTGAACCTGTAGAAGTCACCTCTAAAACCTTCACCGTCTAGTCTGTCCTGGTGTGACGCCCAAGAATTTCATCATAAATACCTTATAACAGTTGAATACCTACTTGAGCATTCTTACGTGCATCACCTTTCTTGCTTAACTGCTTTAATTTAAGATTACTATTCATAAGATTTTCAACCCTTTTAAAAGTTCGATTTAATATTTTTTCTAAGTCATATGACATATAAAAGGAATCGAGACCTTGCTATTTTGGACTTTCGAGCTTGGGAGCATGTGTTTGGAAAATAGTTTTCGCACCATTTGAATAGTGTTACGTACGTAACAACCTTAGTTTTGACTTAGTTAGTATTTGATTAGTAATTAAGCTCAATTGACCAAGTTTTATGTAGTATTTGACCACAACTTATTGCACCTATATATCTATATATGAAGTTATCATCATTTAACAAAAAACAACTCATAAAACAAAGCAAAGAATTTCCTTTGTGTCCCCCCCCCCCCCCTCCCACCTTGGCCGACCACTTCAAGGAGAAAAAAGAGAAAAATTTCTTCAACAATCTTGCTAGCTTGACTCTTGGCTTGGATCTTGGAGTTGTTTGAGCATCCTAGGATTCCCCAACAAGCTTCTACACATCATAAATTGTGAGGGAGTTGCATTTTATAACTTTCAAAGTTTATGCTCATATGTTGAAATTCTTGATTTGTTGATTATAGCTATAATACTTGTTATGAATGCTTTATATGTGTTTATTAGAGCCTATAGAGTAAAATGTTATAGTTTGATAGCATAATCCATGGTTGAAAGCATGAATGTTATGAAAGAGATGATAAATAGTGCTTGTATTTAGGGTTTTGAATAAATGTGCTAATTGGAATGAATTGAGGTTTCAATTAGATGCTCTAGACCCTAATGAAGCTAGTTGGGAGGCCACGTAAAGTTGAATCACCCCAAACCGAGCTAAATTGCAAAATTAGTCGACTTTAAAAAGAGGACTTTTCTCGTTGTGCAATCCGGGCACGTTTGGGCTTTGGATTAGGTATCCTTGGGGTATGGAAGCACTTTTGGTGCTTTCGTTATGCGAAATCGGGGTTCGGATAGTATAGTTGTAGTTAAAACCCGCTCGGGGCCTTCTCGAGCTTTAGCTTCTAAAATGGGTTTTTATGATCTTAATAGGTGTCTTTTGGCTTAATTAGGGTTGTAGTATGAGTAAGATATGGTTTGGGTGTAACACCCCGATCCCTCTCGAGACCGGAAGTTCTATCAATCAATCTAATCACAACCCAATTCCAAACCCGGGCATAAAATTTAGGGAAAAACTGACGGAGTCTCCCCTGTTTCTAGAAAAAATGAAAACCTGCGACAGCATATAAGTGGACCAGTACCGTGTCCAACCATTCAAAATTCCTCAATGCCATCCGAGCCTCGGTTCTCAACAATTAAACACAACAAGTATATATACATTTCCAAGTACCCAGACTATTCTAACTCTTTCCTTTAGACAATACAAACATGCATTGAAATCAGAACTTTCTAACCTATACATAAAACTTAAATGACTTTTCTTTACACATTGATTATATACATCTCATGAAAGTAAAATCTTTACATCTTTGACAACTCAAGCCACATAGCACGCAAGGCAACTCTTCAAGCACGATCTATCACATAACCACAAACTTTCCAGCTAACATGGTATTTCATGAAATGTGGTGGTGAGGAGTGAGTATACACAACACGTATACTCAGTGAGGGCAGAACAAATATCGAGGCGGAGAGAAAGAAAGTCGTGCAATGCAAATAAGACAATTAAGCAATATAACCGACAAGTAAAGCAATCAATATAGATAACAATACAATAAACAATTAATAAAAGCATTAACACAACCATTCAAAGCTATACCACACTTTGAAGGCTATGGTTCACTCATACGAGCAATGTACCATTTCACGAGCAATACATCAATCTCGAGCTTGATGTTGACAACGATGACAAAAGGCGCACAACCACCTTATAACTTCCACTGGGTGTACTCTGGATGTACCCCGATACATCTACGACCCAAATCTCTCAGGGCGATACCCTTAGCGAGAATGGGAATAGGACACGGAGCTAGAGCAAACCAACCCTGGCAGCCCGAGACTGCCCAGAGAGGCCCATCACTCACGCGCCTGACACTATGCAAGACAATACGAGGTACAAGCAATAAATGAGCGATAGCACGAAAGTGCAGATTAGTGGCGATATACGAGATATCAAGCATTTACAATTAATATTAGCATTCAATTAACTTTTCAAGCATGACTATCATTAACATCAACTAAACAAGTAATAGCAGTTCAAACACGAAAATAACAAATATCATTATTCAATCTCTAACTTCCAAAGGCAATTACGAGCAAACGAGCTACGGGATTCGGAAACCGATTTCACTACATTCACTTAGGTACTACAAGGCACGTTTCTATATCACGAAACTTCACTTTCTCACCCGAAGCTCGAAAGTCCATCTATTGCGTTCGAACTACAACTCTGCTAACCGGTTGCTCAATCAACGCCACAACAGTGCCAAAATCCATGCCCTCAATAGCAAAACCCGCAACCCAATTCGAGCACGGTCAACTCTTGGTCAAATGGCCCCTTTACGTTTCTTTGTCTAATTTCCAATTTTATCAAAGGCTGGTCCGTTTTAATTGCACATTTTATCTTTCTAACATTAATGGCACCTAACCAAATCAAGAAATCGCAATTCGGATCAAAAATCCAAAAATCTAGGGTTTTACTATTCAAAAACACTATTCATTATTCTTTCCCAATTTCAATTTACGTTTTTAGCCGTAAAAATCGCTAAATAACTAACAAGCAATGCTCTACGAACCCTAAGGAAGTTATTTCAAGCAATAACAGGCATTATAACGCAATAAATATCAAATCTAAAAATTTGAAACAAAAATCAAATTCAAATAAAAATGCACAAAAACGTGAAAACCCTCACAGAGATTGAAGAGGAAGGCTTGCAAGGACCCGAGCCACGATCCTCGTCCAATTCCACGCAAGATTTTGGCTTAAAAATGCAAAATCAATTTTTTTTTCTTTTTCCCTTGAACTTTCGGCCATGGGGGGATAAATGGGGAATTTGTGGTTTTGTTTTTGAGTCAATTTTTTCCTTTGTTTTGCTTATTTAAAAGATGACAAAGGCCCAAGGGCATTTTGGTCTTTTTGCAAAGTCAAGCTTAAGTGAAAATATGGTCAACAAGCTCAATTAATTAGCATTTAGTCTAATTCAAGCTAAAACAATGTAATTAAATGAAAAACAACTAAAACTAACTCAATTAAGCTAAAAATACTATTTACTAAATTCGGGAAATATTTCTCTTACTCTCGTTTTCGATGCACTACGACCAAACGGTCAATAAACGATCACTATTAGAATGATGAACAATTTCTTAAAAATATAATTTTTGAAAAGTAATATAGTTTAAAATTCACCCCGGCTTGGAGTTACTTTTCTCATTTAATTGAAAACCGAGTAATTAAATATAAGAAAATAAAACCGATTACTAAAATAATCAAAATAATCAATATTTATTTAAAAATAAATAATTTAACTATTTCTAGAATATTTTAAAGAATTATGAAATTAATACTAAGATACGAATGAACAAGTTAATATAAACACGTAATCAAATGCAATTAAATACTAACATTTAAGATGACACTTAATTATATACAAGAAAATAAATCTATTTACTATAAACAATAAAAATAGGTAATAATCTTTTAAATTAATCAATATAAAAATTATTTGAATATTTTTAAAATAAATATCAAAATAGTGCAAAATGAATGATTTAACTAATTAAACACTTAATTAAATGCAGTTAAATGCGTGCCAGGTTTGGGGTATCACATCCTTCCCCCCTTAAAACAATTGCATCCTCGCAATTCTTCTTACAATAGGACTCAGCATCACTTGAGATCCAACTCTAACCACTTTTCATTGGTTGCTGAGCAAGACACTAAATAAGATACTCGTAGGAAAACCCCAATAGAAATCCCAACCAAGAATGCTGAGAAAATACCAACTAAAGACTGAAGCAGGGATATTGTAGATAAAATTAACATCACATAATAATGACAAGAAGGATGCCGAAGAAATACCCCACATACGAATCTCGAATAGAAGTTCAACAAGTACCAAATAAGGAAGTCAAATGATAGCCAGAGTAGATGCATCACATATAAGACCAAACTCCAAGACCTCATCACCATTTGCCGAATGCAAACTTTATACAACTTACCACCAAGAAAGCCCAAAGTATTCCACAGCATACCCTAAGCAATATGAGATAATAGGTCTGAACAAGATTCCAAGTGTAAAACTTCCAATAAGTGCCATCAAGGAAAATACTAGTAGAATGCCCACTAAGAATTCCATAGAATATCGTAAGTAGTACCATACAATAAGTATGATAGGAATTCCAAATACCAAACCTACTGAGGAACACTAAAGAAAATACCCGAAACAATGCTCCAGTAAGAAAGTAGCAAGGATTTCCCAATAAGTAAGTACTAGATAAATGGCCACTAAGAATTCTATAGAATGCCATTGAAGAATTTCCAATAAGGGATGCCAGTACCATACCAATAAAGACCGAGACACATATACCATAGATAATACCATGCAGTAAGTCCGATTGAAAACCCAATAGCCAAGTCTACCAAGAAGTGCCAACAGAAGTCTCCAAAGAATACCCAATAAGAAAACCAAAGAATGTTCTAGAGAACAACCAGATAGAACCCCAAAAGAACGCTACTCTTTCACAACTGTTAAGCACAGAGGAGAACCTTAGAGATTTGCCAATAACCGAGCTCTAAAAGCAAACACCAACTCCCAAATAAAGGCTAGTCAAATACTGCTCATTCCCGTCAATCCACATAACTTGGAGGGCCTACTACTAACCACTTCTCTTCAGGGGAGGAAGAAGTCTTTCTTACCATTTCAATAGGACATGTATGAATGCCAAGATATCACATTTATACATACATGCCTTAAACTATTATGCAAGGAAGTTTATAATAGAGTTTATAAAACAGTTTATTCAACAAAGTCACTCAAGCACGACAATCAAGTCAAGCACAACATAATCAATTCAAATCACGGCATAACCAATTCAAGACATTCCAATACACACATTACAAGTAATACTCCAAGTAAATAACAATTCACGAGGTCGATTCGATTCACGATGCCAATTCGATACACAAATAGTCACTTCACTTCACGTAACACACCTTTAACACATATCACAGAACTATATCACATCGGTGCACACATTCAGGTCAAGACACACGATCTTACATACAGGCACACACTTTCAAAACACACTTAACAAGGATACAACCAAGGGTTACTACCCGACAGACTGAGGAACCTATCCCGGCTTATGAGCTAAACAAGCTCTGATACCACTTGTAACACCCCGATCCCTCTCGAGACCGGAAGTTCTATCAATAAATCTAATCGCAACCCAATTCCAAACCCAGGCATAAAATTTAGGAAAAACGGACGGAGTCTCCCCTATTTCTAGGCAAAATGGAAACCTGCGACAGCATATAAGTGGACCAGTACCGTGTCCAACCATTCAAAATTTCCCAAGGCCATCCGATCCTCGGTTCTAAACAATTAAACACAACAAGTATATCTACATTTCCAAGTACCCAGACTATTCTAACTCTTTCCTTTAGACAATACAAACATGCATTGAAATCAGAACTTTCTAACCTATACATAAAACCTAAATGACTTTTCTTTACACATTGATTATATACATCTCATGAAAGTAAAATCTTTACATCTTTGACAACTCAAGCCACATAGCACGCAAGGCAACTCTTCAAGCACGATCTATCACATAACCACAAACTTTCCAGCTAACATGGTATTTCCTGAAATGCGGTGGTGAGGAGTAAGTATACACAACACGTATACTCAGTGAGGGCGGAACAGATATCGAGGTGGAGAGAAAGAAAGTCGTGCAATGCAAATAAGACAATTAAGCAATATAACCGACAAGTAAAATAATCAATATAGATAACAATACAATAAACAATTAATAAAAGCATTAACACAACCATTCAAAGCTATACCACACTTTGAAGGCTATGGTTCACTCATACGAGCAATGTACCATTTCATGAGCAATACATCAATCTCGAGCTTGATGTTGACAACGATGACAATAAGCACGCAACCACCTTATAACTTCCACTGGGTATACTCCAGATGTACCCCGACACATCTACGACCTAAATCTCCCAAGGCGGCACCCTTAGCGAGAATAGGAATAGGACACGGAGCTAGAGCAAACCAACCCTGGTAGCCCGAGACTGCCCAGAGAGGCCCATCACTCACGCGCCTGATACTATGCAATGCAATACGAGGTACAAGCAATAAATGAGCGATAGCACGAAAGTGCAGATTAGTGGCGATATACGAGATATCAAGCATTTACGATCAATATTAGCATTCAATTAACTTTTCAAGCATGACTATCATTAACATCAACAATAACATCAACTAAACAAGTAATAGCAGTTCAAACACGAAAACGACAAATATCAATATTCAATCTCTAACTTCCAAAGACAATTACGAGCAAACGAGCTACGGGACTAGGAAACTGATTTCACTATATTCACTTAGGTACTACAAGGCACGTTTCTATTTCACGAAACTTTACTTTCTCACCCGAAGCCCGAAAGTCCACCTACTACATTTGAATTACAACTATGCTAACCGGTCGCTCAATCAACACCACAACAGTGCCAAAAGTGCTTCCATGCCCTCAATAGCAAACCCCCAACTCAATTCGAGAACGGTCAACTCTTGGTCAAACGGCCCCTTTACGTTTCTTTGTCTAATTTCCAATTTTAACAAAGGCCGGTCCGTTTTTATTGCACATTTTATCTTTCTAACATTAATAGCACCTAACCAAATCAAGAAATCGCAATTCGGATAAAAAATCTAGGATTTTACTATTCAAAAACACTATTAATTGTTCTTCCCTAATTTCAATTTGCGTTTTTAGCTGTAAAAATCGCTAAATAACTAACAAGCAATGCTCTACGAACCTTAAGGAAGTTATTTCAAGCAATAACAGGCATTATAACGCAATAAATATCAAATCTAAAAATTTGAAACGAAAATCAAATTCAAATAAAAATGCAAAAAAACGTGAAAACCCTCACAGAGATTGAAGAGGAAGGCTTGCAAGGACCCGAGCCACGATTCTCATCCAATTCCACGCAAGATTTTGGCTTAAAAATACAAAATCATTTTTTTTCTTTTTCCCTTGAACTTTCGGCCATGGGGGGACAAATGGGGAATTTGTGGTTTTGTTTTTGAGTCAATTTTTCCTTTGTTTTGCTTATTTAAAAGATGACAAAGGCTCAATGGCATTTTGGTCTTTTTGCAAAGTCAAACTTAAGTTAAAATATGGTCAACAAGCTCAATTAATTAGCATTTAGTCTAATTCAAGCTAAAACAATGCAATTAAATTAAAAACAACTAAAACTAACTCAATTAAGCTAAAAACACTATTTACAAAATTTGAAAAATATTTCTCTTACTCTCGTTTTCGATGCACTACGACCAAACGGTCAATAAACGATCACTATTAGAATGATAAACAATTTCTTAACAATATAATTTTTAAAAAGTAATTTAGTTTAAAATTCACTCCGGCTCGAAGTTACTTTTCTCATTTAATTGAAAATCGAGTAATTAAATGCAAGAAAATAAAACCGATTACTAAAATAATCAAAATAATCAATATTTATTTAAAAATAAATAATTTAACTATTTCTAGAATATTTTAAAGAATTATGAAATTAATGCTAAGATACGAATGAACAAGTTAATATAAACACGTAATCAAATGCAATTAAATACTAACATTTAAGATGACACTTAATTAAATACAAGAAAATAAATCTAATTACTATAAACAATAAAAATAGGTAATAATCTTTTAAATTAATCAATATAAAAATTATTTGAATATTTTAAAAATAAATATCAAAATAGTGCAAAATGAATTATTTAACTAATTAAACACTTAATTAAATGCAGTTAAATACTATTAAATG
Source organism: Ehretia macrophylla (assembly GCA_037974665.1). Classification (NCBI taxonomy): domain Eukaryota; kingdom Viridiplantae; phylum Streptophyta; class Magnoliopsida; order Boraginales; family Ehretiaceae; genus Ehretia; species Ehretia macrophylla. Next base: position 63,232,656 of record CM075773.1, read on the forward strand.
CGTGCCGGGTTCGGGGTATCACATTGGGAATCTTGAAATGCACATAGGAGAAGAAAATATGGGTTAAAAAAAGGGGAAAAGTGGTACTAGGCTTCTATTGACGTGTCTAAAGCTTGTTGTTGTGTTGTCATGCATTATATTGATTGTCTAGAGTATAATTGAGCTATTTGAGTAAATTGTGGGTAAAAGTTATTTTGATTGCTTCTTTTGAGACTTTAAAGCTATTTCGTGCTTATGTGAGCTTATATTGTGTTTATATGTGAGGGCGGCCTACTTTGTCGACCCTTTTACGTGTTATTTGATATTTTGATGCTTGTGGACTTGTCTCGGGGTTGCACAACCTTTTCGGATATGGTAGTGTCGAGAAACACGGGCGGCGTCGGGCTTGCCGTGCTCCCTCGACTACCATGGTGCCTATTCCCTTTATCGCTGAGCATACTCCACTATCCCAGAGGCGTGGTTTACCTGCTGGGCATATAGACCTACCTCAGGAGAAAGGGTCGTAAGATCGGGATACATCCAGAGTATCCCAACTTGTTAGTGTATGGGTTTGCCTGCACTTGCGTGAAGTTCATAGCTCGTGGCTCGTGATTGAAGACTTGAAGTGGAACCGTATCCTTTTTAATGTGGTTAATTACTTGGCTATTTAACCTTGTTGGTTTATGTTGTATATATATGACTTCTTGTGTTTGCATATCATTATGCACGCTACGGTATGTTGCATCACTTCCCTCGCTGGGCAACATTGTTGCTCACTCCTCATTTGACATGTTTCAGGAAAGGCTGAGGTGAACCCCCAACTGATAGCAGTAGAAGAAGAAGAAGAAGAGGTGCCTATAGATCAGAACCCTTGATTCTTGTGTGATAAGGTTGATCATACGTGCAGTTTGCTTGGAGTTGATGTTAGTTGTTGTGTTTTGAGACCTTGAGGTCTTGTATGTTTGCTCGGAAAGTTGTAACTTAATTATATTCTTGAATGTTGAATATAAAGTAGAATGGCATATAATAGATTATAGTAGATCTAACTCAGTTGTTGCATGCTTGGGGGTGATAATTAGCTTGTTTTAACCATGTCATACTACTGGAAAGTTTAAGTTAGAATTGAACCTGCATGCTTGTATGTTTCTGTTTTTGTTATGCCAAGGCTCGGATGGCCTTGTGAATTTGGTTGGTTCCGTCAAACTTGGAAGTTAGATTGAATGAAGTGGTTGTTGTGGTTTAGGCATTGTATGTGATTATCGCAGGTACCAGTTTAGTCCACGGTACAGAGGAGACTCTGTCTGAGTGACGGGCTCGGACTTGACCTGTAGCGTGGGGTTGGGTTCGGGGCGTTACACTGGGTTTATGTGCCTCTGATGAGGATGTTAGGTCCTTAACGGGGGGTATGTATAATATCCCACATCGCTGAAATATAGTGTGATTATGTGGTTTATAAGTGAGTGTTGTTGGTATAAGGAATAACTTGGGTTAGCCATTTTGGACCAGTAGAAAAGAGGGCTTAGGTAGTTGTTTCTCATGCCTACAACACTAGTCGCGCATGCGGGCCTGAGAGTCTGGGCCCAGGGCGTGACAGTATCTATGACTCTGGATCAATCACGATGATTTAGACATAAGGATTCGATTGCGTGGAAATTACTCAAAAAGGGTTCATGTACTTGCACTTCATCATTAATTGGATAATTACGATATATTACTAGGTGTCACTCGCGATTTGTGAATTAATTAGAAAGGGTTCTAATTAAATATTACTTAGATTAATATCCGCTGCTAATTAATTATGAACTCGAGAGGTCACACACAAAAGAAATTAACAAATAAATTAGATTAGAAAAGAGATTAAATTAATTTTAGGATTGTCATAATATTAATATAATAGACTCGTAGTAATTAGATGATTGATCAGATTATTGCAGAGTCCAAGTCTGGTCAATTTAGACTGGCCCATGTATGATCGTAGGTCGAGAGAAGTTACTATATAAAGGAATATTATGACACAGAAAAAGCTAGCGCACAATTCTTTGTCAGTTCAAAATAATATGGGTTTTCTCTAAAAGCTATAGTTAGGGCTAGATCTAATTGGTTGCGCGAATCTCGTGTGGATTACTCTTAGAGGCTTCACACTTGGGAAGCTCGTCTCATAATCTTCTATTGTGTTGCATTTAGAGGTAATCCTAGAACTACGCATTAAATTTAATTAGATTAAATTTGTCATATGTTTCAAATCTGCGTGAATAACCATAAACAGATACATGTAATTAATTCCGCTGTAAAATTAAAATTTTTAATTATAATGTATGTTTCCCAACCCCTTGTTGGCGGGGATAAATGTCAATAATTTTGAATCTTTGGCGGAGGATAAATGTCAATACTTCTGACTCTATGATGAAGGATAAATGTCAATACTTCCAACTCTATGCAGGAGGATAATTGCCAATATTTTTTACTCGATGGGAGTCTAGCAATACAAGTAAGAACAAGTCAAGTATCAATAACAAGATCAAGCAATAAATTAGGACATCAAACTAGACAATTCATTGAAAGGATACGATTTGATAACCCTTATCACTCTAACCCGCAATCACGATCCACGAACCACGAATGCGAGATGATATAGTCGGCATCCCTAAATGCCAATGAGTACTCCGGATTGTACTCAATACCTAAGACCCAACACCCCCTGTTGATCTCCAGACAAGCAGGTGAGGGACTAAGGTACGGAGCTAGAGCAACATAGCTTCGACAAGCCCGATGCTGCCTAGAGAGGCTCGTCATATCCGACCAGAATTTAAGGTTGCACAACCATCGATTCGATACGATAACATACTATATCAATTAACAAGTATATTTACACGATTCGATACACACAATTGAGGAACAAAAAAGTAAGTTGTCCTCGCACGTAGGATAACAATAACAATCAATAGCTAAACAAACTATAAAAAATGATAGATCAAGCATATTCACACAATGCATAACGAGGTATACATGTAATTTAACTCACGAAACTCCTCCGATTAGCTAACAATCTTTTCAAGTTCTCCTAGACACCTAACTGGTCAATTCCATAAGTAATCAAGAAACATTTAACACCTTCTCACACAATTACTCTTAGCTATTCATATTCTCTCAAAATAGCAATTCACTTAGCTATAACACAAGTATCAATTCAATACCAAGTTCAAGCATTCACCTATATAGATTCTTCTTCACCAAACCACTCCAATATTCCACTCAACTCAGATAAAGTACACCACTACACTCAAATCAAACACTTAACACTCAAAGTACTCAAAGGACTCCAATCAAACACTTAACACCTAAAAGAACACACTTGGCACACCATTGAACATAACACTCAACTACCTATGTACCCATGCATTTTGATCATTTCTACTCCTCCGATTAATCACATATTCCATTCATCCTCATCTAGACACTTCACTAGTCAATTTCAATCCAACTATGAACAATCGATTCAATAACCATTAACTAGCCCTTTATACTTTCTAGCAATTATACAAGCTATCTAACAACGAGGACTCATTACGAGCATACTAGATACTTCACAATCACCAACGGACCATGACCAAGCTCTATAAACCACTCATATACACACACAACCAAAAATATACAAATGGACCCTTTATGTTCAATCAATTCTAACTAAGTTCCAATCACATTCTATCGAGTTTACGCACTAATCTAGACATTTTAGCAATTACGGCACCTTATCCAAGCATCGAAACAAACATCTAACCATTTGCACACAAACACACATTTTCGCACACACATTGATTTCTAGCCTGTTCTAAGAAATTTAACCATTAATCTAGCTTCACTAACATTTATGGCACATGATACAAGTAATAGAACAAACATTTAAGCCAAAATCATAAACTTTGTTGAAAATACTGTTCATCATCTTCTCAAATATGTCAACTTGCATTTCTATGGCTAAACAAGTGTAAAAAGCTTAAAGTATGTGCTACACATCTAATAAACATCAATACAAACAAAAATAACCATTGATTCAAGCATCAATAACATATCTAACATTTGGCATAAACTAGGTAAAGCATTAAATGCACAACTTTATGAAATCCCTCACCAAAAATGAAGTTTAACAAGCTTGAAGATGGCTCTAGGAAGGTTTGGAAGACTCCCATAAAGTTCCAAAGATCAACCCTAGCAATTTTTTCCATTTTTTCCCTTTCTTCCCTTTGGTTGATTCTTCCATTTTTTTCTATTTTTGCTCATTTTTTTGGCTATTATCTGTTATATGGTTATTTGCTAGGTGGGTTGGGTCATGGGTCGTGGGTCGTGGGTTTGGGTCAATAAAATTAGTTAGGTGGGTTAGTTTAGTCCAAATGCAAAGCTAAGTCTTCTAATAACCCAAAATGCAAACTAGTTAACACTATTCATTTATTATGTTTAGCAATTATTCTACCCATGTCATGACCCTATTTTCGTTCACTAATATAATCTCTGATACCATAGTAAACCACAAGCATTCTTGGGATCGTGATGCTACGGGCTTAAAAAGATCACTCATCCCAAGTCCGCTAAGGCATAATTACAAAAGTCTGAGCACTATTATCCACAATTCTGAGCATCAAGGCTATTAAGTTAAAGCATAATGGAAAAATGAACAGACTCCCCCCTAAAAGTCGGATAATACAGTTCTTCAACCTGCACAGAAAAGATCCCAAAACCAATTCAACCAATACAACTACAACCGCCAACAACTATTAGCCAACCATTCAAGCCATCAACACAATTTCCCAACCTCGAACCACAATTAACCACAAGATACTTAAATAAACTAACATAACTAATTAACCTTCATTAACTTCTGAGTAGTCCTTCAGTTTTCAAACTTAGTTCCCGACATGTAATCAAAAGCAAAAACAAAACTAATTACATGCAAGACGTGTATATGAGTATAACTTAGTCATCAAAATAGATTTCTAGGTATATACAGACTATGACTAAGTCAGACTTATGTACAGATATACTACAAGTCCAAACATAATATATATAGTATATTGTTCACAGTATCTGGTTCACTCGTATCCTATAAGGATTTACGCTAGTCAAACAGTCCACGATCAAAGTAAACAGAAATCAGCTTCATCACATACAGGCACAGTCTCATCAACTTGTCGATCACATTCTTGTTCATTTTCACTTGAAAGGGGGGCATAAAACGGGGTGAGCTTACAACAAATTAAGCTCAGTGAGGGGGGAATCTGGGAAGGGATTTTGAAATCATTTACTCTTTTAAAACTAGTTTGAAAGCCCGTGAATGTTATGCACAAAGTAATAACATATAGAATCATCATGGAAACAATAACAGATCATCAGACCCACTATCCGAGGAGCTAGTGCCCAAGCAAAAGTAGTAACCCACATATGAACATTTATAAACTGGAGTTAAACATGGTAACAAGTAATCAACTCTACTCTTCGAGGACCTCTAGGGACCAAGCGAGAGTAGGTAAAAGGATACAGTTGCACAAACATTTCTCGAAGATGGCCAGTCTCGTATCATCAGTCAATATCTCTTCCCTAACACGCCAAACAAGGAGGGTGTACTCTGGATGTATCCCAAATCCTATGACCTGCCTCTCCAAGGAACTGGCATACAAGCGAGAGGGAAAATGTGGACTACAGTGGTCGAGTAGGCCCGGCAAGCCCGATTCTGCCTCAGCGTCTCGACACTATCATGCCAAGGAACGGTTGCAACCTTCCAAATTCTCGATAGTTTAAATAGTGAATCATGTTCCAATATTATATCACATATCACGGTAAATAACAAATCAACATAGACTTAAATCTCATATCAATATAAGTTTCAACTCATATATATACATGATTCATGGCATGTACCACATGTAGTTAAGAACTCATAGTTCATATTTTGACAATAGAAATCAACAATAGCACAAGCAAACTAGTTTAACACTGTTAAAATTTTCAGCAGATATCAAACTTTGATAGCTTGGTTACCTAGGTAAATAACCTCTAATTAAACTAATTTTTATGTGTACACGAAGCTCTTCGAGTGTAGATAATTTTGGAATCAAACAGAACTCAATTCCGATTTAAATTCATTAAGTTATGACTGAAATAGTACAACTACGCAAAGCTATCCACTTATATTCTACCCCATCCCTCATTTTTCTGAAAAAAAAAAGAAGAAAGCAAAGAGTAAAGAAAACCAATAAAAGAAATTGTGATTTCCATATAAAAGAATGTCTATTTGTATGTAGTACTACTCTTTATGCTTTCAATTGAGGTACGAGTGAATATATTTGTGGTGCTTCCATCGCTATTCTATTTAGGAAATACGTCCTCATGATATGTGGCATCGTAGCAGGGCTCACGTGACGCGACAGTAGGTCTCACATGCTCAAAAGATCGTTTTAAAGTGTAACCCCTCTATTTATGTCTCAGACAAGTTATTTTATATGACTAGCTGATAATTGGGAAGCATTGGTGATGATTCTGCATCTTTTGTGTAGGAGTATATCTGTGAAAAACAGATTCTTAGCTACTATTGTAATTGGTTTATGAGTCAATATGGCAGCTGAATCTTATTCTGCATTAGAACACATTAGCATCGAGCTGAAATTTTATTTAATACACATCTGCTGAACCTTTTATTGTTTTCAGTGATAGAACTTTTAATCTATCAGAATTCACAGGCTAAATTGGTGAAAACTAAAAGCAATCCATAAACTCCAACAGTATCAGAGAACAAAATTGACAACACAATTGCATTTGTAAGGAGAGTAAACCAAATGCACTAAAAACTGATCAAGTAAGTACTTTATGAAACAAAACTTTCTGAGTTTGTAATATTTATGAAGAAATACACAAAATTAGATTTTGTATTTAAAAGCAGCTGAACCCTTAATTAGGCTGCCTACGTACTTTGACAACAAGTGATATCAAAGATCAAGCTGCACGTAGTTCTACAATTTACATCGGAAGATCATATACTATAAAAAATCTATTACAATTTAGCACTCTTCGTTTCTTCATCACTGATTGTTCCTTAAGAAGCTTGACAATTTGAAGCATATCAACAAGTTGTGGAGAGATCTTAATCAGCAACTGGACTCCAATGAACCCGAAACGATTCTGGCATGAAATTTGAAGTGTGAAGCTCTGCCGAGCTAAAAAGAATCTGCCTCAGGGATATCTCCTAAAAATATGCCATTCATAAAGGACATATTTTCTTCATCATTCTCTTGCAAACGTTCATATTCTACAGTAGAACTCTCTATGTCTCGGAGGAACTCAAGATTTGCTGCTGAAGCGTCAAAATGCTCCGCATTGTTTTGAACTGCTTCTTCCATGGAGCTGGTGGCAATTCCATTTGAAATATGATCAGCCTTCGTATTGCTATCAAGCTCCGCAGCGCTATCTGCTAATAATATGTCTTGCAAGTTGGACGCATATATGTCCATATCATCATCAACATCATCTTGCAATCTTTCAGAATGCTGGAGGCCTTGAGGCATAATAGGGTTTGCTGCAGAAGTATCAATATTCTCTGCAGGATCTGCAATAGGATGCTGTAGGTCCTCAGGCACGTGAGAATTCACTGCAGAAGCATCAACATTCACCATATCGTTTTGAATCGATTCTTCCATGGGTCTGGTGGCAGTTTCGTTTGCAGCTTCCATTACTCCATTATTCATGTGTACCTCTGCCTCTGCTTGTGACCCATTATTAGCGTACCAAGGCAATTGAGGCAACTGTTCTATAGACATGGTCGAGTCCACTCCGAATGATGCCGTAGCCCAAAGATTTCCTTGTACCATATCTGTATCGACACCAATTGTAACATGATGCTCACCCGGAAAACTCCATCGTGGTGTCTTCTCTTCTTGGGGAATATAAATCTCCTCTCTCGACTTTCTCTTGCCCAAATCTTGAGTATCAGCTTCTGATACAAGTATGATTTCAGAATTTTCTTGTTTCTTGAAGTTTTTCGATTCGTCCTTTGTAATTCTGCAAACAACATAGTCCGTGCTTCCAATGTCTATCAAGCCATCATCCGAAAGAGAATATTCATGCATAATCCAATGTCCTTTTCCATCAAAATCTTTCTTAGTCGACTTAAACGTGAACATCCTTTTAGAGCCTATTTTCGTTTTCGTTTTCCCTTTCACAATATCTTTTGGCGCCGTATGTCCATGCCATTTACCACAGCCCGCTGTTCGAATAACGTTCTTATTACCCTGCCTCCCAAGCTTCGACAATTTAGTAAATACATACATAGTCTTCTTAACCTTGCTCGAATCATCGTCACCATCAGTAACTAGGATGTTCCAAGGATCATTCTCGGTAAACAAATCCCAAGGATTTGCTTTCTCCCCGTAAAGGTCTCTTTCAACGATCCCCTCCCAAGGCAATGGCTGCCTCAAAAGCCTTCTCCTCAGGAATGATAGAAGCAATTCTTGATCCGAAGGCATGAATAGAAAACCTTCAGGAATATGAATACTACTGCTGCTCATCTTTACTATTCCTATATTATCACCAACAAATCTCACAAATCACTCTCTTGATGTCTATAATACCGCAATAACTCACAATCTTAACTAGGTTTTGTAATGATGAATATTGTGTGGCTAGCTAGATTGGCATACATATATATACTAGTATAACTGTAACTTGTGATGCAATCTAGTATAATGCATTAGGAAATACTATACTCACAAAAGGACTCAAATTCTTACATGGGCGGTTTGTTAATTATAATCATTCCAGAGTCCTATCTCTGATTAACTTCTTCTTCTCTAAATTCATTCATAATTTGATACGCAAAACAGTGAAGAACCAAGAACAGATTCAATTACATGAATGTTTACAAATTATGCATAACCAACCAGAGGGCATTTTCGGGTTTTCGATCTTAAATTCAACTGCCACACCATTACCCGCCAATACACAAATACAAACTCACCCACGCACCTAACAAATTCCCATGGCCTACACAATTCTCTGTCGACTATCTTGGTGATTTGGTTTATGTATCTAAATTTAGACCCTATTCTATGTTTTGTTTTCTTCAATTATAAGTTCTATTTATTTTCTTGATTGAATTCACTATTTGATAGAGTTTTTTTTCGTGATTGAATTCACTATCTAATACCTTTTTAACTTTTTTTTTTCTTGATTTTCAATAACTTTTGTTGTTCTTTTCCTTTTTTTTTTGTGAGTTTGATTAGTTGTGCGTCTTGGGTTACCATTTGTGCCAAAAATTGCAAATTCTTTTCTCTTTGCAAAACTGCAACCCTTTTATAAGGTCCTTCTTACAGTCACGAAGAATTCCCCCACCTCCTGTCAATGTTGAGGTTGTAAAAGCCAACAGCTGGTTTTCTGAACTTCACAATATTAGGCACATAAGAAGGTGGTCTTTCATAAGAACAATAGAAGGAGGCTGCCAGATTTAAGTCTCCCTTCCAATGCCATCTCTTTAAAACAAAGTTTATCCCAATAAGTCCAATGCAATTTTTTTGGAATCAGCTGTGTCTCCCCAAAGGAATTTGTTGAAAAGTCTTTCAATTGTATGAAAAACTTCCTTGGTAGGAAGGATTATCTGCATCAAATAACAAGGCATGGAGGAGTGGATGCTTGGGATTGTTGATAATCCTCGCCCTGTATTCCTAAGTGCAAGCTTCTCAATTGAAAGAGATTTGACAATACACGGATCTACTCAAATAATTCTTTGATGTTTTCGCTTGGAATTCGTCATCAAGATGGATGGCCCTTACGCGGTCAACGAACTCATACTTGCTTGAAAAGGCCTAATGTCTCAAATAGGGGAATGGCAACGGCTCCCAATCTTCTTTGTAGTATTTGTTTGGGAGTAAGGTTTTTAGTTTCCAACCTATGAGCTTCTTGTTAATTTTCTGAAAAAACTCATCAAAAAGAGCAGACTTTTTAGCACCTTTGTAAAGGGGTACTCCAAGATATTTGAATGGAAATTGTTGTTGCTTGTAACCTGAAGCACCAGCTATGATGCCAATTCTAGAGCTAGGAACTTTTTTGTCCACAATTAAACCACTTTTATCTTTGTTGACTTGCTATCCAGAAACATGTTCATAGTGATTCAGAAAATTCATCAACTTTTTTATAGCACTTTTGCTGCCATTGGAGAAGATGATTATGTCATCTGCAAATGAGAGGTGAGTAACAAAGAAAAAAGAGCCAGTCTTATACTTTAAAGCTGGGAAATTAGAGAATAATTTATTGACGGCCTGGATAGATATTTAGCAACAATAATAAAAAGGCTTGGAGATATGGGGTCTCCTTACGCTGAATTATTAGTTCTATTTATTTTATTGATTGAATTCACTATTTGATAGAGCTCTATTTTCTTGATTGAATTCACTTTTTGATACGTTTTTAACTTATTATTTTCTTGATTCTCAATAACTTTTATTGTTCTTTTCCTTTTTGTTTTTTGAATTTGACTAGTTGTGTATCTTGGGTTACCATTTGTGCCAAGTTATCTTGGGCAGACTGGAAATTTGGAAGATATGATTTGAGGTGTAAATTATGCTTCTGCCAGTGCTGGAATTATTTTCTCAAGCGGTTTTGAATTTTGAATTGGTAACACTGTCTTCTAATTTGTTCCGTTTAAACTAACATCATCGTTTAGTCATAGTTGTCACTTTATCAGTACTTAATCAGTTGCAATTTGCTCATGGCTAGATTGATCTGTTTCAGGTGAAGAACTAATTTAAGATTTGTCAAGAATGTAGATTAATAGGACATTTATGAAAATAATTTAAGATTTATTAACTTTAATGTCTTTATATATAGCACTTAATCCCTAAACTTTTCTCTCTGGCTATGACAAAAATGTAGCGAAAATGACAAGACAAGTGAAAGAGCCAGTGACTGACACAAGCCAAAGCTGGTCAGAATATGGACAAAGTAGACACCAAAAAGTCCAAATTATCCTTGATATTTAGATTTAAAAGATGTGCAAAATGACAGGTGTGGACATATAAATAAAAGGATAAATATCATTCAACTCCCCTGTAAAACTCATATACAATAGAACCTCTTTAAATTAATAGCGTTGGGACCACCAAATTCTATTAATTTAGCGAGATATTAATTTATCGATAAATTAATAACTATTAATTAATAGAGATATTTTTAATTGTTTTGAATTTATAGTAAACATATTATGATTATGATGTCTTTTTTTGAAAAGTGACTTGTATTTTTTCGGTCCAATTTGAAAAGATACGTAATCAGAATAGAAGATAAATTTTAATTTAGTTGGATTAGAACAAAGTTTCTCTAATCTCGTATCCAAGTCTTTGTAGGATTAGGATGAGAACTAACTTCTCTAATCTTGTATCCTAATCCTTGTAGGATTATCTCAATTTTTCTCTTTAAATAATTAAATATGAGATTCAACTAGATTTGAAGTTCAACAAATGACAAGCTACTCTTGATTCATACTTTAAGAAAACCTCATAGCCAATTTATTATGTATTTTTTAGTTAATTATTAATTTATGAAATATTTGGGTCAATAAAATACAAATGAAAATTTTTAAATGTATTATCTTATAATTTTATCAAATTTATCAACTTTTTACACTGGTCCCAGTCGGGATCGGACATTTTTATTAATTAAAATAGATTATTAATTTATCGAGTATTAATTTAAAGAGATTCTACTGTATATCAACCCGCTCCCCTGTGTTAGCAAAACTATAAAAAAATTCCGCTACGATTTTTAAAAAATGACATACCTTCCCCCTCAATCTCTTTTAAACTAACACTGTTAAAATTTTTAGTAAAATGACATTTTTACCCTTATATTATACATTTTTTTTCTCTTCTTTATTCTCTCTCCTCCTATTGTTTTCATCCAAAAAAAATAAAATAAAAAATCATCATTTTCCTCACCTCACCCCCTCCCCCCCCCCCCCCCCCCACCATTAGCCACTCAGCCCCCCCACCCCCCACCCCACACCCCGTTAGCTACCCTCTACCCCCTCCCCCCCCCACCATTAGCCACTCAGCCCCCCCACCCCCCACCCCACACCCCGTTAGCTACCCTCTACCCCCTCCCCCCCCCCACCCTACCCCCTATCAACTCTACCCACCCCACCCCATCCCACATCAACACCCCATCCCCTCATTCTACCCCCACCTCCCCATGTCAGCACCCCCAACCCCTTCCTAGAAGTCAAGTTCGAACTCGACAAAAATCGAACAGAGTCTTCTCTGTATTACGGACATTCCAACACCTGTACAATTATGCTCAAAGCCAACAACAAATACACAAGACAACATCTTGAAACTCTGTTTATGCATATCTGTTAAACACAACATTTTTCCATACTAAGTCTATGCAAACCTAGCAACATTTACAATTCCAAGTCCAAAAGTAAGCTAAACGTGCTTTAGTTATATTTCCAAAGTAGTTCATAAACTTACAACTAGCTTATTTAATTTCTACAAGTCAAAAGCTATGATCCAACATGTGCACAATGAAACTTTGTTGCAAAACGAGCTATACAACTTGCAAAACATCATAATCCACATTCCTAGATCATAGCCAAAACACATGCCAACCTTTTAAGTAAACAAGCAAATTATCTTCAATCTTCTTCTTGAGGGGCTACTTCGGCTTCACATAAAATTGTTGAATAAATGGGGTGATCAACCACTAGCTCAGTGAGGGGGGGTATGGGGAGGCTTTTGAAAACCTTTTCATGATGCACATATGCCAAGTAACATGTATCAAAGCAATAAATATACAAGTAGGCATTAGACAATAACAAGAAGCATGAAAGCACTCAATCAAGTAATATAAAACTATATAAACACTCAAGTAAAGGATACGATTTCATTCCAACCTTATCACTCCTACTTCTTTGCCCCTTTGTGATTGCGATGTAGACAATCCCTTATATCACTAGTGGATGTACTCCAGATGTACCCCAAAATCCTACGACCAAACACCTCAATGCCTTCACCGACCAAGTGAGTGAGGGAATAGGTCGCGGAGGTCATGTAACCATTGGCAAGCCTGCTGCGGCCAAGTGGAGACACAACACAATCGTGCCTCAATAAAAGGTTGCAACCTTACGATATCACGCAATCAATCATTAAAACATTCATTCAATGAGCACTTAAAACGAGGGGACAACAAAGTAGGTTGCCCCTCTAGCATTAGAATAAGCAATATCACTCCATAAGCATTAATAACCAAATCACAAACACGTATGAAAGTATATCCACTTAATATTTTTCCTAAGTCATATGACATATAAAAGGAATTGAGACCTTGTTATTTTGGACTTTCGAGCTTGGAAGCATGTGTTTGGAAAATAGTTTTCACACCATTTGAATAGTGTTACGTACGTAACAACCTTAGTTTTGACTTAGTTAGTATTTGATTAGTAATTAAGCTCAATTGACCAAGTTTTATGTAGTATTTGACCACAACTTATTGCACCTATATATCTATATATTAAGTTATCACCATTTAACAAAAAACAACTCATAAAACAAAGCAAAGAATTCCCTTTATATCCCCCCTTGGACGACCACTTCAAGGAGAAAAAAGAGGAAAATTTCTTCAACAATATTGCTAGCTTGACTCTTGGCTTGGATCTTGGAGTTGTTTGAGCATCCTAGGATTCCCCAACAAGCTTCTACACATCATAAATTGTGAGGGAGTTGCATTTTATAGCTTTCAAAGTTTATGCTCATATGTTGAAATTTTTGATTTGTTGATTATAGCTATAATACTTGTTATGAATGCTTTATATGTGTTTATTAGAGCCTATAGAGTAAAATTTTATAGTTTGATAGCATAATCCATGGTTGAAAGCATGAATGTTATGAAAGAGGTGATAAATAGTGCTTGTATTTAGGGTTTTGAATAAATGTGCTAATTGGAATGAATTGAGGCATCAATTAGATGCTCTAGACCCTAATGAAGTTAGTTGGGAGGCCTTGTGAAGTTGAATCACCCCAAACCGAGCTAAATTGCAAAATTAGTCGACTTTAAAAAGATGACTTTTCTCGTTGTGCAATCCGGGCACGTTTGGGCTTTGTATTAGGTATCATTGGGGTATGGAAGCACTTTTGGTGCTTTCGTTACGCGAAATCGGGGTTCGGATAGTATAGTTGTAGTTAAAACCAGCTCGGGGCCTTCCCGAGATTTAGCTTCTAAAATAAGTTTTTATGATCTTAATAGGTGTCTTTTGGCTTAATTAGGGTTGTAGTATGAGTAGGATATGGTTTGGGAATCTTGAAATGCACATAGGAGAAGAAAAGATGGGTTAAAGAAAGGGGAAAAGTGGTACTAGGCTTATATTGACGCGTCTAAAGCTTGTTGTTGTGTTGTCATGCATTATATTGATTGTCTATAGTATAATTGAGCTATTTGAGTAGATTGTGGGAAAAAATTATTTTGATTGCTTCTTTTGAGACTTTAAAGCTATTTCGTGCTTATGTGAGCTTATATTGTGTTTATATGTGAGGGCAGCCTACTTTGTCGACCCTTTTACGTGTTATTTGATATTTTGATGCTTGTGGACTTGTCTCAGGGTTGCGCAACCTTTTCGGACATGGTAGTGTCGAGAAACACAGGTGGCGTCGGGTTTGCCGTGCTCCCTCGATTACCATGGTGCCTATTTCCTTTATCGTTGAGCATACTCCACTACCCCAGATGCTTGGTTTACTTGCTGGGCATATGGACCTACCTTAGGAGAAAGGGTCGTAGGATTGGGATACATCTAGAGTATCCCAACTTGTTAGTGTATGTGTTTGCCGGCACTTGCGTGAAGTTCGTGGCTCGTGGCTTGTGATTGAAGACTTGAAGTGGAACCATATCCTTTTTAATATGGTTAATTACTTGGCTATTTAACCTTGTTGGTTTATGTTGTATATATATGACTTCTTGTGTTCGCATATCATTATGCACGCTACGGTATATTGCATCATCTCCCTCGCTGGGCAACATTGTTGCTCACGCTTCATTTGACATGTTTCAGGAGAGGCTGAGGTGAACCCCCAGCTGATAGCAGTAGAAGAAGAAGAAGAGGTGCCCATAGATCAGAACCCTTGATTCCTGTGTGATAAGGTTGATCATACGTGCAGTTTGCTTGGAGTTGATGTTAGTTGTTATGTTTTGAGACCTTGAGGTCTTGTATATTTGCTGGGAAAGTTGTAACTTAATTATATTCTTGAATGTTGAATATAAAGTAGAATGGCATATAATAGATTATACTAGACCTAACTCGGTTGTTGCATGCTTGGGGGTGATAATTAGCTTGTTTTAACCATGTCATACTACTGGAAAGTTTAAGTTAGAATTGAACCTGCATGCTTGTATGTTTCTATTTTTGTTATGCAAAGGCTCGGATGGCCTTGTGAATTTGGTTGGTTCTGTCAAACTTGGAAGTTAGATTGAATGAAGTGGTTGTTGTGGTTCAGGCATTTTATGTGATTATCACAGGTACCAATTTAGTCCACAGTACAGAGGAGACTATGTCTGAGTGACGGGCCCGGACTTGACCTGTAGCGTGGGGTTGGGTTCGGGGCGTTACACTGGGTTTATGTGCCTCTGATGAGGATGTTAGGTCCTTAACGGGGGTATGTATAATATCCCACATCGCTGAAATATAGTGTGATTATGTGGTTTATAAGTGAGTGTTGTTGGTATAAGGATTAACTTGGGTTAGCCATGTTGGACCAGTAGAAAAGAGGGCTTAGATAGTTGTTTCTCATGCCTACAACACTAGTCACGCATGCGGGCCTGAGAGTCTGGGCCCGGAGCGTGACAGTATCCATGACTCTGGATCAATCACAATGATTTAGACATAAGGATTCGATTGCATGGAAATTACTCTAAAAGGGTTTGTTTACTTACACTTCATCATTAATTGGATAATCGCGATATATTGCTAGGTGTCACTCGCGATTTGTGAATTAATTAGAAAGGGTTCTAATTAAATATTACTTAGATTAATATCCGATGCTAATTAATTATGAACTCGAAATGTCACACACAATAGAAAATAACAAATAAATTAGATTAGAAAAAAGATTAAATTAATTTTAGGATTGTCATAATATTAATATAATGGACTCGTAGTAATTAGATGATTGATCAGATTATTGCAGAGTCCAAGTCTGGTCAATTTAGACTGGCCCATGTATGATCGTAGGTCGAGAGAAGTTACTATATAAAGGAATATTATGACACAGAAAAAGCTAGCATACAATTCTTTTTCAGTTCAAAATAATACAGGTTTTCTCTAAAAGCTCTAGTTAGGGCTAGATCTAATTGGTTGTGCGAATCTCATGTGGACTACTCTTGGAGGCTTCACACTTGGGAAGCTCGTCTCATAATCTTCTATTGTTTTGCATTTAGAGGTAATCCTAGAACTACACATTAAATTTAATTAGATTAAATTTGTCATATGTTTCAAATCTGCGTGAATAACCATAAACGGATACATGTAATTAATTCCGCTGTAAAATTAAAATTTTTAATTATAATGTATGTTTTCCAACCCCTTGTTGGCTGGGGATAAATGTCAATAATTCTGACTCTTTGGCGGAGGATAAATGTCAATACTTCTGACTCTATGATGAAGGATAAATGTCAATACTTCTAACTTATGCAAGAGGATAATTGCCAATATTTTTTACTCGATGGCAGAGGATAAATGCTTACTTAAACTTGGATATTGGATTCATTTGACTATGGTTTCTGGCATTAGGAATTCTTGGCATATGAATTTGGTTTGACATGAACTTTTATTATTCTATACATTAAAAATTATGATTTTTGCATGAACTTCATCATTTTCAAATCTATGAACTATGATAATATGACTATCTAACATATAAGAATATTTTAAAGATCCCAAGAGTTTTTTTGGGAGATTACCACTTACTAAGATTTGTTTCTTATTTTGTAAAAATGTTTTTCTTTGTAAAAGGTAAGGATAGACTTTGGTTTTGGCTTGGGGCTGAGACAACCTTGATGAATAGCTAATACAACTCTTTTGAATTTCTTAGTTAGTAATAAATTGATTATTTCACTTAGACTTATGAGTTTTAATTTCTTAGGTTGGTTTGAGACTTTGGAAGAAGTATTCCACTACGTTATGCTAGAATTAGATGCTCTGATTGCTCGTAGCATATATATAATTGTTATTTTAAAATTTTCATTTAGGCTCCGTTTGTTTGCCATAAAATATTTTCCCGTAAAATGTTTTCCACATAAAACATTTTACGGTGTTTGGTAGGACGAAAAATATAGTCAATGGTAAAATATTTTCAGTCAAAGGAAAAGTTGTAGTTAAAATGGGAGAAGAAAATATTTTACATCAGTTGTGCATTCACTTTTTACCTATTGTTTTCTCTCTCATCTCATAAAAAAGTGCGGCTACTAAAGCTTTTGCCTTCACCGTCTCTCTCTTCTCTCTCTCTCACCTTCTCCTACCACAATATCAGATCTAGATCAATGTATGTTTTATTTATTTATTATTATTATTTTATAAATTTCACAACATTGTCTCTATATATTTCTGATTTCTTTTTTTTTTCTTCTTAAAAGATGCCAATGTTCATAGCTTTCACAAGCATATTTTTTTATTTATGATTTTTTTTGGTTAGTTAACAATTTTGTCTTGCAATCCATGTTTTTTTTTTTTACTTTTTCATTGTTTTTTCTTTTTCTTTTTCACAAGCATATATATATATTTTTTTGTGTTGGTGAAAGACACGATTGATTGTGGTGTTGTCAACAGGCACCATCTTAGGTTGGATTTGGTGAATCACATTTGTTGATTTAAGTGAAAGTTAAAGGTTGCAAGTTCAATAATTTGCGATTTTGAGGTGTGTGTTGATTTGGATGTCTTGAAAATGTGGTGTTAGAGCTCTTTTTTACTATTAGAGTTTGATTTGGTGTGGTTATGGAATTTCTGAGATCTGTGGTTTGAAAGTTGGTGTAGAGTTTCAATAAGGTATGAGAATGGAATTTTTTTTAGCACATTCAAATATATAATGATTTGCTCATTTGTGTTTTTTTTTTTCAACTTTTATTTTTGCAAAGGTTGTTAATTTTCTGTTTTGTTGTTGAAGTTAGTGAAATGATTGTGATAATGGAAATTTGATCTTATGAAGATGGATCTTGTTTACATTGTCTGTTTTGATTTGCTTTTTAAGGAACTAGAATGTGTATTTTCTTTTGCTTTGTGCTTGTTGCAATTTGCATTTTGACAAGCTTGTTTTTATTCTTTTCGTGCAATATTGTTTTACTTTATCGAAACTGGTGACCGTGTTAGCTGTACTTTGCTCTATTTGATGGCTCATACAGTATGTTAAATGAGATATCCAAATAATGGTACCTAGTTAAGACTGGCTTATGCTATGGAGTCTGTGCTTCAACTATGATTTTAATAGCTTTGTTTTTGAAATATTCTCTGAAGGCTCTTTCACTGTATATTGCAATTAGTTACATCTATGTTATAAAACTAACGCTTTATTGATTTTTATTACACTGTGTAGTAATAGTTGTCATTATTATATATTATTATGCAGCTGTAGAAAGCTTCTATGGATCACAGGAAAAAAATTCATGTGATGACCATATCTATGGTTGCAATTGCTCTAGCTCATTTTCATGTCTATTTAAGAAAACTTAAGCGTAAATAGTCTGTACGTAGACAACCTCGATTACATGCCGAGTGTGAGAGAGATTTTTATATGAACAATATATTGTGTCGCTCTGACACTCATTGTGTTGACCAAATTCGTATGAAACCTATAGTTTTTAATAAACTTTGTGATCTTCTAACTATAAATAATTTATTGCGCCCAACCATAAATTTGTCTGTTAAGGAACAAGTTATGATGTTCCTACAAATATTAGGACACAATCTTAGGTTTTGGGTTATTAGTGGAAGATTTTACCGATCAGTGGAGACTGTCCATCGATACTTTAAGATTGTGTTGACTGCAATTTTAAAGTTGTACAAGTATGTCATAAAAGACCCAGAGCTTTCAACACCTTTCCAAATTGCAAACAACACAAGATTTTATCCATTTTTTAAGGTAAGTTTTATGTTTTATTAAAAATGGCATTTTCCTTTTACATTAATCTTCTTAAAATTTTGATTAGAAATGTTTATCAATAGGATTGTGTGGGAGCAATAGATGGAACTCTTGTTGATGCAAATGTCCCATTTGAATTTCAAGGAAAATTTCGTGGTCGTAAAGATGGAACAACACAAAATGTGTTGGCAGCAATCACTTTTGATTTAAGATTCACTTATGTTTTTGCTGGTTGGGAAGGAAGTGCACATGACTGACGTCTATTGACTGATGCACTATCGAGGCAAGGCGGTCTTAAGATTCCTGAAGGTATTAGAAATAGACTTGTAATCGTGTATGCGTATATATATAATATATACATATGAAATTGGAAATAATTACACAATTTCCTATTTAATTGTTGGCAAGTATTACTTGGGTGATGCTGGATATGGCATCCGTAATGGAATCATTTCCCCTTATCGTGGTGTTAGATATCGTCTCATGGAATTTAGTGAACATCCACCTAAAAATGAGAAAGAGTTATTTAACCTTCGTCACTCCTCGTTGAGGACCACCATTGAACGCAGGTTTGGAATATTGAAGAAACGCTTTCGTGTAATTGATGCTTAACCGCATTGGTGATACCAAACACAAGTTGATGTTGTTTTGGGAAGTTGCATCCTTCATAACCTTGTAATGGTCATTGATCCACATGATTTCATAATGGATGAATTTGAAGAAAATGTTCGCATAGAAAGTCGTAGGCCTACATTAAGTCAAAGACAGGAGAGGGAAGAAAACCGAGAATCGTTGGCAAGAAGAGAAATGATAGCAACGATGATGTGGAATGATTACAACAATACATTAGATAATTAATGCATGAGTTTTCATATATCGGATTGTTTACTATTATGTAATGTTCTTCTTGTATATTGTTGTATTGACTAGTTTGTTAGATTTTTTTCTATGGTTTGTTATGTATTGATGTTTATTATGGACTATTATGTTTAATTATGAATTGGATTATTGGTCAAGTGCATGACTATTATGGTTTTTTACTATAGACTGTTATGGTTTGTTATAAATTGGATTGGTTGTTTGATTATTTATTTTGCCTCAACCTTAAATGTTTGTATGTAGTCATGAATACATCAAAGGATGGAAAGGGTAAAGCTAAATAATTCAGGTGGTCAAAGCCAATGTCCCACACACTTATGGAATTATTGGTTGAGGAGGCAATGAAGAGAAACAAACCTTCATCCACTTTCCAGACCGAAAGCTTTGTAAATGTTGCCAAAGCAACTGTTGATAAATTTGATGTTGATTGTCAAGTTATTCATGTTGAAAATCATTTGAGGACTATCAAAAAAGAATGGAAGATAATTACACAACTCAAAGCAAAAAGTGGCTTCGGTTGGGATGACAACATGAAGATGATCACATGTGACAAACATGTGTATGAAGTTGTAGTGGCGGTAATATTTCGACCCTTTATATAAAACTCTATATATATTTATGTTTCTTGATGTTTGCTTCGTACTTTTATTTTCGTTATAGGCTCATCCAAATCATGAAAAATACTTGAACAAGAAGATTAAGATGTATGATGCGATGACTTTGGTAGTTGGCAAGGATATGGCGATGAGCAACTTTGCAAAGTCCTTTACTGACATCAACTTGGAAGAAGCTATTGAAGTTGACTCCACACCAGTTGATGATTTTGATGTGGAAGTGAGCATGAACAAGATGATGGACACATCTTCTTCTGCTAGTCCTTCGAGTACAAGGTCTCATCGCAAGAGATGCCGAAATGTGGAAGATCCAACTTTTGAGCTAATAGCAGAGAAACTTGGGCAACTAGCTAATGCAATTGACAGGCTGAGCCAAAGTGAACTTATTGTAACTGATCTTTATATAGAGGTTATAAAAACTGAAGGCTTTGATGACATCACTCTTGTGTTAGTATTTGACTATCTTGTGGAGCGGGAGATGCAAGCTAAAGCTTTTATGGCCAAAAACAGTGAACTTTGAAGGCTTTGGATCTTCAATTTCATTCAGAACCACAGTTGATGAAAGTCCATGAATGTTTAATATTATTAATGTATAATATTATGGATGATTTGCTTTAACTATGATGGATATTGTTTTTGTCAAAAACTATGGTTGATATGTTTAATGTTAGGCTATGTATTATATTTTGGATGATTTGCTTCAACTATGGTGGATATGATTATGTTATTATGGATATGCTTGAACTATTATGTATGTTGGTAATATTACGACCCTTTGTAGTATGATACTTAAATTAGTTAAGATCTAATTTATATCATTATAGATGCTTGTATGTGTTTTAGGGGCTTATTATTGTATATGGCAACTTTCATACTTTGATTTATTTTAGATGAATTAGTTCTTCTTTCTGTTTCTTAAATTCTATTTACAATTTTTTTATTTACTAATATTTTTGTAATAATAAAATTCATTCATTTTTTTTTTGGTAAACATTTCTCTAAGAATAAAATTCATTCTTTTTGTAAAAAAAAATTCACTGGAAAGTATTTTCTAATAACAACCGAAGACCTTAAAATATTTTCCAATGTCACAACCAAACACCAGAAAATATTTTCTATTGTGACAACCAAACACCATAAAATATTTTTCAGTGTGACAACCTAACATCATAAAACATTTTTCAGGAAAATATTTTTCAATAAAACATTTTTTCTCAGCAAGTTATTTTGCGACAAACACACGAAGCCTTAATTTTGGACTTTTCGTCATAGGAAGGTCATCTTTCTTAGTGCACGATAGTTGTATTTCTGAGATTTACCTAAGCAAATTTTGGGGGCGGGACAGATTAGTGTCAGAGATTAGGTTCATTGATCATTTGAGACCTAGGTGGCAATGGGTTACTAGGTTTTTGCTCTACAAGGTATGGATTCTCAAACGTAACTAATGTAATTAAGGTTTTTACTTCATTGATTGTTTCATTTCATTCATTATTATTATTTTTTTTTGTTTTAAGTGTTAACTAAGAATTCTCTCTAAGATGAAATCACTTTCATTCTTTATATTATTTACTGAACCAGAGCCTGATCTATTTGAATAAACTTTGAGGAATCTCTTGGTTAAGATACTCTAGTTCTTCTCAATTATAATAATCATGCATTTTACTGAATCTATTTTCATTGAGGATTTTTTTAGGGATGTGTAACTAACTATTATTTACTTTTATATAAATTTTGTTTTGCATGCTATGTTAGAAAATGACATTGTTACATTTATACTTATACACACTATTTAGAATAGAAAACTTGATCATGTATTTATGACTTAAATGAAAAGTTTTGATGTAATATAAGACTTACCCCTTATTTTTTATACGCCAATTGTAATTGCCTTATTTGAATCATTTGGTTAAATCTTTATGTTATCAATCATTAAGCATCCTTCATGATTGTTTAGTTATTCATAAAAATGATAGATGGATGGCATTAAGTGATTTTGTTTTATTCAGTGCTATTGATTGATAATACTTTGGTAAACAATATCCTTATACCATTGTGGGTCATTGGTTCTAAAAATCGAAAACCTAGTCTCTTAGTAAGATTGCATTGAAAATTATTACTACTCTTGCTATATTGTTGATAGTCCAGTATGCATAAGGCTTACCCCCTTCCTATCAACATCCCATTTGGATCTATTGTCAAATTTGTAGATATTGCACCTCTGTTAAATTGAGCCTTTTAGTCCTTGAGGATATCATTAAAATTTAGGCTTCGTTTATTTGCCATAAAATAACAATGCTTGTGGAAAATTTTAAAGTATACATAATAAATTTCTAAAACCAAATAATTTCGAATAATTCTATAAATCATAATCGTAATAGGACAAAAATATAGAAATTTACAAAGGTGAGGATTAGACCACTTACCTCTAAGAAGAATTAATCACTAAACTTCAAGATATCCAAGACTTTCACATGAACAAGAATGTAAATAGTGATAAAATCCAAGGTTGTGAAAAATGTTCAAGGCTTAGGCATAATAACTGAATGTATTTAGGCTACAACTCAAGAGATTTTATAGGCTACTCTAGTTTAGAAATACACTTATTGGCTTGGGCTCAAATAATTATTAAAAAGCCTAATCCAACAAAAGTTTAATTTTTAATCCTTAGTTCAAATAAATAATTTAGCTAATTTAGGCCCAAAAGCAAAGTTTTTGTGCGTGGCTGATTTGCAAATTTTGTCAATCAGGTTATGAAACAATGGATAATCTTCCACTATTTTGCCCGTGGAACAACTTGGTTTTCACTGCATCACCTATCCATTGCAAGCCAGATCCAAGAAATGTAAGAGATATTAAAAAATAACATCTAAAATTTCCACTCTACTTTCAATTCAAAGTAGAGCATCTAGAATTTTTCATCAATGATCAAAAGTTTGATGTCTGTTACATTGGCACCTCATATGATTTCTAACAGTTGGAACCATTGCAGATTTCAACTGCAGCATTGATAGTTTTCAGATAGCTTAATTAGCTGCTTACTATTGTTATGAATTTCCAGAATTTTAGTTTACATGTATGAAATTGCGAGTTGGAACTTAACCGTATACCTAACCAATTGTACTATAATAACCTATCAGAATTTAAAGGGTATAAAGGTGAAAACCAAAAGCAATCCTCGAACGGTAAGGAGAGAACAATATTCACAACATAATTACATATGATAAGGACAGTAAACCAAATGCGATAGAAACTGATTTGAATAAAGAACTGCATTAATTTTAAGGGTTGTGACTCATGAGTGATTGGAGATTGGGTGGATGGCTCAATTTCGACACTTGCATGCGGAGTATTATTTGGCATTGATGAATGCAATTGAGTTGAAGAGCGAGCAAATGGTCCTTGTTGTGCCAAAATATCATTAAGGCATGAAATAGGAAATGGAGACTTTGTGAATGTCGTGACCTGTTGCTGCAAAGATTGAGCATTAGAGATAGACGACAGAGAAGGAAAATTAGCTTCATCAAATACAACATGCCGAGATATGAACACTTTATATGTACGAAGATTGAAGCATTTATATCCTTTGTGACATGGGCTATAGCCAAGAAATATGCAGCGACAACTCTTATAATCCAGTTTGGAACGGCCAAATGGACTTAAGCACGGATAACAAAGCAAGCCAAGTACCTTAAAAATGAATAATCTGGAATTTTCCCATAGAGAAACTCATAAGAAGATTTGTTACCCAATAATGGTGTAAGCATCCTGTTGATTAGATAGATTGTTGTTGAGAAGGCAAAGTTCCAAAACGCATGAGGCAACTTACTGTAGGCGAGCACAGTTAGCCCAGTTTCAACCAGATGTCATTGTTTACATTCCGCTATTTCATTATGTTCCGGGGTTCCGGGACATGACATTTGATGAATAATACCTCGTTCTTTAAAATATAATTGGAGATTATTAGCAATGAATTCACCCCCACCATCACTCTGGATAATTTTTGTTTTAGTACCACAGATTTTCAACCATGGAGATAAATTGCGGAAAGACAGTTGTAACATCTGATTTACGAACAAGTGGAAAATACCATGCATAACGAGTAAAATCATCTATTAAAATGAGATAATACTGAAAGCCTTCAATTGAATTTGTCGGGGCTGGACCCCATACATCGCAATGAATAATATGGAGTACATTTGAAGAACATAATACATGATTCTCAAAGGACAGCCGGTGACTCTTGCGTAATTGACAACTGCCGCACAGTGATGTTGAAGCAGGGGAAACAGTTATTGGATCTAATTTGCGAAGTTGCTGAAAGGTTAAAATGGATGGGTACCCCAAGCGAGCAAGCCAAACCTCGGAGGATACTTTATTTGCTGTGAAACTGAACTTGAAAGGTTGACGAAGAGCATAAAGAGCTCCCTCAATCATGCCTTGATGAAGAGTTCTACCTGTCTTAATATCCTTAATACAATAGTCAGATGGAGTGAAAATAAAGTAGCAGTCATGTTCCTTTGTGAACTAAGCAGCAGATAGAAGTTGTTTGGCAATTGAGGGAACAACCAGTACATTAGAATGTAAAATGGAGCTATGAGATTAAGGAATAGAAGTGATACCAGTTTGAGAGATAGGCAACCCAACGCCATTTCCTACTAAGACACGATCAGTACCATTATATGGTTGCTTATTGGAAACACGATTTTCATCTGAGGTCATGTGATGACTAGCTCCTGTATCAATATACCACACAGAATCAGATGAGTCAGAAATTTGCATTGCCGAAATAGCATTAGTATTTGTTGAAATATCTGTAAAGAAGAAGATTTCTTGAGCAGTGTGCCTCACCAGATCTTGAGCAATGTGATTCTTGAGCAGTTTGATGCATTTATTATGTTTGACAATTGTAGTTTAGAATGTCTATTTAAACCCTATTGTTTTACATTCTATAAGATATCTAAACACAAAACATGAAGATGAGATTCTTGTATTATACTTTTCAGTCTTATATCCTTTTTGGTATCAAAAGCCACAACGTTAGAGGAAAACACACACAAAAAAAAAAAGTTCCTGTTCATCATCATCCTTCAGCTATCTACTATTCATCTCCTTTAGATTTTCTTCACAAACAAACTT
Source organism: Ehretia macrophylla (assembly GCA_037974665.1). Classification (NCBI taxonomy): domain Eukaryota; kingdom Viridiplantae; phylum Streptophyta; class Magnoliopsida; order Boraginales; family Ehretiaceae; genus Ehretia; species Ehretia macrophylla. The sequence goes on from CM075773.1 coordinate 63,258,412, forward strand.
ATCTCAGTCGCAGCTTAGGGAGCAAATCTTCGACGCCACCGTCAACAGATCTCTGACGCCGTCAGAAGCAGATCTCCGACACTATCTCTGACGTCGCCACCATAGCTGCTCTCCGACGCAACCAAATCTCGTTGTCTTCATGATAAAAAAAAATAAAATAAACATCATGCTCACGGTCACCATTTTTTTTCCTTCAAAAAATTTTCAGCCATTTTAAGTTGCACATTGTCCCAATTGCTTCCAGCCATTTCTTGTTCATTTCTTATAGGGTTAAAGTCAACATTGGTAGGTTCTTTTTCATGATAAAGCAAGCGGTCCCCAATCTTTTTCCCTACAAAAATTTTAGCCATTTCTTGCATGTTTCTTATGGGGTTAAAGTCAACATTGGTAGACCCATTTACCTGAAAAAGCATGCGCTACCCATTCTTCTACCCAAAAATAAAAAAAAAAATTTAAAAAAAATCCAGCTATTTCTTGTTCATTTATATTTGAGTTAAAGTTGTGCATTCTGCGAATGATGAAAATCAGAAGATAACATGGGGACACCACAATAATTTTTTGTTTGTTTAATGTAAAAATCTCTACCCGAGGCAAGCACTTGTGCATTTTTTGAATAAGATTATTATCAAAAGTGACCTATTGGTCCCACGTGGTTGGTGTTCTTTCTCTACATTGTCGTCTCTCTTCGTGGTATCCGAGTGTCCGGCTACCTTTTATCGTCACTGTTGTTATCTGCCTTCATCTGCCTTGTCTTCGTGTCATTCTCTTCTTTGCTAAGTATTAGCCTTTTTTTATTTACTAAATATCAGCTGTATTTTATTTGCTAAATATCAATGTCTTATTTGTTCTTTTGGAACAATAGTGATATTATCACTATTTTTATTTTGAAGCTATTATCTTTAGAATATTGCATCTATAACTCATACTTTTATGCCCTTAGAATCAACTCTGGCTCCGCCAGATTACAGTCAACTTCAGGCTCGAATTGCTTAGCTTCGACTACATTTGGGTCTAACTTCACGTTTGGCCCCACGACTACCCTTGCTACCGGTACTCTTACCGCTCTTCATAGTAAGTTAGGCCAACCATCTTGAATTTTGGATTCTGGGGCCAATAACCATATGGCTGGTGAGCTTTCCATATTTTCCTCTTTTGTCACTTCTATAAATCAATCAGTTCGAATTGCCGACGGAACTTCTATTCATATCCATTGTCAGGGAGATGCCTGTTTATCCTCAAATATTACTTGTCACTCTGTCTACTATGTCCCTAAATTTGCTTATAATATGTTATTTGTTAGCCATCTTATCAAAAGTCTCAACTGTGCAGTTGTTTTCTTACCCAATCATTGTTTCTTGCAGGACCTGACTTTGAAGAAGATTCTTGGCAAATGATATGAGCACGATGGACTTTACTATTTTGGTGAACCTTCAATTTTTACTATACCCTCGTCTAGTCTGCACGCCTCCGTGTCTTCTATTTTTGGTACTTCTGTTGAATCTCTTCAAAACCTAGATTTGTGGCATGCTCGTTTAGGAGATACAAATTTTCAATATTTATGTTGGTTATTTCCGTCTTTTAATAAAGCATGCAAGGATTCTAAGTTCAAATGTGTGACTTGTGAATTGTCAAAACATACTCGTACTACATATATTCCTCGAATGTATCGAGCTCCCTGTGCCTTTGACCTTGTCCACTCTAATATTTGGGGACCCTCTTCTATCATGACTCTTTCTCAACATCGTTACCATGTAACTTTTATAGATGATTATAGTCGTTGTACTTGGGTTTACCTAATGAAGAAAAAATCTGAAGACTTCACTCATTTCATTCACTTCCTTCAAATGGTGAAAGCCTAATTTCACACTGTTGTTCGTAATATTAGGTCTGATAATGGTAGGGAATACTTAACCAATGATTTTCGAGCCGAACTTAATAAGAGAGACATTATTCAGCAACTTACTTGTCCTTATACACCTGAACAAAATGGTGTGGCAGAACGAAAGAACCACCACATTATGTATATGGTTCGGTGTCTTTTACGTGGTATGAATGTCCTGAAACATTTTTGGCACATGGCTGTCCTCACTGCTACATACATAATAAATTGCACACCTAGTCGTGTTCTCCAAGGTCAAACACCCTTGCACATTCTACTGCCAAATACTATTCTCTTCCCTATTCTCCTACAAGTTTTTGGGTGTACATGTTTTGTTCAAAATCGTAGCCCTACCCGCACTAAGCTAGACGATAAGGCTATCCGTTGTATCTTTCTCGAGTATTCTTCCATGTCTAAAGGATATAGGTGTTATGATCCTGTAACTCACTTTCACTACTCTATGGATGTCACTTTCCTTGAGACTACCCCATTCTTCTCTACTCCTTCTTCGTCCTTAGAGCAACCTCCTAAGAAGTTATCTACTTCAGATCCTCCTTTGCTTCTACGCCCTATTCTTCTAATTGACATATCTCTGCCTACCACTAAATTACCACCTAACACCAGTGACTTTTTACTACCTGTTTCCTCTCCAATCCCATTACATGTCTACTCTCGGCGTTATCGTGCTCCACTCCACTTCCAGATTCTTCTTCAGATTCAGGTAACCCTACTTCTCCCTTGGTATCTGAACCTATCTTTCCTCATTACCCTACTCGTGAACGGCGTCCCCCTTCCCGTTACTTGCTTTCGAGTAGTACTAATCATCATATTGCCAAGTCTGTGTCTTTTCAGGGTCTCTCCAATCAATATAAATCTTTCCTTGGCCAGGTTGATTCAGTTTCTATTCCTCGCTCCATTCATGAGGCTCTCCAGAATCCTTTATGGGTGGCTGCTATGGAAACATAAATGGATGCCCTACAACAGAATTAGATGTGGGAGCTGGTAGATCTTTCAGCTAGTGAACGGACAGTTGGGTGTAAATGGGTATTTAGTGTGAAGTACCTTGCAGACGACACCATCGATCGATATAAGACCTGTCTTGTGGCTAAAGGGTTCACTCAAGTACCAGGCAAAGATTTCGGTGCCACATTTACCCCTGTTGCTAAATTAACTACCGTCCGACTCCTTGTTTCTTTGGCTGACTCTCATTCTTGGCCTCTTCGCCAATTGGATGTCAAGAATTCCTTCCTCAATGGCGACCTATCTAAGACAATCTACATGGATCCTCCACCAGGTTTTCGGGCTTAGGAGGAGTATTCAAAGAAAGTATGTTGCCTTCGCAACTCTCTCTACGGGCTTAAACAGTCCCCTCGAGCTTGGTTTAGTCGTTTCAGTGAGGTGGTCCTTACTATGAGCTTCACTCAGTGTCATTCAGATCATACATGTTTCATTTGTTGCCATCCTCAGGGTAGGTGCATCATTTTCTTAGTATATGTAGATGATATTATCATTACTGGAGATAACACTGCAGGGATGGTTCAAGTGAAGCGTGACCTTGGGACGATCTTTGACATTAAGGATTTAGGCATACTACGATACTTTCTTGGTATTGAGGTGGCTTGAAATCGTCAGGATATATCTTTATCCTAGCGAAAATATACAATGGATCTCCTTCAGGATACAGGTGTGCTTGGTTGTCGACCTGCCTCCACTCCTATAGATCCCAATCTTAAGTTGACAATAGAATTAGGGAAATTATTAACTGAGCCATCAGTATATCAAAGACTTGTGGGCCGACTTATCTACTTAACTAATACAAGGCCGGACCTTACATATGCAGTGAGTGTTGTAAGCTAGTTTATGCATGCACCTCGCACACCTCATCTGGATGTAGTCTATCATATCCTTCGGTATCTTAAAGCTTGTCCTGGTCTCGGTATCTTCTACACAACTGGTATACAGGAGGGACTATCGTGTTACACTAATGCTGATTATGCAGGGTCAAAAAGTGATAGGCGTTTTACCTCGGGGATATGCACCTTCCGTGTAAATCATCTTATCTCATGGAAAAGTAAGAAGCAAGTTGTTGTCTCACGATCTTCCGTAGAAGCTAAGTACCGTGCTATGGCTCAAGGAACATGTGAACTTCTCTGGTTACGTATCTTTTGACTGAGTTGGGTTTTTAAGTGATTAACTCGTCTACCTTGTTCTGTGATAATAAATCTGCCATTATGTTGTCCTCTGACTCAGTCCTTCATGAGAGGACAAAACACATTGAGGTTGATATCCATTTTATTCGGGAAAAAGTTCGCTCTGGGGTTATCACACCTTGTTTTGTTACATCATCCGAGCAGGTTGCTGATATGTTTACTAAGTCAATTGGACCGTCACTTCTCCAATCAGCTCTTGTCAAGCTCGGGCTCATTGATATCTTCACCCCAACTTGAGGGGGAGTGTTGAAATATCTGTAAAGAAGAAGATTTCTTGAGCAGTGTGCCTCATCAGATCTTGAGCGATGTGATTCTTGAGCAGTGTGATGCATTTATTATGTTTGACAATTGTAGTTTAGTTTGTCTATTTAAACCCTATTGCATTACATTCTATAAGATATCTAAGCACAAAATATGAAGATGAGATTCTTGTATTATACTTTTTCAGTCTTATATCCTTTTGTATTAGCATTAATTGCATCGTCCGGAGCCCAACAGTTGTTGGCCTTGTGATAGGGATAGCCACACCGATAACAGACGGCATGTGAAGAGCCTGAATTAGAAGAAGTTGAATTAGTTGGCTAGAGTTCTCGTCCTTGCCCTTGACCACAATTGTCATGCCCCCCTCGACGTCCAGATAAAAATAAACCACGTTGAGGAGAGAATTGGCATGGAGAGTCATTTGATTCATGAGCAGGTACAACGATAAGAGCAACAAATTTGGAGACAAGGGATGAAGAAGACTGCAAGTGAATTTCAAAATCCATAAGAAGACCACACACTTCAGCGAACGTGGGGCTATCAGGTTTGGAGTTCACAGCAACAACTATTGGATCAAAATCAGAACCTAAGCCCCAAAGAGTCTATAACACAAGATCGTCGTCGGCAATATTACAGCCAGCACTTACGAGAATAAGAGACAACGACTTGGCATGTTGTATATAGGCATGAATTAATCGAGATGCTTTACACAGAGACTGAAGTTCAGTATTTATTTGTTGGATTCTTGCTCTGGATTGTGAACCGTAGAGAAACTCCAAAGTAGTAGTCCAAACATCGCAAGCTGTGACTTTATCAACCACCTAAGATAATTCTAAATCAGAAAGGGAAACCAACAGCCACCCGAGAACTATTTGATCGAGACGTATCCATTGAATCATTTCAGAAGCAGGAGTAGAAGGTTTAGGAATTGATCCATCAATGAAACCTAACAAGCCATGACAATGAAGAACGGGATAAACCTGCGTCTTCTATAGGATAAAGTTATCAGTACCAAGTTTAAGGGAAAGTTCTTAGGGAATGCTCTTAACGAAGGGCAAAGATGCCAGGGAAGAGGTGGGTGTATCAATTTTTGGGTTCGTAGTACGGGAGGGTGTATTAGAGGAGCCATCAGCGGCAACGGTGGATACCATGAGAAGAAAGGTGAGTTTGCAAGAGAAGAAGATTTTGTAAAAAAAGAAATCCCTAAGCTCTGTATACCATGTAAGAAATGATTTTTCGCCCTGAACATACAGTGCTTTCATTGACTATTTAAGGTTACAATTACAGAGAAGTTTACAAGAAGTAGAAAACGTATTTGATATGTACAAGTGTAACTGAAGATAACAACAAATTATGCCAACACAATCAGTAATTAGAGATAAAGAGAAATCTCTTATGTGATAATCCTTTACATTTATAAGAGCCAAAATTTCAATTTTCAAAGTATTTTGCTGGCCCAAGTGAATAAAGAAACCAAATATAAGGTGCTCCTTACAGTCACAAAGAATTCCCCCACCTCCTGCCATTCCTTCAGGACCATGAACATTACCGTCAATGTTAAGCTTGTAAAAGCCAACAGCTGGTTTTCTCAACTTCACATTTTTAGGCACACATGAAGATGGTCTTTCATAAGAACAATAGAAGGAGGCTGCCAGATTTAAGTCTCCCTTCCATTGCCATATCTTTAAAAGATTTGTTTGAAACAATTGTGCTATGAGTCTCCTCACATGCCAGATAATTCTAGAGGAGTAAAAGCCCAAATTCCTATACTTGGCATCATTTTTTTTTGCTAAAAGGAAGCGGGTATAAATTAATGATAAAAAAAAACTACATAATCCAAAAAACAATTACCAAAAAATATGGTCATCAACATTCCAAGCCTTACAGATGACTTGGTTCAACAGAGAATATCTAACTTTCTTAATCTTGTATATTTTAGTCATAACATCAAAAACAATATGCTTGAAGATGTCTTCTTCGGATAGAGCTTCTCCAGTGTAAACACGTCTATTTCTTTCTTTCCATAAGTGGAAAACAAAGGATCCAAAGAAATAACAGTAGATTGAAAATTGGAAGTTGCTGCAATATGATCAAACCACTCAACAATCGAGCTCCAATTGTTAATATTGGGAGGGCCTTTGGTTAGATTCCACCATCTTCTCTAGATTCGGCGACTGAATGAGCATAAACCAAAGAGGTGATCCATATCCCCAATGCAGGCCCGACAAAGAACACAAAGGGGATCCAAGGACAATCCCTAAGACAAAAGCCGCTGTTTAGTAGGGAGCTTATCTAACCAACAGAGTCACGTACAAAATGAATGTTTAGGTATTTCCTGTTTAAACCAAATAGATTTGTTCCAAATGGCCAAGCTATATTGTGGTTTGATAAGATCCAACAACCATCTCATTTTGTATTCCCCATTGGGGGAGTTGATCCAAATGCAATGATCTTCTCTGTTGAGGTCAGGTTACAAATCACCAATGTATTGAGAAATTACCTAAAAGATAGAGGATTTTTTCGACCAAGACGAGTGACCTTCTGAAATGAAGTCTTTAACAGAGAATTAATGTCATAGCTGGCCTCTTGAATAACATGTTCCCCAAACACATCAATTAGAATTCCCAAAGGGTGCCAATGGTCCTTCCAGAAAAGAGTATTGCAACCATTACCAACCTTATGTATGATACAATTTTTACCCAATGGTCGTAACTGGAGAATTTTCCTCCATGACCAAGTCGGGCGATTGGGCATAAGAGCATCCCAAATATTTGTGTCACAGAGGTAGTTTGAATAGATCCACCGACCCCCCACAGATTTCTGTTTAGTATGTAGAATCCAAAGATACCTTAATATGGCTCCGTGATTGGTATCTTGGAGCCTTGGCCATCCCAAGCCTCCCTCATCTCTTTTTACAAACCTCACTCCACATCACTTAGGCTTTTTTCCCAAGATTGTCTGACACGGACCAGAGAAAAGAAACAAGAACCTGTTCAATAGCTTTGAGACATCCTTTAAGGAGGATGAACATACGGGCCCAGAAAGAGTGAACATTGCTAAGAATTGACTTCACAATTTAGAGACGACTCGCATATGAAAAATTCCTAGTTGACCACTTTCCAATTCTATTAGTGCTGCGATTAACAAGTTGTTTGCAGTGACTGTTGAGAAGTCTACCAGGTATAAGAGGCACTCCTAGGTATTTGATAGGAATGGAGCCAATATGGAAACCAAATATATTGGTGATCCTCCTGCTTGTAGCATCATCGTACCCCCCAATGAAGATTGAGAATCAAATAGAAATTCCTAGCCTTTTTTGGTCAGCTTATTGAAGTATGCATTTGCTCTCCAAGGTACTCGATCGTGGTTAATGGTGAACTGGGGGGGTTCTTCAAGGGAGTCAAAGGTCTTAGGTAGAGGGGACCCTTTATCCCCCTACCTTTTTGTTATTGGTATGGAAATCTTGTCTTGCATCCTCTCCAAAGTTGCTCTCAAAAGGGGGTTTTTATTTCACCCTAGTTGTCATAAACTCAAGCTGAACCACTTTATGTTTGTTGATGATCTGCTCATATTTTCCAAACCTGATGTTTAATTTGTGTCTTGTACCAAAGCTTCACTCAGGCTCTTCTATCGGATGTTTGGTTTACAAATGAATCCTTGCAAGAGCAACATATTTCTTGCGGATTGTAGAGATCAACTTAAGAATCAGATTCTACAGATTCTTGAGTTTGAGGAGGGCTCTTTGTCGATTAAGTACCTTGGTCTCCCTTTAATCACGGGTAGACTTGGTATGCAGTCCTGCAGAGAACTTGTGGATAAAGTGTTGAGTATAATCAATCACTGGGCTACTAGATCTCTTTCATATGCTGGGTGCCTTCAACTTATTAAATTAGTTCTGATTGGGATCCATTCTTTTTTGTCTAGCATGTTGATATTGCTGATTGGTACTCTTAAAGATATAGAGAGTAAATTTGCTCATTTTCTTTGGAACGGGGATGCCGCTAGCTAGGCTCGTGCTAAAGTTGCTTGGATATCAGTTACGAAACCTTTTAAGGAAGGGGGACTTGGAAACCGTCAACTTGAAGAATTAAATACTTCTCTTCTGCTAAAACAAGTTTGAGCCTTATTACATGAGTCTAATTTTGTTTGGTCTCGTTGGGTAAGATCTGTTCTTCTTAAGGGCAAAATATTTGAGGATATTGATACCCCTGTCAATGTGGCTTGGGGGTGGAGAAAGCTCCTGAGTGTTAGAAATATTGCAAGACCTCTTGTTCGGCATAGACTTGGCAATGGAGTTAATACTTTTTTTAGGAAAGATCTTTGGCATGAGGATGGTATTTTGCTTGATAGATTCTCTTTTGATGTTGTGCTTGAGTTTGGTATTAGTATTGATTTGTCAATCGCTGATGTTTTTATGCTGCCAAGATCATTCTCTTCGAATGTTGATATTGATTCCATTGTTAGACAAGCCCAGTCCTTTATTATGGAGGTTACTAGACGGGACAAACTGATTTGGACTTTGAGCCTTTACGGTAAATTCAGCTTGTACTATACTTTGGATGGCATTCGAGCTCGAGGTAACTCTGTCCCTTGGTACCATCAAGTTTGGTTTAAACAACATGTTCCTTGTCATAGTTTTATTGCTTGGGTTACTATTTTGGATCTCCGACACCATCTCTGACGTCGCCACCATAGCTGCTCTCCGACGCAACCAAATCTCGTCGTCTTCATGATAAAAAAAAAAAAATCATGCTCGCGGTCGTCATTTTTTTTCCTTCAAAAAATTTTCAGCCATTTCAAGTTGCACATTGTCCCAATTGCTTCCAGCCATTTCTTGTTCATTTCTTATAGGGTTAAAGTCCACATTGGTAGGTTCTTTTTCATGATAAAGCAAGCGGTCCCCAATCTTTTTCCCTACAAAAATTCTAGCCATTTCTTGCATGTTTCTTATGGGGTTAAAGTCAACATTGGTAGACTCATTTACATGAAAAAGCACGCGGTCCCCATTCTTTTCCCCTAAAATAAAAAAAATTTAAAAAAAATCCAGCCATTTCTTGTTCATTTATATTTGAGTTAAAGTTGTGCATTCTGCGAATGATGAAAATCAGAAGATAACATGGGGACACCACAATAATTTTTTGTTTGTTTAATGTAAAAATCTTTACCCGAGGCAAGCACTAGTGCATTTTTTGAATAAGATTATTATCAAAAGTGACCTATTGGTCCCGCGTGGTTGGTGTTCTTTCTCTACATTGTCGTCTCTCTTCGAGGTATCCTAGTGTCCGGCTACCTTTTATCGTCACTGTTGTTATCTGCCTTCATCTGCCTTGTTTTCGTGTCATTATCTTCTTTGCTAAGTATTAGCCTTTTTTTATTTACTAAATATCAGCTGTATTTTATTTGCTAAATATCAATGTCTTATTTGTTCTTTTGGAACAATAGTGATATTATCACTATTTTTATTTTGAAGCTATTATCTTTAGAATATTGCATCTATGGCTCATACTTTTGTGCCCTTAGAATCAACTCTGGCGGAACTCTGGCTCCTCCAGATTACAGTCAACTTCAGGCTCAAATTGCTTAGCTTCGACTACATTTGGGTCTAACTTCACGTTTGGCCCCACGACTACCCTTGCTACCGGTACTCTTACCGCTCTTCATAGTAAGTTAGGCCAACCATCTTGAATTTTGGATTCTGGGGCCAATAACCATATGGCTGGTGAGCTTTCCATATTTTTCTCTTTTGTCACTTCTATAAATCAATCAGTTCGAATTGCCGACGGAACTTCTATTCATATCCATTGTCAGGGAGATGCTTGTTTATCCTCAAATATTACTCTTCACTCTGTCTACTATGTCCCTAAATTTGCTTATAATATGTTATTTGTTAGCCATCTTATCAAGAGTCTCAACTGTGCAGTTGTTTTCTTACCCAATCATTGTTTCTTGCAGGACCTGACTTTGAAGAAGATTCTTGGCAAATGATATGAGCATGATGGACTTTACTATTTTGGTGAACCTTCAATTTCTACTATACCCTCGTCTAGTTTGCACGCCTCCGTGTCTTCTATTTTTGGTACTTCTGTTGAATCTCTTCAAAACCTAGATTTGTGGTATGCTCGTTTAGGACATACAAATTTTCAATATTTATGTTGGTTATTTCCGTCTTTTAATAAAGCATGCAAGGATTCTAAGTTCAAATGTGTGACTTGTGAATTGTCAAAACATACTCGTACTACATATATTCCTCAAATGTATCGAGCTCCCTGTGCCTTTGACCTTGTCCACTCTAATATTTGGGGACCCTCTTCTATCATGACCCTTTCTCAACATCGTTACTATGTAACTTTTATAGATGATTATAGTCATTGTACTTGGGTCTACCTAATGAAGAAAAAATCTGAAGACTTCACTCATTTCATTCACTTCCTTCAAATGGTGAAAGCCTAATTTCACACTGTTGTTCGTAATATCAGGTCTGATAATGGTAGGGAATATTTAACCAATGATTTTCGAGCCGAACTTAATAAGAGAGGCATTCTTTAGCAACTTACTTGTCCTTATACACCTGAACAAAATGGTGTGGCAGAACGAAAGAACCACCACATTATGTATATGGTTCGGTGTCTTTTACGTGGTATGAATGTCCCGAAACATTTTTGGCACATGGCTGTCCTCATTGCTACATACATAATAAATTGCACACCTAGTCGTGTCCTCCAAGGTCAAACACCCTTGCACATTCTACTGCCAAATACTATTCTCTTCCCTATTCTCCTACAAGTTTTTGGGTGTACATGTTTTGTTCAAAATCGTAGCCCTACCCGCACTAAGCTAGACGATAAGGCTATCCGTTGTATCTTTCTCGGGTATTCTTCCATGTCTAAAGGATATAGGTGTTATGATCCTGTAACTCACTTTCACCATTCTATGGATGTCACTTTCCTTGAGACTACCCCATTCTTCTCTACTCCTTCTTCGTCCTTAGAGCAACCTCCTGAGAAGTTATCTACTTCGGATCCTCCTTTGCTTCCACGCCCTATTCTTCTACTTGACATATCTCTGCCTACCACTAAATTACCACCTAACACCAGTGACTTTTTATTACCTGTTTCGTCTCCAATCCCATTACAGGTCTACTCTCGGCGTCATCGGGCTTCACCTCCACTGCCAGATTCTTCTTCAGATTCAGGTAACCCTACTTCTCCCTTGGTATCTGAACCTATCTTTCCTCATTACCCTACTCATGAACGGCATCCCCCTTCCCGTTACTTGGATTCGAGTAGTACTAATCATCATATTGCCAAGTCTGTGTCTTTTCAGGGTCTCTCCAATCAATATAAATCTTTCCTTGGCCAGGTTGATTCAGTTTCTATTCCTCGCTCCATTCATGAGGCTCTCCAGAATCCTTTATGGGTGGCTGCTATGAAAACATAAATGGATGCCCTACAACAGAATTAGATGTGGGAGCTGGTAGATCTTCCAGCTAGTGAACGGACAGTTGGGTGTAAATGGGTATTTAGTGTGAAGTACCTTGCAGACGACACCATCGATCGATATAAGACCCGTCTTGTGGCTAAAGGGTTCACTCAGGTACCAGGCAAAGATTTCGGTGCCACATTTGCCCCTGTTGCTAAATTAACTACCGTCCGACTCCTTATTTCTTTGGCCGACTCTCATTCTTGGCCTCTTCGCCAATTGGATGTCAAGAATTCCTTCCCTAATGGCAACCTATCTAAGACAATCTACATGGATCCTCCACCAGGTTTTCAGGCTTAGGAGGAGTATTCAAGGAAAGTATGTTGCCTTCGCAACTCTCTCTATGGGCTTAAACAGTCCCCTCAAGCTTGGTTTAGTCGTTTCAGTGAGGTGGTCCTTACTATGAGCTTCACTCAGTGTCATTCAGATCATACATGTTTCATTTGTAGCCATCCTCAGGGTAGGTGCATCATTTTATTAGTATATGTAGATGATATTATTATTACTGGAGATGACACTGCAGGGATGGTTCAAGTGAAGCGTGACCTTGGGACGATCTTTGACATTAAGGATTTAGGCATACTACGATACTTTCTTGGTATTGAGGTGGCTTGAAATCGTCAGGGTATATCTTTATCCTAGCGAAAATATACAATGGATCTCCTTCAGGATACAGGTATGCTTGGTTGTCGACCTGTCTCCACTCCTATAGATCACAATCTTAAGTTGACAACAGAATTAGGGAAATTATTAACTGAGCCATCAGTATATCAGAGACTTGTGGGCCGACTTATCTACTTAACTAATACAAGGTCGGACCTTACATATGCAGTGAGTATTGTAAGCTAGTTTATGCATGCACCTCGCACACCTCATCTGGATGTAGTCTATCACATCCTTCGGTATCTTAAAGCTTGTCCTGGTCTCGGTATCTTCTACGCAACTGGTATACAGGAGGGACTATCGTGTTACACTGATGCTGATTATGCGGGGTCAAAAAGTGATAGGCGTTTTACCTCGGGGATGTGCACCTTCCGTGGAAATCATCTTATCTCATAGAAAAGTAAGAAGCAAGCTATTGTCTCACGATCTTTCATAGAAGCTAAGTACCGTGCTATGGCTCAAGGAACATGTGAACTTCTCTGGTTACGCTGTCTTTTGACTGAGTTGGGTTTTTAAGTGATTAACTCGTCTACCTTGTTCTTGTGATAATAAATCTGCCATTATATTGTCCTCTGACTCAGTCCTTCATGAGAGGACAAAACACATTGAGGTTGATATCCATTTTATTCGGGAAAAAGTTCGCTCAGGGGTTATCACACCTTGTTTTGTTACATCATCCGAGCAGGCTGTTGACATGTTTACTAAGTCAATTGGACCGTCACTTCTCCAATCAGCTCTTGTCAAGCTCGGGCTCGTTGATATCTTCACCCCAACTTGAGGGGGAGTGTTGAAATATCTGTAAATAAGAAGATTTCTTGAGCAGTGTGCCTCACCAGATCTTGAGCAATGTGATTCTTGAGCAGTGTGATGCATTTATTATATTTGACAATTGTAGTTTAGTTTGTCTATTTAAACCTTATTGTATTACATTCTATAAGATATCTAAACACAAAATATGAAGATGAGATTCTTGTATTATACTTTTTCAGTCTTATATCCTTTTGTATTAGCATTAATTGTATCGTCCGGAGCCCAACAATTGTTGGCCTTGTGATAGGGATAGCCACACTGATAATAGACGGCATGTGAAGAGCCTGAATTAGAAGAAGTTGAATTAGTTGGCTGGAGTTCTCGTCCTCGCCCTTGACCACAATTGTCACGCCCCCCTCGACGTCCAGATAAAAATAAACCACGTTGAGGAGAGAATTGGCATGGAGAGTCATTTGATTCATGAGCAGGTACAACGATAAGAGCAACAAATTTGGAGACAAGGGATGAAGCAGACTGCAAGCGAATTTCAAAATCCATAAGAAGACCACACACTTCAGTGAACGTGGGACTATCAGGTTTGGAGTTCACATCAACAACTATTGGATCAAAATCAGAACCTAAGCCCCAAAGAGTCCATAACACAATATCGTCGTCGGCAACATTACAGCCAGCACTTACGAGAATAAGAGACAACGACTTGGCAGGTTGTATATAGGCATGAATTGATCGAGACGCTTTACACAGAGATTGAAGTTCAGTCTTTATTTGTTGGATTCTTGCTCTAGATTGTGAACCGTAGAGAAGCTCCAAAGTAGTAGTCCAAACATCGCAAGCTGTGACTTTATCAACCACCTAAGATAATTCTGAATCAGAAAGGGAAACCAACAGCCACCCGAGAACTATTTGATCGAGACGTATCCATTGAATCATTTCAGAAGCAGGAGTAGAAGGTTTAGGAATTGATCCATCAATGAAACCCAACAAGCCATGACAACGAAGAACAGGATAAACCTGCGTCTTCTATAGGATAAAGTTATCAGTACCAAGTTTAAGGGAAAGTTCTTGGGGAATGCTCTTAACGAAGGGCAAAGACGCCAGGGAAGAGGTGGGTGTATTAATTTTTGGGTTCGCACTGCGGGAGGGTGTATTAGAGGAGCCATTAGCGGCAACGGTGGATACCATGAGAAGAAAGGTGAGTTTGCAAGAGAAGAAGATTTTGTAAAAAAAAAATCCCTAAGCTCTGTATACCATGTAAGAAATGATTTTTCGCCCTGAACATACAGTGCTTTCATTGACTATTTAAGGTTGCAATTACAGAGAAGTTTACAAGAAGTAGAAAACGTATTTGATATGTACAAGTGTAACTGAAGATAACAACAAATTATGCCAACACAATCAGTAATTAGAGATAAAGAGAAATCTCTTATGTGATAAGCCTTTACATTTATAAGAGCCAAAATTTCAATTTTCAAAGTATTTTGCTGGCCCAAGTGAATAAAGAAACCAAATATAAGGTGCTCCTTACAGTCACAAAGAATTCCCCCACCTCCTGCCATTCCTTCAGGACCATGAACATTACCGTCAATGTTAAGCTTGTAAAAGCCAACAGCTGGTTTTCTCAACTTCACATTTTTAGGCACACATGAAGATGGTCTTTCATAAGAACAATAAAAGGAGGCTGCCAGATTTAAGTCTCCCTTCCATTGCCATATCTTTAAAAGATTTGTTTGAAACAATTGTGCTATGAGTCTCCTCACATGCCAGATAATTCTAGAGGAGTAAAAGCCCAAATTCCTATACTTGGCATCATTTTTTTTTGCTAAAAGGAAGCGGGTATAAATTAATGATAAAAAAAACTACAGAATCCAAAAAACAATTACCAAAAAATATGGTCATCAACATTCCAAGCCCTACAGATAACTTGGTTCAATAGAGAATATCTAACTTTCTTAATCTTGTATATTTTAGTCATAACATCAAAAACAATATGCTTGAAGATGTCTTCTTCGGATAGAGCTTCTCCAGTGTAAACACGTCTATTTCTTTCTTTCCATAAGTGGAAAACAAAGGATCCAAAGAAATAACAGTAGATTGAAATGTGGAAGTTGCTGCAATATGATCAAACCATTCAACAATCGAGCTCCAATTGTTAATATTGGGAGGGCCTTTGTTTAGATTCCACCCTCTTCTCTAGATTCGGCGACTGAATGAGCATAAACCAAAGAGGTAATCCATATCCCCAATGCAGGCCCGACAAAGAACACAAAGGGGATCCAAGTACAATCCCTAAGACAAAAGCCGCTGTTTAGTAGGGAGCTTATCCAACCAATAGAGTCATGTACAAAATGAATGTTTAGGTATTGCCTGTTTAAACCAAATAGATTTGTTCCAAATGGCCAAGCTATATTGTGGTTTGATAAGATCCAACAACCATCTCATTTTGTATTCCTCATTGGGGGAGTTGATCCAAATGCAATGATCTTCTCTGTTGAGGTCAGGTTACTAATCACCAATGTATTGAGAAATTACCTAAAAGATAGAGGATTTTTTCGACCAAGACGACTGACCTTCTGAAATGAAATCTTTAACCAGAGAGTTAATGTCATAGCTGGCCTCTTGAATAACATGTTCCCCAAACACATCAATTAGAATTCCCAAAGGGTGCCAATGGTCCTTCCAAAAAAGAGTATTGCAACCATTACCAACCCTATGTATGATACAATTTTTACCCAATGGTCGTAACTGGAGAATTTTCCTCCATGACCAAGTCGGGCGATTGGGCATAAGAGCATCCCAAATATTTGTGTCACAGAGGTAGTTTGAATAGAACCACCGACCCCCCACAGATTTCTGTTTAGTATGTAGAATCCAAAGATACCTTAAGATGGCTGCTTGATTGGTATCTTGGAGCCTTGGCAATCCCAAGCCTCCCTCATCTGTTTTTACAGACATCACTCCACATAACTTAGGCTTTTTTCCCAAGATTGTCTGAACCGGACCAGAGAAAAGAAACAAGAACCTGTTCAATAGCTTTGAGACATCCTTTAAAGAGGATGAACATACGGGCCCAGAAAGAGTGAACATTGCTAAGAATTGACTTCACAATTTAGAGATGGCTCGCATATGAAAAATTGCTAGTTGACCACTTTCCAATTCTATTAGTGATGCGATTAACAAGTTGTTTGCAGTGACTGTTGAGAAGTCTACCAGGTATAAGAGGCACTCCTAGGTATCTGATAGGAAAGGAGCCAATATTGAAACCAAAAATATTGGTGATCCTCCTGCTTATAGCATCATCGTACCCCCTAATGAAGATTGAGAATCAAATAGAAATTCCCAGCCTTTTTTGTTCAGCTTATTGAAGTATGCATTTGCTCTCCAAGGTACTCGATCGTGGTTAATGGTGAACTTGTGGGATTCTTCAAGGGAGCCGAAGGTCTTAGGTAGGGGGACCCGTTATCCCTTTACCTTTTTGTTATTGGAATGGAAATCTTGTCTTGCATCTTCTCCAAAGTTGCTCTCAAAAGGGGGTTTTTATTTCACCCCAGTTGTCATAAACTCAGGCTGAACTTCTTTATGTATGTTGATGATCTGCTCATATTTTCCAAACCTAATGTTTAATTTGTGTCTTGTATCAAAGCTTCACTCAGGCTCTTCTATCGGATGTTTGGTTTACAAATGAATCCTTGCAAGAGCAACATATTTCTTGCGGATTGTAGAGATCAACTTAAGAATCAGATTCTACGGATTCTTGAGTTTGAGGAGGGCTCTTTGTCGATTAAGTACCTTGGTCTCCCTTTAATCACGGGTAGACTTGGTATGCAGTCCTGCAGAGAACTTGTGGATAAAGTGTTGAGTATAATCAATCACTGGGCTACTAGATCTCTTTCATATGCTGGGTGCCTTCAACTTATTAAATTAGTTCTGATTGGGATCCATTCTTTTTTGTCTAGCATGTTGATATTGCTGATTGGTACTCTTAAAGATATAGAGAGTAAATTTGCTCATTTTCTTTGGAACGGGGATGCCGCTAGCTAGGCTTGTGCTAAAGTTGCTTGGATATCAGTTACGAAACCTTTTAAGGAAGGGGGACTTGGAAACCGTCAACTTGAAGAATTAAATACTTCTTTTCTGCTAAAACAAGTTTGGGCCTTATTACATGAGTCTAATTTTGTTTGGTCTCGTTGGGTAAGATCTGTTCTTCTTAAGGGCAAAATATTTGAGGATATTGATACCCCTGTCAATGTGGCTTGGGGGTGGAGAAAGCTCCTGAGTGTTAGAAATATTGCAAGACCTCTTGTTCGGCATAGACTTGGCAATGGAGTTAATACTTTTTTAGGAAAGATCTTTGGCATGAGGATGGTATTTTGCTTGATAGATTCTCTTTCGATGTTGTGCTTGAGTTTGGTATTAGTATTGATTTGTCAATCGCTGATGTTTGTATGCTGCCAAGATCATTCTCTTCGAATGTTGAGATTGGTTCCATTGTTAGACAAGCCAAGTCCTTTATTATAGAGGTTACCAGACGGGACAAACTGATTTGGACTTTGAGCCTTTACGGTAAATTCAGCTTGTACCATACTTGGGATGGCATTCGAGCTCGAGGTAACTCTGTCCCTTGGTACCATCTAGTTTGGTTTAAACAACATGTTCCTTGTCATAGTTTTATTGCTTGGGTTACTATTTTGGATCGTCTTCTTACTAAACAACGACTTAATAGCTGGGGTTTGCAAGATAATCCTAAATGCCTGTCGTGTGGTGAATTAGATGAATCTAGAGATCATATTTTCTTTTCCTGTAGTTTCTCGAAGAAGATTTGGCTTAAGGGTCTGATGTACTCTTGTAGTTCTCGATTCCTAATTGTTTTGAATAATGTTCTTGAGTGGTTGATTGAAGTTTGCAAGTGTGATTAGCTCCAATCACTAGTTTTTAAATATCTATTCTCGGCCACACTTTATTTTCTTTGGAGTGAAAGAAACAAAAGGCTTCATGACCAGGTTTCTCTTAATGAAGAGTGTGTTTTTGAGGAAATGAAATTCGTTGTAAAGTATAGAATAAGGAATGTACATAAATATAGGATAAATATAACTAATACACGTATTGGTACTTTTTAGAATATTGATGGCTACCAACTTGTGAATGACTAGTATGGTTTGGTGCCATGGTTTCTTTGTCATGATGTAATGAATTTTGTTGAGTTTAATGGAATCACTTGCTAAATTAGCAAAAACAAGGGTCATAGGATATATGTTATGAAATAGAAGTAGCTAGAAAACTCCTGAAAGAATGTAGAGCCATGATCTCTCACATTTTTAGATAAGGTAACTAGCCAACTGATTTCTTGCTAATCTTGGAGTTTCTGTTACGAGCCTTCAAGTTTTTGAGGATACAAATAGCTTTAAAAGGCTTTGAGGTTTGATCCATCTGGGTAAAGCAGCTCTTCCTCAATTTAGATTATAGGTTCCTTTTAACTGCTTTTATTGTAATTTTTCAGTTTCGTATCTTTTTGCTTGTTGCTATTAATTGAGTTGTTTCTTTTAAAGATGTTATACATCTTTCCACTTAACAACTCAATTAAGAAGCTTGATTAGGATCTTTGTAAGAAGAGGTGGTTTGTACCTCTTCTAGAGTAGTTAGGACGGTAGGACATGCTTCAATTCCCCGCCCTCCAGTGCAGGTCAAGTTTAGTCCCCCTCCAACCTTGTACTTCTTTTTTTGATAATTAATAAAACCCCACAAGGAAGTTCCTCTCGTTTTGCCAAACAAATAAAGTTAATAAGACTCAAATACTATTACTTATTTTTGTGAAATATATGATGTATTGAAATTTGGATATATTTACTAACAATTTTATTTACGCACTATATGATAAGTAATCATATTGTCATATGTAATAATCAATATTATAATTACTTGTAGAGGCAAATGATAAGACATATACCTTTCTTATAATTATTAGTTCCTATGTCGTATGTTAATTAATTTAAAGCTATAGCTCATGGTGATTGGATTAAATATACACCATTTGATTAGTATATTTAATTATATTGTCATACTTTGCATTATATAACTAGGAAAATTTCACAAATAGTCCCTATTGTTACCCTTTTGTTTCAATTTAGTTCCTATTATTCCATTTGTCTCAATTTAATCCATATTGTTTGCAAAAAAATCTCAATTCAGTCCTTTCCGTCAAATAAGGGTTAAATCTAATAGAAATTTGGTCACGTGCACTGCATGTGACCACGGTCTCAGGGGCAATTTTGGAATATAATAATAAAAGTTCAATTTAGTCCTCAATGTTTTGGAAAAGGTTTCATTTGAGTCCTCAATATTTTAAAAAAATTTCAAATAAGTCCTCAATGTTTTAAAAATATTTCAAATAAGTCCTCAATGTTTTAAAAATATTTTAAATAGATCCTCAATATTTTAAAAATGTTTTGTAACTTTGTTCATATTGATGAATGAACATGCTATGAACAAAGTTAATCAACCCAATGATTTTTGTGGATGGGTTACAAATAGGTTATGACATGATTGATGGATATTTTTGTAGATGGATGGGATTATGATAGGATATGTAAAGATGATTTTTGTATATGGATAGGACTATGACAGCTAAATGTAATGACGTTAACCATATTTAATGACTTTTTTTATGACAGGTTATGGGATTATGACAGGCTTTTATGATTGATGCTTTGATGATATTATTGTTATGTTTTTTTTGGATTAAGGATGAAGAAACATCATTTTTTCTAATGTTGAGGTGTTTATGATTGTTTTCATAACAGGTATTCAAATGAAAAATGCTAAAGGTCTGTAGTTGGTAACGTATATTGTGTCCTTATTCTGCCTATTTGTTTACGTATTCTGACTTCCCTAATTTGGTTTTGATGAATTCGAATTTGGTTTCGCGGACGCTATCTTAGTTATCTATCACTTATTAGTTAAAAGCTAACTCGACTTATTTGAAATATTTTTAAAACATTGAGGACCTATTTGAAACATTTTTAAAACATTGAGGACTTATTTAAAATATTTTTAAAACATTGAGGACTTATTTGAAATTTTTTTAAAACATTGAGGACTCAAATAAAATTTTTTCAAAACATTGAAGACTAAATTGAACTTTTATTGTTATATTCCAAAATTGCCCCTGAGACCG
The DNA here is from genome assembly GCA_037974665.1 of Ehretia macrophylla. NCBI lineage: Eukaryota > Viridiplantae > Streptophyta > Magnoliopsida > Boraginales > Ehretiaceae > Ehretia > Ehretia macrophylla. Next base: position 63,278,843 of record CM075773.1, read on the forward strand.
TGGTCACGTGCGGTGCACGTGACCAATTTTTTGTTAGATTTAACTCTTATTTGACGGAATGGACCAAATTGAGATTTTTTTGCAAACAATAGAGACTAAATTGAGACAAATAGAACAATAGGGACTAAACTAAGACAAAAGGGTAACAATAGGGGCTATTTGTGAAATTTGCCCTTATATAACCCATAGCATAGCATATTATATTAGTGTAATTTTTTTTCTCATGTATACCATAGCATATGAATTTGTCTTTGGTTTCTGGCACTATGAATTCTTGGCATATGAATTTAGTTTGACATGGACTTTTATTATTCTAGGCATGAAATCTTATGATTTTTGCATGAACTTCAACATTTTTGAATATATGATATTTATGAACTATGATAATATGACTATTTAACGTATAAGAATATTTTAAAGGTCCCAAGAAGTTTTTTTGGGGGTTACCACTTACTGAGATTTGTTTCTTAGTTTGTAAAAATATTTTTCTTTGAAAAAGATGGAGTAAAATGTATCATACCCCCTTGTGTTTTGCAAAAGTTGTATAATTAACCTTGTATTTTCAAAAGTGGCGTATAACCCTCTGTGTTATCCATAATGTTGCACACTTTCCCCAATCTGAACTTCGGTTAAATTTGTTTTGTCATAAACTATAAAAGACGAAATTATCCCCATTAAATCATTTTTGTTTGTATTTTTATTTAACTTTTCAAATTTCTTCACTATAATGCATCACATTAATGAAATTTTGATTAAAACAAATTCATATAAATTTTATCTCTTTTGATTCTATTTGAAATTATGAATCTAATGCTTGAAGTTTAATGCGATTTGACAAAGAATTGAGAAAGATATAATTTTTTAAAGGTTTTTTCATGGATCAACACACTGCAGCGCTAAAGATGATGACCCAAACGACGTCGTTTTGAGATTCAAGCCCGACCAATAAAGTAATGCCACGTACCAAATGGTAGAATTTAAAAAATATATTGCCACTACAGAGATTTGAACCCACAACCTTCATCACGCATGTGAATAACTTGACCATTAGGTTGAAAATAATATTTTGTCTTGTTAAAGCTCGAAATAATCTATATCCTTTATAATAAAATAGCCACCACAACCTACCATCTCCGCCATTCCTCTAGCCAGCTTCACCAACTACCTCTGCCACTTCCTGCAACTACCTCTACCAGCGACTGACGAATGTATCAGTTCGAAGATCCATCAAAGTAATACACGACAACAAGTATTTTTTTTTTTTTTTGTCAAAGACAATAAGCATTTTAAAGTCATAAAATTTTGAAAAAAATAGGGTTTAATTCAAAAGTTAATCTATTTTAATTTTATATATTTTTTAACTAAACCATCCATTGTGGATGGCAGGTGATAGCAACACGAAATTTGCCAATATCAATGTGTAATGTCATACCATCCGTCGAGGATATATATATATATATATATATATATATATATATATATATATATATATATATACACACACACACACACTTAATTTAAAATTCAATCTCAAGGTTCAATTGCTAGACGAAAATTATATATACGTTATAAGAATTTTTAAAAGATTATTAATATTGAGTATCTAAAATTATTTATGGTGAAGATATGTAGTGGTGGAATGTGGTAGTGGTGAGGAAGAAGATGAGTGAAAAAAAAAAGTTAGAAACAATATAAGGGTATTTTGGTCAATGAACATGTATTTTAATAATTTTTGCAATTCTTAGTTGTATTGTAAGTGTGTGTGTATCACTCTCCGTTAAATTTAACGAAAAATTGTATAGAAGGGTTATGATGCAACATTATAGATAACACAAGAGATTCTATGCCACTTTTGAAAACACAGGGTTTGTTATGCAACTTTTGCAAAACATAAGGGGGTATGCTACATTTTACTCCAAAAGATGAGAACAGACTTTGTGTAACGCCTCGATCCCTCGCGAGACTGGAACTTCTATTAACCATGTTATTCTCAACCTAATTCCAAACCCGGGCACAAAAATTTTAGGGGAAACGGACGGAGTTTTCCCTGTTTATAGAGCTAACAGTTTACCTGCACACAAAATATAAACTCACAAAATCATAAACCAAGCTCTTTCATCACATTCAACAACTCCTCAAGGCCATCCGAGTCTTGGAACACAACAAAAGTCCACAAGCAAGCATGCAATAGATTATAGAATTCCCTAGTCAGGAGATTGGTTATCATACCACTCTATTATACTCTATTCAACCTACTTAAAGGTTAAATATTTCAATCATTCTTTATCTCATTTCACACAAGCAAACAAGCTACTTAGACAATAAGGTAAATCTTTAAAGTTATTACATGTCAGTTGGGAGATTTAAATACAATCCTCTACGGTGCAACATAATTGAGTCTGTTATACCCGAGGCTAATCACGAAGGAATCAAATCTCTTGTACCAATACCTTGGCGCCTGCTTTAAACTGGACAGAGATTTAGTCAACCTGCAAACCAAGTTTTCTTTTCCTTTCTCAACAAAACCTTCTGGTTGAAGCATGTAAATCTCTTCTTCAAGCTCACCATGAAGAAAAGCCGTCTTTACGTCTAACTGTTCTAGATGTAAGTTTAACACAGCACACATGACCAAGACTACTCTGATAGTTGTAAGTCTTACCACAGGAAAAAATATCTCGTTGAAATCAATTCCTTCTTTTTGAGCATATCCTTTCACCACCAGTCTTGCACGATATTGCTCCACTTGGTCATTACCATCTCGCTTGATCTTGTAGACCCATTTGTTACCAATGGCTTTCCGTCCAGGTGGTAGTGGAACAAGCTCCCATGTCTTGTTTCTATGTAGAGCTTCAATTTCTTCCTGTATTGTTGTCATCCACAGGGCATCATCGGGGCTTTTTATAGCCTCGTGAAGGGTAGATGTCTCTCCATCCTCCGTTAGAAGACAATATGCACCATTGCTCGCCATGACAAAATCTGAATGCCAAGGTGGTCTTGTTGTCTGACGCAATGAACGTCAGACTTCTGTAACCTTAACATCTTCTGGTTCTTGTTCCTCGTGCTCCGGTGCAGCTTCAGAAAAAGCATCTCCTTGTTCTGACTTATCTTCAATTTGTATCGTAGTAGTCTCCTTTGAAGTGTTGCTATCGTCTTCACTTTGCAATTTATCTTCTGCAAATATCACATCTCTGCTGATGACAACCTTGTGGGCAGTGGAATCCCACAAGCGATACCTCTTAACACCATCAACATTTCCCAAGAATACACATTTCCTGGATTTTGGATCCAGCTTTGTTCTTTCTTGGGAACCATACATCACATATGTCGGACACCCAAATATGTGCAAGGTAGAATAATATGCGGGTTTTTCGGTCTACATTTCCACTGGTGTCTTCAACCCAATTGTAGTTGACGGTGACCGGTTTATCACGTAACAGGCAGTTCTAGCTGTTTCTGCCCAAAATGATTTGGCTAGACCTGCAATTTCCAACATAGCTCTCATTCTTTCAAGAAGAGTTCTGTTCATCCACTCTGCTACACTATTTTGCTTAGGTGTATGTGCAACAGTAAATTGCCTCTGAATACCCTTTTGCTTGCAAAATGCCAGGAAACTCCCGTTAGTGTATTCTCCTCCATTGTCTATCCTCAAACACTTGATCATTTTCCCGGATTCAAGTTCCACCAGCGCTTTGAAAGTTTTGAATATTGGAAACATATCTGACTTGTTCTTGATTGGATACACCCACAGTCTCCTAGAGTAATCATCAATAAATGATACAAAGTATTTGGCTTCTCCTAGGGAAAAAATCGGTGATTCCCAAACGTTTGAATGGATCAAGTCTAGAATGTATTTGCTTCTGGCAGTAGATCTTCCAAATTTCAATCTATGCTGCTTACTGAAACACAGTGCTCACAGAAAGGTAAGTTTACTGTCTTGAGCTCGGGTAGGAGATTACGTTTAGCGAGAATCTTCAAGCCTCGTTCTGTCCTGTGGCCAAATCTGCGATGCCACATTATAGTTGATTCTTCTTGACCGGCTGATGCAACTGATACATCTGCCTCCTGCAACGTATCTCCCAAAAGCATGTATAGATTTACCCCGATCTTTTCTGCCTTGATCACCACAAGCGCTCCTTTGACGACCTTCATGATCCCATCCTCGATATGGGTCTTGCAGCCAATGTCATCCAATTGTCCAATGGACAATAGGTTCTTCTTCAAGCCCTTCACGTGTCGTACCCTTTGAATGGTGCGAATGGTACCATCATACATTTTAATTTTGATGGTACCGATGCTAGCAATCTCTAAGGCATTATCATTACCCATGTACACAGATCCTCTAGAAACAGGTTCATAGGTGTGGAACCATTCTCTACTAGAGGTCATATGCCATGTTGCTCCTGAATCCATTATCCAAGTATCAGTGAGCTCCTTTCTACCTTTTGTTACAGTTGCTGCTTCGCTGTATAAAATATCTCCATCATTTGGTGCAGTCGCTACACATCCCTGAGAATTTGTCACCTCGGGATTCTTTTTGTTGCTCCAACAATCCTTCTTGAAGTGCCCTTTCTTGCCACAGTTGTAGCATTTGATATTCTTTCTACTCTTTGATTTTGATCTACCATGGTTGTTGCTCCCACTAAAGCCACGTTCCATTGATCTGCCTCTCACCATTGATAATGCCTTTGCTTGTTGTGAACTTTCGATTCTATCTTCCTTACTTTTGCGCCTAGATTTTTCTTCCAGAAAAGTGGCTACAACATCATCAAAGATAACAAAATCTGAAAGAACATTGTTAGTGTAACTAATGATGAGTTGATCATACGAATCAGATATACTTTGAAGTAGAATTTTTGCACGTTCAAGCTTCGATATTTTATGGCCAATTGCAGTCAATTGAGAGAATAACGTATTTAAGGTATTGATGTGATCTGTCACCGATGTGGACTCACTCATCCGAAGGGTGTAAAGTCTCATCTTCAAGAAAGTCTTGTTGTGAAGTGACTTAACCTCATACAGTTTGGTCAACGCATCCCAAATTTCTTTCGCTGACTTCTTTTCCTCAACGCTTAACAATACCGAATGTGCCAATGCCAGGTGCAGATTAGCCGTAGCGTTGTCATCCATCTCTTTCCACTTGTCGTCCGTCACCTCCGCTGGTCTATCTCCAACTGCTGCCAAGCAATTCTCCTTTCTCAAGATTGCCTTCATCTTTAATTTTCATAGGGAAAAATTTCTCCCGTTGAACTTCTCAATTTTAAATTTTGCCGCCATAATATTAACAACGATCTCGTAACTTGAATCGACTCCCACTATTTCACTGTAAATAGTACTATTTATGTGAATAGTACCGTATACGTGAATAGTACCAAAACCGTATACGAAAATAGTATCGATACTGTATAGGTGAATAGTACTATACCGTATACATGAATAGTAACTATAAACAGTAACCCCGTATGTATACCAGTGACCCGTAACCAGTGGCTCTGATACCACTGTTGGGTATAGGCACAGTGAAATGATCGGGGACAAACAGTATCACACAGCTAAAATATGAATGAGAACAGAGAAAGTAGAGACACAAGATTTATGTAAAAAACCCTCAAACAAATCAAGAAAAAACCACGGGTAAGTAATGGAGGATTTCACTATGATGTGGAGTATTTTATAATAACCTTCTCAATATAAGGAGATAACAATATCACTCTCTCAAATAATAAGAGAAACCCACTCTCACTCATAAATATAGAACAACAAAAGAAGAAAAAAATACTCAAGAGAAAGCTTATTTTTCTCTCTGATTTGGAATGTTTTGTTGATGCAAAATGGTAAGGAATGAGCCTCTATTTATAGGCTCATTCCATACCCAAAATCAAAGCAACACAGCAGTGTGAAAACGATTTTCAATTGCATGCGCCTAACTTTTGCAGCCAAACTTTGCTGCACAAACTTTTTCTTTCTTTTTCCATTGCTTTTGTCTTCTTTGTCTACTGCTTTTCTCTTTTGTCAACAAAGCAACAAAAGTTGTTGTTGCCTTTTGATTTCAAATGAGCTTTACAGCTCAACAGTTTAACATGATATACCCATTTGCATCGGATGATGTTCATGTCATTTGTTAGAGGAACCAGCATCCAAGTTTTATTTTTAAGCAAAGAATTGAATTCCTCGATCATTGCCGCACGCCAATTTGAGCCCTTATTTGCTTGGGTATAAAAGGTAGGCTCTGCAGGTAGTTGCTGATCGGCAGCGAGAAAACAAGCAGGTAAAGGATAGCGTGTAGCAAATAGAGCTTTAGGACGTCTAGTACCATCCATATTCAATTCCTGGTAATGATCATGTGATGAGTTCTTGCTGGAGCATTGGATATAGGAGACGTTGACTGAGCATCATGAGAATGCAATTGTTCTTGGTCTACTTGGCTTAAACGTGAGTCATCCAATAAGGGTTGTGACTTATGAGCGATTGGAGATTGGGTGGATGACTCAATTTCGACACTTGCATGCGGAGTATTATTTGGCATTGATGAATGAAATTGAGTTGAAGAGCGAGCAAATGGTCCTTGTTGTGCCAAAATATCATTAAGGCAGGAAATAGGAACTGGAGTCTTTGTGAATGTTGTGACCTGTTGCTGCAAAGATGGATCATTAGAGATAGACGACAGAGAAGGAAAATTAGCTTCATCAAATACAACATGCCGAGATATGAGCACTTTATGTGTACGAAGATTGAAGCATTTATATCCTTTGTGACATGGGCTATAGCCGAGAAATATGCGGCGACAACTCTTATAATCCAGTTTGGAACGGCCAAATGGATTTAAGCACGGATAACAAAGCAAGCCAAGTACCCTTAAAAATGAATAATCTGGAATTTCCCCATAGAGAAGCTCATAAGGAGATTTGTTACCCAATAATGGTATAGGCATCCTGTTGATTAGATAGATTGCTGTTGAGAAGGCAAAGTTCCAAAACACACGAGGCAACTTACTGTGGGCGAGCATAGTTAGCCCAGTTTCAACCAGATGTCAATGTTTACGTTCCACTATTCTATTCTGTTTCGGGGTTCTAGGACATGACATTTGATGAATAATACCTCGTTCTTTAAAAGATAATTGGAGATTATTAGCAATGAATTCACCCCCACCATCACTCTGGATAATTTTTGTTTTAGCACCACAGATTTTCAACAATGGAGATAAATTGTAGAAAGACAGTTGTAACATCTGATTTACGAACAAGTGGAAAATACCATACATAACGAGTAAAATCATCTATTAAAATGAGATAATATTGAAAGCCTTCAATTGAATTTGTCGGGGTTGGACCCTATATATCGCAATGAATAATATGGAGTATAGTTGAAGAACGTAATACATGATTCTCAAAGGACAGCCGGTGACTCTTGCCTAATTGACAACTGCTACACGGTGATGTTGAAGCTGGGGAAACAATTATTGGATCTAATTTGCGAAGTTGCTGAAAGGTTCGAATGGATAGGTGCCCCAAGCGAGCATGCCAAACCTCGGAGGAGACTTTATTTGCTGTGAAACTGAACTTGAAAGGTTGATGAAGAGCATAAAGACGTCCCTCAATCGTGCCTTGATGAAGAGTTTTGCCTGTCTTCATATCCTTAATACAATAGTCAGATGGAGTGAAAATAAAGTAGCAGTCATGTTCCTTTGTGAACTGAGCAGCAGATAGAAGTTGTTTGGCAATTGAGGGAACAACCAGTACATTAGAATGTAAAATGGAGCCATGAGATAAAGGAATAGAAGTGATACCAGTTTGAGAGATAGGCAACCCAACGCCATTTCCAACTAAGACACGATCAGTACCATTATATGGTTGCTTATTGGAAACACGATTTTCATCTGAGGTCATGTGATGACTAGCTCCTGTATCAATATAGCACGCAGAATCAGACGGGTTAGAAATTTGCATTGCTGAAAAAGCATTAGTATTAGCATTAACTGCATCGTCCGGAGCCCAACAGTTGTTGGCCTTGTGATAGGGATAGCCACACCGATAACAAACGACATGTGAAGAGCCTGAATTAGAAGAAGTTGAATTAGTTGGCTGGCGTCCTCATCCTCGCCCTCCACCACAATGGCCACGCCCCCCTCGACGTCCAGATAAAAATGAACCACGTTGAGGAGAGAATTGGCATGGAGAGTCATTTGATTCATGAGCAGGTGCAACGATAAGAGCAACAAATTTGGAGACAAGGGATGAAGAGGACTGCAAGCGAATTTCAAAATCCATAAGAAGACCACACACTTCAGCGAATGTGGGGCTATCAGGTTTGGAGTTCATAGCAGCAACTATTGGATCAAAATCAGAACCTAAGCCCCGAAGAGTCCATAACACAAGATCGTCGTCGGCAACTTTACAGCCAGCACTTGCGAGAATAAGAGACAACGACTTGGCATGTTGTGTACGCATGAATAGATCGAGACGCTTTGCACAAAGACTGAAGTTCAGTCTTTATTTGTTGGATTCTTGCTCTGGATTCTGAACCGTAGAGAAGCTCCAAAGTAGTCCAAACATCGCAAGCTGTGACTTTATCAACCACCTAAGATAATGCTGAATCAAAAAGTGAAACCAACAGCCACTCGAGAACCATTTGATCGAGACATATCAATTGAATCACTTCAGAAGCAGGAGTAGAAGGTTTAGGAATTGATCCATCAATGAAACCCAACAAGCCATGACAACGAAGAACGGGATAAACCTGCGTCTTCCATAGGAGAAAGTTGTCAGTACCAAGTTTAAGGGAAAGTTCTTGGGGAATGCTCCTAACGACGGGCAGAGACGCCACAGAAGAGGTGGGTGTATCAATTTATGGGTTCGTAGTGCGTGAGGGTGTATTGGAGGAGCCATCAGCGGCAGCGGTGGATGCCATGAGAAGAAATGTGAGTTTGCGAGAGAAGAAGAGTTTGTTAAAAAAAATCCCTAAGCTCTGTATACCATGTAAGAAATGATTTTCTGCCTTGAACATACAGTGCTTTCATTGTCTATTTAAGGTTGCAATTACAAAGAAGTTTACAAGAAGTAGGAAACGTATTTGATATGTACAAGTGTAACTGAAGATAACAACAAATTATGCCAGCACAATCAGTAATTAGAGATAAAGAGAAATCTCTTATGTGATAAGCCTTCACATTTATAAGAGCCAAAATTTCAGTTTTAAAAGTATTTTGCTGGCCCAAGTGAACAAAGAAACCAAATATAAGGTCCTCCTTACAGTCACGAAGAATTCCCCCACCTTCTGCCATTCCTTCAGGACCATGAACACTACCATCAATATTGAGCTTGTAAAAGCCAACAGCTGGTTTTCTCAACTTCACATTTTTAGGCACACAGGAAGATGGTCTTTCATAAGAACAATAGAAGGAGGCTGCCAGATTTAAGTATCCCTTCCATTGCTATCTCTTTAAAAGATTAGCTTGAAACAGTTGTGCTATGAGTCTTCTCACATGCCAGATAATTCTAGAGGAGTAAAAGCCCAAATTCCTATACTTGGCATCATTTTTGTTTTTGCTAAAAGCAAGCGGGTATAAATTAATGATCAGAAAAAACTACAGAATCCAAAAAACAATTACCAAAAAATGTAGTCATCAACATTCCAAGCCCTACAGATGACTTGGTTCAACAGAGAATATCTAACTTTCTTAATCTTGGACAGTTTAATCCTAACATAAAAAACAACATGGTTGTAAATGTCTTCTTCGGATAGAGCTTCTCAGGTGTAAACACGTCTATTTCTCTTTTTCCATAAGTGGAAGAGAAAGGATCCAAAGAAACAACAGTAGATTGAAAAGTGGAAGTTGCTGTAATATGATCAAACCATTCAACAATCGAGCTCCAATTGTTAATATTGGGAGGGCCATTGGTTAGATTCCACCCTCTTCTCCAGATTCGACGACTGAATGAGCATAGACCAAAGAGGTGATCCTTATCCTCAATGCAGGCCCGACAAAGAAGACAAAAGGGATCCAAGGACAATCCCCAATACAAAAGCCACTGTTTAGTAGGGAGCTTATCCAACCAACAATGTCACGTACAAAATGAATGTTTAGGTATTGCCTATTTAAACCAGATACATTTGTTCCAAATGACCAAGCTATATTGTGGTTTGATAAGATCCAACGCCCATCTCATTTTGTACTCCCTATTAGGGGAGTTAATCCAAATGCAACAATCCTCTCTATTGAGGTCAGGTTGCAAATCACCAATGTATTGAGAAATTACCTAAAAGATAGAGGAGTTCTCCGACCAAGACCAGTGACCTTCCGAAATGAAGTCTTTAACCAGAGAGTTAATGTCATAGCTGGCCTCTTGAATAACATGTTCCCCAAACACATCAATCAGAATTCCCAAGGGGTGCCAATAGTCCTTCCAGAAAAGAGTATTGCAACCGTTAGCAACCCTATGCATGATACAATTTTTAGCCAGTAGTCGTAACTGGAGAATTTTTTTCCATGACCAAGTCGGGCGATTGGGCATAAGAGCATCCCAAATATTTGTGTCGCAGAGGTAGTTTGAATAGATCCACCGATCCCCCACAGATTTCTGTTTAGTATGTAGAATCCAAAGATACCTTAAGATGGCTACTTGATTGGTATCTTGGAGCCTTGGCAATCCCAAGCCTTCCTCATCTATTTCTACAGACCTCACTCCATGCAACTTTGGCTTTTTTCCCAAGATTGTCTGAACCGGACCAGAGAAAAAAGACAAGAACCTGTTCAATAGCTTTGAGATATCCTTTAGGGAGGATGAACATACGGGGCCAGAAAGAGTGAACATTGCTAAGAATTGACTTCACAATTTGGAGACGGTCCGCATATGAAAAATTGCTTAATTGACCACTTTCCAATTCTATTAGTGATGCGATTAACAAGTTGTTTGCAGTGACTGTTGAGAAGTCTACCATGTATAAGAGGCACTCCCAGGTATCTGATAGGAAATGAGCCAGTATTGAAGCCAAAAATATTTGTAATCCTCCTGCTTTTAGCATCATCGCATTCCCCAATGAAGATTGGGGTTCAAATAAAAATTCCCAACCTTTTTTGTTCAGCTTATTGAAGTATGCATTTCCTCTCCAAGGTACTCGATCGTGGTTAATGGTGAACTTGTGGCATTCTTCAAGGGAGCCGAAGGTCTTAGGTAGGGGGACCCTTTATCCCCCTACCTTTTTGTTATTGGTATGGAAATCTTGTCTCGCATCCTCTCCAAAGTTGCTCTCAAAATGGGGTTTTTATTTCACCCCAGTTGTCATAAACTCAAGCTGAACCACTTTATGTTTATTGATGATCTGCTCATATTTTCCAAACCTGATGTTCAATTTGTGTCTTGTATTAAAGCTTCACTTAGACTCTTCTATCGGATGTCTGGTTTACAAATGAATCCTTGCAAGAGCAACATATTTCTTGTGGATTGTAGAGATCAGCTTATGAATCAAATTCTGCGGATTCTTGAGTTTGAGGAGGGCTCTTTGCCTATTAAGTACCTTGGTCTCCCTTTAATCATGAGTAGACTTGGTATTCAGTCCTGCAGAGAACTTGCGGATAAAGTGTTGAGTAGAATCAATCACTGGGCTACTAGATCTTTTTCATATGCTGGGTGCCTTCAACTTATTAAATTAGTTCTGATTGGGATCCATTCTTTTTTGTCTAACATTTTGATATTGCCGATTGGTACTCTTAAAGATGTAGAGAGTAAATTTGCTCATTTTCTTTGCAACGGGGATGCCACTAGCCAGGCTCGTGCTAAAGTTGCTTGGATATCAATTGTGAAACCTTTTAAGGAAGGGGGACTTGGAAGCCGTCAGCTTGAAGAATTAAATACTTCTCTTCTGCTGAAACAAGTTTGGGCCTTATTACATGAGTCGAATTTTGTTTGGTCTCGTTGGGTAAGATCTGTTCTTCTTAAGGGCAAAAGATTTATGGATATTGATACCCCTGTCAATGTGGCTTGGGGGTGGAGAAAGCTCCTGAGTGTTAGAAATATTGCAAGACCTCTTGTTCGGCATAGACTTGGCAATGGAGTTAATACTTTTTTTAGGAAAGATCTTTGGCATGAAGATGGTATTTTGCTTGATAGATTCTCTTTTGATGTTGTGCTTGAGTTTGGTATCAGTACTGATTTGTCAATCGCTGATGTTTGTATGCTGCCAAGATCCTTCTCTCCGAATGTTGAGATTGATTCCATTGTTAGACAAGCCCAGTCCTCTATTCTGGAGGTTACCAGAAGGGACAAACTGATTTGGACTTTGAGCCTTTACGGTAAATTCAGCTTGTACCATACTTGGGATGGCATTCGAGCTTGAGGTAACTCTGTCCCTTCGTACCATCTAGTTTGGTTTAAACAACAAATTCCTTGTCATAGTTTTATTGCTTGGGTTACTATTTTGGATCGTCTTCCTACTAAACAATGGCTTAATAGTTGCAAGAAAATCCTAGATGCCTGCTGTGTGGCGAAATAGATGAATCTAGAGATCATATTTTCTTTTCCTGTAGCTTCTCGAAGAAGATTTGACTTAAGGGTCTAAGGTACTCTTGTAGCTCGAGACTCCCAATTGTTTAGAATAATGTTCTTGAGTGGCTGATTGAAGTTTGCAAGTGTGATCTGCTCTAATCACTAGTTCTTAAATATCTGTTCTCGGCTACAATTTATTTTCTTTGGAGTGAAAGAAACAAAAGGCTTCATGACCAGGTTTCTCTTAATGAAGAGCGTCTTTTTGAGAAAATTACGTTCGTTGTAAAGTATAAAATCAGGAATGTACATAAATATAAGAGAAATATAACTAACACATGTATTTATACTTTTTGGAATATTGATGGCTACCAACTTGTGAATGACTAGTGTGGTTTGGTGCCATGGTTTCTTTGTCATGATGTAATGAGTTTTGTTGAGTTTAATGGAATCAGTTGCTAAATTAGCCAAAAAAAAGGGGTCATAGGATATATGTTATGAAATAGAAGTAGCTAGAAAACTCCTTAAAGAATGTAGAGCCACGATCTCTCACATTTTTAGATAAGGTAACTAGCCAACTGATTTCTTGCTAATCTTGGAGTTTCTACTACGGGCCTTCAAGTTTTTGAGGATACAAATTGTTACGCCCCGAAATTAAACACTTGTACACTGTCTTGGCACGTGACATGCCGCGTGCTAGAAAGATAAGATCCCTAAAGCTCGCTAGGTGCACATCTATTAAACACTCAAATCAGAGCCACTAAACCATAAATATTTAAAGACTTCCAATCAAACCATACATATTCGATTACAAAATCTCCAAATAGTCATAAAGAACAGATCCTCAAAATTAATACAATCAAACCCAAATCTCACAAATAAAGTTCCAATCCAAATTCTAATAACATTCAATAAAGTAAATTTCATGTCACTAAATCGTCATGCTCGGGTGTCTCTACCCTGCTTACAGATGTAGTGCTTATTATGTTTTAACTGCAAAGAAAGCAGGCAGAGACAAAAGTAATGAGCGAACAAAAGCTCAATAAGGGAATTCAATCCACAATAAAAATACAACTTGGGGACTGAGTCAGGAAATTTCTGACTGGAATTCACAAATTTCACAACAGATGTTATACATATAATAGTTGGTTAATAATTGACAGACCAATATATTTAGTGGAACAGAAGGGAATAGTCACTAACACGACTCATAAACAAAATATATAGAAATAGTTGTGACTACATTTAACCCGTGCAGTGTCGCTTCAGTAATAAATTTGGGCCTAATTCATATAGTGGTGGTATCAGTACTCGCTAAAACGGTATAGTTACAGTTCTTGTACCGTGGTACCGTAACAGTATCGGTACAACTAAAGTAACACAACAATAAGAAAATTTTCGTGATATAGAAAATCATAAATAAAAGAACACGTGTGAAGTTAACGAGGACTGAGAAGCTTTTGGACGGTGATCAAACAACAATACGATAGAGTTTCTAAGGATTTATCCTGACTTAGAGACAAAATCATAATACGATTAAATAACATGAGTTTTATTTACGTATTGAATGTAATTTAATTCCACAACTAAAATGTATAGAATAACAACACAGACTCTTTAAATGCTACTTTTGACTTTCTTATAAAATAAATAAAGTATACAATGTCCGAAATACATATTTATATAAATAATAATTAAAAATCGATATCGATAAAATATTAACGTCTCTCATCGACTGACCAGAGACGTTAGTCACTAAGTGACTTTCATGCTTTTTTTTTTTTTAAATCAATCTTTGATTTCAATAATTTAAAATCTATTTTTTAATGTCAATAGTTTCAACCAAACTCATGTTTGAATATATAATAAAAGATGAAAAGGACAATCAAAAGTACAAAGTCTAACAATTACATAATATCTTAAATTTGGTCCTTTTAATAGAACAAAATCCAAAATAATAATAATTTTATTTAACAATTCCATATGAACTTAATCATTAAATAACTCAAAGTCCGGAGTAATCCTTAAAGGGAAAACTAACAATAAGAGATCTTAACGAATGAAATATCAAATTCACTTTCGGATTAAACTTATACTAACTGAATGATATAACATAAGAGGGAACAAATCTTGGATCTAAAAATTAAGATGACCATAGAAAATATTTGGAGGAAGATAGATGAATTTCATTTACCTCAACTAGAAGCAATGAATAAAAGTCTACGATACGAGAAAGCTTCACAATCCTAGTAAGAATAATTCATATATAGTACTAAATATCGTTAATACTACAAAATAATTTGTAGTCTAATCATGAACATATCTGAACCAGAGAGAAAAAATGCTTAGATTTTCTTACCTATTACGTTGACCTTCACAATTGATTTTCGCTTCTCGTTGCACCGTAAAAATTATACGACTGTGTTTGGCAATTGGTTACTGTAGAATTGATGCGATATATGAGCAATAAACTCTTCTCGTTATTGACTATTTGCATTTTTATAAGCTGAAGGATGGTGTAGTTCTTAAAATTCTGAGCATCGGTTTTCACAATTCACCCATGTGTGGACATGGGTGTAAAGTTGAAAAGTTGCCCATGTCCACTGCAAAGCTGAAATATTCTCATGAGTGGACATGGGTGCAAAGTTGACCCATCCTTTATTTATTTATTTTTTTTTTTGTTCTGCCACCCACGTGAGGGGTGTTACATCTTCCCACCCTTAAAGAAAGTTTTATCCTCGAAACTTACCTTGATCAGTGAAGAGGAAATGGTACTTTGTTATTGCTTCATGCTCGGGCTTCCATGTAGCTTCCCTTGATGTTTGACCTTGCCATTGAATCATCACGAAAGGAATGGTGTGGTGTCTCAACACTTGATCTTTGCGATCTACAATGCCAATGGGTTTATCCTCAAAAGTAAGATCTTTATTAATGTGAAACTGCTCATCTTGAAGTACGTGACTAGGATCGTATACATATTTTTTGAGCTGCGACACATGAAATACATCATGAATGCCGACCAAGGAAGGTGGTAGAGCAAGTCTATAAGCCAATGGGCTTAATTTCTCCAATATCTAAAATGGTCCGATAAAATGAGCATTTAACTTTCCTCGCTTTCCAAATCTCACTACCCCTTTGGTGGGTGATACTTTCAGGAAGACGTGATCTCTGACTTGAAATTCTAAATCTTTCCTTCTTTTGTCGGCCCAACATTTTTGTCTATCTTGGGTTTCCTTCAATCTCTTGCGAATCATTTTGATCTTATCTTCGATCTCTTCTACAAGTTGTGGGCCTAATATCTTTCTTTAACCTAGGTCCCAATAGAGTGGTGTTCTACATTTTCTTCCATATAAGGCCTCAAATGGTGACATCTGAATACTGGCATGGTAGCTGTTGTTGTATGCAAACTCCACAAGAGTTACATATTTTTCTCAATTATTGCCAAAGTCTAATACTTCCAACTCTATGCAGGAGGATAATTGCCAATATTTTTTACTCGATGGCAGAGGATAAATGCTTACTTAAACTTGAATATTGGATTCATTTGACTATGGTTTGTGGCATTAGGAATTCTTGGCATATGAATTTGGTTTGACATGAACTTTTATTATTCTATACATGAAAAATTATGATTTTTGCATGAACTTCACCGTTTTCGAATCTATGAACTATGATAATATGACTATCTAACATATAAGAATATTTTAAATATCCCAAGAGTTTTTTTGGGAGATTACCACTTACTGAGATTTGTTTCTTATTTTGTAAAAATGTTCTTCTTTGTAAAAGGCAAGGATAGACTTTGGTTTTGGCTTGGGGCTGAGACAACCTTGATGAATAGCTAATACAACTCTTTTGGATTTCTTAGTTAGGAATAAATTGATTATTTCACTTAGACTTATGAGTTTTAATTTCTTAGGTTGGTTTGAGACTTTGGAAGAAGTTATTCCACTACGTGATGGTAGAATTAGATGCTTTGATTGCTCGTAGCATATATATAATTGTGATTTTAAAATTTTCATTTAGGCTCCGTTTGTTTGCCGTAAAATATTTTCCCGTAAAATGTTTTTCACATAAAACATTTTACGGTGTTTGGTAGGACGGAAAATATAGTCAATGGTAAAATATTTTCAGTCAAAGGAAAAGTTGTAGTTAAAATGGGTGTAAAATGGGAGAAGAAAATATTTTATATCAGTTGTGCATTCATTTTTTACCTACCGTTTTCTCTCTCATCTCATAAAAAAGTGCAGCTGCTAAAGCTTTTTCCTTCACCGTCTCTCTCTTCTCTCTTTCCTCTCTCTCTCACCTTCTCCTACCACAACATTAGATCTAGATCAAGGTATTTTTTTATTATTATTATTTTATAAATTTCACAACATTGTCTCTATATATTTCTGATTTCTTTTTTTTTCTTCTTAAAAGATGCCAATGTTCATAGCTTTCACAAGCATATTTTTTTATTTATGATTTTTTTTTTGGTTAGTTAACAACATTGTCTTGCAATCCATGTTTTTTTTTTACTTTTTCATTTTTTTTTCTTTTTCTTTTTCACAAGCATATATATATATATTTTTGTGTTGGTTAAAGACACAACTGATTGTGGTGTTGTCAACAGGCACCATCTTAGGTTGGATTTGGTGAATCACATTTGTTGATTGAAGTGAAAGTTAAAGGTTGCAAGTTCAATAATTTGCGATTTTGAGGTATGTGTTGATTTGGGTGTCTTGAAAATGTGGTGTTAGAGCTCTTTTTTACTATTAGAGTTTGATTTTGGTGTGGTTATGGAATTTATGAGATCTGTGGTTTGAAAGTTGGTGTAGAATTTCAATAAGGTATGAGAATGGAATCTTTCTTAGCACATTCAAATATATAATGATTTGCTCATTTGTGTTTTTTTTTTCAATTTTTGTTTTTGCAAAGGTTGTTAATTTTCTGTTTTGTTGTTGAAGTTAGTGAAATGATTGTGATAATGGAAATTTGATCTTATGAAGATGGATCTTGTTTACATTGTCTGTTTTGATTTGCTTTTTAAGGAACTAGAATGTGTATTTTCTTGTTGCTTTGTGCTTGTTGCAATTTGCATTTTGACATGCTTGTTTTTCTTCTTTTCGTGCAATATTGTTTTACTTTATCGAAACTGGTGACCGTGTTAGCTGTACTTTGCTCTATTTGATGGCTCATACAGTATGTTAAATGAGATATCCAAATAATGGTACCTAGTTAAGACTGGCTTATGCCATGGAGTATGTGCTTCAACTATGATTTTAATAGCTCTATTTCTGAAATATTCTCTAAAGGCTCTTTCACTGTATATTGCAATTAGTTACATCTATGTTATAAAACTAACTCTTTATTGATTTTTATTACACTGTGTAGTAATAGTTGTCATTATTATATATTATTATGTAGCTGCAGAAAGCTTCTATGGATCAGAGGAAAAAAATTCATGTGATGACCATATATATGGTTGCAATTGCTCTAGCTCTATTGTCATGTCTATTTAAGAAAACTTAAGCGTAAATAGTCTGTACGTAGACAACCTCGATTACATGCAGAGTGTGAGAGAAATTTTTATATGAACAGTATATTGTGTCGCTCTGACACTCATTGTGTTGAGCAAATTCGTATGAAACCTATAGTTTTTAATAAACTTTGTGATCTTCTAACTATAAATAATTTATTGCGGCCAACCATAAATTTGTCTGTTAAGGAACAAGTTATGATGTTCCTACAAATATTAGGACACAATCTTAGGATTTGGGTTATTAGTGGAAGATTTTATCGATCAGTGGAGACTATCCATCGATACTTTAAGATTGTGTTGACTGCAATTTTAAAGTTGTACAAGTATGTCATAAAAGACCTAAAGCTTTCAACACCTTCCCAAATTGCAAACAGCACAAGATTTTATCCATTTTTTAAGGTAAGTTTTATGTTTTATTAAAAATGACATTTTCCTTTTACATTAATCTTCTTAAAAATTTGATTAGAAATGTTTATCAATAGGATTGTGTAGGAGCAATAGATGGAACTCTTGTTGATGCAAATGTCCTATTTGAATTTCAAGGCAAATTTCGTGGTCGTAAAGATGGAACAACACAAAAATGTATTGGCAGCCATCACTTTTGATTTAAGATTCACTTATATTTTTGCTGGTTGGGAAGGAAGTGCACATGACTCACGTGTATTGACTGATGCACTATTGAGGCAAGGCGGTTTTAAGATTCCTGAAGGTATTAGAAATAGACTTGTAATCATGTATGCGTATATGTCACGCCCCAACTCGACCCCACCTACGATCAGTCAGGACGCAACGGAATTTCGGCGGCATAACGACAGTAAACAGATTTCCGAGGTTCTAAACCAACCTCATTAAACATCATACATCTAATAATTCCTCAATACAAACGATAACATACAACACAACCATAATATACAATAAAACATCTTCGTTATACGCCTCCGTTCCAACATGACATACAATACCTCAACTTTATCATACATTTCAAAAGTAAGTTGAGACACAACTACAACTTAACCATAGACGAAAGAAAGCCACTAAATTAACATCATTTGGATCATCATCTTTTCAACAACTATTACACTAAGAACCGTAAAGCATATAAGAGTCTATTAAGCTAATATACATGACGTTTAACAACATAGAATCATGGATAAGACTCAGGGACATATGACTCATCCACGAAAGGCACGTTTTCCACATTCTCCTCTTCAGGAGGCACGTACCCGAAATCTTGTGAAAGTACACCTGAAAACATGCATTAATAGAGAGTGAGCTTATATACATAAGCCCAGTGAGGATCCGATAGATCTCGAGCAAGGTCTACTAAACTCCTTGGAATAATCCTTTGAGTCAGTAAACACACAAAAACACAAATAATGCTATCATCACATAACTATATAACCAATCAATAAGGATACTCTATTTGGTGTAGCTCCAAACGCCATCACGATCTCAACCGTTCTTCTTATAACTCCCCATTACTCACGCACCCGAGGTACCTCACTAGCCCCTCCCTCCATGACACCTCCGTCATGCGAGCTGGGGGTAGCCTATGGCAGTCATGCCGTTATCAACCCGACAGCCCGACGCTGCCCGAGAGGTGGCACACACATACCAAGACTCCATAATCATCAATCAAACATCAATCAATCAATCAATTGGGTGTTCAGCAACAAGAGTGCCCGATTCCCGCATTCAATAATAATCAATCAATAACATCAATATAACATCAATATTAAATTAAACAACAAACAACGTAGTTAGATGACAAAGTAGGCCATCTAACCGGACATGCATAATATACATAATTAAACTCTAAATTACTCAACAACAACTCACCATTCATCACTCGAACACTACCCAACCATCTAAGGCATCGTTCAAGAAATTAAAGAATGACAACCTAAACTTCTAAAATTCATAACTTACAATCTACTAATCCAAACATTGCCAAATCAGTTCCTATCACTCACCCATTCAACCTACTACATTAGCCCTCTCGGAAATCCACCATAACACCTCTAAATCATGCCCGATAACCCTAAAATCCTAAGATGTCATGGCTGGATTTTCCGGATTTTCACACAAACAATGTAATCGAAAATTCGGCATTACAACAGCGCTAATACGTAATTATCAAGTATTTAGAAATCGACGGCAATCGATTTCGATCAACATAACTCAATTAAATCAACTTTGAACATTTTATTCAAAATTAAATACCCGAAAAATAAAAATTATGCTATATCCGACAGAAACTCGTAGTATTAGTATATAATGATCCCTAGCATGCAAGGAGCAATAATCTAACATCAGATTTCAATTCTAACGGTTCAATCTTCATTTATACGCAAAAACACAAAAATGACATTTTGAGATCTAGAATTTTTCTCTCACCTTAGATGCGATATAAGCCTAGGAATGCGTGCTATGCGTGCCCAACAAGCAGAATCCAAGTCGGTGCGAAGTTTCACGGACAAAAACTAGGTTTTTCTTTGAAAAATTGGATTGAAAGCTTGAGTTTTTCTCTTCTCTTTTCTCCCTCTTTTCTCTCGGCAATGTGTGTGTGTGTGATGGTGTTTTTGTGTTGTGTGAGTGTGTGTTGAGGACATTAGCTTATATGGTCAATTAATTAATTAAAGTCAAAGTTATTTTAATAGGTATTTTTGTATTTTTAATGACTTTAATTGCATTTTAGTGCTCACCAAGTTAAAAATAAATATGCAACCCCCAAGATATCTCAAGTGGATTATTTTTAGGTGACAAGAAGTTTTACAATCCAATAATTTCACCCGAGTCGGCTTAAAACTCGATTTTCGCAAAAGTCGGTGTAAAAACCCTAATAAATTCTTAAGCCGATTTTAAAACCGTTTTCATCAAACACAGGTCTATTAAAGTCCGTGGACTAGGTCTAGAAGGGTTAAAAAGACCAGTTTCAAAATTATAGCGGACGTGTTTCGAAAACACTATTCACTAAAAATCGACGATAAAATTTCTGACTCCGTTTTTGATGAAAATTTCATGAATGCACATTTAGCACGTATTAGAAGTATTGACATCAAAATTATAACTTTCTAGGTCCTATAGCACATAAACAGATCATATGCACGCAAAACGAGGTAAAGCACGTAAAACGAGATAAGCAAGAAAGTGGGGTTTCACATTCTCCCCCCCTTATAGAAATTTCGTCCTCAAAATTCTTACTTGATGTACGGAAAAGATCTGGGTATTGCTGCTGCATCTGATCTCGTCTCTCCCACGTAGCTTCCTCAATGCCGTGATGCTTCCACAACACCTTAACCATCGGAATCCTCTTCGACCTCAACTCTCGGTCCATCTGATCTAGAATACGAATCGGACGCTCGTCATAAGTCAAATTCTCTCGAAGCTGTAACGGCTCTGGCTCAAGAATATGAGAAGGATCCGGATTGTATTTCCGCAAATTAGACACGTGAAACACATCGTGGACATTAGAGAAGTTCTCCGGTAAAGCCAACCGATATGCCAACTTACCAACCCTGCCAGTAATCTCAAACGGCCCAACAAATCTCGGACTCAGCTTACCACCTTTACCATAACGAACAAACCCCTTTCGAGCAGACAATCTCAAGAAAACCCGATCTCCAACTGCAAACTCCAAGTCTCGACGACGCTTATCAGCATAACTCTTGAATCTACTCTGCGCCGTAAGCATTCTCTGCCTAATCAACTGAACATTCTCGATCTTCTCAAGAAGTTCTGGCATAATAGTCGGACCAACAGCCTTCACCTTTCCTCCGTCGTCCCAATATAAAGGTGAACGGCACTTACGACCGTAAAGAGCTGCAAAAGGTGCCATTCCAATAGTAGCTTGATAACTATTGTTATAGGCAAACTCGGCAAGTGGTAGATGTTTCTCCCAGTTCTTCCCGAAGTCCAGAACACAAGCCCTAAGCATATCTTCCAAAATCTGAATAGTCTGCTCAGACTGACCGTCGGTCTGTGGATGATACGCTGTACTGAAGTTCAACTGAGTACCTAAGGTCTCCTGAAGTTTCTCCCACAAACGAGAAGTAAATCGAGGATCTCGATCAGAGACAATACTAGATGGAATACCGTGAAGTCTAACAATCTGATCCAGATAGAGATCCGTCAGCTTTGTAACCTCATCTCCCAACCTCATGGCAATAAAATGAGCTGTCTTCGTCAAACGATCCACGACAACCCAAACTGCATCATTACCCCTCGGTGATCTAGGCAAACCAGTGACGAAGTCCATCGTAATATGCTCCCATTTCCACTCCGGTATAGCCAACGGCTGAAGCAAACCTGCTGGTCGTTGATGCTCGGCTTTCACTCTCTGACAAGTCAAACATCTAGACACAAACTGAGCAACCTCCCTCTTCATGTTGTTCCACCAGTAATGCTGTTTCAAATCCCGATACATCTTGGTTCCACCGGGATGAATAGTATATTTAGAATTATGAGCTTCCTCCAGAATACCTCGCCTCAAGCCCGGTTCATCGGGAACACAAACCCTGTTCCGAAACCGAAGAATACCGTCCTCATGCAGTTTGAAGTCAGACTGATCATCAGTGATCTGATCCTTGATCTTCTGAAGTTTAACATCAAGTTGCTGAGCTTCCCTGATCTGAGACAACAATAAAGGCTGAATACGGAGATGTGAACACATCACCCCAACCTGAGTGAACTCTGGTCTCCAATAACTAAACTCCTCAAGAACCTCCCACTTCTTGACAGCCAAACAAGAAATACTAGCCTTCCGGCTGAGAGCATCTGCCACAACATTTGCCTTTCCAGGCAGATAATTGATAGAACAATTATAATCTCCAAGAAGCTCCATCCACCTCCGCTGGCGCATATTCAACTCCTTCTGTGAGAATAAGTACTTAAGACTCTTATGATCAGTGAAAATCTCGAACTTACTGCCCCACAGATAATGACGCCACTTTTTCAGTGCGAAGACAACTGCTGCCAACTCAAGATCATGAGTCGGATAATTCACCTCATAAGGCTTCAACTTCCTGGAAGCATAGGCAATAACTCGGCCATCCTGCATAAGAACACATCCCAAGCCTTCCTTTGATGCATCACTGTAAATGACCATATTATCGGTCCCCTCTGGTAGAGCAAGTACTGGAGCGGTAGTTAACCTCTTTTTCAACTCCTGAAATCCACTCTCACACTTCTCGTCCCAATTAAAGATAGTCCGTTTCTGAGTCAACTTAGATAGTGGCCCCGCAATCTTTGAGAAGTCCTTGACAAACCTACAGTAATAACCCGCCAAGCCAAGAAAGCTACGGACATCAGTAACACTCTCTGGCCGCTTCCAAGACATCACCGATTCAATCTTAGTGGGATCTACAGAAATACCACTCTGTGTAATAACATGGCCAAGAAAAGAAATCCGTTGCAGCCAAAATTCACATTTGCTGAACTTGGCAAACAACTGATGCTCCTGCAACGTCTCTAATGGAAGCCGAAGATGGTGCTTCTGGTCCAATTCAGGTTTAGAATAGACCAAGATATCATCAATAAAAATCACCACGACCTGGTCCAAGTAAGGATGAAAGACTCGATCCATAAGATCCATGAATGCTGCCGGTGCATTAGTCAATACAAAGGGCATAACAACAAACTGATAATGCCCATACCGAGTTCTGAAGGCAGACTTCGGAACATCCTCCGTGCGAATCCGAAGCTGATAATACCCCTGCCTCAAATCAAACTTAGAATAGACTTTGGCTCCCTGAAGTTGATCAAACAACTCATCAATCAGTGGCAAAGGATATTTATTCTTGATAGTCACCTGGTTCAAACCACGGTAATCAATACATAATCTCAAGGTACCATCCTTCTTCTTCACAAATAAAACAGGAGCTCCCCAAGGTGAAGAACTCTGCTGAATAAATCCTTTCTCCAACAACTCCTGTAACTGAGTCTTCAACTCCTTCAACTCAGCTGGTGCCATCCGGTACGCCGATTTAGAACTAGGTTGAGTACCGGGAGCAAGATTAATCACAAACTCTATATCCCTCTCATGCGCTAACGCTGGGAACTCCTTGAGAAATACATTAGGATATTTCTAGATAATAGGGAATTCCTCTAGATGTAGCTTAACAGATATCTTGTTGATCAAATAAGCTAGATAACCCGAACACCCCTTACTCACCAACTTAACGGCTTTAGTTGCTGAGATAACAAAACTCGTCTTAGCACCCCGGTTACCCGCTACCTCAACTACTGGCTGATCTGGCAAACGAAACTGTACTACCTTGGTTCTACAGTTCAACTGGGCATCATACTTAGAAAGCCAATCCATACCCAAGATAACATCATACCCCCGGATAGGAAATAAAATAAGGTCCGAAGGAAAATTATGCCCCTTAACATGTATTATACAATCCTTACATACTAAGCCAGTAACATACTTATCAGTCAAAGAGGTACTAATTTCAACCACATAAGGCAATCTTTCAGGTTGCAATTTAACACGTTGCACACAAGCAGGAGTAATGAAAGAATGCGTAGCACCAGAATCAATCAACACTTTAACAAGTTGATCAAGTATAAGAAAGTTACCTTCCACAACTGCAGTCTCCTCAAGCATCTCCTCTAAGTCAACTGCATAAGCCCGAGCCTGAACCCGCTGCTGCTGTGGTACACTGCCCGTAGGCCTACCCTGGTAACCCTGAGTCGCTGCCCGACCCTCAGTCCTCGCATACTTAGGGCAATCCTTCGCCCTATGATCGATGCTAC
This sequence comes from Ehretia macrophylla, assembly GCA_037974665.1. Classification (NCBI taxonomy): domain Eukaryota; kingdom Viridiplantae; phylum Streptophyta; class Magnoliopsida; order Boraginales; family Ehretiaceae; genus Ehretia; species Ehretia macrophylla. Next base: position 63,303,602 of record CM075773.1, read on the forward strand.
CACAACCCAAACATGTCCCTGCCTTTACCCTGCAGTCGGACTCTACATGCCCTGGGCGCTTGCAGTAATTACACTGCGATGATGTGGCACTCATACTGCCCCTAGAATAACCAGAAGCTGATGAAGCAGCTGATACAGCCTGCTGCTGAGGTCTCACCACACTAGGCCTATACTGACCCTGAGACTGGGCTGGCCTATACTGAGTCTGAACCTGATATGGCCTCTGCTGAAACTGAGGCCGATAGTAACTCTGTTGACCCTGTGGCCTATAAGAACCCTGCTGGGCTGGTGGCCTGTAGACAACCTGCTGTACTGGAGGCCTATATATAACCTGCTGGCCCTGCGGCTGATACGGCCTCTTACTAGGCTGACTGGAGACAATCTGATCCCCTTTCCTCTTCTCTAACCTAGAAGCTGCCTCAAAAGCCTCAGTGAAAATATCATATCGATTCAGAGCCATCACATCCTGAATCTCGGGCCGCAACCCCAACATAAACCTGCGAGTCCTCCACTCCTCGTCTACCACATACTCCGGTGCATACCGGGACAATCGAGTAAATGTGGCCTCATATTGAGCCACTGTAGCATCTCCCTGGACCAAGGCTAGAAACTCGGCCTCTCTCCGTTCCCTGCAAATCCTCGGGACATACTTTGCTCGGAAAGCCATCAGAAAGTTACCCCAAACAGAAGGAATACCCTGTGCCTCCCAGCTAGTTCTTACCGTGCGCCACCACTCCTCTGCCTCGTCATGTAACAAATACACGGCAAAAGAGACTTTCTGCTCATCAGTATAGCCAAGTGGATCATAAATCTTCTCCAACTTGCTAATCCATACCTCCGCCTTCCTATCATCCGGCTCCCCCTGAAATCTCGGTGGGTGATATCCTAAAAACTCCTTCAGGGTACCACGCCCGTGGTTACCACCCTGAATATTCAGAAGCTGAGCCTGCATAGCCTGATTCTGGGCAGCCTGCCCTGCTAATAACTGTGCCTGACTAGCCACTAACTCTGCAATCCGCTCCATAGCTGCTCCTAATCGGTCATCACCCCCGTCACGGCCCGGTGCCACGTTACTCGGAGTCTCATCAGCCATCTCAGGCCTACCTCTGGTTCTCGGCCGACCGGCCATTCTACTAATCAAAGAGTTAGCACAGTTATAGCACGTAGACAGGTTATAAACAACTATTAACACATAAATAACAAACTCATATAAAACACATAAACAAATTGATCACATAATCACATAAGCACTTAAATCACATAATCACTTAATCAATTAATCATACCAATACATATTTCATTTTTCTTTCCTTTCATACATATTTCATGCTAAGACCATTACCCACATTCCGAGAATACCCCGGCTGACAACTAACATGAGCTCTGATACCACTTAAACTGTCACGCCCCAACTCGACCCCACCTACGATCAGTCAGGACGCAACGGAATTTCGGCGGCATAACGACAGTAAACAGATTTCCGAGGTTCTAAACCAACCTCATTAAACATCATACATCCAATAATTCCTCAATACAAACGATAACATACAACACAACCATAATATACAATAAAACATCTTCGTTATACGCCTCCGTTCCAACATGACATACAATACCTCAACTTTATCATACATTTCAAAAGTAAGTTGAGACACAACTACAACTTAACCATAGACGAAAGAAAGCCACTAAATTAACATCATTTGGATCATCATCTTTTCAACAACTATTACACTAAGAACCGTAAAGCATATAAGAGTCTATTAAGCTAATATACATGACGTTTAACAACATAGAATCATGGATAAGACTCAGGGACATATGACTCATCCACGAAAGGCACGTTTTCCACATTCTCCTCTTCAGGAGGCACGTACCCGAAATCTTGTGAAAGTACACCTGAAAACATGCATTAATAGAGAGTGAGCTTATATACATAAGCCCAGTGAGGATCCGATAGATCTCGAGCAAGGTCTACTAAACTCCTTGGAATAATCCTTTGAGTCAGTAAACACACAAAAACACAAATAATGCTATCATCACATAACTATATAACCAATCAATAAGGATACTCTATTTGGTGTAGCTCCAAACGCCATCACGATCTCAACCGTTCTTCTTATAACTCCCCATTACTCACGCACCCGAGGTACCTCACTAGCCCCTCCCTCCATGACACCTCCGTCATGCGAGCTGGGGGTAGCCTATGGCAGTCATGCCGTTATCAACCCGACAGCCCGACGCTGCCCGAGAGGTGGCACACACATACCAAGACTCCATAATCATCAATCAAACATCAATCAATCAATCAATTGGGAGATCAGCAACAAGAGTGCCCGATTCTCGCATTCAATAATAATCAATCAATAACATCAATATAACATTAATATTAAATTAAACAACAAACAACGTAGTTAGATGACAAAGTAGGCCATCTAACCGGACATGCATAATATACATAATTAAACTCTAAATTACTCAACAACAACTCACCATTCATCACTCGAACACTACCCAACCATCTAAGGCATCGTTCAAGAAATTAAAGAATGACAACCTAAACTTCTAAAATTCATAACTTACAATCTACTAATCCAAACATTGCCAAATCAGTTCCTATCACTCACCCATTCAACCTACTACATTAGCCCTCTCGGAAATCCACCATAACACCTCTAAATCATGCCCGATAACCCTAAAATCCTAAGATGTCATGGCTGGATTTTCCGGATTTTCACACAAACAATGTAATCGAAAATTCGGCATTACAACAGCGCTAATACGTAATTATCAAGTATTTAGAAATCGACGGCAATCGATTTCGATCAACACAACTCAATTAAATCAACTTTGAACATTTTATTCAAAATTAAATACCCGAAAAATAAAAATTATGCTATATCCGACAGAAACTCGTAGTATTAGTATATAATGATCCCTAGCATGCAAGGAGCAATAATCTAACATCAGATTTCAATTCTAACGGTTCAATCTTCATTTATACGCAAAAACACAAAAATGACATTTTGAGATCTAGAATTTTTCTCTCACCTTAGATGCGATATAAGCCTAGGAATGCGTGCTATGCGTGCCCAACAAGCAGAATCCAAGTCGGTGCAAAGTTTCACGGACAAAAACTAGGTTTTTCTTTGAAAAATTGGATTGAAAGCTTGAGTTTTTCTCTTCTCTTTTCTCCCTCTTTTCTCTCGGCAATGTGTGTGTGTGTGATGGTGTTTTTGTGTTGTGTGAGTGTGTGTTGAGGACATTAGCTTATATGGTCAATTAATTAATTAAAGTCAAAGTTATTTTAATAGGTATTTTTGTATTTTTAATGACTTTAATTGCATTTTAGTGCTCACCAAGTTAAAAATAAATATGCAACCCCCAAGATATCTCAAGTGGATTATTTTTAGGTGACAAGAAGTTTTACAATCCAATAATTTCACCCGAGTCGGCTTAAAACTCGATTTTCGCAAAAGTCGGTGTAAAAACCCTAATAAATTCTTAAGCCGATTTTAAAACCGTTTTCATCAAACACAGGTCTATTAAAGTCCGTGGACTAGGTCTAGAAGGGTTAAAAAGACCAGTTTCAAAATTATAGCGGACGTGTTTCGAAAACACTATTCACTAAAAATCGACGATAAAATTTCTGACTCCGTTTTTGATGAAAATTTCATGAATGCACATTTAGCACGTATTAGAAGTATTGACATCAAAATTATAACTTTCTAGGTCCTATAGCACATAAACAGATCATATGCACGCAAAACGAGGTAAAGCACGTAAAACGAGATAAGCAAGAAAATGGGGTTTCACAGTATATATATACATATGAAATTGGAAATAATTACACAATTTCCTATTTAATTGTAGGCAAGTATTACTTGGGTGATGCTAGATATGGCATCCGTAATGGAATCATTTCCCTTTATCGTGGTGTCAGATATCGTCTTACGGAATTTAGTGAACATCCACCTGAAAATGAGGAGTTATTTAACCTTCGTCACTCCTTGTAGAGGACCACCATTGAATGCAGGTTTGGAATATTGAAGAAACGCTTTCATGTAATTGATGCTCAATCGCATTGGTGATACCAAACACAAGTTGATGTTGTTTTGGGAAGTTGCATCCTTCATAACCTCGTAATGATCATTGATCCACATGATTTCATAATGGATGAATTTGAAGAAAATGTTTGCATAGAAAGTCGTAGGCCTACATTAAGTCAAAGACAGGAGAGGGAAGAAAACCGAGAATAGTTGGCAAGAAGATAAATGATAGTAACGATGATGTGGAATGATTACAACAATACATTAGATAATTAATGCATGAGTTATATATCGGATTGTTTACTATTATGTAATGTTCTTCTTGGATATTGTTGTATTGACTAGTTTGTTAGATTTTTTCTATGGTTTGTTATGAATTGATGTTTATTATGGACTATTATGTTTAATTATGAATTGGATGAATTGGATTATTGGTCAAGTGCATGACTATTATGGTTTTTTACTATAGACTGTTATGGTTTGTTATAAATTGGATTGGTTGGTTGATTATTTATTTTACCTCAACCTTAAATGTTTGTATGTAGTCATGAATACATCAAAGGATGGAAAGGGTAAAGCTAAACAATTCGGTGGTTAAAGCCAATGTCCCACACACTTATGGAATTATTGGTTGAGGAGGCAATGAAGGGAAACAAACCTTCATCCACTTTCAAGACTGAAAGCTTTGTAAATGTTGCCAAAGCAATTGTTGATAAATTTGATGTTGATTGTCAAGTTATTCATGTTGAAAATCATTTGAGGACTATCAAAAAAGAATGGAAGATAATTACACAACTCAAAGCAAAAAGTGGCTTCGGTTGGGATGACAGCATGAAGATGATCACATGTGACAAACATGTGTATGAAGTTGCAGTGGCAGTAATTTCGACCCTTTATATAAAACTCTATATATATTTATGTTTCTTGATGTTTGCTTCGTACTTTTATTTTCATTACAGGCTTATCCAAATCATGAAAAATACTTGAACATGGAGATTAAGATGTATGATGCGATGACTTTGGTAGTTGGCAAGGATATGGCGACGGGCAACTTTGCAAAGTCCTTCACTGACATCAACTTGGAAGAAGCTATTGAAGTTGACTCCACACCAGTTGATGATTTTGATATGGAAGTGAGCATGAACAAGACGATGGACACATCTTCTTCTGCTCGTCCTTCGAGTACAAGGTCTCATCGCAAGAGACGCTGAAATGTGGAAGATCCAGCTTTTGAGCTAATAGCAGAGAAACTTGGGCAACTAGCTAATGCAATTGACAGGCTGAGCCAAAGTGAACTTATTGTAACTGATCTTTATATAGAGGTTATGCAAACTGAAGGCTTTGATGACATCACTCTTGCGTCAGTATTTGACTATCTTGTGGAGTAGGAGATTCAAGCTAAAGCTTTTATGGCCAAAAACAGTGAACTTCGAAGGCTTTGGATCTTCAATTTCATTCAGAACCATAGTTGATGAAAGTCCATGAATGTTTAATATTATTAATGTATAATATTATGGATGATTTGCTTTAACTATGATGGATATTGTTTTTGTCAAAAACTATGGTTGATATGTTTAATGTTAGGTTATGTATTATATTTTGGATGATTTGCTTCAACTATGGTGGATATGATTATGTTATTATTGATATGCTTGAACTATTATGTATGTTGGTAATATTACGACCCTTTGTAGTATGATGCTTAAATTAGTTAAGATCTAATTTATATTAGTATAGATGCTTGTATGTGTTTTACGGGCTTATTATTGTATATGGCAACTTTCATACTTTAATTTTTTTTAGATGAATTAGTTCTTCTTTCTATTTCTTAAATTCTATTTACAATTTTTTTATTTACTAATATTTTTGTAATAATAAAATTCATTCATTTTTTTTGTAAACATTTCTCTAAGAATAAAATTCATTCTTTTTGTAAAAAAAAATTCACTGAAAAGTATTTTCTAATAACAACCAAAGACCTTAAAATATTTTCCAGTGTCACAACCAAACACCAAAAAATATTTTCTAGTGTGACAACCAAACACCAGAAAATATTTTTTAGTGTGACAACCAAACATCATAAAACATTTTTCAGGAAAATATTTTTCAGAAAAAATATTTTCCCTCAGCAAGTTATTTTATGGAAAACAAACGAAGCCTTACTTTTGCACTTTTCGTCGTAGGAAGGTTATCTTTCTTAGCGTGCGGTAGTTGTATTTCTGAGATTTACCTAAGAAATTTTGGGGGCGCGACAGATTAGTGTCAGAGATTAGGTTCATTGATTATTTGAGACCTAGGTGGGAATGGGTAACTAGGTTTTTGCTCAACGAGGTATGGATTCTCAAACGTAACTAATGTAATTAAGGTTTTTACTTCATTGCTTGTCTCATTTCATTCATTATTTTTTTTTTTTTTATGTTTTAAGTGTTAACTAAGAATTCTCACTAACATGAAATCACTTTCATTCTTTATATTATTTACTGAACTAGAGTCTGATCTATTTGAATAAACTTTGAGGAATCTCTTGGTTAAGATACTCTGGTCCTTGTCAATTATAATAATCATGCATTCTGCTGAATCTATTTTCATTGAGGATTTTTTTAGGGATGTGTAACTAACTATTAATTACTTTTATATAAATTTTGTTTTGCATGCTATGTTAGAAAATGACATTGTTCCATTTATACTTATACTCACTATTTAGAATGGAAAACTTGATCACGTATTTATGAGTTAAACGAAAAGTTTTGATGTAATATAAGACTTACCCCTTATTTTTTATACGCCAATTGTAATTGCCTTATTTGAATCATTTGGTTGAATCTTTATGTTTTCAATCATTAAGCATCCTTCATGATTGTTTAGTTATTCATAAAAATGATAGATGGATGACATTAAGTGATTTTGTTTTAGTCAGTGCTATTGATTGATAATACTTTGGTAAACAATACGCTTATACCATTGTGGGTCATTGGTTCTAAAATCGAAAACCCAGTCTCTTAGTAAGATTGCATTGAAAACTATTACTACTCTTGCTATATTGTTGTTAGTCCAGTATGCATAAGGCTTACCCCCTTCCTATCAACATCCCATTTGGATCTATTGTCAAATTTGTAGATATTGCACCTCTGTTAAATTGAGCCTTTTAGTTCTTGAGGATATCATTAAAATTTAGGCTTTGTTTGTTTGCCATAAAATAACAAAGCTTGTGGAAAATTTTAAAGTATACACAATAAATTTCTAAAACCAAATAATTTCGAATAATTCTATAAATCATAATCATAATAGGACAAAAATATAGAAATTTACAAAGGTGAGGATTAGACCACTTACCTCTAAGAAGAATTAATCACTAAACTTCAAGATATCCAAGACTTTCACATGAACAAGAATGTAAATAGTGATAAAATCCAAGGTTGTGAAAAATGTTCAAGGCTTAGGCAGAATAACTGAAAGTATTTAGGCTACAACTTGAGAGATTTTATAGGCTACTCTAGGTTAGAAATACACTTATTGGCTTGGGGTCAAATAATTACTAAAAAGCCTAATCCAACAAAAGTTTAATTTTTAATCCTTAGTTCAAATAAAATAATTTAGCTAATTTAGGCCCAAAAGCAGAGTTTTTGTGCGTGGCTGATTTGCAAATTTTGTCAATCAGGTTCTGAAACAAATGGATAATCTTCCACTGTTTGCCCGTGGAGCAACTTGGTTTTCACTGCATCACCAATCCATTGCAAGCCAGATCCAAGAAATGTAAGAGATATTAAAAAGTAACATCTAAAATTTCCACTCTACTTTCAATCCAAAGTAGAGCATCTAGAATTTTTCATCAATGATCAAAAGTTTGATGTCTGTTACATTGGCACCTCATATGATTTCTAACAGTTGAAACCATTGCAGATTTCAACTGCAGCATTGATAGTTTTCAGACTACTTAATTAGCTGCTTACTATTGTTATGAATATCCAGAATTTTAGTTTACATGTATGAAATTGCGAGTTGGAATTTAACCGTATACCTAACCAATTGTATTATAAGAACCTATCAGAATTTAAAGGGTATACACGTGAAAACCAAAAGCAATCCTCGAACGGTAATGAAAGGACAATATTCACAACATAATTACATATGATAAGGAGAGTAAACCAAATGCGATAGAAACTGATTGAATAAAGAACAACATTAATTTTATTGTCACCAGTTCAAAATTTACAGTTAAAAACCAACCTTGTGTCTTATACAAATACTAGTTAAAAACATTTACCATAAGGATAGTATTTACAACGATGATAAGTTTCAAAACCGACCTTGTGTCTTGAACAAAAATAGTTTTTGTATTTAGAAGCAGCTGGACCCTTAATTAGGCTGCCTACGTACTTTGATACCGACTAATATCAAATATCAAGCTGCACGTAGTTCTACAATTTACATCGAAAATTTATTTACTATCAAAGATCTGTTACAAATTACAAGTCTTCCTTTCTTCATCACTGATTGTTCCTTAAGAAGCTTGACAATTTGAAGCACATCAACAAGTTGTGGACAGATCGTTCTTTATCAGCAACTGGGCTCCAATGAATCCCGAAACGATTCTGGCATAAAATTTGAAGGGTGAAGCTCTGCCGAGCTAAAAAGAATCTGCCTCAGGGATATCTCCTAAAAATATGCCATTCATAAAGGACATATTTTCTTCATCATTCTCTAGCAAACGTTCATATTCTACAGTAGAACTCTCTATGTCTCGGAGGAACTCAAGATTTGCTGCAGAAGCGTCAATATGCTCCGCATTGTTTTGAACCGCTTCTTCCATGGAGCTGGTGGCAATTCCATTTGAAATATGATCAGCCTTCGTATTGCTATCAAGCTCCGCAGCGCTATCTGCTAATAATATGTCTTGCAAGTTGGACGCATATATGTCCATATCATCATCATCATCATCTTGCAATCTTTCAGAATGCTGGAGGCCTTGAGGCATAATAGGATTTGCTGCAGAAGTATCAATATTCTCTGCAGGATCTGCAATAGGATGCTGTAGGTCCTCAGGCACGTAAGAATTCACTGCAGAAGCATCAACATTCACCATATCGTTTTGAATCGATTCTTCCATGGGTCTGGTGGCAGTTTCGTTTGCAGCTTCCATTACTCCATTGTTCATGTGTACCTCTGCCTCTGCTTGTGACCCATTATTAGCGTACCAAGGCAATTGAGGCAACTGTTCTATAGACATGGTCGAGTCCACTCCGAATGATGCCGTAGCCCAAAGATTTCCTTGTACCATATCTGTATCGACACCAATTGTAACATGATGCTCACCCGGAAAACTCCATCGTGGTGTCTTCTCTTCTTGGGGAATATAAATCTCCTCTCTCGACTTTCTCTTGCCCAAATCTGGAGTATCAGCTTCTGATACAAGTATGATTTCAGAATTTTCTTGTTTCTTGAAGTTTTTCGATTCGTCCTTTGTAATTCTGCAAACAACATAGTCCGTGCTTCCGATGCCTATCAAGCCATCATCCAAAAGAGAATATTCATGCATAATCCAATGCCCTTTTCCATCAAAATCTTTCTTAGTCGACTTAAACGTGAACATCCTTTTAGAGCCTATTTTCGTTTTCGTTTTGCCTTTCACAATATCTTTTGGCGCCGTATGTCCATGCCATTTACCACAGCCAGCTGTTCGAATAACGTTCTTATTACCCTGCCTCCCAAGCTTCGACAATTTAGTAAATACATAGATAGTCTTCTTAACCTTGCTCGAATCATCGTCATCATCAGTAACTAGGATGTTCCAAGGATCATTCTCGGTAAACAAATCCCAAGGATTTGCTTTCTCCCCGTAAATGTCTCTTTCAACGATCCCCTCCCAAGGCAATGGCTGCCTCAAAAGCCTACTCCTCAGGAATGATAGAAGCAATTCTTGATCCGAAGGCATGAATAGAAAACCTTCAGGAATATGAACACTACTGCTGTTCATCTTTACTATTCCTATATTATCACCAACAAATCTCACAAATCACTCTCTTGATGTCTATAATACCGCAATAACTCACAATCTTAACTAGGTTTTGGAATGATGAATATTGTGCGGCTAGCTAGATTGGCATACATATATTAGTATAACTGTAACTTGTGATGCAATCTAGTATAATGCATTAGGAAACACTATACTCACACAAGGACTCAAATTCTTACACGGGCGGTTTGTTAATTATAAGCATTTCAGAATCCTATCTCTGATTAACTTCTTCTTGTCTAAATTCCTTCATAATTTGATACGCAAAACAGTGAAGAACCAAGAACAGATTCAATTACATGAATGTTTACAAATTATGCATAACCAACCGGAGGGCATTTTCGGGTTTTCGATCTTAAATTCAACTGCCACACCATTACCCTTCAATACACAAATACAAACTCACCCACGCACCTAACAAATTCCCATGGCCTACACAATTCTCTGTCGACTATCTTGGTGATTTGGTTTATGTATCTAAATTTAGACCCTATTCTATGTTTTGTTTTCTTGAATGATTATTTCTATTTATTTCCTTGATTGAATTCACTATTTGATAGAGTTTTATTTTCTTGATTAAATTCACTATCTAATATGTTTTTAACTTTTTTTTTCTTGATTTTCAATAACTTTTATTGTTCTTTTCCTTCTTTTTTTTTGTGAATTTGATTAGTTGTGCGTCTTGGGTTACCATTTGTGCCAAAAATTGCAAATTCTTTTCTCTTTGCAAAACTGCAACCCTTTTATAAGGTCCTTCTTACAGTCACGAAGAATTCCCCCACCTCCTATCAATGTTGAGCTTGTAAAAGCCAACAGTGGGTTTTCTGAACTTCACAATATTAGGCACATAAGACGGTGGTCTTTCATAAGAACAATAGAAGGAGGCTGCCAGATTTAAGTCTCCCTTCCAATGCCATCTCTTTAAAGCAAAGTTTATGCCAAGCAGTCCAACGCAATTTTTTGGAATCAGCTCTGTCTCCCCCAAGGAATTTGTTGAAAAGTCTTTCAATTTTATGAAAAACTTCCTTCGTAAGAGGGATTATCTACATCAAATAACAAGGCATGAAGGAGAGGATGCTCGGGACTGTTGACAATCCTCGCCTTGTATTCCTAAGTGCAAGCTTCTCAAATGAAAGATATTTGAAAATACATAGATCTACTCAGATAATTCTTTGATGTTTTTGCTTGGAATTCGTCTTCAAGATGGATCGCCCTTACGCAGTCAACGAACTCATACTTGCACGAAAAGGCCTAATGTCTCAAATAGGGGAATGGCAACGGCTCCCAATCTTCTTTGTAGTCTTTTTCTGGGAATAAGGTTTTTAGTTCCCAACCTGTGAGCTTGTTGTTAATTTTTTGAAAAAACTCATCAAAAAGAGCAGACTTTTTAGCACCTTTGTAAAGGGGTACTCCAAGATATTTGAATGGAAATTGTTGTTGCTTGTAATCTGAAGCACCAGCTATGATGCCAATTCTAGAGCTAGGAACTTTTTTTGTCCATAATTAAACCACTTTTATCTTTGTTGACTTGCTGTCTGGAGACATGTTCATAGTGATTCGAAAAATTCATCAACTTTTTAATAGCACTCTTGCTGCCATTGGAGAAGATGATTATGTCATCTGCAAATGAGAGGTGAGTAACAGAGAAAAAAGAGCCAGTCTTATACTTTAAAGCTGGGAAATTAGAGAATAATTTGTTGATGCCCTGGATAGATATTTAGCAACAATAATAAAAAGGCTTGGACATATGGGATCTCTTTACCCTGAATTATTAGTTCTATTTATTTTATTGATTGAATTCACTATTTGATAGAGCTCTATTTTCTTGATTGAATTCACTTTTTGATACATTTTTAACTTATTTTTTTCTTGATTCTCAATAACTTGTATTGTTCTTTTCAAATTTTTTTTTTTTTTGTGAATTTGATTAGTTGTGCATCTTGGGCAGACTAGAAATTTGGAAGATATGATTTGAGGTGTGAATTATGCTTCTGCCAACACTGGAATTATTTTCTCAAGCGGTTTTCAATTTTGAATTGGTAACACTGTCTTCTAATTTGTTCCGTTTAAACTATCATCATTGTTTAGTCATATTTGTCACTTTATCAGTACTTAATCGGCTGCAATTTGCTCATGGCTAGATTGATCTGTTTCAGAGGAAGAACTAATTTAAGATTTGTCAAGAAAGTAGATTAATAGGACATTTATGAAAATAATTTAAGATTTATTAACTTTGATGTCTTTCTATATAGCACTTAATCCCTAAACATTTCTCTCTGGCTACGACAAAAATGTAGCGAAAATGACAAGACAAGTGAAAGAGCCAGCGACTGACACATGCCAAAGCTGGTCAGAATATGGACAAAGTAGGCACCAAAAAGTCCAAATTATCCTTGATATTTAGATTTAAAAGATGTGCAAAATGATTGGTGTTGACATATAAATAAAAGGATAAATATAATTCCATTCCCCTGTAAAACCCATATATATCAACCCGCCCCCCTGTGTTAGCAAAACTATCAAAAATTCCAACCCTCCCTCCGTCTCTTTTAAACTAACGCCGTTAAAAAATTTAGTAAAATGACATCTTTACCCTTATATTGTACAATTTTTTTCTCTTTTTTATTCTCTCTCATCCCGTTCTTTTCATCCAAAAAACTTTTTTTTAAAAAATCATCATCTTCCTCACCTCACCCCTCCCAACCCCCCATCCCTACCGTCAGCCACTCAGCCCACCACCACATACCCCACACCCCATACCTCATACCCCGTTAGCCACCTTCTACCCCTCCACCCTACCCCTCATCAGCTCCACCCAGCCCACCCCATCCCACTTCAGCACCCCCATCCTACCCTACCCCCCCATGTCTATACCCCCAACCCCTTCCTAGAAGTCATGTTTGAACACGACAAAAATCGGACAGAGTTTCCTCTGTATTACGGATATTCCAATACCTGTACAATTATGCTCAAAGCCAACAACAAATACACAAGACAACTTCTTGAAACTCTGTTTATGTATATCATGTTAAACACAACATTTTTCCATAATAAGTCTATACAAACCTAGCAACATTTACAATTCCAAGTCCAAAAGTAAGCTAAATGTGCTTTAGTTACATTTCCAATGTAGTTCATAAACTTACAACTAGCTCATTTAATTTCTACAAGTCAAAAGCTATGATCCAATATGTGCACAATGAAACTTTGTTGCAAAACGAGCTATACAACTTTCAAAACATCATAATCCACATTCCTAGATCATAGCCAAAACACATGCCAACCTTTTAAGGAAACAAGCAAATTATCTTCAATCTTCTTCTTGAGGGGCTACTTCAGCTTCACCTTCACCTGAATTTGTTGAATAAATGGGGTGATCAACCACTAGCTCAGTGAGGAGGGTACGGGGAGGCTTTTGAAAACCTTTTCATGATGCACATATGCCAAGTAATATGTATGAAAGCAATAAATATACATTAAGTAGGCATTAGACAATAACAAGAAGCATGAAAGCACTCAATGAAGTAATATAAAACTATATAAACACTCAAGTAAAGGATACGATTTCATTCCAACCTTATCACTCCCACTTCTTTGCACCTTTGCGATTGCGATGTAGATAATCCCTTATATCACTAGTGGGTATACTCTAGATGTATCTCAAAATCCTACGATCCAACACCACAAGGCCTTTACCGACCAAGCGAGTAAGGGAATATGTCGTGGAGGTCATGTAACCACTGGCAAGCCCGCTGCCGCCCAGTGGAGACACAACACAACCGTGTCTCGATAAAAGATTGCAACCTTACGATATCACGCATTCAATCATTACAACATTCATTCAATGAGCACTTAAAATGAGAGGACAACAAAGTAGGTTGCCCCTCTCACATTAGAATAAGTGATATCACTCCATAATCATTAATAATCAAAGTACAAACACGTATGAAATTATATCCACTTAAGCATTCCTTTAAGACATTCACTTGCATACACATATATTTTACCCAATTTCCAATAGCTAAAAGCTTGCTCGGGAGTACCTTTAAGTTTAGTAACAATTTAAGCATCCAGTTAACTAGCAACAAAAAGAAAGTAACATTCCACTTGAAATCCAAAGCTAGAAAATGCTGGAACTATTGGAAAATGCTGAAAAATACTGTTCAGCCGCGAAACCACCCCAAAAAGGCTAAAATTTTGACCTTTTAAGCCTTATTTGCATGAATTTACATATATGTAGGTGTTGAGCAATTCGATTGAGCCAAGAATAATCATTCAAGCATTTTATCAAACACATAAACTACATATTATGCAACATACTACACAACTAGATCATTTACATAAAATTCTAACTACCAAGAGTTCTAATACACAAATTCTTGCAATAAACATTCTAGAACATGATTCCATAGCTAAGTCTACCATACCATAATATAACCATAACCTACATCTTAAACAACATACAAAATTTTTAACTTTCTAAAGCATTTTGCACAAGTTCTTTGCATTGTTCATGTTAATATGAAAATTTATTGCTTAAACCATCATTTCCTAGCATTCATATAAACTTACCACTCTTTAAACTACAAGAAAATACACAAATACATCAACCCCTCGCCTTATTCTTGTAGAGAAAGCACAAAAGAGCTAGAAATTGAGTCAGAAAACAAGATTTCCCTCATTTTTCTTCTTTTTCCTTCTCTCTTCTTCCCTCACAGTTTTGCCCTAGTTGTTTGCTTTTTTTTTTTTTTTCTGTTATAACGATATCTCACATCTCTCTCTTATCTTCTTTTTATTTCTTTTATTTTGTTAGATTTTATGACTTTGTTTGGCTTAGATAGAAATTTCTAGTGTTGCCACATGTTAATTGCTAGCTTAAAATAGCTTATGTACCATAATGCCCTTATCATGCTTATTACTTTGTATTCTACTTTCTAACTATCATTTATTCTACTTACTTTTAATGTAGTATAGGCACATAATGATTCAAATAACAAGAACAAGTCGATTAAATGCAATTCTGTTATCTTTGTTGACGAAAAGGTAAGGAGGGAATACGTATGTTTAGTTTCACAAATCATAAGGAGGTATTATGCAATTTTTAGACCACAGGTGGGTATTGTGTAGTGTCAAAAAAACATAGCGGGGTCTTGTGTAGTTTACCCTTACATTTTTGTGGTTCCATAATTACAAATTGAGTCCTAAAGTTTTTTTTATCGGATTTAAAGGGAGGTTTAGACCAATATTACATGACATACAAATGATATTACATATGTTGAAAATCTATTTAGGGATCTCTTGCATACAAAGTGAGAACCATACCACTAAAGCAAATACCGGTAATTGAGTCCTGAAGTTGTTAAAAAGATTACACACGCTCCCAATCCCAATTTTGTTTTAACTTAGATAATAGTGTGATTAAATTATCATATTATTATTTTTCCTAAAAATTGTACAATAACCCATATCTTTTTAAAGATTACACTTTACGGCCTTCTCATTTTTTTTTATATATATTGTTTTTGCTTCTTTTTCTTTTTCATTTTCTTTTCCCTCTTCATTTTCTTTTCATTATCTAATAAGACACACATCAATATGCACACATACCAGCAATGTCTTCGGATTGCTTTTGCACTTTGAACTGTTTTTGTACTTTGAATATGACAACTGGACAAAGCCATCAAATTCCTTAGGATGCTATGTGAACCGCTAAAGTATCTTAATAAATCCGATCATGAAATTGTCATGCTTTGTCACAACAACCAGCAATTTGGAGCTAAAATTTGGGTCAACTTGATCAAAAGCCCCCAAAAAGCAAGAGGTCTGAAGATCAAGAAGCTCTAATGATGAAATCTTTTGAAGCTTTTTCAAAAAAAAAAAAAGAAGCAAATTTTCTTTTGCAAATATCAAACTAGGGAATGATTTTCCAACAAAAATGATGATCAAGAATGGGCCAAAAATGAAAATTTTAAAAAATCTGGGCTTGGGTGGATTGTTTTGAGAGCAAATTTACAAATAGTGTGGTGGAAACAACGAGACAATTTACAAATGGTAATTAATTGGTGAGGAATTAGTGGAGAGAGGTGATTTTTTGCTTCATTTTCCTAGGTTAGCCAATATTGCTCATTTCAAAGAGAGTGTTAAAATGGCATTCCAAATTTATCCGCTGGCCTTTTGAGTTTTTGGTAAAAATGTCGATAAAGAAGAGAAAAGAAGAGGAGAAGTAGATTTAGAGCCGTATGCTAAATTAAATTCACTTAATGAAGAGAGCTATACGTCCAATTATAAAACATTATCACTTAATTGATATTTTGCTCTTCGAAAATGTCTTAAAAATGGTAATAATGTCACCTTTCCAAGCTATGAACTAAAACATGTTAAACGTGTGATGGTGTCCCGTGTTAGTGAAAACAATTGCCGCTTTGAAATGAAAGTTATTTCTAAGACATCTGCTTTGCTCGTTTTTGTATAATAAAGTTTTTATCATATAGTAAAAAAGTTAATATTTAATACATAAATTCTTACTATATAAAAGAGATGATAAAAACATCACATGGGTGATATAAAAGATTACTCCTAGTTAAATTGTAAAATTTGTTAGAATCAAGGGACGAGTATGGAATTGATGATATATTAGGTATTTGATAGGGATACCATTAGAGTAACTTAATTTGCTCATATTATATTTCAATAGAAGCGTAGAATAATTTTGAGAATAATTGACAAGGTATTCGTTTATAATTTTTTATGTTAGTCATTATGTAATTTATGATCTCACACCCCTATACTGTATTTAGTTAGTCCTAGAATTTGATAATAGGTAATTATTAACCTCACTGGGTAGCTTTGGGTAATTGATGAGGGTGGAAAATATTTGTCTACCTGAGCTCAATAATCAATTAAAAATAAAAAAGAATCTAAAACTCATTCACAAAGTTTAAAATTGAAATAAATGGACAATTAAACTAGAAAAGTCTAACTTAAAAATGTTAAAAATATTCTAAAAATAAATGAATTGAAATTCATACACAATGATAAATACAAATAGTTTTCCAAATATAGAAAATAAATTAAAAAATTATTTAAGAATAAGAGAATAGAAATAGAAAATGAAGAGAGAAAAGCAAGAGGAAAGGGAAAAAAATAAACATAAGAGGGTATTAAAAAAAAAAAAGAGACATTTTTTTTCTTTCAAATTTCATGCATCCCCTCAAGTCCACTTGGCTCCACCAATGGCCATGCCAGTTTGAGTGAGTATGTGTTAAAAAAAGTCAATTTCTCCCCTAAGACACCTAAAAAAAGGGTCCAAACTTCTAAATAACGACTCTCTTTTTTACAATATTGCAGAGAATTTAGGAGGAATTCTTCCGAGCATAAATAGACAAGACAAAGTTACTTAGCAGGTTAGATGGTTACTTCTCAGTTTCCTCTACATGGAATCTTATCAGGCCAAAATGCAATCCTGTGTACTGGTCCAGAATAATATGGCTCAAGTATCACATATTTAAGTAGGGGCAGATTCAAAATTTTTGTCAGCGGGAGTAGCTATTTTTTAAAAACTAAAATACATAGATATGTATCTATTTTTTTCCGAAAAATACATAGAATTTTAATCATTTTTTTTAAGTCAGTAGGGACTGCAACCCCCATGGTTCCCCATGTGGATTTTCGCTGTACCCAATCATGTGTTTTTGTGCATGGCATGCGTGGCTTGATAAGTTACCAACTTTTTTTCCACTTGTTTCTTGAGGAATCCCAATTGACCCCGAATGCATTTTTTGTCACTAAGGATTAGAGACCAGATCATTTGTTTCTCGAATGTGAATTTTTCTGAAGAATTTGAAGGAAAGGGGTGGAACTTACCAAATACAAAGCCAATTTGTGAAATTGGGACCAAATCACTACATGGATCATCCTCAATTGTGACAACAAGATGTTTCGGAATACAACACTCAGACTGTTCTTTTCATGTTTCTATTTTTCCACTTACGAAAAGAAAGGAATTTAAGATATCTATGAGTAGGGCACCAAGTGAGGAACAACTATTTATAAAGATTCAACTTGGGATCAAGTACAAATTATACACTGCTCTCGGTTCCTGGTTCTTCTATATATAGCTGGATCCTCCGGAACCACAAGAATTCTTAGTTAGAATAGGATTCTAACTCAGCACTGAAAAGTTTAGGAACTACGCTAACAATAGGGATATTTGTAGAGTATGGAACTTTGAAAATGACATCCTTATCTAGATGCTTGTTGTTATAATAACCGAGTAAAGGTTATTAATGTGAATCCTGTTACTTTCTACGTATTTTTGTAAATAATACACAATCTTACTTCCCTAAAAATGCACTTTATGTCACATGCGATCTTTTCTCTGGAGGGACTTATCTTAGGCTGTATACGAATACAGTTTCAAATCATGACACAGTCAAATTAGAGTTCACAAAGTCGACTCCTTCAAACTTTTTCTCAGCTACATGGTTAAAAAACAAGTTCCTTAATACATAAAAGAGCCTAAGTGACCAAACAATTAGATGGAATCGTCGGGTAGCAACAGATGTAATAGGATATTTTGAGTTCTAACCACAATTTCAGCCTTTATTGTAACCCAAAGAAAATAAAAAAAGGAAGAACAAAGGGTATGGAACTTGAAACATGCCATTTTTTTTGTATTCACTTATATTCTACCCCATCCCTCATTTTTCTTAAAAAAAAGAAGAAGAAAGGAAAGAGTAAAGAAAACCAATAAAAGAAATTGTGATTTCCATATAAAAGAATGTCTATTTGTATGTAGTACTACTCTTTATGCTTTCAATTGAGGTACGAGTGAATATATTTGTGGTGCTTCCATCGCTATTCTATTTAGGAAATACGTCCTCATGATATGTGGCATCGTAGCAGGGCTCACGTGACGCGACAGTAGGTGTCTCGTGCTCAAAAGATCGTTTTAAAGTGTGACCCCTCTATTTATGTCTCAGACAAGTTATTTTATATGACTAGCTGATAATTGGGAAGCATTGGTGATGATTCTGCATCTTTTGTGTAGGAGTATATCTGTGAAAAACAGATTCTTAGCTACTATTGTAATTGGTTTATGGGTCAATATGGCTGCTGAATCTTATTCTGCATTAGAACACATTAGCATCAAGGTGAAATTTTATTTAATACACATCTGCTGAAGCTTTTATTGTTTTCAGTGATAGAACTTTTAATCTATCAGAATTCACAGGCTAAATTGGTGAAAACTAAAAGCAATCCATAAACTCCAACAGTATCAGAGAACAAAATTGACAACACAATTGCATTTGTAAGGAGAGTAAACCAAATGTACTAAAAGCTGATCAAGTAAGTACTTTATGAAACAAAACTTTCTGAGTTTGTAATATTTATGAAGAAATACACAAAATTAGATTTTGTATTTAAAAGCAGCTGAACCCTTAATTAGGCTGCCTACGTACTTTGACAACAAGTGATATCAAAGATCAAGCTGCACGTAGTTCAACAATTTACATCAGAAGATCATATACTATAAAAAATCTATTACAATTTAGCACTCTTCGTTTCTTCATCACTGATTGTTCCTTAAGAAGCTTGACAATTTGAAGCATATCAACAAGTTGTGGAGAGATCTTAATCAGCAACTGGGCTCCAATGAATCCCGAAACGATTCTGGCATGAAATTCGAAGTGTGAAGCTCGGCCGAGCTAAAAAGAATCTGCTTCAGGGATATCTCCTAAAAATATGCCATTCATAAAGGACATATTTTCTTCATCATTCTCTTGCAAACGTTCATATTCTACAGTAGAACTCTCTATGTCTCGGAGGATCTCAAGATTTGCTGCAGAAGCGTCAATATGCTCCGAATTGTTTTGGACTGGTTCTTCCATGGAGCTGGTGGCAATTCCATTTGAAATATGATCAGCCTTCACATTGCTATCAAGCTCCGCAGCGCTATCTGCTAATAATATGTCTTGCAAGTTGGACGCATATATGTCCATATCATCATCATGCAATCTTTCAGAATGATGGAGGCCTTGAGGCATAATAGGATTTGCTGCAGAAGTATCAATATTCTCTGCAGGATCTGCAATAGGATGCTGTAGGTCCTCAGGCATGTAAGAATTCACTGCAGAGGCATCAACATTCACCATATCGTTTTGAATCGATTCTTCCATGGGTCTGGTGGCAGTTTCGTTTGCAGCTTCCATTACTCCATTGTTCATGTGTACCTCTGCCTCTGCTTGTGACCCATTATTAGCGTACCAAGGCAATTGAGGCAACTGTTCTATAGACATGGTCGAGTCCACTCCGAATGATGCCGTAGCCCAAAGATTTCCTTGTACCATATCTGTATCGACACCAATTGTAACATGATGCTCACCCGGAAAACTCCATCGTGGTGTCTTCTCTTCTTGGGGAATATAAATCTCCTCTCTCGACTTTCTCTTGCCCAAATCTTGAGTATCACCTTCTGATCCAAGTATGATTTCAGAATTTTCTTGTTTCTTGAAGTTTTTCGATTCGTCCTTTGTAATTCTGCAAACAACATAGTCCGTGCTTCCAATGCCTATCAAGCCATCATCCGGAAGAGAATATTCATGCATAATCCAAAGCCCTTTTCCATCAAAATCTTTCTTAGTCGACTTAAACGTGAACATCCTTTTAGAGCCTATTTTCATTTTCGTTTTGCCTTTCACAATATCTTTTGGCGCCGTATGTCCATGCCATTTACCACAGCCCGCTGTTCGAATAACGTTCTTATTACCCTGCCTCCCAAGCTTCGACAATTTAGTAAATACATAGATAGTCTTCTTAACCTTGCTCGAATCATCGTCATCATCAGTAACTAGGATGTTCCAAGGATCATTCTCGGTAAACAAATCCCAAGGATTTGCTTTCTCCCCGTAAAGGTCTCTTTCAACGATCCCCTCCCAAGGCAATGGCTGCCTCAAAAGCCTTCTCCTCAGGAATGATAGAAGCAATTCTTGATCCGAAGGCATGAACAGAAAACCTTCAGGAATATGAACACTACTGCTGTTCATCTTCACTATTCCTATATTATCACCAACAAATCTCACAAATCACTCTCTTGATGTCTATAATACCGCAATAACTCACAATCTTAACTAGGTTTTGTAATGATGAATATTGTGCGGCTAGCTAGATTGGCATACATATATATACTAGTATAACTGTAACTTGTGATGCAATCTAGTATAATGCATTAGGAAACACTATACTCACACAAGGACCCAAATTCTTACATGGGCAGTTTGTTAATTATAAGCATTTCAGAATCCTATCTCTGATTAACTTCTTGTCTAAATTCATTCATAATTTGATACGCAAAACAGTGAAGAACCAAGAACATATTCAATTACATGAATGTTTACAAATTATGCATAGCCAACCGGAGGGCATTTTCGGGTTTTCGATCTTAAATTCAACTGCCACACCATTACCCGCCAATACACAAATACAAACTCACCCACGCACCTAACAAATTCCCATGGCCTACACAATTCTTTGTCGACTATCTTGGTGATTTGGCTTATGTATCTAAATTTAGACCCTATTCTATGTTTTGTTTTCTTGAATGATTATTTCTATTTATTTTCTTGATTGAATTCACTATTTGATGGAGTTTTATTTTCTTGATTGAATTCACTATCTAATATGTTTTTAACTTCTTTTTTTTTTTCTTGATTTTCAATAACTTTTATTGTTCTTTTCCTGCTTTTTTTTGTGAATTTGATTAGTTGTGCGTCTTGGGTTACCATTTGTGCCAAAAATTGCAAATTCTTTTCTCTTTGCAAAATTGCAACCCTTTTATAAGGTCATTCTTACAGTCACAAAGAATTCCCCCACCTCCTATCAATGTTGAGCTTGTAAAAGCCAACAGCGGGTTTTCTGAACTTCACAATATTAGGCACATAAGACGGTGGTCTTTCATAAGAACAATAGAAAGAGGCTGCCAGATTTAACTCTCCCTTCCAATGCCATCTCTTTAAAACAAAGTTTATGCCAAGAAGTCCAACGCAATTTTTTGGAATCAGCTCTGTCTCCCCCAAGGAATTTGTTGAAAAGTCTTTCAATTTTATGAAAAACTTCCTTGGTAGGAAGGATTATCTGCATCGAATAACAAGGCATGAAGGAGAGGATGCTCGGGACTGTTGACAATCCTCGCCTTGTATTCCTAAGTGCAAGCTTCTCAAGTGAAAGATATTTGACAATACATAGATCTACTCAGATAATTCTTTGATGTTTTTGCTTGGAATTCGTCTTCAAGATGGATCGCCCTTACGCAGTCAACGAACTCATACTTGCACGAAAAGTCCTAATGTCTCAAATAGGGGAATGGCAACGGCTCCCAATCTTCTTTGTAGTCTTTTTCTGGGAATAAGGTTTTTAGTTCCCAACCTGTGAGCTTGTTGTTAATTTTTTGAAAAAACTCATCAAAAAGAGCAGACTTTTTAGCACCTTTGTAAAGGGGTACTCCAAGATATTTGAATGGAAATTGTTGTTGCTTGTAATCTGAAACACCAACTATGATGCCGATTCTAGAGCTAGGAACTTTTTTTGTCCATAATTAAACCACTTTTATCTTTGTTGACTTGCTGTCTAGAGACATGTTCATAGTGATTCAGAAAATTCATCAACTTTTTAATAGCACTCTTGCTGCCATTGGAGAAGATGATTATGTCATCTGCAAATGAGAGGTGAGTAACAGAGAAAAAAGAGCCAGTCTTATACTTTAAAGCTGGGAAATTAGAGAATAATTTGTTGATGCCCTGGATAGATATTTAGCAACAATAATAAAAAGGCTTGGACATATGGGATCTCTTTACCCTGAATTATTAGTTCTATTTATTTTATTGATTGAATTCACTATTTGATAGAGCTCTATTTTCTTGATTGAATTCACTTTTTGATACGTTTTTAACTTATTTTTTTCTTGATTCTCAATAACTTGTATTGTTCTTTTCCTTTTTTTTTTCTTGAATTTGATTAGTTGTGCATCTTGGGTTACCATTTGTGCCAAGTTATCTTGGGCAGACTAGAAATTTGGAAGATATGATTTGAGGTGTGAATTATGCTTCTGCCAGCACTGGAATTATTTTCTCAATCGGTTTTCAATTTTGAATTGGTAACACTGTCTTCTAATTTGTTCCGTTTAAACTATCATCATCGTTTAGTCATAGTTGTTACTTTATCAGTACTTAATCGGCTGCAATTTGCTCATGACTAGATTGATCTGTTTCAGAGGAAGAACTAATTTAAGATTTGTCAATAAAGTAGATTAATAGGACATTTATGAAAATAATTAAAGATTTATTAACTTTGATGTCTTTCTATATAGCACTTAATCCCTAAACATTTCTCTCTGGCTACGACAAAAATGTAGCAAAAATGACAAGACAAGTGAAAGAGCCAGCGACTGACACATGCCAAAGCTGGTTAGAATATGGACAAAGTAGGCACCAAAAAGTCCAAATTATCCTTGATATTTAGATTTAAAAGATGTGCAAAATGATTGGTGTTGACATATAAATAAAAAGATAAATATGATTCTATTCCCCTGTAAAACCCATATATATCAACCTGCTCCCTGTGTTAGCAAAACTATCAAAAATTCCAACCCTCCCTCCGTCTCTTTTAAACTAACGCCGTTAAAAAATTTAGTAAAATGACATTTTTACCCTTATATTGTACAATTTTTTTTCTCTTTTTTATTCTCTCTCATCCCGTTCTTTTCATCCAAAAAACATTTAAAAAAAAAATCATCATCTTCCTAACCTCACCCCTCCCAACCCCCCATTCCCACCGTCAGCCACTCAGCCCACCACCCCATACCCCAGACCCCATACCCCATACCCCGTTAGCCACCTTCTACCCCTCCACCCTACCCCCCATCAGCTCCACCCAGCCCACCCCATCCCACTTCAGCACCCCCATCCTGCCCTACCCCCCCATGTCTGCACCCCCAACCCTTTCCTAGAAGTCAAGTTTGAACACGACAAAAATCGGACAGAGTTTCCTATGTATTACGGACATTCCAACACTTGTACAATTATGCTCAAAGCCAACAACAAATACACAAGACAACTTCTTGAAACTCTGTTTATGCATATCATGTTAAACACAACATTTTTCCATAATAAGTCTATACAAACCTAGCAACATTTACAATTCCAAGTCCAAAAGTAAGCTAAATGTGCTTTAGTTACATTTCCAATGTAGTTCATAAACTTACAACTAGCTCATTTAATTTCTACAAGTCAAAAGCTATGATCCAATATGTGCACAATGAAACTTTGTTGCAAAACGAGCTATACAACTTTCAAAACATCATAATCCACATTCCTAGATCATAACCAAAACACATGCCAACCTTTTAAGGAAACAAGCAAATTATCTTCAATCTTCTTCTTGAGGGGCTACTTCAGCTTCACCTTCACCTGAATTTGTTGAATAAATGGGGTGATCAACCACTAGCTCAGTGAGGAGGGTACGGGGAGTCTTTTGAAAACCTTTTCATGATGCACATATGCCAAGTAATATGTATGAAAGCAATAAATATACATTAAGTAGGCATTAGACAATAACAAGAAGCATGAAAGCACTCAATGAAGTAATATAAAACTATATAAACACTCAAGTAAAGGATACGATTTCATTCCAACCTTATCACTCCCACTTATTTGCACCTTTGCGATTGCGATGTAGATAATCCCTTATATCACTAGTGGGTATACTCTAGATGTATCTCAAAATCCTACGATCTAACACCACAAGGCCTTTACCGACCAAGCGAGTAAGGGAATAGGTCGTGGAGGTCATGTAAACACTGGCAAGCCCACTGGCGCCCAGTGGAGACACAACACAACCGTGTCTCGATAAAAGATTGCAACCTTACGATATCACGCATTCAATCATTAAAACATTCATTCAATGAGCACTTAAAATGAGAGGACAACAAAGTAGGTTGCCCCTCTCACATTAGAATAAGCGATATCACTCCATAATCATTAATAATCAAAGTACAAACACGTATGAAATTATATCCACTTAAGCATTCCTTTAAGACATTCACTTGCATACACATATATTTTACCCATTTTCCAATAGCTAGAAGCTTGCTCGGGAGTACCTTTAAGTTTAGTAACAATTTAAGCATCCAGTTAACTAGCAACAAAAAGAAAGTAACATTCCACTTGAAATCCAAAGCTAGAAAATGCTGGAACTATTGGAAAATGCTGAAAAATACTGTTCAGCCGCGAAACCACCCCAAAAAGGCTAAAATTTTGACCTTTTAAGCCTTATTTGCATGAATTTACATATATGTAGGTGTTGAGCAATTCGATTGAGCCAAGAATAATCATTCAAGCATTTTATCAAACACATAAACTACATATTATGCAACATACTACACAACTAGATCATTTACATAAAATTCTAACTACCAAGAGTTCTAATACACAAATTCTTGCAATAAACATTCTAGAACATGATTCCATAGCTAAGTCTACCATACCATAATATAACCATAACCTACATCTTAAACAACATACAAAATTTTAAAGTTTCTAAAGCACTATGCGCAAGGTCTTTGCATGGATCATGTCAATATGAAAATTTATTGCTTAAACCATCATTTCCTAGCATTCACATAAACTTACCACTCTTTAAACTACAAGAAAATACACAAATACATCAACCCCTGGCCTTATTCTTGTAGAGAAAGCACAAAAGAGCTAGAAATTGAGTCAGAAAACAAGATTTCCCTCATTTTTCTTCTTTTTCCTTCTCTCTTCTTCCCTCACAGTTTTGCCCTTGTTGTTTGCTTTTTTTTTTTCTTTCTCTTATAACGATATCTCACATCTCTCTCTTATCTTCTTTTTATTTCTATTATTTTGTTAGATTTTATGACTTTGTTTGGCTTAGATAGAAAGTTCTAGTGTTGCCACATGTTAATTGCTAGCTTAAAATAGCTTATGTACCATAATGCCCTTATCATGCTTATTACTTTGTATTCTACTTTCTAACTATCATTAATTCTACTTACTTTTAATGTAGTATAGGCACATAATGATTCAAATAACAAGAACAAGTCGATTAAATGCAATTCTGTTATCTTTGTTGACGAAAAGGTAAGGAGGGAATACGTATGTTTAGTTTCACAAATCATAAGGAGGTATTATGCAATTTTTAGACCACAGGTGGGTATTGTGTAGTGTCAAAAAAACATAGCGGGGTCTTGTGTAGTTTACCCTTACATTTTTGTGGTTCCATAATTACAAATTGAGTCCTAAAGTTTTTTTTATCGGATTTAAAGGGAGGTTTAGACCAATATTACATGACATACAAATGATATTACATATGTTGAAAATCGATTTAGGGATCTCTTGCATACAAAGTGAGAACCATACCACTAAAGCAAATGCCGGTAATTGAGTCCTGAAGTTGTTGAAAAGATTACACACGCTCCCAATCCCAATTTTGTTTTAACTTAGATAATAGTGTGATTAAATTATCATATTATTATTTTTCCTAAAAATTGTACAATAACCCATATATTTTTAAAGATTACACTTTACAGCCTTCTCATTTTTTATATATATATATTGTTTTTGCTTCTTTTTCATTTTCATTTTCTTTTCCCTCTTCATTTTCTTTTCATTATCTAATAAGACACACATCAATATGCACACACACCAGCAATGTCTTCGGATTGCTTTTGCACTTTGAACTGTTTTTGTACTTTGAATATGACAACTGGACAAAGCCATCAAATTCCTTAGGATGCTATGTGAACCGCTAAAGTATCTTAATAAATCCGATCATGAAATTGTCATGCTTTGTCACAACAACCAGCAATTTGGAGCTAAAATTTGGGTCAACTTGATCAAAAGCCCCCTAAAAGCAAGAGGTCTGAAGATCAAGAAGCTCTAATGATGAAATCTTTTGAAGCTTTTTCAAAAAAAAAAAAAGAACCAATTTTTCTTTTGCAAATATCAAACTAGGGAATGATTTTCCAACAAAAATGATAATCAAGAATGGGCCAAAAATGAAAATTTTAAAAAATCTGGGCTTGGGTGGATTGTTTTGAGAGCAAATTTACAAATAGTGTGGTGGAAACAACGAGACAATTTACAAATGGTAATTAATTGGCGAGGAATTAGTGGAGAGAGGTGATTTTTTGCTTCATTTTCCTAGGTTAGCCAATATTGCTCATTTCAAAGAGAGTGTTAAAATGGCATTCCGAATTTATCCGCCGGCCTTTTGAGTTTTTGGTAAAAATGTCGATAAAGAAGAGAAAAGAAGAGGAGAAGTAGATTTAGAGCCGTTGGCTAAATTAAATTCACTTAATGAAGAGAGCTATACGTCCAATTATAAAACATTATCACTTAATTGATATTTTGCTCTTCGAAAATGTCTTAAAAATGGTAATAATGTCACCTTTCCAAGCTATGAACTAAAACATGTTAAACTTGTGATGGTGTCCCGTGTTAGTGAAAACAATTGCCGCTTTGAAATGAAAGTTATTTCTAAGACATCTGCTTTGCTCGTTTTTGTATAATAAAGTTTTTATCATATAGTAAAAAAGTTAATATTTAATACATAAATTCTTACTATATAAAAGAGATGATAAAAACATCACATGGGTGATATAAAAGATTACTCCTAGTTAAATTGTAAAATTTGTTAGAATCAAGGGACGAGTATGGAATTGATGATATATTAGGTATTTGATAGGGATACCATTAGAGTAACTTAATTTGCTCATATTATATTTCAATAGAAGCGTAGAATAATTTTGAGAATAATTGACAAGGTATTCGTTTATAATTTTTTATGTTAGTCATTATGTAATTTATGATCTCACACCCCTATACTGTATTTAGTTAGTCCTAGAATTTGATAATAGGTAATTATTAACCTCACTGGGTAGCTTTGGGTAATTGATGAGGGTGGAAAATATTTGTCTACCTGAGCTCAATAATCCGATCTCAAGCTACCTGACCTGCAAAACAAAGGAAGGAACTGCGTGAGTGGTGGCCCGTGTTTCATCTCGGGTGTTAGAATGATTAGTATGTCCGAGCTCAATGACTGGTGTGCGGATTATTTATACTAACATTGATTACAAGCAACAATTAATGTCTAATCCTGCCCGACCTGTTCATGCCTGCCCGAGTTTAATGTCCAGCGGATAAAATTATTGTCTAGCGGAGAAAACTGTTGTCCAAGAGTTAAAGTTGGGTATTGCCTTTATGTCATATTAGAAGTGACTGCCATGATGAGGAAACAGAGCGGTCAGGCATGGGATAGGTTGCTCCACCACGGGTAAGGAAAGCCTGCCTTGCTAGGGTTTACACCCCTATCAGTAATGAAATCTTTATTTGGAATAGGTTTTTTTTAGCCTTTATCCTATTTTTGTCTTAAATAATAATAAATATAAAATGATATAGAAAGTGTATACTGAAATCCGAGATGGTATAATTAGCTAATTTTTGGAAAACAATGTAATTCGGTCTTTGCGTTAACTATACATTATAAATATTTTAACCATTACCAACAAAAGAAAGCGTTTACGTCTGAGCACAAAAAAAAAATTCTATTAATTTCTTACATATGATAATTCTATAGGGCAATGCCATTTGTAGGGCACTTTCGTCAAGTGCACGATAGATATCATTATAAGAAAATTATGTGACATGAGGAGGAGGAGAGAGATGAAGTCCAAAGTGTCCCCTTCATTGGCTCAATTGGGCTAATTAACCTTGGGCTTCAATAGACCCCTTAATAGTTCATGCATGATTTTTCTTTTTTCTAATTAGTTCATGCGTTATTTGTTTTCACTAAAATATAACGAGGGTGTAATTATGGTCAAATATTAGGACATACAATGCATTGGATCTTAAATGATGGATCTAGTCTATCTTTTGGAGGTCTATTTTAAATTTCCTCCTTTATTTTTGAAGAAAGATAAAAGAGATGAATCAACTCTCGGATTGTTGTTCCCTTTCTCAAGTGTCTTCTATTTAAAGCATTACAATAGATAAATCATCTCTAGGACAAAGTGTTTGTATTTTCCACTCAATTAGCTTTGGATCATCAGTATTATAGCAAATAAAGAAAAGCCACTGCCTACTGCGTATTCGATTTCAAATATATATAGTTATAGGCCGCGGTCTAGAATCAACATGTCAAAATAAAAGGAATAAAAAATTAGCTATTATTATAAGCCATGGTTAAGAAAACTGCCTCCTATAATGTCCACGAAAACATAATAAATTTTTATGCGCTATGTTTATTTATTTAAGGGAGGTGTAAACTATTTACATCATTTAAGATGTTATACACAAAACACGATCTCGAAAGCTCTCGTATCTAAAATGAGAATCATATTACTAGACCAAATGACTTATGGCATGTTCAATTTTTGTAATTTCAACTCTCTCTCTCTCTCTTTTTGGTTATAACATTCTAATAATACTATGCATCAAAAGTGATAGAAACAATCCAGAATGAAGTGCAACTGTATAAAGTTAAGTTAACATTAGCCAAAAGGCAAATCCAACAAACTGTCAAAAGCAACTTAGAAGTAAGTGTAAATGCTAATATTACAATGCTTGCTTCTTTTATGAATAAAAGCAAATTAGATAGATATCAAAAAGAAGATTTTGGAACATCGAGATGGTTGGAATCTGAATGCGACAGTTGATGAGTTTATCACCAGAGGTGTATGGAATTGGTCAGTTAACGCTGCTTGATGTTCCGATTGAAAACAAATTAATAGGGCCATGCTCAGTGGCAAAGCCAGACACCAAGAGTTAAAAGGCAATATGTGGCAGAATCAGTAACAGAGATCAGGGATACCGATTTACACAAATTTGTTTTATATAAATTACAAAAAAAGCTATTGACTTTGTGCTTAGAATCCTCAATTTGATGATAAGAGATTACAACATTTAAAAATAAAAAATTTGTGAGTATTCAAATTCGAACTGTTTAATTAAAGACACAAAATAATCAATTAAAAATAAAAAAGAATCTAAAACTCATTCACAAAGTTTAAAATTGAAATAAATGTACAATTAAACTAGAAAAGTTTAACTTAAAAATGTTAAAAATATTCTAAAAATAAATGAATTGAAATTCATACACAATGATAAATACAAATAGTCTTTCAAATATAGAAAATAAATTAAAAACTTATTTAAGAATAAGAGAATAGAAATCGAAAATGAAGAGAGAAAAACAAGAGGAAATGGAAAAAAAGAAACATAAGAGGGTATTAAAAAAAAAAGACATTTTTTTCTTCAAGTTTCATGCATCCCCTCACCTCCACTTGGCTCCACCAATGGCCATGCTAGTTTGAGTGAGTATGTGTTAAAAAAGTCAATTTCTCCCCTAAGACACCCAAAATAAGGGCCCGAACTTCTAAATAACGACTCTCTTTTTTACAATATTGAAGAGAATTTAGGAGGAATTCTTCCGAGCATAAATAGACAAGACAAAGTTACTTAGCAGCTCAGATGGTTACTTCTCAGTTTCCTCTACATGGAATCTTATCAGGCCAAGATGCAATCCTGTGTACTGGTCCAAAATCATATGGCTCAAGTATCACATATTCAAGTAGGGGCAGATTCATAATTTTTGTTAGCGGGAGTAATTAATTTTTTTAAAACTAAAATACATAGTTATATATCTATTTTTTTTTTTGAAAAATACATAGAATTTTTAACATTTTTTTAAATTAGTAGAGACTGCAACCCCCACGATTCCCCATGTGGATTTTCCATGTACCCAATCATGTGTTTTTGTGCATGGCATGCGTGGCTTGATAAGTTACCACCAACTTTTTTTTCCACTTGTTTCTTGAGGAATCCCAATTGACCCCGAATGCGTTTTCTGTCACTAAGGATTAGAGACCAGATCATTTGTTTCTCGAATGTGAATTTTTCTAAAGAATTTGAAGGAAAGGGGCAGAACTTACCAAATACAAAGCCAATTTGTGAAATTGGGACCAAATCACTACATGATCATCCTCAATTGTGACAACAAGGCGTATCGGAATACAACACTCAGACTGTTCTTTTCGTGCTTCTATTTTTCCACTTACGAAAATAAAGGAATTTAAGATATCTATCGAGTAGGGCACCAAGTGAGGAACAACTATTTATAAAGATTCAACTTGGGATCAAGTACAAATTATACACTACTCTTCGTTCCTGGTTCTCCTATAGCCGGATCCTTTGGAACCACAAGAATTCTTCGTTTAGAGGATTCTAACTCAGCAATGAAAAGTTTAGGAACAACGCTAACAATAGGGATATTTGTAGAGCATGGAACTTTAAGGATGTCACTAGATGCTCATTGTTATAGTAATTGAGTAAAAGGTTATCAATGTGGATTCCGTTACTTTTTATATATTTTTGCAAATAATATACAATCTTACTTCCCTAAAAATGCACTTTATGTTACATGCGATCTTTTCTCTGGAGGGACTTATCTTAGGCTATATATGAATACAGTTTCAAAACATGACACAAAGTCAAATTAGAGTTCACAAAGTCGACTCCTTCAAACTTTTTCTCAGCTACATGGTTAAAAAACAAGTTCTTTAATACATAAAAGAGCCTAAGTGACCAAACAATTAGATTGGAATCGTCGGGTAGCAACTGATGTAATAGGATATTTTGAGTTCTAACCACGGTTTCAGCCTCTATTGTTTCCCAAAGAAAATAAAAAAAAGGGTCTCTTAAAGTTGTAACATTTAATTGGCATGCCAGAACAAGAAAGAACAAAGGGTATGGAAACTCAAACATGCCATTTTTTTTGTATCCACTTATATTCTACCCCATCCCTCATTTTTCTGAAAAAAGAAGAAGAAAGGAAAGAGTAAAGAAAACCAATAAAAGAAATTGTGATTTCCATATAAAAGAATGTCTATTTGTATGCAATACTACTCTTTGTGCTTTCAATTGAGGTACGAGTGAATATATTTGTGGTGCTTCCATCGCTATTCTATTTAGGAAATACGTCCTCATGATATGTGGCATCATAGAAGGGCTCACGTGACGCGACAGTAGGTCTCTCATGCTCAAAAGATCGTTTTAAAGGGTAACCTCTCTATTTATGTCTCAGACAAGTTATTTTATATGACTAGCTGATAATTGGGAAGCTTTGGTGATGATTCTGCATCTTTTGTGTAGGAGTATATCTGTGAAAAACAGATTCTTAGCTACTATTGTAATTGGTTTATGGGTCAATATGGCAGCTGAATCTTATTCTGCATTAGAACACATTAGCATCGAGCTGAAATTTTATTTAATACACATCTGCTGAAGCTTTTATTGTTTTCAGTGATAGAACTTTTAATCTATCAGAATTCACAGGCTAAATTGGTGAAAACTAAAAGCAATCCATAAACTCCAACAGTATCAGAGAACAAAATTGACAACACAATTGCATTTGTAAGGAGAGTAAACCAAATGTACTAAAAACTGATCAAGTAAGTACTTTATGAAACAAAACTTTCTGAGTTTGTAATATTTATGAAGAAATACACAAAATTAGATTTTGTATTTAAAAGCAGCTGAACCCTTAATTAGGCTGCCTACGTACTTTGACACCAAGTGATATCAAAGATCAAGCTGCACGTAGTTCTATAATTTACATCGGAAGATCATATACTATAAAAATTCTATTACAATTTAGCACTCTTCGTTTCTTCATCACTGATTGTTCCTTAAGAAGCTTGACAATTTGAAGCACATCAACAAGTTGTGGAGAGATCTTAATCAGCAACTGGGCTCCAATGAATCCCGAAACGATTCTGGCATGAAATTTGAAGTGTGAAGCTCTGCCGAGCTAAAAAGAATCTGCCTCAGGGATATCTCCTAAAAATATGCCATTCATAAAGGACATATTTTCTTCATCAGTCTCTTGCAAACGTTCATATTCTACAGTAGAACTCTCTATGTCTCGGAGGATCTCAAGATTTGCTGCAGAAGCGTCAATATGCTCCGCATTGTTTTGAACCGCTTCTTCCATGGAGCTGGTGGCAATTCCATTTGAAATATGACCAGCCTTCGTATTGCAATCTTTCAGAATGCTGGAGGCCTTGAGGCATAATAGGATTTGCTGCAGAAGTATCAATATTCTCTGCAGGATCTGCAATAGGATGCTGTAGGTCCTCAGGCACGTAAGAATTCACTGCAGAAGCATCAACATTCACCATATCGTTTTGAATCGATTTCTGGTGGCAGTTTCGTTTGCAGCTTCCATTACTCCATTGTTCATGTGTACCTCTGCCTCTGCTTGTGACCCATTATTAGCGTACCAAGGCAATTGAGGCAACTGTTCTATAGACATGGTCGAGTCCACTCCGAATGATGCCGTAGCCCAAAGATTTCCTTGTACCATATCTGTATCGACACCAATTGTAACATGATGCTCACCCGGAAAACTCCATCGTGGTGTCTTCTCTTCTTGGGGAATATAAATCTCCTCTCTCGACTTTCTCTTGCCCAAATCTTGAGTATCAGCTTCCGATACAAGTATGATTTCAGAATTTTCTTGTTTCTTGAAGTTTTTCGATTCGTCCTTTGTAATTCTGCAAACAACATAGTCCGTGCTTCCAATGCCTATCAAGCCATCATCCGAAAGAGAATATTCATGCATAATCCAATGCCCTTTTCCATCAAAATCTTTCTTAGTCGACTTAAACGTGAACATCCTTTTAGAGCCTATTTTGGTTTTCGTTTTCCCTTTCACAATATCTTTTGGCGCCGTATGTCCATGCCATTTGCCACAGCCGCCTGTTCGAATAACGTTCTTATTACCCTGCCTCCCAAGCTTCGACAATTTAGTAAATACATAGATAGTCTTCTTAACCTTGCTCGAATCATCGTCATCATCAGTAACTAGGATGTTCCAAGGATCATTCTCGGTAAACAAATCCCAAGGATTTGCTTTCTCCCCGTAAAGGTCTCTTTCAACGATCCCCTCCCAAGGCAATGGCTGCCTCAAAAGCCTTCTCCTCAGGAATGATAGAAGCAATTCTTGATCCGAAGGCATGAATAGAAAACCTTCAGGAATATGAACACTACTGCTGTTCATCTTTACTATTCCTATATTATCACCAACAAATCTCACAAATCACTCTCTTGATGTCTATAATACCGCAATAACTCACAATCTTAACTAGGTTTTGTAATGATGAATATTGTGCGGCTAGCTAGATTGGCATACATATATTAGTATAACTGTAACTTGTGATGCAATCTAGTATAATGCATTAGGAAACACTATACTCACACAAGGACTCAAATTCTTACACGGGCGGTTTGTTAATTATAAGCATTTCAGAATCCTATCTCTGATTAACTTCTTCTTGTCTAAATTCATTCATAATTTGATACGCAAAACAGTGAAGAACCAAGAACAGATTCAATTACATGAATGTTTACAAATTATGCATAACCAACCGGAGGGCATTTTCGGGTTTTCGATCTTAAATTCAACTGCCACACCATTACCCTTCAATACACAAATACAAACTCACCCACGCACCTAACAAATTCCCATGGCCTACACAATTCTCTGTCGACTATCTTGGTGATTTGGTTTATGTATCTAAATTTAGACCCTATTCTATGTTTTGTTTTCTTGAATGATTATTTCTATTTGTTTCCATGATTGAATTCACTATTTGATAGAGTTTTATTTTCTTGATTGAATTCACTATCTAATATGTTTTTAACTTCTTTTTTTTTTCTTTTTTTTCAATAACTTTTATTGTTCTTTTCCTTCTTCTTTTTTTGTGAATTTGATTAGTTGTGCGTCTTAGGTTACCATTTGTGCCAAAAATTGCAAATTCTTTTCTCTTTGCAAAACTGCAACCCTTTTATAAGGTCCTTCTTACAGTCACGAAGAATTCCCCCACCTCCTATCAATGTTGAGCTTGTAAAAGCCAACAGCGGGTTTTCTGAACTTCACAATATTAGGCACATAAGACGGTGGTCTTTCATAAGAACAATAGAAGGAGGCTGCCAGATTTAAGTCTCCCTTCCAATGCCATCTCTTTAAAGCAAAGTTTATGCCAAGAAGTCCAACGCAATTTTTTGGAATCAGCTCTGTCTCCCCCAAGGAATTTGTTGAAAAGTCTTTCAATTTTATGAAAAACTTCCTTGGTAGGAGGGATTATCTGCATCAAATAACAAGGCATGAAGGAGAGGATGCTCGGGACTGTTGACAATCCTCGCCTTGTATTCCTAAGTGCAAGCTTCTCAAATGAAAGATATTTGACAATACATAGATCTACTCAGATAATTCTTTGATGTTTTTGCTTGGAGTTCGTCTTCAAGATGGATCGCCCTTACGCAGTCAACGAACTCATACTTGCACGAAAAGGCCTAATGTCTCAAATAGGGGAATGGCAACGACTCCCAATCTTCTTTGTAGTCTTTTTCTGGGAATAAGGTTTTTAGTTCCCAACCTGTGAGCTTGTTGTTAATTTTTTGAAAAAACTCATCAAAAAGAGCAGACTTTTTAGCACCTTTGTAAAGGGGTACTCCAAGATATTTGAATGGAAATTGTTGTTGCTTGTAATCTGAAGCACCAGCTATGATGCCAATTCTAGAGCTAGGAACTTTTTTTGTCCATAATTAAACCACTTTTATCTTTGTTGACTTGCTGTCTAGAGACATGTTCATAGTGATTCAGAAAATTCATCAACTTTTTAATAGCACTCTTGCTGCCATTGGAGAAGATGATTATGTCATCTGCAAATGAGAGGTGAGTAACAGAGAAAAAAGAGCCAGTCTTATACTTTAAAGCTGGGAAATTAGAGAATAATTTGTTGATGCCCTAGATAGATATTTAGCAACAATAATAAAAAGGCTTGGACATATGGGATCTCTTTACCCTGAATTATTAGTTCTATTTATTTTATTGATTGAATTCACTATTTGATAGAGCTCTATTTTCTTGATTGAATTCACTTTTTGATACGTTTTTAACTTATTTTTTTCTTGATTCTCAATAACTTGTATTGTTCTTTTCCTTTTTTTTTTGAATTTGACTAGTTGTGTATCTTGGGTTACCATTTGTGCCAAGTTATCTTGGGTAGACTGGAAATTTTGAAGATATGATTTGAGGTGTGAATTATGCTTCTGCCAGTGCTGGAATTATTTTCTCAAGCGGTTTTGAATTTTGAATTGGTAACATTGTCTTCTAATTTGTTCCGTTTAAACTAACATCATCGTTTAGTCATAGTTGTCACTTTATTAGTACTTAATCGGCTGCAATTTGCTCATGGCTAGATTGATTTGTTTCAGGTGAAGAACTAATTTAAGATTTGTCAAGAATGTAGATTAACAGGACATTTATGAAAATAATTTAAGATTTATTAACTTTGATGTCTTTATATATAGCACTTAATCCCTAAACTTTTCTCTCTGGCTACGAGAAAAATGTAGCGAAAATGACAAGACAAGTGAAAGAGCCAGTGATTGACACAAGCCAAAGCTGGTCAGAATATGGACAAAGTAGACACCAAAAAGTCCAAATTATCCTTGATATTTAGATTTAAAAGATGTGCAAAATGACGGGTGTGGACATATAAATAAAAGGATAAATATCATTCAACTCCCCTGTAAAACTCATATATATCAACCCGCTCCCCTGTATTAGCAAAACTATCAAAAATTCCCCTATGATTTT
The DNA here is from genome assembly GCA_037974665.1 of Ehretia macrophylla. Lineage (NCBI taxonomy): Eukaryota > Viridiplantae > Streptophyta > Magnoliopsida > Boraginales > Ehretiaceae > Ehretia > Ehretia macrophylla. Next base: position 63,340,400 of record CM075773.1, read on the forward strand.
TAAAAAATGACATACCTTCCCCCTCAATCTCTTTTAAACTAACACTGTTAAAAAATTTAGTAAAATGACATTTTTATCCTTATAGTATACATTTTTTTTCTCTTCTTTATTCTCTTTCCTCCTATTCTTTTCATCCAAAAAAAAATCATCATTTTCCTCACCTCACCCCCCGTCCCCCCTCCCCCACCCCCACCCCCACCCCCACCATCAGCCACTCAGCCCCCCCACCCCCACCCCACACCTCACACCCCGTTAGCTACCCTCTACCCCCTATCAACTCCACCCAGCCCACTGCATCCCACATCAGCACCCCCTCCCCCCATTTTTCCCCTACCTTCCCATGTCAGCACCCCTAAACCCCTCCTAGAAGTCAAGTTCGAACTCGACAAAAATCGGACAAAGTCTTCTCTGTATTACGGACATTCCAACACCTGTACAATTATGCTCAAAGCCAACAACAAATACACAAGACAACATCTTGAAACTCTATTTATGCATATCATGTTAAACACAACATTTTTCCATACTAAGTCTATGCAAACCTAGCAACATTTACAATTCCAAGTCCAAAAGTAAGCTAAACGTGCTTTAGTTATATTTCCAAAGTAGTTCATAAACTTACAACTAGCTTATTTAATTTCTACAAGTCAAAAGCTATGATCCAACATGTGCACAATGAAACTTTGTTGCAAAACGAGCTATACAACTTGCAAAACATCATAATCCACATTCCTAGATCATAGCCAAAACACATGCCAACCTTTTAAGCAAACAAGCAAATTATCCTCAATCTTCTTCTTGAGGGGCTACTTCGGCTTCACCTGAAATTGTTGAATAAATGGTGTGATCAACCACTAGCTCAGTGAGGGGGGTATGGGGAGGCTTTTGAAAACCTCTTCATGATGCACATATGCCAAGTAATATGTATCAAAGCAATAAATATACAAGTAGGCATTAGACAATAACAAGAAGCATGAAAGCACTCAATCAAGTAATATAAAACTATATAAACACTCAAGTAAAGGATATGATTTCATTCCAACCTTATCACTCCTACTTCTTTGCCCCTTTGTGATTGCGATGTAGATAATCCCTTATATCACTAGTGTGTGTACTCCAGATGTACCCCAAAATCCTACAACCAAACACCCCAATGCCTTCACCGACCAAGTGAGTGTGGGAATAGGTCGCGGAGGTCATGTAACCATTGGCAAGCCTGCTGCCGCCAAGTGGAGACATAACACAATCGTGCCTCAATAAAAGGTTGCAACCTTACGATATCACGCAATCAATCATTAAAACATTCATTCAATGAGCACTTAAAACGAGGGGACAACAAAGTAGGTTGCCCCTCTAGCATTAGAATAAGCAATATCACTCCGTAAGCATTAATAACCAAATCACAAACACATATGAAAGTATATCCACTTAAGCATTCCTTTAAGACATTCACTTGCATACATATACATTTTACCCATTTTCCAATAGCTAGAAGCTTGCTCGTGAGTACCGTTAAGTTCACTTAGTAACAATTTAATCATCCAATTAACTAGCAACACAAAGAAAGTAGTATTGCACTAGAAATCCAAAGTTGAAAAATGCTGAAAAATACTGTTCGACCGCGAAACCACCCCAAAAAGGCTAAAATTTTGACCTTTTAAGCCTTATTTGCATGAATTTACATATATGTAGGTGTTGAGCAATTAGATTGAGTCAAGAATAATCATTCAAGCATTTTATTAAACATATAAATTACATATTAAGCAACATACTACACAACTAAATCATTCACATAAAATTCTAACTACCAAGAGTTATAATACACAAATTATTGCAATAAACATTCCAGAACATGATTCCATAGCTAAGTGCTGTGCGGGGCAAAATGCTACACTTAGAAGGCTGGTGGGAGCCACCTTTTGAACCTGTAGAAGTCACCTCTAAAACCTTCACCGTCTAGTCTGTCCTGGTGTGACGCCCAAGAATTTCATCATAAATACCTTATAACAGTTGAATACCTACTTGAGCATTCTTACGTGCATCACCTTTCTTGCTTAACTGCTTTAATTTAAGATTACTATTCATAAGATTTTCAACCCTTTTAAAAGTTCGATTTAATATTTTTTCTAAGTCATATGACATATAAAAGGAATCGAGACCTTGCTATTTTGGACTTTCGAGCTTGGGAGCATGTGTTTGGAAAATAGTTTTCGCACCATTTGAATAGTGTTACGTACGTAACAACCTTAGTTTTGACTTAGTATTTGATTAGTAATTAAGCTCAATTGACCAAGTTTTATGTAGTATTTGACCACAACTTATTGCACCTATATATCTATATATGAAGTTATCATCATTTAACAAAAAACAACTCATAAAACAAAGCAAAGAATTTCCTTTGTGTCCCCCCCCTTGGCCGACCACTTCAAGGAGAAAAAAGAGAAAAATTTCTTCAACAATCTTGCTAGCTTGACTCTTGGCTTGGATCTTGGAGTTGTTTGAGCATCCTAGGATTCCCCAACAAGCTTCTACACATCATAAATTGTGAGGGAGTTGCATTTTATAACTTTCAAAGTTTATGCTCATATGTTGAAATTCTTGATTTGTTGATTATAGCTATAATACTTGTTATGAATGCTTTATATGTGTTTATTAGAGCCTATAGAGTAAAATGTTATAGTTTGATAGCATAATCCATGGTTGAAAGCATGAATGTTATGAAAGAGATGATAAATAGTGCTTGTATTTAGGGTTTTGAATAAATGTGCTAATTGGAATGAATTGAGGTTTCAATTAGATGCTCTAGACCCTAATGAAGCTAGTTGGGAGGCCACGTAAAGTTGAATCACCCCAAACCGAGCTAAATTGCAAAATTAGTCGACTTTAAAAAGAGGACTTTTCTCGTTGTGCAATCCGGGCACGTTTGGGCTTTGGATTAGGTATCCTTGGGGTATGGAAGCACTTTTGGTGCTTTCGTTATGCGAAATCGGGGTTCGGATAGTATAGTTGTAGTTAAAACCCGCTCGGGGCCTTCTCGAGCTTTAGCTTCTAAAATGGGTTTTTATGATCTTAATAGGTGTCTTTTGGCTTAATTAGGGTTGTAGTATGAGTAAGATATGGTTTGGGTGTAACACCCCGATCCCTCTCGAGACCGGAAGTTCTATCAATCAATCTAATCACAACCCAATTCCAAACCCGGGCATAAAATTTAGGGAAAAACTGACGGAGTCTCCCCTGTTTCTAGAAAAAATGAAAACCTGCGACAGCATATAAGTGGACCAGTACCGTGTCCAACCATTCAAAATTCCTCAATGCCATCCGAGCCTCGGTTCTCAACAATTAAACACAACAAGTATATATACATTTCCAAGTACCCAGACTATTCTAACTCTTTCCTTTAGACAATACAAACATGCATTGAAATCAGAACTTTCTAACCTATACATAAAACTTAAATGACTTTTCTTTACACATTGATTATATACATCTCATGAAAGTAAAATCTTTACATCTTTGACAACTCAAGCCACATAGCACGCAAGGCAACTCTTCAAGCACGATCTATCACATAACCACAAACTTTCCAGCTAACATGGTATTTCATGAAATGTGGTGGTGAGGAGTGAGTATACACAACACGTATACTCAGTGAGGGCAGAACAAATATCGAGGCGGAGAGAAAGAAAGTCGTGCAATGCAAATAAGACAATTAAGCAATATAACCGACAAGTAAAGCAATCAATATAGATAACAATACAATAAACAATTAATAAAAGCATTAACACAACCATTCAAAGCTATACCACACTTTGAAGGCTATGGTTCACTCATATGAGCAATGTACCATTTCACGAGCAATACATCAATCTCGAGCTTGATGTTGACAACGATGACAAAAAGCGCGTAACCACCTTATAACTTCCACTGGGTATACTCTGGATGTACCCCGATACATCTACGACCCAAATCTCTCAGGGCGACACCCTTAGCGAGAATGGGAATAGGACACGGAGCTAGAGCAAACCAACCCTGGCAGCCCGAGACTGCCCAGAGAGGCCCATCACTCACGCGCCTGACACTATGCAAGACAATACGAGGTACAAGCAATAAATGAGCGATAGCACGAAAGTGCAGATTAGTGGCGATATACGAGATATCAAGCATTTACAATTAATATTAGCATTCAATTAACTTTTCAAGCATGACTATCATTAACATCAACAATAACATCAACTAAACAAGTAATAACAGTTCAAACACGAAAATGACAAATATCATTATTCAATCTCTAACTTCCAAAGGCAATTACGAGCAAACGAGCTACGGGATTAGGAAACCGATTTCACTACATTCACTTAGGTACTACAAGGCACGTTTCTATATCACGAAACTTCACTTTCTCACCCGAAGCTCGAAAGTCCACCTATTGCGTTCGAACTACAACTATGCTAACCGGTCGCTCAATCAACGCCACAACAGTGCCAAAATCCATGCCCTCAATAGCAAAACCCCCAACTCAATTCGAGCACGGTCAACTCTTGGTCAAATGGCCCCTTTACGTTTCTTTGTCTAATTTCCAATTTTAACAAAGGCCGGTCCGTTTTTATTGCACATTTTATCTTTCTAACATTAATGGCACCTAACCAAATGAAGAAATCGCAATTCGGATCAAAAATCCAAAAATCTAGGGTTTTACTATTCAAAAACACTATTCATTATTCTTTCCCAATTTCAATTTACGTTTTTAGCCGTAAAAATCGCTAAATAACTAACAAGCAATGCTCTACGAACCCTAAGGAAGTTATTTCAAGCAATAACAGGCATTATAACGCAATAAATATCAAATCTAAAAATTTGAAACAAAAATCAAATTCAAATAAAAATGCACAAAAACGTGAAAACCCTCACAGAGATTGAAGAGGAAGGCTTGCAAGGACCCGAGCCACGATCCTCGTCCAATTCCACGCAAGATTTTGGCTTAAAAATGCAAAATTAATTTTTTTTTTCTTTTTCCCTTGAACTTTCGGCCATGGGGGGATAAATGGGGAATTTGTGGTTTTGTTTTTGAGTCATTTTTTCCTTTGTTTTGCTTATTTAAAAGATGACAAAGGCCCAAGGGCATTTTGGTCTTTTTGCAAAGTCAAGCTTAAGTGAAAATATGGTCAACAAGCTCAATTAATTAGCATTTAGTCTAATTCAAGCTAAAACAATGTAATTAAATGAAAAACAGCTAAAACTAACTCAATTAAGCTAAAAACACTATTTACTAAATTCGGGAAATATTTCTCTTACTCTCGTTTTCGATGCACTACGACCAAACGGTCAATAAACGATCACTATTAGAATGATGAACAATTTCTTAAAAATATAATTTTTGAAAAGTAATATAGTTTAAAATTCACCCCGGCTTGGAGTTACTTTTCTCATTTAATTGAAAACCGAGTAATTAAATGTAAGAAAATAAAACCGATTACTAAAATAATCAAAATAATCAATATTTATTTAAAAATAAATAATTTAACTATTTCTAGAATATTTTAAAGAATTATGAAATTAATGTTAAGATACGAATGAACAAGTTAATATAAACACGTAATCAAATGCAATTAAATACTAACATTTAAGATGACACTTAATTATATACAAGAAAATAAATCTAATTACTATAAACAATAAAAATAGGTAATAATCTTTTAAATTAATCAATATAAAAATTATTTGAATATTTTTAAAATAAATATCAAAATAGTGCAAAATAAATTATTTAACTAATTAAACACTTAATTAAATGCAGTTAAATGCTATTAAATGCCTGCCAGATTCGGGGTATCACATCCTTCCCCCCTTAAAACAATTGCGTCCTCGCAATTCTTCTTCCAATAGGACTCAGCATCACCTGAGATCCAACTCTAACCACTCTTCATTGGTTGCTGAGCAAGACACTGAATAAGATACTCGTAGGAAAACCCCAATAGAAATCCCAACCAAGAATGCCGAGAAAATACCAACTAAAGACTGAAGCAGGGATACTGTAGATAAAATTAACATCACATAATAATGACAAGAAGGATGCCGAAGAAATATTCCACATACGAATCTCCAATAGAAGTTCAACAAGTACCAAATAAGGAAGTCAAATGATAGCCAGAGTAGATGCATCACATATAAGACCAAACTCCAAGACCTCATCACCATTTGCCGAGTGCAAACTTTATACAACTTACTACCAAGAAAGCCCAAAGTATTCCACAGCATACCGTAAGCAATATGAGATAATAGGTCTGAACAAGATTCCAAGTGTAAAACTTCCAATAAGGGCCATCAAGGAAAATACTAGTAGAATGCCTACTAAGAATTCCACAGAATACCGTAAGTAGTACCATACAATAAGTATGATAGGAATTCCAAATACCAAACCTACTGAGGAACACTAAAGAAAATACCCGAAACAATGCTCCAGTAAGAAAGTAGCAAGGATTGCCCAATAAGTAAGTACTAGATAAATGGCCACTAAGAATTCTATAGAATGCCATTGAAGAATTTCCAATAAGGGATGCCAGTAACACACCAATAAAGACCGAGACACATATACCATAGATAATACCATGCAGTAAGTCCGATTGAAAACCCAATAGCCAAGTCTACCAAGAAGTGCCAACAGAAGTTTCCAAAGAATACCCAATAAGAAAACCAAAGAATGCTCCAGAGAACAACCAAATAGAACCCCAAAAGAAAGCTACTCTTTCACAACTGTTAAGCACAGAGGAGAACCTTAGAGATTCGCCAATAACCGAGCTCCAAAAGCAAACACCAACTCCCAAATAAAGGCTAGTCAAATACTGCTCATTCCCGTCAATCCACATAACTTGGAGGGCCTACTACTAACCACTTCTCTTCAGGGGAGGAAGAAGTCTTTCTTACCATTTCAATAGGACATGTATGAATGCCAAGATATCACATTTATACATACATGCCTTAAACTATTATGCAAGGAAGTTTATAATAGAGTTTATAAAACAGTTTATTCAACAAAGTCACTCAAGCACGACAATCAAGTCAAGCACAACATAATCAATTCAAATCACGGCATAACCAATTCAAGACATTCCAATACACACATTACAAGTAATACTCCAAGTAAATAACAATTCACGAGGTCGATTCGATTCACGATGCCAATTCGATACACAAATAGTCACTTCACTTCACGTAACACACCTTTAACACATATCACAGAACTATATCACATCGGTGCACACATTCAGGTCAAGACACACGATCTCACATATAGGCACACACTTTCAAAACACACTTAACAAGGATACAACCAAGGGTTACTACCCGACAGACTGAGGATCCTGTCCCGGCTTATGAGCTAAACAAGCTCTAATACCACTTGTAACACCCCGATCCCTCTCGAGACCGGAAGTTCTATCAATAAATCTAATCGCAACCCAATTCCAAACCCAGGCATAAAATTTAGGGAAAAACAGACGGAGTCTCCCCTATTTCTAGGCAAAATGGAAACCTGCGACAGCATATAAGTGGACTAGTACCGTGTCCAACCATTCAAAATTCCTCAAGGCCATCCGAGCCTCGGTTCTCAACAATTAAACACAACAAGTATATATACATTTCCAAGTACCCAGACTATTTTAACTCTTTCCTTTAGACAATACAAACATGCATTGAAATCAGAACATTCTAACCTATACATAAAACCTAAATGATTTTTCTTTACACATTGATTATATACATCTCATGAAAGTAAAATCTTTACATCTTTGACAACTCAAGCCACATAGCACGCAAGGCAACTCTTCAAGCACGATCTATCACATAACCACAAACTTTCCAGCTAACATGGTATTTCCTGAAATGCGGTGGTGAGGAGTGAGTATACACAACACGTATACTCAGTGAGGGCGGAACAGATATCGAGGTGGAGAGAAAGAAAGTCGTGCAATGCAAATAAGACAATTAAGCAATATAACCGACAAGTAAAATAATCAATATAGATAACAATACAATAAACAATTAATAAAAGCATTAACACAACCATTCAAAGCTATACCACACTTTGAAGGCTATGGTTCACTCATACGAGCAATGTACCATTTCATGAGCAATACATCAATCTCGAGCTTGATGTTGACAACGATGACAATAAGCACGCAACCACCTTATAACTTCCACTGGGTATACTCCAGATGTACCCCGACACATCTACGACCTAAATCTCCCAAGGCGGCACACTTAGCGAGAATAGGAATAGGACACGGAGCTAGAGCAAACCAACCCTGGTAGCCCGAGACTGCCTAGAGAGGCCCATCTCTCACGCGCCTGACACTATGCAATGCAATACGAGGTACAAGCAATAAATGAGCGATAGCACGAAAGTGCAGATTAGTGGCGATATACGAGATATCAAGCATTTACGATCAATATTAGCATTCAATTAACTTTTCAAGCATGACTATCATTAACATCAACAATAACATCAACTAAACAAGTAATAACAGTTCAAACACGAAAACGACAAATATCAATATTCAATCTCTAACTTCCAAAGACAATTACGAGCAAACGAGCTACGGGATTAGGAAACTGATTTCACTATATTCACTTAGGTACTACAAGGCACGTTTCTATTTCACGAAACTTTACTTTCTCACCCGAAGCCCGAAAGTCCACCTACTACATTTGAATTACAACTATGCTAACCGGTCGCTCAATCAACACCACAACAGCGCCAAAAGTGCTTCCATGCCCTCAATAGCAAACCCCCAACTCAATTCGAGAACAGTCAACTCTTGGTCAAACGGCCCCTTTACGTTTCTTTGTCTAATTTCTAATTTTAACAAAGGCCGGTCCGTTTTTATTGCACATTTTATCTTTCTAACATTAATGGCACCTAACCAAATCAAGAAATCGCAATTCGGATAAAAAATCTAAAAATCTAGGGTTTTACTATTCAAAAACACTATTAATTGTTCTTCCCTAATTTTAATTTGCGTTTTTAGCTGTAAAAATCGCTAAATAACTAACAAGCAATGCTCTACGAACCTTAAGGAAGTTATTTCAAGCAATAATAGGCATTATAACGCAATAAAATATCAAATCTAAAAATTTGAAACGAAAATCAAATTCAAATAAAAATGCACAAAAACGTGAAAACCCTCACAGGGATTGAAGAGGAAGGCTTGCAAGGACCCGAGCCACGATTCTCATCCAATTCCACGCAAGATTTTCTTTTTCCCTTGAACTTTCGGCCATGGGGGGACAAATGGGGAATTTGTGGTTTTGTTTTTGAGTCAATTTTTCCTTTGTTTTGCTTATTTAAAAGATGACAAAGGCTCAATGGCATTTTGGTCTTTTTGCAAAGTCAAACTTAAGTGAAAATATGGTCAACAAGCTCAATTAATTAGCATTTAGTCTAATTCAAGCTAAAAACACTATTTACTAAATTCAGAAAATATTTCTCTTACTCTCGTTTTCGATGCACTATGACCAAACGGTCAATAAACGATCACTATTAGAATGATAAACAATTTCTTAAAAATATAATTTTTAAAAAGTAATTTAGTTTAAAATTCACTCCGGCTCGAAGTTACCTTTCTCATTTAATTGAAAATCGAGTAATTAAATGCAAGAAAATAAAACCGATTACTAAAATAATCAAAATAATTAATATTTATTTTTAAATGAATATTTTAACTATTTCTAGAATATTTTAAAGAATTATGAAATTAATGCTAAGATACGAATGAACAAGTTAATATAAATACGTAATCAAATGCAATTAAATACTAACATTTAAGATGACACTTAATTAAATATAAGAAAATAAATCTAATTACTATAAACAATAAAAATAGGTAATAATCTTTTAAATTAATCAATATAAAAATTATTTGAATATTTTTAAAATAAATATCAAAATAGTGCAAAATGAATTATTTAACTAATTAAACACTTAATTAAATGCAGTTAAATACTATTAAATGCGTGCTGGGTTCGGGGTATCACATTGGGAATCTTGAAATGCACATAGGAGAAGAAAAGATGGGTTAAAAAAAGGGGAAAAGTGGTACTAGGCTTCTATTGACGTGTCTAAAGCTTGTTGTTGTGTTGTCATGCATTATATTGATTGTCTAGATGTCATACATTATATTGATTGTCTAGAGTATAATTGAGCTATTTGAGTAAATTGTGGGTAAAAGTTATTTTGATTGCTTCTTTTGAGACTTTAAAGCTATTTCGTGCTTATGTGAGCTTATATTGTGTTTATATGTGAGGGCGGCCTACTTTGTCGACCCTTTTACGTGTTATTTGATATTTTGATGCTTGTGGACTTGTCTCGGGGTTGCACAACCTTTTCGGATATGGTAGTGTCGAGAAACACGGGCGGCGTCGGGCTTGCCGTGCTCCCTCGACTACCATGGTGCCTATTCCCTTTATCGCTGAGCATACTCCACTATCCCAGAGGCGTGGTTTACCTGCTGGGCATATAGACCTACCTCAGGAGAAAGGGTCGTAAGATCGGGATACATCCAGAGTATCCCAACTTGTTAGTGTATGGGTTTGCCTGCACTTGCGTGAAGTTCGTGGCTCGTGGCTCGTGATTGAAGACTTGAAGTGGAACCGTATCCTTTTTAATGTGGTTAATTACTTGGCTATTTAACCTTGTTGGTTTATGTTGTATATATATGACTTCTTGTGTTTGCATATCATTATGCACGCTACGGTATGTTGCATCACTTCCCTCGCTGGGCAACATTGTTGCTCACTCCTCATTTGACATGTTTCAGGAAAGGCTGAGGTGAACCCCCAACTGATAGCAGTAGAAGAAGAAGAAGAAGAAGTGCCTATAGATCAGAACCCTTGACTCTTGTGTGATAAGGTTGATCATACGTGCAGTTTGCTTGGAGTTGATGTTAGTTGTTGTGTTTTAAGACCTTGAGGTCTTGTATGTTTGCTCGGAAAATTGTAACTTAATTATATTCTTGAATGTTGAATATAAAGTAGAATGGCATATAATAGATTATAGTAGATCTAACTCAGTTGTTGCATGCTTGGGGGTGATAATTAGCTTGTTTTAACCATGTCATACTACTGGAAAGTTTAAGTTAGAATTGAACCTGCATGCTTGTATGTTTCTGTTTTTGTTATGCCAAGGCTCGGATGGCCTTGTGAATTTGGTTGGTTCCGTCAAACTTGGAAGTTAGATTGAATGAAGTGGTTGTTGTGGTTTAGGCATTGTATGTGATTATCGCAGGTACCAGTTTAGTCCACGGTACAGAGGAGACTCTGTCTGAGTGACGGGCTCGGACTTGACCTGTAGCGTGGGGTTGGGTTCGGGGCATTACACTGGGTTTATGTGCCTCTGATGAGGATGTTAGGTCCTTAACGGGGGGTATGTATAATATCCCACATCGCTGAAATATAGTGTGATTATGTGGTTTATAAGTGAGTGTTGTTGGTATAAGGAATAACTTGGGTTAGCCATTTTGGACCAGTAGAAAAGAGGGCTTAGGTAGTTGTTTCTCATGCCTACAACACTAGTCGCGCATGCGGGCCTGAGAGTCTGGGCCCAGGGCGTGACAGTATCTATGACTTTGGATCAATCACGATGATTTAGACATAAGGATTCGATTGCGGGGAAATTACTCAAAAAGGGTTCATGTACTTGCACTTCATCATTAATTGGATAATTACGATATATTACTAGGTGTCACTCGCGATTTGTGAATTAATTAGAAAGGGTTCTAATTAAATATTACTTAGATTAATATCCGCTGCTAATTAATTATGAACTCGAGAGGTCACACACAAAAGAAATTAACAAATAAATTAGATTAGAAAAGAGATTAAATTAATTTTAGGATTGTCATAATATTAATATAATAGACTCGTAGTAATTAGATGATTGATCAGATTATTGCAGAGTCCAAGTCTGGTCAATTTAGACTGGCCCATGTATGATCGTAGGTCGAGAGAAGTTACTATATAAAGGAATATTATGACACAGAAAAAGCTAGCGCACAATTCTTTGTCAGTTCAAAATAATATGGGTTTTCTCTAAAAGCTATAGTTAGGGCTAGATCTAATTGGTTGCGCGAATCTCGTGTGGATTACTCTTAGAGGCTTCACACTTGGGAAGCTCGTCTCATAATCTTCTATTGTTTTGCATTTAGAGGTAATCCTAGAACTACGCATTAAATTTAATTAGATTAAATTTGTCATATGTTTCAAATCTGCGTGAATAACCATAAACAGATACATGTAATTAATTCCGCTGTAAAATTAAAATTTTTAATTATAATGTATGTTTCCCAACCCCTTGTTGGCGGGGATAAATGTCAATAATTTTGAATCTTTGGCGGAGGATAAATGTCAATACTTCTGACTCTATGATGAAGGATAAATGTCAATACTTCCAACTCTATGCAGGAGGATAATTGCCAATATTTTTTACTCGATGGGAGTCTAGCAATACAAGTAAGAACAAGTCAAGTATCAATAACAAGATCAAGCAATAAATTAGGACATCAAACTAGACAATTCATTGAAAGGATACGATTTGATAACCCTTATCACTCTAAACCGCAATCACGATCCACGAACCACGAATGCGAGATGATATAGCCGGCATCCCTAAATGCCAATGAGTACTCCGGATTGTACTCAATACCTAAGACCTAACACCCCCTGTTGATCTCCAGAAAAGTAGGTGAGGGACTAAGGTACGGAGCTAGAGCAACATAGCTTCGACAAGCCCGATGCCGCCTAGAGAGGCTCGTCATATCCGACCAGAATTTAAGGTTGCACAACCATCGATTCGATACGATAACATACTATATCAATTAACAAGTATATTTGCACGATTCGATACACACAATTGAGGAACAAAAAAGTAAGTTGTCCTCGCACGTAGGATAACAATAACAATCAATAGCTAAACAAACTATAAAAAATGATAGATCAAACATATTCACACAATGCATAACGAGGTATACATGTAATTTAACTCACGAAACTCCTCCGATTAGCTAACAATCTATTCAAGTTCTCCTAGACACCTAACTGGTCAATTCCATAAGTAATCAAGAAACATTTAACACCTTCTCACACAATTACTCTTAGCTATTCATATTCTCTCAAAATAGCAATTCACTTAGCTATAACACAAGTACCAATTCAATACCAAGTTCAAGCATTCACCTATATAGATTCTTCTTCACCAAACCACTCCAATATTCCACTCAACTCAGATAAAGTACACCACTACACTCAAATCAAACACTTAACACTCAAAGTACTCAAAGGACTCCAATCAAACACTTAACACCTAATAGAACACACTTGGCACACCATTGAACATAACACTCAACTACCTATGTACCCATGCATTTTGATCATTTCTACTCCTCCGATTAATCACATATTCCATTCATCCTCATCTAGACACTTCACTAGTCAATTTCAATCCAACTATGAACAATCGATTCAATAACCATTAACTAGCCCTTTATACTTTCTAGCAATTATACAAGCTATCTAACAACGAGGACTCATTACGAGCATACTAGATACTTCACAATCACCAACGGACCATGACCAAGCTCTATAAACCACTCATATACACACACAACCAAAAATATACAAATGGACCCTTTATGTTCAATCAATTCTAACTAAGTTCCAATCACATTCTATCGAGTTTACGCACTAATCTAGACATTTTAGCAATTACGGCACCTTATCCAAGCATCGAAACAAACATCTAACCATTTGCACACAAACACACATTTTCGCACACACATTGATTTCTAGCCTGTTCTAAGAAATTTAACCATTAATCTAGCTTCACTAACATTTATGGCACATGATACAAGTAATAGAACAAACATTTAAGCCAAAATCATAAACTTTGTTGAAAAAATTATTCATCATCTTCTCCAATATGTCAACTTGCATTTCTATGGCTAAACAAGTGTAAAAACCTTAAAGTATGTTCTACACATCTAATAAACATCAATACAAGCAAAAATAACTATTGATTCAAGCATCAATAACATATCTAACATTTGGCATAAATTAGGTAAAGCATTAAATGCACAACATTATGAAATCCCTCACCAAAAATGAAGTTTAACAAGCTTGAAGATGGCTCTAGGAAGGTTTGGAAGACTCCCATAAAGTTCCAAAGATCAACCCTAGCAATTTTTTCCCTTTCTTCCCTTTGGTTGATTCTTCCATTTTTTTCTATTTTTGCTCATTTTTTTGGCTATTATCTGTTATATGGTTATTTGCTAGGTGGGTTGGGTCATGGGTCGTGGGTTTGGGTCAATAAAATTAGTTAGGTGGGTTAGTTTAGTCCAAATGCAAAGCTAAGTCTTCTAATAACCCAAAATGCAAACTAGTTAACACTATTCATTTATTATGTTTAACAATTATTCTACCCATGTCACGACCCCATTTTCGTTCACTAATATAATCTCTGATACCATAGTAAACCACAAGCATTCTTGGGATCGTGATGCTACGGGCTTAAAAAGATCACTCCTCCCAAGTCCGCTAAGGCATAATTACAAAAGCTTGAGCACTATTATCCACAATTCAAAGCATCAAGGCTATTAAGTTAAAGTGTAATGGAAAAACAAACAGACTCTCCCCTAAAAGTCGGATAATACAGTTCTTCAACCTGCACAGAAAAGATCCCAAAACCAATTCAACCAATACAACTATAACCGCCAACAACTATTAGCCAACCATTCAAGCCATCAACACAATTTCCCAACCTCGAACCATAGTTAACCACAAGATACTTAAATAAACTAACATAACTAATTAACCTTCATTAACTTCTGAGTAGTCCTTCAGTTTTCAAACTTAGTTCCCGACATGTAATCAAAAGCAAAAACAAAACTAATTACATGCAAGACGTGTATATGAGTATAACTTAGTCATCAAAATAGATTTCTAGGTATATACAGACTATGACTAAGTCAGACTTATGTACAGATATACTACAAGTCCAAACATAATATATATAGTATATTGTTCACAGTATCTGGTTCACTCGTATCCTATAAGGATTTACGCTAGTCAAACAGTCCACGATCAAAGTAAACAGAAATCAGCTTCATCACATACAGGCACAGTCTCATCAACTTGTCGATCACATTCTTGTTCATTTTCACTTGAAAGGGGGGCATAAAACGGGGTGAGCTTACAACAAATTAAGCTCAGTGAGGGGGGAATCTGGGAAGGGATTTTGAAATCATTTACTCTTTTAAAACTAGTTTGAAAGCCCGTGAATGTTATGCACAAAGTAATAACATATAGAATCATCATGGAAACAATAACAGATCATCAGACCCACTATCCGAGGAGCTAGTGCCCAAGCAAAAGTAGTAACCCACATATGAACATTTATAAACTGGAGTTAAACATGGTAACAAGTAATCAACTCTACTCTTCGAGGACCTCTAGGGACCAAGCGAGAGTAGGTAAAAGGATACAGTTGCACAAACATTTCTCGAAGATGGCCAGTCTCGTATTATCTGTCAATAATCTCTTCTCCAACACGCTAAACAAGGAGGGTGTACTCCGGATATACCCCAAATATTACTACCCGCTTCTCCAAGGAACTGGCATACAAGCGAGATGGGGAATGTGGACCACAATGGTCGAGTAGGCCCGGCAAGCCCGATACTGCCTGAGCGTCTCGACACTATCATGCCAAGGAACGGTTGCAACCTTCCAAATTATCGATAGTTTAAATAGTGAATCATGTTCCAATATTATATCACATATCACGGTAAATAACAAATCAACATAGACTTAAATCTCATATCAATATAAGTTTCAACTCATATATATACATGATTCATGGCATGTACCACATGTAGTTAAGAACTCATAGTTCATATTTTGACAATAGAAATCAACAATAGCACAAGCAAACTAGTTTAACACTGTTAAAATTTTCAGCAGATATCAAACTTTGATAGCTTGGTTACCTAGGTAAATAACCTCTAATTAAACTAATTTTTATGTGTACACGAAGCTCTTCGAGTGTAGATAATTTTGGAATCAAACAGAACTCAATTCCGATTTAAATTCATTAAGTTATGACTGAAATAGTACAACTACGCAAAGCTATCCACTTATATTCTACCCCATCCCTCATTTTTCTGAAGAAAAAAAAGAAGAAAGGAAAGAGTAAAGAAAACCAATAAAAGAAATTGTGATTTCCATATAAAAGAATGTCTATTTGTATGTAGTACTACTCTTTATGCTTTCAATTGAGGTATGAGTGAATATATTTGTGGTGCTTCCATCGCTATTCTATTTAGGAAATACGTCCTCATGATATGTGGCATCGTAGCAGGGCTCACGTCACGCGACAGTAGGTCTCACATGCTCAAAAGATCGTTTTAAAGTGTAACCCCTCTATTTATGTCTCAGACAAGTTATTTTATATGACTAGCTGATAATTGGGAAGCATTGGTGATGATTCTGCATCTTTTGTGTAGGAGTATATCTGTGAAAAACAGATTCTTAGCTACTATTGTAATTGGTTTATGAGTCAATATGGCAGCTGAATCTTATTCTGCATTAGAACACATTAGCATCGAGCTGAAATTTTATTTAATACACATCTGCTGAAGCTTTTATTGTTTTCAGTGATAGAACTTTTAATCTATCAGAATTCACAGGCTAAATTGGTGAAAACTAAAAGCAATCCATAAACTCCAACAGTATCAGAGAACAAAATTGACAACACAATTGCATTTGTAAGGAGAGTAAACCAAATGCACTAAAAACTGATCAAGTAAGTACTTTATGAAACAAAACTTTCTAAGTTTGTAATATTTATGAAGAAATACACAAAATTAGATTTTGTATTTAAAAGCAGCTGAACCCTTAATTAGGCTGCCTACGTACTTTGACAACAAGTGATATCAAAGATCAAGCTGCACGTAGTTCTACAATTTACATCGGAAGATCATATACTATAAAAAATCTATTACAATTTAGCACTCTTCATTTCTTCATCACTGATTGTTCCTTAAGAAGCTTGACAATTTGAAGCATATCAACAAGTTGTGGAGAGATCTTAATCAGCAACTGGACTCCAATGAACCCGAAACGATTCTGGCATGAAATTTGAAGTGTGAAGCTCTGCCGAGCTAAAAAGAATCTGCCTCAGGGATATCTCCTAAAAATATGCCATTCATAAAGGACATATTTTCTTCATCATTCTCTTGCAAACGTTCATATTCTACAGTAGAACTCTCTATGTCTCGGAGGAACTCAAGATTTGCTGCTGAAGCGTCAAAATGCTCCGCATTGTTTTGAACTGCTTCTTCCATGGAGCTGGTGGCAATTCCATTTGAAATATGATCAGCCTTCGTATTGCTATCAAGCTCCGCAGCGCTATCTGCTAATAATATGTCTTGCAAGTTGGACGCATATATGTCCATATCATCATCAACATCATCTTGCAATCTTTCAGAATGCTGGAGGCCTTGAGGCATAATAGGGTTTGCTGCAGAAGTATCAATATTCTCTGCAGGATCTGCAATAGGATGCTGTAGGTCCTCAGGCACGTGAGAATTCACTGCAGAAGCATCAACATTCACCATATCGTTTTGAATCGATTCTTCCATGGGTCTGGTGGCAGTTTCGTTTGCAGCTTCCATTACTCCATTATTCATGTGTACCTCTGCCTCTGCTTGTGACCCATTATTAGCGTACCAAGGCAATTGAGGCAACTGTTCTATAGACATGGTCGAGTCCGCTCCGAATGATGCCGTAGCCCAAAGATTTCCTTGTACCATATCTGTATCGACACCAATTGTAACATGATGCTCACCCGGAAAACTCCATCGTGGTGTCTTCTCTTCTTGGGGAATATAAATCTCCTCTCTCGACTTTCTCTTGCCCAAATCTTGAGTATCAGCTTCTGATACAAGTATGATTTCAGAAATTTCTTGTTTCTTGAAGTTTTTCGATTCGTCCTTTGTAATTCTGCAAACAACATAGTCCGTGCTTCCAATGTCTATCAAGCCATCATCCGAAAGAGAATATTCATGCATAATCCAATGTCCTTTTCCATCAAAATCTTTCTTAGTCGACTTAAACGTGAACATCCTTTTAGAGCCTATTTTCGTTTTCGTTTTCCCTTTCACAATATCTTTTGGCGCCGTATGTCCATGCCATTTACCACAGCCCGCTGTTCGAATAACGTTCTTATTACCCTGCCTCCCAAGCTTCGACAATTTAGTAAATACATAGATAGTCTTCTTAACCTTGCTCGAATCATCGTCACCATCAGTAACTAGGATGTTCCAAGGATCATTCTCGGTAAACAAATCCCAAGGATTTGCTTTCTCCCCGTAAAGGTCTCTTTCAACGATCCCCTCCCAAGGCAATGGCTGCCTCAAAAGCCTTCTCCTCAGGAATGATAGAAGCAATTCTTGATCCGAAGGCATGAATAGAAAACCTTCAGGAATATGAATACTACTGCTGCTCATCTTTACTATTCCTATATTATCACCAACAAATCTCACAAATCACTCTCTTGATGTCTATAATACCGCAATAACTCACAATCTTAACTAGGTTTTGTAATGATGAATATTGTGCGGCTAGCTAGATTGGCATACATATATATACTAGTATAACTGTAACTTGTGATGCAATCTAGTATAATGCATTAGGAAATACTATACTCACAAAAGGACTCAAATTCTTACATGGGCGGTTTGTTAATTATAAGCATTCCAGAGTCCTATCTCTGATTAACTTCTTCTTCTCTAAATTCATTCATAATTTGATACGCAAAACAGTGAAGAACCAAGAACAGATTCAATTACATGAATGTTTACAAATTATGCATAACCAACCGGAGGGCATTTTCGGGTTTTCGATCTTAAATTCAACTGCCACACCATTACCCTTCAATACACAAATACAAACTCACCCACGCACCTAACAAATTCCCATGGCCTACACAATTCTCTGTCGACTATCTTGGTGATTTGGTTTATGTATCTAAATTTAGACCCTATTCTATGTTTTGTTTTCTTCAATTATAAGTTCTATTTATTTTCTTGATTGAATTCACTATTTGATAGAGTTTTTTTTCGTGATTGAATTCACTATCTAATACCTTTTTAACTTTTTTTTTCTTGATTTTCAATAACTTTTGTTGTTCTTTTCCTTTTTTTTTGTGAGTTTGATTAGTTGTGCGTCTTGGGTTACCATTTGTGCCAAAAATTGCAAATTCTTTTCTCTTTGCAAAACTGCAACCCTTTTATAAGGTCCTTCTTACAGTCACGAAGAATTCCCCCACCTCCTGTCAATGTTGAGGTTGTAAAAGCCAACAGCTGGTTTTCTGAACTTCACAATATTAGGCACATAAGAAGGTGGTCTTTCATAAGAACAATAGAAGGACGCTGCCAGATTTAAGTCTCCCTTCCAATGCCATCTCTTTAAAACAATGACATTATCAATGGTGAGAGGCAGATCACGGAACGTGGCTTTAGTGGGAGCAACAACCATGGTAGATCAAAATCAAAGAGTAGAAAGAATATCAAATGCTACAACTGTGGCAAGAAAGGGCACTTCAAGAAGGATTGTTGGAGCAACAAAAAGAATCCCGATGTGACAAATTCTCAGGGATGTGTAGCAACTGCACCAGATGATGGAGATATTTTATACAGCGAAGCAGCAACTGTAACAAAAGGTAGAAAGGAGCTCACTGATACTTGGATAATGGATTCAGGAGCACTATGGCATATGACTTCTCGTAGAGAATGGTTCCACACCTATGAACCTGTTTATGGAGGATCTGTGTACATGGGTAATGATCATGCCTTAGAGATTGCTGGCATCGGTACCGTCAAAATTAAAATGTATGATGGTACCATTCACACCATTCAAGGGGTACGACACGTGAATGGCTTGAAGAAGAACCTATTGTCCATTGGACAATTGGATGACCTTGGCTGCAAGACCCATATCGAGGATGGGATCATGAAGGTCGTCAAAGGAGCGCTTGTGATGATCAAGGCAGAAAAGATCGGGGTAAATCTATACATGCTTTTGGGAGATACATGGCAGGAGACAGATGTATCAGTTGCATCAGCCGGTCAAGAAGAATCAACTATAACGTGGCATCGCAGATTTGGCCACATGACAGAACGTGGCTTGAAGATTCTCGCTAAACGTAAACTCCTACCCGGGCTCAAGATAGTAAACTTACCTTTCTGTGAGCACTGTGTTACCAGTAAGCAGCATAGATTGAAATTTGGAAGATCTACTGCCGAAGCAAACACATTCTAGACTTGATCTATTCAGACGTTTGGGAATCACCGGTTTTTTTCCTAGGAGAAGCCAAATACTTTGTATCATTTATTGATGATTACTCCAAGAGACTGTGGGTGTATCCAATCAAGAACAAGTCAGATATGTTTCCAATATTCAGAACTTTCAAAGCGCTGGTGGAACTTGAATCCGGGAAAATGATCAAGTGTTTGAGGACAGACAATGGAGGAGAATACACTAACGGGAGTTTCCTGGCATTTTGCAAGCAAAAGGGTATTCAGAGGCAATTTATTGTTGCACATACACCTAAGCAAAATAGTGTAGCAGAGCGGATGAACAGAACTCTTCTTGAAAGAATGAGAGCTATGTTGGAAACTGCAGGTCTAGCCAAATCATTTTGGGCAGAAGCAGCTAGAACTGCCTGTTACGTGATAAACCGATCACCGTCAACTGCAATTGGGTTGAAGACACCAATGGAAATGTAGACCGGAAAACCCGCAGATTATTCTACCTTGCACATATTTAGGTGTCCGACATATGTGATGTATGGTTCCCAAGAAAGAACAAAGCTAGATCCAAAATCTAGGAAATGTGTATTCTTGGGAAATGTTGATGGTGGTAAGAGGTATCGCTTGTGGGATTCTACTGCCCACAAGGTTGTCATCAGCAGAGATGTGATATTTGCAGAAGATAAATTGCAAAGTGAAGACGACAGCAACACTTCAAAGGAGATTACTACAATACAAATTGAAGATAAGTCAGAACAAGGAGATGTTTTTTCTGAAGCTGCACCGGAGCACGAGGAACAAGAACCAGATGATGTTAAGGTTACAGAAGTCTGACGTTCATTGCGTTAGACAACAAGACCAACTTGGCATTTAGATTTTGTCATGGCGAGCAATGCTGCATATTGTCTTCTAACGGAGGATGCAGAGACATCTACCTTTCACGAGGCTATAAAAAGCCCCGATGATGCCCTGTGGATGATAGCAATGCAGGAAGAAATTGAAGCTCTACATAGAAACAAGACATGGGAGCTTGTTCCACTACCACCTGGACGGAAAGCCATTGGTAACAAATGGGTCTACAAGATCAAGCGAGATGGTAATGACCAAGTAGAGCGATATCGTGCAAGACTGGTGGTGAAAGGATATGCTCAGAAAGAAGGAATTGATTTCAACGAGATATTTTTTTCCTGTGGTAAGACTTACAACTATCAGAGTAGTCTTGGCCATGTGTGCTGTGTTAGACTTATATCTAGAACAATTAGACGTAAAGACGGCTTTTCTTCATGGTGAGCTTGAAGAAGAGATTTACATGCTTCAACCAGAAGGTTTTGTTGAGAAAGGAAAAGAAAACTTGGTTTGCAGGTTGACTAAATCTCTGTCCGGTTTAAAGCAGGCGCCAAGGTATTGGTACAAGAGATTTGATTCCTTCGTGATTAGCCTCGGGTACAACAGACTCAATTATGTTGCACCGTAGAGGATTGTATTTAAATATCCCAACTGGCATATAATAACTTTAAAGATTTACCTTATTGTCTAAGTAGCTTGTTTGCTTGTGTGAAATGAGATAAAGAATGATTGAAATATTTAACCTTTAAGTAGGTTGAATAGAGTATAATAGAGTGGTATGATAACCAATATCCTGACTAGGGAATTCTATAATCTATTGCATGCTTGCTTGTGGACTTTTGTTGTGTTCCAAGACTCGGATGGCCTTGAGGAGTTGTTGAATGTGATGAAAAGGGAGGATGAGAACTGTTAAAGAGCTTGGTTTATGATTTTGTGAGTTTATATTTTGTGTGCAGGTAAACTGTTAGCTCTATAAATAGGGAAAACTCCGTCCATTTCCCTTAAAATTTTTGTGCCCGGGTTTGGAATTAGGTTGAGAATAACATGGTTAATAGAAGTTCCAGTCTCGCGAGGGATCGAGGTGTTACACAAAGTCTGTCCTCATCTTTTGGAGTAAAATGTAGCATACCCCCTTATGTTTTGTAAAAGTTGCATAACAAACCCTGTGTTTTCAAAAGTGGCATAGAATCTCTTGTGTTATCTATAATGTTGCATCATAACCCTTCTATACAATTTTTCGTTAAATTTAACGGAGAGTGATACACACACACTTACAATACAACTAAGAATTGCAAAAATTATTAAAATACATGTTCATTGACCAAAATACCCTTATATTGTTTCTAACTTTTTTTTCACTCATCTTCTTCCTCACCACTACCACATTCCACCACTACATATCTTCACCATAAATAATTTTAGATACTCAATATTAATAATCTTTTAAAAATTCTTATAACGTATATATAATTTTCATCTAGTAATTGAACCTTGAGATTGAATTTTAAATTAAGTGTGTGTGTGTGTGTGTATATATATATATATATATATATATATATCCACGACGGATGGTATGGCATTATACATTGATATTGGCAAATTTCGTGTTGCTATCACCTGTCATCCACAATGGATGGTTTAGTTAAAAAATATATAAAATTAAAATAGATTAACTTTTGAATTAAACCCTATTTTTTTCAAAATTTTATGACTTTAAAATGCTTATTGTCTTTGACAAAAAAAAAAAAAAACTTGTTGTCGTGTATTACTTTGATGGATCTTCGAACTGATACATTCGTCAGTCGCTGGTAGAGGTAGTTGCAGGAAGTGGCAGAGGTAGTTGGTGAAGCTGGCTAGAGGAATGGCGGAGATGGTAGGTTGTGGTGGCTATTTTATTATAAAGGATATAGATTATTTCGAGCTTTAACAAGACAAAAGATTATTTTCAACCTAATGGTCAAGTTATTCACATGCGTGAGAAGGTTGTGGGTTCAAATCTCTGTAGTGGCAATATATTTTTTAAATTCTACCATTTGGTACGTGGCATTACTTTATTGGTCGGGCTTGAATCTCAAAACGACGTCGTTTGGGTCATCATCTTTAGCACTGCAGTGTGTTGATCCATGAAAAAACCTTTAAAATTTTATATCTTTCTCAATTCTTGTTGAAATCGCATTAAACTTGAAGCATTAGATTCGTAATTTCAAGTAGAATTAAAAGTGATAAAATTTATATGAATTTGTTTTAATCAAAATTTCATTAATGTGATGCATTATAGTGAAGAAATTTGAAAAGTTAAATAAAAATACAAACAAAAATAATTTAATGGGGATAATTTTGTCTTTTATAGTTTATGACAAAACAAATTTAACAGAAGTTCATATTGGGGAAAGTGTGCAACATTATGAATAACACAGAGGGTTATACGCCACTTTTGAAAATACAAGGTTTATTATACAACTTTTGCAAAACACAAGGGGGTATGATACATTTTACTCCATCTTTTTCAAAGAAAAATATTTTTACAAACTAAGAAACAAATCTCAGTAAGTGGTAACCCCCAAAAAAACTTCTTGGGACCTTTAAAATATTCTTATACGTTAGATAGTCATATTATCATAGTTCATAAATATCATATATTCAAAAATGATGAAGTTCATGCAAAAATCATAAGATTTCATGCCTAGAATCATAAAAGTTCATGTCAAACTAAATTCATATGCCAAGAATTCATAGTGCCAGAAACCAAAGACAAATTCATATGCTATGGTATACATGAGAAAAAAAATTACACTAATATAATATGCTATGCTATGGGTTATATAAGGGCAAATTTCACAAATAGTCCCTATTGTTACCCTTTTGTCTCAGTTTAGTCCCTATTGTTCTATTTGTCTCAATTTAGTCCCTATTGTTTGCAAAAAAATCTCAATTTGGTCCCTTCCGTCAAATAAGGGTTAAATCTAACAAAAAATTGGTCACGTGCACCGCACGTGACCACGGTCTCAGGGGCAATTTTGGAATATAACAATAAAAGTTCAATTTAGTCTTCAATGTTTTGAAAAAATTTTATTTGAGTCCTCAATGTTTTAAAAAAATTTTAAATAAGTCCTCTATGTTTTAAAAATATTTTAAATAAGTCCTCAATGTTTTAAAAATGTTTCAAATAGGTCCTCAATGTTTTAAAAATATTTCAAATAGGTCCTCAATGTTTTAAAAATGTTTCAAATAAGTCCTCAATGTTTTAAAAATATTTCAAATAAGTCCTCAATATTTTGAAAAGATTTCAATTAAGTCTTTACTTTGTTCACATTGATGAATGAACATGGTATGAACAAAGTTAGTCAACCCAGTGGTTTTGTGGATGGGTTACAAATGAGTTATGACAGGACTGATGGATATTTTTTTGTAACTTTGTTCGTATTGATGAATGAACATGCTATGAACAAAGTTAGTCAACTCAGTGGTTTTTGTGGATGGGTTACAAATAGGTTATGACATGACTGATGGATATTTTTGTAAATAGATGGGATTATGACAGGATATGTAAAGATGATTTTTGTATGTGGATGGGACTATGACAACTAAATGTAATGACTTTAACCATATTTAATGACTTTTTTTATGACAGGTTATGGGATTATGACAGGCTTTTATGATTGATGCTTTGATGATATTATTGTTATGTTTTTTTTGGATTAAGGATGAAGAAACATCATTTTTTCTAATGTTGAGGTGTTTATGATTGTTTTCATAACAGGTATTCAAATGAAAAATGCTAAAGGTCTGTAGTTGGTAATGTATATTGTGTCATTATTCTGCCTATTTGTTTACGTATTCTGACTTCCCTAATTTGGTTTTGATGAATTCGAATTTGGTTTCGCGGACGCTATCTTAGTTATCTATCACTTATTAGTAAAAAGCTAACTCGACTAAATTTTTTGAGCTACATCCATCAAGACAAGTCTATTTCCTCCTTGTTAACCACCCAAACCTTGTGTGTTTAAGAGATAGGGGACCGTAAGGGTTTATTTACAACTTTATAGAACAGTAAGGACTTAATTGAAATCTTTTCAAAACATTGAGGACTTATTCGAAATATTTTTAAAATATTGAGGACTTATTTAAAATATTTTAAAAATATTGAGGACCTATTTGAAACATTTTTAAAATATTGAGGACCTATTTAAAATATTGAGGACTTATTTGAAATATTTTTAAAACATTGAGGACTTATTTGAAATTTTTTTTAAATATTGAGGACTCAAATGAAACTTTTTCAAAACATTGAGGACTAAATTGAACTTTTGTTGTTATATTCCAAAATTGCCCTTGAGACCGTGGTCACCTGCGGTGCACGTGACCAACTTTCTGTTAGATTTAACCCTTATTTGACGGAAAGGACTGAATTGAGATTTTTTTGCAAACAATAGGGACTAAATTGAGACAAATGGAATAATAGGGACTAAATTGAGACAAAAGGGTAACAATAGGGACTATTTATGAAATTTGCCCAGTTATATAATGCAAAGTATGACAATATAATTAAATATACTAATCAAATGGTGTATATTTAATCCAATCACCATGAGCTATAGCTTTAAATTAATTAACATACAACATAGGAACTAATAATTATAAGAAAGGTATATGTCTTATCATTTGCCTCTACAAGTAATTATAATATTGATTATTACATATGACAATATGATTACTTATCATATAGTGTGTAAATAAAATTGTTAGTAAATATATCCAAATTTCAATACATCATATATTTCACAAAAATAAATAATAGTATTTGAGTCTTATTAACTTTATTTGTTTGGCAAAACGAGAGGAACTTCCCTGTGGGGTTTTATTAATTATCAAAAAAAGAAGTACAAGGTTGGAGGGGGACCAAACTTGACCTGCACTGGAGGGCGGGGAATTGAAGCATGTCCTACCGTCCTAACTACTCTAGAAGAGGTACAAGCCACCTCTTCTTACAAAGATCCTAATCAAGCTTCTTAATTGAGTTGTTAAGTGGAAAGATGTATAACATCTTTGCAAGAAACAACTCAATTAATAGCAACAAGCAAAAAGATACGAAACTGAAAAATTACAATAAAAGCAGTTAAAAGGAACCTATAATCTAAATTGAGGAAGAGCTGCTTTATCCAGATGGATCAAACCTCAAAGCCTTTTAAAGCTATTTGTATCCTCAAAAACTTGAAGGCTCGTAACAGAAACTCCAAGATTAGCAAGAAATCAGTTGGCTAGTTACCTTATCTAAAAATGTGAGAGATCATGGCTCTATATTCTTTCAGGAGTTTTCTAGCTACTTCTATTTCATAACATATATCATATGACCCTTGTTTTTGTTAATTTAGCAAGTGATTCCATTAAACTCAACAAAATTCATTACATCATGACAAAGAAACCATGGCACCAAACCATACTAGTCATTCACAAGTTGGTAGCCATCAATATTCTAAAAAGTACCAATACGTGTGTTAGTTATATTTATCCTATATTTATGTACATTCCTGATTCTATACTTTACAACGAACTTCATTTCCTCAAAAACACACTCTTCATTAAGAGAAACCTGGTCATGAAGCCTTTTGTTTCTTTCACTCCAAAGAAAATAAAATGTGGCCGAGAACAGATATTTAAAAACTAGTGATTGGAGCTAATCACACTTGCAAACTTCAATCAGCCACTCAAGAACATTATTCCAAACAATTAGGAGTCGAGAACTACAAGAGTACCTCAGACCCTTAAGCCAAATCTTCTTCGAGAAACTACAGGAAAAGAAAATATGATCTCTAGATTCATCTAATTCACCACACAGCAGGCATTTAGGATTATCTTGTAAACCCCAGCTATTAAGTCGTTGTTTAGTAGGAAGACGATCCAAAATAGTAACCCAAGCAATAAAACTATGACAAGGAACATGTTGTTTAAACTAAACTAGATGGTACCAAGGGACAGAGTTACCTCGAGCTCGAATGCCATCCCAAGTATGGTACAAGCTGAATTTACCGTAAAGGCTCAAAGTCCAAATCAGTTGTCCCGTCTAGTAACCTCCATAATAAAGGACTGGGCTTGTCTAACAATGGAATCAATCTCAACATTCGAAGAGAATGATCTTGGCAGCATAATAACATCAGCGATTGACAAATCAATACTAATACCAAACTCAAGCACAACATCAAAAGAGAATCTATCAAGCAAAATACCATCCTCATGCCAAAGATATTTCCTAAAAAAAGTATTAACTCCATTGCCAAGTCTATGCCGAACAAGAGATCTTGCAATATTTCTAACACTCAGGAGCTTTCTCCACCCCCAAGCCACATTGATAGGGGTATCAATATCCTCAAATATTTTGCCCTTAAGAAGAACAGATCTTACCCAACGAGACCAAACAAAATTAGACTCATGTAATAAGGCCCAAACTTGTTTTAGCAGAAGAGAAGTATTTAATTCTTCAAGCTGACGGTTTCCAAGTCCCCCTTCCTTAAAAGGTTTCATAACTAATATCCAAGCAACTTTAGCACGAGCCTAGCTAGCGGCATCCCCGTTCCAAAGAAAATGAGCAAATTTACTCTCTATATCTTTAAGAGTACCAATCGGCAATATCAACATGCTAGACAAAAAAAAATGGATCCCAATCAGAACTAATTTAATAAGTTGAAGGCACCCAGCATATGAAAGAGATCTAGTAGCCCAATGATTGATTATACTCAACACTTTATCCACAAGTTCTCTGCAGGACTGCATACCAAGTCTACCCGTGATTAAAGGGAGACCAAGGTACTTAATCGACAAAGAGCCCTCCTCAAACTCAAGAATCCGTAGAATCTGATTCTTAAGTTGATCTCTACAATCCGCAAGAAATATGTTGCTCTTGCAAGGATTCATTTGTAAACCAAACATCCGATAGAAGAGCCTGAGTGAAGCTTTGATACAAGACACAAATTAAACATCAGGTTTAGAAAATATGAGCAGATCATCAACAAACATAAAGTGGTTCAGCTTGAGTTTATGACAACTGGGGTGAAATAAAAACCCCCTTTTGAGAGCAACTTTGAAGAGGATGCAGGACAAGATTTCCATACCAATAACAAAAAAGTAGGGGGATAAAGGGTCCCCCTACCTAAGACCTTCAACTCCGTTGAAGAATCCCACAAGTTCACCATTAGCCACGATCGAGTACCTTGGAGAGAAAATGCATACTTCAATAAGCTGAACAAAAAAGGCTAGGAATTTCTATTTGATTCTCAATCTTCATTGGGGGGTACGATGATGCTACAAGCAGGAGGATCACCAATATTTTTGGTTTCAATATTGGCTCCTTTCCTATCAAATACCTAGGAGTGCCTCTTATACCTGGTAGACTTCTCAACAGTCACTGCAAACAACTTGTTAATCGCAGCACTAATAGAATTGGAAAGTGGTCAACTAGGAATTTTTCATATGCGAGCCGTCTCTAAATTGTGAAGTCAATTCTTAGCAATGTTCACTCTTTCTGGGCCCGTATGTTCATCCTCCTTAAAGGATGTCTCAAAGCTATTGAACAGGTTCTTGTTTCTTTTCTCTGGTCCGGTTCAGACAATCTTGGCAAAAAAGCCTAAGTTATGTGGAGTGAGGTCTGTAAAAACAGATGAGGGAGGCTTGGGATTGCCAAGGCTCCAAGATACCAATCAAGCAGCCATCTTAAGGTATCTTTGGATTCTACATACTAAACAAAAATCTGTGGGGGGTCGGTGGATCTATTCAAACTACCTCTGCGACACAAATATTTGGGATGCTCTTATGCCCAATCGCCCGACTTGGTCATGGAGGAAAATTCTCCAGTTACGACCATTGGGTAAAAATTGTATCATACATAAGGTTGGTAATGGTTGCAATACTCTTTTCTGGAAGGACCATTGGCACCCTTTGGGAATTCTAATTGATGTGTTTGGGGAACATGTTATTCAAGAGGCCAGCTATGACATTAATTCTCTGTTAAAGACTTCATTTCAGAAGGTCACTCGTCTTGGTCGAAAAAATCCTCTATCTTTTAGGTAATTTCTCAATACATTGGTGATTTGTAACCTGACCTCAACAGAGAAGATCATTGCATTTGGATCAACTCCCCCAATGGGGAATACAAAATGAGATGGTTGTTGGATCTTATCAAACCACAATATAGCTTGGCCATTTGGAACAAATCTATTTGGTTTACACAGGAAATACCTAAACATTCATTTTGTACGTAACTCTGTTGGTTAGATAAGCTCCCTACTAAACAGCGGATTTTGTCTTAGGGATTGTCCTTGGATCCCCTTTGTGTTCTTTGTCGGGCCTGCATTGGGGATATGGATCACCTCTTTGGTTTATGCTCATTCAGTCGCCGAATCTAGAGAAGAGGGTGGAATCTAACCAAAGGCCCTCCCAATATTAACAATTGGAGCTCGATTGTTGAGTGGTTTGATCATATTGCAGCAACTTCCACTTTTCAATCTACTGTTATTTCTTTGGATCCTTTGTTTTCCACTTATGGAAAGAAAGAAATAGACGTGTTTACACTGGAGAAGCTCTATCCGAAGAAGACATCTTCAAGCATATTGTTTTTGATGTTATGACTAAAATATACAAGATTAAGAAAGTTAGATATTCTCTGTTGAACCAAGTCATCTGTAAGGCTTGGAATGTTGATGACCATATTTTTTGGTAATTGTTTTTTGGATTCTGTTGTTTTTTTTTACCATTAATTTATACCCGCTTCCTTTTAGCAAAAAAAATGATGCCAAGTATAGGAATTTGGGCTTTTACTCCTCTAGAATTATCTGGCATGTGAGGAGACTCATAGCACAATTGTTTCAAACAAATCTTTTAAAGATATGGCAATGGAAGGGAGACTTAAATCTGGCAGCCTCCTTCTGTTGTTCTTATGAAAGACCATCTTCATGTGTGCCTAAAAATGTGAAGTTGAGAAAACCAGCTGTTGGCTTTTACAAGCTTAACATTGATGGTAATGTTCATGGTC
This sequence comes from Ehretia macrophylla, assembly GCA_037974665.1. Classification (NCBI taxonomy): domain Eukaryota; kingdom Viridiplantae; phylum Streptophyta; class Magnoliopsida; order Boraginales; family Ehretiaceae; genus Ehretia; species Ehretia macrophylla. The sequence goes on from CM075773.1 coordinate 63,370,619, forward strand.
CTGAAGGAATGGCAGGAGGTGGGGGAATTCTTTATGACTGTAAGGAGGACCTTATATTTGGTTTCTTTATTCACTTGGGCCAGCAAAATACTTTGAAAATTGAAATTTTGGCTCTTATAAATATAAAGGCTTATCACATAAGAGATTTCTCTTTATCTCTAATTACTGATTGTGTTGGCATAATTTGTTGTTATCTTCAGTTACACTTGTACATATCAAATACGTTTTCTACTTCTTGTAAACTTCTCTGTAATTGTAACCTTAAATAGTCAATGAAAGCACTGTATGTTCAGGGCGAAAAATCATTTCTTACATGGTATACAGAGCTTAGGGATTTCTTTTTTTACAAAATCTTCTTCTCTTGCAAACTCACCTTTCTTCTCATGGTATCCACCGTTGCCGCTGATGGCTCCTCTAATACACCCTCCCGTACTACGAACCCAAAAATTGATACACCCACCTCTTCCCTGGCATCTTTGCCCTTCGTTAAGAGCATTCCCTAAGAACTTTCCCTTAAACTTGGTACTGATAACTTTATCCTATAGAAGACGCAGGTTTATCCCGTTCTTCATTGTCATGGCTTGTTAGGTTTCATTGATGGATCAATTCCTAAACCTTCTACTCCTGCTTCTGAAATGATTCAATGGATACGTCTCGATCAAATAGTTCTCGGGTGGCTGTTGGTTTCCCTTTCTGATTTAGAATTATCTTAGGTGGTTGATAAAGTCACAGCTTGCGATGTTTGGACTACTACTTTGGATCTTCTCTACGGTTCACAATCCATAGCAAGAATCCAACAAATAAAGACTGAACTTCAATCTCTGTGTAAAGCGTCTCGATTAATTCATGCCTATATACAACATGCCAAGTCGTTGTCTCTTATTCTCGTAAGTGCTGGCTGTAATGTTACCGACGACGATCTTGTGTTATAGACTCTTTGGGGCTTAGGTTCTGATTTTGATCCAATAGTTGTTGCTGTGAACTCCAAACCTGATAGCCCCACGTTCGCTGAAGTGTGTGGTCTTCTTATGGATTTTGAAATTCACTTGCAGTCTTCTTCATCCCTTGTCTCCAAATTTGTTGCTCTTATCGTTGTACCTGCTCATGAATCAAATGACTCTCCATGCCAATTCTCTCCTCAACGTGGTTTATTTTTATCTGGACGTCGAGGGGGGCATGACAATTGTGGTCAAGGGCAAGGACGAGAACTCTAGCCAACTAATTCAACTTCTTCTAATTCAGGCTCTTCACATGCCGTCTGTTATCGGTGTGGCTATCCCTATCACAAGGCCAACAACTGTTGGGCTCCGGACGATGCAATTAATGCTAATACAAAAGGATATAAGACTGAAAAAGTATAATACAAGAATCTCATCTTCATATTTTGTGTTTAGATATCTTATAGAATGTAATGCAATAGGGTTTAAATAGACAAACTAAACTACAATTGTCAAACATAATAAATGCATCACACTGCTCAAGAATCACATTGCTCAAGATCTGATGAGGCACACTGCTCAAGAAATCTTCTTCTTTACAGATATTTCAACACTCCCCCTCAAGTTGGGGTGAAGATATCAATGAGCCCGAGCTTGACAAGAGCTGATTGGAGAAGTGACGGTCCAATTGACTTAGTAAACATATCAGCAACCTGCTCGGATGATGTAACAAAACAAGGTGTGATAACCCCTGAGCGAACTTTTTCCCGAATAAAATGGATATCAACCTCAATGTGTTTTGTCCTCTCATGAAGGACTGAGTCAGAGGACAACATAATGGCAGATTTATTATCACAGAACAAGGTAGACGAGTTAATCACTTAAAAACCCAACTCAGTCAAAAGATACGTAACCAGAGAAGTTCACATGTTCCTTGAGCCATAGCACGGTACTTAGCTTCTACGGAAGATCGTGAGACAACAGCTTGCTTCTTACTTTTCCATGAGATAAGATGATTTACACGGAAGGTGCATATCCCCGAGGTAAAACGCCTATCACTTTTTGACCCTGCATAATCAGCATTAGTGTAACACGATAGTCCCTCCTATATACCAGTTGTGTAGAAGATACCGAGACCAGGACAAGCTTTAAGATACCGAAGGATATGATAGACTACATCCAGATGAGGTGTGCGAGGTGCATGCATAAACTAGCTTACAACACTCACTGCATATGTAAGGTCCGGCCTTGTATTAGTTAAGTAGATAAGTCGGCCCACAAGTCTTTGATATACTGATGGCTCAGTTAATAATTTCCCTAATTCTATTGTCAACTTAAGATTGGGATCTATAGGAGTGGAGGCAGGTCGACAACCAAGCACACCTGTATCCTGAAGGAGATCCATTGTATATTTTCGCTAGGATAAAGATATATCCTGACGATTTCAAGCCACCTCAATACCAAGAAAGTATCGTAGTATGCCTAAATCCTTAATGTCAAAGATCGTCCCAAGGTCACGCTTCACTTGAACCATCCCTGTAGTGTCATCTTCAGTAATGATAATATCATCTACATATACTAAGAAAATGATGCACCTACCCTGAGGATGGCAACAAATGAAACATATATGATCTGAATGACACTGAGTGAAGCTCATAGTAAGGACCACCTCACTGAAACGACTAAACCAAGCTCGAGGGGACTGTTTAAGCCCGTAGAGAGAGTTGCGAAGGCAACATACTTTCTTTGAATACTCCTCCTAAGCCCGAAAACCTGGTGGAGGATCCATGTAGATTGTCTTAGATAGGTCGCCATTGAGGAAGGAATTCTTGACATCCAATTGGCGAAGAAGCCAAGAATGAGAGTCGGCCAAAGAAACAAGGAGTCGGACGGTAGTTAATTTAGCAACAGGGGCAAATGTGGCACCGAAATCTTTGCCTGGTACTTGAGTGAACCCTTTAGCCACAAGACAGGTCTTATATCGATCGATGGTGTCGTCTGCAAGGTACTTCACACTAAATACCCATTTACACCCAACTGTCCGTTCACTAGCTGAAAGATCTACCAGCTCCCACATCTAATTCTGTTGTAGGGCATCCATTTATGTTTTCATAGCAGCCACCCATAAAGGATTCTGGAGAGCCTCATGAATGGAGCGAGGAATAGAAACTGAATCAACCTGGCCAAGGAAAGATTTATATTGATTGGAGAGACCCTGAAAAGACACAGACTTGGCAATATGATGATTAGTACTACTCGAAAGCAAGTAACGGGAAGGGGGACGCCGTTCACGAGTAGGGTAATGAGGAAAGATAGGTTCAGATACCAAGGGAGAAGTAGGGTTACCTGAATCTGAAGAAGAATCTGGAAGTGGAGTGGAGCACGATAACGCCGAGAGTAGACCTGTAATGGGATTGGAGACGAAACAGGTAGTAAAAAGTCACTGGTGTTAGGTGGTAATTTAGTGGTAGGCAGAGATATGTCAAGTAGAAGAATAGGGCGTGGAAGCAAAGGAGGATCTGAAGTAGATAACTTCTTAGGAGGTTGCTCTAAGGACGAAGAAGGAGTAGAGAAGAATGGGGTAGTCTCAAGGAAAGTGACATCCATAGAGTGGTGAAAGTGAGTTACAGGATCATAACACCTATATCCTTTAGACATGGAAGAATACCCGAGAAAGATACAACGGATAGCCTTATCGTCTAGCTTAGTGCGGGTAGGGCTACGATTTTGAACAAAACATGTACACCCAAAAACTTGTAGGAGAATAGGGAAGAGAATAGTATTTGGCAGTAGAATGTGCAAGGGTGTTTGACCTTGGAGAACACGACTAGGTGTGCAATTTATTATGTATGTAGCAGTGAGGACAGCCATGTGCCAAAAATGTTTCAGGACATTCATACCACGTAAAAGACACCGAACCATATACATAATGTGGTGGTTCTTTCGTTCTACCACACCATTTTGTTCAGGTGTATAAGGACAAGTAAGTTGCTGAAGAATGCCTCTCTTATTAAGTTCAGCTCGAAAATCATTGGTTAAGTATTCCCTACCATTATCAGACCTGATATTACGAACAACAGTGTGAAATTAGGCTTTCACCATTTGAAGGAAGTGAATGAAATGAGTGAAGTCTTCAGATTTTTTCTTCATTAGGTAGACCCAAGTACAACGACTATAATCATCTATAAAAGTTACATAGTAACGATGTTGAGAAAGAGTCATGATAGAAGAGGGTCCCCAAATATTAGAGTGGACAAGGTCAAAGGCACAGGGAGCTCGATACATTCGAGGAATATATGTAGTACGAGTATGTTTTGACAATTCACAAGTCACACATTTGAACTTAGAATCCTTGCATGCTTTATTAAAAGACGGAAATAACCAACATAAATATTGAAAATTTGTATGTCCTAAACGAGCATGCCACAAATCTAGGTTTTGAAGAGATTCAACAGAAGTACCAAAAATAGAAGACACGGAGGCGTGCAGACTAGACGAGGGTATAGTAAAAATTGAAGGTTCACCAAAATAGTAAAGTCCATCGTGCTCATATCATTTGCCAAGAATCTTCTTCAAAGTCAGGTCCTGCAAGAAACAATGATTGGGTAAGAAAACAACTGCACAGTTGAGACTTTTGATAAGATGGCTAACAAATAACATATTATAAGCAAATTTAGGGACATAGTAGACAGAGTGACAAGTAATATTTGAGGATAAACAGGCATCTCCCTGACAATGGATATGAATAGAAGTTCCGTCGGCAATTCGAACTGATTGATTTATAGAAGTGACAAAAGAGGAAAATATGGAAAGCTCACCAGCCATATGGTTATTGGCCCCAGAATCCAAAATTCAAGATGGTTGGCCTAACTTACTATGAAGAGCGGTAAGAGTACCGGTAGCAAGGGTAGTCGTGGGGCCAAACGTGAAGTTAGACCCAAATGTAGTCGAAGCTAAGCAATTCGAGCCTGAAGTTGACTGTAATCTGGCGGAGCCAGAGTTGATTCTAAGGGCACAAAAGTATGAGCCATAGATGCAATATTCTAAAGATAATAGCTTCAAAATAAAAATAGTGATAATATCACTATTGTTCCAAAAGAACAAATAAGACATTGATATTTAGCAAATAAAATACAGCTGATATTTAGTAAATAAAAAAAGGCTAATACTTAGCAAAGAAGAGAATGACACGAAGACAAGGCAGATGAAGGCAGATAACAACAGTGACGATAAAAGGTAGCCGGACACTCGGATACCACGAAGAGAGACGACAATGTAGAGAAAGAACACCAACCACGTGGGACCAATAGGTCACTTTTGATAATAATCTTATTCAAAAAATGCACAAGTGCTTGCCTCGGGTAGAGATTTTTACATTAAACAAACAAAAAATTATTGTGGTGTCCCCATGTTATCTTCTGATTTTCATCATTCGCAGAATGCACAACTTTAACTCAAATATAAATGAACAAGAAATAGCTGGATTTTTTTTTAATTTTTTTTTATTTTAGGGGAAAAGAATGGGGACCACGTGCTTTTTCATGTAAATGAGTCTACCAATGTTGACTTTAACCCCATAAGAAACGTGCAAGAAATGGCTAGAATTTTTGTAGGGAAAAAGATTGGGGACCGCTTGCTTTATCATGAAAAAGAACCTACCAATGTTGACTTTAACCCTATAAGAAATGAACAAGAAATGGCTGGAAGCAATTGGGACAATGTGCAACTTAAAATGGCTGAAAATTTTTTGAAGGAAAAAAAATGGCGACCGTGAGCATGATTTTTTTTTAATCATGAAGACCGTTGATTTGGTTGCGTCGGAGAGCAGCTATGGTGGCGACGTCAGAGATGGTGTCGGAGATCTGTTGACGGTGGCGTGGAAGATTTGCTCCCTAAGCCGCGATTGAGATAAGTTTGTTTGTGAAGAAAATCTAAAGGAGATGAATAGTAGATAGCTGAAGGATGACGATGAACAGTAACTTTTTTTGTGTGTGTGTGTGTTTTCCTCTAACGTTGTGGCTTTTGATACCAAAAAGGATATAAGACTGAAAAAGTATAATACAAGAATCTCATCTTCATGTTTTGTGTTTAGATATCTTATAGAATGTAAAACAATAGGGTTTAAATAGACATTCTAAACTACAATTGTCAAACATAATAAATGCATCAAACTACTCAAGAATCACATTGCTCAAGATCTGGTGAGGCACACTGCTCAAGAAATCTTCTTCTTTACAGATATTTCAACAAATACTAATGCTATTTCGGCAATGCAAATTTCTGACTCATCTGATTCTGTCTGGTATATTGATACAGGAGCTAGTCATCACATGACCTCAGATGAAAATTGTGTTTCTAATAAGCAACCATATATGGTACTAATCGTGTCTTAGTTGGAAATGGCGTTGGGTTGCCTATCTCTCAAACTGGTATCACTTCTATTCCTTTATCTCATAGCTCTATTTTACATTCTAATGTACTGGTTGTTCCCTCAATTACCAAACAACTTCTATCTGCTGCTTAGTTCACAAAGGAACATGACTGCTACTTTATTTTCACTCCATCTGACTATTGTATTAAGGATATTAAGACAGGCAGAACTCTTCACCAAGGCACGATTGAGGGAGCTCTTTATGCTCTTCGTCAACCTTTCAAGTTCAGTTTCACAGCAAATAAAGTATCCTCCGAGGTTTGGCTTGCTCGCTTGGGGCATAGTTCGCGAATCGTGAATCGTATCGTGAATCGAAATCTCATTTTTTTGAATCGTGAATCGTACCGATTCGGTCACAAATTTAAAAATAGATAATATTTGATATATTACATTTTCATAATAGTTTTTAGTCAAAATTATTCATTTCAATTGATATAAATATTTGTTTTTTGTTAACCATAGTTTAATAGTAAATATCAAAGTACATTAAAAACAAAATATTATGAAATAATCAAATAATAATAGTGGCCAATTAAAGTGTTATCACCATTAAAGTCTTTGATTTAATAATGCAAAGTTGTTGACTTGACTCTTGACCATACAAAAGCAATGACTGAAAAGGCAAGGCTTTTAAGCATCAACCACTGATCAACTCAATAAAAATAAACACCAAGCAAAGACAATAGTTTTCCAAGACTTTTTTTTTTTTGTCGGTAAAGACTAAGGTCCAAGACCATTTCAAGCCACTCAATAAAGGCCCGTAAACAAAGATAAAATGCAAAGTTCCAAAAACAAAAGAAAGAGCAAGATCAGTGAGCACACTGAGCAGTAAAGAAGGAGTTCGACCAAAAAAAAAAGAGCAGTAAAAAAAAAGCAAGATCAAATGCAAAGTTTCAAAAAGTAAAGAAAAAGCAAAGATCAGTGAGCAGTAAAGAAAGAGAAGATCAACAACGCACTTATAATCGGTGAAGCTATTTGATCGATGAAGCAATTTGATCGGCGAAGCAAGTTGATCGGCGAAGCAATTTCATCGGCGAAGCAATTTCATCGACGAAGCCTTTGATCGAGATGAGTACATTTCTCTCCCTCTCTATATTTTAGGGCTTTTAATTGGATGATTTTTAACTGTTTTGATTTTATAATTATAGTTAAAAAGTTGATGTTTTTAACATAAATGGGATTTTTTTTTGTTTGTTTGTTTATATTTTTAAAAAATCAACCAATTGTTTGCTGATTGAAAAAATCTAAAGTGGGCTCTTTCGTTTTTTTTTTTTTTTTGGATTTTTTGGGCTTTTGTTTTTGTTTTTTTCCCGAATTGTGCCGATTCACCGAATCGCACGATTCGCTGCGATTCGCTACGATTCACTCCGATTCGCTTACCGATTCACTCTAATTAACGATTCACCAATTGATTCGTATCGTTTTTCATATGAATCGAACCAAATCGGACGATTCGTAGGGCGAATCGTACGATTACGATAACTATGGCTTGGGGTACCCATCCATTTTAACCTTTCAGCAACTTCGCAAATTAGATCCAATAACTGTTTCCCCTGCTTCAACATCACTGTGCGGCAGTTGTCAATTACGCAAGAGTCACCGGCTGTCCTTTGAGAATCATGTATTATGTTCTTCAAATGTACTCCATATTATTCATTGCGATGTATGGGGTCCAGCCCCGACAAATTCAATTGAAGGCTTTCAGTATTATCTCATTTTAATAGATGATTTTACTCGTTATGCATGGTATTTTCCACTTGTTCGTAAATCAGATGTTACAACTGTCTTTCCGCAATTTATCTCCATGGTTGAAAATCTGTGGTACTAAAACAAAAATTATCCAGAGTGATGGTGGGGGTGAATTCATTGCTAATAATCTCCAATTATATTTTAAAGAACGAGGTATTATTCATCAAATGTCATGTCCCGGAACCCCGGAACATAATGAAATAGCGGAATGTAAACAATGACATCTGGTTGAAACTGAGCTAACTATGCTCGCCTACAGTACGTTGCCTCATGCGTTTTGGAACTTTGCCTTCTCAACAACAATCTATCTAATCAACAGGATGCTTACACCATTATTGGGTAACAAATCTTCTTATGAGTTTCTCTATGGGAAAATTCCAGATTATTCATTTTTAAGGTACTTGGCTTGCTTTGTTATCCGTGCTCAAGTCCATTTGGCCGTTCCAAACTGGATTATAAGAGTTGTCGCTGCATATTTCTTGGCTATAGCCCATGTCACAAAGGATATAAATGCTTCAATCTTCGTACATATAAAGTGTTCATATCTCGGCATGTTGTATTTGATGAAGCTAATTTTCCTTCTCTGTCGTCTATCTCTAATGCTCCATCTTTGCAGCAACAGGTCACGACATTCACAAAGTCTCCATTTCCTATTTCCCGCCTTAATGATATTTTGGCACAACAAGGACCATTTGCTCGCTCTTCAACTCAATTGCATTCATCAATGCCAAATAATACTCCGCATGCAAGTGTCGAAATTGAGCCATCCACCCAATCTCCAATCACTCATGAGTCATAACCCTTAAAATTAATGCAGTTCTTTATTCAAATCAGTTTCTATCGCATTTGGTTTACTGTCCTTATCATATGTAATTATGTTGTGAATATTGTTCTCTCCTTACCGTTCGAGGATTGCTTTTGGTTTTCACCTTTATACCCTTTAAATTCTGATAGGTTATTATAGTACAATTGGTTAGGTATACGGTTAAGTTCCAACTCGCAATTTCATACATGTAAACTAAAATTATGGATATTCATAACAATAGGAAGTAGCTAATTAAGCTATCTGAAAACTATCAATGCTGCAGTTGAAATCTGCAATGGTTCCAACTGTTAGAAATCATATGAGGTGCCAATGTAACAGACATCAAACTTTTGATCATTGATGAAAAATTCTAGATGCTCTACTTTGAATTGAAAGTAGAGTGGAAATTTTAGATGTTATTTTTTAATATCTCTTACATTTCTTGGATCTGGCTTGCAATGGATAGGTGATGCAATGAAAACCAAGTTGCTCCACGGGCAAAATAGTGGAAGATTATCCATTGTTTCATAACCTGATTGACAAAATTTGCAAATCAGCCACGCACAAAAACTTTGCTTTTGGGCCTAAATTAGCTAAATTGTTTATTTGAACTAAGGATTAAAAATTAAACTTTTGTTGGATTAGGCTTTTTAATAATTATTTGAGCCCAAGCCAATAAGTGTATTTCTAACCTAGAGTAGCCTATAAAATCTCTTGAGTTGTAGCCTAAATACATTCAGTTATTATGCCTAAGCCTTGAACATTTTTCACAACCTTGGATTTTATCACTATTTACATTCTTGTTCATGTGAAAGTCTTGGATATCTTGAAGTTTAGTGATTAATTCTTCTTAGTGGTAAGTGGTCTAATCCTCACCTTTGTAAATTTCTATATTTTTGTCCTATTACGATTATGATTTATAGAATTATTCGAAATTATTTGGTTTTAGAAATTTATTATGTATACTTTAAAATTTTCCACAAGCATTGTTATTTTATGGCAAATAAACGAAGCCTAAATTTTAATGATATCCTCAAGGACTAAAAGGCTCAATTTAACAGAGGTGCAATATCTACAAATTTGACAATAGATCCAAATGGGATGTTGATAGGAAGGGGGTAAGCCTTATGCATACTGGACTATCAACAATATAGCAAGAGTAGTAATAATTTTCAATGCAATCTTACTAAGAGACTAGGTTTTCGATTTTTAGAACCAATGACCCACAATGGTATAAGGATATTGTTTACCAAAGTATTATCAATCAATAGCACTGAATAAAACAAAATCACTTAATGCCAGCCATCTATCATTTTTATGAATAACTAAACAATCATGAAGGATGCTTAATGATTGATAACATAAAGATTTAACCAAATGATTCAAATAAGGAAATTACAATTGGCGTAGAAAAAATAAGGGGTAAGTCTTATATTACATCAAAACTTTTCATTTAACTCATAAATACATGATCAAGTTTTCCATTCTAAATAGTGTGTATAAGTATAAATGTAACAATGTCATTTTCTAACATAGCATGCAAAACAAAATTTATATAAAAGTAAATAATAGTTAGTTACACATCCCTAAAAAAATCCTCAATGAAAATAGATTCAATAAAATGCATGATTATTATAATTGAGAAGAACTAGAGTATCTTAACCAAGAGATTCCTCAAAGTTTATTCAAATAGATCAGGCTCTGGTTCAGTAAATAATATAAAGAATGAAAGTGATTTCATGTTAGTGAGAATTCTTAGTTAACACTTAAAACAGAAAAAAATAATAATAATGAATGAAATGAGACAATCAATGAAGTAAAAACCTTAATTACATTAGTTACGTTTGAGAATCCATACCTCGTAGAGCAAAAACCTAGTAACCCATTCCCACCTAGGTCTCAAATGATCAATGAACCTAATCTCTGACACTAATCTGTCACGCCCCCAAAATTTGCTTAGGTAAATCTCAGAAATACAACTACCGTGCACTAAGAAAGATGACCTTCCTACGACGAAAAGTGCAAAATTAAGGCTTCGTTTGTTTGTCGCAAAATAACTTGCTGAGGAAAAATGTTTTATTGAAAAATATTTTCCTGAAAAATGTTTTATGATGTTAGGTTGTCACACTGAAAAATATTTTCTGGTGTTTGGTTGTCACAATAGAAAATATTTTCTGGTGTTTGGTTGTGACATTGGAAAATATTTTAAGGTCTTCGGTTGTTATTAGAAAATACTTTCCAGTGAATTCTTTTTTACAAAAAGAATGAATTTTATTCTTAGAGAAATGTTTACCAAAAAAAAATGAATGAATTTTATTATTACAAAAATATTAGTAAATAAAAAAATTGTAAATAGAATTTAAGAAACAGAAAGAAGAACTAATTCATCTAAAATAAATCAAAGTATGAAAGTTGCCATATACAAAAATAAGCCCCTAAAACACATACAAGCATCTATAATGATATAAATTAGATCTTAACTAATTTAAGTATCATACTACAAAGGGTCGTAATATTACCAACATACATAATAGTTCAAGCATATCCATAATAACATAATCATATCCACCATAGTTGAAGCAAATCATCCAAAATATAATACATAGCCTAACATTAAACATATCAACCATAGTTTTTGACAAAAACAATATCCATCATAGTTAAAGCAAATCATCCATAATATTATACATTAATAATATTAAACATTCATGGACTTTCATCAACTGTGGTTCTCAATGAAATTGAAGATCCAAAGCCTTCAAAGTTCACTGTTTTTGGCCATAAAAGCTTTAGCTTGCATCTCCCGCTCCACAAAGTTGGATCTTCCACATTTCGGCGTCTCTTGCGATGAGACCTTGTACTCGAAGGACTAGCAAAAGAAGATGTGTCCATCATCTTGTTCATGCTCACTTCCACATCAAAATCATCAACTGGTGTGGAGTCAACTTCAATAGCTTCTTCCAAGTTGATGTCAGTAAAGGACTTTGCAAAGTTGCTCGTCGCCATATCCTTGCCAACTACCAAAGTCATCGCATCATACATCTTAATCTTCTTGTTCAAGTATTTTTCATGATTTGGATGAGCCTGTAATGAAAATAAAAGTACGAAGCAAACATCAAGAAACATAAATATATATAGAGTTTTATATAAAGGGTCGAAATATTACCGCCACTACAACTTCATACACATGTTTGTCACATGTGATCATCTTCATGTTGTCATCCCAACTGAAGCCACTTTTTGCTTTGAGTTGGGTAATTATCTTCCATTCTTTTTTGATAGTCCTCAAATGATTTTCAACATGAATAACTTGACAATCAACATCAAATTTATCAACAGTTGCTTTGGCAACATTTACAAAGCTTTCGGTCTGGAAAGTGGATGAAGGTTTGTTTCTCTTCATTGCCTCCTCAACCAATAATTCCATAAGTGTGTGGGACATTGGCTTTGACCACCTGAATTATTTAGCTTTACCCTTTCCATCCTTTGATGTATTCATGACTACATACAAACATTTAAGGTTGAGGCAAAATGAATAATCAAACAACCAATCCAATTTATAACAAACCATAACAGTCTATAGTAAAAAACCATAACAGTCATGCACTTGACCAATAATCCAATTCATCCAATTCATAATTAAACATAATAGTCCATAATAAACATCAATTCATAACAAACCATAGAAAAAAATCTAACAAACTAGTCAATACAACAATATACAAGAAGAACATTACATAATAGTAAACAATCCGATATATGACAACTCATGCATTAATTATCTAATGTATTGTTGTAATCATTCCACATCATCGTTGCTATCATTTCTCTTCTTGCCAACGATTCTCGGTTTTCTTCCCTCTCCTGTCTTTGACTTAATGTAGGCCTACGACTTTCTATGCGAACATTTTCTTCAAATTCATCCATTATGAAATCATGTGGATCAATGACCATTACAAGGTTATGAAGGATGCAACTTCCCAAAACAACATCAACTTGTGTTTGGTATCACCAATGCGGTTAAGCATCAATTACACGAAAGCGTTTCTTCAATATTCCAAACCTGCGTTCAATGGTGGTCCTCAACGAGGAGTGATGAAGGTTAAATAACTCTTTCTCATTTTTAGGTGGATGTTCACTAAATTCCGTGAGACGATATCTAACACCACGATAAGGGGAAATGATTCCATTACGGATGCCATATCCAGCATCACCCAAGTAATACTTGCCTACAATTAAATAGGAAATTGTGTAATTATTTCCAATTTCATATGTATATATATACGCATACACGATTACAAGTCTATTTCTAATACCTTCAGGAATCTTAAGACCGCCTTGCCTCGATAGTGCATCAGTCAATACACGTGAGTCATGTGCACTTCCTTCCCAACCAGCAAAAACATAAGTGAATCTTAAATCAAAAGTGATTGCTGCCAAGACATTTTGTGTTGTTCCATCTTTACGACCACGAAATTTGCCTTGAAATTCAAATGGGACATTTGCATCAACAAGAGTTCCATCTATTGCTCCCACACAATCCTATTGATAAACATTTCTAATCAAATTTTTAAGAAGATTAATGTAAAAGGAAAATGCCATTTTTAATAAAACATAAAACTTACCTTAAAAAATGGATAAAATCTTGTGTTGTTTGCAATTTGGGAAGGTGTTGAAAGCTCTGGGTCTTTTATGACATACTTGTACAACTTTAAAATTGCAGTCAACACAATCTTAAAGTATCGATGGACAGTCTCCACTGATCGGTAAAATCTTCCACTAATAACCCAAAACCTAAGATTGTGTCCTAATATTTGTAGGAACATCATAACTTGTTCCTTAACAGACAAATTTATGGTTGGGCGCAATAAATTATTTATAGTTAGAAGATCACAAAGTTTATTAAAAACTATAGGTTTCATACGAATTTGCTCAACACAATGAGTGTCAGAGCGACACAATATATTGTTCATATAAAAATCTCCCTCACACTCGGCATGTAATCGAGGTTTTCTACGTACAGACTATTTACGCTTAAGTTTTCTTAAATAGACATGACAATAGAGCTAGAGCAATTGCAACCATAGATATGGTCATCACATGAATTTTTTTCCTGTGATCCATAGAAGCTTTCTGCAGCTGCATAATAATATATAATGATGACAACTATTACTACACAGTGTAATAAAAATCAATAAAGAGTTAGTTTTATAACATAGATGTAACTAATTGCAATATACAGTGAAAGAGCCTTCAGAGAATATTTCAAAAACAAAGCTATTAAAATCATAGTTGAAGCACATACTCCATGGCATAAGCCAGTCTTAACTAGGTACCATTATTTGGATATCTCATTTAACATACTAATGAGCCATCAAATAGAGAAAAGTACAGCTAACACAGTCACCAGTTTCGATAAAGTAAAACAATATTGCACGAAAAGAATAAAAACAAGCTTGTCAAAATGCAAATTGCAACAAGCACAAAGCAACAAGAAAATACACATTCTACTTCCTTAAAAAGCAAATCAAAACAGACAATGTAAACAAGATCCATCTTCATAAGATCAAATTTCCATTATCACAATCATTTCACTAACTTCAACAACAAAACATAAAATTAACAACCTTTGCAAAAATAAAAGTTGAAAAAAAAAAACACAAATGAGCAAATCATTATATATTTGAATGTACTAAAAAAAATTCCATTCTCATACCTTATTGAAACTCTACCACAACTTTCAAACCACAGATCTCAGAAATTCCATAACCACACCAAATCAAACTCTAATAGTAAAAAAGAGCTCTAACACCACATTTTCAAGACATCCAAATCAACACACACCTCAAAATAGCAAATTATTGAACTTGCAACCTTTAACTTTCACTTAAATCAACAAATGTGATTCACCAAATCCAACCTAAGATGGTGCCTGTTGACAACACCACAATCAATCGTCTCTTTCACCAACACAAAAATATATATATATATGCTTGTGAAAAAGAAAAAGAAAAAGAAAAAACAATGAAAAAGTAAAAAAAAAACATGGATTGCAAGACAATGTTGTTAACTAACCAAAAAAAAAAATCATAAATAAAAAAATATGCTTGTGAAAGCTATGAACATTGGCATCTTTTAAGAAGAAAAAAAAAAAGAAATCAGAAATATATAGAGACAATGTTGTGAAATTTATAAAATAATAATAATAAATAAATAAAACATACATTGATCTAGATCTGATATTGTGGTAGGAGAAGGTGAGAGAGAGAGAAGAGAGAGACGGTGAAGGCAAAAGCTTTAGCAGCCGCACTTTTTTATGAGATGAGAGAGAAAACGGTAGGTAAAAAGTGAATGCACAACTGATGTAAAATATTTTCTTCTCCCATTTTAACTACAACTTTTCCTTTGACTGAAAATATTTTACCATTGACTATATTTTTCGTCCTACCAAACACCGTAAAATGTTTTATGTGGAAAACATTTTACGGGAAAATATTTTATGGCAAACAAACGGAGCCTAAATGAAAATTTTAAAATAACAATTATATATATGCTACGAGCAATCAGAGCATCTAATTCTAGCATAACGTAGTGGAATACTTCTTCCAAAGTCTCAAACCAACCTAATAAATTAAAACTCATAAGTCTAAGTGAAATAATCAATTTATTCCTAACTAAGAAATTCAAAAGAGTTGTATTAGCTATTCATCAAGGTTGTCTCAGCCCCAAGCCAAAACCAAAGTCTATCCTTACCTTTTACAAAGAAAAACATTTTTACAAAATAAGAAACAAATCTTAGTAAGTGGTAATCTCCCAAAAAAACTCTTGGGATCTTTAAAATATTCTTATATGTTAGATAGTCATATTATCATAGTTCATAGATTTGACAATGATGAAGTTCATGCAAAAATCATAATTTTTAATGTATAGAATAATAAAAGTTCATGTCAAACCAAATTCATATGCCAAGAATTCCTAATGCCAGAAACCATAGTCAAATGAATCCAATATCCAAGTTTAAGTAAGCATTTATCCTCTACCATCGAGTAAAAAATATTGGCAATTATCCTCCTGCATAAGTTGGAAGTATTGACATTTATCCTTCATCATAGAGTCAGAAGTATTGACATTTATCCTCCGCCAAAGAGTCAGAATTATTGACATTTATCCTCAGCCAACAAGGGGTTGGGAAACATACATTATAATTAAAAATTTTAATTTTACAGCGGAATTAATTACATGTATCCGTTTATGGTTATTCACACAGATTTGAAACATATGACAAATTTAATCTAATTAAATTTAATGTGTAGTTCTAGGATTACCTCTAAATGCAAAACAATAGAAGATTATGAGACGAGATTCCCAAGTGTGAAGCCTCCAAGAGTAATCCACATGAGATTCGCGCAACCAATTAGATCTAGCCCTAACTAGAGCTTTTAGAGAAAACCCGTATTATTTTGAACTGAAAAAGAATTGTATGCTAGCTTTTTCTGTGTCATAATATTCCTTTATATAGTAACTTCTCTCGACCTACGATCATACATGGGCCAGTCTAAATTGACCAGACTTGGACTCTGCAATAATCTGATCAATCATCTAATTACTACGAGTCCATTATATTAATATTATGACAATCCTAAAATTAATTTAATCTTTTTTCTAATCTAATTTATTTGTTAATTTCTTTTGTGTGTGACATCTCGAGTTCATAATTAATTAGCATCGGATATTAATCTAAGTAATATTTAATTAGAACCCTTTCTAATTAATTCACAAATCGCGAGTGACACCTAGTAATATATCGCAATTATCCAATTAATGATGAAGTGCAAGTACACAAACCCTTTTAGAGTAATTTCCACGCAATCGAATCCTTATGTCTAAATCATCGTGATTGATCCAGAGTCATGGATACTGTCACGCTCCGGGCCCAGACTCTCAGGCCCGCATGCGCGACTAGTGTTGTAGGCATGAGAAACAACTACCTAAGCCCTCTTTTCTACTGGTCCAAAATGGCTAACCCAAGTTATTCTTTATACCCACAATACCCACTTATAAACCACATAATCACACTATATTTCAGCGATGTGGGATATTATACACACCCTCCCCTCCCCCGGTTAAGGACCTAACATCCTCATCAGAGGCACATAAACCCAGTGTAACGCCCCGAACCCAACCCCACGCTACAGGTCAAGTCCGGGCCCGTCACTCAGACAGAGTCTCCTCTGTACTGTGGACTAAATTGGTACCTGTGATAATCACATAAAATGCCTGAACCACAACAACCACTTCATTCAATCTAACTTCCAAGTTTGACAGAACCAACCAAATTCACAAGGCCATCCGAGCCTTTGCATAACAAAAATAGAAACATACAAGCATGCAGGTTCAATTCTAACTTAAACTTTCCAGTAGTATGACATGGTTAAAACAAGCTAATTATCACCCCCAAGCATGCAACAACCGAGTTAGGTCTAGTATAATCTATTATATGCCATTCTACTTTATATTCAACATTCAAGAATATAATTAAGTTACAACTTTCCTAGCAAATATACAAGACCTCAAGGTCTCAAAACATAACAACTAACATCAACTCCAAGCAAACTGCACGTATGATCAACCTTATCACACAGGAATCAAGGGTTCTGATCTATGGGCACCTCTTCTTCTTCTTCTATTGCTATCAGCTGGGGGTTCACCTCAGCCTCTCCTGAAACATGTCAAATGAAGCGTGAGCAACAATGTTGCCCAGCGAGGGAGATGATGCAACATACCGTAGCGTGCATAATGATATACAAACACAAGAAGTCATATATATACAACATAAACCAACAAGGTTAAATAGCCAAGTAATTAACCATATTAAAAAGGATATGGTTCCACTTCAAGTCTTCAATCACAAGGCACGAGCCACGAACTTCACGCAAGTGCCGGCAAACCCATACACTAACAAGTTGGGATACTCTAGATGTATCCCGATCCTACGACCCTTTCTCCTGAGGTAGGTCCATATGCCCAGCAGGTAAACCATGCCTCTAGGGTAGTGGAGTATGCTCAGCGATAAAGGAAATAGGCACCATGGTAATCGAGGGAGCACGGCAAACCCGACGCCACCTGTGTTTCTCGACACTACCATGTCCGAAAAGGTTGCGCAACCCCGAGACAAGTCCACAAGCATCAAAATATCAAATAACACGTAAAAGGGTCGACAAAGTAGGCCGCCCTCACATATAAACACAATATAAGCTCACATAAGCACGAAATAGCTTTAAAGTCTCAAAAGAAGCAATCAAAATAATTTTTTCCCACAATCTACTCAAATAGATCAATTATACTATAGACAATCAATATAATGCATGACAACACAACAACAAGCTTTAGATGCGTCAATAGAAGCCTAGTACCACTTTTCCCCTTTCTTTAACCTATCTTTTCTTCTCCTATGTGCATTTCAAGATTCTCAAACCATATCCTACTCATACTACAACCCTAATTAAGCCAAAAGACACCTATTAAGATCATAAAAACCTATTTTAGAAGCTAAATCTCGGGAAGGCCCCGAGCGGGTTTTAACTACAACTATACTATCCGAACCCCGATTTCGCGTAACGAAAGCACCAAAAGTGCTTCCATACCCCAAGGATACCTAATCCAAAGCCCAAACGTGCCCGGATTGCACAACGAGAAAAGTCATCTTTTTAAAGTCGACTAATTTTGCAATTTAGCTCGGTTTGGGGTGATTCAACTTCACATGGCCTCCCAACTAACTTCATTAGGGTCTAGAGAATCTAATTGATGCCTCAATTCATTCCAATTAGCACATTTATTCAAAACCCTAAATACAAGCACTATTTATCATCTCTTTCATAACATTCATGCTTTCAACCATGGATTATGCTATCAAACTATAAAATTTTACTCTATAGGCTCTAATAAACACATATAAAGCATTCATAACAAGTATTGTAGCTATAATCAACAAATCAAAATTTTCAACATATGAGCATAAACTCTGAAAGCTATAAAATGCAACTCCCTCACAATTTATGATGTGTAGAAGCTTGTTGAGGAATCCTAGGATGCTCAAACAACTCCAAGATCCAAGCCAAGAGTCAAGCTAGCAATATTGTTGAAGAAATTTTCCTCTTTTTTCTCCTTGAAGTGGTCGGCCAATGGGGGGACACAAAGGGAATTCTTTGCTTTGTTTTATGAGTTGTTTTTTGTTAAATGGTGATAACTTAATATATAGATATATAGGTGCAATAAGTTGTGGTCAAATACTACATAAAACTTGGTCAATTGAGCTTAATTACTAATCAAATACTAACTAAGTCAAAACTAAGGTTGTTACGTACGTAACACTATTCAAATAGTGTGAAAACTATTTTCCAAACACATGCTTCCAAGCTCGAAAGTCCAAAATAACAAGGTCTCAATTCCTTTTATATGTCATATGACTTAGGAAAAATATTAAGTGGATATACTTTCATACGTGTTTGTGATTTGGTTATTAATGCTTATGGAGTGATATTGCTTATTCTAATGCTAGAGGGGCAACCTACTTTGTTGTCCCATCGTTTTAAGTGCTCATTGAATGAATGTTTTAATGATTGATTGCGTGATATCATAAGGTTGCAACCTTCTATTGAGGCACGATTGTGTTGTGTCTCCACTTGGCGGCAGCAGGCTTGCCAATGGTTACATGACCTCCGCGACCTATTCCCTCACTCACTTGGTCGGTGAAGGCATTGAGGTGTTTGGTCGTAGGATTTTGGGGTACATCTGGAGTACATCCACTAGTGATATAAAGGATTGTCTACATCGCAATCACAAAGGGGCAAAGAAGTGGGAGTGATAAGGTTGGAATGAAATCGTATCCTTTACTTGAGTGTTTATATAGTTTTATATTACTTGATTGAGTGCTTTCATGCTTCTTGTTATTGTCTAATGCCTACTTGTATATTTATTGCTTTGATACATGTTACTTGGCATATGTGCATCATGAAAAGGTTTTCAAAAGCCTCCCCATACCCCCCCTCACTGAGCTAGTGGTTGATCACCCCATTTATTCAACAATTTTATGTGAAGCCAAAGTAGCCCCTCAAGAAGTAAATTGAAGATAATTTGCTTGTTTACTTAAAAGGTTGGCATGTGTTTTGGCTATGATCTAGGAATGTGGATTATGATGTTTTGCAAGTTGTATAGCTCGTTTTGCAACAAAGTTTCATTGTGCACATGTTGGATCATAGCTTTTGACTTGTAGAAATTAAATAAGCTAGTTGTAAGTTTATGAACTACTTTGGAAATATAACTAAAGCACGTTTAGCTTACTTTTGGACTTGGAATTGTAAATGTTGCTAGGTTTGCATAGACTTAGTATGGAAAAATGTTGTGTTTAACAGATATGCATAAACAGAGTTTCAAGATGTTGTCTTGTGTATTTGTTGTTGGCTTTGAGCATAATTGTACAGGTGTTGGAATGTCCGTAATACAGAGAAGACTCTGTTCGATTTTTGTCGAGTTCAAACTTGACTTCTAGGAAAGGGTTGGGGGTGCTGACATGGGGAGGGGGGGGTAGAATGAGGGGATGGGGTGTTGATGTGGGATGGGGTAGGCTGGGTAGAGTTGATAGGGGGTAGGGTGGGGGGGGGGTAGAGGGTAGCTAACGGGGTGTGGGGTGGGGGGTGGGGAGTGGGGGGGCTGAGTGGCTAATGGTGGGGGGGGAAGGGGGGGAAAGGGGGTGAGGTGAGGAAAATGATGATTTTTTATTTTATTTTTTTTGGATGAAAAGAATAGGAGGAGAGAGAATAAAGAAGATAAAAAAAAATGTATAATATAAGGGTAAAAATGTGATTTTACTAAAATTTTTAACACTGATAGTTTAAAAGAGATTGAGGGGGAAGGTATGTCATTTTTTAAAAATCGTAGGGGAATTTTTTATAGTTTTGCTAACACAGGGGAGCGGGTTGATATACAGTAGAATCTCTTTAAATTAATACTCGATAAATTAATAATCTATTTTAATTAATAAAAATGTCCGATCCCGACTGGGACCAGTGTAAAAAGTTGATAAATTTGATAAAATTATAAGATAATACATTTAAAAATTTTCATTTGTATTTTATTGACCCAAATATTTCATAAATTAATAATTAACTAAAAAATACATAATAAATTGGCTATGAGGTTTTCTTAAAGTATGAATCAAGAGTAGCTTGTCATTTGTTGAACTTCAAATCTAGTTGAATCTCATATTTAATTATTTAAAGAGAAAAATTGAGATAATCCTACAAGGATTAGGATACAAGATTAGAGAAATTAGTTCTCATCCTAATCCTACAAAGACTTGGATACTAGATTAGGAAAACTTTGTTCTAATCCAACTAAATTAAAATTTATCTTCTATTCTGATTACGTATCTTTTCAAATTGGACCGAAAAAATACAAGTCACTTTTCAAAAAAAGACATCATAATCATAATATGTTTACTATAAATTCAAAACAATTAAAAATATCTCTATTAATTAATAGTTATTAATTTATCGATAAATTAATATCTCGCTAAATTAATAGAATTTGGTGGTCCCAACGCTATTAATTTAAAGAGGTTCTACTGTATATGAGTTTTACAGGGGAGTTGAATGATATTTATCCTTTTATTTATATGTCCACACCTGTCATTTTGCACATCTTTTAAATCTAAATATCAAGGATAATTTGGACTTTTTGGTGTCTACTTTGTCCATATTCTGACCAGCTTTGGCTTGTGTCAGTCACTGGCTCTTTCACTTGTCTTGTCATTTTCGCTACATTTTTGTCATAGCCAGAGAGAAAAGTTTAGGGATTAAGTGCTATATATAAAGACATTAAAGTTAATAAATCTTAAATTATTTTCATAAATGTCCTATTAATCTACATTCTTGACAAATCTTAAATTAGTTCTTCACCTGAAACAGATCAATCTAGCCATGAGCAAATTGCAACTGATTAAGTACTGATAAAGTGACAACTATGACTAAACGATGATGTTAGTTTAAACGGAACAAATTAGAAGACAGTGTTACCAATTCAAAATTCAAAACCGCTTGAGAAAATAATTCCAGCACTGGCAGAAGCATAATTTACACCTCAAATCATATCTTCCAAATTTCCAGTCTGCCCAAGATAACTTGGCACAAATGGTAACCCAAGATACACAACTAGTCAAATTCAAAAAAAAAAAAAGGAAAAGAACAATACAAGTTATTGAGAATCAAGAAAATAATAAGTTAAAAACGTATCAAAAAGTGAATTCAATCAAGAAAATAGAGCTATATCAAATAGTGAATTCAATCAATAAAATAAAAAGAACTAATAATTCAGCGTAAGGAGACCCCATATCTCCAAGCCTTTTTATTATTGTTGCTAAATATTTATCCAGGCCGTCAATAAATTATTCTCTAATTTCCCAGCTTTAAAGTATAAGACTGGCTCTTTTTTCTTTGTTACTCACCTCTCATTTGCAGATGACATAATCATCTTCTCCAATGGCAGCAAAAGTGCTATAAAAAAGTTGATGAATTTTCTGAATCACTATGAACATGTTTCTGGATAGCAAGTCAACAAAGACAAAAGTGGTTTAATTGTGGACAAAAAAGTTCCTAGCTCTAGAATTGGCATCATAGCTGGTGCTTCAGGTTACAAGCAACAACAATTTCCATTCAAATATCTTGGAGTACCCCTTTACAAAGGTGCTAAAAAGTCTGCCCTTTTTGATGAGTTTTTTCAGAAAATTAACAAGAAGCTCATAGGTTGGAAACTAAAAACCTTACTCCCAAACAAATACTACAAAGAAGATTGGGAGCCGTTGCCATTCCCCTATTTGAGACATTAGGCCTTTTCAAGCAAGTATGAGTTCGTTGACCGCGTAAGGGCCATCCATCTTGATGACGAATTCCAAGCGAAAACATCAAAGAATTATTTGAGTAGATCCGTGTATTGTCAAATCTCTTTCAATTGAGAAGCTTGCACTTAGGAATACAGGGCGAGGATTATCAACAGTCCCAAGCATCCACTCCTCCATGCCTTGTTATTTGATGCAGATAATCCCTCCTACCAAGGAAGTTTTTCATAAAATTGAAAGACTTTTCAACAAATTCCTTTGGGGAGACACAGTTGATTCCAAAAAAATTGCATTGGACTTATTGGGATAATGTCGCTGCATATTTCTTGGCTATAGCTCATGTCACAAAGGATATAAATGCTTCAATCTTCGTACATATAAAGTGTTCATATCTCGGCATGTTGTATTTGATGAAGCTAATTTTCCTTCTCTGTCATCTATCTCTAATGCTCTATCTTTGCAGCAACAGGTCACGACATTCATAAAGACTCCATTTCCTATTTCCTGCCTTAATGATATTTTGGCACAACAAGGACCATTTGTTCGCTCTTCAACTCAATTGCATTCATCAATGCCAAATAATACTCCGCATGCAAGTGTCGAAATTGAGCCATCCACCCAATCTCCAATCACTCATGAGTCACAACCCTTAT
This sequence comes from Ehretia macrophylla, assembly GCA_037974665.1. Taxonomy (NCBI): domain Eukaryota; kingdom Viridiplantae; phylum Streptophyta; class Magnoliopsida; order Boraginales; family Ehretiaceae; genus Ehretia; species Ehretia macrophylla. The sequence continues at coordinate 63,394,086 of CM075773.1, forward strand.
TGGATGACTCACATTTAAGCCAAGCAGACCAAGAACAATTGCATTCTCATGATGCTCAGTCAACGTCTTCGATATCCAATGCTCTAGCAAGAACTCATCACATGATCATTACCAGGAATTGAATATGGATGGTACTAGACGTCCTAAAGCTCTATTTGCTACACGCTATCCTTTACCTGCTTTTTTTCTCGCTGCCGATCAGCAACTACCTGCAGAGCCTACCTTTTATAGCCAAGCAAATAAGGGCTCAAATTGGCGTACGGCAATGATCGAGGAATTCAATTCTTTGCTTAAAAACAAAACTTGGATGCTGGTTCCTCTAACAAATGACATGAACATCATCAAATGCAAATAGGTATATCATGTTAAACTGTTGAGTTGTAAAGCTCATTTGAAATCAAAAGGCAACAACAACTTTTGTTGCTTTGTTGACAAAAGACAAAAGCAGCAGACAAAGAAGACAAAAGCAATGGAAAAAGAAAGAAAAAGTTTGTGCAGCAAAGTTTGGCTGCAAAAGTTAGGCACATGCAATTGAAAATTGTTTTCACACTGTTGTGTTGCTTTGATTTTGGGTATGGAATGAGCCTATAAATAGAGGCTCATTCCTCACCATTTTGCATCAACAAAACATTCCAAATCAGAGAGAAAAATAAGCTTTCTCCTGAGTATTTTTTTCTTCTTTTGTTGTTCTATATTTATGAGTGAGAGTTGGTTTCTCTTATTATTTGAGAGAGTGATATTGTTCTCTTCTTATATTAAGAAGGTTATTATAAAATACTCCACATCATAGTGAAATCCTCCATTACTTGCCCGTGGTTTTTCCCTCGATTTGTTTGAGAGTTTTCTACGTAAATCTTGTGTCTCTACTTTCTCTATTCTCATTCATATTTTAGCTGTGTGATACTGTTTGTCCCCGATCATTCTGCTACGCCTATACCTAACAGTGGTATCAGAGCCACTGGTTACGGGTCACTGGTATACATACGGGATTACTGTTCACAGTTACTATTCACACATACGATATAGTACTATTCATCTATACGGTATCGATACTATTTTCGTATACAATTTTGGTACTATTCACATAAATAGTACTATTTACAGTGAAATAGTGGGAGCCGGTTCAAGTTACGAAGCAGATCGTCGTTAATACTATGGTGGCAAAATTTGAAATTGAGAAGTTCAACGAAAATTTTTTTTTCCTATGAAAATTAAAGATGAATGCAATCTTGAGAAAGGAGAATTGCTTGGCAGCAATTGGAGATAGACCAGCGGAGGTGACAGACGATAAGTGGAAAGAGATAGATGACAACGCTATGGCTAATCTGCACCTGGCATTGGCAGATTCGGTATTATCAAGCGTTGAGGAAAAGAAGTCAGCGAAAGAAATTTGGGATGCGCTGACCAAACTGTATGAGGTTAAATCACTTCACAACAAGATTTTCTTGAAGATGAGACTTTACACCCTTCGGATGAGTAAGTCCACATCGGTGACAGATCATATCAATACCTTAAATACGTTATTCTCTCAATTGACTACAATTGGGCATAAAATAACGGAGCTTGAACGTGAAAAAATTCTACTTCAAAGTATACCTGATTCGTATGATCAACTCATCATTAGTTACACTAACAATGTTCTTTCAGATTTTGTTATCTTTGATGATGTTGCAGCCACTGTTCTAGAAGAAGAATCTAGGCGCAAAACTAAGGAAGACAGAATCGAAAGTTCACAACAAGCAGAGGCATTATCAATGGTGAGAGGCAGATCAACGGAACGTGGCTTTAGTGGGAGCAACAACCATGGTAGATCAAAATCAAAGAGTAGAAAGAATATCGAATGCTACAACTGTGGCAAGAAAGGGCACTTCAAGAAGGATTGTTGGAGCAACAAAAAGAATCCTGAGGTGATAAATTCTCAGGGATGTATGGCGACTGCATCAGATGATGGATATATTTTATACAGCGAAGCAGCAATTGTAACAAAAGGTAGAAAAAAGCTCACTGATGCTTGGATAATGGATTCGGGAGCAACATGGCATATGACCTCTCGTAGAGAATGGTTCCGCACCTTACCTGTCTCTAGAGGATCTGTGTACATGGGTAATGATCATGCCTTAGAGATTGCTGGCATCGGTACCGCCAAAATTAAAATGTATAATGGTACCATTCGTACCATTTAAGGGGTACGACACATGAAGGGCTTGAAGAAGAACCTAGTGTCCATTGGACAATTGGATGACCTTGGCTGCAAGACCCATATCGAGGATGGGATCATGAAGGTTGTCAAAGGAGCGCTTGTGGTGATCAAGGCAGAAAAGATCGGGGTAAATCTATACATGTTTTTGGGAGATACGTTGCAGGAGGCAAATGTATCAGTTGCATCAGCCAGTCAAGAAGAATCAACTATAATATGGCATCGCAGATTGGGCCACATGACAGAACGAGGCTTGAAGATTCTCGCTGAACGTAATCTCCTACCCGGGCTCAAGATAGTAAACTTACCTTTCTGTGAGCACTGTGTTACCAGTAAGCAGCATAGATTGAAATTTGGAAGATCTACTGCCAAAAGCAAACACATTCTAGACTTGATCCATTCAGACGTTTGGAAATCACTGGTTTTGTCCCTAGGAGGAGCCAAATACTTTGTATCATTTATTGATGATTACTCCAGGAGACTGTGGGTGTATCCAATCAAGAACAAGTCAGATATGTTTCCAATATTCAAAACTTTCAAAGCGCTGGTGGAACTTGAATCTAGGAAAATGATCAAGTGTTTGAGGACAGACAATGGAGGAGAATACACTGACGGGAGCTTCCTGGCATTTTGCAAGCAAAAGGGTATTCAGAGGCAATTTACTATTGCTCATACACCTCAGCAAAATAGTGTAGCAGAGCAGATGAACAGAACACTTCTTGAAAGAATGAGAGCTATGTTGGAAACTACGGTCTAGCCAAATCATTTTGGGCAGAAGCAGCTAGAACTGCCTGTTACGTGATAAACCGGTCACCGTCAACTGCAATTGGGTTGAAGACACTAATAGAAATGTGGACCGAAAACCCGCAGATTATTCTACCTTGCACATATTTGGGTGTCCGGCATATGTGATGTATGGTTCCCAAGAAAGAACAAAGCTGGATCCAAAATCCAGGAAATGTGTATTCTTGGGAAATGCTGATGGTGTTAAGGGGTATCACTTATGGGATTCCACTGCCCACAAGGTTGTCATCAGCAGAGATGTGATATTTGCAGAAGATAAATTACAAAGTGAAGACGACAACAACACTTCAAAGGAGACTACTACAATACAAATTTAGGATAAGTCAGAACAAGGAGATATTTTTTCTGAAGCTGCACCGAAGCACGAGGAACAAGAAACATATGATGCTAAGGTTACAGAAGTCTGACGTTCATTGCGTCAGACAACAAGACCAACTTGGCATTCATATTTTGTCATGACGAGCAATGCTGCATATTGTCTTCTAACGGAGGATGGAGAGACATCTACCTTTCACGAGGCTATAAAAAACCCCGATGTTGCCCTGTGGATGACAGCAATGTAGGAAGAAATTGAAACTCTACATAGAAACAAGACATGGGAGCTTGTTCCACTACCACTTAGACGGAAAGCCATTGGTAACAAATGGGTCTACAAGATCAAACGAGATGGTAATGACCAAGTGGAGCAATATCGTGCAAGACTGGTGGTGAAAGGATATGCTCAGAAAGAAGGAATTGATTTCAACGAGATATTTTTTCCTGTGGTAAGACTTACAACTATCAGAGTAGTCTTGGCCATGTGTGCTGTGTTAGACTTACATCTAGAACAGTTAGATGTAAAGACGGATTTTCTTCATGGTGAGCTTGAAGAAGAGATTTACATGCTTCAACCAGAAGGTTTTGTTGAGAAAGGAAAAGAAAACTTAGTTTGCAGGTTGACCAAATCTCTTTCTGGTTTAAAGCAGGCGCCAAGGTGTTGGTACAAGAGATTTGATTCCTTCGTGATTAGCCTCGGGTACAACAGACTCAATTCAGACTGTTGTACGTACTACAAGAAGTTTGGCGATGATGATTTTATCATTCTGCTGTTGTACATGGACGACATGTTGGTAACAGGTCCCAGCAAAGATCGGGTCCAAGAACTGAAGACACAGTTGGCTGGGGAGTTTGATATGAAGGATTTGGGACCAGCAAACAAGATTTTAGGGATGCAAATTCACCGAGATAGAGAAGGCAGGAAAATATGGATTTTCCAGAAGAATTACTTGAAGAAAATCTTGCGGCGCTTCAATATGCAAGATTGTAAGGAAATCTCGACCCCGCTTCCTGTCAATTACAAATTATCCTCAAGTATGTGCCCTAGCACTGAAATGGAAATGATATAAATGTCTCGAGTACCGTATGCATCAGCAATGGGAAGTCTCATGTTCGGTATGATATGCACGAGATCAGATATTGCTCAAGCAGTTGGTGCGGTCAGTCGGTTCATGGCGAATCCTAGTAGAGAGCATTGAAATGCTGTTACGAGGATCTTACGATACATCAAAGGGACCTCGGATGTTGCATTATGTTTTGAAGGATCAGAATTTACTGTCAAGGGTTTTGTTGATTCGGATTTTACAACTGATGCCGATAAATGGAAGTCTACTACAGGCTATGTGTTTACAATTGCAGGCGGCGTGGTAAGCTGGATATCTAAATTACAGACTGTTGTGGCCCTATCTACAATAGAGGCTGACTACATGGCAGCTACACAAGCCTGTAAAGAAGCAATCTGGTTTAAACGGTTAATGGAGGAATTCGGGCACAAACAAGAGAAAATTCCCTTTTTTTGTGATAGTCAGAGTGCCTTGTACATTGCAAGGAATCCAGCATTTCATTCCAGGATGAAACACATAGGTGTTCAATATCACTTTATTCGAGAAGTATTGGAGGAAGGGAGTATGGATATGCAGAAGATTCACACCAACGAGAACCTAGCAGATGTCATGACAAAGTCAATGAACGTTGACAAGTTTGTTTGGAGTAGATCCTCTTATGGCTTAACAAAGACGTAAGCAACATGGAACTGGCAAGACTGGGGAGATTTGAAGCATGATTCAAATGAGCTTTAAGTGGGAGATTGTTGAGCTGTAAAGCTCATTTGAAATCAAAAGGCAACAACAACTTTTGTTGCTTTGTTGACAAAAAAGAAAAGCAGCAGACAAAGAAGACAAAAGCTGGAAAAAGAAAGAAAAAGTTTGTGCAGCAAAGTTTGGCTGCAAAAGTTAGGCACATGCAATTGAAAATCGTTTTCACACTGCTGCGTTGCTTTGATTTCGGGTATGGAATGAGCCTATAAATAGAGGCTTATTCCTCACCATTTTGCATCAACAAAACATTCCAAATCAGAGAGAAAAATAAGCTTTCTCCTGAGTATTTTTTTCCTCTTTTGTTGTTCTATATTTGTGAGTGAGAGTTGGTTTCTCTTATTATTTGAGAGAGTGATATTATTCTCTCTTTATATTAGAGATAAGGTTATTGTAAAATACTCCACATCATAATGAAATCCTCCATTACTTGCCCGTGGTTTTTCCCTCGATTTGTTTGAGGGTTTTCCACGTAAATCTTGTGTCTCTATTTTCTCTGTTCTCATTCATATTTTAGCTGCGTGATACTGCTTGTCCCGACCATTCCGCTGCGCCGATACCCAACATAAACAAAATTCAGATGGTTCTCTCGAGTGCTACAAGGCCTGTCTTGTGGCCAAAGGTTATACTCAGCAGCCTAGGTGGGATTACGAGGACATCTTTAGTCCCGTTGTTTGTCTAGGTACCATTAAATTAATCATTACTTTGGCACTTTCTCATGGGTGGTCCTTTCGCTAATTGGATGTTCGAAATGTATTCCTCCATGGTGACTTAGCCAAGACAGTTTACATGGTACAACCTCAGGGCTTTATTGATCCTATTCACCCGAACTATGTGTGCAAACTCTCAAAGTCTTTATATGGCCTTAAGCAGGTTCCGCGAGCATGGTACCATAAGTTCAGCACTCATTTAATCTCTTGTGGATTCACAAACTCACACCATGATGCCTCATTGTTTTATAGACAATCATCCAATCATATCATCATCTTGCTCATATATGTCGATGATATAATCCTAACTGGCAGCTCTTTTACTCATGTCACTGAATTTATTACTTCGTTATCGGGTACGTTTGACATGAAGGACATTATTTCCTCGGCATGGAAGCTACTCCTCACAAAAATGGTCTTCTGCTCACCCAAACAAAATATGCTGCTCAACTTCTACACCAATATGGCTTAGAGGGCGTTAAACCCATCGCAACTCCGTTAGCTCCCATACCACTCAATTCCACAGATGGAAATATTTTGGCTGACCCTACCGAGTTTTGTCGATTAGTAGGAGCTTTGCAATATTTGATGATGACTTGCTCAGACCTCTCCTATGCAGTCAATAGCGTGTACCAATACATGCATGCACCACGTGAACCTCATCCTGTGGCTGCAAAACGCATACTGAGATATGTCAAGCACACTTTCACCCATGGTCTTCTTTTCGCCCATGTACAACAATTCATTTTATTGGTTATAGTGATGCTGACTGGGCTGGATGTGTTGAGACGCGTCGTTCAACTTCTGGGTATGCGATATTTTTTGGGTCGAATTTAGTTGCCTGGGGATCAAAGAAACAAACTACTGTCTCTTGTTCCAGTGCCGAAGCAGAGTATAGAGCTTTGGCCTTTTTTAGTTCGGAGTTATTGTGGTTCCTTCAAGTGGCTCAATTCCTTCAAGTGCCTGTTACCACTCCAACAACCATTTTTTGTGATAATGTTAGCACTATATACATGGCTTCCAATCAAGTTCTACACCAACGAAGTAAGCACATAGAATTGGACATTCACTTCATCTGTGACAAGGTGAATGATGGTACGTTCAAATTGCAATATGTCTGCACAAAGGACCAGCCTGCTGACTTGTTTACAAAGGCGTTCTATCATCATCGATTTGAGCAACTTTGAGACAAGCTTCCGGTCGTGTCTCCACCATCAGCTTGCGAGGGGGTGTAAAGGTTTATCACAAAATAGATTTCTCTTTATCTCTAATTACTGATTGTGCTGGCATAACTTGTTGTTATCTTCAGTTACACTTGTACATATCAAATACGTTTCCTACTTCTTGTAAACTTCTCTGTAATTGCAACCTTAAATAGTCAATGAAAGCACTGTATGTTCAAGGCAAAAAATCATTTCTTACAATAAAAGTTTTGCAGTTTAGCCAAGAAGAAGTTAATAAGAGATAGGACTCTGAAAGACTCTGAAATGCTTATAATTAACAAACTGCCCATGTAATAATTTTAGTCCTTGTGTGAGTAGAGTGTTTCCTAATGCATTATACTAGATTGCATCACAAGTTACAGTTATACTAGTATATATATGTATGCCAATCTAGCTAGCCGCACAATATTCATCATTACAAAACCTAGTTAAGATTGTGAGTTATTGCAGTATTAAAGACATCAAGAGAGTGATTTGTGAGGTTTGTTGGTGATAATATAGGAATAGTAAAGATGAGCAGCAGTAGTATTCATATTCCTGAAGGTTTTCTATTCATGCCTTCGGATCAAGAATTGCTTCTATCATTCCTGAGGAGAAGGCTTTTGAGGCAGCCATTGCCTTGGGAGAGGATCGTTGAAAGAGACCTTTACGGGGAGAAAGCAAATCCTTGGGATTTGTTTACCGAGAATGATCCTTGGAACATCCTAGTTACTGATGATGACGATGATTCGAGCAAGGTTAAGAAGACTATCTATTTACTAAATTGTCGAAGCTTGGGAGGCAGGGTAATAAGAACGTTATTCGAACTGCGGGCTGTGGTAAATGGCATGGACATCCGGCGCCAAAAGATATTGTGAAAGGCAAAACGAAAACGAAAATAGGCTCTAAAAGGATGTTCACGTTTAAGTCGACTAAGAAAGATTTTGATGGAAAAGGGCATTGGATTATGCATGAATATTCTCTTTTGGATGATGGCTTGATAGGCATTGGAAGCACGGACTATGTTGTTTGCAGAATTACAAAGGACGAATCGAAAAACTTCAAGAAACAAGAAAATTCTGAAATCATACTTGTATCAGAAGCTGATACTCAAGATTTGGGCAAGAGAAAGTCGAGAGAGGAGATTTATATTCCCCAAGAAGAGAAGACACCACGATGGAGTTTTCCGGGTGAGCATCATGTTACAATTGGTGTCGATACAGATATGGTACAAGGAAATCTTTGGGCTACGGCATCATTCGGAGTGGACTCGACCATGTCTATAGAACAGTTGCCTCAATTGCCTTGGTACGCTAATAATGGGTCACAAGCAGAGGCAGAGGTACACATGAACAATGGAGTAATGGAATGTTGATGCTTCTGCAGTGAATTCTTACGTGCCTGAGGACCTACAGCATCCTATTGCAGATCCTGCAGAGAATATTGATACTTCTGCAGCAAATCCTATTATGCCTCAAGGCCTCCAGCATTCTGAAAGATTGCAAGATGATGATGATGATGATATGGACATATATGCGTCCAACTTGCAAGACATATTAATAGCAGATTGCGCTGCGGAGCTTGATAGCAATACGAAGGCTGATCATATTTCAAATGGAATTGCCACCAGCTCCGTGGAAGAAGCGGTTCAAAACAATGCGGAACATATTGACGCTTCTGCAGCAAATCTTGAGTTCCTCCGAGACATAGAGAGTTCTACTGTAGAATATGAACGTTTGCAAGAGAATGATGAAGAAAATATGTCCTTTATGAATGCCAGAATCGTTTCGGCATTCCTTCGAGCCCACTTGCTGCTTAAGATCTCTCCAAAACTTGTTGATGTGCTTCAAATTGTCAAGCTTCTTAAGGAACAATCAGTGATGAAGAAACGAAGAGTGCTAAATTGTAATAGATTTTTTATAGTATATGATCTTCCGATGTAAATTGTAGAACTACGTGCAGCTTGATCTTTGATATCACTTGGTGTCAAAGTACGTAGGCAGCCTAATTAAGGGTTCAGCTGCTTTTAAATACAAAATCTAATTTTGTGTATTTCTTCATAAATATTACAAACTCAGAAAGTTTTGTTTCATAAAGTACTTACTTGATCAGTTTTTAGTACATTTGGTTTACTCTCCTTACAAATGCAATTGTGTTGTCAATTTTGTTCTCTGATACTGTTGGAGTTTATGGATTGCTTTTAGTTTTCACCAATTTAACCTGTGAATTCTGATAGATTAAAAGTTCTATCACTGAAAACAATAAAAGCTTCAGCAGATGTGTATTAAATAAAATTTCAGCTCGATGCTAATGTGTTCTAATGCAGAATAAGATTCAGCTGCCATATTGACTCATAAACCAATTACAATAGTAGCTAAGAATCTGTTTTTCACAGATATACTCCTACACAAAAGATGCAGAATCATCACCAAAGCTTCCCAATTATCAGCTAGTCATATAAAATAACTTGTCTGAGACATAAATAGAGGGGTTACACTTTAAAACGATCTTTTGAGCATGTGAGACCTACTGTCGCGTCACGTGAGCCCTGCTACGATGCCACATATCATGAGGACGTATTTCCTAAATAGAATAGCAATGGAAGCACCACAAATATATTCACTCGTACCTCAATTGAAAGCATAAAGAGTAGTACTGCATACAAATAGACATTCTTTTATATGGAAATCCCAATTTCTTTTATTGGTTTTCTTTACTCTTTCCTTTCTTCTTCTTTTTTCAGAAAAATGAGGGATGGGGTACTATATAAGTGGATACAAAAAAAATGGCATGTTTGAGTTTCCATACCCTTTGTTCTTTCTTGTTCTGGCATGCCAATTAAATGTTACAACTTTAAGAGGCCCTTTTTTTATTTTCTTTGGGAAACAATAGAGGCTGAAACCGTGGTTAGAACTCAAAATATCCTATTACATCAGTTGCTACCCGACGATTCCAATCTAATTGTTTGGTCACTTAGGCTCTTTTATGTATTAAAGAACTTGTTTTTTAACCATGTAGCTGAGAAAAAGTTTGAAGGAGTCGACTTTGCGAACTCTAATTTGACTTTGTGTCATGTTTTGAAACTGTATTCGTATATAGCCTAAGATAAGTCCCTCCAGAGAAAAAATCGCATGTAACATAAAGTGCATTTTTAGGGAAGTAAGATTGTATATTATTTGCAAAAATATATAAAAAGTAACGGAATCCACATTGATAACCTTTTACTCAGTTACTATAACAATGAGCATCTAGTGACATCCTTAAAGTTCCATGCTCTACAAATATCCCTATTGTTAGCGTTGTTCCTAAACTTTTCATTGCTGAGTTAGAATCCTCTAAACGAAGAATTCTTGTGGTTCCAAAGGATCCGGCTATAGGAGAACCAGGAACGAAGAGCAGTGTATAATTTGTACTTGATCCCAAGTTGAATCTTTATAAATAGTTGTTCCTCACTTGGTGCCCTACTCGATAGATATCTTAAATTCCTTTCTTTTCGTAAGTGGAAAAATAGAAGCACGAAGTGTTGTATTCCGATACGCCTTGTTGTCACAATTGAGGATGATCATGTAGTGATTTGGTCCCAATTTCACAAATTGGCTTTGTATTTGGTAAGTTCCGCCCCTTTCCTTCAAATTCTTCAGAAAAATTCACATTCGAGAAACAAATGATCTGGTCTCTAATCCTTAGTGACAGAAAATGCATTCGGGGTCAATTGGGATTCCTCAAGAAACAAGTGGAAAAAAAAGTTGGTGGTAACTTATCAAGCCACGCATGCCATGCACAAAAACACATGATTGGGTACAGGGAAAATCCACATGGGGAACCATGGGGGTTGCAGTCTCTACTGATTTAAAAAAATGTTAAAAATTCTATGTATTTTTCAAAAAAAAAAAAGATATATATCTATGTATTTTAGTTTTAAAAAAAATTAATTACCCCCGCTAACAAAAATTATGAATCTGCCCCTACTTGAATATGTGATACTTGAGCCATATTATTTTGGACCAGTACACAGGATTACATCTTGGCCTGATAAGATTCCATGTAGAGGAAACTGAGAAGTAACCATCTAAGCTGCTAAGTAACTTTTTCTTGTCTATTTATGCTCGGAAGAATTCCTCCTAAATTCTCTTCAATATTGTAAAAAAAAAGAGTCGTTATTTAGAAGTTCGGGCCCTTTTTTTTGGGTGTCTTAGGGGAGAAATTGACTTTTTTAACACATACTCACTCAAACTGGCATGGCCATTGGTGGAGCCAAGTGGAGGTGAGGGGATGCATGAAATTTGAAGAAAAAAATGTCTTTTTTTTTTTAATACCCTCTTATGTTTCTTTTTTTCCATTTCCTCTTGCTTTTCTCTCTTCATTTTCGATTTCTATTCTCTTATTCTTAAATAAGTTTTGAATTTATTTTCTATATTTGGAAGGCTATTTGTATTTATCATTGTGTATGAATTTCAACTCATTTATTTTTAGAATATTTTTAACATTTTTAAGTTAAAATTTTCTAGTTTAATTGTACATTTATTTCAATTTTAACTTTGTGAATGAGTTTTAGATTCTTTTTTATTCTTAATTAATTATTTTGTGTCTTTAATTAAACAGTTCGAATTTGAATACTCACAAATTTTTTATTTTTAAATGTTGTAATCTCTTATCATCAAATTGAGGATTCTAAGCACAAAGTCAATAGCTTTTTTTGTAATTTATATAAAACAAATTTGTGTAAATCGGTATCCCTGATCTCTGTTACTGATTCTGCCACATATTGCCTTTTAACTCTTGGTGTCTGGCTTTGCCACTGAGCATGGCCCAATTAATTTGTTTTCAATCGGAGCATCAACCAGCATTAACTGACCAATTCCATACACCTCTTGTGATAAACTCATCAACTGTCGGATTCAGATTCCAACCATCTCAATGTTCCAAAATCTTCTTTTTGATATCTATCTAATTTGCTTTTATTCATAAAAGAAGCAAGCATTGTAATATTAGCATTTACACTTACTTCTAAGTTGTTTTTGACGGTTTGTTGGATTTGTCTTTTGGCTAATGTTAACTTTATACAGTTCCACTACACTCTGGATTCTTTCTATCACTTTTGATGCATAGTATTATTAGAATGTTATAACCAAAAAGAGAGAGAGAGAGAGAGAGTTGAAATTACAAAAATTGAACATGCCATAAGTCATTTGGTCTAGTAATATGATTCTCATTTTAGATACGAGAGCTTTCGAGTTTGTGTATAACATCTTAAATGATGTAAATAGTTTACAGCTCCCTTAAATAAATAAACATAGTGCATAAAAAGTGCTTTGTTTATTATGTTTTCTTGGACATTATAGGAGGCAGTTTTCCTAACCATGGCTTATAATAATAGCTAATTTTTTATTCCTTTTATTTAGACATGTTGATTCTAGACCGCGGACTATAACTATATATATTTGAAATCGAATACGCAGTAGGCAGTGGCTTTTCTTTATTTGCTATAATACTGATGATCCAAAGCTAATTGAGTGGAAAATACAAACACTTTGTCCTAGAGATGATTTATCTATTGTAATGCTTTAAATAGAAGACACTTGAGAAAGGGAACAACAATCCGAGAGTTGATTCATCTTTTTTATCTTTCTTCAAAAATAAAGGAGGAAATTTAAAATAGACCTCCAAAAGATAGACTAGATCCATCATTTAAGATCCAATGCATTGTATGTCCTAATATTTGACCATAATTACACCCTCGTTATATTTTAGTGAAAACAAATAACGCATGAACTAATTAGAAAAAAGAAAAATCATGCATGAACTATTAAGGGGTCTATTGAAGCCCAAGGTTAATTAGCCCAATTGAGCCAATGAAGGGGACACTTTGGACTTCATCTCTCTCCTCCTCCTCATGTCACATAATTTTCTTATAATGATATCTATCGTGCACTTGACGAAAGTGCCCTACAAATGGCATTGCCCTATAGAATTATCATATGTAAGAAATTAATAGAATTTTTTTTTTTTTTTTGTGCTAAGACGTAAACGCTTTCTTTTGTTGGTAATGGTTAAAATATTTATAATGTATAGTTAACGCAAAAACTGAATTACATTGTTTTCCAAAAATTAGCTAATTATACCATCTCGGATTTCAGTATACACTTTCTATATCATTTTATATTTATTATTATTTAAGACAAAAATAGGATAAAGGCTAAAAAAAACCTATTCCAAATAAAGATTTCATTACTGATAGGGGTGTAAACCCTAGCAAGGCAGGCTTTCCCTACCCGTGGTGGAGCAACCTGTCCCATGCCCGACCCGCTCTGTTTCCTCATCATGGCAGTCACTTCTAATATGACATAAAGGCAATACCCAACTTTAACTCTTGGACAATAGTTTTCTCCGCTAGACAATAATTTTATCCGTTGGATATTGAACTCGGGCAGGCATGAACAGGTCGGGCAGGATTAGACATTAATTGTTGCCTGTAATCAATGTTAGTATAAATATTCCGCACACCAATCATTGAGCTTGGACATACTAATCATTCTAACACCCGAGAGGAAACACGGGCCACCACTCCCGTAGTTCCTTCCTTTGTTTTGCAGGTCAGGTAGCTTGAGATCGGATTATTAAGCTCTGGTGGACCAATATTTTCCACCCTCATCAATTACCTAAAGCTACCCAGTGAGGTTAATAATTACCTATTATCAAATTCTAGGACTAACTAAATACAGTATAGGGGTATGAGATCATAAATGAAATAATGACTAACATAAAAAATTGTAAACGAATACCTTGTCAATTATTCTCAAAATTATTCTACGCTTCTATTGAAATATAATATGAGCAAATTAAGTTACTCTAACGGTATCCCTATCAAATACCTAATATATCATCATTTCCATATTCGTCCTTTGTTTCTAACAAATTTTATAGTTTAACTAGGAGTAATCTTTTATATCACCCATGTGATGTTTTTATCATCTCTTTTATATAGTAAGAATTTATGTATTAAATATTAACTTTTTTACTATATGATAAAAACTTTATTATACAAAAACGAGCAAAGCAGATGTCTTAGAAATAACTTTCATTTGAAAGCGGCAATTGTTTTCACTAACACGGACGCCATTACAAGTTTAACATGTTTTAGTTCATAGCTTGGAAAGTTGACATTATTACCATTTTTAAGACATTTTCGAAGAGCAAAATATCAATTAAGTGATAATATTTTATAATTGGACGTATAGCTCTCTTCATTAAGTGAATTTAATTTAGCCAACGGCTCTAAATCCACTCCTCCTCTTCTTTTCTCTTCTTTATCGACATTTTTACCAAAAACTCAAAAGGCCGGCGGATAAATTCGGAATGCCATTTTAACACTCTCTTTGAAATGAGCAATATTGGCTAACCTAGGAAAATGAAGCAAAAAATCACCTCTCTCCACTAATTCCTCGCCAATTAATTACCATTTGTAAATTGTCTCGTTGTTTCCACCACACTATTTGTAAATTTGCTCTCGAAACAATCCACCCAAGCCCAGATTTTTTAAAATTTTCATTTTTTGCCCATTCTTGATCATCATTTTTGTTGGAAAATCATTCCCTAGTTTGATATTTGCAAAAGAAAAATTGATTCTTTTTTTTTTTTTTGAAAAGCTTCAAAATATTTCATCATTAGAGCTTCTTGATCTTCAGACCTTTTGCTTTTAGGGGGCTTTTGATCAAGTTGACCCAAATTTTAGCTCCAAATTGCTGGTTGTTGTGACAAAGCATGACAATTTCTTGATCGGATTTATTAAGATACTTTAGCGGTTCACATAGCATCCTAAGGAATTTGATGGCTTTGTCCAGTTGTCATATTCAAAGTACAAAAACAGTTCAAAGTGCAAAAGCAATCCGAAGACATTGCTGGTGTGTGTGCATATTGATGTGTGTCTTATTAGAGAATGAAAAGAAAATGAAGAGGGAAAAGAAAATGAAAAAGAAAAAGAAGAAAAAACAATATATATATATATAAAAAAATGAGAAGGGCGTAAAGTGTAATCTTTAAAAAGATATGGGTTATTGTACAATTTTTAGGAAAAAAATAATATGATAATTTAATCACACTATTATCTAAGTTAAAACAAAATTGGGATTGGGAGCGTGTGTAATCTTTTTAACAACTTCAGGACTCAATTACCAGCATTTGCTTTAGTGGTATGGTTCTCACTTTGTATGCAAGAGATCCCTAAATCGATTTTCAACATATGTAATATCATTTGTATGTCATGTAATATTGGTCTAAACCTCCCTTTAAATCCAAAAAAAAAACTTTAGGACTCAATTTGTAATTATGGAACCACAAAAATGTAAGGGTAAACTACACAAGACCCCGCTATGTTTTTTTGACACTACACAATACCCACCTGTGGTCTAAAAATTGCATAATACCTCCTTATGATTTGTGAAACTAAACATACGTATTCCCTCCTTACCTTTTCGTCAACAAAGATAACAGAATTGCATTTAATCGACTTGTTCTTGTTATTTGAATCATTATGTGCCTATACTACATTAAAAGTAAGTAGAATTAATGATAATTAGAAAGTAGAATACAAAGTAATAAGCATAATAAGGGCATTATGGTACATAAGCTATTTTAAGCTAGCAATTAACATGTGGCAACACTAGAACTTTCTATCTAAGCCAAACAAAGTCATAAAATCTAACAAAATAAAAGAAATAAAAAGAAGATAAGAGAGAGATGTGAGATATCGTTATAAGAGAAAAAAAAAAAAAAGAGAAAGCAAACAACTAGGGCAAAACTGTGAGGGAAGAAGAGAGAAGGAAAAAGAAGAAAAATGAGGGAAATCTTGTTTTCTGACACAATTTCTAGCTCTTTTGTGCTTTCTCTACAAGAATAAGGCAAGGGGTTCATGTATTTGTGTATTTTCTTGTAGTTTAAAGAGTGGTAAGTTTATGTGAATGCTAGGAAATGATGGTTTAAGCAATAAAATTTCATATTAACATGATCAATGCAAAGAACTTGTGCAAAATGCTTTAGAAAGTTAGAAATTTTGTATGTTGTTTAATATGTAGGTTATGGTTATATTATGGTATGGTAGACTTAGCTATGGAATCATGTTCTAGAATGTTTATTGCAAGAATTTGTGTATTATAACTCTTGGTAGTTAGAATTTTATGTAAATGATCTAGTTGTGTAGTATGTTGCATAATATGTAGTTTACGTGTTTGATAAAATGCTTGAATGATTATTCTTGGCTCAATCGAATTGCTCAACACCTACATATATGTAAATTCACACAAATAAAGCTTAAAAGGTCAAAATTTTAGCCTTTTAGGGGTTGTTTCGCGGCCGAACAGTATTTTTCAGCATTTTCCAATAGTTCCAGCATTTTCTAGCTTTGGATTTCAAGTGGAATGTTACTTTCTTTTTGTTGCTAGTTAACTGGATGCTTAAACTGTTACTAAACTTAAAGGTACTCCCGAGTAAGCTTCTAGCTATTGGAAAATGGGTAAAACATATGTGTATGCAAGTGAATGTCTTAAAGGAATGCTTAAGTGGATATAATTTCATACGTGTTTGTACTTTGATTATTAATGATTATGGAGTGATATCGCTTATTCTAATGTGAGAGGGGCAACCTACTTTGTTGTCCTCTCATTTTAAGTGCTCATTGAATGAATGTTTTAATGATTGAATGCGTGATATCGTAAGGTTGGAATCTTTGATCAAGACACGGTTGTGTTGTGTCTCCACTGGGTGGCAGCGGGCTTGCCAGTGGTTACATGACCTCCACGACCTATTCCCTTACTCGCTTGGTCGGTAAAGGCCTTGTGGTGTTGGATCGTAGGATTTTGAGATACATCTGGAGTATACCCACTAGTGATATAAGGGATTATCTACATCGCAATCGCAAAGGAGCAAAGAAGTGGGAGTGATAAGGTTGGAATGAAATCGTATCCTTTACTTGAGTGTTTATATAGTTTTATATTACTTCATTGAGTGCTTTCATGCTTCTTGTTATTGTCTAATGCCTACTTAATGTATATTTATTGCTTTCATACATGTTACTTGGCATATGTGCATCATGAAAAGGTTTTCAAAAGCCTCCCTGTACCCCCCTCACTGAGCTAGTGGTTGATCACCCCATTTATTCAACAAATTCAGGTGAAGCTGAAGCTGAAGTAGCCCCTCAAGAAGAAGATTGAAGATAATTTGCTTGTTTCCTTAAAAGGTTGGCATGTGTTTTGGCTATGATCTAGGAATGTGGATTATGATGTTTTGCAAGTTGTATAGCTCGTTTTGCAACAAAGTTTCATTGTGCACATATTGGATCATAGCTTTTGACTTGTAGAAATTAAATGAGCTAGTTGTAAGTTTATGAACTACGTTGGAAATGTAACTAAAGCACATTTAGCTTCATTTTGGACTTGGAATTGTAAATGTTGCTAGGTTTGTATAGACTTATTATGGAAAAATGTTGTGTTTAACATGATATGCATAAATAGAGTTTCAAGAAGTTGTCTTGTGTATTTGTTGTTGGCTTTGAGCATAATTGTACAGGTGTTGGAATATCCGTAATATAGAGGAAACTCTATCCGATTTTTGTCGTGTTCAAACTTGACTTTTAGGAAGGGGTTGGGGCTACAGACATAGGGGGGTAGGGTAGGATAGGGATGCTGAAGTGGGATGGGGTGGGCTGGGTGGAGCTGATGGGGGGTAGGGTGGAGGGGTAGAAGGTGGCTAACGGGGTATGGGGTATGGGGTGGTGGGCTGAGAGGTTGACAGTGGGGATGAGGGGTTGGGAAGGGTGAGGTGAGGAAGATGATGATTTTTAAAAAAAAAGTTTTTTGGATGAAAAGAACGGGATGAGAGAGAATAAAAAAGAGAAAAAAATTGTACAAGATAAGGGTAAATATGTCATTTTACTAAATTTTTAACGGCGTTAGTTTAAAAGAGACGGAGGGAGGGTTGGAATTTTTGATAGTTTTGCTAACACAGGGGGGGGGGGTTGATATATATGGGTTTTACAGGGGAATGGAATGATATTTATCCTTTTATTTATATGTCAACACCAATCATTTTGCACATCTTTTAAATCTAAATATCAAGGATAATTTGGACTTTTTGGTGCCTACTTTGTCCATATTCTGACCAGCTTTGGCATGTATCAGTCGCTGGCTCTTTCACTTGTCTTGTCATTTTCGTTACATTTTTGTCGTAGCCAGAGAGAAATGTTTAAGGATTAAGTGCTATATAGAAAGACATCAAAGTTAATAAATCTTAAATTATTTTCATAAATGTCCTATTAATCTACTTTCTTGACAAATCTTAAATTAGTTCTTCCTCTGAAATAGATCAATCTAGCCATGAGGAAATTGCAGCCGATTAAGTACTGATAAAGTGACAACTATGACTAAATGATGATGATAGTTTAAACGGAACAAATTAGAAGACAGTGTTACCAATTCAAAATTGAAAACCGCTTGAGAAAATAATTCCAGTGCTGGCAGAAGCATAATTCACACCTCAAATCATATCTTCCAAATTTCTAGTCTGCCCAAGATAACTTGGCACAAATGGTAACCCAAGATGCACAACTAATCAAATTCACAAAAAAAAAAAGGAAAAGAACAATACAAGTTATTGAGAATCAAGAAAAAAATAAGTTAAAAACGTATCAAAAAGTGAATTCAATCAAGAAAATAGAGCTCTATCAAATAGTGAATTCAATCAATAAAATAAATAGAACTAATAATTCAGGGTAAAGAGATCCCATATGTCCAAGCCTTTTTATTATTGTTGTTAAATATCTATCCAGGGCATCGACAAATTATTCTCTAATTTCCCAGCTTTAAAGTATAAGACTGGCTCTTTTTTCTCTGTTACTCACCTTTCATTTGCAGATGACATAATCATCTTCTCCAATGGCAGCAAGAGTGCTATTAAAAAGTTGATGAATTTTCTGAATCACTATGAACATGTCTCTAGACAGCAAGTCAACAAAGATAAAAGTGGTTTAATTATGGACAAAAAAAGTTCCTAGCTCTAGAATCGGCATCATAGCTGGTGCTTCAGATTACAAGCAACAACAATTTCCATTCAAATATCTTGGAGTACCCCTTTACAAAGGTGCTAAAAAGTCTGCTCTTTTTGATGAGTTTTTTCAAAAAATTAACAACAAGCTCACAGGTTGGGAACTAAAAACCTTATTCCTAGAAAAAGACTACAAAGAAGATTAGGAGCCGTTGCCATTCCCCTATTTGAGACATTAGGCATTTTCGTGCAAGTATGAGTTCGTTGACTGCGTAAGGGCGATCTATCTTGAAGACGAACTCCAAGCAAAAACATCAAAGAATTATCTGAATAGATCTATGTATTGTCAAATATCTTTCATTTGAGAAGCTTGCACTTAGGAATACAAGGCGAGGATTGTCAACAGTCCCGAGCATCCTCTCCTTCATGCCTTGTTATTTGATGCAGATAATCCTTCCTACCAAGGAAGTTTTTCATAAAATTGAAAGACTTTTCAACAAATTCCTTGGGGGAGACAGAGCTGATTCCAAAAAATTGCGTTGGACTTCTTGGCATAAACTTTGTTTTAAAGAGATGGCATTGGAAGGGAGACTTAAATCTGGCAGCCTCCTTCTATTGTTCTTATGAAAGACCACCGTCTTATGTGCCTAATATTGTGAAGTTCAGAAAACCCGCTGTTGGCTTTTACAAGCTCAACATTGATAGGAGGTGGGGGAATTCTTCGTGACTGTAAGAAGGACCTTATAAAAGGGTTGCAGTTTTGCAAAGAGAAAAGAATTTGCAATTTTTGGCACAAATGGTAACCCAAGACGCACAACTAATCAAATTCACAAAAAAAAAGAAGGAAAAGAACAATAAAAGTTATTGAAAATCAAGAAAAAAAAAGAAGTTAAAAACATATTAGATAGTGAATTCAATCAAGAAAATAAAACTCTATCAAATAGTGAATTCAATCAAGAAAATAAATAGAAATAATCATTCAAGAAAACAAAACATAGAATAGGGTCTAAATTTAGATACATAAACCAAATCACCAAGATAGTCGACAGAGAATTGTGTAGGCCATGGGAATTTGTTAGGTGCGTGGGTGAGTTTGTATTTGTGTATTGGCGGGTAATGGTGTGGCAGTTGAATTTAAGATCGAAAACCCGAAAATGCCCTCCGGTTGGCTATGCATAATTTGTAAACATTCATGTAATTGAATCTGTTCTTGGTTCTTCACTGTTTTGCGTATCAAATTATGAATGAATTTAGACAAGAAGAAGTTAATCAGAGATAGGATTCTGAAATGCTTATAATTAACAAACCGCCCATGTAAGAATTTGAGTCCTTGTGTGAGTATAGTGTTTCCTAATGCATTATACTAGATTGCATCACAAGTTACAGTTATACTAGTATATATATGTATGCCAATCTAGCTAGCCGCACAATATTCATCATTACAAAACCTAGTTAAGATTGTGAGTTATTGCGGTATTATAGACATCAAGAGAGTGATTTGTGAGATTTGTTGGTGATAATATAGGAATAGTAAAGATGAACAGCAGTAGTGTTCATATTCCTGAAGGTTTTCTATTCATGCCTTCGGATCAAGAATTGCTTCTATCATTCCTGACGAGAAGGCTTTTGAGGCAGCCATTGCCATGGGAGGGGATCGTTGAAAGAGAGCTTTACGTGGAGAAAGCAAATGCTTGGGATTTGTTTACCGAGAATGATCCTTGGAACATCCTAGTTACTGATGATGACGATGATTCGAGCAAGGTTAAGAAGACTATCTATGTATTTACTAAATTGTCGAAGCTTGGGAGGCAGGGTAATAAGAACGTTATTCGAACAGCGGGCTGTGGTAAATGGCATGGACATTCGGCGCCAAAAGATATTGTGAAAGGCAAAACGAAAACGAAAATAGGCTCTAAAAGGATGTTCACGTTTAAGTCGACTAAGAAAGATTTTGATGGAAAAGGGCATTGGATTATGCATGAATATTCTCTTTCGGATGATGGCTTGATAGGCATTGGAAGCACGGACTATGTTGTTTGCAGAATTACAAAGGACCAATCGAAAAACTTCAAGAAACAAGAAAATTCTGAAATCATACTTGTATCAGAAGCTGATACTCAAGATTTGGGCAAGAGAAAGTCGAGAGAGGAGATTTATATTCCCCAAGAAGAGAAGACACCACGATGGAGTTTTCCGGGTGAGCATCATGTTACAATTGGTGTCGATACAGATATGGTACAAGGAAATCTTTGGGCTACGTCATCATTCGGAGTGGACTCGACCATGTCTATAGAACAGTTGCCTCAATTGCCTTGGTACCCTAATAATGGGTCACAAGCAGAGGCAGAGGTACACATGAACAATGGAGTAATGGAAGCTGCAAACGAAACTGCCACCAGACCCATGGAAGAATCGATTCAAAACGATATGGTGAATGTTGATGCCTCTGCAGTGAATTCTTACATGCCTGAGGACCTACAGCATCCTATTGCAGATCCTGCAGAGAATATTGATACTTCTGCAGCAAATCCTATTATGCCTCAAGGCCTCCATCATTCTGAAAGATTGCAAGATGATGATGATGATGATGATATGGACATATATGCGTCCAACTTGCAAGACATATTATTAGCAGATAGCGCTGCGGAGCTTGATAGCAATATGAAGCCTGATCATATTTCAAATGTAATTGCCACCAGCTCCATGGAAGAAGCGGTTCAAAACAATGCGGAGCATATTGACGCTTCTGCAGCAAATTTTGAGATCCTCCGAGACATAGAGAGTTCTACTGCAGAATATGAACGTTTGCAAGAGAATGATGAAGAAAATATGTCCTTTATGAATGGCATATTTTTAGGAGATATCCCTGAGGCAGATTCTTTTTAGCTCGGCAGAGCTTCACACTTCGAATTTCATGCCAGAATCGTTTCGGGATTCATTGGAGCCCAGTTGCTGATTAAGATCTCTCCACAACTTGTTGATATGCTTCAAATTGTCAAGCTTCTTAAGGAACAATCAGTGATGAAGAAACGAAGAGTGCTAAATTGTAATAGATTTTTTATAGTATATGATCTTCCGATGTAAATTGTAGAACTACGTGCAGCTTGATCTTTG
This sequence comes from Ehretia macrophylla, assembly GCA_037974665.1. Lineage (NCBI taxonomy): Eukaryota > Viridiplantae > Streptophyta > Magnoliopsida > Boraginales > Ehretiaceae > Ehretia > Ehretia macrophylla. The sequence goes on from CM075773.1 coordinate 63,416,275, forward strand.
ATATCACTTGTTGTCAAAGTACGTAGGCAGCCTAATTAAGGGTTCAGCTGCTTTTAAATACAAAATCTAATTTTGTGTATTTCTTCATAAATATTACAAACTCAGAAAGTTTTGTTTCATAAAGTACTTACTTGATCAGTTTTTAGTACATTTGGTTTACTCTCCTTACAAATGCAATTGTGTTGTCAATTTTGTTCTCTGATACTGTTGGAGTTTATGGATTGCTTTTAGTTTTCACCAATTTAGCCTGTGAATTCTGATAGATTAAAAGTTCTATCACTGAAAACAATAAAAGCTTCAGCAGATGTGTATTAAATAAAATTTCAGCTCGATGCTAATGTGTTCTAATGCAGAATAAGATTCAGCAGCCATATTGACCCATAAACCAATTACAATAGTAGCTAAGAATCTGTTTTTCACAGATATACTCCTACACAAAAGATGCAGAATCATCACCAATGCTTCCCAATTATCAGCTAGTCATATAAAATAACTTGTCTGAGACATAAATAGAGAGGTTACACTTTAAAACGATCTTTTGAGCATGAGAGACCTACTGTCGCGTCACGTGAGCCCTGCTACGATGCCACATATCATGAGGACGTATTTCCTAAATAGAATAGCGATGGAAGCACCACAAATATATTCACTCGTACCTCAATTGAAAGCATAAAGAGTAGTACTACATACAAATAGACATTCTTTTATATGGAAATCACAATTTCTTTTATTGGTTTTCTTTACTCTTTCCTTTCTTCTTCTTTTTTTTCAGAAAAATGAGGGATGGGGTAGAATATAAGTGAATACAAAAAAAATGGCATGTTTCAGGTTCCATACCCTTTGTTCTTTCTTGTTCTGGCATGCCAATTAAATGTTACAACTCTAAGACGCCCTTCCTTTTTTTATTTTCTTTGGGTTACAATAAAGGCTGAAATTGTGGTTAGAACTCAAAATATCCTATTACATCTGTTGCTACCCGACGATTCCATCTAATTGTTTGGTCACTTAGGCTCTTTTATGTATTAAAGAACTTGTTTTTTAACCATGTAGCTGAGAAAAAGTTTGAAGGAGTCGACTTTGTGAACTCTAATTTGACTGTGTCATGATTTGAAACTGTATTCGTATATAGCCTAAGATAAGTCCCTCCAGAGAAAAGATCGCATGTGACATAAAGTGCATTTTTAGGGAAGTAAGATTGTGTATTATTTACAAAAATACGTAGAAAGTAACAGGATTCACATTAATAACCTTTTACTCGGTTATTATAACAACGAGCATCTAGATAAGGATGTCATTTTCAAAGTTCCATACTCTATAAATATCCCTATTGTTAGCGTAGTTCCTAAACTTTTCAGTGCTGAGTTAGAATCCTATTCTAACTAAGAATTCTTGTGGTTCCGGAGGATCCAACTATATATCGAAGAACCAGGAACTAAGAGCAGTGTATAATTTGTACTTGATCCCAAGTTGAATCTTTATAAATAGTTGTTCCTCACTTGGTGCCCTACTCATAGATATCTTAAATTCCTTTCTTTTCGTAAGTGGAAAAATAGAAACACGAAAAGAACTGTATGAGTGTTGTATTCCGAAACATCTTGTTGTCACAATTGAGGATGATCCATGTAGTGATTTGGTCCCAATTTCACAAATTGGCTTTGTATTTGGTAAGTTCCACCCCTTTCCTTCAAATTCTTCAGAAAAATTCACATTCGAGAAACAAATGATCTGGTCTCTAATCCTTAGTGACAAAAAATGCAGTCGGGGTCAATTGGGATTCCTCAAGAAACAAGTGGAAAAAAATTAGATAACTTATCAAGCCACGCATGCCATGCACAAAAACACATGATTGGGTACAGGGAAAATCCACATGGGGAACCGTAGGGGTTGCAGTCCCTACTGACTTAAAAAAATGTTTAAAATTCTATGTATTTTTCGGAAAAAAAAATAGATATATATCTATGTATTTTAGTTTTTAAAAAATAGTTACTCCCACTGACAAAAATTTTGAATCTGCCCCTACTTAAATATGTGATACTTGAGCCATATGATTCTGGACCAGTACACAGGATTGCATTTTGGCCTGCTAAGATTCCATGTAGAGGAAACTGAGAAGTAACCATCTAACCTGCTAAGTAACTTTGTCTTGTCTATTTATGCTCGGAAGAATTCCTCCTAAATTCTCTGCAATATTGTAAAAAAGAGAGTCGTTATTTAGAAGTTCGGACCCTTTTTTTGGGTGTCTTAGGAGAGAAATTGACTTTTTTAACACATACTCACTCAAACTGGCATGGCCATTGGTGGAGCGAAGTGGACTTGAGGGGATGCATGAAATTTGAAGAAAAAGAAATGTCTCTTTTTCTTTTAATACCCTCTTATGTTTATTTTTTTCCCTTTCCTCTTGCTTTTCTCTCTTCATTTTCTATTTCTATTCTCTTATTCTTAAATAATTTTTTAATTTATTTTCTATATTTGGAAGACTATTTGTATTTATCATTGTGTATGAATTTCAATTCATTTATTTTTAGAATATTTTTAACATTTTTAAGTTAAACTTTTCTAGTATAATTGTACATTTATTTCAATTTTAAACTTTTTTAATGAGTTTTAGATTCTTTTTTATTTTTAATTGATTATACTTGTATGAGAAGCTGATACTCAAGATTTGGGCAAGAGAAAGTCGAGAGAGGAGATTTATATTCCCCAAGAAGAGAAGACACCACGATGGAGTTTTCCGGGTGAGCATGATGTTACAAATGGTGTCGATACAGATATGGTACAAGGGAATCTTTGGGCTGCGGCATCATTCGGAGTGGACTCGACCATGTCTATAGAACAGTTGCCTCAATTGCCTTGGTACGCTAATAATGGGTCACAAGCAGAGGCAGAGGTACACATGAACAATGGAGTAATGGAAGCTGCAAACGAAACTGCCACCAGACCCATGGAAGAATCGATTCAAAACGAAATGGTGAATGTTGATGCTTCTGCAGTGAATTCTTACGTGCCTGAGGACCTACAGCATCCTATTGCAGATCCTGCAGAGAATATTGATACTTCTGCAGCAAATCCTATTATGCCTCAAGGCCTCCAGCATTCTGAAAGATTGCAAGATGATGATGATGATGATGATGATATGGACATATATGCGTCCAACTTGCAAGACATATTATTAGCAGATAGCGCTGCGGAGCTTGATAGCAATATGAAGGCTGATCATATTTCAAATGGAATTGCCACCAGCTCCATGGAAGAAGCGGTTCAAAACAATGCGGAGCATATTGACGCTTCTGCAGCAAATCTTGAGTTCCTCCGAGACATAGAGAGTTCTACTGTAGAATATGAACGTTTGCAAGAGAATGATGAAGAAAATATGTCCTTTATGAATGGCATATTTTTAGGAGATATCCCCGAGGCAGTTTCTTTTTAGCTCGGCAGAGCTTCACACTTCAAATTTTATGCCAGAATCGTTTCGGGATTCATTGGAGCCCAGTTGCTGATAAAGAACGATCTGTCCTCAACTTGTTGATGTGCTTCAAATTGTCAAGCTTCTTAAGGAACAATCAGTGATGAAGAAAGGAAGACTTGTAATTTGTAACAGATCTTTGATAGAACTACGTGCAGCTTGATATTTGATATCAGTCGGTGTCAAAGTACGTAGGCTATTTGATAGAACTACGTGCAGCTTGTAATTTGTACCTAATTAATGCTGGTGACAATAAAATTAATGTTGTTCTTTATTCAATCAGTTTCTATCGCATTTGGTTTACTCTCCTTATCATATGTAATCATGTTGTGAATATTGTCCTCTCATTACCGTTCGAGGATTGCTTTTGGTTTTCACCTTTATACCCTTTAAATTCTGATAGGTTATTATAATACAATTGGTTAGGTATACGGTTAAATTCCAACTCGCAATTTCATACATGTAAACTAAAATTCTGGATATTCATAACAATAGTAAGCAGCTAATTAAGTAGTCTGAAAACTATCAATGCTGCAGTTGAAATCTGCAATGGTTTCAACTGTTAGAAATCATATGAGGTGCCAATGTAACAGACATCAAACTTTTGATCATTGATGAAAAATTCTAGATGCTCTACTTTGGATTGAAAGTAGAGTGGAAATTTTAGATGTTACTTTTTAATATCTCTTACATTTTTTGGATCTGGCTTGCAATGGATTGGTGATGCAGTGAAAACCAAGTTGCTCCACGGGCAAAACAGTGGAAGATTATCCATTTGTTTCAGAACCTGATTGACAAAATTTGCATATCAGCCACACACAAAAACTCTGCTTTTGGGCCTAAATTAGCTAAATTATTTTATTTGAACTAAGGATTAAAAATTAAACTTTTGTTGGATTAGGCTTTTTAGTAATTATTTGACCCCAAGCCAATAAGTGTATTTCTAACCTAGAGTAGCCTATAAAATCTCTCAAGTTGTAGCCTAAATACATTCAGTTATTATGCCTAAGCCTTGAACATTTTTCACAACCTTGGATTTTATCACTATTTACATTCTTGTTCATGTGAAAGTCTTGGATATCTTGAAGTTTAGTGATTAATTCTTCTTAGAGGTAAGTGGTCTAATCCTCACCTTTGTAAATTTCTATATTTTTGTCCTATTACGATTATGATTTATAGAATTATTCGAAATTATTTGGATTTAGAAATTTATTATGTATACTTTAAAATTTTCCACAAGCATTGTTATTTTATGGCAAACAAACGAAGCCTAAATTTTAATGATATCCTCAAGAACTAAAAGGCTCAATTTAACAGAGGTGCAATATCTACAAATTTGACAATAGATCCAAATGGGATGTTGATAGGAAGGGGGAAAGCCTTATGCATATTGGACTATCAACAATATAGCAAGAGTAGTAATAGTTTTCAATGCAATCTTACTAAGAGACTAGGTTTTCGATTTTTAGAACCAATGACCCACAATGGTATAAGGATATTGTTTACCAAAGTATTATCAATCAATAGCATTGACTAAAACAAAATCACTTATTGCCATCCATCTATCATTTTTATGAATAACTAAACAATCATGAAGGATGCTTAATGATTGATAACATAAAGATTCAACCAAATGATTCAAATAAGGCAATTACAATTGGTGTATAAAAAATAAGGGGTAAGTCTTATATTACATCAAAACTTTTCGTTTAACTCATAAATACATGATCAAGTTTTCCATTCTAAATAGTGAGTATAAGTATAAATGGAACAATGTCATTTTCTAACATAGCATGCAAAACAAAATTTATATAAAAGTAATTAATAGTTAGTTACACATCCCTAAAAAAATCCTCAATGAAAATAGATTCAATAGAATGCATGATTATTATAATTGACAAGGACTAGAGTATCTTAACCAAGAGATTCCTCAAAGTTTATTCAAATAGATCAGACTCTGGTTCAGTAAATAATATAAAGAATGAAAGTGATTTCATGTTAGTGAGAATTCTTAGTTAACACTTAAAACAGAAAAAAATAATAATGAATGAATGAAATGAGACATGCAATGAAGTAAAAACCTTAATTACATTAGTTACGTTTGAGAATCCATACCTCGTAGAGCAAAAACCTAGTTACTCATTCCCACCTAGGTCTCAAATGATCAATGAACCTAGTCTCTGACACTAATCTATCACGCCCCCAAAATTTGCTTAGGTAAATCTCAGAAATACAAATACGGCACACTAAGAAAGATGACCTTCCTACAATGAAAAGTGCAAAATTAAGGCTTCGTTTGTTAGCCGTAAAATAACTTGTTGAAGGAAAATGTTTTCCTGAAAAATATTTTCCTGAAAAATGTTTTATGATGTTTGGTTGTCACACTGAAAAATATTTCTGGTTTTTGGTTGTCACACTAGAAAATATTTTCTGGTGTTTGGTTGTGACACTGGAAAATATTTTAAAGTCTTTGGTTGTTATTAGAAAATACCTTTCAGTGAATTTTTTTTACAAAAAGAACGAATTTTATTCTTAGAGAAATGTTTACAAAAAAAAATGAATGAATTTTATTATTACAAAAATATTAGTAAATAAAAAAATTGCAAATAGAATTTAAGAAACAAAAAGAAGAACTAATTCATCTAAAAAAAATTAAAGTATGAAAGTTGCCATATACAATAATAAGCCCGTAAAACACATACAAGCATCTATACTGATATAAATTAGATCTTAACTAATTTAAGCATCATACTACAAAGGGTCGTAATATTACCAACATACATAATAGTTCAAGCATATCCATAATAACATAATCATATCCACCATAGTTGAAACAAATCATCCATAATATAATACATAGCCTAACATTAAACATATCAACCATAGTTTTTGACAAAAACAATATCCATCATAGTTGAAGCAAATCATCCATAATATTATACATATATAATATTAAACATTCATGGACTTTCATCAACTATGGTTCTGAATGAAATTGAAGATCCAAAGCCTTCGAAGTTCACTGTTTTTGGCCATAAAAGCTTTAGCTTGAATCTCCTACTCCACAAGGTAGTCAAATACAGACGCAAGAGTGATGTCATCAAAGCCTTCAGTTTTCATAACCTCCATATAAAGATCAGTTACAATAAGTTCACTTTGGCTCAGCCTGTCAATTGCATTAGCTAGTTGCCCAAGTTTCTCTGCTATTAGCACAAAGGCTGGATCTTCCACATTTCAGCGTCTCTTGCGATGAGACCTTGTACTTGAAAGACGAGTAGAAGAAGATGTGTCCATCGTCTTGTTCATGCTCACTTCCACATCAAAATCATCCACTGGTGTGGAGTCAACTTCAATAGCTTATTCCATGTTGATGTCAGTGAAGGACTTTGCAAAGTTTCCCGTCGCCATATCTTTGCCAACTACCAAAGTCATCGCATCATACATCTTAATCTCCATGTTCTAGTATTTTTCATGATTTGGATGAGCCTGTTATGAAAATAGAAGTACGAAGCAAACATCAAGAAACATAAATATATATAGAGTTTTATATAAAGGGTCGAAATATTACTGCCACTACAACTTCATACACATGTTTGTCACATGTGATCATCTTCATGCTGTCATCACAATCGAAGCCACTTTTTGCTTTGAGTTGTGTAATTATCTTCCATTATTTTTTGATAGTCCTCAAATGGTTTTCAACATGAATAACTTGACAATCAACATCAAATTTATCAACAATTGCTTTGGAAACATTTACAAAGTTTTCGGTCTTGAAAGTGGATGAAGGTTTGTTTCCCTTCATTGCCTCCTCAACCAATAATTCCATAAGTGTGTGGGACATTGGCTTTGACCACCAAATTGTTTAGCTTTACCCTTTCAATCCTTTGATGTATTCATGACTACATACAAACATTTAAGGTTGAGGTAAAATAAATAATCAACCAACCAATCCAATTTATAACAAACCATAACAGTCTATAGTAAAAAACCATAATAGTCATGCACTTGACCAATAATTCAATTCATCCAATTCATAATTAAACATAATAGTCCATAATAAACATCAATTCATAACAAACCATAGAAAAAATCTAACAAACTAGTCAATACAACAATATCCAAGAAGAACATTACATAATAGTAAACAATCCAAGATATAACTCATGCATTAAGTATCTAAAGTATTGTTGTAATCATTCCACATCATCGTAGCTATCATTTCTCTTCTTGCCAACTATTCTCAGTTTTCTTCCCTCTCCTGTCTTTGACTAAATGTAGGCGTACGACTTTCTATGCAAACATTTTCTTCAAATTCATCCATTATGAAATCATGCGGATAAATGACCATTACGAGGTTATGAAGGATGCAACTTCCCAAAACAACGTCAACTTGTGTTTGGTATCACCAATGAGATTGAGCATCAATTACACGAAAGCGTTTTTTCAATATTCCAAACCTGCATTCAATGGTGGTCCTCAACGAGGAGTGACGAAGGTTAAATAACTCCTTCTCATTTTCAGGTGGATGTTCACTAAATTCCGTAAGATGATATCTGACACCACGATAAAGGGAAATGATTCCATTACGGATGCCATATCTAGCATCACCCAAGTAATACTTGCCTACAATTAAATAGGAAATTGTGTAATTATTTTCAATTTCATATGTATATATATACGCATACACGATTACAAGTCTATTTCTAATACCTTCAAGAATCTTAAGACCGCCTTGCCTCGATAGTGCATCAGTCAATACAATTGAGTCATGTGCACTTCCTTCCCAACCAGCAAAAACATAAGTGAATCTTAAATCAAAAGTGATGGCTGCCAATACATTTTGTATTGTTCTATCTTTACGACCACGAAATTTTCCTTGAAATTCAAATGGGACATTTGCATCAACAAGAGTTCCATCTATTGCTCCCACACAATCCTATTGATAAACATTTCTAATCAAATTTTTAAGAAGATTAATGTAAAAGGAAAATGTCATTTTTAATAAACATAAAACTTACCTAAAAAAATGGATAAAATCTTGTGCTGTTTGCAATTTGGGAAGGTGTTGAAAGCTCTAGGTCTTTTATGACATATTTGTACCATTTTAAAATTGCAGTCAACACAATCTTAAAGTATCGATGGACAGTCTCCACTGATCGGTAAAATCTTCTACTAATAACCCAAAACCTAAGATTGTGTCCTAATATTTGTAGGAACATCATAACTTGTTCCTTAACAGACAAATTTATGGTTGGCCGCAATAAATTATTTATAGTTAGAAGATCACAAAGTTTATTAAAAACTATAGGTTTCATACAAATTTGCTCAACACAATGAGTGTCAGAGCGACACAATATACTGTTCATATAAAAATCTCTCTCACACTCTGCATGTAATCGAGGTTGTCTATGTACAGACTATTTATGCTTAAGTTTTCTTAAATTGACATGACATACAGCTAGAGGAATTGCAATCATATATATGGTCATCACACGAATTTTTTTCCTGTGATCCATAGAAACTTTCTGCTGCTGCATAATAATATATAATAATGACAACTATTACTACACAGTGTAATAAAAATCAAAAAAGAGTTAGTTTTATAACATAGATGTAACTAATTGCAATATACAGTGAAAGAGCCTTTAGAGAATATTTCAGAAACAGAGCTATTAAAATCATAGTTGAAGCACATACTCCATGGCATAAGCCAGTCTTAACTAGGTACCATTATTTGGATATCTCATTTAACATACTGTATGAGCCATCAAATAGAGAAAAGTACAGCTAACACGGTCACCAGTTTCGATAAAGTAAAACAATATTGCACGAAAAGAAGAAAAACAAGCATGTCAAAATGCAAATTGCAACAAGCACAAAGCAACAAGAAAATACACATTCTAGTTCCTTAAAAAGCAAATCAAAACAGACAATGTAAACAAGATCCATCTTCATAAGATTAAATTTCCATTATCACAATCATTTCACTAACTTCAACAACAAAACAGAAAATTAACAACCTTTGCAAAAACAAAAATTGAAAAAAAAAACACAAATGAGCAAATCATTATATATTTGAATGTGCTAAGAAAGATTCCATTCTCATACCTTATTGAAACTCTACACCAACTTTCAAACCACAAATCTCATAAATTCCATAACCACACCAAAATCAAACTCTAATAGTAAAAAAGAGCTCTAACACCACATTTTCAAAACACCCAAATCAACACACAACTCAAAATCGCAAATTATTGAACTTGCAACCTTTAACTTTCACTTAAATCAACAAATGTGATTCACCAAATCCAACCTAAGATGGTGCCTGTTGACAACACTACAATCAATCGTGTCTTTCACCAACACAAATATATATATATATATATATATATATATATATATATATATATATATATATATGCTTGTTAAAAAGAAAAAAAAAAAAAATATGAAAAAGTAAAAAAAACATGGATTGCAAGACAATGTTGTTAACTAACCAAAAAAAATCATAAATAAAAAAATATGCTTGTGAAAGCTATGAACATTGGCATCTTTTAAGAAGAAAAAAAAAGAAATCAGAAATATATAGTGACAATGTTGTGAAAATTTTAAAATAATAATAAAAAAAATATATATATGTACCTTGATCTAGATCTAATGTTGTGGTAGGATAAGGTGTGAGAGAGAGAAGAGAGAGACGGTGAAGGCAAAAGCTTTAGCAGCCGCACTTTTTTATGAGATGAGAGAGAAAACGGTAGGTAAAAAGTGAATGCACAACTGATGTAAAATATTTTCTTCTCCCATTTTACACCCATTTTAACTACAACTTTTCCTTTGACTGAAAATATTTTACCATTGACTATATTTTTCGTCCTACCAAACACCGTAAAATGTTTTATGTGGAAAACATTTTACGGGAAAATATTTTACGGCAAACAAACGGAGCCTAAATGAAAAATTTTAAATCACAATTATATATATGCTACGAGCAATCAAAGCATCTAATTCTACCATCACGTAGTGGAATAACTTCTTCCAAAGTCTCAAACCAACCTAAGAAATTAAAACTCATAAGTCTAAGTGAAATAATCAATTTATTCCTAACTAAGAAATCCAAAAGAGTTGTATTAGCTATTCATCAAGGTTGTCTCAGCCCCAAGCCAAAACCAAAGTCTATCCTTACCTTTTACAAAGAAAAACATTTTTACAAAATAAGAAACAAATCTCAGTAAGTGGTAATCTCCCAAAAAAACTCTTGGGATCTTTAAAATATTCTTATATGTTAAATAGTCTTATTATCATAGTTCATAGTTCAAAAACGATGAAGTTCATGCAAAAATCATAATTTTTGATGTATAGAATAATAAAAGTTCATGTCAAACCAAATTCATATGCCAAGATTTCCTAATGCCAGAAATCATAGTCAAATAAATCCAATATTCAAGTTTAATTAAGCATTTATCCTCTGCCATCGAGTAAAAAATATTGGCAATTATCCTCCTGCATAGAGTTGGAAGTATTAGACTTTGGAAATAATTGAGAAAAATATGTAACTCTTGTGGAGTTTGCATACAACAATAGCTACCATGCCAGTATTCAGATGTCACCATTTGAGGCCCTATATGTGACGCCCGAAATTTAGCCATGCATTTAATTACTGTTGCATCCCTTGTTTGCGCATTTCCTTTTGTGCTTTATTAACTGTCTTTTTTAGCTACTATTCACTCCATTTTCAAACTGCATTCTATTAGTGAATTAGCATTTTTATTAAATCATATTAATTGTTAGAGGAGTGGGAAAAAATGTGTAATTGAGCTAGAGGCGATAGGAGAGCTCGTTTAGAAAATGATTTTAGTAGTTAAATGAATAATGTTACGTAACAACTTTAGAGATTTAATTAGCTAGTCTATGTTTTACATCTTAGACTCGTTTTAAGTCTATAACGCGCATTCTAGTGACCTTTTAAATACCCAAACTTGACCCTACCCAACTATGCACCTTATATTATACACATTAGCTCATAACTTAGCAAAACAAAACAAAAAATAGAGCAAAATCACTGTAGCAGGGCCGAGAGGTTCAAGGAAAGGGAGAAAGGTGATTTTTGCTCTTTAACTCTCCAATTCAAGCCAAGCCAAGCCTAGAGCAAGTAGTTTAGGGTGCATGCAAGCTTCCTAGGTACTCCTACGCGCATTGGTGAGGGATTTCATGGCTTATTTTCGCATTTTAAAATAGTTGCTATTTTCTTGATTTGTTGAAAATATGATCAAATGCTAATGTATTGATTATCTATGCTATTATACCTTGTATATGAGTGCTAGAGAACATATTTGAGCCATTGTTTCACTTTTTAAACGGTTAGAATCGTTAGGTTGATTTATGAAGTAAATAGTGATATTTTTCTAGGGTTTTGTGTAATTGCACATATTAGCTTGATTCAATACTCCTAGTAGATGCTTTAGGTGCTAATGAAGATAGTCTAATAGCGCCGTACACTTGAATTGCTCAAAAATCGCATAAAACGTGAAATAGTCGACTTTAACAAAGGGGTTTCGGGGTTAATGCGAATCCGGATGGATTCGGGCTTCACTTTTAGTATTCTTAGGCTACCTAGGTGCTATAGAAGCTTTGCTAGCCCCTATTTGAAGCCCGAATGAGACATGTGTAGTTAAAAGCTAGAAGAGGGAATTTGGGGCTTTCGGGGTTATTGCGGGCGTTTGAATGTGTTAGAGGGTTGAAAGGGTTCCTTGAGGGTTAGTTAGGAAGTTGGTAGAGTTTTCCTTTGATTTGGAATCATTAACTTTGGTTTGGAAGAGAAATAACATGAATAACAAAGGGGTTTAGGTGTAATTTCGGTTGTCTCGTGCTTCTAAGACCTTGGCATGACTTCTTGAATGTTTAAATGTGGTTTCAAGTTGGTTTGGAACTTTTGATGTAATTCTAATTATATCTTGCATATGCCCCTTTGTAAAACTGCTTATTGCTTGTATAAACTGCTTCTATTCTAACTGCATTGAGGTCAACCTACTTTGTTGATCCTTCTACGAGTTATTGCTTATCTTATTGATATTAACTTGCCATTGTAAAGTGCATTGCATAGTGGTTGTACAACCATAGTGTCAGGGGCGGATGTGTTGAATATCGGCTGGGCGGCAGAGGGCTTGCCAGTGGATATTCAAACTCCGTGCTCTATTCCCTCACTTGTCTAGTCCGGAGATTGCCAGGGAGTGTTGGGTCGTAGGATTCGGGGTACATCCGGAGTACACCCACTGGAGTGTTTGGGATTATGCCGGCTTATCGTTATCGTGATCGTGATCGTGGTTCGCGGATCGTGTTCGTGGATTGAAGATATAGAGTATGGGGTTAAGTGAAATGTATCTTTTTATTGTGTGGTTACTAGAATTTGTTATTTCTGAATGATTAACTGCTTTATTTGTTTAACTGTTTTACTTGATGCATTGCACGCCTCGGGAGACTTTATCCTTCACTGGGCAATAGTGGTTGCTCATACCTCGATATATGTTTCAGGATGTGCTGAGGGTGATCCCTAGGTAGTTGAGGTGATAGTAGAAGAGAAGGAAGTTCAGATTGATCCTTTACCTTAGTTGCTGTGCCTGATAGCTTGAGGTGGTTTTTGTTCTTGCTGCTATGTGGAAGACTCATTTGTTTATCTTATGTTCTATTTTGTAGCCAAAGGGCTATATATATGCTTGTTGTACAAAGTTAAAGGATAGTTGATTGTAGTGTAGATTTGGAAGCCTATGTCTTGTAATAACTTATGTTTCTGCTTTTATTCACTTTGCATGCTTGGGAGTGAATGACTTAATGTAGGATGTTTCATCTTTTAAGTATGTTTTAAATGTTATATTGGAATGACATAGCTATTAGATTATGTTGAAATCAAGTTTCCTGCATACTTGTGTGGTTTTTGAACTGTTGTATGCTTCAAGGCTCGGATGGCCTTGAACCTTTAAATCTTACTTATTAAAAAGCTAGTCTTATCTTGTTGAGGCTTTATTTGAGTGTTTACAGGTTTTCAGAATGTCCACGGTACATGGATGATTATGTCTGTGTGTCGGGTCCGGACTTAACCTTTAGCTTGGGGTTGGGTCGGGGCGTTACACTATATGGAAGAAAATGTAGAACACTACTCTATTGGGACCTAGGTGAAAGAAAGAGATTAGGCCCACAACTTGTAGAAGAGATCGAAGATAAAATCAAAATGATTCGCAAAGAGATTGAAGGCAACCCAAGATAGACAAAAATGTTGGGCCGACAAAAGAAGGGAAGATTTAGAATTTCAAGTCAGAGATCACGTCTTCCTGAAAGTATCACCCACCAAAGGAGTAGTGAGATTTGGAAAGCAAGGAAAGTTAAATGCTCATTTTATCGGACCATTTCAGATATTGGAGAAATTAATCCCATTGGCTTATAGACTTGCTCTACCACCTTCCTTGGTCGGCATTCATGATGTATTTCATGTGTCGCAGCTCAGAAAATATGTATACGATCCTAGTCACGTATTTCAAGATGAACAGTTTCACATTAAAAGATCTTACTTTTGAGGATAAACCTATTGGCATTGTAGATCGCAAAGATCAAGTGTTGAGACACCGTACCATTCCTTTCGTGAAGATTCAATGGCAAGGTCAAACATCAAGGGAAGCTACATGGAAACCCGAGCATGAAGCAATAACAAAGTACCATTTCCTCTTCACTGATCAAGGTAAGTTTCGAGGATGAAACTTTCTTTAAGGGTAGGAAGATGTAACACCCCTCACATGGGTGGCAAAACAAAAAAAAAAAAAAAAAGAATGGGTCAACTTTGCACCCATGTCCACTCATGAGAATATTTCAGCTTTGCAGTGGACATGGGCAACTTTTCAGCTTTACACCCATGTCCACACATGGGTGAATTGTGAAAACCCATGCTCAGAATTTTAAGAACTACGCCACCCTTCAGCTTATAAAAATGCAAACAATCAATAACGATAAGAGTTTATTGCTCATATATCGCATCAATTCTACAGTAACCAATTGCCAAACACTGTCGTATAATTTTTACGGTGCAACGAGAAGCGAAAATCAATTGCGAAGGTCAACGTAATAGGTAAGAAAATCTAAGAATTTTTTCTCTCTGGTTCTGATATGTTCATGATTAGACTACAAATTATTTTGTAGTATTAACGATATTTAGTACTATATATGAATTATTCTTACTAGGATTGTGAAGCTTTCTCGTATCGTAGACTTTTATTCATTGCTTCTAGTTGAGGTAAATGAAATTCATCTATCTTCCTCCAAATATTTTCTATGCTCATCTTAATTTTTAGATCCAAGATTTGTTCCCTCTTATGTTATATCGTTCAGTTAGTATAAGTTTAATCCGAAAGTGAATTTGATATTTCATTCGTTAAGATCTCTTATTGTTAGTTTTCCCTTTAAGGATTACTCCGGTCTTTGAGTTATTTAATGATTAAGTTCATATGGAATTGTTAAATAAAATTATTATTATTTTGGATTTTGTTCTATTAAAATGACAAAATTTAAGATATTATGTAATTGTTAGACTTTGTACTTTTGATTGTCCTTTTCATCTTTTATTATATATTCGAACATGAGTTTGGTTGAAACTATTGAAATTAAAAGATAGATTTTAAAATATTGAAATCAAAGATTGATTTAAAAAAAAAAAAATGAAAGTCACTTAGTGACTAACGTCTCTGGTCAGTCAATGAAAGACGTTAATATTTTATCGATATCGATTTTTAATTATTATTTATATAAATATATATTTTGGACATTGTATGATTTAAAAAAAAAAAAAAAAAACAAGAAAGTCACTTAGTGACTAACGTCTCTGGTCAGTCAATGAGAGACGTTAATATTTTATCGATATCGATTTTTAATTATTATTTATATAAATATGTATTTCGGACATTGTATACTTTATTTATTTTATAAGAAAGTCAAAAGTAGCATTTAAAGAGTCTGTGTTGTTATTCTATACATTTTAGTTGTGGAATTAAATTACATTCAATACGTAAATAAAACTCATGTTATTTAATCGTATTATGATTTTGTCTCTAAGTCAGGATAAATCCTTAGGAACTCTACCATATTGTTTGATCACCGTCCAAAAGCTTCTCAGTCCTCGTTAACTTCACACGTGTTCTTTTATTTATGATTTTCTATATAACAAAAATTTTCTTATTGTTGTGTTACTTTAGTTGTACCGATACTGTTACGGTACCACGGTACAAGAACTGTAACTATACCGTTTTAGCGAGTACTGATACCACCACTATATGAATTAGGCCCAAATTTATTACTGAAGCGACACTGCACGGGTTAAATGTAGTCACAACTATTTCTATATATTTTGTTTATGAGTCGTGTTAGTGACTATTCCCTTCTGTTCCACTAAATATATTGGTCTGTCAATTATTAACCAACTGTTATATGTATAACATCTATTGTGAAATTTGTGAATTCCAGTCAGAAATTTTCTGACTCAATCCCCAAGTTGTATTTTTATTGTGGATTGAATTCCCTTACTGAGCTTTTGTTCACTCACCACTTTTGCCTCTGCCTACTTTCTTTGCAGTTAAAACAGAATAAGCACTACATTTGTGAGTAGGGTAGAGACACCCGAGCACGACGATTTAGTGACATGAAATTTACTTTATTGAATGTTATTAGAATTCGGATTGGAACTTTATTTGTGATATTTGGGTTTGATTGTATTAATTTTGAGGACCTATTCTTTATGACTATTTAGAGATTTGGTTTGTAATTGAATATATATGGTTTGATTGGAAGTCTTTAAATATTTATGGTTTAGTGGCTCTGATTTGAGTGTTTAATAGATGTGCGCCTAGCGAGCTTTAGGGATCTTATCCTTCTAGCACGCGGCATGTCACGTGCCGAGACAGTGTACAAGTGTTTAATTTCGGGGCGTGACAATTTGTATCCTCAAAAACTTGAAGGCCCGTAGCAGAAACTCCAAGATTAGCAAGAAATCAGTTGGCTAGTTACCTTATCTAAAAATGTGAGAGATCGTGGCTCTACATTCTTTAAGGAGTTTTCTAGCTACTTCTATTTCATAACATATATCCTATGACCCTTTTTTTTTTTTGCTAATTTAGCAAGTGATTCCATTAAACTCAACAAAACTCATTACATCATGACAAAGAAACCATGGCACCAAACCACACTAGTCATTCACAAGTTGGTAGCCATCAATATTCCAAAAAGTATAAATACATGTGTTAGTTATATTTCTCTTATATTTATGTACATTCCTGATTCTATACTTTACAACGAATGTAATTTTCTCAAAAAGACGCTCTTCATTAAGAGAAACCTGGTCATGAAGCCTTTTGTTTCTTTCACTCCAAAGAAAATAAATTGTAGCCGAGAACATATATTTAAGAACTAGTGATTAGAGCTGATCACACTTGCAAACTTCAATCAGCCACTCAAGAACATTATTCTAAACAATTGGGAGTCAAGAACTACAAGAGTACCTCAGACCCTTAAGTCAAATCTTCTTCGAGAAGCTACAGGAAAAGAAAATATGATCTCTAGATTCATCTAATTCGCCACACAGCAGGCATCTAGGATTTTCTTGCAACTATTAAGCCGTTGTTTAGTAGGAAGATGATCCAAAATAGTAACCCAAGCAATAAAACTATGACAAGGAATTTGTTGTTTATACCAAACTAGATGGTACCAAGGGACAGAGTTACCTCAAGCTCGAATGCCATCCCAAGTATGGTACAAGCTGAATTTACCATAAAGGCTCAAAGTTTAAATCAGTTTGTCCCTTCTGGTAACCTCCAGAATAGAGGACTGGGCTTGTCTAACAATGGAATCAATCTCAACATTCGGAGAGAAGGATCTTGGCAGCATACAAACATCAGCGATTGACAAATCAATACTGATACCAAACTCAAGCACAACATCAAAAGAGAATCTATCAAGCAAAATACCATCTTCATGCCGAAGATCTTTCCTAAAAAAAGTATTAATTCCATTGCCAAGTCTATGCCGAACAAGAGGTCTTGCAATATTTCTAACACTCAGGAGCTTTCTCCACCCCCAAGCCACATTGACAGGGGTATCAATATCCATAAATCTTTTGCCCTTAAGAAGAACAGATCTTACCCAACGAGACCAAACAAAATTCGACTCATGTAATAAGGCCCAAACTTGTTTCAGCAGAAGAGAAGTATTTAATTCTTCAAGCTGACGGTTTCCAAGTCCCCCTTCCTTAAAAGGTTTCGCAATTGATATCCAAGCAACTTTAGCACGAGCCTGGCTAGTGGCATCCCTGTTGCAAAGAAAATGAGCAAATTTACTCTCTACATCTTTAAGAGTACCAATCGGCAATATCAAAATGTTAGACAAAAAAGAATGGATCCCAATCAAAACTGATTTAATAAGTTGAAGGCACCCAGCATATGAAAGAGATCTAGCAGCCTAGTGATTGATTCTACTCAACACTTTCTCCGTAAGTTCTCTACAGGATTGAATACCAAGTCTACTCGTGATTAAAGGGAGACCAAGGTACTTAATCGGCAAATAGCCCTCCTCAAACTCAAGAATCCGCATAATCTAATTCTTAAGTTGATCTCTACAATCTGCAAGAAATATGTTGCTCTTGCAAGGATTCATTTGTAAACCAAACATCCGATAGAAAAGCCTGAGTGAAGCTTTAATACAAGACACAAGTTGAACATCAGGTTTGGAAAATATGAGCAGATCATCAATAAACATAAAGTGGTTCAGCTTGAGTTTATGACAACTGGGGTAAAATAAAAACCCCCTTTTGAGAGCAACTTTGGAGAGGATGCGAGACAAGATTTCCATACCAATAACAAAAAGGTAGGGGGATAAAGGGTCCCCCTACCTAAGACCTTCGGCTCCCTTGAAGAATGCCACAAGTTCACCATTAACCACGATCGAGTACCTTGGAGAGGAAATGCATACTTCAATAAGCTGAACAAAAAAGGCTGGGAATTTCTATTTGAACCCCAATCTTCATTGTGGGGTACGATAATGCTAAAAGCAGGAGGATTACAAATATTTTTGGCTTCAATACTGGCTCATTTCCTATCAGATACCTGGGAGTGCCTCTTATACATGGTAGACTTCTCAACAGTCACTGCAAACAACTTGTTAATCACATCACTAATAGAATTGGAAAGTGGTCAATTAGCAATTTCTCATATGCGGACCGTCTCCAATTTGTGAAGTCAATTCTTAGCAATGTTCACTCTTTCTGGGCCCGTATGTTCATCCTCCCTAAAGGATATCTCAAAGCTATTGAACAGGTTCTTGTCTCTTTTCTCTGGTCCGGTTCAGACAATCTTGGGAAAAAAGCCAAAGTTGTGTGGAGTGAGGTCTGTAGAAATAGATGAGGGAGGCTTGGGATTGCCAAGGCTCCAAGATACCAATCAAGTAGCCATCTTAAGGTATCTTTGGATTCTACATACTAAACAGAAATCTGTGGGGGATCGATGGATCTATTCAAACTACCTCTGCGACACAAATATTTGGGATGCTCTTATGCCCAATCGCCCGACTTGGTCATGGAAAAAAATTCTCCAGTTACGACCACTGGCTAAAAATTGTATCATGCATAGGGTTGCTAACGGTTGCAATACTCTTTTTTGGAAGGACTATTGGCACCCCTTGGGAATTCTGATTGATGTGTTTGGGGAACATGTTATTCAAGAGCCCAGCTATGACATTAACTCTCTGGTTAAAGACTTCATTTCGGAAGGTCACTGGTCTTGGTCGGAGAACTCCTCTATCTTTTAGGTAATTTCTCAATACATTGATGATTTGCAACCTGACCTCAATAGAGAGGATTGTTGCATTTGGATTAACTCCCCCAATGGGGAGTACAAAATGAGATGGTTTGTGGATCTTATCAAACCACAATATAGCTTGGTCATTTGGAACAAATCTATTTGGTTTAAATAGGCAATACCTAAACATTCATTTTGTACGTGACTTTGTTGGTTGGATAAGCTCCCTACTAAACAGCGACTTTTGTCTTGGGGATTGTCCTTGGATCCCCTTTGTGTTCTTTGTCGGGCCTGCATTGAGGATAGGGATCACCTCATTGGTTTATGCTCATTAAATTGCCGAATCGAAGATGGTGGAATCTAACCAAAGGCCCTCCCAATATTAACAATTGAAGCTCGATTGTTGAATGGTTTGATCATATTGCAGCAACTTCCACTTTTCAATCTACTATTATTTCTTTGGATCCTTTGTTTTCCATTTATGGAAAGAAAGAAATAGACGTGTTTACACTGGAGAAGCTCTATCCGAAGAAGACATCTTCAAGCATATTGTTTTTGATGTTAGGACTAAAATGTTCAAGATTAAGAAAGTTAGATATTCTCTGTTGAACCAAGTCATCTGTAGAGCTTGAAATGTTGATGACTACATTTTTTGGTAATTGTTTTTTGGATTCTGTAGTTTTTTCTGATCATTAATTTATACTCGCTTGCTTTTAACAAAAACAAAAATGATGCCAAGTATAGGAATTTGGGCTTTTACTCCTCTAGAATTATCTGGCATGTGAGGAGACTCATAGCACAACTGTTTCAAGCTAATCTTTTAAAGAGATAGCAATGGAAGGGATACTTAAATCTGGCAGCCTCTTTCTATTGTTCTTATGAAAGACCATCTTCCTGTGTGCCTAAAAATGTGAAGTTGAGAAAACCAGCTGTTGGCTTTTACAAGCTCAACATTGACGGTAGTGTTCATGGTCCTGAAAGAATGGCAGAAGGTGGGGGAATTCTTCATGACTATAAAGAGGACCTTATATTTGGTTTCTTTGTTCACTTGGGCCAGCAAAATACTTTTAAAACTGAAATTTTGGCTCTTATAAATATGAAGGCTTATCACATAAGAGATTTCTCTTTATCTCTAATTACTGATTGTGCTGGCATAATTTGTTGTTATCTTCAGTTACACTTGTACATATCAAATACATTTCCTACTTCTTGTAAACTTCTCTGTAATTGCAACCTTAAATAGACAATGAAAGCACTGTATGTTCAAGGCGGAAAATCATTTCTTACATGGTATACAGAGCTTATGGATTTTTTTTTTATTTTTATAACGAACTCTTCTTTTCTCGCAAACTCACCTTTCTTCTCATGGCATCTACCGCTGCCGCTGATGGCTCCTCCAATACACCCTCATGCACTACGAACCCATAAATTGATACACCCACCTCTTCCGTGGCGTCTCTGCCCGCCGTTAAGAGCAATCCCCAAGAACTTTCCCTTAAACTTGGTACTGACAACTTTCTCCTATGGAAGACGCAGGTTTATCCCGTTCTTCGTTGTCATGGCTTGTTGGGTTTCATTGATGGATCAATTCCTAAACCTTCTACTCCTGCTTCTGAAGTGATTCAATTGATATGTCTCGATCAAATGGTTCTCGAGTGGCTGTTGGTTTCACTTTTTGATTCAGCATTATCTTAGGTGGTTGATAAAGTCACAGCTTGCGATGTTTGGACTACTTTGGAGCTTCTCTACGGTTCAGAATCCAGAGCAAGAATCCAACAAATAAAGACTGAACTTCAGTCTTTGTGCAAAGCGTCTCAATCTATTCATGCCTACATACAACATGCCAAGTCGTTGTCTCTTATTCTCGCAAGTGATGGCTGTAAAGTTGCCGACGACGATCTTGTGTTATGGACTCTTCGGGGCTTAGGTTCTGATTTTGATCCAATAGTTGCTGCTATGAACTCCAAACCTGATAGCCCCACATTCGCTGAAGTGTGTGGTCTTCTTATGGATTTTGAAATTCGCTTGCAGTCCTCTTCATCCCTTGTCTCCAAATTTGTTGCTCTTATCGCTGCACATGCTCATGAATCAAATGACTCTCCACGCCAATTCTCTCCTCAACGTGGTTCATTTTTATCTGGACGTCGAGGGGGGCATGGCCATTGTGGTGGAGGGCAAAGACGAGGACGCCAGCCAACTAATTCAACTTCTTCTAATTCAAGCTCTTCACATGTCGTCTGTTATCGGTGTGGCTATCCCTATCACAAGGCCAACAACTGTTGGGCTCCGGACGATGCAGTTAATGCTAATACTAATGCTTTTTCAGCAATGCAAATTTCTAACCCGTCTGATTCTGCGTGCTATATTGATACAGGAGCTAGTCATCACATACCTCAGATGAAAATCGTGTTTCCAATAAGCAACCATATAATGGTACTGATCGTGTCCTAGTTGGAAATAGCGTTGGGTTGCCTCTCTCTCAAACTGGTATCACTTCTATTCCTTTATCTCATGGCTCCATTTTACATTCTAATATACTGGTTGTTCCCTCAATTGCCAAACAACTTCTATCTGCTGCTCAGTTCACAAAGGAACATGACTGCTACTTTATTTTCACTCCATCTGACTATTGTATTAAGGATATGAAGACAGGCAGAACTCTTCACCAAGGCACGATTGAGGGACGTCTTTATGCTCTTCGTCAACCTTTCAAGTTCAGTTTCACAGCAAATAAAGTCTCCTCTGAGGTTTGGCATGCTCGCTTGGGGCACCCATCCATTCGAACCTTTCAGCAACTTCGCAAATTAGATCCAATAATTGTTTCCCCTGCTTCAACATAACCATGTAGCAGTTGTCAATTAGGCAAGAGTCACCGGCTGTCCTTTGAGAATCATGTATTACGTTCTTCAACTATACTCCATAATATTCATTGCGATATATGGGGTCCAACCCTGACAAATTCAATTGAAGGCTTTCATTATTATCTCATTTTAATAGATGATTTTACTCGTTATGCATGGTATTTTCCACTTGTTCGTAAATCAGATGTTACAACTGTCTTTCCACAATTTATCTCCATTGTTGAAAATCTGTGGTGCTAAAACAAAAATTATCCAGAGTGATGGTGGGGGTGAATTCATTGCTAATAATCTCCAATTATATTTTAAAGAACGAGGTATTATTCATCAAATGTCATGTCCTAGAACTCCGAAACATAATGGAATTGTGGAACATAAACATTGACATCTGGTTGAAACTGGGCTAACTATGCTCGCCCACAGTAAGTTGCCTCGTGCATTTTGGAACTTTGCCTTCTCAATAGCAATCTATCTAATCAACAGGATGCCTATACCATTATTGGGTAACAAATCTCCTTATGAGTTTCTCTATGGGAAAATTCCAGATTATTCATTTTTAAGGGTACTTGGCTTGCTTTGTTATCCGTGCTTAAGTCCATTTGGCCGTTCCATACTGGATTATAAGAGTTGTCGCTGCATATTTCTTGGCTATAGCCCATGTCACAAAGGATATAAATGCTTCAATCTTCGTACATATAAAGTGTTCATATCTCGGCATGTTGTATTTGATGAAGCTAATTTTCCTTCTTTGTCATCTATCTCTAATACTCCATCTTTGCAGCAACAGGTCACGACATTCACAAAGACTTCATTTCCTATTTCCTGCCTTAATGATATTTTGGCACAACAAGGACCATTTGTTCGCTCTTCAACTCAATTGCATTCATCAATGCCAAATAATACTCCGCATGCAAGTGTCGAAATTGAGCCATCCACCCAATCTCCAATCACTCATGAGTCACAACCCTTATTGGATGACTCACATTTAAGCCAAGCAGACCAAGAACAATTGCATTCTCATGATGCTCAGTCAACGTCTCCTATATCCAATGCTCCAGCAAGAACTCATCACATGATCATTACCAGGAATTGAATATGGATGGTACTAGACGTCCTAAAGCTCTATTTGCTACACGCTATCCTTTACCTGCCTTTTTTCTCGCTGCCGATCAGCAACTACCTGCAGAGCCTACCTTTTATAGCCAAGCAAATAAGGGCTCAAATTGGCGTACGGCAATGATCGAGGAATTCAATTCTTTGCTTAAAAACAAAACTTGGATGCTGGTTCCTCTAACAAATGACATGAACATCATCAAATGCAAATAGGTATATCATGTTAAACTGTTGAGCTGTAAAGCTCATTTGAAATCAAAAGGCAACAACAACTTTTGTTGCTTTGTTGACAAAAGACAAAAGCAGCAGACAAAGAAGACAAAAGCAATGGAAAAAGAAAAAAAAAAGTTTGTGCAGCAAAGTTTGGCTGCAAAAGTTAGGCACATGCAATTGAAAATTGTTTTCACACTGTTGTGTTGCTTTGATTTTGGGTATGGAATGAGCCTATAAATAGAGGCTCATTCCTCACCATTTTGCATCAACAAAACATTCCAAATCAGAGAGAAAAATAAGCTTTCTCCTGAGTATTTTTTTCTTCTTTTGTTGTTCTATATTTATGAGTGAGAGTTGGTTTCTCTTATTATTTGAGAGAGTGATATTGTTCTCTTCTTATATTAAGAAGGTTATTATAAAATACTCCACATCATAGTGAAATCCTCCATTACTTGCCCGTGGTTTTTTCCTCGATTTATTTGAGGGTTTTCCACGTAAATCTTGTGTCTCTACTTTTTCTGTTCTCATTCATATTTTAGCTGCATGATACTGCTTGTCCCCGATCATTCCGCTGCGCCGATACCCAACAGTGGTATCAGAGCCACTAGTTACGGGTCACTGGTATACATACGAGGTTACTGTTCATGATTACTATTCATGCATACGGTATAGTACTATTCACATATACGGTATCGATACTATTCACTTATACGGTTTTGATACTATTCACGTATACGGTACTATTCATGTAAATAGTACTATTCATAGTGAAATAGTGGGAGACGATTCCAGTATGAAGAAGATCGTCGTTAATATTATGGCGGCAAAATTTGAAATTGAAAAGTTCAACGGGAGAAATTTTTCCCTATGAAAATTAAAGATGAAGGCAATCTTAAGAAAGGAGAATTGCTTGGCAACAATTGGAGATAGACCAGCGGAGGTGACGAACGACAAGTGGAAAGAGATGGATGACAACGCTACGGCTAATCTGCACCTGGCATTGGCAGATTCGGTATTATCAAGCGTTGAGGAAAAGAAGTCAGCGAAAGAAATTTGGGATGCGCTGACCAAACTGTATGAGGTTAAATCACTTCACAACAAGATTTTCTTGAAGATGAGACTTTACACCCTTCGGATGAGTAAGTCCACATCGGTGACAGATCATATCAATACCTTAAATACGTTATTCTCTCAATTGACTACAATTGGGCATAAAATAACGGAGCTTGAACGTGAAAAAATTCTACTTCAAAGTATACCTGATTCGTATGATCAACTCATCATTAGTTACACTAACAATGTTCTTTCAGATTTTGTTATCTTTGATGATGTTGCAGCCACTGTTCTAGAAGAAGAATCTAGGCGCAAAACTAAGGAAGACAGAATCGAAAGTTCACAACAAGCAGAGGCATTATCAATGGTGAGAGGCAGATCAACGGAACGTGGCTTTAGTGGGAGCAACAACCATGGTAGATCAAAATCAAAGAGTAGAAAGAATATCGAATGCTACAACTGTGGCAAGAAAGGGCACTTCAAGAAGGATTGTTGGAGCAACAAAAAGAATCCTGAGGTGATAAATTCTCAGGGATGTATGGCGACTGCATCAGATGATGGATATATTTTATACAGCGAAGCAGCAATTGTAACAAAAGGTAGAAAAAAGCTCACTGATGCTTGGATAATGGATTCGGGAGCAACATGGCATATGACCTCTCGTAGAGAATGGTTCCGCACCTATGAACCTGTTTCTGAAGGATCTGTGTACATAGGTAATGATCATGTCTTAGAGATTGCTGGCATCGGTACCGTCAAAATTAAAATGTATGATGGTACCATTCGCACCATTCAAGGGGTACGACATGTGAAGGGCTTGAAGAAGAACCTATTGTCCATTGGACAATTGGATGACATTGGCTGCAAGACCCATATCGAGGATGGGTTCATGAAGGTCGTCAAATGAGCGCTTATGGTGATCAAGGCAGAAAAGATCGGGGTAAATCTATTCATGCTTTTGGAAAAAACGTTGCAGGAGGCAGATGTATCAGTTGCATCAGCCGGTCAAGAAGAATCAACTATAATGTGGCATCGCAGATTAGGCCACATGACAGAACGAGGCATGAAGATTCTCGCTGAACGTAATCTCCTACCCAGGCTCAAGACGGGAAACTTACCTTTCTATGAGCACTGAGTTACCAGTAAGCAGCATAGATTGAAATTTGGAAGATCGACTGCTAGAAGCAAACACATTCTAGACTTGATCCATTCAGACGTTTGGGAATTACCAGTTTTTTTCCTAGGAGGAGCCAAATACTTTGTATCATTTATTGATGATTACTCCAGGAGACTGTGGGTGTATCCAATCAAGAACAAGTCAGATATGTTTCCAATATTCAAAACTTTCAAAGCGCTGGTGGAACTTGAATCTAGGAAAATGATCAAGTGTTTGAGGACAGACAATGGAGGAGAATACACTGACGGGAGCTTCCTGGCATTTTGCAAGCAAAAGGGTATTCAGAGGCAATTTACTGTTGCACATACACCTTAGCTAAATAGTGTACCAGAGTGGATGAATAGAACTCTTCTTGAAAGAATGAGAGCTATGTTGGAAACTGCGGTTTAGCCAAATCATTTTGGGCAGAAGCAGCTAGAACTGCCTGTTACGTGATAAACAGGTCACCGTCAACTGCAATTGGGTTAAAGACACCAATGGAAATGTGGACCGAAAAATCCGCAGATTATTCTACCTTGCACATATTTGGGTGTCTGACATATGTGATGTATGGTTCCCAAGAAAGAACAAAGCTGGATCCAAAATCCAGGAAATGTGTATTCTTGGGAAATGCTGATGGTGTTAAGGGGTATCACTTATGGGATTCTACTGCCCACAAGGTTGTCATCAGCAGAGATGTGATATTTGCAGAAGATAAATTGCAAAGTGAAGACGACAGCAACACTTCAAAGGAGATTACTATAATACAAATTGAAGATAAGTCAGAACAAGGAGATGTTTTTTCTGAAGCTGCACCGGAGCACGAGAAACAATAACCAGATGATGTTAAGGTTACAAAAGTCTGACGTTCATTGCGTTAGACAACAAGACCAACTTGGCATTCAGATTTTGTCATGGCGAGCAATGCTGCATATTGTCTTCTAACGGAGGATGCAGAGACATCTACCTTTCATGAGGCTATAAAAAGCCCCGATGATGCCCTGTGGATGACAGCAATGCAGAAAGAAATTGAAGCTCTACATAGAAACAAGACATGGGAGCTTGTTCCACTACCACCTGGACGGAAAGCCATTGGTAACAAATGGGTCTACAAGATCAAGCGAGATGGTAATGACCAAGTAGAGCGATATCGTGCAAGACTGGTGGTGAAAGGATATGCTCAGAAAGAAGGAATTGATTTCAACGAGATATTTTTTCCTGTGGTAAGACTTACAACTATCAGAGTAGTGTTGGCCATGTGTGTTGTGTTAGACTTACATCTAGAATAGTTAGATGTAAAGGCGGCTTTTCTTCATGGTGAGCTTGAAGAAGAGATTTACATGCTTCAACCAGAAGATTTTGTTGAGAAAGGAAAAGAAAACTTGGTTTGCGGGTTGACCAAATCTCTGTCTGGTTTAAAGCAGGCGCCAAGGTATTGGTACAAGAGATTTGTTTCCTTCATGATTAGCCTCGGGTACAACAGACTCAATTATGTTGCACCGTAGAGGATTGTATTTAAATATCCCAACTGGCATGTAATAACTTTAAAGATTTACCTTATTGTCTAAGTAGCTTGTTTGCTTGTGTGAAATGAGATAAAGAATGATTGAAATATTTAACCTTTAAGTAGGTTGAATAGAGTATAATAGAGTGGTATGATAACCAATCTCCTGACTAGAGAATTCTATAATCTATTGCATGCTTGCTTGTGGACTTTTGTTGTGTTCCAAGACTCGGATGGCCTTGAGGAGTTGTTGAATGTGATGAAAATGGAGGATGAGAACTGTTAAAGAGCTTGGTTTATGATTTTGTGAGTTTATATTTTGTTTGCAGGTAAACTATTAGCTCTATAAACAGGGGAAACTCCGTCCGTTTTTCCTAAAATTTTTGTGCCCGGGTTTGGAATTAGGTTGAGAATAACATGGTTAATAGAAGTTCCGGTCTCGCGAGGGATCGAGGCATTACACAAAGTCTGTCCTTATCTTTTGGAGTAAAATGTAGCATACCCCCTTATGTTTTGCAAAAGTTGCATAACAAACCCTGTGTTTTCAAAAGTGGCATAGAATCCCTTGTGTTATCTATAATGTTGCATCATAACCCTTCTATATAATTTTTCGTTAAATTTAACGGAGAGTGATACACACACACTTACAATACAACTAAGAATCGCAAAAATTATTAAAATATATGTTCATTGACCAAAATACCCTTATATTGTTTCTAACTTTTTTTTTTCACTCATCTTCTTTCTCACCACTACCACATTCCACCACTACATATCTTCACCATAAATAATTTTAGATACTCAATATTAATAATCTTTTAAAAATTCTTATAACGTATATATAATTTTCATCTAGCAATTGAACCTTGAGATTGAGTTTTAAATTAAGTGTGTGTGTATATATATATATATATATATATATATATATCCATCCACGACGGATGGTATGGCATTACACATTGATATTGGCAAATTTCGTGCTGCTATCACCTGCCATCCACAATGGATGGTTTAGTTAAAAAAGATATAAAATTAAAATAGATTAACTTTTGAATTAAACCCTATTTTTTGCAAAATTTTATGACTTTAAAATGCTTATTGTCTTTGACAAAAAAAAATACTTGTTGTCGTGTATTACTTTGATGGATCTTCGAACTGATACATTCGTCAGTCGCTGGTAGAGGTAGTTGCAGGAACTAGTAGAGGTAGTTGGTGAAGCTGACTAGAGGAATGGCGGAGATGGTAGGTTGTGGTGGCTATTTTATTATAAAGGATATAGATTATTTCGAGCTTTAACAAGACAAAAGATTATTTTCAACCTAATGGTCAAGTTATTCACATGCGTGATGAAGGTTGTGGGTTCAAATCTCTGTAGTGGCAATATATTTTTTAAATTCTACCATTTGGCACGTGGCATTACTTTATTGGTCTGGCTTGAATCTCAAAATGACGTCGTTTGGGTCATCATCTTTAGCGCTGCAGTGTGTTGATCCATGAAAAACCTTTAAAAATTTATATCTTTCTCAATTCTTGTTCAAATCGCATTAAACTTGAAGCATTAGATTCGTAATTTCAAGTAGAATCAGAAGTGATAAAATTTATATGAATTTGTTCTAATCAAAATTTCGTTAATGTGATGCATTATAGTGAAGAAATTTGAAAAGTTAAATAAAAATACAAACAAAAATTATTTAATGGGGGTAATTTCGTCTTTTATAGTTTCTGACAAAACAAATTTAACAGAAGTTCAGATTGGGGAAAGTGTGCAACATTATGGATAACATAGAGGGTTATACGCCACTTTTGAAAATACAAGGTTTATTATACAACTTTTGCAAAACACAAGGGGGTATGATACATTTTACTCCATCTTTTGCAAAGAAAAATATTTTTACAAAATAAGAAACAAATCTCAGTAAGTGGTAACCCCCAAAAAAACTTCTTGGGACCTTTAAAATATTCTTATACGTTAGATAGTCATATTATCATAGTTCATAAATATCATATATTCAAAAATGATGAAGTTCATGCAAAAATCATAAGATTTCATGCCTAGAATCATAAAAGTTCATGTCAAACTAAATTCATATGCCAAGAATTCATAGTGCCAGAAACCAAAGACAAATTCATATGCTATGGTATACATGAGAAAAAAAATTACACTAATATAATATGCTATGCTATGGGTTATATAAGGGAAAATTTCACAAATAGTCCCTATTGTTACCCTTTTGTCTCAGTTTAGTCCCTATTGTTCCATTTGTCTCAATTTAGTCCCTGTTGTTTGCAAAAAAATTTCAATTTGGTCCATTCCGTCAAATAAGGGTTAAATCTAACAGAAAATTGGTCACGTGCACCACACGTGACCACGGTCTCAGGGGCAATTTTGGAATATAACAATAAAAGTTCAATTTAGTCCTCAATGTTTTGAAAAAAATTTATTTGAGTCCTCAATGTTTTAAAAAAATTTCATATAAGTCCTCAATGTTTTAAAAATATTTTAAATAAGTCCTCAATATTTTAAAAATATTTCAAATAGGTTCTCAATGTTTTAAAAATGTTTCAAATAGGTCCTCAATATTTTAAAAATATTTCAAATAAGTCCTCAATGTTTTAAAAATATTTCAAATAAGTCCTCAATGTTTTGAAAAGATTTCAATTAAGTCTTTACTTTGTTCATATTGATGAATGAGCATGGTATGAACAAAGTTAGTCAACCCAGTGCTTTTGTGGATGGGTTACAAATGAGTTATGACAGGATAGATAGATATTTTTTTGTAACTTTGTTCATATTGATGAATGAACATGCTATGGACAAAGTTAGTCAACCCAATGGTTTTTGTGGATGGGTAACAAATAGGTATTGACATGCCTGATGGATATTTTTGTAGATGGATGGGATTATGACAGGATATGTGAAGATGATTTTTGTATATGGATGGGACTATGACAACTAAATGTAATGACTTTAACCATATTTAATGACTTTTTTTATGACAGGTTATGGGATTATGATAGGCTTTTATGACTGAAGCTTTGATGATATTAATGTTATGTTTTTTTTGGATTAAGGATGAAGAAACATCATTTTTTCTAATGTTGATGTGTTTATGATTGTTTTCATAACAGGTATTCAAATGAAAAATGCTAAAAGTCTGTAGTTGGTAACGTATATTGTGTCCTTATTCTGCCTGTTTGTTTTTGTATTCTGACTTCCTTAATTTTGGTTTTAACGAATTCGAATTTGGTTTCACAACCGCTATCTTAGTTATCTATCACTTATTAGCAAAAACCTAACTCCACTAAATTTTTTGAGCTACATCCATCAAGACAAGTCTATTTCCTCCTTGTTAACCACCCAAACCTTGTGTGTTTAAGAGATAGGGGACCATAAGGGTTTATTTACAACTTTATAGAACAGTAAGGACTTAATTGAAATCTTTTCAAAATATTGAGGACTTATTTGAAATATTTTTAAAATATTGAGGACTTATTTGAAATATTTTTAAAACATTGAAGACTTATTTGAAACATTTTTAAAAAATTGAGGACCTATTTGAAACATTTTTAAAATATTGAGGACCTATTTGAAATATTTTTAAAAATTAAGGACTTATTTGAATTTTTTTTAAATATTGAGGACTCAAATGAAACTTTTTCAAAGCATTGAGGACTAAATTGAACTTTTATTGTTATATTCCAAAATTTCCCTTGAGACCATTGTCACCTGCGGTGCACGTGACCAACTTTCTGTTAGATTTAACCCTTATTTGACGGAAAGGACTGAATTGAGATTTTTTTGCAAACAATAGGGACTAAATTGAGACAAATGTAATAATAGGGACTAAATTGAGAAAAAATGGTAACAATAGAGACTATTTATGAAATTTGCCCAGTTATATAATGCAAAGTATGACAATATAATTAAATATACTAATCAAATGGTGTATATTTAATCCAATCACCATGAGCTATAGCTTTAAATTAATTAACATACAACATAGGAACTAATAATTATAAGAAAGGTACATGTCTTATCATTTGCCTCTACAAGTAATTATAATATTGATTATTACATATGACAATATGATTACTTATCATATAGTGTGTAAATAAAATTGTTAGTAAATATATCCAAATTTCAATACATCATATATTTCACAAAAATAAATAATAGTATTTGAGTCTTATTAACTTTATTTGTTTGGCAAAACGAGAGGAACTTCCCTGTGGGGTTTTATTAATTATCAAAAAAAGAAGTACAAGGTTGGAGGGGGACCAAACTTGACCTGCACTGGAGGGCGGGGAATTGAAGTATGTCCTACCGTCCTAACTACTCTAGAAGAGGTACAAGCCACCTCTTCTTACAAAGATCCTAATCAAGCTTCTTAATTGAGTTGTTAAGTGGAAAGATGTATAACATCTTTGCAAGAAACAACTCAATTAATAGCAACAAGCAAAAAGATACGAACTGAAAAATTACAATAAAAGCAGTTAAAAGGAACCTATAATGTAAATTGAGGAAGAGCTGCTTTATCCAGATGGATCAAACCTCAAAGCCTTTTAAAGCTATTTGTATCCTCAAAAACTTGAAGGCTTGTAGCAGAAACTCCAAGATTAGCAAGAAATCAGTTGGCTAGTTACCTTATCTAAAAATGTGAGAGATCATGGCTCAACATTCTTTAAGGAGTTTTCTAGCTATTTCTATTTCATAACATATATCCTATGACCCTTGTTTTTGTTAATTTAGCAAGTGATTCCATTAATCTTAACAAAATTCATTACATCATGACAAAGAAACCATGGCACCAAACCACACTAGTCATTCACAAGTTGGTAGCCATCAATATTCTAAAAAGTACAAATACGTGTGTTAGTTATATTTATCCTATATTTATGTACATTCCTGATTCTATACTTTACAACGAACTTGATTTCCTCAAAAACACACTCTTCATTAAGAGAAACCTGGTCATGAAGCCTTTTGTTTCTTTCACTCCAAAGAAAATAAATTGTGGCCGAGAACAGATATTTAAGAACTAGTGATTGGAGCTAATCACACTTGCAAACTTCAATCAGCCACTCAAGAACATTATTCCAAACAATTAAGAGTCGAGAACTACAAGAGTACCTCAGACCCTTAAGCTAAATCTTCTTCGAGAAACTACAAGAAAAGAAAATATGATCTCTAGATTCATCTAATTCACCACACAGCAGGCATTTAGGATTATCTTGCAAACCCCAGCTATTAAGTCGTTGTTTAGTAGGAAGACGATCCAAAATAGTAACCCAAGCAATAAAACTATGACAAGGAACATGTTGTTTAAACCAAACTAGATGGTACCAAGGGACAGAGTTACCTCGAGCTCGAATGCCATCCCAAGTATGGTACAAGCTGAATTTACCGTAAAGGCTCAAAGTCCAAATCAGTTTGTCCCTTCTGGTAACCTCCATAATAGAGGACTGGGCTTGTCTAACAATGGAATCAATCTCAACATTCGAAGAGAATGATCTTGGCAGCATAAAAACATCAGCGATTGACAAATCAATACTAATACCAAACTCAAGCACAACATCAAAAGAGAATCTATCAAGCAAAATACCATCCTCATGCCAAAGATCTTTCCTAACAAAAGTATTAACTCCATTGCCAAGTCTATGCCGAAAAAGAGGTCTTGCAATATTTTTAACACTCAGGAGCTTTCTCCAGCCCCAAGCCACATTGACAGAGGTATCAATATTCTCAAATATTTTGCCCTTAAGAAGAACAGATCTTACCCAACGAGACCAAACAAAATTAGACTCATGTAATAAGGCCCAAACTTGTTTTAGCAGAAGAGAAGTATTTAATTCTTCAAGTTGACGGTTTCCAAGTCCCCCTTCCTTAAAAGGTTTCGTAACTGATATCCAAGCAACTTTAGCACAAGCCTAGCTAGCGACATCCCCGTTCCAAAGAAAATGAGCAAATTTACTCTCTATATCTTTAAGAGTACCAATCGGCAATATCAACATGCTAGACAAAAAAGAATGGATCCCAATCAGAACTGATTTAATAAGTTGAAAGCACCCAACATATGAAAGAGATCTAGTAGCCCAGTGATTGATTATACTCAACACTTTATCCACAAGTTCTCTACAGGACTGAATACCAAGTCTACCCGTGATTAAAGGGAGACCAAGGTACTTAATCGACAAAGAGCCCCCCTCAAACTCAAGAATCCGTAGAATCTGATTCTTAAGTTGATCTCTACAATCCGCAAGAAATATGTTGCTCTTGCAAGGATTCATTTGTAAACCAAACATCCGATAGAAGAGCCTGAGTGAAGCTTTGATACAAGACACAAATTAAACATCAGGTTTAGAAAATATGAGCAGATCATCAACAAACATAAAGTGGTTCAGCTTGAGTTTATGACAACTGGGGTGAAATAAAAACCCCCTTTTGAGAAAAACTTTGGAGAGGATGCAAGACAAAATTTCCATACCAACAACAAAAAGGTAGGGGGATAAAGGGTCCCCCTACCTAAGACCTTCGGCTCCCTTGAAGAATCCCACAAGTTCACCATTAACCACGATCGAGTACCTTGGAGAGGAAATGCATACTTCAATAAGCTGAACAAAAAATGCTGGGAATTTCTATTTCATTCCCAATCTTCATTGGGGGGTGCGATGATGCTACAAGCAGGAGGATCACCAATATTTTAGGCTTCAATACTAGCTCCTTTCCTATCAGATACCTGGGAGTGCCTCTATACATGGTAGACTTCTCAACAGTCACTGCAAACAACTTGTTAATCGCATCACTAATAGAATTGGAAAGTTGTCAACTAGCAATTTTTCATATGCGAGCTGTCTCCAAATTGTGAAGTCAATTCTTAGCAATGTTCACTCTTTCTAGGCCCGCATGTTCATCCTCCTTAAAGGATGTCTCAAAGCTATTGAACAGGTTCTTGTTTCTTTTCTCTGGTCTGGTTCAGACAATCTTGGGAAAAAAACCAAAGTTACGTGGAGTGAGGTCTGTAAAAACAGATAAGGGAGGCTTGGGATTGCCAAGGCTCCAAGATACCAATCAAGTAGCCATCTTAAGGTATCTTTGGATTCTACATACTAAACAAAAATCTATGTGGGGTCGGTGGATCTATTCAAACTACATCTGCGACACAAATATTTGGGATGCTCTTATGCCCAATCGCCCGACTTTGTCATGGAGGATAATTCTCCAGTTACGACCACTGGCTAAAAATTGTATCATGCATAGAGTTGGTAATGGTTGCAATAATCTTTTCTGGAAGGACCATTGGCACCCTTTCGGAATTCTAATTGATGTGTTTGGAGAGCATGTTATTCAAGAGGCCAGCAATGACATTAACTCTCTGGTTAAAGACTTCATTTTAGAAGGTCACTCGTCTTGGTTGGAAAAATCCTCTATCTTTTAGGTAATTTCTCAATACATTGGTGATTGGTAACCTGACCTCAACAGAGAAGATCGTTGCATTTGGATCAACTCCCCTAATGGGGAGTACAAAATGAGATGGCCGTTGGATCTTATCAAACCACAATATAGCTTGGTCATTTGGAACAAATCTATTTGGTTTAAATAGGCAATACCTAAACATTCATTTTGTACGTGACTCTGTTGGTTGGATAAGCTCCCCACTAAACAACGGCTTTTGTCTTGGGGATTGTCCTTGGATCCCCTTTGTGTTCTTAGTCGGGCCTGCATTGGGGATAGAGATCACCTCTTTGGTTTATGCTCATTCAGTTGCCGAATCTAGAGAAGAGGGTGGAATCTAATCAAAGGCCCTCCCAATATTAACAATTGGAGCTCAATTGTTGAATGGTTTGATCATATTGCAGCAACTTCCACTTTTCAATCTACTGTTATTTCTTTGGATCCTTTGTTTTCCACTTATGGAAAGAAAGAAATAGAATTGTTTACACTGGATAAGCTCTATCCGAAGAAGACATCTTCAAGCATATTGTTTTTGATGTTATGACTAAAATGTACAAGATTAAGAAAGTTAGATATTCTCTGTTGAACCAAGTCATCTATAGGGCTTGGAATGTTGATGACCATATTTTTTGGTAATTTTTTTTTGGATTCTATAGTTTTTTTTATCATTAATTTATACCCGCTTCCTTTCAGCAAAAAAAAAAAAAATGACGCCAAGTATAGGAACTTGAGCTTTTACTCCTCTAGAATTATCTGGCATGTGAGGAGACTCATAGCACAACTATTTCAAACTAATCTTTTAAAGATATAGCAATGGAAGGGAGACTTAAATCTGGCAGCCTCCTTCTATTGTTCTTATGAAAGACCATCTTCATGTGTGCCTAAAAATGTGAAGTTGAGAAAACCAGCTGTTGGCTTTTACAAGCTCAACATTGACGGTAATGTTCATGGTCCTGAAGGAATGGCAGGAGGTGTGGGAATTCTTTGTGACTGTAAGGAGGACCTTATATTTGGTTTATTTGTTCACTTGGGCCAGCAAAATACTTTTAAAATTGAAATTTTGGCTCTTATAAATGTAAAGGCTTATCACATAAGAGATTTCACTTTATCTCTAATTACTGATTGTGTTGGCATAATTTGTTGTTATCTTCAGTTACACTTGTACATATCAAATACGTTTCCTACTTCTTGTAAACTTCTCTGTAATTGCAACCTTAAATGGTCAATGAAAGCACTGTATGTTCAGGGCGAAAAATCATTTCTTACATGGTATACAGAGCTCAGGGATTTTTTTTTTACAAAATCTTCTTCTCTTGCAAACTCACCTTTCTTCTCATGGTATCCACCGCTGTCGCTGATGGCTCCTCTAATACACCTTCCCGCACTGCGAACCCAAAAATTAATACACCCACCTCTTCCCTGGCGTCTTTGCCCGTCGTGAAGAGCATTCCCCAAGAACTTTCCCCTAAACTTGGTACTGATAACTTTATCCTATAGAAGACGCAGGTTTATCCCGTTCTTCGTTGTCATGGCTTGTTGGGTTTCATTGATGGATCAATTCCTAAACCTTCTACTCCTGCTTCTGAAATGATTCAATGGATACGTCTCGATTAAATGGTTCTCGGGTGGCTGTTGGTTTCCCTTTCTGATTCAGAATTATCTTAGGTAGTTGATAAAATCACAGCTTGCGATGTTTGGACTACTACTTGGAGCTTTTCTGCGGTTCACAATCCAGAGGAAGAATCCAATAAATAAAGACTGAACTTCAGTATTTGTGTAAAGCGTCTCGATCAATTCATGCCTACATACAACATGCCAAGTCGTTGTCTCTTATTCTCGCAAGTGCTGGCTGTAAAGTTGCTGACGAAGATCTTGTGTTATGGACTCTTTGGGGCTTAGGTTCTGATTTTGATCCAATAGTTGTTGCTGTGAACTCCAAACCTGATAGCCCTACGTTCGCTGAAGTGTGTGGTCTTCTTATGGATTTTGAAATTCACTTGCAGTCTTCTTCATCCCTTGTCTCCAAATTTGTTGCTCTTATCGTTGTACTTGCTAATGAATCAAATGACTCTCCATGCCAATTCTCTCCTCAACGTGGTTTATTTTTATCTGGACGTCGAGGGGGGCATGACAATTGTGGTCAAGGGCGAGGATGAGAACTCCAGCCAACTAATTCAACTTCTTCTAATTCAGGCTCTTCACATGCCGTCTGTTATCGGTGTGGCTATCCCTATCACAAGGCCAACAACTGTTGGGCTTCGGACGATGCAATTAATGCTAATACAAAAGGATATCAGACTGAAAAAAGTATAATACAAGAATCTCATCTTCATA
The DNA here is from genome assembly GCA_037974665.1 of Ehretia macrophylla. Lineage (NCBI taxonomy): Eukaryota > Viridiplantae > Streptophyta > Magnoliopsida > Boraginales > Ehretiaceae > Ehretia > Ehretia macrophylla. The sequence goes on from CM075773.1 coordinate 63,453,243, forward strand.
TTTTGTGTTTAGATATCTTATAGAATGTAATACAACAGGGTTTAAATAGACAAACTAAACTACAATTGTCAAACATAATAAAAGCATCACATTGCTCAAGATCTGGTGAGGCACACTGCTCAAGAAATCTTTTTCTTTACAGATATTTCAACACTCCCCCTCAAGTTGGGGCGAATATATCAACGAGCCCGAGCTTGACAAGAGCTGATTGGAGAAGTGACGGTCCAATTGACTTAGTAAACATGTCAGCAGCCTGCTCGGATGATGTAACAAAACAAGGTGTGATAACCCCTGAGCGAACTTTTTCCCAAATAAAATGGATATCAACCTCAATGTGTTTTGTCATCTCATGAAAGACTGAGTCAGAGGACAACATAATGGCAGATTTATTATCACAGAACAAGGTAGACGAGTTAATCACTTAAAAACCCAACTCAGTCAAAAGATAGCGTAACCAGAGAAGTTCACATGTTCTTTGAGCCATAGCACGGTACTCAGCTTCTACGGAAGATCGTGAGACAACAGCTTGCTTCTTACTTTTCCATGAGATAAGATGATTTCCATGGAAGGTGCACATCCCCGAGGTAAAACGCCTATCACTTTTTGACCCTGCATAATTAGCATCAGTGTAACACGATAGTCCCTCTTGTATACCAGTTGCGTAGAAGATACCGAGACCAGGACAAGCTTTAAGATACCGAAAGATGTGATAGATTACATCCAGATGAGGTGTGCGAGGTGCATGCATAAACTAGCTTACAACACTCAATGCATATGTAAGGTCCAGCCTTGTATTAGTTAAGTAGATAAGTCGGCCCACAAGTCTCTGATATACTGATGGCTCAATTAATAATTTCTCTAATTCTGTTGTCAACTTAAGATTGGGATCTATAGGAGTAGAGGCAGGTCGACAACCAAGCATACCCGTATCCTGAAGGAGATCCATTGTATATTTTCGCTGGGATAAAGATAGACCCTGACGATTTCGAGCCACCTCAATACCAAGAAAGTATCGTAGTATGCCTAAATCCTTAATGTCAAAGATCATCCCAAGGTCACGCTTCACTTGAACCATCCCTGCAGTGTCATCTCCAGTAATGATAATATCATCTACATATACTAAGAAAATTATGCATCTACCCTGAGGATGGCGACAAATGAAACATGTATGATCTGAATGACACCGAGTGAAGCTCATAATAAGGACCACCTCACTGAAATGACTAAACCAAGCTCGAGAGAACTGTTTAAACCCGTAGAAGGAGTTGCGAAGGCGACATACTTTCCTTGAATACTCCTCCTGAGCCCGAAAACCTGGTGGAGGATCCATGTAGATTGTCTTAGATAGGTCGCCATTTAGGAAGGAATTCTTGACATCCAATTGGTGAAGAGGCCAAGAATGAGAGTCAGCCAAAGAAACAAGGAGTCGGACGGTAGTTAATTTAGCAACAGGGGCAAATGTGGCACTGAAATCTTTGCCTAGTACCTGAGTGAACCCTTTTGCCACAAGACGGGCCTTATATCGATCGATGGTGTCGTTTGCAATGTACTTCATACTAAATACCCATTTACACCCAATTGTCCGTTCACTAGCTGGAAGATCGACCAGCTCCCACATCTAATTCTGTTGTAGGGCATCCATTTATGTTTTCATAGCAGCCACCCATAAAGGATTCTGGAGAGCCTCATGAATGGAACGAGAAATAATCAACCTGGCCAATGAAAGATTTATATTGATTGGAGAGACCCTAAAAAGACACAAACTTGGCAATATGATTAGTACTACTCGAAAGCAAGTAACGAGAAGGGGGACGCCGTTCACGAGTAGGGTAATGAGGAAAGATAGATTCAGATACCAAGGGAGAAATAGGGTTACCTGAATCTGAAGAAGAATCTGGCAGTGGAGGTGGAGCACGATGACGCCGAGAATAGACCTGTAATGGGATTGGAGGCGAAACAGGTGGTAAAAAGTCACTGGTGTTAGGTGGTAATTTAGTGGTAGGCAGAGATATGTCAAGTAGAAGAATAGGGCGTGGAAGCAAAGGAGGATCCGAAGTAGATAACTTCTCAGGAGGTTGCTCTAGGGACGAAGAAGGAGCAGAGAAGAATGGGGCAGTCTCAAGGAAAGTAACATCCATAAAGTGGTGAAAGTGAGTTACAGGATCATAACACCTATATCCTTTAGACATGAAAGAATACCCGAGAAAGACACAACGGATAGCCTTATCGTCTAGCTTAGTGGGGGTAGGGCTACGATTTTGAACAAAACATGTACACCCAAAAACTTGTAGGAGAATAGGGAAGAGAATATTATTTGGCAGTAGAATGTGCAAGGGTGTTTGACCTTGGAGGACACGACTAGGTGTGCAATTTATTATGTATGTAGCAGTGAGGACAACCATGTGCCAAAAATGTTTCGGGACATTCATACCACGTAAAAGACACCGAACCATATACATAATGTGGCGGTTCTTTCGTTCTGCCACACCATTTTGTTCAGGTGTATAAGGACAAGTAAGTTGCTGAAGAATGCCTCTCTTATTAAGTTCGGCTCGAAAATCATTGGTTAAGTATTCCCTACCATTATCAGACCTGATATTACGAACAACAGTGTGAAATTAGGTTTTCACCATTTGAAGGAAGTGAATGAAATGAGTGAAGTCTTCAGATTTTTTCTTCATCAGGTAGACCCAAGTACAACGACTATAATCATCTATAAAAGTTACATAGTAACGATGTTGAGAGAGGGTCGTGATAGAAGAGAGTCCCCAAATATCAGAGTGGACAAGGTCAAAGGCACAGGGAGCTCGATACATTCGAGGAATATATATAGTACGAGTATGTTTTGACAATTCACAAGTCACACATTTGAACTTAGAATCCTTGCATGCTTTATTAAAAGACGGAAATAACCAACATAAATATTGAAAATTTGTATGTCCTAAACGAGCATGCCACAAATCTAGGTTTTGAAGAGATTCAACAGAAATACCAAAAATAGAAGACATGGAGGCGTGCAGACTAGACGAGGGTATAGTAGAAATTGAAGGTTCACCAAAATAGTAAAGTCCATCGTGCTCATATCATTTGCCAGAATCTTCTTCAAAGTTAGGTCCTGTAAGAAACGATGATTGGGTAAGAAAACAACTGCACAGTTGAGACTCTTGGTAAGATGGCTAACAAATAACATATTATAAGCAAATTTAGGGACATAGTAGACGGAGTGAAGAGTAATATTTGAGGATAAGCAGGCATCTCCCTGACAACGAATATGAATAGAAGTTCTGTCGGCAATTCGAACTGATTGATTTATAGAAGTGACAAAATAGGAAAATATGGAAAGCTCACCAGTCATATGGTTATTGGCCCCAGAATCCAAAATCCACAATGGTTGGCCTAACTTACTATGAAGAGCGGTAAGAGTACCGGTAGCAAGGGTAGTCGTGGGGCCAAACGTGAAGTTAGACCCAAATGTAGTCAAAGCTGAGCAATTTGAGCCTGAAGTTAACTATAATCTGGCGGAGCCAGAGTTGATTATAAGGGCACAAAAGTATGAGCCATAGATGCAATATTCTAAAGATAATAGCTTCAAAATAAAAATAGTGATAATATCACTATTGTTCCAAAAGAACAAATAAGACACTGATATTTAGCAAATAAAATACAGCTGATATTTAGTAAATAAAAAAGGCTAATACTTAGCAAAGAAGAGAATGACACAAAGACAAGGCAGATGAAGGCAGATAACAACAGTGACGATAGAAGGTAGCCGGACACTCGGATACTTCGAAGAGAGACGACAATGTAAAGAAAGAACACCAACCACGCGGGACCAGCAGGTCACTTTTGATAATAATCTTATTCAAAAAATGCACAAGTGCTTGCCTCGGGTAGAGATTTTTACATTAAACAAACAAAAAATTATTGTGGTGTCCCCATGTTATCTTCTGATTTTCATCATTCACAGAATGCACAACTTTAACTCAAATATAAATGAACAAGAAATAGCTGGAATTTTTTTTAATTTTAAGGGAAAAGAATGGGGACCGCGTGCTTTTTCATGTAAATGAGTCTACCAATGTTGACTTTAACCCCATAAGAAACGTGCAAGAAATGGCTAGAATTTTTGTAGGGAAAAAGATTGGGGACCGCTTGCTTTATCATGAAAAAGAACCTACCAATGTTGACTTTAACCCCATAAGAAATGAACAAGAAATGGCTGGACGCAATAGGGACAATGTGCAACTTGAAATGGCTGAAAATTTTTTGAAGGAAAAAAATTGGCGACCGCGAGCATGATTTTTTTTTATTTATCATGAAGACGACAAGATTTGGTGGCGTCGGAGAGCAGCTATGGTGGCGACGTCAGAGAAGGTGTCGGAGATCTGCTTCTGACGGCGTCAGAGATCTATTGACGGTGGCGTCGAAGATTTGCTCCCTAAGCCGCGATTGAGATAAGTTTGTTTGTGAAGAAAATCTAAAGGAGATGAATAGTAGATAGCTGAAGGATGATGATGAACAATAACTTTTGTGTGTGTGTGTGTGTTTTCCTCTAACGTTTTGGCTTTTGATACCAAAAAGGATATAAGACTGAAAAAGTATAATACAAGAATCTCATCTTCATGTTTTGTGTTTAGATATCTTATAGAATGTAAAACAATAGGGTTTAAATAGACAAACTAAACTACAATTGTCAAACATAATAAATGCATCAAACTGCTCAAGAATCACATTGCTCAAGATCTGATTCTCTCTCTTTAGATTCATATTTTTCTCTTTCCAATCACCTTTAAACCCATTTCAGCATATTTTCTATCTTTTACGTTAGCTTCACTTTCGTCAATCTCAACCCAAAATCTCTAAACCTCTATTATTTTTCCTTCAAGAAATTTAAATTGTCTTTGTGTACTATCAAATGCTGAAATCTCTATAAAATTTTTTTTTTAAAAAGGGAGTTTATGGATATGTATTGGTGTAGAGCATAGGTATTTGTAAAAAGCTTAATTCTTTGAAAAAGGTTCTTGGTTAGCTCCAGAGAAGAAAATATGTGACAATAAGCCAACCAAGGAAACAAGAAAACTCTTGGAGCAATATGGTCTATATCCATTAGATTATGGGATGTATGTCTAGTGAAATCTTATTTGGTAAAGATTTATATTAAGAACAAAAGTGATCAAGATTAGGTTGAGAATATAAATGATACTGTTGATTCTTTTCACTTATGCCTTTTCGATTTGTTCTAATAACTCTTGTACTCTATTATAGGCTGGTTTTTCTTTTTCTTTTTTTTGGTCATAAGGCTGATTTTACCATGTTCAAGTTCCTGTAGATATACAGCCAAAGTAATCCGTCTTGCACATATTATTATAATCGTTGTTAATCAAATTAATTTTAGGTTTGAAGAGTAGAGAAGAAAATAATTTATTTTCTAGTATTTTGAAAGTAAGCAAAGATGAAAAAAAATTTTAAAATGAAAAATAATGAAATTTAATATGAGGTTGTGATAAAGAGAGTGATTATGAAAGAAAGAATCTATTGAATATCATTTAAAAGTGATTGGAGAGAGAAAATTAATTAAAAGTGAGTAAAAACAATTGGGATCTAGTTGGCATGCCAAGTAAGAGAAGTGATATTTGGGTAATACTTAAAGGAATAATATATATAGCATTACTCCATAAATAAAATAAAATTAGTTTCGTTGGGTCTGGTGTTGTTGAAAGAAGCACAAAAATGTTAGTTACCAAACATATCAAATTAATTATATATAAGCACCTTAACTGCTTATAAGCACATTTGACTAGCTTATAAGCTAAGTCAATCATCGTCATTTTAGTAATTCGAGTACATGATTAACCTCTTTTTTTTAGTTACACATTGAAGAGGATCGAAATCTTGGATGCCATATTTCCATATAAAAATTTATAAAAGTATTATTAATTTACAAGCAATAGCTTTTGTATTATGTGAGACAAGTTCAGATATGCACATTGTTTATGCTTTTTCTTTTTTCAGATACAATTTATCTATTAGGGGAGACAAGCAATACATCAACATGAGACAACAAATGCTTAACAAGAAAGCCTTTTTTTTTTTTTAGACTTCGAGGAAGGCAAAAGCCTAGAATTGTAAACTAATCGAAGAGATATTTTACTCCTGCTGATATCCTTCTCCATGAAAGGTATTAAAGATCTTGGAGGATTGTCACTCCGAGATGCTCTAAGTTGTCGCCAACAAAAAAAAACTTGTCCAAACTAAATAAAGTATTTATATTGTAAGAAAAAAAAAATTGAATATGGATGGTACTAGACGTCCTAAAGCTCTATTTGCTACACACTATCCTTTACCTGAACGTTTACAAGAGAATGATGAAGAAAATATGTCCTTTATGAATGGCATATTTTTAGGAGATATCCCTGAGGCAGATTCTTTTTAGCTCGGCAGAGCTTCACACTTCAAATTTTATGCCAGAATCATTTCGGGATTCATTGGAGCCCAGTTGCTGATAAAGAACGATCTGTCCACAACTTGTTGATGTGCTTCAAATTGTCAAGCTTCTTAAGGAACAATCAGTGATGAAGAAAGGAAGACTTGTAATTTGTAACAGATCTTTGATAGTATATAAATTTTCGATGTGAATTATAGAACTACGTGCAGCTTGATCTTTGATATCAGTCGGTGTCAAAGTACGTAGGTAGCCTAATTAAGGGTCTAGCTGCTTCTAAATACAAAAGCTATTTTTGTTCAAGACACAAGGTCGGTTCTGAAACTTATCTTCGTTGTAAATACTATCCTTATGGTAAATTTTTTTGACTAGTATTTGTATAAGACACAAGGTTGGTTTTGAAGTCAATCCTCGTTGTAAATACTATATTGCTTTAAATTTTGAACTGGTGACAATAAAATTAATGCAGTTCTTTATTCAATCAGTTTCTATCGCATTTGGTTTACTGTCCTTATCATATGTAATTATGTTGTGAATATTGTCCTCTCATTACCGTTCGGGGATTGCTTTTGGTTTTCACCTTTATACCCTTTAAATTCTGATAGGTTATTATAATACAATTGGTTAGGTATACGGTTATGTTCTAACTCGCAATTTCATACATGTAAACTAAAATTCTGGATATTCATAACAATAGTAAGTAGCTAATTAAGCTGTCTGAAAACTATCAATGCTGTAGTTGAAATCTGCAATGGTTCCAACTGTAACACCCGATCCTTCACGAGACCGGAGGCTCTAATAACCATGCTATTCTCAACCCAATACCAAACCCGACCACAAAATTTAGGAAAAACGGACAAAGTCTCCGTTGTACTGTGAACATTCTGAAAACCTGTAAACACTCAATAAAGCCACAACATACTAAAACAAGCTTTTATAATTAAAATTCAAAGGTTCAAGGCTAATTCAATATACTAAACCTGTAAACGAGTGCTCCTATCGCTTTTAGCTCAAAAGCATATTTTTCTCATTTCTAAAACAATTATTATGATTTAAGAAAAAAGCTAATTCAAGATAATTAAGTAGTTGAAAAACAGAATGAATAGTGATTACAAAAAGTAACACGTATTGCACAGTGAAAATGCGCAAATAATAGATGCAACACTTAAAAATGTGTACGGTAGAATCTCGAGCGTCACACCAACTGTTAGAAATCATATGAGGTGCTAATGTAACAGACATCAAACTTTTGATCATTGATGAAAAATTCTAGATGCTCTACTTTGAATTGAAAGTAGAGTGGAAATTTTAGATGTTACTTTTTAATATCTCTTACATTTCTTGGATCTGGCTTGCAATGGATAGGTGATGCAGTGAAAACCAAGTTGCTCCACGGGCAAAACAGTGGAAGATTATCCATTGTTTCAGAACCTGATTGACAAAATTTGCAAATCAGCCACGCACAAAAACTTTGCTTTTGGGCCTAAATTAGCTAAATTATTTTATTTGAACTAAGGATTAAAAATTAAACTTTTGTTGGATTAGGCTTTTTAATAATTATTTGAGCCCAAGCCAATAAGTGTATTTCTAACCTAGAGTAGCCTATAAAATCTCTTGAGTTGTAGCCTAAATACATTCAGTTATTATGCCTAAGCCTTGAACATTTTTCACAACCTTGGATTTTATCACTATTTACATTCTTGTTCATGTGAAAGTCTTGGATATCTTGAAGTTTAGTGATTAATTCTTCTTAGAGGTAAGTGGTCTAATCCTCACCTTTGTAAATTTCTATATTTTTGTCCTATTACGATTATGATTTATAGAATTATTCGAAATTATTTGGTTTTAGAAATTTATTATGTATACTTTAAAATTTTCCACAAGCATTGTTATTTTATGGCAAATAAACGAAGCCTAAATTTTAATGATATCCTCAAGGACTAAAAGGCTCAATTTAACAGAGGTGCAATATCTACAAATTTGACAATAGATCCAAATGGGATGTTGATAGGAAGGGGGTAAGCCTTATGCATACTGGACTATCAACAATATAGCAAGAGTAGTAATAATTTTCAATGCAATCTTACTAAGAGACTAGGTTTTCGATTTTTAGAACCAATGACCCACAATGGTATAAGGATATTGTTTACCAAAGTATTATCAATCAATAGCACTGAATAAAACAAAATCACTTAATGCCATCCATCTATCATTTTTATGAATAACTAAACAATCATGAAGGATGCTTAATGATTGATAACATAAAGATTCAACCAAATGATTCAAATAAGGCAATTACAATTGGCGTATAAAAAATAAGGGGTAAGTCTTATATTACATCAAAACTTTTCATTTAACTCATAAATACATGATCAAGTTTTCCATTCTAAATAGTGAGTATAAGTATAAATGTAACAATGTCATTTTCTAACATAGCATGCAAAACAAAATTTATATAAAAGTAAATAATAGTTAGTTACACATCCCTAAAAAATCCTCAATGAAAATAGATTCAATAGAATGCATGATTATTATAATTGAGAAGGACCAGAGTATCTTAACCAAGAGATTCCTCAAAGTTTATTCAAATAGATCAGGCTCTGGTTCAATAAATAATATAAAGAATGAAAGTGATTTCATGTTAGTGAGAATTCTTAGTTAACACTTAAAACAGAAAAAAAATAATAATGAATGAAATGAGACAATCAATGAAGTAAAAACCTTAATTACATTAGTTACGTTTGAGAATCCATACCTCGTAGAGCAAAAACATAGTTACCCATTCCCACCTAGGTCTCAAATGATCAATGAACCTAATCTCTGACAGTAATCTGTCACGCCCCCAAAATTTGCTTAGATAAATCTCAGAAATACAACTAACGCACACTAAGAAAGGTGACCTTCCTATGACGAAAAGTGCAAAATTAAGGCTTCGTTTGTTTGTCATAAAATAACTTGCTGAGGGAAAATGTTTTCCTGAAAAATATTTTCCTGAAAAATGTTTTATGATGTTTGGTTGTCACACTAAAAAATATTTTCTAGTGTTTGGTTGTCACACTAGAAAATATTTTCTGGTATTTGGTTGTGACATTGGAAAATATTTTAAGGTCTTTGGTTGTTATTAGAAAATACTTTCCAGTGAATTCTTTTTTACAAAAAGAATGAATTTTATTCTTAGAGAAATGTTTAAAAAAAAAAAAAATGAATGAATTTTATTATTACAAAAATATTAGTAAATAAAAAAATTGTAAATAGAATTTAAGAAACAGAAAGAAGAACTAATTCATCTAAAAAAAATTAAAGTATGAAAGTTGCCATGTACAATAATAAGCCCGTAAAACACATACAAGCATCTATAATGATATAAATTAGATCTTAACTAATTTAAGTATCATATTACAAAGGGTCGTAATATTACCAACATACATAATAGTTCAAGCATATCCATAATAACATAATCATATCCACCATAGTTGAAGTAAATCATCCAAAATATAATACATAGCCTAACATTAAACATATCAACCATAGTTTTTGACAAAGACAATATCCATCATAGTTAAAGCAAATCATCCATAATATTATACATTAATAATATTAAACATTCATGGACTTTCATCAACTGTGGTTCTGAATGAAATTGAAGATCCAAAGCCTTCAAAGTTCACTGTTTTTGGCCATAAAAGCTTTAGCTTGCATCTCCCGCTCCACAAGATAGTCAAATACTAACGCAAGAGTGATGTCATCAAAGCCTTCAGTTTTCATTACCTCTATATAAAGATCAATTACAATAAGTTCACTTTGGCTCAGCCTGTCAATTGCATTAGCTAGTTGCCCAAGTTTCTCTGCTATTAGCTCAAAAGTTGGATCTTCCACATTTCGGCGTCTCTTGCGATGAGACCTTGTACTCGAAGGACTAGCAAAAGAAGATGTGTCCATCATCTTGTTCATGCTCACTTCCACATCAAAATCATCAACTGGTGTGGAGTCAACTTCAATAGCTTCTTCCAAGTTGATGTCAGTAAAGGACTTTGCAAAGTTGCTCGTCGCCATATCCTTGCCAACTACCAAAGTCATCGCATCATATATCTTAATCTTCTTGTTCAAGTATTTTTCATGATTTGGATGAGCCTGTAATGAAAATAAAAGTACGAAGCAAACATCAAGAAACATAAATATATATAGAGTTTTATATAAAGGGTCGAAATATTACCGCCACTACAACTTCATACACATGTTTGTCACATGTGATCATCTTCATGTTGTCATCCCAACCGAAGCCACTTTTTGCTTTGAGTTGTGTAATTATCTTCCATTCTTTTTTGATAGTCCTCAAATGATTTTCAACATGAATAACTTGACAATCAACATCAAATTTATCAACAATTGCTTTGGAAACATTTACAAAGCTTTCGGTCTTGAAAGTGGATGAAGGTTTGTTTCCCTTCATTGCCTCCTCAACCAATAATTCCATAAGTGTGTGGGACATTGGCTTTGACCACCTGAATTATTTAGCTTTACCCTTTCCATCCTTTGATGTATTCATGCATTAATTATCTAATGTATTGTTGTAATCATTCCACATCATCGTTGCTATCATTTCTCTTCTTGCCAACCATTCTCGGTTTTCTTCCCTCTCTTGTCTTTGACTTAATGTAGGCCTACGACTTTCTATGCGAACATTTTCTTCAAATTCATCCATTATGAAATCATGTGGATCAATGACCATTACGAGGTTATGAAGGATGCAACTTCCCAAAACAACATCAACTTGTGTTTGGTATCACCAATGCGGTTGAGCATCAATTACACGAAAGCGTTTCTTCAATATTTCAAACCTGCGTTCAATGGTGGTCCTCAACGAAGAGTGACGAAGGTTAAATAACTCTTTCTCATTTTTAGGTGGATGTTCACTAAATTTCGTGAGACGATATCTGACACCACGATAAGGGGAAATGATTGCATTACGGATTCCATATCCAGCATCACCCAAGTAATACTTGCCTACAATTAAATAGGAAATTGTGTAATTATTTCCAATTTCATATGCATATATATACGCATACATGATTCCAAGTCTATTTCTAATACCTTCAGGAATCTTAAGACCGCCTTGCCTCGATAGTGCATCAGTCAATACACGTGAGTCATGTGCACTTCCTTCCCAACCAGCAAAAACATAAGTGAATCTTAAATCAAAAGTGATTGCTGCCAACACATTTTGTGTTGTTCCATCTTTACAACCACGAAATTTGCCTTGAAATTCAAATGGGACATTTGCATCAACAAGAGTTCCATCTATTGCTCCCACACAATCCTATTGATAAACATTTCTAGTCAAAATTTTAAGAAGATTAATGTAAAAGGAAAATGTCATTTTTAATAAAACATAAAACTTACTTTAAAAATGGATAAAATCTTGTGCTGTTTGCAATTTGGGAAGGTGTTGAAAGCTCTGGGTCTTTTATGACATACTTGTACAACTTTAAAATTGCAGTCAACACAAGCTTAAAGTATCGATGGACAGTCTTCACTGATCGGTAAAATCTTCCACTAATAACCCAAAACCTAAGATTGTGTCCTAATATTTGTAGGAACATCATAACTTGTTCCTTAACAGACAAATTTATGGTTGGGCGCAATAAATTATTTATAGTTAGAAGATCACAAAGTTTATTAAAAACTATAGGTTTCATACGAATTTGCTCAACACAATAAGTGTCAGAGCGACACAATATATTGTTCATATAAAAATCTCTCTCACACTCGGCATGTAATCGAGGTTTTCTACGTACAGACTATTTACGCTTAAGTTTTCTTAAATAGACATGACAATAGAGCTAGAGCAATTGCAACCATAGATATGGTCATCGCATGAATTTTTTTCCTGTGACCCATAGAAGCTTTCTGCAGTTGCATAATAATATATAATAATGACAACTATTACTACACAGTGTAATAAAAATCAATAAAGAGTTAGTTTTATAACATAGATGTAACTAATTGCAATATACAGTGAAAGAGCCTTCAAAGAATATTTCAGAAACAAAGCTATTAAAATCATAGTTGAAGCACATACTCCATAGCATAAGCCAGTCTTAACTAGGTACCATTATTTGGATATCTCATTTAACATACTGTATGAGCCATCAAATAGAGCAAAGTACAGCTAACACGGTCACCAGTTTCGATAAAGTAAAACAATATTGCACGAAAAGAAGAAAAACAAGCTTGTCAAAATGCAAATTGCAACAAGCACAAAGCAACAAGAAAATACACATTCTAGTTCCTTAAAAAGCAAATCAAAATAGACAATGTAAACAAGATCCATCTTCATAAGATCAAATTTCCATTATCACAATCATTTCACTAACTTCAACAACAAAATAGAAAATTAACAACCTTTGCAAAAATAAAAGTTGAAAAAAAAATACAAATGAGCAAATCATTATATATTTGAATGTGTTAAAAAAGATTCCATTCTCATACCTTATTGAAACTCTACACCAACTTTCAAACCACAGATCTCAGAAATTCCATAACCACACCAAATCAAACTCTAATAGTAAAAAAGAGCTCTAACACCACATTTTTAAGACATCCAAATCAACACACACCTCAAAATCGCAAATTATTGAACTTGCAACCTTTAACTTTCACTTAAATCAACAAATGTGATTCACCAAATCCAACCTAAGATGGTGCCTATTGACAACACCACAATCAGTCATGTCTTTTACCAACACAAAAATATATATATATATATATATATATGCTTGTGAAAAAGAAAAAGAAAAAAAAATGAAAAAGTAATTAAAAAAAACAAGGAATGAAAGACAAAGTAGTGAACTAACAAAAAAAAAATAAAAAAATATGATTGTGAAAGCTATGAACATTGGCATCTTTTAAGAAGAAAAAAAAAGAAATCAGAAATATATAGAGACAATGTTGTGAAATTTATAAAATAATAATAATAAATAAATAAAACATACCTTGATCTAGATCTGATATTGTGGTAGGAGAAGGTGAGAGAGAGAGAAGAGAGAGACGGTGAAGGCAAAAGCTTTAGCAGCCGCACTTTTTTATGAGATGAGAGAGAAAACAGTAGGTAAAAAGTGAATGCACAACTGATGTAAAATATTTTCTTCTCCCATTTTAACTACAACTTTTCCTTTGACTGAAAATATTTTACCATTGACTATATTTTTCGTCCTACCAAACACCGTAAAACATTTTACGGGAAAATATTTTATGGCAAACAAACGGAGCCTAAATGAAAATTTTAAAATCACAATTATATATATGCTACGAGCAATCAGAGCATCTAATTCTACCATCACGTAGTGGAATAACTTCTTCCAAAGTCTCAAACCAACCTAAGAAATTAAAACTCATAAGTCTAAGTGAAATAATCAATTTATTCCTAACTAAGAAATTCAAAAGAGTTGTATTGGCTATTCATCAAGGTTTTCTCAGCCCCAAGCCAAAACCAAAGTCTATCCTTACCTTTTACAAAGAAAAACATTTTTACAAAATAAGAAACAAATCTTAGTAAGTGCTAATCTCCCAAAAAAACTCTTGGGATCTTTAAAATATTCTTATATGTTAGATAGTCATATTATCATAGTTCATAGATTTGAAAACGGTGAAGTTCATGCAAAAATCATAATTTTTAATGTATAGAATAATAAAAGTTAATGTCAAACCAAATTCATATGCCAAGAATTCCTAATGCCAAAAACCATAGTCAAATGAATCCAATATCTAAGTTTAAGTAAGCATTTATCCTCTGCCATCGAGTAAAAAATATTGGCAATTATCCTCCTGCATAGAGTTGGAAGTATTGACATTTATCCTTCATCATAGAGTCAGAAGTATTGACATTTATCCTCCACCAAAGAGTTAGAATTATTGACATTTATCCCCAGCCAACAAGGGGTTGGGAAACATACATTATAATTAAAAATTTTAATTTTACAGCGGAATTAATTATATGTATCCGTTTATGGTTATTCACGCAGATTTGAAACATATGACAAATTTAATCTAATTAAATTTAATGCGTAGTTCTATGATTACCTCTAAATGAAAAACAATAGAAGATTATGAGACGAGCTTCCCAAGTGTGAAGCCTCCAAGAGTAATCCACACGAGATTCGCGCAACCAATTAGATCTAGCCCTAACCAGAGCTTTTAGAGAAAACCCGTATTATTTTGAATTGACAAAGAATTGTGTGCTAGCTTTTTTGTGTCATAATAACCCTTTATATAGTAACTTATCTCGACCTACGATCATACATGGGCCAGTCTAAATTGACTAGACTTGGACTCTGCAATAATCTGATCAATCATCTAATTACTACGAGTCCATTATATTAATATTATTACAATCCTAAAATTAATTTAATCTTTTTTCTAATCTAATTTATTTGTTAATTTCTTTTGTGTATGACCTCTCGAGTTCATAATTAATTAGCAGCGGATATTAATCTAATTAATATTTAATTAGAACCCTTTCTAATTAATTCACAAATCGCGAGTGACACCTAGTAATATATCGTGATTATCCAATTAATGATGAAGTGCAAGTACACGAACCCTTTTTGAGTAATTTTCACGCAATTGAATCCTTATGTCTAAATCATCGTGATTGATCCAGAGTCATGGATATTGTCACTCCCCAGGCCCAGACTCTCAGGCCCGCATGCGCGACTAGTGTTGTAGACATAAGAAACAACTACCTAAGCCCTCTTTGCTACTGGTCCAAAATGGCTAACCCAATTTATTCCTTATACCCACAACACCCACTTATAAACCACATAATCACACTATATTTCAGCAATGAGGGATATTATACACACCCTCCGTTAAGGACCTAACATCCTCATCAGAGGCAAATAAACCCAGTGTAATACCCCGAACCCAACCCCACGCTACAGGTCAAGTCCGGACCTGTCACTCAAATAGAGTCTCCTCTGTATCGAGGACTAAACTGGTACTTGCGATAATCACATACAATGCCTGAACCAAAACAGCCACTTCATTCAATCTAACTTCCAAGTTTAACGGAACCAACCAAATTCACAAGGCCTCCGAGCCTTGGCATAACAAAAATAGAAACATACAAGCATGCAGGTTCAATTCTAACTTAAACTTTCCAGCAGTATGGCTTGGTTAAAACAAGCTAATTATCACCCCCAAGCATGCAACAACCGAGTTAGGTCTACTATAATCTATTATATGCCATTCTACTTTATATTCAACATTCAAGAATATAATTAAGTTACAACTTTCCGAGCAAACATACAAGACCTCAAGGTCTCAAAACACAACAACTAACATCAACTCCAAGCAAACTGCACGTATGATCAACCTTATCACACAAGAATCAAGGGTTCTGATCTATGGGCACCTCTTCTTCTTCTTCTACTGCTATCAGCTGGGGGTTCACCTCAGCCTCTCCTGAAACATGTCAAATGAGGAGTGAGCAACAATTTTGCCCAGCGAGGGAGGTGATGCAACATACCGTAGCGTGCATAATGATATGCAAACACAAGAAGTCATATATATACAACATGAACCAACAAGGTTAAATAGCCAAGTAATTAACCACATTAAAAAGGATACGGTTCCACTTCAAGTCTTCAATCACGAGCCACGAGCCACGAACTTCACGTAAGTGCCGGAAAACCCATACATTAACAAGTTGGGATACTCTGGATGTATCCCGATCCTACGACCCTTTCTCCTGAGGTAGGTCCATATGCCCAGCAGGTAAACCACGCCTCTGGGGTAGTGGAGTATGCTCAGCGATAAAGGGAATAGGCACCATGGTAGTCGAGGGAGCACGACAAGCCCGACGCCGCCCGTGTTTCTCGACGCTACCATGTCCGAAAAGGTTGCGCAACCCCGAGACAAGTCTACAAGAATCAAGATATCAAATAACATGTAAGAAGGACGACAAATCAGGCCGCCCTCATATATAAACACAATATAAGCTCACATAAGCACGAAATAGCTTTAAAGTCACAAAAGAAGCAATCAACATAACTTTTTCCCACTATCTACTCAAATAGCCCAATCTCTAGACAATCATTATAATGCATGACAACACAACAACAAGCTTTAGACGCGTCAATAGAAGCGTAGTACCACTTTTCCCCTTTCTTTAACCCATCTTTTCTTCTCCTATGTGAATTTCAAGATTCCCAAACCATATCCTACTCATACTACAACCCTAATTAAGCCAAAAGACACCTATTAAAACCATAAAAACCCGTTTTAGATCCTAAAGCTCGGGAAGGCCCCGAGCGGGTTTTAACTACAACTATACTATCCGAGCCCCAATTTTGCATAACAAAAGCACCAAAAGTGCTTCCATACCTCAATGATACCTAATCCAAAGCCCAAACGTGCTCGGATTGCACAACAAGAAAAATCCTCTTTTTAAAGTCGACTAATTTTGCAATTTAGCTCGGTTTTGGGTGATTCAACTTCACGTGGCCTCCCATCTAGCTTCACTAGGGTCTAGATCATCTAATTGAAGCCTCAATTCATTCTAATTAGCACATTTATTCAAAATCCTAAATACAAGCACTATTCATCATCTTTTTCGTAACATTCAAGCTTTCAACCATGGATTATGCTATCAAGCTATAAAAGTTTACTCTATAGGCTCTAATAAATACATATAAAGCATTCATAAAAAGTATTATAACTATAATCAACAAATCAATAATTTCAACATAAGAGCATAAACTTTGAAAACTATAAAATGCAACTCCCTCACAATTTATGATGTGTAGAAGCTTGTTGGGGAATCCTAGGATGCTCAAACAAATCCAAGATCCAAGCCAAGAGTCAAGCTAGCAAGATTGTTGAAGAAATTTTTCTTTTTTTTCTCCTTGAAGTGGTTGGCCAAGGGGAGGGACACAAAGGGAATTCTTTGCTTTGTTTTATGAGTTGTTTTTTGTTAAATGGTGATAACTTAATATATAGATATATGGGTGCAATAAGTTGTGGTCAAATACTACATAAAACTTGGTCAATTGAGCTTAATTACTAATCAAATACTAACTAAGTCAAAACTAAGGTTGTTACGTACCTAACACTATTCAAATGGTGCAAAAACTATTTTCCAAACACATGCTCCCAAGCTAAAAAGTCCAAAATAACAAGGTCTCGATTCCTTTTATATGTCATATGACTTAGGAAAAATATTAAATCAAACTTTTAAAACGGTCGAAAATCTTATGAATAGTAACCTCAAATTAAAGCAGTTAAGCAAGAAAGGTGATGCATGTAAGAATACTCAAGTAGGTATGCAACTGTTATAAGGTATTTATGATGAAATTTTTAGGCGTCACACCAAGGACAAACCAGACGGTGAAGGTTTTAGAGGTGACTTCTACAGGTTCAAAATGTGGCTCCCACCAGCCTTCTAAGTATAGCATTTTGCCCCGCACAGCACTTAGCTATGGAATCATGTTCTAGAATGTTTATTGCAATAATTTGTGTATTATAACTCTTGGTAGTTCGAATTTTATGTGAATGATTTAGTTGTGTAGTATGTTGCTTAATATGTAGTTTATATGTTTAATAAAATGCTTGAATGATTATTCTTGGCTCAATCTAATTGATCAACACCTACATATATGTAAATTCATGCAAATAAGGCTTAAAAGGTCAAAATTTTAGCCTTTTTGGGGTGGTTTAGCGGTCGAACAGTATTTTTCAGCATTTTTCAACTTTGGATTTCAAGTGCAATACTACTTTCTTTGTGTTGCTAGTTAATTGGATGATTAAATTGTTACTAAGTGAACTTAACGGTACTCACGAGCAAGCTTCTAGCTATTGGAAAATGGGTAAAATGTATGTGTATGCAAGTGAATGTCTTAAAGGAATGCTTAAGTGGATATACTTTCATATGTGTTTGTGATTTGGTTATTAATGCTTATGGAGTGATATTGCTAATTCTAATGCTAGAGGGACAACCTACTTTGTTGTCCCTCGTTTTAAGTGCTCATTGAATGAATGTTTTAATGATTGATTGTGTGATATCGTAAGGTTGCAACCTTTTATTGAGGCACAATTGTGTTGTGTCTCCACTTGGTGGCAACGGGCTTGCCAATGGTTACACGACCTCCGCGACCTATTTCTTCACTCACTTGGTCGGTGAAAGCGTTGGGGTGTTTAGTCGTAGGATTTTGTGGTACATCTGCAGTACACCCACTAGTGATATAAGGGATTATCTACATCGCAATCACAAAGGGGCAAAGAAGTAGGAGTGATAAGGTTGGAATGAAATCATATCCTTTACTTGAGTGTTTATATAGTTTTATATTACTTGATTGAGTGCTTTCATGCTTCTTGTTATTGTCTAATGCTTACTTGTATATTTATTGCTTTGATACATGTTACTTGGCATATGTGCATCATGAAAAGGTTTTCAAAAGCCTCCCCATACCCCCCTCACTGAGCTAGTGGTTGATCACCCCATTTATTCAACAATTTCAGGTAAAGCCGAAGTATCCCCTCAAGAAGAAGATTGAAGATAATTTGCTTGTTTGCTTAAAAGGTTGGCATGTGTTTTGGCTACGATCTAGGAATGTGGATTATAATGTTTTGCAAGTTGTATAGCTCGTTTTGCAACAAAGTTTCATTGTGCACATGTTGGATCATAGCTTTTGACTTGTAGAAATTAAATAAGCTAGTTGTAAGTTTATGAACTACTTTGGAAATATAACTAAAGCACATTTAGCTTACTTTTGGACTTGGAATTGTAAATGTTGCTAGGTTTGTTTAGACTTAGTAAGGAAAAATGTTGTGTTTAACATGATATGCATAAACAGAGTTTCAAGATGTTGTCTTGTGTATTTGTTGTTGGCTTTGAGCATAATTGTACAGGTGTTGGAATGTCCGTAATACAGAGAAGACTTTGTCCGATTTTTGTCGAGTTCGAACTTGACTTCTAGGAAGGGGTTGGGGGTGCTGACATGGGGAGGTGGGGGTAGAATGAGGGGATGGGGTGCTGATGTGGGATGGGGTGGGCTAGGTGGAGTTGATAAGGGGTAGGGTGGGGGGTAGAGGGTAGCTAACGGGGTGTAGGGTGGGGGGTGGGGGGGCTGAGTGGCTGATGATGGGGGTAGGAGTGGGGGTGGGGGTGGGGGTGGGGGTGGGAGGGGGGGGTGAGGTGAGGAAAATGATGATTTTTTATTTTTTTATTTTTTTTGGATGAAAAGAATAAGAGGAGAGAGAATAAAGAAGAGAAAAAAAATGTATAATATAAGGGTAAAAATGTCATTTTACTAAAGTTTTTAACAGGTTTAGTTTAAAAGAGATTGAGGGGGAAGGTATGTCATTTTTTAAAAATCATAGGGGAATTTTTGATAGTTTTGCTAACACAGAGAAGCGGGTTGATATATATGAGTTTTACAGGGGAGTTGAATGATATTTATCCTTTTATTTATATGTCCACACCCGTCATTTTGCACATCTTTTAAATCTAAATATCAAGGATAATTTGGACTTTTTGGTGTCTACTTTGTCCATATTCTGACCAGCTTTGGCTTGTGTCAGTCACTGGCTCTTTCACTTGTCTTGTCATTTTCGCTACATTTTTGTCGTAGCCAGAGAGAAAAGTTTAGGGATTAAGTGCTATATATAAAGACATCAAAGTTAATAAATCTTAAATAATTTTCATAAATGTCCTATTAATTTACATTCTTGACAAATCTTAAATTAGTTCTTCACCTGAAACAAATCAATCTAGCCATGAGCAAATTGCAGCCGATTAAGTACTAATAAAGTGACAACAATGACTAAACGATGATGTTAGTTTAAACGGAACAAATTAGAAGACAGTGTTACCAATTCAAAATTCAAAACCGCTTGAGAAAATAATTCCAGCACTGGCAGAAGCAGAATTCACACCTCAAATCATATCTTCCAAATTTCCAGTCTACCCAAGATAACTTGGCACAAATGGTAACCCAAGATACACAATTAGTCAAATTCAAAAAAAAAAAGAAAAGGAAAAGAACAATACAAGTTATTGAGAATCAAGAAAATAATAAGTTAAAAACGTATCAAAAAGTGAATTCAATCAAGAAAATAGAGCTCTATCAAATAGTGAATTCAATCAATAAAATAAATAGAACTAATAATTCAGCGTAAGGAGACCCCATATCTCCAAGCCTTTTTATTATTGTTGCTAAATATCTATCCAGGGCGTCAACAAATTATTCTCTAATTTCCCAGCTTTAAAGTATAAGACTGGCTCTTTTTTCTTGGTTACTCACCTCTCATTTGCAGATGACATAATCATCTTCTCCAATGGCAGCAAAAGTGCTATCAAAAAGTTGATGAATTTTTTGAATCACTATGAACATGTTTCTGGACAGCAAGTCAACAAAGATAAAAGTGGTTTAATTGTGGACAAAAAAGTTCCTAGCTCTAGAATTGGCATCATAGCTGGTGCTTCAGGTTACAAGCAACAACAATTTTCATTCAAATATCTTGGAGTACGTGTCACGCCCCAACTCGACCCCACCTACGATCAGTCAGGACGCAACGGAATTTCGGCGGCATAACGACAGTAAACAGATTTCCGAGGTTCTAAACCAACCTCATTAAACATCATACATCCAGTAATTCCTCAATACAAACAACAACATACAACACAACCATATTATACAATAAAACATCCTCGTTATACGCCTCCGTTCCAACATGACATACAATACCTCAACTTTATTATACATTTCAAAAGTAAGTTGAGACACAACTACAACTTAACCATAGACGAAAGAAAGCCACTAAATTAACATCATTTGATTCATCATCTATTCAATATCTATTACATTAAGAACCGTAAAGCATATAAAAGTCCATTAAGCTAATATACATGACGTTTAACAACATAGAATCATGGATAAGACTCGGGAACATATGACTCATCCACGAAAGGCACATTTTCCACATTCTCCTCTTCAGGAGGCACGTACCCGTAATCTTGTGAAAGTACACCTGAAAACATGCATTAATAGAGAGTGAGCTTATATACATAAGCCCAGTGAGGATCCGATAGATCTCGACAGTATTCACTACGCTCCTTGGATTTAGTCCTTTGAGCAAGTAAACACACAACAACATAAATAATGCTATCATCACATAACTATATAACCAATCAATTAAGGATACTCTATTTGGTGTAGCTCCAAACGCCATCACGATCTCAACCGTTCTTCTTATAACTCCCCATTACTCACGCACCCGAGGTACCTCACTAGCCCCTCCCTCCATGACACCTCCGTCATGCGAGCTGGGGGTAGCCTATGGCAGTCATGCCGTTATCAACCCGACAGCCCGACGCTGCCCGAGAGGTGGCACACACATACCAAGACTCCATATTCATCAATCATCAATCAAACATCAATCAATCAATCAATTGGGAGATCAGCAACAAGAGTGCCCGATTCCCGCATTCAATAATAATCAATCAATAACATCAATATAACATCAATATTAAATTAAACAACAAACAACGTAGTTAGATGACAAAGTAGGCCATCTAACCGGACATGCATAATATACATAATTAAACTCTAAATTACTCAACAACAACTCACCATTCATCACTCGAACACTACCCAACCATCTAAGGCATCGTTCAAGAAATTAAAGAATGACAACCTAAACTTCTAAAATTCATAACTTACAATCTACTAATCCAAACATTGCCAAATCAGTTCCTATCACTCACCCATTCAACCTACTACATTAGCCCTCTCGGAAATCCACCATAACACCTCTAAATCATGCCCGATAACCCTAAAATCCTAAGATGTCATGGCTGGATTTTCCGGATTTTCACACAAACAATGTAATCGAAAAATCGGCATTACAACAGCGCTAACACGTAATTATCAAGTATTTAAAAATCGACGGCAATCGATTTCGATCAACACAACTCATTTAATTCAACTTTGAACATTTTAATCAAAATTAAATACCCGGAAAATAAAAATTATGCTATATCCGACAGAAACTCGTAGTATTAGTATATAATGATCCCTAGCATGCAAGGAGCAATAATCTAACATCAGATTACAATTCTAACGGTTCAATCTTCATTTATACGCAAAAACACAAAAATGACATTTTGAGATCTAGAATTTTTCTCTCACCTTAGATGCGATATAAGCCTAGGAATGCGTGCTATGCGTGCCCAACAAGCAAAATCCAAGTCGGTGCGAAGTTTCACGGACAAAAACTAGGTTTTTCTTTGAAAAATTGGATTGAAAGCTTAAGTTTTTCTCTTCTCTTTTCTCCCTCTTCTCTCTCGGCAATGTGTGTGTGTGTGATGGTGTTTTTGTGTTGTGTGAGTGTGTGTTGAGGACATTAGCTTCTAAGGTCAAATAATTAATTAAAGTCAAAGTTATTTTAATAGGTATTTTTGTGTTTTTAATGACTTTAATTGCATTTTAGTGCTCACCAAGTTAAAAATAATTATGCCACCCCCAAGATATCTCAAGTGGATTATTTTTAGGTGACAAGAAGTTTTACAATCCAAAAATTTCACCCGAGTCGGCTTAAAACTCGATTTTCGCAAAAGTCGGTGTAAAAACCCTAATAAATTCTTAAGCCGATTTTAAAACCGTTTTCATCAAACACAGGTCTATTAAAGTCCGTGGACTAGGTCTAGAAGGGTTAAAAAGACCAGTTTCAAAATTATAGCGGACGTGTTTCGAAAACACTATTCACTGAAAATCGACGATAAAATTTCTGACTCCGTTTTTGATGAAAATTTCATGAATGCACATTTAGCACGTATTAGAAGTATTGACATCAAAATTATAACTTTCTAAGTCCTATAGCACATAAACAGATCATATGCACGCAAAACGAGGTAAAGCACGTAAAACGAGATAAGCAAGAAAGTGGGGTTTCACAGTACCCCTTTACAAAGGTGCTAAAAAGTCTGCTCTTTTTCATGAGTTTTTTCCGAAAATTAACAAGAAGCTCATAGGTTGGGAACTAAAAACCTTACTCCCAAACAAAGACTACAAAGAAGATTGGGAGCCGTTGTCATTCCCCTATTTGAGACATTAGGCCTTTTCGTGCACGTATGAGTTCTTTGACTGCGTAAGGGCGATCCATCTTGAAGACGAATTTCAAGCAAAAACATCAAAGAATTATCTGAGTAGATCTATGTATTGTCAGATATCTTTCATTTGAGAAGTTTGCACTTAGGAATACAGGGTGAGGATTGTCAACAGTCCCAAGCATCCACTCCTCCATGCCTTGTTATTTGATGCAGATAATCCCTCCTAGCAAGGAAGTTTTTCATAAAATTGAAAGACTTTTCAACAAATTCCTTTGGGGAGACACAGCTGATTCCAAAAAAATTGCGTTGGACTTATTTGCATAAACTTTGTTTTAAAGAGATGGCATTGGAAGGGAGACTTAAATCTGGCAGCGTCCTTCTATTGTTCTTATGAAAGACCACCTTCTTATGTGCCTAATATTGTGAAGTTCAGAAAACCAGCTGTTGGCTTTTACAAGCTCAACATTGACAGGAGGTGGGAGAATTCTTCGTGACTGTAAGAAGGACCTTATAAAAGGGTTGCAGTTTTGCAAAGAGAAAAGAATTTGCAATTTTTGGCACAAATGGTAACCCAAGACGCACAACTAATCAAACTCACAAAAAAAAAGGAAAAGAACAATAAAAGTTATTGAAAATCAAGAAAAAAAAAAAAGAAATTAAAAACATATTAGATAGTGAATTCAATCAAGAAAATAAAACTCTATCAAATAGTGAATTCAATCAAGAAAATAAATAGAAATAATCATTCAAGAAAACAAAACATAGAATAGGGTCTAAATTTAGTTACATAAACCAAATCACCAAGATAGTCAACAGAGAATTGTGTAGGCCATGGAAATTTGTTAGGTGCGTGGGTGAGTTTGTATTTGTGTATTGGCGGGTAATAGTGTGGCAGTTGAATTTAAGAACGAAAACCCGAAAATGCCCTCCGGTTCGTTATGCATCATTTGTAAACATTCATGTAATTGAATCTATTCTTGTTCCTTCACCGTTTTGCGTATCAAATTATGAATGAATTTACAGAAGAAGAAGTTAATCAGAGATAGGACTCTGGAATGCTTATAATTAACAAACGGCCCATGTAAGAATTTGAGTCCTTTTGTGAGTATAGTGTTTCCTAATGCATTATACTAGATTGCATCACAAGTTACAGTTATACTAGTATATATATGTATGCCAATCTAGCTAGCCGCACAATATTCATCATTACAAAACCTAGTTAAGTTTGTGAGTTATTGCGGTATTATAGACATCAAGAGAGTGATTGGTGAGATTTGTTGGTGATAATATAGGAATAGTAAAGATGAGCGGCAGTAGTATTCATATTCCTGAAGGTTTTCTATTCATGCCTTCGGATCAAGAATTGCTTCTATCATTCCTGAGGAGAAGGCTTTTGAGGCAGCCATTGCCTTGGGAGGGGATCGTTGAAAGAGACCTTTACGGGGAGAAAGCAAATCCTTGGGATTTGTTTACCGAGAATGATCCTTGGAACATCCTAGTTACTGATGATGACGATGATTCGAGCAAGGTTAAGAAGACTATCTATGTATTTACTAAATTGTCGAAGCTTGGGAGGCAGGGTAATAAGAACGTTATTCGAACAGCGGGCTGTGGTAAATGGCATGGACATACGGCGCCAAAAGATATTGTGAAAGGCAAAACGAAAACGAAAATAGGCTCTAAAAGGATGTTCACGTTTAAGTCGACTAAGAAAGATTTTGATGGAAAAGGGCATTGGATTATGCATGAATATTCGCCTTCGGATGATGGCTTGATAGGCATTGGAAGCACGGACTATGTTGTTTGCAGAATTACAAAGGACGAATCGAAAAACTTCAAGAAACAAGAAAATTCTGAAATCATACTTGTATCAGAAGCTGATACTCAAGATTTGGGCAAGAGAAAGTCGAGAGAGGAGATTTATATTCCCCAAGAAGAGAAGACACCACGATGGAGTTTTCCGGGTGAGCATCATGTTACAATTGGTGCCGATACAGATATGGTACAAGGAAATCTTTGGGCTACGGCATCATTCGGAATGGACTCGACCATGTCTATAGAACAGTTGCCTCAATTGCCTTGGTACGCTAATAATGGGTCACAAGCAGAGGCAGAGGTACACAAGAACAATGGAGTAATGGAAGCTGCAAACGAAACTGCCACCAGACCCATGGAAGAATCGATTCAAAACGATATGGTGAATGTTGATGCCTCTGCAGTGAATTCTTACATGCCTGAGGACCTTCAGCATCCTATTGCAGATCCTGCAGAGAATATTGATACTTCTGCAGCAAATCCTATTATGCCTCAAGGCCTCCATCATTCTGAAAGATTACAAGATGATGATGATGATGATATGGACATATATGCGTCCAACTTGCAAGACATATTATTAGCAGATAGCGCTGCGGAGCTTGATAGCAATATGAAGGCTGATCATATTTCAAATGGAATTGCCACCAGCTCCATGGAAGAAGCGGTTCAAAACAATGCGGAGCATATTGACGCTTCTGCTGCAAATCTACTGTTCTTCCGAGACATAGAGAGTTCTACTGTAGAATATGAACGTTTGCAAGAGAATGATGAAGAAAATATGTCCTTTATGAATGGCATATTTTTAGGAGATATCCCTGAGGCAGATTCTTTTTAGCTCGGCAGAGCTTCACACTTCAAATTTCATGCCAGAATCGTTTCGGGATTCATTGGAGCCCAGTTGCTGATAAAGATCGATCTGTCCACAACTTGTTGATGTGCTTCAAATTGTCAAGCTTCTTAAGGAACAATCAGTGATGAAGAAAGTAAGACTTTTAATTTGTAATAGATCTTTGATAGTATATAAATTTTTGATGTAAATTGTAGAACTACATGCAGCTTGATCTTTGATATCAATCGGTGTCAAGGTACGTAGGCAGCCTAATTAAAGGTCCCGCTGCTTATAAATACAAAAACTATTTTTGTTCAAGATACAAGGTCGGTTACCTATCCTTGTTGTAAATACTATCCTTATGGTAAATTTTTTTGACTAGTATTTGTATAAGAGACACTGTTGGTTTTGAAGCCTATTCTCGTTGTAAATACTATCTTGCTGTTAATTTTGAACTGGTGATAATAAAATTAATGCAGTTCTTTATTCAATCAGTTTCTATCGCATTTGGTTTACTCTCCCTATCATATTGTCCTTTCATTACAGTTCGAGGATTGCTTTTAGTTTTCACCTTTATACCCTTTAAATTCTGATAGGTTGAAAGTTCTATGATCGAAAACAATACAAGAAATATTGTTTCTCTCCTTCTACTTGCTGCTTCTTCTACTGGTGTTGGCGTCTCAGAACCTTTAGTCTCCGAGAATTCAAGTAACCACTCACCTGCCAACCAAACTTGCAGGCAACGTTAAGAGTTGAGGCAATATTGTTGTAAGATCAACAAGCCTGCAGTGAAGAAAATTCAGGCATTTTCTTGTTCTTTTGTTGCATTTTCCAGAATTGAGCCAATATTGTTGCAAATATTAGACTAATTTACTTGATTAATGTGATGTTTCCCACATGATAACTGATATTTACTCGTCTATGATGGAGTTCAAGAGCTAGATTATGTTTCCTACGGTGATGTGATGGATTCTGTTCTTTCCCATCTCTAGCCAGATTTTGACCATCAAAGCTTAGAGGACATAAGCCATTTTTTCTTTTCTTGTCTTGGGAAGGATATCACTGTATCGGAGTTTGACGAGTCTTACAGGTTGAGAAGGTTGCTTGGTCTTCATTTCAGGGGCCAATTGTAGCAGAGAACACATCTTTGTCAGGGATTCATGCAAGGCTGACTTATGGACTTGTGTGAAATGCTGCAATCTTCCTTTATCCGGGCTGCTCTCTATGCTGGCTATCGTTTATCTAATGTTACTCTCTTCCTTTATCCAGGCTTAAGACTGAAAATGCTGGGATGAAGCCCCTAATAGAGGCAGTGTTATAATACAATTGGTTAGGTATTAGTTTAAGTTCCAACTCACAATTTCATATATGTTTAGTGTCTAAAATTCTGGATATTCATAACAATAGTAATAAGCTAATCAAGCAGCCTGAAAACTACCAATAGTGCAGCTGAAATCTGCAATGGTTTCAACTGTTAGAAATCATATGAGGTGCTAATGTAACAAACATCAAACTTTCGACATTGATGAAAAATTCTAGACGCTGATCTACTTTGGATTGAAAGTAGAGTGGAAATTTTAGATATTACTTTTTAATATCTCTGTCATTTCTTAGGTCTGGCTTGCAATGGATAGGTGATGCAGTGCAAACAAGTTGCTCCGCGGGCAAAACAGTGGAAGATTATCCGTTTTGTTTCAGAAGCTGATTGACAAAATTTGCAAATCACCCACGCATAAAAACTCTGCTTTGGGATGATGACCTTGGCTAGTTTTATGAAAAGAACTTGTCTGAGACACAAATAAAGGGTCTGCACTTTAAAAATACGGTCTTTTAAGCACCTACTACAGTGTCACTTGCCACCATTCCATGAACATGTCGGGGGAACGCCCATGCCATTTTGAACAGCTCGACGTTTTGAAGAAATTTCTATAGTAGAATAGCAACGGAAGAACCATAAATAAATTGACTTCTGCCTCAATTGAAAGCATACATTATTCGTTTCATGGAAATCACAATTTTTCTTTTATTGGTTTTTTAAGAAGTACTTATTATGAAAGTCGAAGCATTTGTCAGAAATATGTGAACTCTAATTTGACTTTATATCATGATCTGAAACTGTATTTATATATAGTCTAAAATAAATCTCACAAAATAAACTTTTCCAGGTAAACAAGGTTGTATATTATTCACAAAATATGTACAAAGTAATGGGATCTACACTGATAAGCCTTTACTTGGTGACTATCAAAATAAGCATTTGGACAAGAATGTCATTCTCAAAGTTTTGTACTCTACAAATATTCCTATTGTCAACGTTGTTTCTAAACTTTTTTACAATGTATAATTTATAATTTGTACTTGATGTTAAGTTGAATCTTTTCAATTTGTTGTTCCTCACTTGATGTCCCACTTGAGTGACATCTCAAATTCCTTTCTTTCCATACGTGGAAAATAGAAGCCGCAAACATTTGAACAATCAGTGATGAAGAAAGTAAGACTTGTAATTTGTAATAGATCTTTGATAGTATATAAATTTTCAATGTAAATTGTTGAACTACGTGCAGCTTGATCTTTGATATCAATCAGTGTCAAAGTACGTAGGCAGCTTAATTTTAAGGGTCTAGCTGCTACTAAATACAAAAACTAATTTTGTGTATTTCTTCATAAATATTAGAAACTCAGAAATTTTTGGTTCATAAAATACTTATTTGATCAGTTTTTATTACATTTGGTTTACTCTCCTTACAAATGCAATTGTTTTGTCAATTTTGTTCTCTGATACCGTTGGAGTTCATAGATTGCTTTTAGATTTCATCCTTTAGACTATATGTGTATTGATGCTTTTGATTTTATGCTTGTTCAAAATGGGAAGATTATAGCTTTTGATTCTATCACCGAAAGCAATAAAAGCTTCGGCAGATATACTCCTACACAAACGATGCAGAGTATCACCAAAGCTTCCCAATTATCAGCTAGTCTTATAAAAGAACTTGTCTCAGACATAAATAGAGGGGTTACAATTTAAAACGATCTTTTGAGCACGTGAGACCTACTGCAACGTCACATGAGCCCTGCTACAATGCCACATATTATGATGACGTCTAGCCGTTTGGAGCGTTTTGAAGAAATTTCCTAAATAGAATAGCAATGGAAGCACCACAAATATATTCACTCGTAGCTCAATTGAAAGCATAAAGAGCAGTAGTACATACAAATAGACATTCTTTTAGATGGAAATCACAGTTTCTTTTATTGGTTTTCATAAAGAGCAGTAGTAAATATGGTGAATGTTGACGCTTCTGCAGTGAATTCTTACATGCCCGAGGACCTACAACATTCTATTGCAGATCCAGATGATGACGATATGAGACAATTTGCGTCCAACTTGGCAGACATGTTATCAGCTGATAGCCGTGTGGAGTTTGATAACAGTGCGAAGACCTCCAGCATTCTATTGCAGATTCGAATAACAACTAATAAAAGGGAAATAGTAAGAAGTTTGACATAATGGCACATGATGACTATAATAGTCTAAACGGAAGAACACAGGTAATAAGAGCATACTCTAGATCGGAATCGTGAGAAATAGTTTTTGATCATTTCTCCTAACTTAAAATCCCAATTCGAATTCTTTTTCTATTCAAAAATATCCTATTTGATAACTTCCATAATTTTCATTACTAATCTTTTGTGGATCTTGATCTTCCTAACCATCCACTCAATTTTGTTCAACCTCCCGTTATAGTCATACATCTATTACAATAGATAGTAAAACTCCCATATGGTCAACCTTTTGAACCCTCAAAGAAGGCACCTATATCAAAGAATCTTTAACTATATCTTATATTTTCTTAGATTAGTTAAGTTAAAAACCAATCTCACATTAAGAGTAGATGATATAAATAGAATTGAGTAAAAAAAAAAAAAAAGAGATTCAGAATAGTAATTTAAAAATTCATTATGTGACTGAGTTCAAGAATTTCAGGGATTGATCAAAAGGTCTGTATATGATGTTACAAAATAAAATTGGAAATCTTCTTTAGGAAGATGCGAATATAAAGACAACCATATTCGTTGGGTGCATGAAAACGAATATTGATCACGTAATACATTTTTTTCAAATAATTTATTAACTCATTATTTTTCTATCAGTGATTCAAAAACTCCAAATTAAAGTCATAAAGTTAGATGTAGTGAAGATGAGTCCAATTAGATTTTTAAAGTGACAATAATTACAAAGTACCCTTTTAATGACCAAAATTAATATTTAAATCTTAACTAGCCGATATCTCAAAGATATAATTTTGTGCATATAAGGTTCGGTCCATATCACTTCATACAAAAGGAGGTTCGACAAATTCATTTTAGATATATCCTAGTTTCAAAAATAACTACAGAACCTTTATAAATTAGAAGTTTTATTTTCAATATTCGATTAAGGTAACAGATAATCATATTTCGAATGCAACAGTCAGTTTTATTTCACGAAATATTTTGAAAGTTTTGAAAAATAACATGCACACTCGTTAATCCAAAACAACCAAGGGTTCAAGCCGATAGAAGGGAACAAAAACACCACAACAATCTATTACTAATTTCGGACTCACAGGGGCTTGATCAAATTAAGAATGGACTACACAATAAAGATGCTAATATACATATATATATATATCAATACGGATTATCAAGACTTGCTAATAAGGCGGCCAATGAAAGTATGATAATCATCAACAAAAAAATTATTAAATTCTAATGATATCCTCAAGAACTAAAGGGCTCAACTTATTAACAAATTTGACAATAGATCCAAATGGGATGTTGATAGGAAGGGGGTAAGCCTTATGCATACTAGACTATCACCAATGTAGCTAGAATAATAATAATTTCCAATGTAATCTTACTAAGAGATCAGGTTTTCAATTTTTAAAAGCAATGAACCACAATGGTATGTAAGGATATTGTTTACCAAAGTGTTATTAATGAATAGAACTAACTAAAATAAAATGACTTATTGCCATCCATCTATCATTTTTTTGAATAACTAAACAATCAAGAAGGATGATTAATGACTGGTAACATAAAGATTCGACTAAATAATTCAACAAAGACAGTTACAATTAAAGTATCAAAAATATGGGGGTAAATCTTATATTACATAAAAAAATTTCGTTTCACTCATAAATACATGATTAAGTTTTCCATTCTAAATAGTAAATATAAGTATAAATGTAACAATGTTATTTTCTAACATAGCACGCAAAACAAAATTTATAGTAAGAGTAATTAATAGTTGAATGCTATAGTTACACATCCCCAAAAGAAAATTCCTCAATGAAAATAGATTTAATAGAACCCATTATTATTATAATTGACAAGGCCCAAGGGA
This sequence comes from Ehretia macrophylla, assembly GCA_037974665.1. Taxonomy (NCBI): domain Eukaryota; kingdom Viridiplantae; phylum Streptophyta; class Magnoliopsida; order Boraginales; family Ehretiaceae; genus Ehretia; species Ehretia macrophylla. The sequence continues at coordinate 63,484,822 of CM075773.1, forward strand.
CCTTAACCAAGAGATTCCTCAAAGTTTATTCAAATAGATCAGGCTATGACTCAAATAAAATATAAAAGAATGAAAGTGATTTCTTATTGGTGAGAAGTCTTAGTTAACACTTAAAACTGGAAAAAAAAATTCACAAAATGAAATGAGACAAGCAAGGATGTAAAAACCTTAATTACATTAGTCACGTTTGAAAGTCCATTCCTCCTAGAGCAAAAACCTAGTTACCTATTCCATCTAGGTCTCAAATGATCAATGAATCTAAGCTCTGCCACTAATATGTCACGCTTCCAAAATTTGGCCAGGCAAATATCAGAAACGCAACTGTCGTGCACTAAGAAGGAACGACCTTCCTAAAGACAGAAAATGCAAAATTAAATAAAAAATTTAAAATCCCGATAATATATATGCGACTGTTAATCAGAGCATCTAAATCTACCATCACACAACGGAATAAGATTTTATACTTAGAATTAAAATGTCTAAAATCCATAACTTTTTCCAAATTCTTAAACCAAGCGAAGAAATTAAAACTCATAAGTCTAAGCGAAATAATCAACTTATTCCTGACTAAGAAATCCAAAAGAGTCATATTAGCTATTCATCAAGGCAGCCTCTACCCCAAGCCAAAGCCAAAGTCTATTCTCATCTTTTGCAAAGAAAAACATTTTTACAAAATAAGAAACAAATCTCAGTAAGTGGTAACCCCCAAAAAAACTTCTTGGAACCTTTAAAATATTCTTATATGTTAGATAATCATATTATCATAGTTCATAAATTTCATATATTCAAAAATGATGAAGTTCATGCAAAAATCATAAGTTTTCATGCCTAGAATCATAAAAGTTCATGCCAAACTAAATTCATATGCCAAGAATTCATAGTGTCAGAAACCAAGGACAAATGAATCTAATATCCAAGTCTAAGTAGGTATTTATTCTCCCTCATAGAGTCAAAAATATTGAATTTATCCTCCACCATAGAGTAGAAGTATTAATATTTATCCTCCACCATAGAGTCAGTATCCTCTGCCAAAGAGTCAGAAGTATAAACATTTATCCCCAGCAAACAAGGGTATAATATTGGCATTTATCTCCAGCCAAAAAAGGTCAGACATTACCATTTATCCTAAGCCAATAAGGGTCATAATTTCAAAGACCTTTCAAATTCTCAAGTTTCAAATATTTCGTGTACCTGTTTGATAATCAAATAAGATATACAACACTTTTAGTATGAAGTATTTTCATAATGTATCATATTTTAAAATCTTGCAAATATTTTCGTCTCAAGGTTTCGTTTTCAAGTTTTCCAAATACACGAAATTTTGAGTTCCCAAATTTGTTCAAAGTGTCTAAAACTTTAAGATACAATTAAAAATTATGTTTAAAACATGGAAGGACAATATCATAAAATGTTAGAGAAAATATTATCTTTTGTTTTAAAAACAACTTTAGAGATAATTTCCTTTTTTAGAAGTGCCACTATTCACCATGAAGAATGCCTCGAATACTCTGCACATGAACAGTAACTCGGTTACTGTTCAAAATCTCTTTTTTTTCCAAAGCTTTTTGTTTCGTTTCTTTGTTTGTAAACATACTTAAATTTCAATCACAAATATGAAAAAAATTTATTATTTCAACATTTAGATGCAATCTTTAAAGTCAATTTTAGCATGCTATTTTCTTTCTGAAGTCCAATAAATCACAAGCTATAATTCAAATCATGTTGAAACATGTGAAATATCCATAACACAATTCATACAATCACAATTATTCAATAAATTATATACATATATACGTGTATACATATATAGTTTACCATATAATGCAAGAATTCTTTGACAAGTTAAGCCTAAACCTCAGATTTTTCTGATTTTATCACGATCTTCCAAGAATCTATATACACGGGTGAGATTTGCACAATATGTTCACAACATGGGCATAAATAGAATATTTCTTACATTTTGCAGGGAGCCTACAAGTTCAGAAACGTTGTATAGATCACTCTAGGTTAGATCAAGACTTCTAGGACTAGGCTTAAATACTTATGAGGATGCCCTTAATCCAAATTGAAAAATTAAAATAAGTTAGCCCCAAAATACGGGGTGTTACATTTGCATTATGTGTTTTATGTGGTTAAGTTGTAAAATTGGCATTGGCTCAATTTTAGGTTGATCGAAGACACAAGATATTAGAGGTGGTAGATGGTATCACATAGAGGGATGATGAATTTGAACAGTTTCCATATATAATAATATCTTACATGGATCCCCAAACAACATAATGCATTTGACTATGGTTTGTCATGTGTTTAATAATGGAGAAGCCAGGCAATGTTCACCGACTTAGTGATAAAGAATCAGCCGCTAAAACAAACAGTTGGCGTTCAAATTATGGTAGGATGCATCCAACAATATAAATTTGGCAGAAGTGAAAAATTGATTAGGGTACATGGCTTTATGGATGATATTAAGTTTATGATCAAAATTTTTAATGTTGTTGGTTTGAATGGATTGATACACTTTTTCCATTATGTTTTCTAATAGTTGTTGATGGATTGTGCTATTACTTGGAATATTTTTATTTTAGTTTCTAAAAGATAATATAGGGCTTTTTTGCTATTCTATTACTTCTTCTACAGTAAATAATTGGAAATTGATCCTATATCTACTTGTGGTAGAATTAATTGCTAGTTGTTGTTATATCTAGTTGTGATAGAATAAGTTATTTTAGTTGTTATATATTTGGGTGAAGTGCACAAGACCCCCTTATACTTTTAAAAAGGTGCATACTACTCCCCTGTACTTTTAAATTTACCAAACACCTCCCCTGTGGTTTTTGAAACATAGCATACATGTCCCTCTCCACTTTTCCGTCAAAGTAATTAATGGAATTTGTAAAAAAACCTAAACGCCTTTAATTCTTTTTCGTTTCTGTCTTTTGTCCTCTTTCCTTTTGTTTATATATATATATATATATATATATATATATATGTATTTATTTGTATAATAAATATATATATAATTAGACCCAAGAGAAAAATTAAGGCTAGTGTGGTGAGAGAATTACAATAAAAAATCTTAAATAAGGATATTATTGTCCAAATAATGATTTATTTGTACAAAAAAAACATGACTAGTTACATGAAAAATGAGTGTAATGCGCTCTCCATCAAAATAAATGGATTTTTTTATTGAGGGGGCATTACGCTTAGTTTAACAAACCACATGGGAGGTATTTGGCAGTTTAAAAAATACAAGGGGTAGTATGCACCTTTTTAAAAGTATAGGGGGGTCCTATACACTTTACCCTATATATTTTTGTAGAAGATTTGAAGTTAGTTGTTCTTATATTAAGAGTTGACATTTTCATATGAACAAGCAATACTACATAGATTTTTATCTCATATATTTTTGGGTACCAACTCGTGATTGTATTCTTCAACAAAGGTGGTAACAACATAGCACATAGTTAATCTGTTAAGTTTAATATGATATCTTGACACACAAAGGCATCTTGTGAAGGTACGGTTTTCTCATTGTCTATTGGGCATCTCCAAGTGTTCGTCTTTTCGAAAACCCTCACAAGAACATATATATTAACGATTCAACATTTCACCGGTTAATTTATCTTTGTGGAACACATCTTTCCTAAATCTAAATTCAACATAATCTGTAGAATCATTGTAGAAGCTAAATGCATCATCTTCGGACGAAAATGTCATGTGACATATTTATTCTTTGCTTATTTCATGAGTTTTCGACAACATTAAGGAAACCCGCATTTTCATTCATCTTTATAAAACTATTCGAATATGTAAAATCAGAATTTCGTTCAAATCAAACATCGTAGTATTCTAAGCGTTTCCAAGTAAGGAACCATGGCATACATATTTTAGGGTTATTCTGTAAATTAAAATTTTAATAAATATAAAATAAATAAGAATTCAATTTATTAGCTCTTCCAGAGTGGTATCTCACTGATGGCTCCAAGATAAAGCATTATAGTTACATGAAATGATACATATGATGCTATGCTATGCTATGGTATACATGAGAAACAAAATTACACTAATATAATATGTTATGCTATGGGTTATATAATGCAAAGTATGACAATATAATTAAATGTACTAATCAAATGGTGTATATTTAATCCAATCACCATGAGCTATAGCTTTAAATTTATTAACATACAACATAGGAACTAATAATTATAAGAAAGGTACATGTCTTATCATTTGCCTCTACAAGTAATTATAATATTGATTATTACATATGACAATATGATTATTTATCATATAGTGTGTAACGTCCCAAACCTAACCCCACGGTATAGGTCAAGTCCGGACCCATCACTTGAACAGAGTCTCCTCTATATCGAGGACTAAACTGGTACCTGCATATAGCTATATATAAATCCTGAACCACAACCAAACATCTCAACACCCTAACTTCCCAGATTAATATAGTAAACCAGTTTCACAAGGCCATCCGAGCCTTGGAACAACAAAATAGATATCTGCAAGCATGCAAGTTAAACCTCTAACTTTAATTTCAAGTAGTACGTCATAGCTATAAGCCAAGCTTAACAAACTAGCTACTACACACTCAAGCATGCAACAAGAGAAATAAGTTTACTATCTATTATTACATGCCATCTACTATCTCATCCAACATACAAGATTACAAGTCAAATACAACCACCAATTACATACAAGACCCCAAGGTCTCAAAAAGTACAGCAATCAACACCTTCACATTATAGTCAACCTTATCACACAAGAAAATCACGGAAGTTGTTCAACTTGCTCTTCTTCCTCTTCAACTACGGCTACTAGCTGGGGATTCACCTCAGCTTCTCCTGAAACATGTTAAATGAGGAGTGAGCAACAATGTTGCCTAGCGAGAGAGGTGATGCAGGATACCGGGGCGTGCAACATGATATGCAACAGTATATACAACAGGATAACAACATATTCAACACTAAATAACACAACTAGTGAAACAAATAGTTAACCATGTATAAAAAGGATACGGTTCACCTCTTGTCCTCAATCTTGAACCACGAGCCACGATCTTCAAGCAAGTACCGGGAAACCCTTATTCCTCCAAAGTGGGGTACTCCGGATGTACCCAGATCCTACGACCCTTTCTCTTGAGGTAGGTCCATATGCCCAGCAGGTGAACCACACCTCTGGGGTAGTGGAGTATACTCAGCGAGAGAAAGGGGATAGGCACCATGGTAGTCGAGGGAGCACGGCAAGCCCTATGCCGCCTGTGTTTCTTGACGTTACCATGTTCGAGAAGGTTGCGCAACCCCGAGACAAATCCACGAGAATCAAGATTTAACAAATAACACATAAGAGAGACGATAAAGTAGGCCGCCCTCGCAAATAGTCACAATATACGCAAAGTAATGAAACAACATAAAAGAGACAATAGTCATATTTCCCCACAACCTTTGCAATAAGCTCAATTCTACTCCAGACAAGCATATAAATACAAAATAACATAACCAAAAGCATTTATAAGCACCAAAGTAACCATTTAACGCTTTTTCCCTTTCTTTAACTAAGCCATTCTTCTCCTACATGAAGTTCAAAGTTCCAAATCTATAATCCAAGCATCCTACATTCCTAAAGAAGTCAAAAGACATCTATCAAGGCCCTAAAATCCCACTTTGGAGACAAAAGCTCGGAAAGGCTCCGAGTGAGTTTTAACTATACCTACCCTATCCCGACCCCGATCTCACGCAACGAAAGCACCAAAAGTGCTTCCATGCCCCAAGGATACCTAATCCAAAGCTCAAACGTGCCCGGATTGCATTACGTGAAAAATCCCCTTTTTAAAGTTAGCTAATTTTGCACTTAACTCATTTTCGAGCAATCTAACTACGTGTGAGTGTTTAATTAGTTCCAATAATGTCTAAAGCACCTAATTGAAGCCTCAATTCAATCTAATTAGCAAATTTTAACAAAACCCTAATTTTTGGCACTATTCATCATCTTCTTTGCAATCTCAAGCTTCAACCATGAAATAGCTTTTACACAACACAATCAAGGTATATAAAGCTTGTAGAAGATATATTAAACAACATTTAAGCATAATATAGGCCAACAACAACAATTCTAGAATTGTTGAAACTTTAATATAAACTTAAAACATCAAGAAAATGCAAATCTCCCTCACAAAGTAGTTGTAGATGCAAGGAAAAAGCTTGAGCTATGTTGAAATCCCTTGTAGAAGCTTAGTTGATATCCAAGATCAAGATTAGAAGATGAAGAAATCCCTCTTTTCCTTGCCTAGGGCTGTCGGTTTTGTGGGGCTCTTTTGCGTTTTATTTTATTTTTTTGTTTTTTGATCAATATAATGCATGTGTATGTTATGTTGAGTATATATGAATAAACATGTGCAATAAATTAAAGTCAAATACTACTAAATCTTGGTCAAACTAAGTTAAAAGTGCCAATTAATTGCTAGCTAATCTAAATCAAAGTTTACTCTTACGTAACACTATTCAACCGAAGCGAAAACCATTTTTCAAATGCATACTCCTAGGCTCTAAAGTCCAAAACGACAAGTTCTCGATTCCTTTTATATGCTATATTATCTAGGAAAAATATTAAACCGAACATTTAAGACGATCAAATTCTTATGAATAGTGCCTAATAGTAAAGCAGTTAAACAAGAAAAAGAAATGCACATAAAATGCTCAAGTAATTTATGCAACAGTTATTTTAAAGAGGTGGTGAAATTCCCGGGCGTCACAGTAATCTTTCGCAACACTTCGCATTTCATGCACAATCAACACATATCATGCATCCACATTCGCATAATACATTAAGTAATTCCACATGATAGCCAAACACGTAAGTGAAGTAATCCATTTGAATAATTTAAGGCAAGACATTCATTTAGCACCTAAACTACTCATATAACAAAAAAAAAACACATAAACACCCATTATACACAAGAACACTACTCGGACCCCCTTAGGTTCACCACACACAAACACGCCACATTCACTTTATTTGAGCAACTAATAAGTGATCATAGTCTCTACAACACATATAACTCAATAAATAAGCTAAAACTAAGCATTAAGGCACTAGCTTCATTTTTCCCCCTTTTGAATTCAATAAGCGAACACTAGTTTTAGCCAAGTTTTTTTTAACTAAAGCATCTAGATAATCTCAACTTCAATTATGGGACCAAATTCAAGCATTAACCTAGTATTCAAGGGTCTAAATGCATTAATTCTAAGGTGCGCACGCAAAGGGTCGTGAAAATCAACAGTCTCGAAATTCGATAAATTTTAACGTGGGGCCATTTTATCCACCCAACAACTCATAACTAGCATTAGAATTAAATTTGGAATATTATTTATTGGGTCTGCATAAATAGTGCCCGTCAAGACTTTAAAAAAAAAGATTTCATACATATATCTCATAAACACACGAAACAACTATAAAAACATGTTCTCCTAATCCTAGAGACATGATATATAGCATCAAAACAAATAACAACAAGCATATATAGCAATTTCTATTTTGAACATAAACTACAAAACATGTAAAAATGCTTAATTTTGTAAAATCCCTCACAAAGTTTTCGTTTCGAAATGCGAAAACGAACGGTAGAAAGATATAGGACACCAAGATGAGTCCGAATATGCAATTTGAGCTTCAAACTCCTTCATTTACACCTTTAAAGAGCCAAAATTGCGTAAAATTTATTATTCCCGTAATAAGGGTTTGGTGGCTGATTTGGAGTATTTTTTGGCTGATTTTGAACTTGTATGGTGTTAACATGAAGTCAAAGGGTCAAAGGATGATATATGTGAGTGGAAAATCACTATTTGCTTTAAAAACGTTACTTTAACACGCTAAAAGTCAACTTTAATATCATATTTTGTTGCAAATTTAATTTTTTTTCTAAACCAATAATCAAAAATATAATGGTAGACTAGTTTTTAAAATGTTTAAAAGACTAGTTTTAAAAATTTTACGTGAATGATAAATAATTGGAACTTAACGCACTTTAAATGCAATTTTCACTAAAAATTCTTATGAAAATAATATGAGTGCACATATTTCATGTAATAAAAGAAATAAAAACGAAATTATACATTATATGACAAATAATCAATTTAAACAAGTAAAAGCATGTAATTTACAATTTAAATAATTAAATACACGTAAATAACAATTAAACAAGTAATTGCACATAAATTCGGGACCGGGGTCTCACATAGTGTGTAAATGAAATTGTTAGTAAATATATCCATATTTCAATACATCATATATTTTACAAAAACAAATAATAGTATTTGAGTCTTATTAACTTTTTTTTGTTTGGCAAAACGAGGGGAACTTTCCTCTGGGGTTTTATTAATTATCAAAAAAAAGAAGTACAAGGTTGGAGGGGGACCAAACTTGACTTGCAGTGGAGGGCGGGAAACTGAAGCCTGTCCTACCGTCCTAACTACTCCAAAAGAGGTACAAGTTACCTCTTCTTACAAAGATCCTAATCAAGCTTCTTAATTGAGTTGTTAAGTGGAAAGATGTATAACATCTTTCCAAGAAACAACTCAATTAATAGCAACAAGCAAAAAGATACAAAACTGAAAAATTACAATAAAGGCACTCAAAAGGAACCTATAATCTAAGTTGTGGGAGAGCTGCTTTATCAAGATGGATCAAACCTCGAAGCCTTTTAAAGCTATTTGTATCCTCAAAAACTTGAAGACCCGTAGCAGGAACTTCAAGATTAGCAAGAAATCAACTGGCTAGTTACCTTATCTAAAAATGTGAGAGATTGTGGCTCAACATTCTTTAAGGAGTTTTCTACCTACTTCTCTTTCATAACATATATCCCATGATCTTTTTTTTTTGCTAATTTAGCAAGTCATTCCATTAATCTCAATAAAACTCATTACATCATGACACAAAAACTATGGCACCAAACCAGACAAGTAATTCATAAGTTGGTTGCCATCAATATTCTAAAAAGTACAAATACGTGTGTTAGTTATATTTCTCCTATATTTATGTACGTTCCTGATTTTATACTTTACAACAAACCTGATTTTCTCAAAAACACGCTCTTCATTAAGAGAAACCTGGTCATGAATCCTTTTGTTTCTTTCACTCCAAAGTTTATAAATTGTGGCTGAGAACAAATATTTAAGAACAAGTGATTAGAGCTGATCACATATGCAAACTTCAATCAGCCTGTCACGCCCCCAAATTTGCTGAGCAAATTTAGAGACGAGACCGCCGTAAACCTAAGAAGATCAACTTCCGAAACTCGCAAGACAACTAGGCAGTTCACAAAAACCATAACAAATACAGTAATCGCAGAGCATTTGAACCGTAATAACATAATACATGTTGAAAGTCCCAAAGTCAAATCTAGATAAGTCTCCAAACACAACAATTTTCATACTGGAACCTAATTTGACTACAATAAAATTGATAATAGCTCAAAGGAATGACAAAAAGTGCAAGGCGTTCATAGACACCTAAACTGAAATCTGATGTCCTCAATATGGTTATCTACCCGAATCCCGACTACAGTGCTTATTCCTTAAGATCTGCAAAAATAAATTTTGAAAATAGAAATACAAAAATGAGATATGAATCTCAGTAGGTAGAGCCCTCAAAAATGAAACCGCACTATAAAAAACATACGATATTTAATTTGATAAACAATAGGATATAATCTACCAAAAAAAAAAAAAATCAAAGTCTAGCGAAATGCCATACTCACATATACCATAACCAATATCAGTTATGCGAATAACGAAATTAATTAACATAGCGTCATAACAAAAATGAAACCCAATAGTACAAATAGTGTATCCAACAATACAATGGCCGAGGCTACATACTGGTAGTACAATCCCAAAAAGTGATTTGTTGTCGCACATACCACCAAAAGCAAGCGGGAGTCCCTTACGAAATGATAGTGCACTACCCCACGATATGTTGGTGTACGATCCCCACCAACAAAGGGCACGAAAGTACGGCCTCGAAATAAATGACACAAGGGTTTAAATTCATTATGATACATGATTCATATCAGTGTCAAAGGAAAACCGTTCATAAATTATATGGTACAAATACGCTAAAACTTTTAAATCCCAAGTTTCGTTTTAAACTTCCAAACTTTTGTAGCTATATAATATCCTTAAGAACTTTAGGAAAACAATTTAAGAATTCACTCGAGAATATATTTAAAACAATTTAAAACAAAACCATGCAAAGACAAAAGTGTAATTAAAAGAACACTGTAGAGAATTTGTAATGTTTTAATTGCCACAGACCCTTTTTGTTTATTCCTTTAGTGAACCGATGGCCAAAGTTCATTGCTGAGAATGTCACTGTATGAACAGTGATGTCACTGTTCATACGGTGACATTATAAGATTTTTTTTCTTTTTATTTGAAACTATAAAATATTTTTACTTTTTTTACTCTTTTTTTTGGCAAATACATACTATATACTAATAAGAAAATCAATGCGTACATATCAAAATTTAAGAAGCCATAGTGTATGAAATAAACTAAAGGATTAACATACAAGTTTAAATAGAAAAAAATAGTGGCTTAATAAGTAAATTTATAATATTTACAAGATACATACCAAAACAATAAATTAATAGAAAATCATAAGGCATCTCAGTAAGTTCGAACAAAAAATAAATAAATTTAACAATTTTGATAGGTGCAAAATAGATTGGTAATTTGTATCCACCTCGTAGACATAATAAAACATATTTCATAAAAAGGAAAGGGGTATTACTATCAAGGAGGGTCTTCCTACTTACCTCTTTTTATTGCACGTTATGAAGTCTAGAAATCCATGAACCCTTCGAGCCAATCATAATTCTAGATGTGTGGGTACACAACAATAAAGATTCCATGGAAATCCGCTAAGGCGCAAGTCCAAATCATTATAAAAAAAAAATCTCTTTTTTTCGGGAGGCAATAGAAGATGGAGAATATTTATATGATAAATCTAGGGTTAGAAATTAAGTAATAAGGCTGGGCCCTTAGTTAAACATTTTCAAAAAATAATAACCATAAAATCCAAGTCCAACTAGGATTTTACTTGCCAATAAATCATCCTAATTATATCATTATATCTGGGTTAGTCTAACTACCAAAATTATGGGTCGTTATAGTCTTCCTCCCTAAAAAAAAGTTTCATCCTCGAAACTTACATACTTCAATTCCAAAGAAATTCATTACTTTCGTTGTTAGACGAAGAAATACGTTCGAGTAAAGCATTCATAATTATCTCCCTGGCAAATCTATTTTACCAAAAACCTTTAAGTTAAAGCTTAACCTACCACTTATATAACCCCAAAACATGATAAATCATATTCTTTCTTAACAATACGTGTAAAGATCCTTCCAAGGATTTTTTTTTCTTTTCAAAATCTCAAAGTCCATGACCTACTACATTTCTTGAAATTTCGTATCTTAATCATGGCCGTTAAAAGCACACCAATATGTTACCAATCAATAAAACTAGTATGGAAGGTTTACAACTTACTGACACATGTTTACTTTCACACTAACAAGTCATTGTCATGCATGTTCATCCACAAAATGATGTAAATTTCAATAAAAATATTAGTACCATCAAGTTATTTAGGTGATCTTCATATCGTTTTATCTCACTCGTACATTGTTAAACATCGATAAAAATCCTCAAGGAGTTCAAGTTACAAAATGGGTTGAGTAGTTGATCATATGCCTCAGATCATAACAAAAGTTGCATTGATTCAATATTTCGTTGAATAAGCAATGAGCTTACCATGTCTAGTTCGTCGTTAAAAGAAAATCCAAACCAATATTACACAACGAGTATGCATTCCAATTCATTGAGCATATACCTAGATGAGGAATCCAAACCTTTCCTCATACTCATATACTTTAATTGAGACCTACAAATCATCATCTATAAGCCAAAACTAAACAGAGTAATCCTCAATAGGAATTACCAAACTATCAAGTTAAACCTAGTCATGACTCTCATATACTTGAATTCAAATAAAATGTATGTCTGCCCAAATCATATCATGGATTTACAAGGATCCTACTACTCCTTTTCATCAACCATTAATGTTATCTATCATTCCAGTCTTCATGATTTATTTACACCAACGTATAGAAAAAATGACTATCAATAGTTGATCGTACTCATCAAACGTTCCAGCCATTCAAAATAAAATCAGCTAAAGAACCTCAAACTCAAATAGTTGGTTGTAAATAACCAAAGCTAAGAAGACCCATGTTCAATACTCATGAAAATGTGTTCTATATAGGAGTCATGAAATAACACTACATATTTTTTAAAATTCTAACCTGCTACACAAGACAGTAAGCAAAAAAAAAAGAGAAGTGAGTGGAGGGATGTAGGAGGAAGACATTTCATAGTTTAATAACATTGCAAAGGAGTATAGCTTAATGAACTCATAACTTCAAACTAGTTGGACCAAGATTCTTAGCATGGTAACAACAAGTAGGCGAGTAGAACATAGCAATGAACAGGATTGTGCGTATGACAAGTTTTGGAATTTTCAATTTCGTGATGGGTACTAAAATATAAAGGACAGTAAACTTCCATTAATATATAGGCACATGGATTGGATTGACAAAGAATTAGCAACCGGAATTGGCAATATTGAAACAAAATTTTGTAACATCAATAAATACACTTCGCTCAAAATATCACTTTGGGCTAAAGCAAAAAGAACCGGGATCTATTCGTAACATAGAATGATTTAATAGAACAAGGCTAGCTACTGAAATTGCGGTTAGTGAGGAGTTATTATAGATGTATTGAAAGCATGCTTGATGCGTCATAATTAACAGCAAGTAGAGGCTTATCGTTAAAGTCAGCTTTAGTAATAGAACTTACAAAACTTGTTCAATAGATTAGGCAAGGATTCGAATAATGATTAGAAAAAGGGGTGGAATCAATTCTATGAGAGAAGAAATAAAATTAGGATAGCCTAAGCAACATTAACAAGGCATGGTGAATGCATGGTACCAATATGGGGTGAACGAGAAAGGAAAATAAGCAAAGTAAGTTTTCATGTTTCAAGAGTATAACTTTGGGTCTGAAGTTTTAGTCATAAGTTTTTAGAATCAAGAAAATTTCCGTCAGAAGAACTTAATCATACTCCATAGTTGGAGAGATTCAATGAAAAGTATCAAAGAATAATTCAAGCATGTAGAATATATAAACTGCATACAGATAAATGTCAAGTCACTCGGTGTCTTATCTCTTAGACATAAGCCTTTGGTCGCCATTGTAATGCCCCGATCCCTTACTAGACCGGAGGCCCCGATTCCATTCCCGAGGTTACGAAAAATGAGAGGAAAACGGACGGAGTCTCCCCTATTTATAGGACTAATAGTTTACCTGCACACAAAATATAAACCCAAGAAACCATAACCCAAACTCTTTAACAGCTCCCATCCTCCATTACCATCACATTCAACAACTCCTCAAGGCCATCTAAGCCTTGGAACTCAACAAAAGTCCACAAGCAAGCATGCAGTAGATTATAGAATTCCTACAACCAGCATAGACAAGGCACGCAGGCCTCAAAAGAAACATAATTCATTACAAGTACACATCGAATTAACAACAAACTAAAACATCCGTTCAAGGTGAATCCCGAGCTTCCTTTATCTCCAACTTTATAGGCTCCAAACCTGAAATGGTTAGAAGAGGGATGAGCATACTACAATGCGTATGCCTAGTGAGGGAGGGAACATAAAATCGGGGAGTTTTTGAAAAGGTTTTCGTGCAATGCAGGTAAAGCATAAAATCAATTAACAAGATACGTACTCATTGGAGATAATAAAACTAAATAACATATTCAGGAACTATAACTAAGTACAAGCAATAAGATAAAAAGCAAGACTTTGTAACTTATTAACCACATAAACATAATTAACAATATGAGACCAATATACAATTAGCAACTAAGTGTTACATATCAAAGAAATGAGAATATTCACATCAAGTCAAGTATACAATTTCATATAAGATCACCTTTAAAGGCAACTCTCCAAGGAACAAGGGCCCAAGCGAGAGTTACAATAGCCACGTAAACACAATTAACAAGGCGAGACCAATGTACAATTAACAATTAAGTGTCACATAAAAAAGGAAAGAGAGTAACCACATCAAGATAAGTATACGATATAATTACAAGATCATAATCCAAGATAACTCTCCAAGGAACAAGGGCCCAAGCGAGAGTTACGCAATAGATATCCACGTAACGAGATAGCAATTAGATCGATTAGCACGAATATCACGTAAACAAGCTCGACTCAATCAAAAGTTAACTTGCGACACATTCTAGAGATATATCCTGACACATTCAAGTGATTAACACTACACCTTCAGGAACTATGTTCCGACACATTGTAAATTCAGGGGTTATATTCTGGCACATTCAGGAGATATACTACGACACATTCAGGTGTTTAGCACCACACATCAATTAACCACACAAAATAGCCCAAGCAATCAAATCATGTAATAACCATACACTCATTTCATATTGCAAGAAAACAACACTTATCATGCTCTAATTCCCATAATTCTTTACTTTACAATCAAGCTAGACAATCAACTTTATACTTACAAATCAACACATACTCAGCAATTTATATGGTAATAACCCTTTAGCAATTAAAACTAGCATAACACTTAACAATTTGATTATTCTAATTCCATTCAAGTATTCATGTAGTCAAGTTAAACATCTTGCAATACATGAGAATACAAGGTAACTATCACATATAAACTAAGCAATAGCACAAGCATTTATCACATAACCTACAATTACCCCCTCTATGATCAAATTCAATTAACCAAGTTCTAGGCAAGTTCATTTTCTAACTTGTAACATAAGTCTAATTTATCAAATAAATCACCTATGCTAATGACCTCCAAATTCTCTGGTTTTTATATATAAATGTAGCTCTTCGAGTGTAGATGACTTTAGAATCAAACAGAGCTCGATTCCGATTTAAATTCAGCAAGTTATGACCTTTTCCATGTGACTGCGCAAACTGACCAGTACCAGAGATTTTCAGGACATATTTATAAAATGGCTAAATCGATAAGTTAAAACGTTAGAATTAGCCTTCGAACTAGAAATCAACATTTGCTCTAAACTGCCTAATCTAGTGACTACATAAATTTCGTTAAGTTTCAAGCACGTTTACTATGTTAAAAAACTCGCAAAATCAAGGGCAGTGCACTAACCCGAAACAGGACACATACATATGCATATTCATTGTTATCATTTTGTTTATTTCCTTACAATTTCGTTAGCTTTAGCTTATTTAACTCTAATACACTTCTTTGAGGCCTTATATCAAACATCTAAACCTCATACATGAACTTTAACTAATCAACTACAATACTATTAAGGTTACTTACAACACTTAACAACACATGAGCAAAAGAGAACTTCTACCACACCAAGCATGCTACAAATCATCTTCTAATGCAATTATAAGCTCATACATCATTCAATAACTTCACACTAAACTTGATAGAAGCAAGATATAGGAAAACAATGCACATAGAGATGAATTTCCCTCACCTAAACACGAAGAAGAGCATGAAAAAATAGCTTGGAACCACTTCTTTTTCCTTCTTTTCTTCATTTTCTTCTCTATGTCGCATGTTGTGTGCATGCAGAATTTTGTGTGTGTGTAGAGACCAATGTGTAATGTGTGTGTTTTGTGTGTTTGTTTTGTTTTATTTTGGTCAATTGTTAGGTAGGATATTTAAATAAATGACCCATTTGCCCTCTTAACTAAATGTTTAATTCTAACTAATTTAGTTCCTATTTGCAAATTGAAAACACTTAAATAATGCCTATGATATGCCTACGATACTTAGAATATGAAAATGCACGTGAATGTACGCTAAATGAGATGAATGTACGTTTTCCAAGAAATATAAAAAGTAATGCTAATAATTATATGCAAACAATTAAGGCAACATGTAAATGTACGGGAATGATTAAAATAAGCATATTAATATATGCAAGTAAATAAAACAACTATATGCTCGGGGTCGGGGTGTTATAACCATCGTAAACTTCTTAAGTTTCCAAGAACAAGTCAAGTGGCAATCCAATATCGTAGGAGTTCGTCTGAATTAAATCGATTATGTTTAAGCTTAAATCATCACATAATGATCCTTTCAATTTTTCATAACACAATAAATTATCACTTGATATTTCACCACAGTCATCTCTTCCAAGTCTCCAAGCAATTATCTACAATTTAAATAGAGTAACGGATTAAAGTTGTTAGAACTTAAAGAATCCCACTACTATTCCATGAGATTGGAAAGGTTATCATTCAAATATATTTATACAAATCAAAGTCTCAAGATCATTTTGATAGTCTAACTCAAATCTTGGACCAAAGAATAACCTTCGATATCCCTCTAATATTTTCGTTGAAGGAAATTATCTAGTATGGCGTGGCAATTGCAACTAATAACATCAATGAAATCTTTTAAAAGACATTTTCTAAAATCCTTATATACAGCAGTTGTCTATGCACAATCTCAACACATGTCCGTAAAGTCTTCTGATAAACAAAGAAATATTAGCATAGTCCTCTGATTGACAAACTCTTTATATCTATCTACTATTGAAAATTTGAAAATAAAATATTCCAAAGAGTGCAACATTACTTCTTAATAGCTTGAAAACTGCCGGAAGCATCATATGAGGAGATCATATAATTGAAACTCAAGATGTAAATCACACAATTTCTTCTTCTTTTTACTTTTTATTTTTTATTTTTCCCAACAAAGGGTCTAATTAGACAAAAACCATAAGCCCTTTATCCACGCAATGTAGTCTGTAGAGCGTAAAATCCTAAGAACTTTCATTGAACACATAATACATTTCAAAAGATTCTAAACCCATAAAACAACATTACTAATTATGCGAGCAAACTAAACGACAAGTTCACCTTCAAATACATTTAGTCATTAACAATTAAACTTACAATTGTCTAAAGTCATAGGCCTAAATACGATATCTTAAATCAGATTACAGGACCATAAACCTATTGCTTCTACTTTCTAAAGCATCATTAATACTCGACAATGCAAAACCATTAGAATCTAAGGCTTTGTTGGATACTCACTACCAAGTAGAATATGAATATGTAATTGATACTATAGACCCCATGGTAACAACAACAAAAACTCCAAAATGTCACCAGTAATCCTAGTTAGTCATTGAATTTTAATCCTGACCAAGCAATTCATACTAGAAATTCCTATACACGAAATCATCATCACTCAAGAGATCATGACCTAAGCTCTGATACTACTCTATCACGCCCCCAATTTGCTAAACAAATTTAGGGATGAGACCGCTGCGAACCTAGGAAGATCAACTTCCGAAACTCGCAAGGCAACTAAGTAGTTCACGAAAACCATAACAAATACAACAATCCCAGAGCATCTGAACCGTAATAACATAATACATGTTGAAAGTCCCAAAGTCAAATCTAGATAAGTCTCCAAAGGCAACAATTTTCATACTGGAACCTAATTTGACTACAATAAAATTGATAATAGCTCAAAGGAAAGACAAAAAGTGCAAGGCGTTCATAGACACGTAAACTGAAATCTGGTGTCCTCAATGTGGTTATCTACCCCAATCCCGACTACAGTGCTTATTCCTTAAGATCTGCAAAAACAAATTTTGAAAATAGAAATGCAAAAATGAGATATGAATCTCAGTAAATAGTAAAACACACAAAAAGAAAAATGTACTATACAAAAACATACGATATTTAAATTGATAAACAATAGGATATAATCTACCAAAAAAAAAACAAAAATTTCAAAGTCTAGAGAAATGCCATACTCACCAATATCAGTTATGCAAATAATAAAATTAATTAACATAGCGTCATAACAAAAATGAAACCCAATAGTACCAATAGTGGATCCAACAATACAATGGCCGAGGCTACATACTGGTAGCACAGTCCCAAAAAGTGATTTGTTGTCGCATATACCACCAAAAGCAAGCGGGACTACTCCACGATATATTGGTGTACGATCTCCACCAACAAATGGCACAAAAGCACGGCCATGAAATAAATGACACAAGGGTTTAAATTCATTATGATACATGATTCATATTTGTGTCGAAGGAAAACCGTTCATAAATTATATGGTACAAATACGCTAAAACTTGTAGATCCCAAGTTTCGTTTTAAACTTCCAAACTTTGTAGCTATATAATATCCTTAAGAACTTTAGGAAAACAATTTGAGAATTCACTCGAGAATATATTTAAAATAATTTAAAACAAAACCATGCAAAGACAAAAGTGTAATTAAAAGAACACTTCAGAGAATTTGTAATGTTTTAATTGTCACTGACTTTTTTTTTATTCCTTTAGTGAACCGATGGCCAAAGTTCAATGCTGAGAATGTCACTGTATGAACAGTGACATCATTGTTCATAAGGTGACATTATAAGATTTTTTTTTATTTGAAACTATAAAATACTTTTACTTGTTTTACTCTTTTTTTTTGGGCAAATACATACTATATACTAATAAGAAAATCAATGCGTACATATCAAAATTTAAGAAGCCATAGTGCATGAAATAAACTAAAGGATTAACATACAAGTTTAAATAGAAAAAATAAGTGGCTTAATAAGTAAATTTATAATATTTACAAGATAGATAGCAAAATAATAAATTAACAAAAAATCATAAGGCATCTCAGTAAGTTCGAACAAAAAAAATTAATAAATTTAACAATTTTGATAGATGCAAAATAGATTGGTAATTCGTATCCACCTCATAGACATAATAAAACATATTTCATAAAAATCAAAGGGGTACTACTATCGAGGAGGGACTTCCTACTTACCTCTTTCTATTGCATGTTATGAAATCTAGAAATCCATGAACCCTTCAAGCCAATTACAATTCTAGATGTGTGGGTACACATCAATAACGATGCCAAGGAAATCCGCTAAGGCGAAAGTCCATATCACTACAAAAAAAAATTTCTCTTTCTCAGGAGGCAATAGGAGATGGAGAATATTTATATGATAAATCTAGGGTTAGAAATTAAGTAATAAGGCTGGGCCCTTAGTTAAGCATTTTCAAACAATAATAACCATAAAATCCAATTCCAACTAGGATTTTACTTGCCAATAAATCAGCCTAGTTATATCATTATATCTAATTATATTTGGGTTAGTCTAACTACCAAAATTATGGGTCGTTACAATCTTCCTCCCTAAAAAAAAATTTCATCCTCGAAACTTACATACTTGAATCCCAAAGAAATACATTACTTTCGTGGTTAGACGAAGGAATACGTTCGAGTAAAGCATTCATAATTATCTCCATGGCAAATCTATTTAACCAAAAACCTTCAAGTTAAAGTTTAACCTACCACTGATATAACCCCAAAACATGATAAATCATATTCCTTCTTAACAATATGCGTAAAGATCCCTCCAAGCCTTGGTTGATCTAGGTGATTGTAAGTGAGCTCGTACAAGAGTAAGATCATAAAGCCTCATGATTGATCTGGGGTGCACGGGGAAGAGCTACTAGAGCTGACATCATAGTAGCTAAGGTGCATGGTTGATCTACGGTGCACGAGGAAAAGCTACTGGGCTAGCATAGTAGTAGCTAAGGTGCAAAAGAAGATCTAAATAACTTGTGAGAGTGATAAAGATGGATTTATCAGCAATGAATGTAGATCAAGGGGAGTTAAGTCCCAATTGGAGTTCACATATGAAAATGGGAAGATTTGTTAGGAGTTTTATTTGGGTAGAGAGAAATGATGCCAAGTATAGGAATTTAGGCTTTCACTCTAGAATTATCTGGCATGTGAGGAGACTCATGGCACAACTTGTGACGCCCGAGATTTTAGCCGTACATTTATTTACTGTTGCATCTATTGTTTGCTCATTTCCTTCTGTGCTTTATTAACTGGCTTCTTTAGCTACTATTCATCCCATTTTCAAACTATATTATATTAGTGAATTAGTATTTTTATTAAATCACATTAATTGTTAGAGGAGTGGGAAAAATGTGCAATTGAGCTAGAGGCGATAGGAGAGCTCGTTTAGAAAATGTTTTTAGTAGTTAAGTGAATAGTATTACGTAACAAACTTAGAGATTTAAATAACTAACATTACTTTTCATCTTAGGCTCATTTTTAAGTTAATAACGCGCATTCTAGTGACCTTTTAAATACCCAAACTTGACCCCACCTCAACTTAATCTTATATAAATCACATAAGCTCATTAAAACACACAAAAAAAAGAAGAACAATGTGCAGGAATTACTGTAGCAGGCCAAAAATACCAAAGGAGAAGGAAAAAATGAGATTCTTGCTTCAACAATCTTGCATTTTGAGTTTCTAGATTCATCTTGGGAGGGGTTTTGAGCAACCTAGAGTCTTCAACAAGCTTCTTCATCTTCAAAATTGTGAGGGAGATGCATTTATTTGTTTTTAAAGTTTATGTGCATATATTGAATTTTATTGATTTGTTGATATTAGCTATAAAACTTGTTATGAATGCTTTCTATGAGTTATTTAATGTCTATAGAGCTAACTTTTGTGGTTTGATAACAAATTTAATGGTTGAATGTTGAATTTGATCAAAGAGATGATAAATAGTGCCTAGAACTAGGGTTTTTGAGAAAATTTGCAAATTGGCTTGAATTGATGCCTCAAATAGGTGCTCTAGACCCTAGGGAAGGTAATTGAAAAGCCACGTTAGGTTGAATCACTCGAATTTGAACTTTAGTGCATAAATAGCTTACTTTAAAAAGGGGGTTTTGCACGTTAGGCAATCCAGGCAAATTTGGGCATCGATTTGGGTATCCTTGAGCTAAGGAAGCACCTTTGGTGCTTTCGTTTCGCGAAATTGGGATTCGGTTAGTAGGGCTATAGTTCAAACCCGTTCGGGGCCTTCCCGAACTTTTGCTTCAAAAATGAGTTTTAGTGACTTTAAAGGGTACCTTTGAGCTTAATTAGGAATATAGAAAGACTAGGGTATGATTGGGAATCTCGAACCATGCTTAGGAGAAAGAAAGCTCGGTTAAAGGAAGGGGAAAAGTAGTTTTTAGCCTTTTTAGTTGCAATTGGAACTTGTTGTGTGTTAGTAATGCCTTGCATTGAATATTTAGGATGTATTTAAGTTATTTGAGTAGATTATTGGAAGAAATTATGTTGATTGCTTCTTTTGGCATCTATTAGTTAATATCGTGCTTTTATGAACTTTTATCGTGCATATATGTGTGTGAGGGCGGCCTCCTTTTTCGTCCTTCTTACGTGTTATGTGATATATTGATTGTTGTGACTTGTTTTGGGTTGCGCAACCTATATCGGACATGGTAGCGTCGAGAAACACGGGCGGCATTGGGCTTGCCGTGCTCCCTCGACTACCCTGGTGCCTATTCCCTTTCTCGCTGAGGCATACTCCACTACCCCAGAGGCATGGTTCACCTGCTGGGCATGGACCTACCTCGGGAGAAAGGGTCATAGGATCGGGATACATCCGGAGTATCCTAATTGTGGTGTTTGGGGTTTGCCGGCATATTCGTGATACTCGTGGATCGTGGCTCGTGGATGAAGTCTTGGAAGTGGAACCGTATCCTTTTTAAAGTGATTAATAGTTCGATTTATTGTCTTGATAGTTTATGTGGCTTGTATATGTGTACTTGTGTTGCATATCATATTGCACGTTGGCATGTTGCATCACCTCCCTCGCTGGGCAACATTGTTGCTCATTCCTCATTTAATATGTTTCAGGTGAAGTTGAGGTGAACCCTCAGCTGATAGAAGAAGAGGAAGTTCACGTAGATCAGAATCCGTGACTTTGTGTGCTGAGGTGGATTTTATGTGCTTCTTGCGTGGAGTTCTTGTTAATATTGTATTTTGAGACCTTGGTGTCTTGTGTATATGTCTAGTAGCTGTGGACTAGAATGTTAAAGAAAGTTGTTGGATTGTAATAATGAATTCTAGACTTTAATTTCTCTTGCATGCTTGGAGTGTTTGTTGATTTTCATATGGAACTTAGAATTTTATTGTATTTAACTACTTATGGCTAAACTAACTTATCTCGCATGCTTGTGTGCTTAAGTAGAATGTTGTTGCTCCAAGGCTCGGATGGCCTTGTGATTGTGTTTTAGCTTTGGAGACATTAGTAGACAAGTTGTTATTATAGTTCAAAAGTCTTGAGTGGCTATTTGCAGGTAACAGTTTAGTGCTATAAACATGGGAAACTCCGTCCATTTTCCCCTAAATTTCGTGCTCGGGGTTTGGATTTGGGTGAGAATAGCATGATAAATAGGAGTCCCGGTCTCGTGAGGGATCGGGGCGTTGCACAACTGTTTCAAGCTAATCTTTTAAAGAGATGGCAATAGAAGGGAGACTTAAATTTGGCAACCTCCTTCTATTGTTCGTATGAAAGACCACCTTATATTTGGTTTCTTTGTTCAATTGGGCCAGCAAAATACTTTTAAAACTGAAATTTTGGCTCTTATAAAAGAATTGCAGTTTTGCAAAGAGAAAAGAATTTGCAATTTTTGGCACAAATGGTAACCCAAGATGCACAGCTAATCAAATTCACAAAAAAGGAAAAGAACAATAAAAGTTATTGAAAATCAAGAAAAAAAAAAGCTAAAAACGTATCAGATAGTGAATTCAATCAAGAAAATAAAACTCTATCAAATAGTGAATTCAATCAAGAAAATAAATATAACTAATAATTCAAGAAAACAAAACATAGAATAGGGTCTAAATTTAGATACATAAACCAAATCACCAAGATAGTCGACAGAGAATTGTGTAGGCCATGGAAATTTGTTAGGTGCATGGGTGAGTTTGTATTTGTGTATTAGCGGGTAATGGTGTGGCAATTGAATTTAAGATCGAAAACCCAAAAATGCCCACCGGTTTGTTATGCATGATTTGTAAACATTCATGTAATTGAATCTGTTGTTGTTTCTTCATTGTTTTGCATATCAAATTATGAATGAATTTAGACAAGAATAAGTTAATCAGAGATAGGACTCTGAAGTGGTTATAATTAACAAACCGCCCATGTAAGAATTTGAGTAACAATTAAAAACAAATATCATTTATCTCTTATTGAGGAGTTGTTTGATCTATGACAAGGGGGGGAGGATATATTCCAAATTTGATTTGAGACAGGGGTATTATCAACTCTGGATTCGCATGGAAGATGTAACAAAAACTGCATTTCGAACTTGATATATACATTATGAGTTTATTGTGATGCCTTTTGGGTTGACTAATGGTCAAGCTGCTTTCATAGATCTTATGCATTGGGTATTCTGACCATACTTAGATCAGTTTGTGGTAATATTCAATGATGATATACTTGTATATTCTAAAACTGAGTTTGAGCATGAACAATATCTACATTTGGTTTTACAAAAACTTCAACAACATCAATTATATGCCAAATTTAATAAATGTGAATTCTGGTTGTAACAAGTTGCTTTTCTAGGCCATATTATTTCTCAGCAGAGTATTGCAGTAGATCTTGCAAAGATTAAAGTAGTCTTGTCCCGGAAGAGACCCAAGAATATGACCGAGGTGCATAGTTTTCTTGGCTTAACTGGGTAGTATCGCAGATTTGTTTAAGATTTTTCCAAGATTGCAGGCCTTTTGATCACCAAGCTTACTCTGAAAAGGACCAGTTTTATCTGAGATGATAAATATGAGAGTAGTTTTCAAGAATTGAAGAAAAGATTGACTACAGCTCCTATTCTCGCATTGCTCGAGGGAAATAAAAACTTTGTGATTTACAGCGATGCTTCGAAAGAAGGTTTGGCTGCGTATTGATGCAGAATGGTAGGGTAATCGTCTATGCCTCCCCAGAAATTGAAACCATATGAGGGCAATTATCCTACTCATAATCTATAATTGGTTGCTATTGTGTTCGCACTGAAAAATGGCGCCATTATTTATGGGGTAACCGATTTGAGATATATAGTAATCACGAGAGTTTGAAATAACTATTTTCGTATAAAGAACTGAATATGAGGCAAAGGCGTTGGATGGAGCTACTGGATGACTATAATTGTGCCATTAATTACTTGTCAGGAAAAGCAAATGTCGTTACTGATGCACTTAACCGAAAAGCAAGCTTGCAAGTATGATAATTAAGAGTTAGGAATTAGTAGAGAATATCAGTTTGTGGAAGCCAGAAACTACTCAAGCCAGGATTCTATTTGCAAATTTACAAGTTTAGCTCTTGTTATTGTCTCAGATTCGTGAAGCTCAGCAGAATGATCCACAACTTCAGAAAATCAAAGATCGAATCAAATTGGGAAAGTCTGATTTTAAAGTGCATCATGATGGTATTCTGCGCTTCAAAAACAGGGTTTATGTCCTTAATGATCAAAACTTGAAAAAGGAGATCCTTGATAAGGCTCACAATACTAAATATACCATTTACCCAGGTGATACTAAAATGTATCAGGATCTGAAGCATCACTATTGGTGGAACAATATGAAAAAGGAGATTGTCGAGTTTGTATCCTGATGCTTGACTTGTTAGCAAGTTAAAGCAGAATACCAGCGACCAGCAAGTCTGTTACAACCTTTGGCCATTCCTAGATAGAAATGGGACCATGTTACAATTGATTTCGTTACAGATTTTCCAAGGACAATGAAAGTTTTTGATGTTGTATGGGTTGTGGTGGACAGGCTAACAAAGACTGCTCACTTTATCCCAATGAATAAGCATGACGGTCTTGAGAAACTAGCAGATCTGTATATTGCAAATATTGTGAAACTACAAGAAGTGCCGGTGAGTATTGTACCAGATAGAGATCCTCGATTCACGTCTCAATTCTAGCATCGGTTGCAGGTATTGTTGGGCATTAAATTGAGTTTCAACACAACTTATCATCTTCAGACTGATGAGAAATCATAGAGAACTATCTGAATATTAAAGGATATGCTGAGGGCTTGTGTATTAGATTTCAAAAAGAGTTGGAAGAAACATCTACCTCTAGCGAAGTTCACATATAACAACAGTTATCAATCTCCTATTGACATGGCTCCATATGAGGCTTTGTATGGACGTAAATTTCGGCCTCCTTTATATTGGGATGAAGTTGGGGAAATGAAAATCATTGATCTAACCTTGTTGCCTGAACTTCTGGAGATGATTGAAAATGTGCATCTCATCCGTCGAAGGAGGCTTACTGCTTAAAGCAGGCAGAAGAGTTATGCTGAAAAGCATAGGCGGGACATGGAATTTGAGGTAGGTGATCAAGTTTTCTTAAAAATATCTCCCCGTAAGGGTTTTGTGCGACATAGTAAAAGTGGAAAAGCTGAGTTTGAGATATGTTGGGCCTTTTGAAATCATTGTAAGGGTTGGTAAGTTGGCTTATCACTTGGCATTGCCTCCTAGTCTTTTGAAACTTCATGATGTGTTTCATGGGTCCATGTTAAGAAAGTATCATCCTGATCCGTCTCATGTGCTTGAGTCAGAACCGTTACAGCTTAATGAGAACTTGTCTTATAAGGAGAATCCTATTTGTATTCTAGATCAGAAAGTTCAAGAGTTGCGTACAAAGATGATTCTAATGGTTAAAGTCTTGTGGAATCACCATGGTATAGAAGAGGCTACT
The DNA here is from genome assembly GCA_037974665.1 of Ehretia macrophylla. Classification (NCBI taxonomy): domain Eukaryota; kingdom Viridiplantae; phylum Streptophyta; class Magnoliopsida; order Boraginales; family Ehretiaceae; genus Ehretia; species Ehretia macrophylla. The sequence goes on from CM075773.1 coordinate 63,510,564, forward strand.
TTGGAGAGGCGAGATCAGATAAAGCAACAACACCCTGAGTTGTTTCGAGAATCAAGTAAGAATTTCGATGACAAAATTATTTTAAGGGGGAGAGGATGTGAAACCCGAACCCGATAATAGTAAATATTTAATTAAGGTGCATCTACTATTTGCATTTAATTGACTTGTTCTTGTTATTTGAATCGTTAAGTGCCTACAATACATTTAAAGTAAGTAGAGTTAATGATAATTAAAAAGTAGAATACAAAGTAATTAGTATAATAAGGGCATTATGGTACATAAGCTATTTTAAGCTAGCAATTAACATGTGGCAACACTAGAACTGTCTATCTAAGTCAAACAAAGTCAAAAATCTAACAAAGTAAAAGAAATAAAAAGAAGATAAGAGAGAGATGTGAGATATCGGTTATAAGAGAGAAAAAAAAAGAGAAAGCAAACAACTAGGGCAAAACCGTGAGGGAAGAAGAGAGAAGGAAAAAGAAGAAAAATGAGGGAAATCTTGTTTTCTAGCTCAATTTCTAGCTCTTTTGCTCTTTCTCTACAAGAATAAGGCGAGGGGTTCATGTATTTGTGTATTTTCTTGTAGTTTAAAGAGTGGTAAGTTTATGTGAATGCTAGGAAATGATGGTTTAAGCAATGAAATTTCATATTAACATGATCAATGCAAAGAACTTGTGCACAATGCTTTAGAAAGTTAGAAATTTTGTATGTTGTTTAATATGTAGGTTATAGTTATATTATGGTATGGAAGACTTAGCTATGGAATCATGTTCTAGAATGTTTATTGCAAGAATTTGTGTATTATAACTCTTGGTAATTAGAATTTTATGTGAATGATCTAGTTGTGTAGTATGTTGCTTAATATGTAGTTTATGTGTTTGATAAAATGTGTGAATGATTATTCTTGGCTCAATCGAATTGCTCAACACCTACATATATATAAATTCATGCAAATAAGGCTTAAAAGGTCAAAATTTTAGCCTTTTTGGGGTGGTTTCGTGATCGAACAATATTTTTTAGCATTTTCCAGCTTTGGATTTCAAGTGGAATGCTACTTTATTTGTGTTGCTAGTTAATTGGATGCTTAAATTGTTACTAAGTGAACTTAACGGCACTCACAAGCAAGCTTCTACCTATTGGAAAGTGGGTAAAATGTATGTGTATGCAAGTGAATCTCTTAAATGAATGCTTAAGTAGAAATACTTTCATACGTATTTGTGCTTTGGTTATTAATGCTTATGGAGTAATATTGCTTATTATAATGCTAGAGGGGAAACCCACTTTGTTGTCCCCTTGTTTTAAGTGCTCATTGAATGAATGTTTTAATGATTGATTGCGTGATATCGTAAGGTTGCAACCTTTTATCAAGGCACGGTTGTGTTGTGTCTCCACTGGGCGACAGTGGGCTTGCCAGTGGTTACATGACCTCTGTGACCTATTCCCTCACTCGCTTAGGGTGAAGGCCTTGGGGTGTTAGGTCGTAGGATTTTGGGGTACATCCGGAGTACACCCACCGGTGATATAAGGGATTATCTACATTGCAATCGCAAAGGAGCAAATGAAGTGGGAGTGATAAGGTTGGAATGAAATCGTATCCTTTACTTGAGTGTTTATATAGTTTTATATTACTTGATTGAGTGCTTTCATGCTTCTTGTTATTGTCTAATGCCTACTTAATGTCTATTTATTGCTTTGATACATGTTACTTGGCATATGTGCATTATGAAAAGGTTTTCAAAAGCCTCCCCGACCTTCCCTCAGTGAGTTAATGGTTGCTTACCCCATTTATTCAACAATTTCAGGTGAAGCCAAAGTAACCCCTCAAGAAGAAGATTGAAGATAATTTGCTTGCTTGCTTGAAAGGTTGGCATGTGTTTTGGCTATGATCTAGGAATGCGGATTATGATGTTTTACAAGTTGTATAGCTCGTTTTGCAATAAAGTTTTATTGTGCACATGTTGGATCATAGCTTTTGACATGTAGAAATTAAAGAAGCTAGTTGTAAGTTTATGAACTACTTTGGAAATGTAACAAAAGCATGTTTAGCTTACCTTTGGACTTGGAATTGTATATGTTGCTAGGTTTGCATAGACTTATTACGGAAAAATGTTATGTTTAACATGATATGCATAAACAGAGTTTCAAGAAGCATAGATTGCATGAGTCGGGATAGGACTCTAGGTCTAAGGGTAGAGGTTTAAATGTGAATGTGAATTTGCATGAATGTGCACACATACAAAGTGAAAAACATGCATTAAGTGATAATTGTACCATATGTGGCTAATGTGAACAATGTGTATTAAGTGAAATTGTTCTTTATGTGATATTCTTGTGATTTATTTTGCATACCTGTTATAACACGTGTACCTTCTAAAGATTAAAGATGGCAGAAAGAGTTCTTAGCCCCAGACGTAGACCCCGAATATGTGATGATGCACAGGGATCTGGGGAAGCCAGACAACTGCCTATTAGTGAGCAAGTCTTAGACAAAATGGCTGCGACAATGGATCAAATAGGGTATTAGAGCGACAAGAGCAGCGATGGGCTAATAATCCTAGAAATGGTAAAAACGGTACTAATGGTAACTGTGGCAACGGAAATAGAAATAATAATGGCAATAGTAACCAACTAGAGAGATTTATGAGATATAGGACGCCTAGATTTCAAGGGGATCCTGATGATGTGAAAGCTGAGGCGTGGTTAGGTAGGATTGAGAAAATTTACAATGCCCTTGAATACACCAATGAGAAAAAAGTCACTTATTATGTGTTCTTGCTCGACGGTGATGCCGAGCAATGGTGAAGAACAGTGAAATTGAGGTAGGACATCAAGATATCCCGTATCTATGGGCTAATTTTGTGAAAGAATTATGAGACAACTAATCCTAGAGATTGCCTGGGAAATGAAATAAGAAGAATTCATGTCACTAAAGCAAGGTAGTATAACCGTTGCTCAATATGAAGCTACATTTAATAGATTGTCACATTTTGCTCCTGAGCTAGTTCAGTCCATAAGGAAGAGGATCCTAAGATTTATTTGTGGGTTGAGGCTCGATATTCAGGATAGTTTGGCCCCATTCCAGTTCTCTACATATAGTGATGCTTTTAATGCCGCAGCGCGTGTTGAGAAACGGAAACTTGAGGTCAGAGCAAAGTCTAGTCAGTCAAGTAAGAGGCCTTTTTAGCCTCAGAGCCAGAGTCAACCGTGACACTTTTAGTCCTAGAGTCAGTCTCAGGGACAATAGAGGCCGAGCCAGAGTCAAGGCCAAAGTCAAAATAAGCCGGCAGTGACAAAATCTCAGCAGGGCAGTGCCGCCACTTCCTCATTCAGAGCTTCCTCTGGGGGTAATGCAGCTAGTCAGAGTCAGCAGCGTACCCATTGTAACTGTAGAAGACATACTGAAGCTAATTGCTGGAGAAAAACTGGGAGATGTACTGGCTGTGGTAATGACCAACATCGGGCCAAGGATTGTCCTAAGTTTAAGAATGTTCAGGGGCAGGCCTCGAGTCAGGGCAACTAGAATAGACCTGCGGGTAATTCTTCTACATAACAAGTTCAGGCTAGAGTGTATGTTATCAATCAGGAGGAGTTACTTGAGGTAGTTACAATAGTCAAAGGTACATTTCTAATTTTAAATCAGTTAGTTAAAGTATTAATTGACCCCGGTGCTACCCATTCATTTATCACTCCCCCTTGTGTGCAACGTGTTGAATTAAAAATTGAGAAGTCGCCATATAAAATTGAAGAAAATACACCCATGGGTACAAAATTTGTCACTGAGTATGTGTGTAAAACATGTGAAATTCATATAAAGGGGCAAAATTTTCCCGCCGACCTTATCCTACTTCCCTTCCAAGACTATGAGGTTATTTTGGGTATGGATTGGTTAGCAAAGTATCATGCTCAGCTTAACTGTAGAACAAAAGTAGTAAGGTTTCAAATACCTAGCCGACCAGTGATAGAGGTAGCAGGGAATCATAACTCTTCCGGGATTTTTCTTTTTTCTTCAACTAAAGCTTCTAAGCTTTTGTGCAAAAGGTGTGATGCATATATTGCTTACTTGATTAACGAACCCTCTAATAAATTGAATTTGAGTGAAGTTCCAGTTGTTAAAGTGTATCCAGATATATTTCCTTAGGAGTTACCAGGGTTGCCACCGTAGCGGGAAATAGAATTTGTAATTGACTTGATGCCAAGGACTTCACCCATATCTAAAGCACCGTATAGAATGGCTTTTACTGAACTTCAAGAGTTAAAAGTCCAATTGCAGGGGTTGTTAGAGAAGGGATTCATTCAGTCGAGCTCTTCACCGTGGGGTGCGCCCATGCTATTTGTGAAAAAGAAAGATGCCATGCTGCGATTGTGTATTGATTACCGGGGGCCTGAATCAGGTAACAATTAAAAACAAATATCATTTACCTCTTATGAGGAATTCTTTGATCTATTACAAGGGGCGAGGATATATTCCAAATTTGATTTGAGGCAAGGGTATTATCAACTTCAGATTCGCATGGAAGATGTACCAAAAACTGCATTTCGAACTAGATATGTACATTATGAGTTTATTGTGATGCCTTTTGGGTCGACTAATGCTCCAACTACTTTCATAGATCTTATGCATCGGGTATTCCGACTATACTTAGATCAGTTTGTGGTAATATTCATTGATGATATACTTATATATTCTAAAACTGAGTTTGAGCATGAACAACATCTACATTTGGTTTTACAGAAGCTTCAACAACATCAATTATATGCCAAATTTAATAAATGTGAATTCTAGTTGTAACAAGTTGCTTTTCTGGGCCATATTATTTCTCAGCAGAGTATTGCAATAGATCCTGCAAAGATTAAAGCAGTCTTGTCCTAGAAGAGACCCAAGAATATGACCGAGGTGCGTAGTTTTCTTGGCTTGACTGGATAGTATCGCAGATTCGTTTCAGATTTTTCCAAGATTGCAGGCCCTTTGATTACCAAGCTTACTCAGAAAAGGACCAGTTTTATATGAGATGATAAATATGAGAGTAGCTTTCAGGAATTGAAGAAAAGATTGACTACAGCTTCTATTCTCGCATTGTCCGAGGGAAATGAGAACTTTGTGATTTACAGCGATACTTCGAAAGAAGGTTTGGGCTGCGTATTGATGCAGAATAGTAGGGTAATCGCCTATGCCTCCCAGAAATTGAAACCATATGAGGGCAATTATCCTACTCATAATATAGAATTGGCTGTTATTGTGTTCGCACTGAAAAAATTGCGCCATTATTTGTGGGGTAACAGATTTGAGATATATACTAATCACAAGAGTTTGAAATATCTGTTTTTGCATAAAGAACTGAATATGAGGCAAAGGTGTTGGATATAGCTACTAGATGACTATAATTGTGCCATTAATTACTTGTCGGGAAAAGCTAATGTTGTTATTGATGCACTTAATCGAAAAGCAAGCATTGCAAGTATGATAATTAAGAGTTGGGAGTTAGTTGAGAATATCAGTTTGTGGAAGCCAAAAACTACTCAAGCCGGGATTTTATTTAAAAATTTATAAGTTTAACCCTTGTTATTGTCTCAGATTCATGAAGCTCAGTAGAATGATCCACAACTTCAGAAAATCAAAGATCGAATCAAATAGAGAGAGTCATATTTTAAAGTGCATGATGATGGTATTCTGCGCTTCAGAAATAGGGTTTATGTCCCTAATGATCAAAACTTGAAAAAGGAGATCCTTGATAAGGCTCACAATACTAAATATACCATTCACCCAGGTGATACTAAAATGTATCGGGATCTGAAACAACACTATTGGTGGAACAATATGAAAATGGAGATTGCCGAGTTTGTATCCTAATACTTGACTTGTCAGCAAGTTAAAGCAAAATACCAGCGACCAGCAGGTCTATTACAACCTTTGGCCATTCCTAGATGGAAATGGGAACATGTTACAATTGATTTCGTTACAGATTTGCCAAGGACAATGAAAGGTTTTGATGCTATATGGGTTGTAGTAGACAGGCTAACAAAGACTACTCACTTTATCCCAATGAATAAGCATGACTGTCTTGAGAAACTAGCAGATCTATATGTTGCAAATATTGTGAAACTACATGGAGTGCTGGCGAGTATTGTACGAGATAGAGATCCTCAATTCACGTCTCAATTCTGGCAGCGGTTGCAGGTATTCCTGGGAATTAAATTGAGTTTCAACACAGCTTATCATCCTCAGACTGATGGGAAATCAGAGAAAACTATCTAAATATTATAAGATATGCTGAGGGCTTGTGTATTAAATTTCAGAAAGAGTTGGGAGAAACATTTACCTTTAGCAAAGTGCGCATATAACAACACTTATCAATCTACTATTGACATCGCTCCGTATGAGGCTTTGTATGGACATGAATTTCAGTCTCCTTTATATTGGGATGAAGTTGGGGAAATAAAAATCATTGATCTAGCCTTGTTGCCTGAACTTCTGGAGATGATTGAAAATGTGCACCTCATCCGTCGAAGGATGCTTACTGCTCAAAGCAGGCAAAAGAGTTATGCTGACAAGCGCAAACGAGACATGGAATTTGAGGTAGGCGATCAAGTTTTCTTAAAAATATATCCCCGTAAGGGTTTGGTGCGACATAGTAAATGTGGAAAGCTGAGTCTGAGATATGTTGGGCCTTTTGAAATCATTGTAAGGGTTGGTAAGTTGGCTTATCACTTGGCATTACCTCCTAGTCTTTCTTAACTTCTTGATGTGTTTCATGTGTCCATGTTAAGAAAGTATCATTTTGATCCATCTCATGTGCTTGAGCCAGAGCCGTTGCAGCTTAATGAGAACTTGTCTTATGAGGAGAACCCTATTCGTATTCTAGATTAGAAAGTTCAAGAACTACGTACAAAGAAGATTCTGATGGTTAAAGTCTTGTAGGATCACCATGGTATAGAATAGGCTACTTGGGTGAGGCGAGATCAGATAAAGCAGCAGCACCCCGAGTTGTTTTGAGAATCAAGTAAGAATTTTGGGGACGAAATTATTTTAAAGGAGAGAGGATGTGAAGCCCGAACCTGATAATAGTAAATATTTAATTAAGGTGCATCTACTATTTGCATTTAATCGACTTGTTCTTGTTATTTGAATCATTATGTGCTTATACTACATTAAAAGTAAGTAGAGTTAATGATAATTAGAAAGTAGAATACAAAGTAATAAGCATAATAAGGGCATTATGGTACATAAGCTATTTTAAGCTAGCAATTAACATGTGGCAACACTAGAACTTTCTATCTAAGCCAAACAAAGTCATAAAATCTAACAAAATAAAAGAAATAAAAAGAAGATAAGAGAGAGATGTGAGATATCGTTATAAGAGAAAAAAAAAAGAGAAAGCAAACAACTAGGGCAAAACCGTGAGGGAAGAAGAGAGAAGGAAAAAGAAGAAAAATGAGGGAAATCTTGTTTTCTAACTCAATTTCTAGCTCTTTTGTGCTTTCTCTACAAGGATTAGTCGAGGGGTTTATGTGTTTTTGTATTTTCTTGTAGTTTAAAGAGTGGTAAGTTTATGTGAATGCTAGGAAATGATGGTTTAAGCAATAAAATTTCATATTAACATGATCAATGCAAAAAACTTGTGCAAAATACTTTAGAAAGTTAGAAATTTTGTATGTTGTTTAATATGTAGGTTATGGTTATATTATGGTATGGTAGACTTAGCTATGGAATCATGTTCTAGAATGTTTATTGCAAGAATTTGTGTATTATAACTCTTGGTAGTTAGAATTTTATGTAAATGATCTAGTTGTGTAGTATGTTGCATAATATGTAGTTTATGTGTTTTATATTTAATATGTAAAGCGTTGCAGTTTTGCAAAGAGAAAAGAATTTGCAATTTTTGGCACAAATGGTAACCCAAGACGCACAACTAATCAAATTCACAAAAAAAAAGGAAAAGAACAATAAAAGTTATTAAAAATCAAGAAAAAAGAAGAAGTTAAAAACATATTAGATAGTGAATTCAATCAAGAAAATAAAACTCTATCAAATAGTGAATTCAATCAAGAAAATAAATAGAAATAATCATTCAAGAAAACAAAACATAGAATAGGGTCTAAATTTAGATACATAAACCAAATCACCAAGATAGTCGACAGAGAATTGTGTAGGCCATGGGAATTTGTTAGGTGCGAGGGTTACAACTCTAAGACGCCCTTCCTTTTTTTATTTTCTTTGGGTTACAATAAAGGCTGAAATTGTGGTTAGAACTCAAAATATCCTATTACATCTGTTGCTACCCGACGATTCCATCTAATTGTTTGGCTATGAACTAGGAATGTGGATTATGATGTTTTGCAAGTTGTATAGCTCGTTTTGCAACAAAGTTTCATTGTGCACTTATTGGAACATAGCTTTTGACTTGTAGAAATTAAATGAGCTAGTTGTAAGTTTATGAACTACATTGACAATGTAACTAAAGCACATTTAGCTTACTTTTGTACTTGGAATTGTAAATGTTGCTAGGTTTGTATAGACTTATTATGGAAAAATGTTGTGTTTAACATGATATGCATAAACAGAGTTTCAAGAAGTTGTGTTGTGTATTTGTTGTTGGCTTTGAGCATAATTGTACAGGTGTTGGAATGTCCGTAATACAGAGGAACCTCTGTCCGATTTTTGTCGTGTTCAAACTTGACTTCTAGGAAGGGGTTGGGGATGCAGACATGGGGGGGTAGGGTAGGATGGGGGTGCTGAAGTGGGATGGGGTAGGCTGGGTGGAGCTGATGGGGGGTAGGGTGGAGGGGTAGAGGATAGCTAACGGGGTATGGGGTATGGGGTATGGGGTATGGGGTGTGGGGTGTGGGGTGGTGGACTGAGTGGCTGACGGTGGGGATGGGGGGTTGGGAAGGGTGAGGTGAGAAAGATGATGATTTTTTTTAAAACGTTTTTTGGATTGAAAGAACGGGATGAGAGAGAATAAAAAAGAGAAAAAAACTGTACAATATAAGGGTAAAAATGTCATTTTACTAAATTTTTTAACGGCATTAGTTTAAAAGAGACGGAGGGAGGGTTGAAATTTTTGATAGTTTTGCTAACACAGGGGGGCGGGTTGATATATATGGGTTTTACAAGGGAATGAAATGATATTTATCCTTTTATTTATATGTCAACACCAATCATTTTGCACATCTTTTAAATCTAAATATCAAGGATAATTTGGACTTTTTGGTGCCTACTTTGTCCATATTCTGACCAGCTTTGGCCTGTGTCAGTCGCCGGCTCTTTCACTTGTCTTGTCATTTTCGCTACATTTTTGTCGTAGCCAGAGAGAAATGTTTAGGGATTAAGTGCTATATAGAAAGACATCAAAGTTAATAAATCTTAAATTATTTCATAAATGTCCTATTAATCTACTTTCTTGACAAATCTTAAATTAGTTCTTCCTTTGAAACAGATCAATCTAGCCATGAGCAAATTGCAGCAGATTAAGTACTAATAAAGTGACAACTATGACTAAACGATGATGATAGTTTAAACAGAACAAATTAGAAGACAGTGTTACCAATTCAAAATTGAAAACCGCTTGAGAAAATAATTCCAGTGCTGGCAGAAGCATAATTCACACCTCAAATCATATCTTCCAAATTTCTAGTCTGCCCAAGATAACTTGGCACAAATGGTAACCCAAGATGCACAACTAATCAAATTCACAAAAAAAAAGGAAAAGAACAATACAAGTTATTGAGAATCAAGAAAAAAATAAGTTAAAAACGTATCAAAAAGTGAATTCAATCAAGAAAATAGAGCTCTATCAAATAGTAAATTCAATCAATAAAATAAATAGAACTAATAATTCAGGGTAAAGAGATCCCATATGTCCAAGCCTTTTTATTATTGTTGCTAAATATCTATCCTGGGCATCAACAAATTATTCTCTAATTTCCCAGCTTTAAAGTATAAGACTGGCTCTTTTTTCTCTGTTACTCACCTCTCATTTACAAATGACATAATCATCTTCTCTAATGGCAACAAGAGTGCTATTAAAAAGTTGATGAATTTTCCGAATCACTATGAACATGTCTCTAGATAGCAAGTCAACAAAGATAAAAGTGGTTTAATTATAGACAAAAAAGTTCCTAGCTCTAGAATTGGCATCATAGCTGGTGCTTCAGATTACAAGCAACAACAATTTCCATTCAAATATCTTGGAGTACCCCTTTACAAAGGTGCTAAAAAGTCTGCTATTTTTGATGAGTTTTTTCAAAAAATTAACAACAAGCTCACAGGTTGGGAACTAAAAACCTTATTCCCAGAAAAAGACTACAAAGAAGATTGGGAGCCGTTGCCATTCCCCTATTTGAGACATTAGGCCTTTTCGTGCAAGTATGAGCTCGTTGACTGCGTAAGGGCGATCCATCTTGAAGACGAATTCCAAGCAAAAACATCAAAGAATTATCTGAGTAGATCTATGTATTGTCAAATATCTTTCATTTGAGAAGCTTGCACTTAGGAATACAAGGCGAGGATTGTCAACAGTCCTAAGCATCCTCTCCTTCATGCCTTGCTATTTGATGCAGATAATCCCTCCTACCAAGGAAGTTTTTCATAAAATTGAAAGACTTTTCAACAAATTCCTTGGGGGAGACAGAGCTGATTCCAAAAAATTGCATTGGACTTCTTAGCATAAACTTTTCTTTAAAGAGATGGCATTGGAAGGGAGACTTAAATCTGGCAGCCTCCTTCTATTGTTCTTATGAAAGACCACCGTCTTATGTGCCTAATATTGTAAAGTTCAGAAAACCTGCTGTTCGCTTTTACAAGCTCAACATTGATAGGAGGTGGGAGAATTCTTCGTGACTGTAAGAAGGACCTTACAAAAGCGTTGCAGTTTTGCAAAGAGAAAAGAATTTGTAATTTTTGGCACAAATGGTAACCCAAGAGGCACAACTAATCAAATTCACAAAAAAAGAAGGAGCAAAAGAACAAGAAAAGTTATTGAAAATAAAGAAAAAAAAAGAAATTAAAAACATATTGGATAGTGAATTCAATCAAGAAAATAAAACCCTATCAAATAGTGAATTCAATCAAGGAAATAAATAGAAATAATCATTCAAGAAAACAAAACAAAGAATAGGGTGTAAATTTAGATACATAAACCAAATCACCAAGATAGTCGACAGAGAATTGTGTAGGCCATGGGAATTTGTTAGGTGCGAGGGTTACAACTCTAAGACGCCCTTCCTTTTTTTATTTTCTTTGGGTTACAATAAAGGCTGAAATTGTGGTTAGAACTCAAAATATCCAGTTACATCTGTTGCTACCCGACGATTCCATCTAACAGGATTCACATTAATAACCTTTTACTCGGTTATTATAACAACAAGCATCTGGATAAGGATGTCATTTTCAAAGTTCCATACTCTACAAATATCCCTATTGTTAGCGTAGTTCCTAAACTTTTCAGTGCTGAGTTAGAATCCTATTCTAACTAAGAATTATTGTAGTTCCAGAGGATCCAGCTATATATAGAAGAACCAGGAATCGATAGCAGTGTATAATTTGTACTTGATCCCAAGTTGAATCTTTATAAATAGTTGTTCCTCACTTGGTGCCCTACTCATAAATATCTTAAATTCCTTTCTTTTGGCAAGTGGAAAAATAGAAACACGAAAAGAACAGTTTGAGTGTTGTATTCCGAAACATCTTGTTGTCACAATTGAGGATGATCCATGTAGTGATTTGGTCCCAATTTCACAAATTGGCTTTGTATTTGGTAAGTTCCACCGCTTTCCTTCAAAATCTTCAGAAAAATTCACATTCGAGAAATAAATGATCTGGTCTCTAATCATTAGTGACAAAAAATGCATTCTGGGTCAATTGGGATTCCTCAAGAAACAAGTGGAAAAAAAGTTGGTAACTTATCAAGCCATGCATGCCATGCACAAAAACACATGATTGGGTACAGGGAAAATCCACATGGGGAACCGTGGGGGTTGCAATCCCTACTGACTTAAAAAAAAAATGTTTAAAATTCTATGTATTTTTCGAAATATATATATATATATATATATATATATATATATATATATATATATATATATATATATATATATATATATCTATGTATTTTAGTTTTTAAAAAATAGTTACTCCCGCTGACAAAAATTTTGAATCTGCCCCTACTTAAATATGTGATACTTGAGCCATATGATTCTGGACCAGTACACAGGATTGCATTTTGGCCTGATAAGATTCCATGTAGAGGAAACTGAGAAGTAACCATCTAACCTGCTAAGTAACTTTGTCTTGTCTATTTATGCTCGGAAGAATTCCTCCTAAATTCTCTGCAATATTGTAAAAAAGAGAGTCGTTATTTAGAAGTTCGGACCCTTTTTTTGGGTGTCTTAGGGGAGAAATTGACTTTTTTAACACATACTCACTCAAACTGGCATGGCCATTGGTGGAGCCAAGTGGACTTGAGGGGATGCATGAAATTTGAAGAAAAAAAAATGTCTCTTTTTTTTTAATACCCTCTTATGTTTATTTTTTTCCCTTTCCTCTTGCTTTTCTCTCTTCATTTTCTATTTCTATTCTCTTATTCTTAAATAATTTTTTAATTTATTTTCTATATTTGGAAGACTATTTGTATTTATCATTGTGTATGAATTTCAATTCATTTATTTTTAGAATATTTTTAACATTTTTAAGTTAAACTTTTCTTGTTTAATTGTACATTTATTTCAATTTTAAACTTTGTGAAAGAGTTTTAGATTATTTTTTATTTTTAATTGATTATTTTGTGTCTTTAATTAAACAGTTCGAATTTGAATACTCACAAAATTTTTATTTTTAAATGTTGTAATCTCTTATCATCAAATTGAGGATTCTAAGCACTAAGTCATCGGTATCCCTGATCTCTGTTACTGATTCCGTCACATATTGCCTCTTAACTCTTGGTGTCTGGCTCTGCCACTGAGCATGACCCTATTAATTTGTTTTCAATCGGAACATCAAGCAGCGTTAACTGACCAATTCCATACACCTCTGGGAATAAACTAATCAACTGTCGCATTCAGATTCCAACCATCTCGATGTTCCAAAATCTTCTTTTTGATATCTATCTAATTTGCTTTTATTCATAAAAGAAGCAAGCATTGTAATATTAGCATTTACACTTACTTCTAAGTTGCTTTTGACAGTTTGTTGGATTTGCCTTTTGGCTAATGTTTACTTTATACAGTTGCACTTCATTCTGGATTGTTTCTATCACTTTTGATGCATAGTATTATTAGAATGTTATAACCAAAAAGAGAGAGAGAGAGAGAGAGTTGAAATTACAAAAATTGAACATGCCATAAGTCATTTGGTCTAGTAATATGACTCTCATTTTAGATACGAGAGCTTTCGAGATTGTGTTTTGTGTATAACATCTTAAATGATGTAAATAGTTTACACCTCCTTTAAATAAATAAACATAGCGCATAAAAAGTGCTTTTGTTTATTATGTTTTGTTGGACATTATAGGAGGCAGTTTTCTTAACCATGGCTTATAATAATAGCTAATTTTTTATTCCTTTTATTTTGACATGTTGATTCTAGACCGCGGCCTATAACTATATATATTTGAAATCGAATACGCAGTAAGCAGTGGCTTTTCTTTATTTGCTATAATACTGATGATCCAAAGCTAATTGAGTGGAAAATACAAACAGTTTGTCCTAGAGATGATTTATCTATTGTAATGCTTTAAATAGGAGACACTTGATAAAGGGAACAACAATCCGAGAGTTGATTCATCTCTTTTATCTTTCTTCAAAAATAAAGGAGGAAATTTAAAATAGACCTCCAAAAGATAGACTAGATCCATCATTTACGATCCAATGCATTGTATGTCCTAATATTTGACCATAATTACACCCTCGTTATATTTTAGTGAAAACAAATAACGCATGAACTAATTAGAAAAGAGAAAAATCATGCATGAACTATTAAGGGGACTATTGAAGCCCAAGGTTAATTAGCCCAATTGAGCCAATGAAGGGAACACTTTGGACTTCATCTCTCTCCTCCTCCTCATGTCACATAATTTTCTTATAATGATATCTATCTGGCACTTGACAAAAGTGCCCTACAAATGGCATTGCCCTATAGAATTATCATATGTAAGAAATTAATAGAATTTTTTTTTTTTGTGCTAAGACGTAAACGCTTTCTTTTGTTGGTAATGGATAAAATATTTATAATGTATAGTTAACGCAAAAACTGAATTACATTGTTTTCCAGAAATTAGCTAATTATACCATCTCGGATTTCAGTATACACTTTCTATATCATTTTATATTTATTATTATTTAAGACAAAAATAGGATAAAGGCTAAAAAAAACCTATTCCAAATAAAGATTTTATTACTGATAGGGGTGTAAACCCTAGCAAGGCAGGCTTTCCCTACCCGTGGTGGAGCAACCTGTCCCATGCCCAACCCGCTCTGTTTCCTCATCATGGCAGTCACTTCTAATATGACATAAAGGCAATACCCAACTTTAACTCTTGGACAATGGTTTTCTCCGCTAGACAATAATTTTATCCGCTGGATATTGAACTCGGGCAGGCATAAACAGGTCTGGCAGGATTAGACATTAATTGTTGCATGTAATCAATGTTAGTATAAATAGTCCGCACACCAATCATTGAGCTCGGACATACTAATCAATCTAACACCCGAGAGGAAACACGGGCCACCACTCCCGCAGTTCCTTCCTTTGTTTTGCAGGTTAGGTAGCTTGAGATCGGATTATTGAGCTCAGGTGGACCAATATTTTCCACCCTCATCAATTACCCAAAGCTACCAAGTGAGGTTAATAATTACCTATTATCAAATTCTAGGACTAACTAAATACAGTATAGGGGTGTGAGATCATAAATGAAATAATGACTAACATAAAAAATTATAAACGAATACCTTGTCAATTATTCTCAAAATTATTCTACGCTTCTATTGAAATATAATATGAGCAAATTAAGTTACTCTAATGGTATCCCTATCAAATATCTAATATATCATCAATTCCATATTCGTCCCTTGATTCTAACAAATTTTACAGTTTAACTAGGAGTAATCTTTTATATCGCCCATGTGATGTTTTTATCATCTCTTTTATATAGTAAAAATTTATGTATTAAATATTAACTTTTTTACTATATGATAAAAACTTTATTATACAAAAACGAGCAAAGTAGATGTCTTAGAAATAACTTTCATTTCAAAGTGGCAATTGTTTTCACTAACACGGGACACCATCACAAGTTTAACATGTTTTAGTTCATAGCTTGGAAAGGTGACATTATTACCATTTTTAAGACATTTTCGAAGAGCTAAATATCAATTAAGTGATAATGTTTTATAATTGGACATATAGCTCTCTTCATTAAGTGAATTTAATTTAGCCAACGGCTCTAAATCCACTCATCCTCTTCTTTTCTCTTCTGTATCGACATTTTTACCAAAAACTCAAAAGGCTGGAGGATAAATTCGGAATGCCATTTTAACACTCTCTTTGAAATGAGCAATATTGGCTATCCTAGGAAAATGAAGCAAAAAATCACCTCTCTCCACTAATTCCTCGCCAATTAATTACCATTTGTAAATTGTCTCGTTGTTTCCACTACACTATTTGTAAATTTGCTCTCGAAACAATCCACCCAAGCCCAGATTTTTTAAAATTTTCATTTTTGGCCCATTCTTGATCATCATTTTTGTTGGAAAATCATTCCCTAGTTTGATATTTGCAAAAGAAAATTTGGTTCTTTTTTTTTTTTTTTTTGAAAAAGCTTCAAAAGATTTCATCATTAGAGCTTCTTGATCTTCAGACCTCTTGCTTTTAGGGGGCTTTTGATCAAGTTGACCCAAATTTTAGCTCCAAATTGCTGGTTGTTGTGACAAAGCATGACAATTTCATGATCGGATTTATTAAGATACTTTAGCGGTTCACATAGCATCCTAAGGAATTTGATGGCTTTGTCCAGTTGTCATATTCAAAGTACAAAAACAGTTCAAAGTGCAAAAGCAATCCGAAGACATTGCTGGTGTGTGTGCATATTGATGTGTGTCTTATTAGAGAATGAAAAGAAAATGAAGAGGGAAAAGAAAATGAAAAAGAAAAAGAAGAAAAAACAATATATATAAAAAAAAAATGAGAAGGGCGTAAAGTGTAATCTTTAAAAAGATATGGGTTATTGTACAATTTTTAGGAAAAAAAATAATATGATAATTTAATCACACTATTATCTAAGTTAAAACAAAATTGGGATTGGGAGCGTGTGTAATCTTTTTAACAACTTCAGGACTCAATTACCGGCATTTGCTTTAGTGGTATGGTTCTCACTTTGTATGCAAGATCCCTAAATCGATTTTCAACATATGTAATATCATTTGTATGTCATGTAATATTGGTCTAAACCTCCCTTTAAATCCAAAAAAAAAAACGTTAGGACTCAATTTGTAATTATGGAACCACAAAAATGTAAGGGTAAACTACACAAGACCCCGCTATGTTTTTTTGACACTACACAATACCCACCTGTGGTCTAAAAATTGCATAATACCTCCTTATGATTTGTGAAACTAAACATACGTATTCCCTCCTTACCTTTTCGTCAACAAAGATAACAAAATTGCATTTAATCGACTTGTTCTTGTTATTTGAATCATTATGTGCCTATACTACATTAAAAGTAAATAGAGTTAATGATAATTAGAAAGTAGAATACAAAGTAATAAGCATAATAAGGGCATTATGGTACATAAGCTATTTTAAGCTAGCAATTAACATGTGGCAACACTAGAACTTTCTATCTAAGCCAAACAAAGTCATAAAATCTAACAAAATAAAAGAAATAAAAAGAAGATAAGAGAGAGATGTGAGATATCGTTATAAGAGAAAAAAAAAAGAGAAAGCAAACAACTAGGGCAAAACCGTGAGGGAAGAAGAGAGAAGGAAAAAGAAGAAAAATGAGGGAAATCTTGTTTTCTGACTCAATTTCTAGCTCTTTTGTGCTTTCTCTACAAGAACAAGGCGAGAGATTCATGTATTTGTGTATTTTCTTGCAGTTTAAAGAGTGGTAATTTTATGTGAATGCTAGGAAATGATGGTTTAAGCAATAAAATTTCATATTAACATGATCAATGCAAAGAACTTGTGCAAAATGCTTTAGAAAGTTAGAAATTTTGTATGTTGTTTAATATGTAGGTTATGGTTATATTATGGTATGGTAGACTTAGCTATGGAATCATGTTCTAGAATGTTTATTGCAAGAATTTGTGTATTATAACTCTTGGTAGTTAGAATTTTATGTAAATGATCTAGTTGTGTAGTATGTTGCATAATATGTAGTTTATGTGTTTGATAAAATGCTTGAATGATTATTCTTGGCTCAATCGAATTGCTCAACACCTACATATATGTAAATTCACGCAAATAAGGCTTAAAAGGTCAAAATTTTAGCCTTTTTCGGGTGGTTTCGTGGCTGAACAGTATTTTTCAGCATTTTCCAATAGTTCCAGCATTTTCTAGCTTTGGATTTCAAGTGGAATGTTACTTTCTTTTTGTTGCTAGTTAACTGGATGCTTAAATTGTTACTAAACTTAAAGGTACTCCCGAGCAAGCTTCTAGCTATTGGAAAATGGGTAAAATATATGTGTATGCAAGTGAATGTCTTAAAGGAATGCTTAAGTGGATATAATTTCATACGTGTTTGTACTTTGATTATTAATGATTATGGAGTGATATCGCTTATTCTAATGTGAGAGGGGCAACCTACTTTGTTGTCCTCTCATTTTAAGTGCTCATTGAATGAATGTTTTAATGATTGAATGCGTGATATCGTAAGGTTGCAATCTTTTATCGAGACACGGTTGTGTTGCATCTCCACTGGGCGGCAGCGGTCTGGCCAGTGGTTACATGACCTCCACGACCTATTCCCTTACTCGCTTGGTCGGTAAAGGCCTTGTGGTGTTGGATCGTAGGATTTTGAGATACATCTGGAGTATACCCACTAGTGATATAAGGGATTATCTACATCGCAATCGCAAAGGAGCAAAGAAGTGGGAGTGATAAGGTTGGAATGAAATCGTATCCTTTACTTGAGTGTTTATATAGTTTTATATTACTTCATTGAGTGCTTTCATGCTTCTTGTTATTGTCTAATGCCTACTTAATGTATATTTATTGCTTTTATACATGTTACTTGGCATATGTGCATCATGAAAAGGTTTTCAAAAGCCTCCCCGTACCCCCCTCACTAAGCTAGTGGTTGATCACCCCATTTATTCGACAAATTCAGGTGACGGTGAAGCTGAAGTAGCCCCTCAAGAAGAAGATTGAAAATAATTTGCTTGTTTCCTTAAAAGGTTGGCATGTGTTTTGGCTATGATCTAGGAATGTGGATTATGATGTTTTGCAAGTTGTATAGCTCGTTTTGCAACAAAGTTTCATTGTGCACATATTGGATCATAGCTTTTGACTTGTAGAAATTAAATGAGCTAGTTGTAAGTTTATGAACTACATTGGAAATGTAACTAAAGCACATTTAGCTTACTTTTGGACTTGGAATTGTAAATGTTGCTAGGTTTGTATAGACTTATTATGGAAAAATGTTGTGTTTAACATGATATGCATAAACAGAGTTTCAAGAAGTTGTCTTGTGTATTTGTTGTTGGCTTTGAGCATAATTGTACAAGTGTTGGAATGTCCATAATACATTGGAAACTCTGTCCGATTTTTGTCGTGTTCAAACTTGACTTCTAGGAAAGGGTTGGGGGTCCAGACATTAGGGGGTAGGGTAAGATGGGGGTGCTGAAGTGGGATAGGGTGGGCTGGGTAGAGCTGATGGGGGGTAAGGTGGAGGGGTAGAAGGTGGCCAACGGGGTATGGGGTATGGGGTGGTGGGCTGAGTGGCTGACAGTGGGGATAGGGGGTTGGAAGCGGTGAGGTGAGGAAGATGATGATTTTTTTAAAAAAAGTTTTTTTGATGAAAAGAACGGGATGAGAGAGAATAAAAAAGAGAAAAAAACTGTACAATATAAGGGTAAAAATGTCATTTTACTAAATTTTTTAACGGCGTTAGTTTAAAAGAGACAGAGGGTGGGTTGGAATTTTTTATAGTTTTGCTAACACAGGGGGCAGGTTGATATATATGGGTTTTACAGGGAATGGAATGATATTTATCTTTTTATTTGTATGTCAATCATTTTGCACATCTTTTAAATCTAAATATCAAGGACAATTTGACTTTTTGGTGCCTACTTTGTCCATATTCTGACAAGCTTTGGCATGTGTCAGTCGCTGGCTCTTTCACTTGTCTTGTCATTTTTGCTACATTTTTGTCGTAGCCAGAGAGAAATGTTTAGGGATTAAGTGCTATATAGAAAGACATCAAAGTTAATCAATCTTAAATTATTTTCATAAATGTCCTATTAATCTACTTTCTTGACAAATCTTAAATTAGTTCTTCCTCTGAAACAGATCAATCTAGCCATGAGCAAATTGCAGCCGATTAAGTCTTGATAAAGTGACAACTATGACTAAACGATGATGATAGTTTAAACGGAACAAATTAGAAGACAGTGTTACCAATTTAAAATTGAAAACCGCTTGAGAAAATAATTTCAGTGCTGGCAGAAGCATAATTCACACCTCAAATTATATCTTCCAAATTTCTAGTCTGCCCAAGATAACTTGGCACAAATGGTAACCCAAGATGCACAACTAATCAAATTCACAAAAAAAAAAGAAGGAAAGAACAATACAAGTTATTGAGAATCAAGAAAAAAATAATTTAAAAACGTATCAAAAAGTGAATTCAATCAAGAAAATAGTGCTCTATCAAATAGTGAATTCAATCAATAAAATAAATAGAACTAATAATTCAGGGTAAAGAGATCCCATATGTCCAAGCCTTTTTATTATTGTTGCTAAATATCTATATAGGGCATCAACAAATTATTCTCTAATTTCCCAGCTTTAAACTATAAGACTGGCTCTTTTTTCTCTGTTACTCACCTCTCATTTGCAGATGACACAATCATCTTCTCCAATGGCAGCAAGAGTGCTATTAAAAATTGATTAATTTTCTGAATCACTATGAACATGTCTCTAGACAGCAAGTCAACAAAGATAAAACTGGTTTAATTATGGACAAAAAAAGTTCCTAGCTCTAGAATTGGCATCAAAGCTGGTGCTTCAGATTACAAGCAACAAAAATTTCCATTCAAATATCTTGGAGTACCCCTTTACAAAGGTGCTAAAAAGTCTGCTCTTTTTGATGAGTTTTTTCAAAAAATTAACAACAAGCTCACAGGTTGGGAACTAAAAACCTTATTCCCAGAAAAAGACTACAAAGAAGATTGGGAGCCGTTGCCATTCCCCTATTTGAGACATTAGGCATTTTCGTGCAAGTATGAGTTCGTTGACTGCGTAAGGGCGATCTATCTTGAAGACGAACTCCAAGCAAAAACATCAAAGAATTATCTGAGTAGATCTATGTATTGTCAAATATCTTTCATTTGAGAAGCTTGCACTTAGGAATACAAGGCGAGGATTGTCAACAGTCCCGAGCATCCTCTCCTTCATGCCTTGTTATTTGATGCAGATAATCCCTCCTACCAAGGAAGTTTTTCATAAAATTGAAAGACTTTTCAACAAATTCCTTGGGGGAGACAGAGCTGATTCCAAAAAATTGCGTTGGACTTCTTGGCATAAACTTTGCTTTAAAGAGATGGCATTGGAAGGGAGACTTAAATCTGGCAGCCTCCTTCTATTGTTCTTATGAAAGACCACCGTCTTATGTGCCTAATATTGTGAAGTTCAGAAAACCCGCTGTTGGCTTTTACAAGCTCAACATTGATAGGAGGTGGGGGAATTCTTCGTGACTGTAAGAAGGACCTTATAAAAGGGTTGCAGTTTTGCAAAGAGAAAAGAATTTGCAATTTTTGGCACAAATGGTAACCCAAGACGCACAACTAATCAAATTCACAAAAAAAAAGAAGGAAAAGAACAATAAAAGTTATTGAAAATCAAGAAGAAAAAAAAAGAAGTTAAAAACATATTAGATAGTGAATTCAATCAAGAAAATAAAACTCTATCAAATAGTGAATTCAATCAAGAAAATAAATAGAAATAATCATTCAAGAAAACAAAACATAGAATAGGGTCTAAATTTAGATACATAAACCAAATCACCAAGATAGTCGACAGAGAATTGTGTAGGCCATGGGAATTTGTTAGGTGCGTGGGTGAGTTTGTATTTGTGTATTGGCGGGTAATGGTGTGGCAATTGAATTTAAGATCGAAAACCCGAAAATGCCTTCCGGTTGGCTATGCATAATTTGTAAACATTCATGTAATTGAATCTGTTCTTGGTTCTTCACTGTTTTGCGTATCAAATTATGAATGAATTTAGACAAGAAGTTAATCAGAGATAGGATTCTGAAATGCTTATAATTAACAAACCGCCCATGTAAGAATTTGAGTCCTTTTGTGAGTATAGTGTTTCCTAATGCATTATACTAGATTGCATCACAAGTTACAGTTATACTAGTATATATATGCATGCCAATCTAGCTAGCCGCACAATATTCATCATTACAAAACCTAGTTAAGATTGTGAGTTATTGCGGTATTATAGACATCAAGAGAGTGATTTGAGAGATTTGTTGGTGATAATATAGGAATAGTAAAGATGAACAGCAGTAGTGTTCATATTCCTGAAGGTTTTCTATTCATGCCTTCGGATCAAGAATTGCTTCTATCATTCTTGACGAGAAGGCTTTTGAGGCAGCCATTGCCTTGGGAGGGGATCGTTGAAAGAGACCTTTACGGGGAGAAAGCGAATCCTTGGGATTTGTTTACCGAGAATGATCCTTGGAACATCCTAGTTACTGATGATGACGATGATTCGAGCAAGGTTAAGAAGACTATCTATGTCTTTACTAAATTGTCGAAGCTTGGGAGGCAGGGTAATAAGAACGTTATTTGAACAGCGGGTTATGGTAAATGGCATGGACATACGGCGCCAAAAGATACTGTGAAAGGGAAAACGAAAACGAAAATAGGCTCTAAAAGGATGTTCACGTTTAAGTCGACTAAGAAAGATTTTGATGGAAAAGGGCATTGGATTATGCATGAATATTCTCTTTCGGATGATGGCTTGATAGGCATTGGAAGCACGGACTATGTTGTTTGCAGAATTACAAAGGACGAATCGAAAAACTTCAAGAAACAAGAAAATTCTGAAATCATACTTGTATCAGAAGCTGATACTCAAGATTTGGGCAAGAGAAAGTCGAGAGAGGAGATTTATATTCCCCAAGAAGAGAAGACACCACGATGGAGTTTTCCGGGTGAGCATCATGTTACAATTGGTGTCGATACAGATATGGTACAAGGAAATCTTTGGGCTCCGGCATCCTTCGGAGTCGCCTCGACCATGTCTATAGAACAGTTGCCTCAATTGCCTTGGTACGCTAATAATGGGTCACAAGCAGAGGCAGAGGTACACATGAACAATGGAGTAATGGAAGCTGCAAACGAAGCTGCCACCAGACCCATGAAAGAATCGATTCAAAACGATATGGTGAATGTTGATGCCTCTGCAGTGAATTCTTACATGCCTGAGGACCTACAGCATCCTATTGCAGATCCTGAAGAGAATATTGATCCTCTTGCACCAAATCCTATTATCCGTCAAGGCCTCCATCATTCTGAAAGATTGCAAGATGATGATGATGATGATATGGACATATATGCGTCCAACTTGCAAGACAGATTATTAGCAGATAGCGCTGCGGAGCTTGAATGCAATATGAAGGCTGATCATCTTTCAAATGGAATTGCCACCAGCTCCATGGAAGAAGCGGTTCAAAACAATGCGGAGCATATTGACGCTTCTGCAGCAAATCTTGAGATCCTCCGAGACATAGAGAGTTCTACTGTAGAATATGAACGTTTGCAAGAGAATGATGAAGAAAATATGTCCTTTATGAATGGCATATTTTTAGGAGATATCCCTGAGGCAGATTCTTTTTAGCTCGGCAGAGCTTCACACTTTGAATTTCATGCCAGAATCGTTTCGGGATTCATTGGAGCCCAGTTGCTGATTAAGATCTCTCCATAACTTGTTGATATGCTTCAAATTGTCAAGCTTCTTAAGGAACAATCAGTGATGAAGAAACGAAGAGTGCTAAATTGTAATAGATTTTTTATAGTATATGATCTTCCGATGTAAATTGTAGAACTACGTGCAGCTTGATCTTTGATATCACTTGTTGTCAAAGTACGTAGGCAGCCTAATTAAGGGTTCAGCTGCTTTTAAATACAAAATCTAATTTTGTGTATTTCTTCATAAATATTACAAACTCAGAAAGTTTTGTTTCATAAAGTACTTACTTGATCAGTTTTTAGTACATTTGGTTTACTCTCCTTACAAATGCAATTGTGTTGTCAATTTTGTTCTCTGATACTGTTGGAGTTTATGGATTGCTTTTAGTTTTCACCAATTTAGCCTGTGAATTCTGATAGATTAAAAGTTCTATCACTGAAAACAATAAAAGCTTCAGCAGATGTGTATTAAATAAAATTTCAGCTCGATGCTAATGTGTTCTA
Organism: Ehretia macrophylla; assembly: GCA_037974665.1. NCBI lineage: Eukaryota > Viridiplantae > Streptophyta > Magnoliopsida > Boraginales > Ehretiaceae > Ehretia > Ehretia macrophylla. The sequence continues at coordinate 63,534,202 of CM075773.1, forward strand.
ATGCAGAATAAGATTCAGCAGCCATATTGACCCATAAACCAATTACAATAGTAGCTAAGAATCTGTTCTTCACAGATATACTCCTACACAAAAGATGCAGAATCATCACCAATGCTTCCCAATTATCAGCTAGTCATATAAAATAACTTGTCTGAGACATAAATAGAGGGGTTACACTTTAAAACGATCTTTTGAGCATGAGAGACCTACTGTCGCGTCACGTGAGCCCTGCTACGATGCCACATATCATGAGGACGTATTTCCTAAATAGAATAGCGATGGAAGCACCACAAATATATTCACTCGTACCTCAATTGAAAACATAAAGAGTAGTACTACATACAAATAGACATTCTTTTATATGGAAATCACAATTTCTTTTATTGGTTTTCTTTACTCTTTCCTTTCTTCTTCTTTTTTTTCAGAAAAATGAGGGATGGGGTAGAATATAAGTGAATACAAAAAAAATGGCATGTTTCAGGATCCATACCCTTTGTTCTTTCTTGTTCTGGCATGCCAATTAAATGTTACAACTCTAAGATGCCCTTCCTTTTTTTATTTTCTTTGGGTTACAATAAAGGCTGAAATCCTATTACATCTGTTGCTACCCGACGATTCCATCTAATTGTTTGGTCACTTAGGCTCTTTTTTGTATTAAAGAACTTGTTTTTTAACCATGTAGCTGAGAAAAAGTTTGAAGGAGTCGACTTTGTGAACTCTAATTTCACTGTGTCATGATTTGAAACTGTATTCGTATATAGCATAAGATAAGTCCCTCCAGAGAAAAGATCGCATGTGACATAAAGTGCATTTTTAAGGAAGTAAGATTGTGTATTATTTACAAAAATACGTAGAAAGTAACAGGATTCACATTAATAACCTTTTACTCGGTTATTATAACAACAAGCATCTAGATAAGGATGTCATTTTCAAAGTTCCATACTCTACAAATATCCCTATTGTTAGCGTAGTTCCTAAACTTTTCAGTGCTGAGTTAGAATCCTATTCTAACTAAGAATTCTTGTGGTTCCGGATGATCCAGCTATATATAGAAGAATCAGGAACCGAGAGTAGTGTATAATTTGTACTTGATCCCAAGTTGAATCTTTATAAATAGTTGTTCCTCACTTGGTGCCCTACTCATAAATATCTTAAATTCCTTTCTTTTCGTAAGTGGAAAAATTGAAACACGAAAAGAACAGTCTGAGTGTTGTATTCCGAAAAATCTTGTTGTCACAATTGAGGATGATCCATGTAGTGATTTGGTCCCAATTTCACAAATTGGCTTTGTATTTGGTAAGTTCCACCCCTTTCCTTCAAATTCTTCAGAAAAATTCACATTCGAGAAACAAATGATCTGGTCTCTAATCCTTAGTGACAAAAAATGCATTCGGGGTCAATTGGGATTCCTCAAGAAACAAGTGGAAAAAAAGTTGGTAACTTATCAAGCCACGCATGCCATGCACAAAAACACATGATTGGGTACAGGGAAAATCCACATGGGGAACCGTGGGGGTTGCAGTCCCTACTGACTTAAAAAAAATGTTTAAAATTCTATGTATTTTTCGGAAAAAAAATAGATATATATCTATGTATTTTAGTTTTAAAAAAATAGTTACTCCCGCTGACAAAAATTTTGAATCTGCCCCTACTTAAATATGTGATACTTGAGCCATATGATTCTGGACCAGTACACAGGATTGCATTTTGGCCTGATAAGATTCCATGTAGAGAAAACTGAGAAGTAACCATCTAACCTGCTAAGTAACTTTGTCTTGTCTATTTATGCTCGGAAGAATTCCTCCTAAATTCTCTGCAATATTGTAAAAAAGAAAGTCGTTATTTAGAAGTTCGGACCCTTTTTTTGGGTGTCTTAGGGGAGAAATTGACTTTTTTAACACATACTCACTCAAACTGGCATGGCCATTGGTGGAGCCAAGTGGACTTGAGGGGATGCATGAAATTTGAAGAAAAAAAAAATCTCTTCTTTTTTAATACCCTCTTATGTTTATTTTTTCCCCTTTCCTCTTGCTTTTCTCTCTTCATTTTCTATTTCTATTCTCTTATTCTTAAATAATTTTTTAATTTATTTTCTATATTTGGAAGACTATTTGTATTTATCATTGTGTATGAATTTCAATTCATTTATTTTTAAAATATTTTTAACATTTTTAAGTTAAACTTTTCTAGTTTAATTGTACATTTATTTCAATTTTAAACTTTGTGAATGAGTTTTAGATTCTTTTTTATTTTTAATTGATTATTTTGTGTCTTTAATTAAACAGTTCGAATTTGAATACTCACAAAATTTTTATTTTTAAATGTTATAATCTCTTATCATCAAATTGAGGATTCTAAGCACTAAGTCATCGGTATCCCTGATCTCTGTTACTGATTCTGTCACATATTGCCTCTTAACTCTTGGTGTCTGGCTCTGCCACTGAGCATGACCCTATTAATTTGTTTTCAATCGGAACATCAAGCAGCGTTAACTGACCAATTCCATACACCTCTGATAATAAACTCATCAACAGTCGCATTCAGATTCCAACCATCTCGATGTTCCAAAATCTTCTTTTTGATATCTATCCAATTTGCTTTTATTCATAAAAGAAGCAAGCATTGTAATATTAGCATTTACTCTTACTTCTAAGTTACTTTTGACAGTTTGTTGCATTTTCCATTTGGCTAATGTTAACTTTATACAGTTGCACTTCATTCTGGATTGTTTCTATCACTTTTGATGCATAGTATTATTAGAATGTTATAACCAAAAAGAGAGAGAGAGAGTTGAAATTACAAAAATTGAACATGCCATAAGTCATTTGGTCTAGTAATATGATTCTCATTTTAGATACGTGAGCTTTCGAGGTCGTGTTTTGTGTATAACATCTTAAATGATGTAAATAGTTTACACCTCCCTTAAATAAATAAACATAGCGCATAAAAAGTGCTTTTGTTTATTATGTTTTCTTGGACATTATAGGAGGCAGTTTTCTTAACCATGGCTTATAATAATAGCTAATTTTTTATTCCTTTTATTTTGACATGTTGATTCTAGACCGCGGCCTATAACTATATATATTTGAAATCGAATACGCAGTAGGCAGTGGCTTTTCTTTATTTGCTATAATACTGATGATCCAAAGCTAATTGAGTGGAAAATACAAACACTTTGTCCTAGAGATGATTTATCTATTGTAATGCTTTAAATAGAAGACACTTGAGAAAGGGAACAACAATCCGAGAGTTGATTCATCTCTTTTATCTTTCTTCAAAAATAAAGGAGGAAATTTAAAATAGACCTCCAAAAGATAGACTAGATCCATCATTTACGATCCAATGCATTGTATGTCCTAATATTTGACCATAATTACACCCTCATTATATTTTAGTGAAAACAAATAACGCATGAACTAATTAGAAAAAAGAAAAATCATGCATGAACTATTAAGGGGTCTATTGAAGCCCAAGGTTAATTAGCCCAATTGAGCCAATGAAGGGGACACTTTGGACTTCATCTCTCTCCTCCTACTCATGTCACATAAATTTCTTATAATGATATCTATCATGCACTTGACGAAAGTGCCCTACAAATGGCATTGCCCTATAGAATTATCATATGTAAGAAATTAATAGAATTTTTTTTTTTGTGCTAAGACGTAAATGCTTTCTTTTGTTGGTAATGGTTAAAATATTTATAATGTATAGTTAACGCAAAAACTGAATTACATTGTTTTCCAAAAATTAGCTAATTATACCATCTCGGATTTCAGTATACACTTTCTATATCATTTTATATTTATTATTATTTAAGACAAAAATAGGATAAAGGCTAAAAAAAACCTATTCCAAATAAAGATTTCATTACTGATAGGGGTGTAAACCCTAGCAAGGTAGGCTTTCCCTACCCGTGGTGGAGCAACCTGTCCCATGCCCGACCCGCTCTGTTTCCTCATCATGGCAGTCACTTCTAATATGACATAATGGCAATACCCAACTTTAACTCTTGGACAATAGTTTTCTCCGCTAGACAATAATTTTATTCGCTGGATATTGAAGTCAGGCAGGCATGAACAGGTCGGGCAGGATTAGACATTAATTGTTGCCTGTAATCAATGTTAGTATAAATAGTCTGCACACCAGTCATGGAGCTCGGACATACTAATAATTCTAACACCCGAGAGGAAACACAGGCCACCACTCCCGCAGTTCCTTCCTTTGTTTTGCAGGTCAGGTAGCTTGAGATCGGATTATTGAGCTCAGGTGGACCAATATTTTTCACCCTCATCAATTACCCAAAGCTACCCAGTGAGGTTAATAATTACCTGTTATCAAATTCTAGGACTAACTAAATACAGTATAGGGGTGTGAGATCATAAATGAAATAATGACTAACATAAAAAATTATAAACGAATACCTTGTCAATTATTCTCAAAATTATTCTACGCTTCTATTGAAATATAATATGAGCAAATTAAGTACAAAAACAGTTCAAAGTGCAAAAGCAATCCGAAGACATTGCTGGTGTGTGTGCATATTGATGTGTATCTTATTAGATAATGAAAAGAAAATGAAGAGGGAAAAAAAAATGAAAAAAAAAAAAAAAAAAACACAATATCAATATAAAAAAAAAATGAGAAGGGCATAAAGTGTAATCTTTAAAAAGATATGGGTTATTGTACAATTTTTAGGAAAAAAAATAATATGATAATTTAATCACACTATTATCTAAGTTAAAACAAAATTGGGATTGGAAGCGTGTGTAATCTTTTTAACAACTTCAGGACTCAATTACTAGCATTTGCTTTAGTGGTATGGTTCTCACTTTGTATGCAAGAGATGCCTAAATCGATTTTCAACATATGTAATATCATTTGTATGTCATGTAATATTGGTCTAAACCTCCCTTTAAATCCAAAAAAAAAAAACTTTAGGACTCAATTTGTAATTATGGAACCACAAAAATGTAAGGGTAAACTACACAAGACCCCGCTATGTTTTTTTGACACTACACAATACCCACATGTGGTCTAAAAATTGCATAATACCTCCTTATGATTTGTGAAACTAAACATACATATTCTATCCTTACATTTTCGTCAACAAAGATAACAGAATGGCATTTAATTGACTTGTTCTTGTTATTTGAATCATTATGTGCCTATACTACATTAAAAGTAAGTAGAATTAATGATAATTAGAAAGTAGAATACAAAGTAATAAGCATAATAAGGGCATTATGGTACATAAACTATTTTAAGCTAGCAATTAACATGTGGCAACACTAGAACATTCTATCTAAGCCAAACAAAGTCATAAAATCTAACAAAATAAAAGAAATAAAAAGAAGATAAGAGAGAGATATGAGATATCGGTTAGAAGAGAAAAAAAAAAAGAGAAAGGAAACAACTAGGGCAAAAACGTAAGGGAAGAAGAGAGAAGGGAAAAGAAGAAAAATAAGGGAAATCTTGTTTTCTGACTCAATTTCTAGCTCTTTTGTGGTTTCTCTACAAGAATAAGGCGAGAGATTCATGTATTTGTGTATTTTCTTGTAGTTTAAAGAGTGGTAAGTTTATGTGAATGCTAGGAAATGATGGTTTAAGCAATAAAATTTCACATTAACATGATCAATGCAAAGAACTTGTGCAAAATGCTTTAGAAAGTTAGAAATTTTGTATGTTGTTTAATATGTAGGTTATGGTTATATTATGGTATGGTAGACTTAGCTATGGAATCATGTTCTAGAATGTTTATTGCAAGAATTTGTGTATTATAACTCTTGGTAGTTAGAATTTTATGTAAATGATCTAGTTGTGTAGTATGTTGCATAATATGTAGTTTATGTGTTTGATAAAATGCTTGAATGATTATTCTTGGCTCAATCGAATTGCTCAACACCTACATATATGTAAATTCATGCAAATAAGGCTTAAAAGGTCAAAATTTTAGACTTTTTGGGGTGGTTTCGCGGCTGAACAGTATTCTTATAGTTCCAGCATTTTCTAGCTTTGGATTTCAAGTGGAATGTTACTTTCTTTTTGTTGCTAGTTAACTGGATGCTTAAACTGTTACTAAACTTAAAGGTACTCCCGAGTAAGCTTCTAGCTATTGGAAAATGGGTAAAACATATGTGTATGCAAGTGAATGTCTTAAAGGAATGCTTAAGTGGATATAATTTCATACGTGTTTGTACTTTGATTATTAATGATTATGGAGTGATATCGCTTATTCTAATGTGAGAGGGGCAACCTACTTTGTTGTCCTCTCATTTTAAGTGCTCATTGAATGAATGTTTTAATGATTGAATGCGTGATATCATAAGGTTGCAATCTTTTATCGAGACACGGTTGTGTTGCGTCTCCACTGGGTGGCAGCGGCCTTGCCAGTGGTTACATGACCTCCACGACCTATTCCCTTACTCGCTTGGTCGGTAAAGGCCTTGTGGTGTTGGATCGTAGGATTTTGAGATATATCTGGAGTATACCCACTAGTGATATACGGGATTATCTACATCGCAATCGCAAAGGAGCAAAGAAGTGGGAGTGATAAGGTTGAAATGAAATCATATCCTTTACTTGAGTGTTTATATAGTTTTATATTACTTCATTGAGTGCTTTCATGCTTCTTGTTATTGTCTAATGCCTACTTAATGTATATTTATTGCTTTCATACATGTTACTTGGCATATGTGCATCATGAAAAGGTTTTCAAAAGCCTCCCCGTACCCCCCTCACTGAGCTAGTGGTTGATCACCCCATTTATTCAACAAATTCAGCTGAAGGTGAAGCTGAAGTAGCCCCTCAAGAAGAAGATTGAAGATAATTTGCTTGTTTCCTTAAAAGGTTGGCATGTGTTTTGGCTATAATCTAGGAATGTGGATTATGATGTTTTGCAAGTTGTATAGCTCGTTTTGCAACAAAGTTTCATTGTGCACATATTGGATGATAACTTTTGACGTGTAGAAATTAAATGAGCTAGTTGTAATTTATGAACTACATTGGAAATGTAACTAAAGCACATTTAGCTTACTTTTGGACTTGGAATTGTAAATGTTGCTAGGTTTGTATAGACTTATTATGGAAAATTGTTGTGTTTAACATGATATGCATAAACAGAGTTTCAAGAAGTTGTCTTGTGTATTTGTTGTTGGCTTTGAGCATAATTGTACAGGTGTTGGATTATCCGTAATACAGAAAAACTCTGTCCGATTTTTGTCGTGTTCAAACTTGACTTCTAGGAAGGGGTTGGGGGTGCAGACATGGGGGGGTTGGGAAGGATGGGGGTGCTGAAGTGGGAGGGGGGGGGCGGGGGGGAGCTGATGGGGGGTGGGGTGGAGGGGTAGAAGGTGGCTAACGGGGTATGGGGTATGGGGTGTGGGGTATGGGGTGGTGGGCTGAGTGGCTGATGGTGGGGATGGGGGGATGGGGGGTTGGGAGAGGTGAGGTGAGGAAGAAGATGATGTTTTTTTAAAAAGTTTTTTGGATGAAAAGAACAGGATGAGAGAGAATAAAAAAGAGAAAAAAATTGTACAATATAAGGGTAAAGATGTCATTTTACTAAATTTTTTAACGGCGTTAGTTTAAAAGAGACGGAGGGAGGGTTGGAATTTTTGATAGTTTTGCTAACACAGGGGGGCGGGTTGATATATATGGGTTTTACAGGGGAATGGAATGATATTTATCCTTTTATTTATATGTCAACACCAATCATTTTGCACATCTTTTAAATCTAAATATCAAGGATAATTTGGACTTTTTGGTGCCTACTTTGTCCATATTCTGACCAGCTTTGGCATGTGTCAGTCGCTGGCTCTTTCACTTGTCTTGTCATTTTCGCTACATTTTTGTCGTAGCCAGAGAGAAATGTTTAGGGATTAAGTGCTATATAGAAAGACATCAAAGTTAATAAATCTTAAATTATTTTCATAAATGTCCTATTAATCTACTTTCTTGACAAATCTTAAATTAGTTCTTCCTCTGGAATAGATCAATCTAGCCATGAGCAAATTGCAGCCGATTAAGTACTGATAAAGTGACAAATATGACTAAACGATGATGATAGTTTAAACAGAACAAATTAGAAGACAGTGTTACCAATTCAAAATTGAAAACCGCTTGAGAAAATAATTCCAGTGCTGGCAGAAGCATAATTCACACTTCAAATCATATCTTCCAAATTTCTAGTCTGCCCAAGAAAACTTGGCACAAATGGTAACCCAAGATGCACAACTAATCAAATTCACAAAAAAAAAAGAAGGAAAGAACAATACAAGTTATTGAGAATCAAGAAAAAAATAAGTTAAAAACGTATCAAAAAGTGAATTCAATCAAGAAAATAGAGCTCTATCAAATAGTGAATTCAATCAATAAAATAAATAGAACTAATAATTCAGGGTAAAGAGATCCCATATGTCCAAGCCTTTTTATTATTGTTGCTAAATATCTATCCAGGGCATCAACAAATTATTCTCTAATTTCCCAGCTTTAAAGTATAAGACTGGCTCTTTTTTCTCTATTACTCACCTCTCATTTGCAGATGACATAATCATCTTCTCCAATGGCAGCAAGAGTGCTATTAAAAAGTTGATGAATTTTCTGAATCACTATGAACATGTCTCTAGACAGCAAGTCAACAAAGATAAAAGTGGTTTAATTATGGACAAAAAAAGTTCCTAGCTCTAGAATTGGCATCATAGCTGGTGCTTCAGATTACAAGCAACAACAATTTCCATTCAAATATCTTGGAGTACCCCTTTACAAAGGTGCTAAAAAGTCTGCTCTTTTTGATGAGTTTTTTCAAAAAATTAACAACAAGCTCACAGGTTGGGAACTAAAAACCTTATTCCCAGAAAAAGACTACAAAGAAGATTGGGAGCCGTTGCCATTCCCCTATTTGAGACATTAGGCCTTTTCGTGCAAGTATGAGTTCGTTGACTGCGTAAGGGCGATCCATCTTGAAGACGAACTCCAAGCAAAAACATCAAAGAATTATCGGAGTGGATCTATGTATTGTCAAATATCTTTCATTTGAGAAGCTTGCACTTAGGAATACAAGGCGAGGATTGTCAACAGTCCCGAGCATCCTCTCCTTCATGCCTTGTTATTTGATGCAGATAATCCCTCCTACCAAGGAAGTTTTTCATAAAATTGAAAGACTTTTCAACAAATTCCTTGGGGGAGACAGAGCTGATTCCAAAAAATTGCGTTGGACTTCTTGGCATAAACTTTGCTTTAAAGAGATGGCATTGGAAGGGAGACTTAAATCTGGCAGCCTCCTTCTATTGTTCTTATGAAAGACCACCGTCTTATGTGCCTAATATTGTGAAGTTCAGAAAACCCGCTGTTGGCTTTTACAAGCTCAACATTGATAGGAGGTGGGGGAATTCTTCGTGACTGTAAGAAGGACCTTATAAAAGGGTTGCAGTTTTGCAAAGAGAAAAGAATTTGCAATTTTTGGCACAAATGGTAACCCAAGACGCACAACTAATCAAATTCACAAAAAAAAAGAAGGAAAAGAACAATAAAAGTTATTGAAAATCAAGAAAAAAAAAAAAAGAAGTTAAAAACATATTAGATAGTGAATTCAATCAAGAAAATAAAACTCTATCAAATAGTGAATTCAATCAAGGAAATAAATAGAAATAATCATTCAAGAAAACAAAACATAGAATAGGGTCTAAATTTAGATACATAAACCAAATCACCAAGATAGTCGACAGAGAATTGTGTAGGCCATGGGAATTTGTTAGGTGCGTGGGTGAGTTTGTATTTGTGTATTGGCGGGTAATGGTGTGGCAGTTGAATTTAAGATCGAAAACCCGAAAATGCCCTCCGGTTCGTTATGCATAATTTGTAAACATTCATGTAATTGAATCTCTTCTTAGTTCTTCACTGTTTTGCGTATCAAATTATGAATGAATTTAGACAAGAAGAAGTTAATCAGAGATAGGATTCTGAAATGCTTATAATTAACAAACCGCCCGTGTAAGAATTTGAGTCCTTGTGTGAGTATAGTGTTTCCTAATGCATTATACTAGATTGCATCACAAGTTACAGTTATACTAATATATGTATGCCAATCTAGCTAGCCGCACAATATTCATCATTCCAAAACCTAGTTAAGATTGTGAGTTATTGCGGTATTATAGACATCAAGAGAGTGATTTGTGAGATTTGTTGGTGATAATATAGGAATAGTAAAGATGAACAGCAGTAGTGTTCATATTCCTGAAGGTTTTCTATTCATGCCTTCGGATCAAGAATTGCTTCTATCATTCCTGAGGAGTAGGCTTTTGAGGCAGCCATTGCCTTGGGAGGGGATCGTTGAAAGAGACATTTACGGGGAGAAAGCAAATCCTTGGGATTTGTTTACCGAGAATGATCCTTGGAACATCCTAGTTACTGATGATGACGATGATTCGAGCAAGGTTAAGAAGACTATCTATGTATTTACTAAATTGTCGAAGCTTGGGAGGCAGGGTAATAAGAACGTTATTCGAACAGCGGGCTGTGGTAAATGGCATGGACATACGGCGCCAAAAGATATTGTGAAAGGGAAAACGAAAACGAAAATAGGCTCTAAAAGGATGTTCACGTTTAAGTCGACTAAGAAAGATTTTGATGGAAAAGGGCATTGGATTATGCATGAATATTCTCTTTCGGATGATGGCTTGATAGGCATCGGAAGCACGGACTATGTTGTTTGCAGAATTACAAAGGACGAATCGAAAAACTTCAAGAAACAAGAAAATTCTGAAATCATACTTGGATCAGAAGCTGATACTCAAGATTTGGGCAAGAGAAAGTCGAGAGAGGAGATTTATATTCCCCAAGAAGAGAAGACACCACGATGGAGTTTTCCGGGTGAGCATCATGTTACAATTGGTGTCGATACAGATATGGTACAAGGAAATCTTTGGGCTACGGCATCATTCGGAGTGGACTCGACCATGTCTATAGAACAGTTGCCTCAATTGCCTTGGTACGCTAATAATGGGTCACATGCAGAGGCAGAGGTACACATGAACAATGGAGTAATGGAAGCTGCAAACGAAACTGCCACCAGACCCATGGAAGAATCGATTCAAAACGATATGGTGAATGTTGATGCTTCTGCAGTGAATTCTTACGTGCCTCAGGACCTACAGCATCCTATTGCAGATCCTGCAGAGAATATTGATACTTCTGCAGCAAATCCTATTATGCCTCAAGGCCTCCATCATTCTGAAAGATTGCAAGATGATGATGATGATGATGATGATATGGACATATATGCGTCCAACTTGCAAGACATATTATTAGCAGATAGCGCTGCGGAGCTTGATAGTATTTCAAATGGAATTGCCCCCAGATCCATGGAAGAAGCGGTTCAAAACAATGCGGAGCATATTGACGCTTCTGCAGCAAATCTTGAGATCCTCCGAGACATAGAGAGTTCTACTGTAGAATATGAACGTTTGCAAGAGAATGATGAAGAAAATATGTCCTTTATGAATGGCATATTTTTAGGAGATATCCCTGAGGCAGATTCTTTTTAGCTCGGCAGAGCTTCACACTTCGAATTTCATGCCAGAATCGTTTCGGGATTCATTGGAGCCCAGTTGCTGATTAAGATCTCTCCACAACTTGTTGATATGCTTCAAATTGTCAAGCTTCTTAAGGAACAATCAGTGATGAAGAAACGAAGAGTGCTAAATTGTAATAGATTTTTTATAGTATATGATCTTCCGATGTAAATTGTAGAACTACGTGCAGCTTGATCTTTGATATCACTTGTTGTCAAAGTACGTAGGCAGCCTAATTAAGGGTTCAGCTGCTTTTAAATACAAAATCTAATTTTGTGTATTTCTTCATAAATATTACAAACTCAGAAAGTTTTGTTTCATAAAGTACTTACTTGATCAGTTTTTAGTACATTTGGTTTACTCTCCTTACAAATGCAATTGTGTTGTCAATTTTGTTCTCTGATACTGTTGGACTTTATGGATTGCTTTTAGTTTTCACCAATTTAGCCTGTGAATTCGGATAGATTAAAAGTTCTATCACTGAAAACAATAAAAGCTTCAGCAGATGTGTATTAAATAAAATTTCAGCTCGATGCTAATGTGTTCTAATGCAGAATAAGATTCAGCAGCCATATTGACCCATAAACCAATTACAATAGTAGCTAAGAATCTGTTTTTCACAGATATACTCCTACACAAAAGATGCAGAATCATCACCAAAGCTTTCCAATTATCAGCTAGTCATATAAAATAACTTGTCTAAGACATAAATAGAGGGGTTACACTTTAAAACGATCTTTTGAGCATGAGAGACCTACTGTCGCGTCACGTGAGCCCTGCTACGATGCCACATATCATGAGGACGTATTTCCTAAATAGAATAGCGATGGAAGCACCACAAATATATTCACTCGTACCTCAATTGAAAGCATAAAGAGTAGTACTACATACAAATAGACATTCTTTTATATGGAAATCACAATTTCTTTTATTGGTTTTCTTTAATCTTTCATTTCTTCTTCTTTTTTTTCAGAAAAATGAGGGATGGGTTAGAATATAAGTGAATACAAAAAAAAATGGCATGTTTCAGGTTCCATACCCTTTGTTCTTTCTTGTTCTGGCATGCCAATTAAATGTTACAACTCTAAGAGGCCCTTCCTTTTTTTTATTTTCTTTGGGTTACAATAAAGGCTGAAATTGTGGTTAGAACTCAAAATATCTTATTACATATGTTGCTACCTGACGATTCCATCTAATTGTTTGGTCACTTAGGCTCTTTTATGTATTAAAGAACTTGTTTTTTAACCATGTAGCTTAGTAAAAGTTTGAAGGAGTCGACTTTGTGAACTCTAATTTGACTGTGTCATGATTTGAAACTGTATTTGTATATAGCCTAAGATAAGTCCCTCCAGATAAAAGATCGCATGTGACATAAAGTGCATTTTTAGGGAAGTAAGATTGTGTATTATTTACAAAAATACGTAGAAAGTAACAGGATTCACATTAATAACCTTTTACTCGGTTATTATAACAACAAACATCTAGATAAGGATGTCATTTTCAAAGTTCCACACTCTACAAATATCCCTATTGTTAGCGTAGTTCCTAAACTTTTCAGTGCTGAGTTAGAATCCTATTCTAACTAAGAATTCTTGTAGTTCTGGAGGATCCAGCTATATATAGAAGAACCAGGAACCGAGAGCAGTGTATAATTTGTACTTGATCCCAAGTTGAATCTTTATAAATAGTTGTTCCTCACTTGGTGCCCTACTCATAGATATCTTAAATTTCTTTCTTTTCGTAACTGGAAAAATAGAAACACGAAAAGAACAGTCTGAGTGTTGTATTCTGAAAAATCTTGTTGTCACAATTGAGGATGATCCATGTAGTGATTTGGTCCCAATTTCACAAATTGGCTTTGTATTTGGTAAGTTCCACCCCTTTCCTTTAAATTCTTCAGAAAAATTCACATTCGAGAAACAAATGATCTGGTCTCTAATCCTTAGTGACAAAAAATGCATTCGGGGTCAATTGAGATTCCTCAAGAAACAAGTGGAAAAAAAGTTGGTAACTTATCAAGCAACGCATGCCATGCACAAAAACACATGATTGGGTACAGGGAAAATCCACATGGGGAACCGTGGGGGTTGTAGTCCCTACTGACTTAAAAAAAATGTTTAAAATTCTATGTATTTTTCGAAAAAAATAGATATATATCTATGTATTTTAGTTTTAAAAAAATAGTTACTCCCGCTGACAAAAATTTTGAATCTGCCCCTACTTATAAATGTGATACTTGAGCCATATGATTCTGGACCAGTACACTGGACTGCATTTTGGCCTGATAAGATTCCATGTAGAGGAAACTGAGAAGTAACCATCTAACCTGCTAAGTAACTTTGTCTTGTCTATTTATGCTCAGAAGAATTCCTCCTAAATTCTCTGCAATATTGTAAAAAAGAGAGTCGTTACTTAGAAGTTCAGACCCTTTTTTTGGGTGTCTTAGGGGAGAAATTTACTTTTTTAACACATACTCACTCAAACTGGCATGGCCATTGGTGGAGCCAAGTGGACTTGAGGGGATGCATGAAATTTGAAGAAAAAAAACAATGTCACTTTTTTTTTAATACCCTCTTATGTTTTTTTTTTTCCTTTTCTCTTGCTTTTCTCTCTTTATTTTCTATTTTTATTCTTTTTTTCTTAAATAGTTTTTTAATTTATTTTCTATATTTGGAAGACTATTTGTATTTATTATTGTGTATGAATTTCAATTCATTTATTTTTAGAATATTTTTAACATTTTTAAGTTAAACTTTTCTAGTTTAATTGTACATTTATTTCAATTTTAAACTCTGTGAATGAGTTTTAGATTCTTTTTTATTTTTAATTGATTATTTTGTGTCTTTAATTAAACAGTTCAAATTTGAATACTCACAAAATTTTTATTTTTAAATGTTGTAATCTCTTATCATCAAACTGAGGATTCTAAGCACTAAGTCATCGGTATCCCTGATCTCTGTTACTGATTCCGTCACATATTGCCTCTTAACTCTTGGTGTCTGGCTCTGCCACTGAGCATGACCCTATTAATTTGTTTTCAATCGGAACACCAAGTAGCGTTAACTGACCAATTCCATACACCTCTGGTAATAAACTCATCAACTGTCGCATTCTGATTCCATCCATCCCGATGTTCCAAAATCTTCTTTTTGATATCTATCTAATTTGCTTTTATTTAAAATTGACCTCCAAAAGATAGACTAGATCCATCATTTACGATCCAATGCATTGTATGTCCTAATATTTGACCATAATTACACCCTCGTTATATTTTAGTGAAAACAAATAACGCATGAACTAATTAGAAAAAAGAAAAATCATGCATGAACTATTAAGGGGTCTATTGAAGCCCAAGGTTAATTAGCCCAATTGAGCCAATGAAGGGGACACTTTGGACTTCATCTCTCTCCTCCTACTCATGTCACATAAATTTCTTATAATGATATCTATCATGCACTTGACGAAAGTGCCCTACAAATGACATTGCCCTATAGAATTATCATATGTAAGAAATTAACAGAATTTTTTTTTTCGTGCTAAGATGTAAATGCTTTCTTTTGTTAGTAATGGTTAAAATATTTATAATGTATAGTTAACGTAAAAACTGAATTACATTGTTTTCCAAAAATTAGCTAATTATAACATCTCGGATTTCAGTATACACTTTCTATATCATTTTATATTTATTATTATTTAAGACAAAAAAAGGATAAGGGCTAAAAAAAACCTATTCCAAATAAAGATTTCATTACTGATAGGGGTGTAAACCCTAGCAAGGCAGGCTTTCCCTGCCCGTGGTGGAGCAACCAGTCCCATGCCCGACCCGCTCTATTTCCTCATCATGGCAGTCACTTCTAATATGACATAATGGCAATACCCAACTTTAACTCTTGGACAATAGTTTTCTCCGCTAGACAATAATTTTATCCGCTGGATATTGAACTCGGGCAGGCATGAACAGGTCGGGCAGGATTAGACATTAATTGTTACCTGTAATCAATGTTAGTATAAATAGTCTGCACACCAGTCATTGAGCTCGGACATACTAATCATTCTAACACCTGAGAGGAAACACAGGCCACCACTCCTGCAGTTCCTTCTTTTGTTTTGCAGGTCAGGTAGCTTGAGATCGGATTATTGAGCTCAGGTGGACCAATATTTTCCACCCTCATCAATTACCCAAAGCTACCCAGTAAGGCTAATAATTACCTATTATCAAATTCTAGGACTAACTAAATACAGTATAGGGGTGTGAGATCATAAATGAAATAATGACTAACATAAAAAATTATAAACGAATACCTTGTCAATTATTCTCAAAATTATTCTACGCTTCTATTGAAATGTAATATGAGCAAATTAAGTACAAAAACAGTTCAAAGTGCAAAAGCAATCCGAAGACATTGCTGGTGTGTGTGCATATTGATATGTGTCTTATTAGAGAATGAAAAGAAAATGAAGAGGGAAAAGAAAATGAAAAAGAAAAAGAAGAAAAAACAATATATATAAAAAAAAAAAAATGAGAAGGGCGTAAAGTGTAATCTTTAAAAAGATATGGGTTATTGTACAATTTTTAGGAAAAATAATAATATGATAATTTAATCACACTATTATCTAAGTTAAAACAAAATTGGGATTGGGAGCATGTGTAATCTTTTTAACAACTTCAAGACTCAATTACCAGCATTTGCTTTAGTGGTATGGTTCTCACTTTGTATGCAAGAGATCCCTAAATCGATTTTCAACATATGTAATATCATTTGTATGTCATGTAATATTGGTCTAAACCTCCCTTTAAATCCAAAAAAAAAAACTTTAGGACTCAATTTGTAATTATGGAACCACAAAAATGTAAGGGTAAACTACACAAGACCCCGCTATGTTTTTTTGACACTACACAATACCCACATGTGGTCTAAAAATTGCATAATACCTCCTTATGATTTGTGAAACTAAACATACGTATTCCCTCCTTACCTTTTCGTCAACAAAGATAACAGAATTGCATTTAATCGACTTGTTCTTGTTATTTGAATCATTATGTGCCTATACTACATTAAAAGTAAGTAGAGTTAATGATAATTAGAAAGTAGAATACAAAGTAATAAGCATAATAAGGGCATTATGGTACATAAGCTATTTTAAGCTAGCAATTAACATGTGGCAACACTAGAACTTTCTATCTAAGCCAAACAAAGTCATAAAATCTAACAAAATAAAATAAAAAAAAAGAAGAAAAAAGAGAGATATGACAAATCGTTATAAGAGTAAAAAACAAAAAGAGAAAGCAAACA
This sequence comes from Ehretia macrophylla, assembly GCA_037974665.1. Taxonomy (NCBI): domain Eukaryota; kingdom Viridiplantae; phylum Streptophyta; class Magnoliopsida; order Boraginales; family Ehretiaceae; genus Ehretia; species Ehretia macrophylla. The sequence continues at coordinate 63,551,063 of CM075773.1, forward strand.
ACTAGGGCAAAACCGTGAGGGAAGAAGAGAGAAGGAAAAAGAAGAAAAATGATAGAAATCTTGTTTTCTGACTCAATTTCTAGCTCTTTTGTCCTTTCTCTACAAGAATAAGACGAGGGGTGCATGTATTTGTGTATTTTCTTGTAGTTTAAAGAGTGGTAAGTTTATGTGAATGCTAGGAAATGATGGTTTAAGCAATAAAAATTCATATTAACATGATCAATGCAAAGAACTTGTGCAAAATGCTTTAGAAAGTTAGAAATTTTGTATGTTGTTTAATATGTAGGTTATGGTTATATTATGGTATGGTAGACTTAGCTATGGAATCATGTTATAGAATGTTTATTGCAAGAATTTGTGTATTATAACTCTTGGTAGTTAGAATTTTATGTAAATGATCTAGTTGTGTAGTATGTTGCATAATATGTAGTTTATGTGTTTGATAAAATGCTTGAATGATTATTCTTGGCTCAATCGAATTTCTCAACACCTACATATATGTAAATTCATGCAAATAAGTCTTAAAATGTCAAAATTTTAGCCTTTTTGGGGTGGTTTCGCGGCTGAACAGTATTTTTCAGCATTTTCCAATAGTTCCAGCATTTTCTAGCTTTGGATTTCAAGTGGAATGTTACTTTCTTTTTGTTGCTAGTTAACTGGATGCTTAAATTGTTACTAAACTTAAAGGTACTCCCGAGCAAGCTTCTAGCTATTGGAAAATGGGTAAAATATATGTGTATGCAAGTGAATGTCTTAAAGGAATGCTTAAGTGGATATAATTTCATACGTGTTTGTACTTTGATTATTAATGATTATGGAGTGATATCGCTTATTCTAATGTGAGAGGGGCAACCTACTTTGTTGTCCTCTCATTTTAAGTGCTCATTGAATGAATGTTTTAATGATTGAATGCGTGATATCGTAAGGTTGCAATCTTTTATTGAGACACGGTTGTGTTGTGTCTCCACTGGGCGGCAGCGGGCTTGCCAGTGGTTACATGACCTCCACGACCTATTCCCTTACTCGCTTGGTCAGTAAAGGCCTTGTGGTGTTGGATCGTAGGATTTTGAGATACATCTGGAGTATACCCACTAGTGATATAAGGGATTATCTACATCGCAATCGCAAAGGAGCAAAGAAGTGGGAGTGATAAGGTTGGAATGAAATCGTATCATTTACTTGAGTGTTTATATAGTTTTATATTACTTCATTGAGTGCTTTCATGCTTCTTGTTATTGTCTAATGCCTACTTAATGTATATTTATTGCTTTCATACATGTTACTTGGCATATGTGCATCATGAAAAGGTTTTCAAAAGCCTCCCCGTACCCCCCTCACTGAGCTAGTGGTTGATCACCCCATTTATTCAACAAATTCAGGTGAAGGTGAAGCTGAAGTAGCCCCTCAAGAAGAAGATTGAAGATAATTTGCTTGTTTCCTTAAAAGGTTGGCATGTGTTTTGGCTATGATCTAGGAATGTGGATTATGATGTTTTGCAAGTTTGATAGCTCGTTTTGCAACAAAGTTTCATTGTGCACATATTGGATCATAGCTTTTGACTTGTAGAAATTAAATGAGCTAGTTGTAAGTTTATGAACTACATTGGAAATGTAACTAAAGCACATTTAGCTTACTTTTGGACTTGGAATTGTAAATGTTGCTAGGTTTGTATAGACTTATTATGGAAAAATGTTGTGTTTAACATGATATGCATAAACAGAGTTTCAAGAAGTTGTCTTGTGTATTTGTTGTTGGCTTTGAGCATAATTGTACAGGTGTTGGAATATCCGTAATACAAAGGAAACTCTGTCCGATTTTTGTCGTGTTCAAACTTGACTTCTAGGAAGGGGTTGGGGGTATAGACATGGGGGGGTAGGGTAGGATGGGGGTGCTGAAGTGGGATGGGGTGGGCTGGGTGGATAAGATGAGGGGTAGGGTGGAGGGGTAGAAGGTGGCTAACGGGGTATGGGGTATGGGGTGTGGGGTATGGGGTGGTGGGCTGAGTGGCTGATGGTGGGGATGGGGGGTTGGGAGGGGTGAGGTGAGGAAGATGATGATTATCTATATGTCAACACCAATCATTTTGCACATCTTTTAAATCTAAATATCAAGGATAATTTGGACTTTTTGGTGCCTACTTTGTCCATATTCTGACCAGCTTTGGCATGTGTCAATCGCTGGCTCTTTAACTTGTCTTGTCATTTTCGCTACATTTTTGTCATAGCCAGAGAGAAATGTTTAGGGATTAAGTGCTATATAGAAAGACATCAAAGTTAATAAATCTTAAATTATTTTCATAAATGTCCTATTAATCTACTTTCTTGACAAATCTTAAATTTGTTCTTCCTTTGAAACAGATCAATCTCGCCATGAGCAAATTGTAGCCGATTAAGTACTGATAAAGTGACAAATAAGACTAAACGATGATGATAGTTTAAACAGAACAAATTAGAAGACAGTGTTACCAATTCAAAATTGAAAACCGCTTGAGAAAATAATTCCAGTGCTGGCAGAAGCATAATTCACACCTCAAATCATATCTTCCAAATTTCTAGTCTGCCCAAGATAACTTGGCACAAATGGTAACCCAAGATGCACAACTAATCAAATTCACAAAAAAAAAAAAAAAGGAAAAGAACAATACAAGTTATTGAGAATCAAGAAAAAAATAAGTTAAAAACGTATCAAAAAGTGAATTCAATCAAGAAAATAGAGCTCTATCAAATAGTGAATTCAATCAATAAAATAAATAGAACTAATAATTCAGGGTAAAGAGATCCCATATGTCCAAGCCTTTTTATTATTGTTGCTAAATATCTATCCAGGGCATCAACAAATTATTCTCTAATTTCCCAGCTTTAAAGTATAAGACTTGCTCTTTTTTCTCTGTTACTCACCTCTCACTTGCATATGACATAATCATCTTCTCCAATGGCAGCAAGAGTGCTATTAAAAAGTTGATGAATTTTCTGAATCACTATGAACATGTCTCTAGACAGCAAGTCAACAAAGATAAATGTGGTTTAATTATGGACAAAAAAAGTTCCTAGCTCTAGAATTGGCATCATAGCTGGTGCTTCAGATTACAAGCAACAACAATTTGCATTCAAATATCTTGGAGTACCCCTTTACAAAGGTACTAAAAAGTCTGCTCTTTTTGATGAGTTTTTTCAAAAAATTAACAACAAGCTCATAGGTTGGGAACTAAAAACCTTATTCCTAGAAAAAGACTACAAAGAAGATTGGGAGCCGTTGCCATTCCCCTATTTGAGACATTAGGCCTTTTCGTGCAAGTATGAGTTCGTTGACTGCGTAAGGGCGATCCATCTTGAAGACGAATTCCAAGCAAAAACATCAAAGAATTATCTGAGTAGATCTATGTATTGTCAAATATCTTTCATTTGAGAAGCTTGCACTTAGGAATACAAGGCGAGGATTGTCAACAGTCCCGAGCATCCTCTCCTTCATGCCTTGTTATTTGATGCAGATAATCCCTCCTACCAAGGAAGTTTTTCATAAAATTGAAAGACTTTTCAAAAAATTCCTTGGGGGAGACAGAGCTGATTCCAAAAAATTGCGTTGGACTTCTTGGCATAAACTTTGCTTTAAAGAGATGGCATTGGAAGGGAGACTTAAATCTGGCAGCCTCCTTCTATTGTTCTTTTGAAAGACCACCGTCTTATGTGCCTAATATTGTGAAGTTCAGAAAACCCGTTGTTGGCTTTTACAAGCTCAACATTGATAGGAGGTGGGGGAATTCTTCGTGACTGTAAGAAGGACCTTATAAAAGGGTTGCAGTTTTGCAAAGAGAAAAGAATTTGCAATTTTTGGCACAAATGGTAACCCAAGACGCACAACTAATCAAATTCACAAAAAAAGAAGAAGGAAAAGAACAATAAAAGTTATTGAAAATAAAGAAAAAAAAAAGAAGTTAAAAACAAATTAGATAGTGAATTCAATCAAGAAAATAAAACTCTATCAAATAGTGAATTCAATCAAGGAAATAAATAGAAATAATCATTCAAGAAAACAAAACATAGAATAGGGTCTAAATTTAGATACATAAACCAAATCACCAAGATAGTCGACAGAGAATTGTGTAGGCCATGGGAATTTGTTAGGTGCGTGGGTGAGTTTGTATTTGTGTATTGAAGGGTAATGGTGTGGCAGTTGAATTTAAGATCGAAAACCCGAAAATGCCCTCCTGTTGGTTATGCATAATTTGTAAACATTCATGTAATTGAATCTGTTCTTGGTTCTTCACTGTTTTGCGTATCAAATTATGAAGGAATTTAGACAAGAAGAAGTTAATGCGAGATAGGATTCTGAAATGCTTATAATTAACAAACCGCCCGTGTAAGAATTTGAGTCCTTGTGTGAGTATAGTGTTTCCTAATGCATTATACTAGATTGCATCACAAGTTACAGTTATACTAATATATGTATGCCAATCTAGCTAGCCGCACAATATTCATCATTACAAAACCTAGTTAAGATTGTGAGTTATTGCGGTATTATAGACATCAAGAGAGTGATTTGTGAGATTTGTTGGTGATAATATAGGAATAGTAAAGATGAACAGCAGTAGTGTTCATATTCCTGAAGGTTTTCTATTCATGCCTTCGGATCAAGAATTGCTTCTATCATTCCTGAGGAGAAGGCTTTTGAGGCAGCCATTGCCTTGGGAGGGGATCATTGAAAGAGACCTTTACGGGGAGAAAACAAATCCTTGGGATTTGTTTACCGAGAATGATCCTTGGAACATCCTAGTTACTGATGATGACGATGATTCGAGCAAGGTTAAGAAGACTATCTATGTATTTACTAAATTGTCGAAGCTTGGGAGGCAGGGTAATAAGAACGTTATTCGAACAGCTGGCTGTGGTAAATGGCATGGACATACGGCGCCAAAAGATATTGTGAAAGGCAAAACGAAAACGAAAATAGGCTCTAAAAGGATGTTCACGTTTAAGTCGACTAAGAAAGATTTTGATGGAAAAGGGCATTGGATTATGCATGAATATTCTCTTTCGGATGATGGCTTGATAGGCATCGGAAGCACGGACTATGTTGTTTGCAGAATTACAAAGGACGAATCGAAAAACTTCAAGAAACAAGAAAATTCTGAAATCATACTTGTATCAGAAGCTGATACTCAAGATTTGGGCAAGAGAAAGTCGAGAGAGGAGATTTATATTCCCCAAGAAGAGAAGACACCACGATGGAGTTTTCCGGGTGAGCATCATGTTACAATTGGTGTCGATACAGATATGGTACAAGGAAATCTTTGGGCTACGGCATCATTCGGAGTGGACTCGACCATGTCTATAGAACAGTTGCCTCAATTGCCTTGGTACGCTAATAATGGGTCACAAGCAGAGGCAGAGGTACACATGAACAATGGAGTAATGGAAGCTGCAAACGAAACTGCCACCAGACCCATGGAAGAATCGATTCAAAACGATATGGTGAATGTTGATGCTTCTGCAGTGAATTCTTACGTGCCTCAGGACCTACAGCATCCTATTGCAGATCCTGCAGAGAATATTGATACTTCTGCAGCAAATCCTATTATGCCTCAAGGCCTCCATCATTCTGAAAGATTGCAAGATGATGATGATGATGATATGGACATATATGCGTCCAACTTGCAAGACATATTATTAGCAGATAGTGCTGCGGAGCTTGATAGTATTTCAAATGGAATTGCCCCCAGCTCCATGGAAGAAGCGGTTCAAAACAATGCGGAGCATATTGACGCTTCTGCAGCAAATCTTGAGATCCTCCGAGACATAGAGAGTTCTACTGTAGAATATGAACGTTTGCAAGAGAATGATGAAGAAAATATGTCCTTTATGAATGGCATATTTTTAGGAGATATCCCTGAGGCAGATTCTTTTTAGCTCGGCAGAGCTTCACACTTCGAATTTCATGCCAGAATCGTTTCGGGATTCATTGGAGCCCAGTTGCTGATTAAGATCTCTCCACAACTTGTTGATATGCTTCAAATTGTCAAGCTTCTTAAGGAACAATCAGTGATGAAGAAACGAAGAGTGCTAAATTGTAATAGATTTTTTATAGTATATGATCTTCCGATGTAAATTGTAGAACTACGTGCAGCTTGATCTTTGATATCACTTGGTGTCAAAGTACGTAGGCAGCCTAATTAAGGGTTCAGCTGCTTTTAAATACAAAATCTAATTTTGTGTATTTCTTCATAAATATTACAAACTCAGAAAGTTTTGTTTCATAAAGTACTTACTTGATCAGTTTTTAGTACATTTGGTTTACTCTCCTTACAAATGCAATTGTGTTGTCAATTTTGTTCTCTGATACTGTTGGAGTTTATGGATTGCTTTTAGTTTTCACCAATTTAGCCTGTGAATTCTGATAGATTAAAAGTTCTATCACTGAAAACAATAAAAGCTTCAGCAGATGTGTATTAAATAAAATTTCAGCTCGATGCTAATGTGTTCTAATGCAGAATAAGATTCAGCAGCCATATTGACCCATAAACCAATTACAATAGTAGCTAAGAATCTGTTTTTCACAGATATACTCCTACACAAAAGATGCAGAATCATCACCAATGCTTCCCAATTATCAGCTAGTCATATAAAATAACTTGTCTGAGACATAAATAGAGGGGTTACACTTTAAAACGATCTTTTGAGCACGAGAGACCTACTGTCGCGTCACGTGAGCCCTGCTACAATGCCACATATCATGAGGACGTATTTCCTAAATAGAATAGCGATGGAAGCACCACAAATATATTCACTCGTACCTCAATTGAAAGCATAAAGAGTAGTACTACATACAAATAGACATTCTTTTATATGGAAATCACAATTTCTTTTATTGGTTTTCTTTACTCTTTCCTTTCTTCTTCTTTTTTTTTCAGAAAAATGAGGGATGGGGTAGAATATAAGTGAATACAAAAAAAATGGCATGTTTCAGGTTCCATACCCTTTGTTCTTTCTTGTTCTGGCATGCCAATTAAATGTTACAACTCTAAGAGGCCCTTCCTTTTTTTATTTTCTTTGGGTTACAATAAAGGCTGAAATTGTGGTTAGTGAAAGAGTTTGTATTTGCCCTTGAAAGTCACGAGCGTTTCTTCTCATATATATACACATGAGAACAGCGATATAAGTTACAGAGATTACATTACATCGGATATGTATGAGTAATATTTATGCTAAGCTAAAACAGAGGTATGCACATTCTAGGAGACTATCTATTTTGAATTTGAATTGATGCAAACATACACAAAATATTATCCACTGCTTAACACCCCCTCGCAAGCTGAAGCGGGGGAAGACACCTGAAGCTTGTCACGGAGCGCGGTAAAGCGTGGCCGATATAGAGGCTTCGTAAAGATATTAGCGAGTTGATGAGCGGTACAAATGAATTGTAGCTGAATAGTGCCATCTTGAATCTCCTCACGAACAAAGTGAATGTCAATTTCAATATGTTTACTCCTGTTGTGAATAATCGGATTCGTCGCCATGTAGATAGAACTGATATTATCACAATGAAGAATTGTAGGTGACATAGGAGAAATTCGAAGAAAACTCATCAAATGTAAGACCCACATTAGTTCTGACACCAAGGAAGCTAGCGCGCAATACTCAGCTTCCGAACTGGACTTGGAGACCGTAGATTGCTTCTTAGAGCTCCAAGTTAATAAACTCGAGCCAAGATATATAGCAAACCCAGTTGTGGACCTTCAAGTAGAGGGGTAGCCTGCCCAGTCCGCATCACTATAGCCGGAAAGACACATGGAGGAGGTAGGACCGAGTTGTAGACCATGTTGTATCGTGCCTTTGACATAACGTAAGACCCGTTTTGCGGCAACAAGGTGTGAGACACGCGGAGAGTGCATGAACTGGCAAATGGAATTTACGGCATATGAAATATCTGGCCGAGTCATAGTTAAATATTGCAAGGCTCCAACCAATCTTCGAAATTCAGTGGGATCAGAGAGGAGATCACCATCGTCATTGTTGAGTCACTCGCCAGCCATGGGTGTTGCAACTGACTTTGAGCCATCAAGCCCGTATTGATGAAGAAGATCCACACAATACTTGGTTTGGGTAAGCATAAGACTATCACCACAAGCCTTGACTTCCATACCAAGAAAAAAATGAAGGGATCCGAGATCTTTCATATCAAAGTAGCGAGACAACAGAGAGATAAATGCAGAATTGTGCTCTCGCAAATCACCAGTGAGAATTATGTCATCTACGTAAATGAGTAGTATTATTGTGTGACCTTCAGAAAGCCGATAAAATAAGGAAGCATCATGATGTGAGTTTTCAAACCCATAAGAAAGCAAGAAGCCAATGAATTTCCGGTACCAAGCTCGTGGAGCTTGCTTCAAGCCATACAACGACTTGTGTAGACGACACACATGGTCCGGATAGGCAGAATCAATGAACCCTTGGGGCTGTTGCATGTACACTGTTTCAGACAAGTCACCATGTAAAAAAGCGTTTTTCACATCAAGTTGGCACAAGGGCCATTTGCACGAGACAGCCAATATAAGAACCAGGTGAATAGTACCAGGCCGCACCACCGGACTAAATGTCTCACCATAATCTCTGTCGGGTTGTTGATTATACCCCTTTGCGACTAAACGAGCTTTATACCTTTCCAATGAACCATCAGATTTCTATTTCACACGATAAACCCATTTGCACCCAATGACGTTCATGTGTGAAGTTTTCGGAACCAGAGACCATGTTTGATTTTTGACTAGTGAGTTAAACTCCTCAAGCATAGCTAACCTCCAATTTGGGTCTTTAGCAACAATCGTATAACAAGATGGCTCGGATGGTAGAGTAGTAATAGTTATAAGCAAACAGTGAGGCCGAGGATAGCGTGTGGGAAGAAGAACACGCGATTTGCGTGTACCATCCATGGATCGTGTGACCATGTGGTAAGCACGATCAGTAGCTGCAATAGAGTGAGGTTGGCGAGGCTGAATAGGTGCATGAATGTCAATGTCTTGGGTATGTATAATGGGAACCAAGGACATGGGGTCTTGGGCATGTAATGAAGTGTCGGGTGTTTGGGTATAGACCAAAGGAACCAAGGCCGTAGGTCACTAGCCGGTGTAGAAAAGTAGCCACTATTTGGAGATATGTGGGATGGTGGGCTATGTGGCGACGAGGCAGACGTGAGATGAGGAGAGCTTGCTGATGATGGTGATAAAGGTTGTGTTTGTGTAGCTATAGAGATGGGTTGAGGTCTCTTAAAAAAGTCGAAGGCAAGGGCTGCAATTTAAAATGTACAGTAGGTTGATGATCACAAATGCCACGAGTAGAAATTGATTCATGAAACTACTGCTCATCAAAAATAACATGTCGCGAGAGAAATATCTTGCCAGTATGAGGATTGTAACACTTGTAGCCTTTATGATGCGGACTGTAACCCAAAAATATACACTGGAGATTCTTGTAACTTAGCTTTTGTCTGCCAAACGGAGTGAGACATGGATAACAAATAGACCCAAATACACGAAATCCAGAGTAGTCTGGCACAATACCATGTAAAATTTCATAAGGTGACTTGAAACCCAATAATGCAGTAGGTAGTCGGTTGATTAAATAGATTGCAGTAGAGAAAGCATGCACCCAGAAAGTAGATGGCAAGGCACTATGAGCTAACAAGATAAGACCAGTTTCAACAACATGGCGGTGCTTACGTTCGGCCACACCATTTTGCTGGGGCGTGCCAGGGCAACTTAAACGATGAATGATACCAAAATCACAAAATAATTTCTGAACAAAATGAGCAAGAAATTCACCACCAGAATCAGACTGAATATATTTTATCCGGGCATTGCATTGATTTTGGACCATTCTAATAAAATTCGAAAAAACTGTAGCTACATCCGATTTTCGTACAAGAGGATATAACCAAGAAAAACGGCTACAGTCATCTACAAGAATAAGATAATAACGAAAGCCTTCTGGAGAAACACTAGGAGAAGGCCCCCACACATCACAATGTACTATGTGCAATAAAGATGAAGACTGCACATTATTCTCAAAGGGGAGACGAGTGCTCTTGCCCAGTTGACAACTGCGACAAATTGTATTATGATCGAGTGAAGAAAATGGTAGAATCTTGCCAAGTGTTTGGAGTATCTTTCCTGATGGGTGTCCAAGTCGGGCATGCCATATACTCGAACTGGCTTTATTTGCAAAAAAACAATTGTTTGGTTGGTTGGTGCAAGAAGTACAAACCCCGATCAAGTGTTCTGCGGTGGAGCAGTTGGCCTGTCTTCACATCCTTAATAAAATAACCAGAGGAAGTAAAGATAAAGAAACGGTCATTATCCTTTGTGAATTGAGCAACATAAAGTAATCATTTTGCTAAATGCGGAACATGTAACACCTTGCAAGAAACATTAGAACCATTTGATAATAAAAGATTAGAATACCCTGTATGTTTGATTGGCAAGTTTGCCCCATCACCGACCATAACATTATTAGTACCACCATACATGACCTTACCATTAAGCTGCGTATGATCGGGAGTCATATTATGAGTCACCCCAGTGTCGAGATACCAGTTTTGGTCAGTAGTATCATTGACCTGCATAGTATTAAAAGCTTTAGTAGAAGCATCAACAGCATCATCAGGGGCCCAGCAATTATTGGCCTTGTGATAAGGATGGCCGCATCTGTAGCAAACAACTGGAGTGGAAGAGCTGCGTCCACGTCCTCTACCAGTCCCACGACCACTGCGACCTCTTTTGTTAGGAGGATTGGACCGAGTTGATTGTATGTTGCGTGAGGTCTGGTGATTGCCAGAAGGAGGAGTGAGCGATTGTTGACTGTGAACCTGAGTAGGACGCAAAGAAGGAACAAAAAATGCAGTAGATTTATCATGCACAAATGAAGAAGATGCGAAACGCAATTCAAAGTCTAAAAGAAGGCCGCAACATTCTACAAAGGTTGGGGGCGTGGCTCTAGAATTTATAGCCGCTACAATGGGATCAAAGTCAGATCCTAAACCCTGCAAAGTCCACAAAACAAGATCAGCATCATCCACTGGTTTTCTAGCGCTAGCAAGAGTTAAAGCCAACAATTTCACCTGCTGAATGTAAGAGTGTACGGACATCGTGCCTTTGGTCAGAGATTGAAGTGCTGTCTTGATTTGCTGTATGCGGGCACGCGACTGAGAACCATAGAGCACCTCGAGAGTGTACCAAACCTCGCGAGATGTTTGCTTGTCCACAACCTGAGAGAGAACAGCATCAGAGAGAGAAACCAAGAGTCATCCTAAGACCATCTGATCAAGTCTAACTCAATTCGCGAGTTGATCAGAAGAGGGAGGAGGTTTGGAAAGAGTGCCGTCGATAAAACCAAGCAACCCATGGCATCGCAAGACGGGATAAACTTGCGTTTTCCATAAGAGAAAATTCTCAGTGCCGAGTTTGAGAGACAACTCCTGATGGATGTGATCAACAGTCGGCAGAGAAGAAGAGAGAGGCGCCGGTGCTGTGGACGATGAAGGAGAGATAGCTGGTGTTGCTGATGATGACGAATCCATAAGTATGGGACTGAAGGAAAGCGTAGGGCGGGTAGGCTTACGATATAGGATATAAACCTAGACTACTGATACCATGAAAGAGTTTGTATTTTCCCTTGAAAGTCACGAGCGTTTCTTCTCATATATATACACATGAGTACAGCGATATAAGTTACAGAGATTATATTACATAGGATATTTATGAGTAATATTTATGCTAAGCTAAAACAGAGGTATGCACATTCTAGGAGACTATCTATTTTGAATTTGAATTCATGCTAACATACACAAAATATTATCCACAGCTTAACAGTTAGAACTCAAAATATCCTATTACATCTGTTGCTACCCGACGATTCCATCTAATTGTTTGGTCACTTAGGCTCTTTTATGTATTAAGGAACTTGTTTTTCAACCAAGTAGCCGAGAAAAAGTTTGAAGGAGTCGACTTTGTGAACTCTAATTTAACTGTGTCATGATTCGAAATTGCATTCGTATACAGCTTAAGAAAAGTCCCTGCAGAGAAAAGATCGCATGTGACATAAAGTGCATTTTTAGGGAAGTAAGATTGTGTATTATTTACAAAAATACGTAGAAAGTAACAGGATTCACATTAATAACCTTTTACTCGGTTATTATAACAACGAGCATCTAGATAAGGATGTCATTTTCAAAGTTCCATACTCTACAAATATCCCTATTGTTAGCGTAGCTCCTAAACTTTTCAGTGCTGAGTTCGAATCCTATTCTAACTAAGAATTCTTGTGGTTCCGGAGGATCTAGCTATATATAGAAGAACCAGGAACCGAAAGCAGTGTATAATTTGTACTTGATCCCAAGTTGAATCTTTATAAATAGTTGTTCCTCACTTGGTACCCTACTCATAAATATCTTAAATTCCTTTCTTTTCGTAAGTGGAAAAATAGAAACACGAAAAGAACAGTCTGAGTGTTGTATTCTGAAACATCTTGTTGTCACAATTGAGGATGATCCATGTAGTGATTTGGTCCCAATTTCACAAATTGGCTTTGTATTTGGTAAGTTCCACCCCTTTCCTTCAAATTCTTCAGAAAAATTCACATTCGAGAAACAAATGATCTGGTCTCTAATCCCTAGTGACAAAAAATGCATTCGGGGTTAATTGGGATTCCTCAAGAAACAAGTGGAAAAAAAGTTGGTAACTTATCAAGCCACGCATGCCGTGCACAAAAACACATGATTGGGTACAGGGAAAATCCACATGGGGAACCGTGGGGGTTGCAGTCCCTACTGACTTAAAAAAATGTTTAAAATTCTATGTATTTTTCAGAAAAAAAATAGATATATATCTATGTATTTTAGTTTTAAAAAAATAGTTACTCCCGCTGACAAAAATTTTAAATCTGCCCCTACTTAAATATGTGATACTTGAGCCATATGATTCTGGACCAGTACACAGGATTGCATTTTGGCCTGATAAGATTCCATGTAGAGGAAATTGAGAAGTAACGATCTAACCTGCTAAGTAACTTTGTCTTGTCTATTTATGCTCGGAAGAATTCCTCCTAAATTCTCTGCAATATTGTAAAAAAGAGAGTCGTTATTTAGAAGTTCATACCCTTTTTTTGGGTGTCTTAGGGGAGAAGTTGACTTTTTTAACACATACTCACTCAAACTGGCATGGCCATTGGTGGAGCCAAGTGGACTTGAGGGGATGCATGAAATTTGAAGAAAAAAAAAATCTCTTTTTTTTTTTAATACCCTCTTATGTTTATTTTTTTCCCTTTCCTCTTGCTTTTCTCTCTTCATTTTCTATTTCTATTCTCTTATTCTTAAATAATTTTTTAATTTATTTTCTATATTTGGAAGACTATTTGTATTTATCATTGTGTATGAATTTCAATTCATTTATTTTTAGAATATTTTTAACATTTTTAAGTTAAACTTTTCTAGTTTAATTGTACATTTATTTCAATTTTAAACTTTGTGAATGAGTTTTAGATTCTTTTTTATTTTTAATTGATTATTTTGTGTCTTTAATTGAACAGATCGAATTTGAATACTCACAAATTTTTTATTTTTAAATGTTGTAATCTCTTATCATCAAATTGAGGATTCTAAGCACAAAGTCAATAGCTTTTTTTGTAATTTATATAAAACAAATTTGTGTAAATCGGTATCCCTGATCTCTGTTACTGATTCTGCCACATATTGCCTTTTAACTCTTGGTGTCTGGCTTTGCCACTGAGCATGGCCCAATTAATTTGTTTTCAATCGGAACATCAAGCAGCATTAACTGACCAATTCCATACACCTCTGGTGATAAACTCATCAATTGTCGCATTCAGATTCCAACCATCTCGATGTTCCAAAATCTTCTTTTTGATATCTATCTAATTTGCTTTTATTCATGAAAGAAGCAAGCATTGTAATATTAGCATTTACACTTACTTCTATGTTGCTTTTGACAGTTTGTTGGATTTGCCTTTTGGCTAATGTTAACTTTATACAGTTGCACTTCATTCTGGATTGTTTCTATCACTTTTGATGCATAGTATTATTAGAATGTTATAACCAAAAAGAGAGAGAGAGAGAGAGAGAGAGTTGAAATTACAAAAATTGAACATGCCATAAGTCATTTGGTCTAGTAATATGATTCTCATTTTGGATACGAGAGCTTTCGAGATCGTGTTTTGTGTATAACATCTTAAATGATGTAAATAGTTTACACCTCCCTTAAATAAATAAACATAGCGCATAAAAAGTGCTTTTGTTTATTATGTTTTCTTGGACATTATAGGAGGCAGTTTTCTTAACCATGGCTTATAATAATAGCTAATTTTTTATTCCTTTTATTTTGACATGTTGATTCTAGACCGCGGCCTATAACTATATATATTTGAAATCGAATACGCAGTAGGCAGTGGCTTTTCTTTATTTGCTATAATACTGATGATCCAAAGCTAATTGAGTGGAAAATACAAACACTTTGTCCTAGAGATGATTTATCTATTGTAATGCTTTAAATAGAAGACACTTGAGAAAGGGAACAACAATCCGAGAGTTGATTCATCTCTTTTATCTTTCTTCAAAAATAAAGGAGGAAATTTAAAATAGACCTCCAAAAGATAGACTAGATCCATCATTTACGATCCAATGCATTGTATGTCCTAATATTTGACCATAATTACACCCTCGTTATATTTTAGTGAAAACAAATAATGCATGAACTAATTAGAAAAAAGAAAAATCATGCATGAACTATTAAGGGGTCTATTGAAGCCCAAGGTTAATTAGCCCAATTGAGCCAATGAAGGGGACACTTTGGACTTCATCTCTCTCCTCCTCCTCATGTCACATAATTTTCTTATAATGATATCTATCGTGCACTTGACGAAAGTGCCCTACAAATGGCATTGCCCTATAGAATTATCATATGTAAGAAACTAATAGAATTTTTTTTTGTGCTAAGACGTAAACGCTTTCTTTTGTTGGTAATGGTTAAAATATTTATAATGTATAGTTAACGCAAAAACTCAATTACATTGTTTTCCAAAAATTATCTAATTATACCATCTCGGATTTCAGTATACACTTTCTATATCATTTTATATTTATTATTATTTAAGACAAAAATAGGATAAAGGCTAAAAAAAACCTATTCCAAATAAAGATTTCATTACTGATAGGGGTGTAAACCCTAGCAAGGCAGGCTTTCCCTACCCGTGGTGGAGCAACCTGTCCCATGCCCGACCCGCTCTGTTTCCTCATCATGGCAGTCACTTCTAATATGACATAAAGGCAATACCCAACTTTAACTCTTGGACAATAGTTTTCTCCGCTAGACAATAATTTTATCCGCTGGATATTGAACTCGGGCAGGCATGAACAGGTCGGGCAGGATTAGACATTAATTGTTGCCTGTAATCAATGTTAGTATAAATAGTCCGCACACCAGTCATTGAGCTCGGACATACTAATCATTCTAACACCCGAGAGGAAACACGGGCCACCACTCCCGCAGTTCCTTCCTTTGTTTTGCAGGTCAGGTAGCTTGAGATCGGATTATTGAGCTCAGGTGGACCAATATTTTCCGCCCTTATCAATTGCCCAAAGCTACCCAGTGAGGTTAATAATTACCTATTATCAAATTCTAGGACTAACTAAATACAGTATAGGGGTGTGAGATCACAAATGAAATAATGACTAACATAAAAAATTATAAACGAATACCTTGTCCATTATTCTCAAAATTATTCTATGCTTCTATTGAAATATAATATGAGCAAATTAAGTTACTCTAATGGTATCCCTGTCAAATACCTAATATATCATCAATTCCATATTCGTCCCTTGATTCTAACAAATTTTACAGTTTAACTAGGAGTAATCTTTTATATCACCCATGTGATGTTTTTATCATCTCTTTTATATAGTAAGAATTTATGTATTAAATATTAACTTTTTTACTATATGATAAAAAACTTTATTATACAAAAACGAGCAAAGCAAATGTCTTAGAAATAACTTTCATTTCAAAGCGGCAAATGTTTTCACTAACACGGGACACCATCACAAGTTTAACATGTTTTAGTTCATAGCTTGGAAAGGTGACATTATTACCATTTTTAAGACATTTTCGAAGAGCAAAATATCAATTAAGTGATAATGTTTTATAATTGGACGTATAGCTCTCTTCATTAAGTGAATTTAATTTAGCCAACGGCTCTAAATCCACTCCTCCTCTTCTTTTCTCTTCTTTATCGACATTTTTACCAAAAACTCAAAAGGCCGGCGGATAAATTCGGAATGCCATTTTAACACTCTCTTTGAAATGAGCAATATTGGCTAACCTAGGAAAATGAAGCAAAAAATCACCTCTCTCCACTAATTCCTCGCCAATTAATTACCATTTGTAAATTGTCTCGTTGTTTCCACCACACTATTTGTAAATTTGCTCTCGAAACAATCCACCCAAGCCCAGATTTTTTTAATTTTTCATTTTTGGCCCATTCTTGATCATCTTTTTTGTTGGAAAATCATTCCCTAGTTTGATATTTGCAAAAGAAAAATTGGTTCTTTTTTTTAAAAAAAATGCTTCAAAAGATTTCATCATTAGAGCTTCTTGATCTTCAGACCTCTTGCTTTTTGGGGGCTTTTGATCAAGTTGACCCAAATTTTAGCTCCAAATTGCTGGTTGTTGTGACAAAGCATGACAATTTCATGATCGGATTTATTAAGATACTTTAGCGGTTCACATAGCATCCTAAGGAATTTGATGGCTTTGTCTAGTTGTCATATTCAAAGTACAAAAACAGTTCAAAGTGCAAAAGCAATCCAAAGACATTGCTGGTGTATATGCATATTGATGTGTGTCTTATTAGAGAATGAAAAGAAAATGAAGAGGGAAAAGAAAATGAAAAAGAAAAAGAAGAAAAAACAATATATATATAAAAAAATGAGAAGGGCGTAAAGTGTAATCTTTAAAAAGATATGGGTTATTGTACAATTTTTAGGAAAAAAAATAATATGATAATTTAATCACACTATTATCTAAGTTAAAACAAAATTGGGATTGGGAGCGTGTGTAATCTTTTTAACAACTTCAGGACTCAATTACCGGCATTTGCTTTAGTGGTATGGTTCTCACTTTGTATGCAAGAGATCCCTAAATCGATTTTCAACATATGTAATATCATTTGTATGTCATGTAATATTGGTCTAAACCTCCCTTTAAATCCAAAAAAAAAAACTTTAGGACTCAATTTGTAATTATGGAACCACAAAAATGTAAGGGTAAACTACACAAGACCCTGCTATGTTTTTTTGACACTACACAATACCCACCTGTGGTCTAAAAATTGCATAATACCTCCTTATGATTTGTGAAACTAAACATACGTATTCCCTCCTTACCTTTTCGTCAACAAAGATAACATAATTGCATTTAATCGACTTGTTCTTGTTATTTGAATCATTATGTGCCTAAACAAAGTCATAAAATCTAACAAAATAAAAGAAATAAAAAAGAAGATAAGAGAGAGATGTGAGATATCGTTATAAGAGAAAAAAAAAGAGAAAGCAAACAACTAGGGTAAAACAGTGAGAGAAGAAGAGAGAAGGAAAAAGAAGAAAAATGAGGAAAATCTTGTTTTCTGACTCAATTTGTAGCTCTTCTGTGCTTTCTCTACAAGAATAAGGCGAGGGGTTCATGTATTTGTGTATTTTCTTGTAGTTTAAAGAGTGGTAAGTTTATGTGAATGCTAGGAAATGATGGTTTAAGCAATAAAATTTCATATTAACATGATCAATGCAAAGAACTTGTGCAAAATGCTTTAGAAAGTTAGAAATTTTGTATGTTGTATAATATGTCAGTTATGGTTATATTATGGTATGGTAGACTTAGCTATGGAATCATGTTCTAGAATGTTTATTGCAAGAATTTGTGTATTATAACTCTTGGTAGTTAGAATTTTATGTAAATGATCTAGTTGTGTAGTATGTTGCATAATATGTAGTTTATGTGTTTGATAAAATGCTTGAATGATTATTCTTGGCTCAATCGAATTGCTCAACACCTACATATATGTAAATTCATGCAAATAAGGCTTAAAAGGTCAAAATTTTAGCCTTTTTGGGGTGGTTTCGCGGCTGAACAGTATTTTTCAGCATTTTCCAATAGTTCCAGCATTTTCTAGCTTTGGATTTCAAGTGGAATGTTACTTTCTTTTTGTTGCTAGTTAACTGGATGCTTAAATTGTTACTAAACTTAAAGGTACTCCCGAGCAAGCTTCTAGCTATTGGAAAATGGGTAAAATATATGTGTATGCAAGTGAATGTCTTAAAGGAATGCTTAAGTGGATATAATTTCATACGTGTTTGTACTTTGATTATTATTGATTATGAAGTGATATCGCTTATTCTAATGTGAGAGGGGCAACCTACTTTGTTGTCCTCTCATTTTAAGTGCTCATTGAATGAATGTTTTAATGATTGAATGCGTGATATCGTAAGGTTGCAATCTTTTATCGAGACACGGTTGTGTTGTGTCTCCACTGGGCGGCAGTGGGCTTGCCAGTGGTTACATGACCTCCACGACCTATTCCCTTACTCGCTTGGTCGGTAAAGGCCTTATGGTTTTGGATCGTAGGATTTTGAGACACATCTGGAGTATACCCACTAGTGATATAAGGGATTATCTACATCGCAATCGCAAAGGAGCAAAGAAGTGGGAGTGATAAGGTTGGAATGAAATCGTATCCTTTACTTGAGTGTTTATATAGTTTTATATTACTTCATTGAGTGCTTTCATGCTTCATGTTATTGTCTAATGCCTACTTAATGTATATTTATTGCTTTCATACATGTTACTTGGCATATGTGCATCATGAAAAGGTTTTCAAAAGCCTCCCTGTACCCCCTCACTGAGCTAGTGGTTGATCACCCCATTTATTCAACAAATTCAGGTGAAGGTGAAGCTGAAGTAGCCCCTCAAGAAGAAGATTGAAGATAATTTGCTTGTTTCCTTAAAAGGTTGGCATGTGTTTTGGCGATGATCTAGGAATGTGGATTTTGATGTTTTGCAAGTTGTATAGCTCGTTTTGCGACAAAGTTTTATTGTGCACATATTGGATCATAGCTTTTGACTTGTAGAAATTAAATGAGCTAGTTGTAAGTTTATGAACTACATTGGAAATGTAACTAAAGCACATTTAGCTTACTTTTGGACTTGGAATTGTAAATGTTGCTAGGTTTGTATAGACTTATTATGGAAAAATGTTGTGTTTAACATGATATGCATAAACAGAGTTTCAAGAAGCTGTCTTGTGTATTTGTTGTTGGCTTTGAGCATAATTGTACAGGTGTTGGAATATCCGTAATACAGAGGAAACTCTGTCCGATTTTTGTCGTGTTCAAACTTGACTTCTAGGAAGAGGTTGGGGGTGCAGACATGGGGGGGTAGGGTAGGATGGGGGTGCTGAAGTGGGATGGGGTGGGCTGGGTGGAGCTGATGGAGGGTAGGGTAGAGGGGTAGAAGGTGGCTAACGGGGTATGAGGTGGTGGGCTGAGTGGCTGACGGTAGGGATGGGGGGGTTGGGAGGGGTGAGGTGAGGAAGAAGATGATTTTAAAAAAAAAAGTTTTTTGGAAGAAAAGAATGGGATGAGAGAGAATAAAAAAGAGAAAAAAATTGTACAATATAAGGGTAAAGATGTCATTTTACTAAATTTTTTAACTGCGTTAGTTTAAAAGAGACAGAGGGAGGGTCGGAATTTTTGATAGTTTTGCTAACACAGGGGGGCGGGTTGATATATTTGGGTTTTACAGGGGAATGGAATGATATTTATCTTTTTATTTATATGTCAACACCAATCATTTTGCACATCTTTTAAATCTAAATATCAAGGATAATTTGGACTTTTTGGTGCCTACTTTGTCCATATTCTGACCAGCTTTGGCATGTGTCAGTCGCTGGCTCTTTCACTTCTCTTGTCATTTTCGCTACATTTTTGTCGTAGCCAGAGAGAAATGTTTAAGGATTAAGTGCTATATAGAAAGACATCAAAGTTAATAAATCTTAAATTATTTTCATAAATGTCCTATTAATCTACTTTCTTGACAAATCTTAAATTAGTTCTTCCTCTGAAACAGATCAATCTAGCCATGAGCAAATTGCAGCCGATTAAGTACTGATAAAGTGACAAATATGACTAAACGATGATGATAGTTTAAACGGAACAAATTAGAAGACAGTGTTACCAATTCAAAATTGAAAACCGCTTGAGAAAATAATTCCAGTGCTGGCAGAAGCATAATTCACACCTCAAATCATATCTTCCAAATTTCTAGTCTGCCCAAGATAACTTGGCACAAATGGTAACCCAAGATGCACAACTAATCAAATTCACAAAAAAAAAAAGGAAAAGAACAATACAAGTTATTGAGAATCAAGAAAAAAATAAGTTAAAAACGTATCAAAAAGTGAATTCAATCAAGAAAATAGAGCTCTATCAAATAGTGAATTCAATCAATAAAATAAATAGAACTAATAATTCAGGGTAAAGAGATCCCATATGTCCAAGCCTTTTTATTATTGTTGCTAAATATCTATCCAGGGCATCAACAAATTATTCTCTAATTTCCCAGCTTTAAAGTATAAGACTGGCTCTTTTTTCTCTGTTACTCACCTCTCATTTGCAGATGACATAATCATCTTCTCCAATGGCAGCAAGAGTGCTATTAAAAAGTTGATGAATTTTGTGAATCACTATGAACATGTCTCTAGACAGCAAGTCAACAAAGATAAAAGTGGTTTAATTATGGACAAAAAAAGTTCCTAGCTCTAGAATTGGCATCATAGCTGGTGCTTCAGATTACAAGCAACAACAATTTCCATTCAAATATCTTGGAGTACCCCTTTACAAAGGTGCTAAAAAGTCTGCTCTTTTTGATGAGTTTTTTCAAAAAATTAACAACAAGCTCACAGGTTGGGAACTAAAAACCTTATTCCCAGAAAAAGACTACAAAGAAGATTGGGAGCCGTTGCCATTCCCCTATTTGAGACATTAGGCCTTTTCGTGCAAGTATGAGTTCGTTGACTGCGTAAGGGCGATCCATCTTGAAGACGAATTCCAAGCTAAAACATCAAAGAATTATCTGAGTAGATATATGTATTGTCAAATATCTTTCATTTGAGAAGCTTGCACTTAGGACTACAAGGCAATGATTGTCAACAGTCCTGAGCATCCTCTCCTTCATGCCTTGTTATTTGATGCAGATAATCCCTCCTACCAAGGAAGTTTTTCATAAAATTGAAAGACTTTTCAACAAATTTCTTGGGGGAGACAGAGCTGATTCCAAAAAATTGCGTTGGACTTCTTGGCATAAACTTTGTTTTAAAGAGATGGCATTGGAAGGGAGACTTAAATCTGGCAGCCTCCTTCTATTGTTCTTATGAAAGACCACCGTCTTATGTGCCTAATATTGTGAAGTTCAGAAAACCCGCTGTTGGCTTTTACAATCTCAACATTGATAGGAGGTGGGGGAATTCTTCGTGACGGTAAGAAGGACCTTATAAAAGGGTTGCAGTTTCGCAAAGAGAAAAGAATTTGCAATTTTTGGCACAAATGGTAACCCAAGACGCACAACTAATCAAATTCACAAAAAAAGAAGAAGGAAAAGAACAATAAAAGTTATTGAAAATAAAGAAAAAAAAAGAAGTTAAAAACAAATTAGATAGTGAATTCAATCAAGAAAATAAAACTCTATCAAATAGTAAATTCAATCAAGAAATTAAAACTCTATCAAATAGTGAATTCAATCAAGAAAATAAAACTCTATCAAATAGTGAATTCAATCAAGGAAATAAATAGAAATAATCATTCAAGAAAACAAAACATAGAATAGGGTCTAAATTTAGATACATAAACCAAATCACCAAGATAGTCGACAGAGAATTGTGTAGGCCATGGGAATTTGTTAGGTGCGTGGGTGAGTTTGTATTTGTGTATTAGCGGGTAATGGTGTGGCAGTTGAATTTAAGATCGAAAACCTGAAAATGCCCTCCGGTTGGTTATGCATAATTTGCAAACATTCATGTAATTGAATCTGTTCTTGGTTCTTCACTGTTTTGCGTATCAAATTATGAATGAATTTAGACAAGAAGAAGTTAATCAGAGATAGGATTCTGAAATGCTTATAATTAACAAACCGCCCGTGTAAGAATTTGAGTCCTTGTGTGAGTATAGTGTTTCCTAATGCATTATACTAGATTGCATCACAAGTTACAGTTATACTAATATATGTATGCCAATCTAGCTAGCCGCACAATATTCATCATTCCAAAACCTAGTTAAGATTGTGAGTTATTGCGGTATTATAGACATCAAGAGAGTGATTTGTGAGATTTGTTGGTGATAATATAGGAATAGTAAAGATGAACAGCAGTAGTGTTCATATTCCTGAAGGTTTTCTATTCATGCCTTCGGATCAAGAATTGCTTCTATCATTCCTGAGGAGTAGGCTTTTGAGGCAGCCATTGCCTTGGGAGGGGATCGTTGAAAGAGACCTTTACGGGGAGAAAGCAAATCCTTGGGATTTGTTTACCGAGAATGATCCTTGGAACATCCTAGTTACTGATGATGACGATGATTCGAGCAAGGTTAAGAAGACTATCTATGTATTTACTAAATTGTCGAAGCTTGGGAGGCAGGGTAATAAGAACGTTATTCGAACAGCTGGCTGTGGTAAATGGCATGGACATACGGCGCCAAAAGATATTGTGAAAGGCAAAACCAAAACAAAAATAGGCTCTAAAAGGATGTTCACGTTTAAGTCGACTAAGAAAGATTTTGATGGAAAAGGGCATTGGATTATGCATGAATATTCTCTTTCGGATGATGGCTTGATAGGCATCGGAAGCACGGACTATGTTGTTTGCAGAATTACAAAGGACGAATCGAAAAACTTCAAGAAACAAGAAAATTCTGAAATCATACTTGTATCAGAAGCTGATACTCAAGATTTGGGCAAGAGAAAGTCGAGAGAGGAGATTTATATTCCCCAAGAAGAGAAGACACCACGATGGAGTTTTTCGGGTGAGCATCATGTTACAATTGGTGTCGATACAGATATGGTACAAGGAAATCTTTGGGCTACGGCATCATTCGGAGTGGACTCGACCATGTCTATAGAACAGTTGCCTCAATTGCCTTGGTACGCTAATAATGGGTCACAAGCAGAGGCAGAGGTACACATGATCAATGGAGTAATGGAAGCTGCAAACGAAACTGCCACCAGACCCAAGGAAGAATCGATTCAAAACGATATGGTGAATGTTGATGCTTCTGCAGTGAATTCTTACATGCCTGAGGACCTACAGCATCCTATTGCAGATCCTGCAGAGAATATTGATACTTCTGCAGCAAATCCTATTATGCCTCAAGGCCTCCAGCATCCTGAAAGATTGCAAGATGATCCTATTATGCCTCAAGGCCTCCAGCATTCTGAAAGATTGCAAGATGATGATGATGATGATATGGACATATATGCGTCCAACTTGCAAGACATATTAATAGCAGATTGCGCTGCGGAGCTTGATAGCAATACGAAGGCTGATCATATTTCAAATGGAATTGCCACCAGCTCCGTGGAAGAAGCGGTTCAAAACAATGCGGAACATATTGACGCTTCTGCAGCAAATCTTGAGTTCCTCCGAGACATAGAGAGTTCTACTGTAGAATATGAACGTTTGCAAGAGAATGATGAAGAAAATATGTCCTTGAATGGCATATTTTTAGGAGATATCCCTGAGGCAGATTCTTTTTAGCTCGGCAGAGCTTGACACTTCAAATTTCATGCCAGAATTATTTCAGGATTCGTTGGAGCCCAGTTGCTGATAAAGATCGATCTGTCCACAACTTTTTGATGTGCTTCAAATTGTCAAGCTTCTTAGGGAACAATTAGTGATGAAGAAAGTAAGACTTGTAATTTGTAATAGATCTTTGATAGTATATAAATTTTCGATGTAAATTGTAGAACTACGTGCAGCTTGATCTTTGATATCAATCGGTGTCAAAGTACGTAGGCAGCCTAATTTTAAGGGTCCAACTGCTACTAAATACAAAAACTAATTTTGTGTATTTCTTCATAAATATTAGAAACTCAGAAAGTTTTGGTTCATAAAATACTTATTTGATCAGTTTTTATTACATTTGGTTTACTCTCCTTACAAATGCAATTGTTTTGTCAATTTTGTTCTCTGATACCGTTGGAGTTCATAGATTGCTTTTAGTTTTCATCCTTTAGACTATATGTGTCTTGATGCTTTCGATTTTATGCTTGTTCAAAATGGGAAGATTATAGCTTTTGATTCTATCACCGAAAGCAATAAAAGCTTCAGCAGATATACTCCTACACAAACGATGCAGAGTATCACCAAAGCTTCCCAATTATCAGCTAGTCTTATAAAAGAACTTGTCTCAGACATAAATAGAGGGGTTACAATTTAAAACGATCTTTTGAGCACGTGAGACCTACTGCAACATCACATGAGCCCTGCTACAATGCCACATATTATGATGACGTCTAGCCATTTGGAGCGTTTTGAAGAAATTTCCTAAATAGAATGGCGGTGGAAGCACCACAAATATATTCACTCGTAGCTCAATTGAAAGCATAAAGAGCAGTAGTACATACAAATAGACATTCTTTTAGATGGAAATCACAGTTTCTTTTTTTGGTTTTCATAAAGAGCAGTAGTAAATATGGTGAATGTTGATGCTTCTGCAATGAATTCTTACATGCCCGAGGACCTACAACATTCTATTGCAGATCCAGATGATGACGATATGAGACAATTTGCGTCCAACTTGGCAGACATGTTATCAGCTGATAGCCGTGTGGAGTTTGATAACAGTGCGCAGACCTCCAGCATTCTATTGCAGATTCGAATAACAACTAATAAAAGGGAAATAGTAAGAAGTTTGACATAATGGCACATGATCATTATAATAGTCTAAACAGAAGAACACAGGTAATAAGAGCATACTCTGGATCAGAATCGTGAGAAATAGTTTTTGATCATTTCTCCCAACTTAAAGTCCCAATTTGAATTCTTTTTCTATTAAAAAATATCCTATTTGATAACTTCCATAATCTCCATTACTAATCATTTGTGGATCTTGGTATTCCTAACCATCCACTCAATTTTGCTCAACCTCCCGTTATAGTCATACATCTATTACAATAGATAGTAAAACCCCCATATAGTCAACCTTTTGTACCCTCAAAGAGGGCACCTATATCAAAGAATCTTTAACTATATCTTATATTTTCTTAGATTAGTTAATTTAAAAACCAATCTCACATTAAGAGTAGATGATATAAATAGAATCAAGTAAAAAAAAAAATGAGATTCAAAATAGTAATTTAAAAATTCATTATATAACTGAATTCAAGAGTTTTAGGGATTGATCAAAAGGTCTATATATGATGTTACAAAATAAAATTGGAAATCTTCTTTAGGAAGATGCGAATATAAAGACAACCGTATTTGATGGGTGCATGAAAACGAATATTGATCACGTAATATATATTTTTCAAATAATTTATTAACTCGTCATTTTTCTATCAGTGATTCAAAAACTCCAAATTAAAGTCATAAAGTTAGATGTAGTGAAGATGAGTCCAATTAGATTTTAAAGTTACAATAATTACGAAGTACCCTTTTAATGACCAAAATTAATATTTAAATCTTAACTAGCCGATATCTCAAAGATATAATTTTGTGCATATAAGCTTCGGTCCATATCAGTTCATACAAAAGGAGGTTCGACAAATTCATTTTAGATATATCGTAGTTTCAAAAATAAATATTATAAATTAGAAGTTTTATTTTCGATATTCGATTAAGGTAACAGATAATCATATTTCAAATGCAACAATCAGTTTCTTTTGAACAAATGTTGATTTCTGGTACTAAGGCTAATTTTAACGTTTTAACCCTCCATTTAACCATTTTATAAATGTGTCATGAAAATAGCTAGTACTGGTCAGTTTGTGCAATTGTACGGAAAAGGTCGTAACTTGCTGAATTTAACTCATAATTAGGCACCGTTTGTTCTAAAGTTATCTACACTCGAAGCGCTACATTTGTACATAAAAATCAATTGTTTGAAGGTCAATAGCATAGGTAACTGAATTGATTAAATTAAGCTTATGTTAAAGAAATTAGAAAATGTCTTAGTTGGATTATTATTTGATATTGTTACTTGGGGTCACTAAGTGGTGAAATTGTTAATGTCTATTGTTGCTAAGTGATATCTAATCATGTAGAATTGTTAGTTGAGCCATTAATGTGAACTTTATTATGTTGGCTATGAATGACACCTACGTGATTACTTTTGAATTATGTAGCTTGAATATTAACCATTTAAAATAATGTTTTGTTGGATAACTTGTGTATTTGGAAGACCTTAATTGTAATTGGATAATAATTCGATCATGTTAGATATTAAAGAGTTATGGATAGCTTGTTTGGTTGTAGGAATGTAAAAATGATTAATTTAAAGAATGTTGAATTAATTGTTGATAATCGGGTTGTGTGATATTGATTGGGGCTTGTATACTAGGTTACTTGATTTTATGCTAGTTGTGTTAGCTTTGATTGGGTTGATAAAGTCTATTTGTTTGGATTGGTACATGGCTATGACTTGTGTGAGAATGTATTTATGACTTGAATATTTGATCACCTGAATGTACAATGCTAGACACCTGAATGTGATAGAGTAAACCTCCTGAATATGCCAGAGTATAACTCTTGAATGTACGATGTGTCGGAACATAATTCATGAATGTACCGGAGGTTATCTCTAAAATGTGCCAGAGTTTTACTCTTGATTGAGTCAAGCTTGACTACGTAATATTCATGCTAATCGATTTAATTGCTATCTTGTTACGTGGATATCTATTGCGTAACTCTCGCTTGGGCCCTTGTTCTTTGGAGAGTTACCTCGGATTGTGATCTTGTGGTTATATCGTGTACTTATCTTGATGTGGTTAATCTCTTCCCTTTGTTATGTGACGTTTAATTGTTAATTGAACATTGGTCTCGCCTTGTTAATTGTGTTTATGTGGCTATTGTATTTTCTTGCTTATTATTTATTGCTTGATACTAGTTATAGTTTCTCAAATATGCTAATTGGTTTTATTCCATCGAATAAGTACTTTATCTTGTTAATTGATTTTATGCTTTATATACATTGCACGAAAATGTTTTCGAAAACGTCTCGATTATATGTTTCCTCCCTCACTGGGCATACATATTGTAGTATGCTCATCCCTCTTCTAACCATTTCATGTTCGGAGATTTAGGAAGAGAAGGCCGGAAGATTCCATGTATGAAGTCGTTTTAGCTAGCTATGTTATATGTGATCTATGTAAAGCAAATGAAGAATTTGTCTTGAAATGTATTTGTCTCCGGTTAAGCTCTGTGTGTATTATGTTGCACCGTAGAGGATTGTATTTAAATCTCCCAACTGGAATGTAATAACTTTAAAGATTTACCTTATTGTCTAAGTAGCTTGTTTGCTTGTGTGAAATGAGATAAAGAATGATTGAAATATTTAACCTTTAAGTAGGTTGAATAGAATATAATAGAGTGGTATGATAACCAATCTCCTGACTAGGGAATTCTATAATCTATTGCATGCTTGCTTGTGGACTTTTGTTGTGTTCCAAGACTCGGATGGCCTTGAGGAGTTGTTGAATGTGATGAAAATGGAGGATGAGAACTGTTAAAGAGCTTGGTTTATGATTTTGTGAGTTTATATTTTATGTGCAGGTAAACTGTTAGCTCTATAAACAGGGGAGACTCCATCTGTTTCCCCTAAAATTTTTGTGCCCGGGTTTGGAATTAGGTTGAGAATAACATGGTTAATAGAAGTTCCGGTCTCGCGAGGGATCGAGGCATTACACAAAGTCTGTCCTCATCTTTTGGAGTAAAATGCAGCATACCCCCTTATGTTTTGCAAAAGTTGCATAACAAATCCTGTGTTTTCAAAAGTGGCATAAAATCCCTTGTGTTATCTATAATGTTGCATCATAACCTTTCTATACAATTTTTTGTTAAATTTAATGGAGAGTGATACACACACACTTACAATACAACTAAGAATTGCAAAAATCATTAAAACACATGTTCATTAACCAAAATACCCTTATATTGTTTCTAACTTTTTTTTTCACTCATCTTCTTCCTCACCACTACCACATTCCACCATTACATATCTTCACCGTAAATAATTTTAGATACTCAATATTAATAATCTTTTAAAAATACTTATAGCGTATATATAATTTTCATCTAGCAATTGAACCTTGAGATTGAGTTTTAAATTAAGTGTGTGTGTGTGTGTGTGTATACATATATATCCATTCACGACGGATGGTGTGGCATTACGCATTGATATTGGCAAATTTCATGCTGCTATCACCTGCCATCCACAATGGATGGTTTAGTTAAAAAAGATATATAAAATTAAAATAGATTAACTTTTGAATTAAACCCTATTTTTTGCAAAATTTTATGACTTTAAAATGCTTATTGTCTTTGACAAAAAAAATACTTGTTGTCGTGTATTACTTTGATGGATCTTCGAACTGATACATTCGTCAGTCGCTAGTAAAGGTTGTTGCATGAAGTGGCAGAGGTAGTTGGTGAAGCTGGCTAGAGGAATGGCCCAGAGATGGTAGGTTGTGGTGGCTATTTTATTATAAAGGATATAGATTATTTCGAGCTTTAACAAGACAAAAGATTATTTTCAACCTAATGGTCAAGTTATTCACATCCGTGATGAAGGTTGTGGGTTCAAATCTTTGTAGTGGCAATATATTTTTTTAATTCTACCATTTGGTACGTGGCATTACTTTATTGGTTGGGCTTGAATCTCAAAACGACGTCGTTTGGGTCATCATCTTTAGCGCTGCAGTGTGTTGATCCATGAAAAAACCTTTACAAATTTATATCTTTCTCAATTCTTGTTCAAATCGCATTAAACTTGAAGCATTAGATTCGTAATTTCAAGTAGAATCAAAAGTGATAAAATTTATATGAATTTGTTTTAATCAAAATTTCGTTAATGTGATGCATTATAGTGAAGAAATTTGAAAAGTTAAATAAAAATACAAACAAAAATTATTTAATGGGGGTAATTTCATCTTTTATAGTTTTTGACAAAACAAATTTAACAGAAGTTCAGATTGGGGAGAGTGTATAACATTATGGATAACATAGAGGGATATACGTAACTTTTGAAAATACAAGGTTTATTATACAACTTTTGCAAAATACAAGGGGGTATGATACATTTTACTCCATCTTTTGCAAAGAAAAATATTTTTACAAAATAAGAAACAAATCTCAGTAAGTGGTAACCCCCAAAAAAACTTCTTGGGACCTTTAAAATATTCTTATACGTTAGATAGTCATATTATCATAGTTCATAAATATCATATATTCAAAAATGATGAAGTTCATGCAAAAATCATAAGATTTCATGCCTAGAATCATAAAAGTTCATGTCAAACTAAATTCATATGCCAAGAATTCATAGTGCCAGAAACCAAAGACAAATTCACATGCTATGGTATACATGAGAAAAAAAATTACACTAATATAATATGCTATGTTATGGGTTATATAAGGGCAAATTTCACAAATAGTCCCTATTGTTACCATTTTGTCTCAGTTTAGTCCCTATTGTTCCATTTGTCTCAATTTAGTCCCTATTGTTTGCAAAAAAATCTTAATTTGGTCCCTTCCGTCAAATAAGAGTTAAATCTAACAGAAAATTGGTCACGTGCACCGCACGTGACCACGGCCTTAGGGGTAATTTTGGAATATAACAATAAAAGTTCAATTTAGTCCTCAATGTTTTGAAATTTTTTTATTTAAGTCCTCAATGTTTTAAAAAAATTTCAAATAAGTCCTCAATATTTTAAATAAATCCTCAATGTTTTAAAAATGTTTCAAATAGGTCCTCAATGTTTTAAAAATATTTCAAATAGGTCCTCAATGTTTTAAAAATGTTTCAAATAAGTCCTCAATATTTTAAAAATATTTCAAATAAGTCCTCAATGTTTTGAAAAGATTTCAATTAAGTCTTTACTTTGTTCATATTGATGAATGAACATGGTATGAACAAAGTTAGTCAACCCAGTGGATTTGTGGATGGGTTACAAATGAGTTATGACAGGACTGATGGATATTTTTTGTAACTTGTTCATATTGATGAATGAACATGCTATGAACAAAGTTAGTCAACCCAATGGTTTTTGTGGATGGGTTACAAATAGGTTATGACATGACTGATGTATATTTTTGTAGATGGATGGGATTATGACAGGATATGTAAAGATGATTTTTGTATATGGATGGGACTATGACAACTAAATGTAATGACTTTAACCATATTTAATGACTTTTTTTTATGACAGGTTATGGGATTATGACAGGCTTTTATGACTGATGCTTTGATGATATTATTGTTATGTTTTTTTTGGATTAAGGATGAAGAAACATTATTTTTTCTAATGTTGAGGTGTTTATGATTGTTTTCATAACAAGTATTCAAATGAAAAATGCTAAAGGTTTGTAGTTGGTAACGTATATTGTGTCCTTATTCTGCCTATTTGTTTATGTATTCTGACTTCCCTAATTTTGGTTTTGACGAATTCGAATTTGGTTTCGCGGACGCTATCTTAGTTATCTATCACTTATTAGTTAAAAGCTAACTCGACTAAATTTTTTGAGCTACATCCATCAAGACAAGTCTATTTCCTCCTTGTTAACCACCCAAACCTTGTGTGTTTAAGAGATGGGGGACCTTAAGGGTTTATTTACAACTTTATAGAACAATAAGGACTTAATTGAAATCTTTTCAAAACATTGAGGACTTATTTGAAACATTTTTAATGAGGACTTATTTGAAACATTTTTAAAACATTGAGGACCTATTTGAAACATTTTTAAAACATTGAGGACCTATTTGAAACATTTTTAAAACATTGAGGACTTATTTGAAATATTTTTAAAACATTGAGGACTTATTTGAAATTTTTTTAAAATATTGAGGACTCAAATGAAATTTTTTCAAAACATTGAGGACTAAATTGAATTTTTATTGTTATATTCTAAAATTGCCTCTGAGACCACACGTGACCAACTTTCTGTTAAATTTAACCCTTATTTGACGGAAAGGACTGAATTGAGATTTTTTTGCAAATAATAGGGACTAAATTGAGACAAATGGAACAATAGGGACTAAACTGAGACAAAAGGGTAGCAATAGGGACTATTTGTGAAATTTGCCCGGTTATATAATGCAAAGTATGACAATATAATTAAATATACTAATCAAATGGTGTATATTTAATCCAATCACCATGAGCTATAGCTTTAAATTAATTAACATACAACATAGGAACTAATAATTATAAGAAAGGTACATGTCTTATCATTTGCCTCTACAAGTAATTATAATATTGATTATTACATATGACAATATGATTACTTATCATATAGTGTGTAAATAAAATTGTTAGTAAATATATCCAAATTTCAATACATCATATATTTCACAAAAATAAATAATAGTATTTGACTCTTATTAACTTTATTTGTTTGGCAAAACGAGAGGAACTTCCCTGTGTGGTTTTATTAATTATCAAAAAAAGAAGTACAAGGTTGGAGGGGGACCAAACTTGACCTGCACTAGAGGGCGGGGAATTGAAGCATGTCCTACCGTCCTAACTACTCTAGAAGAGGTACAAGCCACCTCTTCTTACAAAGATACTAATCAAGCTTCTTAATTGAGTTGTTAAGTGGAAAGATGTATAACATCTTTGCAAGAAACAACTCAATTAATAGCAACAAGAAAAAAGATACGAAACTGAAAAATTACAATAAAAGCAGTTAAAAGGAACCTATAATCTAAATTGAGGAAGAGCTGCTTTATCCAGATGGATCAAACCTCAAAGCCTTTTAAAGCTATTTGTATCCTCAAAAACTTGAAGGCTCGTAGCAGAAACTCCAAGATTAGCAAGAAATCAGTTGGCTAGTTACCTTATCTAAAAATGTGAGAGATCATGGCTCTACATTCTTTAAGGAGTTTTCTAGCTACTTCTATTTCATAACATATATCCTATGACCCTTGTTTTTGTTAATTTAGCAAGTGATTCCATTAAACTCAACAAAATTCATTACATCATGACAAAGAAACCATGGCACCAAACCACACTAGTCATTCACAAGTTGGTAGCCATCAATATTCTAAAAAGTACAAATACGTGTGTTAGTTATATTTATCCTATATTTATGTACATTCCTGATTCTATACTTTACAACGAACTTGATTTCCTCAAAAACACACTCTTCATTAAGAGAAACCTGGTCATGAAGCCTTTTGTTTCTTTCACTCCAAAGAAAATAAATTGTGGCCAAGAACAGATATTTAAGAACTAGTGATTGGAACTAATCACACTTGCAAACTTCAATCAGCAACTCAAGAACATTATTCCAAACAATTAGGGGTCGAGACCTGCAAGAGTACCTCAGACCCTTAAGCCAAATCTTTTTCGAGAAACTACAGGAAAAGAAAATATGATCTCTAGATTCATCTAATTCACCACACAGCAGGCATTTAGGATTATCTTGCAAACCCCAGCTATTAAGTCGTTGTTTAGTAGGAAGACGATCCAAAATAGTAACCCAAGCAATAAAACTATGACAAGGAACATGTTGTTTAAACCAAACTAGAAGGTACCAAGGGACAGAGTTACCTCGAGCTCGAATGCCATCCCAAGTATGGTACAAGCTGAATTTACCATAAAGGCTCAAAGTCCAAATCAGTTTGTCCCTTCTGGTAACCTCCATAATAGAGGACTGGGCTTGTCTAACAATGGAATCAATCTCAACATTCGAAGAGAATGATCTTGGCAGCATAAAAACATCAGCGATTGACAAATCAATACTAATACCGAACTCAAGCACAACATCAAAAGAGAATCTATCAAGCAAAATACCATCCTCATGCCAAAGATCTTTCCTAAAAAAAGTA
Organism: Ehretia macrophylla; assembly: GCA_037974665.1. Classification (NCBI taxonomy): domain Eukaryota; kingdom Viridiplantae; phylum Streptophyta; class Magnoliopsida; order Boraginales; family Ehretiaceae; genus Ehretia; species Ehretia macrophylla. The sequence continues at coordinate 63,584,201 of CM075773.1, forward strand.
TTAACTCCATTGCCAAGTCTATGCCGAACAAGAGGTCTTGCAATATTTCTAACACTCAAGAGCTTTCTCCACCCCTAAGCCACATTGACAGGGGTATCAATATCCTCAAATATTTTGCCCTTAAGAAGAACAGATCTTACCCAACGAGACCAAACAAAATTAGACTCATGTAATAAGGCCCAAACTTGTTTTAGCAGAAGAGAAGTATTTAATTCTTCAAGCTGACGGTTTCCAAGTCCCCCTTCCTTAAAAGGTTTCGTAATTGATATCCAAGCAACTTTAGCACGAGCCTAGCTAGCGGCATCCCCGTTCCAAAGAAAATAAGCAAATTTACTCTCTATATCTTTAAGAGTACCAATCGGCAATATCAACATGCTAGACAAAAAAGAATGGATCCCAATCAGAACTGATTTAATAAGTTGAAGGCACCCAGCATATGAAAGAGATCTAGCAGCCCAGTGATTGATTATACTCAACACTTTATCCACAAGTTCTCTGCAGGACTGAATACCAAGTCTACCCGTGATTAAAGGGAGACCAAGGTACTTAATCGGCAAAGAGCCCTCCTCAAACTCAAGAATCCGTAGAATCTGATTCTTAAGTTGATCTCTACAATCCGCAAGAAATATGTTGCTCTTGCAAGGATTCATTTGTAAACCAAACATCCGATAGAAGAGCCTGAGTGAAGCTTTGATACAAGACACAAATTAAACATCAGGTTTAGAAAATATGAGCAGATCATCAACAAACATAAAGTGGTTCAGCTTGAGTTTATGACAACTGGGGTGAAATAAAAACCCTCTTTTGAGAGCAACTTTGAAGATGATGCAAGACAAGATTTCTATACCAATAACAAAAAGGTAGGGGGATAAAGGGTCCCCCTACCTAAGACCTTCGGCTCCCTTAAAGAATCCCACAAGTTCACCATTAGCCACGATCGAGTACCTTGGAGAGGAAATGCATACTTCAATAAGCTGAACAAAAAAGGCTGGGAATTTCTATTTGATTCCCAATCTTCATTGGAGGGTGCGATGATACTACAAACAGGAGGATCACAAATATTTTTGGCTTCAATACTGGCTCCTTTCCTATCAGATACCTGGGAGTGCCTCTTATACCTGCTAGACTTCTCAACAGTCACTGCAAACAACTTGTTAATCACATCACTAATAGAATTGGAAAGTGGTCAACTAGCAATTTCTCATATGCGGGCCGTCTCCAAATTGTGAAGTCAATTCTTAGCAATGTTCACTCTTTCTGGGCCCGTATGTTCATCCTCCTTAAAGGATGTCTCAAAGCTATTGAACAGGTTCTTGTTTCTTTTCTCTGGTTCGGTTCAGACAATCTTGGGAAAAAAGCCAAAGTTACGTGGAGTGAGGTCTGTAAAAATAGATGAGGGAGGCTTCGGATTGCCAAGGCTCCAAGATACCAATCAAGCAGCCATTTTAAGGTATCTTTGGATTCTACATACTAAACAGAAATCTATGTGGGGTCGGTGGATCTATTCAAACTACATCTGCGACACAAATATTTGGGATGCTCTTATGCCCAATCGCCCGACTTGGTCATGGAGGAAAATTCTCCAGTTACGACCACTGGCTAAAAATTGTATCATGCATAGGGTTGGTAATGGTTGCAATACTCTTTTCTGGAAGGACCATTGGCACCCTTTGGGAATTCTAATTGATGTATTTGGGGAACATGTTATTCAAGAGGCCAGCTATGACATTAACTCTCTGGTTAAAAACTTCATTTCAGAAGGTCACTCGTCTTGGTCGGAAAAATCCTCTATCTTTTAAGTAATTTCTCAATACATTGGTGATTGGCAACCTGACCTCAACAGAGAAGATCGTTGCATTTGGATCAACTCCCCCAATGGGGAGTATAAAATGAGATGGTCGTTGGATCTTATCAAACCACAATATAGCTTGGTCATTTGGAACAAATCTATTTGGTTTAAATAGGCAATACCTAAACATTCATTTTGTACATGACTTTGTTGGTTGGATAAGCTCCCTACTAAACAGCGGCTTTTGTCTTGGGGATTGTCCTTGGATCCCCTTTGTGTTCTTTGTCGGGCCTGCATTGAAGATAGGGATCACCTCTTTGGTTTATGCTCATTCAATCGCCGAATCTAGAGAAGAGGGTGGAACTAACCAAAGGCCCTCCCAATATTAACAATTGGAGCTCGATTGTTGAATGGTTTGATCATATTGCAGCAACTTCCACTTTTCAATCTACTGTTATTTCTTTGGATCCTTTGTTTTCCACTTAGGGAAAGAAAGAAATAGACGTGTTTACACTGGAGAAGCTCTATCCGAAGAAGACATCTTCAAGCATATTGTTTTTGATGTTAGGACTAAAATGTACAAGATTAAGAAAGTTAGATATTCTCTGTTGAACCAAGTCATCTGTAGGGCTTGGAATGTTGATGACCATATTTTTTGGTAATTGTTTTTTGGATTCTGTAGTTTTTTTTATCATTAATTTATACCCGCTTCCTTTTAGCAAAAAAAAAAAATGACGCCAAGTATAGGAATTTGGGCTTTTACTCCTCTAGAATTATCTGGCATGTGAGGAGACTCATAGCACAACTGTTTCAAACAATCTTTTAAAGATATAGCAATGGAAGGGAGACTTAAATCTGGTAGCCTCCTTCTATTGTTCTTATGAAAGACCATCTTCCTGTGTGCCTAAAAATGTGAAGTTGAGAAAACCAGCTGTTGGCTTTTACAAGCTCAACATTGACGGTAATGTTCATGGTCCTGAAGGAATGGTAGGAGGTGGGGGAATTCTTTGTGACTGTAAGGAGGACCTTATATTTGGTTTCTTTGTTCACTTGGGCCAGCAAAATACTTTTAAAATTGAAATTTTGGCTCGTATAAATGTAAAGGCTTATCACATAAGAGATTTCTCTTTATCTTTAATTACTGATTGTGTTGGCATAATTTGTTGTTATCTTCAGTTACACTTGTACATATCAAATACGTTTCCTACTTCTTGTAAACTTCTCTGTAATTGCAACCTTAAATAGTCAATGAAAGCACTGTATGTTCAGGGCGAAATATCATTTCTTACATGGTATACAGAGCTTAGGGATTTATTTTTTTACAAACTCTTTTTCTCTTGCAAACTCACCTTTCTTCTCATGGTATCCACCACTGCCGCTGATGGCTCCTCTAATATACCCTCCCACACTGTGAACCCAAAAATTAATATACCCACCTCTTCCCTGGCGTCTTTGCCCGTCGTTAAGAGCATTCCCCAAGAACTTTCCCCTAAACTTGGTACTGATAACTTTATCCTATAGAAGACGCAGGTTTATCCCGTTCTTCGTTGTCATGGCTTGTTGGGTTTCATTGATGGATCAATTCCTAAACCTTCTACTCCTGCTTCTGAAATGATTCAATGGATACGTCTCGATCAAATGGTTCTCGGGTGGCTGTTGGTTTCCCTTTCTGATTCAGAATTATCTTAGGTGGTTGATAAAGTCACAGCTCGCTATGTTTGGACTACTACTTTGGAGCTTCTCTACGGTTCACAATCCAGAGCAAGAATCCAACAAATAAAGATTGAACTTCAGTCTCTATGTAAAGCGTCTCGATCAATTCATGCCTACATACAACATGCCAAGTCGTTGTCTCTTATTCCTGCAAGTGCTGGCTGTAAAGTTGCCGACGACGATCTTGTGTTATGGACTCTTTATGGCTTAGGTTCTGATTTTGATCCAATAGTTGTTGCTGTGAACTCCAAACCTGATAGCCCCACGTTCGCTGAAGTGTGTGGTCTTCTTATGGATTTTGAAATTTGCTTGCAGTCTTCTTCATCCCTTGTCTCCAAATTTGTTGCTCTTATCGTTGTACCTGCTCATGAATCAAATGACTCTCCATGCCAATTCTCTCCTCAACGTGGTTTATTTTTATCTGGATGTCGAGGGGGGTGTGACAATTGTGGTCAAGGGCGAGGACGAGAACTCCAGCCAACTAATTCAACTTCTTCTAATTCAGGCTCTTCACATGCCGTCTGTTATCGGTGTGGCTATCCCTATCACAAGGCCAACAACTGTTAGGCTCCGGACGATGCAATTAATGCTAATACAAAAGGATAAGAGACTGAAAAAGTATAATACAAGAATCTCATCTTCATATTTTGTGTTTAGATATCTTATAGAATGTAATACAATAGGGTTTAAATAGACAAACTAAACTACAATTGTCAAACATAATAAATGCATCACACTGCTCAAGAATCACATTGCTCAAGATCTGGTGAGGCACACTGCTCAAGAAATCTTCTTCTTTACAGATATTTCAACACTCCCTCTCAAGTTGGGGCGAAGATATCAACGAGCCCGAGCTTGACAAGAACTGATTGGAGAAGTGACGGTCCAATTGACTTAGTAAACATGTCAGCAGCCTGCTCGGATGATGTAACAAAACAAGGTGTGATAACCCTGAGTGAACTTTTTCCCGAATAAAATGGATATCAACCTTAATTTGTTTTGTCCTCTCATGAAGGACTGAGTCAGATGACAACATAATGGCAGATTTATTATCACAGAACAAGGTAGACGAGTTAATCACTTAAAAACCCAACTCAGTCAAAAGATAGCGTAACCAGAGAAGTTCACATGTTCCTTGAGCCATAGCACGGTACTCAGCTTCTGCGGAAGATCGTGAGACAACAGCTTGCTTCTTACTTTTCCATGAGATAAGATGATTTCCATGGAAGGTGCACATCCCCGAGGTAAAACACCTATCACTTTTTGACCCTGCATAATTAGCATCAGTGTAACACGATAGTCCCTCTTGTATACCAGTTGCCGAGACCAGGACAAGCTTTAAGATACCGAAAGATGTGATAGATTACATCCAGATGAGGTGTGCGAGGTGCATGCATAAACTAGCTTACAACACTCACTGCATATGTAAGGTCCGACCTTGTATTAGTTAAGTAGATAAGTCGGCCCACAAGTCTCTGATATACTGATGGCTCAGTTAATAATTTCCCTAATTCTGTTGTCAACTTAAGATTGGGATCTATAGGAGTGGAGACAGGTCGACAACCAAGCATACCCGTATCCTGAAGGAGATCCAATGTATATTTTCGTTGGGATAAAGATATACCTTGATGATTTCGAGCCACCTCAATACCAAGAAAGTATCGTAGTATGCCTAAATCCTTAATGTCAAAGATCGTCCCAAGGTCACGCTTCACTTGAACCATCCCTGCAGTGTCATCTCTAGTAATGATAATATAATCTATATATACTGAGAAAATGATGCACCTACCCTGAGGATGGCGACAAATGAAACATGTATGATCTGAATGACACCGAGTGAAGCTCATAGTAAGGACCACTTCACTGAAATGACTAAACCAAGCTCGAGGGGATTGTTTAAGCTCGTAAAGGGAGTTGCGAAGGCTACATACTTTCCTTGAATACTCCTCTTGAGCCCGAAAACCTAGTGGAGGATCCATGTAGATTGTCTTAGATAGGTCGCCATTGAGGAAAGAATTCTTGACATCCAATTGGTGAAGAGGCCAAGAATGAGAGTCGGCCAAAGAAACAAGGAGCCGGACGGTAGTTAATTTAGCAACAGGGGCAAATGTGGCACCGAAATCTTTGCCTGGTACCTGAGTGAACCCTTTAGCCACAAGACTGGCCTTATATCGATCGATGGTGTCGTTTGCAAGGTACTTCATACTAAATACCCATTTACACCCAACTGTCCGTTCACTAGCTGGAAGATCGACCAGCTCCCATGTCTAATTCTGTTGTAGGGCATCCATTTATGTTTTCATAGCAGCCACCCATAAAGGATTCTGGAGAGCCTCATGAACGGAGCGAGGAATAGAAACTGAATCAACCTGGCCAAGGAAAGATTTATATTGATTGGAGAGACCCTAAAAAGACACAAACTTGGCAATATGATGATTAGTACTACTCAAAAGCAAGTAACGGGAAATGGGACGCCGTTCAAGAGTAGGGTAATGAGGAAAGATAGGTTCAGATGCCAAGGGAGAAGTAGGGTTACTTGAATCTGAAGAATAATCTGGCAGTGGAGGTGGAGCAAGATGATGCCGATAGTAGACCTGTAATGGGATTGGAGATGAAACAGGTAGTAAGAAGTCACTGGTGTTAGGTGGTAATTTAGTGGTAGACAGAGATATGTCAAGTAGAAGAATAGGGCGTGGAAGCAAAGGAGGATCCAAAGAAGATAACTTCTCAGGAGGTTGCTCTAAGGACGAAGAAGGAGTAGAGAAGAATGGGGTAGTCTCAAGGAAAGTGACATCCATAAAGTGGTGAAAGTGAGTTACAGGATCATAACACCTATATCCTTTAGACATGGAAGAATACCCGAGAAAGATACAACGGATAGCCTTATCGTCTAGCTTAGTGCGGGTAGGGCTACGATTTTGAACAAAATATGTACACCCAAAAACTTGTAGGAGAATAGGGAAGAGAATAGTATTTGGCAGTAGAATGTGCAAAGGTGTTTGACCTTAGAGGACACGACTAGGTGTACAATTTATTATGTATGTAGCAGTGAGGATAGCCATGTGCCAAAAATGTTTCAGGATATTCATACCACGTAAAAGACACCGAACCATATATATAATGTGGTGGTTCTTTCGTTCTGCCACACCATTTTGTTCAGGTGTATAAGGACAAGTAAGTTGCTGAATAATGTCTCTCTTATTAAGTTCGGCTCGAAAATCATTGGTTAAGTATTCCCTACCATTATCAGACCTAATATTACGAACAATAGTGTGAAATTAGGTTTTCACCATTTGAAGGAAGTGAATGAAATGAGTGAAGTCTTCAGATTTTTTCTTCATCAGGTAGACCCAAGTACAACGACTATAATCATCTATAAAAGTTACATAGTAACGATGTTGAGAGAGGGTCGTGATAGAAGAGGGTCCCCAAATATCAGAGTGGACAAGGTCAAAGATACAGGGAGCTCGATACATTCGAGGAATATATGTAGTACGAGTATGTTTTGACAATTCACAAGTCACACATTTGAACTTAGAATCCTTGCATGCTTTATTAAAAGACGGAAATAACCAACATAAATATTGAAAATTTGTATGTCCTAAACGAGCATGCCACAAATCTAGGTTTTAAAGAGATTCAACAGAAGTACCAAAAATAGAAGACACGGAGGCGTGCAGACTAGACGAGGGTATAGTAGAAATTGAAGGTTCACCAAAATAGTAAAGTCCATCGTGCTCATATCATTTGCCAAGAATCTTCTTCAAAGTCAGGTCCTGCAAGAAACAATGATTGGGTAAGAAAACAACTGCACAGTTGAGACTCTTGGTAAGACGGCTAACAAATAACATATTATAAGCAAATTTAGGGACATAGTAGATGGAGTGAAGAGTAATATTTGAGGATAAACGTGCATCTCCCTGACAACGGATATGAATAGAAGTTCCGTCGGCAATTCGAACTGATTGATTTATAGAAGTGACAGAAGAGGAAAATATGGAAAGCTCACCAGTCATATGGTTATTGGCCCCAGAATCCAAAATCCAAGATGGTTGGCCTAACTTACTATGAAGAGCGGTAAGAGTACCGGTAGCAAGGGTAGTCGTGGGGCCAAACGTGAAGTTAGACCCAAATGTAGTCGAAGCTGAGCAATTTGAGCCTGAAGTTGACTGTAATCTGGCGGAGCCAGAGTTGATTCTAAGGGCATAAAAGTAGGAGCCATAGATGCAATATTCTAAAGATAATAGCTTCAAAATAAAAATAGTGATAATATCACTATTGTTCCAAAAGAACAAATAAGACACTGATATTTAGCAAATAAAATACAGCTGATATTTAGTAAATAAAAAAAGGCTAATACTTAGCAAAGAAGAGAATGACACGAAGACAAGGCAGATGAAGGCAGATAACAACAGTGACGATAAAAGGTAGCCGGACACTCGGATACCTCGAAGAGAGACAACAATGTAGAGAAAGAACACCAACCACGCGGGACCAGCTGGTCACTTTTGATAATAATCTTATTCAAAAAATGCACAAGTGCTTGCCTCGGGTAGAGATTTTTACATTAAACAAACAAAAAATTATTGTGGTGTCCCCATGTTATCTTCTGATTTTCATCATTCCCAGAATGCATAACTTTAACTCAAATATAAATGAACAAGAAATAGCTGGATTTTTTTAAATTTTTTTTTTTATTTTAGGGGAAAAGAATGGGGACCGCGTGCTTTTTCATGTAACTGAGTCTACCAATGTTGACTTTAACCCCATAAGAAACGTGCAAGAAATGGCTAGAATGTTTGTAGGGAAAAAAATTGGGGACCGCTTGCTTTATCATGAAAAAGAACCTACCAATGTTGACTTTAACCCCATAAGAAATGAACAAGAAATGGCTGGAAGCAATAGGGACAATGTGCAACTTGAAATGGCTGAAAATTTTTTGAAGGAAAAAAAATGGCGACTGCGAGCATTATTATTATTATTTTTTATCATGAAGACGACGAGATTTGGTGGCGTCGGAGAGCAGCTATGGTGGCGACGTCAGAGATGGTGTCGGAGATCTGCTTCTGACGGCGTCAAAGATCTGTTGACGGTGGCGTCGAAGATTTGCTCCCTAAGCCGCGACTGAGATAAGTTTGTTTGTGAAGAAAATCTAAAGGAGATGAATAGTAGATAGCTGAAGGATGACGATGAACAGTAACTTTTTTTTTGTATGTGTGTGTGTTTTCCTCTAACATTTTGGCTTTTGATACCAAAAAGGATATAAGACTGAAAAAGTATAATACAAGAATCTCATCTTCATGTTTTGTGTTTAGATATCTTATAGAATGTAAAACAATAGGGTTTAAATAGACAAACTAAACTACAATTGTCAAACATAATAAATGCATCAAACTGCTCAAGAATCACATTGCTCAAGATCTGGTGAGGCACACTGCTCAAGAAATCTTCTTCTTTACAGATATTTCAACAAATACTAATGCTATTTCAGCAATGCAAATTTCTGACTCATCTGATTCTATGTGGTATATTGATACAGGAGCTAGTCATCCTATGACCTCAGATGAAAATCGTGTTTCCAATAAGCAACCATATAATGGTACTGATCGTGTCTTAGTTGGAAATGGCGTTGGGTTGCCTATCTCTCAAACTGGTATCACTTCTATTCTTTTATCTCATGGCTCCATTTTACATTCTAATGTACTGGTTGTTCCCTCAATTGCCAAACAACTTCTATCTGTTGCTTAGTTCACAAAGGAACATGACTGCTACTTTATTTTCACTCCATCTGACTATTGTATTAAGGATATTAAGACAGGCAGAACTCTTCACCAAGGCACGATTGAGGGAGCTCTTTATGCTCTTCGTCAACCTTTCAAGTTCAGTTTCACAGCAAATAAAGTATCCTCCGAGGTTTGGCTTGCTCGCTTGGGGCACCCATCCATTCGAACCTTTCAGCAACTTCGCAAATTAGATCCAATAACTGTTTCCCCTGCTTCAACATCACTGTGCGGCAGTTGTCAATTACGCAAGAGTCACCGGCTGTCCTTTGAGAATCATGTATTATGTTCTTCAACTGTACTCCATATTATTCATTGCGATGTATGGGGTCCAGCCCCGACAAATTCAATTGAAGGCTTTCAGTATTATCTCATTTTAATAGATGATTTTACTCGTTATGCATGGTATTTTCCACTTGTTCGTAAATCAGATGTTACAACTGTCTTTCCGCAATTTATCTCCATGGCTGAAAATTTGTGGTACTAAAACAAAAATTATCCAGAGTGATGGTGAGGGTGAATTCATTGCTTATAATCTCCAATATATTTTAAAGAACAAGGTATTATTCATCAAATGTCATGTCCCGGAACCCCAGAATAGAATGGAATAGCGGAACGTAAACAATGACATCTGGTTGAAACTGGGCTAACTATGCTCACCTACAGTAAGTTGCCTCGTGCGATTTGGAACTTTGCCTTCTCAACAACAATCTATCTAATCAACAGGATGCTTACACCATTATTGGGTAACAAATCTCCTTATGAGTTTCTCTATGGGAAAATTCCAGATTATTCATTTTTAAGGGTACTTGGCTTGCTTTGTTATCCGTGCTTAAGTCCATTTGGCCGTTCCAAACTGGATTATAAGAGTTGTCGCTGCATATTTCTTGGCTATAGCCCATGTCACAAAGGATATAAATGCTTCAATCTTCGTACATATAAAGTGTTCATATCTCGGCATGTTGTATTTGATGAAGCTAATTTTCCTGCTCTGTCGTCTATCTCTAATACTCCATCTTTGCAGCAACAGGTCACGACATTCACAAAGACTCCATTTCCTATTTCCTGCCTTAATGATATTTTGGCACAACAAGGACCATTTGCTCGCTCTTCAACTCAATTGCATTCATCAATGCCAAATAATACTCTGCATGCAAGTGTCAAAATTGAACCATTCACCCAATCTCCAATCACTCATGAGTCACAACCCTTATTGGATGACTTACGTTTAAGCCAAGCAGACCAAGAACAATTGCATTCTCATAATGCTCAGCCAACGTCTCCTATATCCAATGCTCTAGCAAGAACTCATCACATGATCATTACCAGGAATTGAATATGGATGGTACTAGACGTCCTAAAGCTCTATTTGCTACACGCTATCCTTTACCTGCTTGTTTTCTCGCTGCCGATCAACAACTACCTGCAGAGCCTACCTTTTATACCCAAGCAAATAAGGACTCAAATTGGCGTGCGGCAATGATCGAGGAATTCAATTCTTTGCTTAAAAACAAAACTTGGATGCTGGTTCCTCTAACAAATGACACGAACATCATCGGATGCAAATGGGTATATCATGTTAAACAAAATTCAGATGGTTCTCTCGAGCGCTACAAGGCCTGTCTTGTGGCCAAAGGTTATACTCAGCAGCCTGGGCGGGATTACGGGGACACCTTCAGTCCCGTTGTTCGTCCAGGTACCACTAGATTAATCATTACTTTGGCACTTTCTCATGGGTGGTCCCTTCGCCAATTGGATGTTCGAAATGCATTCCTCCACCGTGACTTAGCCGAGACAGTTTACATGGCACAACCTCGGGGCTTTATTGATCCTATTCACCCGAACTATGTGTGCAAACTCTCAAAGTCTTTATATGGCCTTAAGCAGGCTTCGCGAGCGTGGTACCACAAGTTCAGCACTCATTTAATCTCTTGTGGATTCACAAACTCACACCATGATGCCTCATTGTTTTACAGACAATCATCCAATCATATCCTCATCTTGCTCATATATGTCAATGATATAATCCTAACTGGCAGCTCTTTTACTCATGTCACTGAATTTATTACTTCGTTATCGAGTACGTTTGACATGAAGGACTTGGGGTCGCTTCATTATTTCCTCGGCATGGAAGCTACTCCTCACGAAAATGGTCTTCTGCTCACCCAAACAAAATATGCTGCTCAACTTCTACACCAATATGGCTTAGAGGGCGTTAAACCCATCGCAACTCCGTTAGCTCCCACACCACTCAATTCCACGGATGGCAATCTTTTGGCTGACCCTACCGAGTTTTGTCGATTAGTAGGAGCTTTGCAATATTTGACGATGACTCGCCCAGACCTCTCCTATGCAGTCAATAGTTACTGATGATTCGAGCAAGGTTAAGAAGACTATCTATGTATTTACTAAATTGTCGAAGCTTGGGAGGCAGGGTAATAAGAACGTTATTCGAACAGCGGGCTGTGGTAAATGGCATGGACATACGGCGCCAAAAGATATTGTGAAAGGGAAAACGAAAACCAAAGTAGGCTCTAAAAGGATGTTCACGTTTAAGTCGACTAAGAAATATTTTGAATTAAAAGGGCATTGGATTATGCATGAATATTCTCTTTTGGATGATGGCTTGATAGGCATTGGAAGCACGGACTATGTTGTTTGCAGAATTACAAAGGACGAATCGAAAAACTTCAAGAAACAAGAAAATTCTGAAATCATACTTGTATCAGAAGCTGATACTCAAGATTTGGGCAAGAAAAAGTCGAGAGAGGAGATTTATATTCCCCAAGAAGAGAAGACACCACGATGGAGTTTTCCGGGTGAGCATCATGTTACAATTGGTGTCGATACAGATATGGTACAAGGAAATCTTTGGGCTACGGCATCATTCGGAGTGGACTCGACCATGTCTATAGAACAGTTGCCTCAATTGCCTTGGTACGCTAATAATGGGTCACAAGCAGAGGCAGAGGTACACATGAACAATGGAGTAATGGAAGCTGCAAACGAAACTGCCACCAGCCCATGGAAGAATCGATTCAAAACGATATGGTGAATGTTGATGCTTCTGCAGTGAATTCTTACGTGCCTGAGGACCTACAGCATCCTATTGCAGATCCTGCAGAGAATATTGATACTTCTGCAGCAAATCCTATTATGCCTCAAGGCCTCCAGCATTCTGAAAGATTGCAAGATGATGATGATGATGATATGGACATATATGCGTCCAACTTGCAAGACATATTATTAGCAGATAGCGCTGCGGAGCTTGATAGCAATACGAAGGCTGATCATATTTCAAATGGAATTGCCACCAGCTCCATGGAAGAAGCGGTTCAAAACAATGCGGAGCATATTGACGCTTCTGCAGCAAATCTTGAGTTCCTCCGAGACATAGAGAGTTCTACTGTAGAATATGAACGTTTGCAAGAGAATGATGAAGAAAATATGTCCTTTATGAATGGCATATTTTTAGGAGATATCCCTGAGGCAGATTCTTTTTAGCTCGGCAGAGCTTCACACTTCAAATTTTATGCCAGAATCGTTTCGGTATTCATTGGAGCCCAGTTGCTGATAAAGAACGATCTGTCCACAGCTTGTTGATGTGCTTCAAATTGTCAAGCTTCTTAAGGAACAATCAGTGATGAAGAAAGGAAGACTTGTAATTTGTAACAGATCTTTGATAGTATATAAATTTTCGATGTAAATTATAGAACTACGTCCAGCTGCTTCTAAATACAAAAGCTATTTTTGTTCAAGACACAAGGTCGGTTCTGAAACTTATCTTCGTTGTAAATACTATCCTTATGGTAAATTTTTTTGACTAGTATTTGTATAAGACACAAGGTTGGTTTTGAAGTCAATCCTCGTTGTAAATACTATATTGCTTTAAATTTTGAACTGGTGACAATAAAATTAATGCAGTTCTTTATTCAATCAGTTTCTATCGCATTTGGTTTACTATCCTTATCATATGTAATTATGTTGTGAATATTGTCCTCTCATTACCGTTCGAGGATTGCTTTTGGTTTTCACCTTTATACCCTTTAAATTCTGATAGGTTATTATAATACAATTGGTTAGGTATACGGTTAAATTCTGGATATTCATAACAATAGTAAGCAGCTAATTAAGTAGTCTGAAAACTATCAATGCTGCAGTTGAAATCTGCAATGGTTTCAACTGTTAGAAATCATATGAGGTGCCAATGTAACAGACATCAAACTTTTGATCATTGATGAAAAATTCTAGATGCTCTACTTTGGATTGAAAGTAGAGTGGAAATTTTAGATGTTACTTTTTAATATCTCTTACATTTTTTGGATCTGGCTTGCAATGGATTGGTGATGCAGTGAAAACCAAGTTGCTCCACGGGCAAAACAGTGGAAGATTATCCATTTGTTTCAGAACCTGATTGACAAAATTTGCATATCAGCCACACACAAAAACTCTGCTTTTGGGCCTAAATTAGTTAAATTATTTTATTTGAACTAAGGACTAAAAATTAAACTTTTGTTGGATTAGGCTTTTTAGTAATTATTTGACCCCAAGCCAATAAGTGTATTTCTAACCTAGAGTAGCCTATAAACTCTCTCAAGTTGTAGCCTAAATACATTCAGTTATTATGCCTAAGCCTTGAACATTTTTCACAACCTTGGATTTTATCACTATTTACATTCTTGTTCATGTGAAAGTCTTGGATATCTTGAAGTTTAGTGATTAATTCTTCTTAGAGGTAAGTGGTCTAATCCTCACCTTTGTAAGTTTCTATATTTTTGTCCTATTACGATTATGATTTATAGAATTATTTGAAATTATTTGGTTTCAGAAATTTATTATGTATACTTTAAAATTTTCCACAAGCATTGTTATTTTATGGCAAACAAACGAAGCCTAAATTTTAATGATATCCTTAAGAACTAAAATGCTCAATTTAATAGAGGTGCAATATCTACAAAATTGACAATAGATCCAAATGGGATGTTGATAGGAAGGGGGTAAGCCTTATGCATACTGGACTATCAACAATATAGCAAGAGTAGTAATAGTTTTCAATGCAATCTTACTAAGAGACTAGGTTTTCGATTTTTAGAACCAATGACCCACAATGGTATAAGGATATTGTTTACCAAAGTATTATCAATCAATAGCATTGACTAAAACAAAATCACTTATTGCCATCCATCTATCATTTTTATGAATAACTAAACAATCATTTTTAGATAAATCTCAGAAATACAACTACCGCACACTAAGAAAGATGACCTTCCTACGATGAAAAGTGCAAAATTAAGGCTTCGTTTGTTTGTCGTAAAATAACTTGCTAAGGGAAAATGTTCACCTGAAAAATATTTTCCTGAAAAATGTTTTATGATGTTTGGTTGTCACACTGAAAAATATTTCTGGTTTTTGGTTGTCACACTAGAAAATATTTTATGGTGTTTGGTTGTGACACTGGAAAATATTTTAAAGTCTTTGGTTGTTATTAGAAAATACCTTTCAGTGAATTCTTTTTTACAAAACGAATGAATTTTATTCTTAGAGAAATGTTTACAAAAAAAAAATGAATGAATTTTATTATTACAAAAATATTAGTAAATAAAAAAATTGTAAATAGAATTTAAGAAACAGAAAGAAGAACTAATTCATCTAAAAAAATTAAAGTATGAAAGTTGCCATATACAATAATAAGCCCGTAAAACACATACAAGCATCTATAATGATATAAATTAGATCTTAACTAATTTAAGTATCATACTACAAAGGGTCGTAATATTACCAACATACATAATAGTTCAAGCATATCCATAATAACATAATCATATCCACTATAGTTGAAGCAAATCATCCAAAATATAATACATAGCCTAACATTAAACATATCAACCATAGTTTTTGACAAAAACAATATCCATCATAGTTAAAGCAAATCATCCATAATATTATACATTAATAATATTAAACATTCATGGACTTTCATCAACTATGGTTCTGAATGAAATTGAAGATCTAAAGCCTTCGAAGTTCACTGTTTTGGCCATAAAAGCTTTAGCTTGCAACTCCCGCTCCACAAGATAGTCAAATACTGATGCAAGAGTGATGTCATCAAAGCCTTCAGTTTTCATAACCTCTATATAAAGATCAGTTACAATAAGTTCACTTTGGCTCAGCCTGTCAATTACATTAGCTAGTTGCCCAAGTTTCTCTGCTATTAGCTCAAAAGCTGGATCTTCCACATTTCAGCGTCTCTTGCGATGAGACCTTGTACTCGAAGGACGAGCAGAAGAAGATGTGTCCATCATCTTGTTCATGCTCACTTCCACATCAAAATCATCAATTGGTGTGGAGTCAACTTCAATAGCTTCTTCCAAGTTGATGTCAGTGAAGGACTTTGCAAAGTTGCCCGTCGCCATATCCTTGCCAACTACCAAAGTCATCGCATCATACTTCTTAATCTCCATGTTCTAGTATTTTTCATGATTTGGATGAGCCTGTAATGAAAATAAAAGTACGAAGCAAACATCAAGAAACATAAATATATATAGAGTTTTATATAAAGGGTCGAAATATTACTGCCACTACAACTTCATACACATGTTTGTCACATGTGATCATCTTCATGCTGTCATCCCAACCGAAGCCACTTTTTGCTTTGAGTTGTGTAATTATCTTCCATTCTTTTTTGATAGTCCTCAAATGATTTTCAACATGAATAACTTGACAATCAACATCGAATTTATCAACAATTGCTTTGGCAACATTTACAAAGCTTTCGGTCTTGAAAGTGGATAAAGGTTTGTTTCCCTTCATTGCGTCCTTAACCAATAATTCCATAAGTGTGTGGGACATTGGCTTTGACCACCGAATTGTTTAGCTTTACCCTTTCCATCCTTTGATGTATTCATGACTACATACAAACATTTAAGGTTGAGGTAAAATAAATAATCAACCAACCAATCCAATTTATAACAAACCATAACAATCTATAGTAAAAAACCATAATAGTCATGCACTTGACCAATAATCCAATTCATCCAATTCATAATTAAACATAATAGTCCATAATAAACATCAATTCATAACAAACCATAGAAAAAATCTAACAAACTAGTCAATACAACAATATCCAAGAAGAACATTACATAATAGTAAATAATCTGATATATGACAACTCATGCATTAATTATCTAATGTATTGTTGTAATCATTCCACATCACCGTTGCTATCATTTCTCTTCTTGCCAACCATTCTCGGTTTTCTTCCCTCTCCTGTCTTTGACTTAATGTAGGCCTACGACTTTCTGTGCGAACATTTTCTTCAAATTCATCCATTATGAAATCATGTGGATCAATGACCATTACGAGGTTATAAAGGATGCAACTTCCCAAAACAACGTCAACTTGTGTTTGGTATCACCAATGTGATTGAGCATCAATTACACGAAAGCGTTTCTTCAATATTCCAAACCTGCATTCAATGGCAGTCCTCAACGAGGAGTGAACGAGGAGTGACGAAGGTTAAATAACTCCTCATTTTCAGGTGGATGTTCACTAAATTCCGTAAGACGATATCTGACACCACGATAAAGGGAAATGATTCCATTACGGATGCCATATCTAGCATCACCCAAGTAATACTTGCCTACAATTAAATAGGAAATTGTGTAATTATTTCCAATTTCATATGTATATATATACGCACACACGATTACAAGTCTATTTCTAATACTTTCAGGAATCTTAAGACCGCCTTGCCTCAATAGTGCATCAGTCAATACACGTGAGTCATGTGCACTTCCTTCCCAACCAGCAAAAACATAAGTGAATCTTAAATCAAAAGTGATGGCTGCCAATACATTTTGTATTGTTCCATCTTTACGACCACGAAATTTGCCTTGAAATTCAAATGGGACATTTGCATCAACAAGAGTTCCATCTATTGCTCCCACACAATCCTATTGATAAACATTTCTAATCAAATTTTTAAGAAGATTAATGTAAAAGGAAAATGTCATTTTTAATAAACATAAAACTTACCTTAAAAAATGGATAAAATCTTGTGTTGTTTGCAATTTGGGAAGGTGTTGAAAGCTCTGGGTCTTTTATGACATATTTGTACAACTTTAAAATTGCAGTCAACACAATCTTAAAGTATCGATGGACAGTCTCCACTGATCGGTAAAATCTTCTACTAATAACCCAAAACCTAAGATTGTGTCCTAATATTTGTAGGAACATCATAACTTGTTCCTTAACAGACAAATTTATAGTTGGCCGCAATAAATTATTTATAGTTAGAAGATCACAAAGTTTATTAAAAACTATAGGTTTCATACAAATTTGCTCAACACAATGAGTGTCAGAGCGACACAATATACTGTTCATATAAAAATCTCTCTCATACTCTGCATGTAATCAAGGTTGTCTACGTACAAACTATTTACGCTTAAGTTTTCTTAAATAGACATAACAATAGAGCTAGAGCAATTGCAACCATATATATGCTCATCACACGAATTTTTTTCCTGTGATCCATAGAAGCTTTCTGTAGCTGCATAATAATATATAATAATGACAACTATTACTACACAGTCTAATAAAAATCAATAAAGAGTTAGTTTTACAACATAGATGTAACTAATTGCAATATACAGTGAAAGAGCCTTTAGAGAATATTTCAGAAACAGAGCTATTAAAATCATAATTGAAGCACATACTCCATGGCATAAGCCAGTCTTAACTAGGTACCATTATTTGGATATCTCATTTAACATACTGTATGAGCCATCAAATAGAGCAAAGTACAGCTAACACGGTCACCAGTTTCGATAAAGTAAAACAATATTGCACGAAAAGAAGAAAAACAATCATGTCAAAATGCAAATTGCAACAAGCACAAAGTAACAAGAAAATACACATTCTAGTTCCTTAAAAAGCAAATCAAAACAAACAATGTAAACAAGATCCATCTTCATAAGATCAAATTTCCATTATCATAATCATTTCACTAACTTCAACAACAAAACAGAAAATTAACAACCTTTGCAAAAACAAAAATTGAAAAAAAAAAACACAAATGAGCAAATCATTATATATTTGAATGTGCTAAGAAAGATTCCATTCTCATACCTTATTGAAACTCTACACCAACTTTCAAACCACAAATCTCAAAAATTCCATAACCACACCAAAATCAAACTCTAATAGTAAAAAAAAGAGCTCTAACACCACATTTTCAAGACACCCAAATCAACACATACATCAAAATCGCAAATTATTGAACTTGCAATCTTTAACTTTCACTTAAATCAACAAATGTGATTCACCAAATCCAACCTAAGATGGTGCCTGTTGACAACACCACAATCAGTTGTGTCTTTCACCAGCACAAAAAAATAAATATATATGCTTGTGAAAAAGAAAAAGAAAAAACAACAAAAAAGTAAAAAAAAAAAAACATGGATTGCAAGACAATATTGTTAACTAACCAAAAAAAAATCATAAATAAAAAAAATATGATTGTGAAAGCTATGAACATTGGCATCTTTTAAGAAGAAAAAAAAAAGAAATCAGAAATATATAGAGACAATGTTGTGAAATTTATAAAATAATAACAATAAATAAATAAAAAAACATACCTTGATCTAGATCTGATGTTGTGGTAGGAGAAGGTGAGAGAGAGAGAAGAGAGAGACGGTGAAGGCAAAAGCTTTAGCAGCCGCACTTTTTTATGAGATGAAAGAGAAAACGGTAGGTAAAAAGTGAATGCACAACTGATGTAAAATATTTTCTTCTCCCATTTTACACCCATTTTAACTACAACTTTTCCTTTGACTGAAAATATTTTACCATTGACTATATTTTTCGTCCTACCAAACACCGTAAAATGTTTTATGTGGAAAACATTTTACGGTAAAATATTTTATGGCAAACAAATGGAGCCTAAATGAAAATTTTAAAATCACAATTATATATATGCTACAAGCAATCATAGCATCTAATTCTACCATCACGTAGTGGAATAACTTCTTCCAAAGTCTCAAACCAACCTAAGAAATTAAAACTCATAAGTCTAAGTGAAATAATCAATTTATTCCTAACTAAGAAATCCAAAAGAGTTGTATTAGCTATTCATCAAGGTTGTCTCAGCCCCAAGCCAAAACCAAAGTCTATCATTACCTTTTACAAATAAATTTTTTTTTTACAAAATAAGAAACAAATCTCAGTAAGTGGTAATCTCCCAAAAAAAATCTTGGGATCTTTAAAATATTCTTATATGTTAGATAGTCATATTATCATAGTTCATATATTCGAAAACGATGAAGTTCATGGAAAAATAATAATTTTTCATGTATAGAATAATAAAAGTTCATGTCAAACCAAATTCATATGCCAATAATTCCTAATGCCAGAAACCATAGTCAAATGAATCCAATATTCAAGTTTAAGTAAGCATTTATCCTCTGCCATCGAGTAAAAAATATTGGCAATTATCCTCCTGCATAGAGTTGGAAGTATTAGACTTTAGCAATAATTGAGAAAAATATGTAACTCTTGTGGAGTTTGCATACAACAACAACTACCATGCCAGTATTCAGATGTCACCATTTGAGGTCCTATATGGAAGAAAATGTAGAACACCACTCTATTGGGACCTAGGTGAAAGAAAGATATTAGGCCCACAACTTGTAGAAGAGGTCGAAGATAAGATCAAAATGATTCACAAGAGATTGAAGGTAACCCAAGATAGACAAAAATGTTGGGTCGACAAAAGAAGGAAAGATTTAGAATTTCAAGTCGGAG
This sequence comes from Ehretia macrophylla, assembly GCA_037974665.1. Taxonomy (NCBI): domain Eukaryota; kingdom Viridiplantae; phylum Streptophyta; class Magnoliopsida; order Boraginales; family Ehretiaceae; genus Ehretia; species Ehretia macrophylla. The sequence continues at coordinate 63,604,286 of CM075773.1, forward strand.
ATCACGTCTTCTTGAAAGTATCACCCACCAAAGGGGTAGTGAGATTTGGAAAGCAAGGAAAGTTAAATGCTCATTTTATCGGACCATTTCAGATATTGGAGAAATTAATCCCATTGGCTTATAGACTTGCTCTACCACCTTCCTTGGTCGGCATTCATGATGTATTTCATGTGTCGCAGCTCAGAAAATATGTATACGATCCTAGTCACGTACTTCAAGATGAGCAGTTTCACATTAATAAAGATCTTACTTTTAAGGATAAACCCATTGGCATTGTAGATCGCAAAGATCAAGTGTTGAGACACCGCACCATTCCTTTCGTGAAGATTCAATGGCAAGGTCAAACATCAAGAGAAGCTACATGGAAGCCCGAGCATGAAACAATAACAAAGTACCCTTTCCTCTTCACTGATCAAGGTAAGTTTCGAGGATGAAACTTTCTTTAAGGGTGGGAAGATGTAACACCCCTCACGTGGGTGGCAGAACAAAAAAAAAAAGGATGGGTCAACTTTGCACCCATGTCCACTCATGAGAATATTTCAGCTTTGCAGTAGACATGGGCAACTTTTCAGCTTTACACCCATGTCCACACATGGGTGAATTGTGAAAACCCATGCTCAGAATTTTAAGAACTACACCACCCTTTAGCTTATAAATATGCAAACAGTCAATAACGAGAAGAGTTTATTGCTCATATATCGCAACAATTCTACAGTAACCAATTTCCAAACACAGTCGTATAAATTTTACGGTGCAACGAGAAGCGAAAATCAATTGTGAAGGTCAACGTAATAGGTAAGAAAATCTAAGAATTTTTTCTCTCTGGTTCAGATATGTTCATGATTAGACTACAAATTATTTTGTAGTATTAACGATATTTAGTACTATATATGAATTATTCTTACTAGGATTGTGAAGCTTGTGGGAAAACATTACAATCTCGTATCGTAGACTTTTATTCATTGCTTCTAGTTGAGGTAAATGAAATTCATCTATCTTCCTCCAAATATTTTCTATGCTCATCTTAATTTTTAGATCCAAGATTTGTTCCCTCTCATGTTATATCATTCAGTTAGTATAAGTTTAATCCGAAAGTGAATTTGATATTTCATTCGTTAAGATCTCTTATTGTTGGTTTTCCCTTTAAGGATTCCCCCGGACTTCGAGTTATTTAATGATTAAGTTCATATGGAATTTTCAAATAAAATTATTATTATTTTGGATTTTTTTCTATTAAAAGGACCAAATTTAAGATATTATATAATTGTTAGACTTTGTACTTTTGGTTGTCCTTTTCATCTTTTATTATATATTCGAACATGAGTTTGGTTGAAACTATTGAAATTAAAAGATAGATTTTAAATTATTGAAATCAAAGATAGATTTAAAAAAAAAAACATGAAATTCACTTAGTGACTAACGTCTCTGGTCAGTCAATGAGAGACGTTAATATTTTATCGATATCGATTTTTAATTATTATTTATATAAATATATATTTCGGACATTGTATACTTTATTTATTTTATAAGAAAGTCAAAAGTAGCATTTAAAGAGTCTGTGTTGTTATTCTATACATTTTAGTTGTAGAATTAAATTACATTCAATACGTAAATAAAACTCACGTTATTTAATCGTATTATGATTTTGTCTCTAAGTCAGGATAAATCCTTAGGAACTCTACCGTATTGTTTGATCACCGTCCAAAAGCTTCTCAGTCCTCGTTAACTTCACACGTGTTCTTTTATTTATGATTTTCTATATCATGAAAATTTTCTTATTGTTGTGTTACTTTAGTTGTACCGATACTGTTACGGTACCACGGTACAGGAACTGTAACTGTACCGTTTTAGCGAGTACTAATACCACCACTATATGAATTAGGCGCAAATTTATTACTGAAGCGACACTGCACTGGTTAAATGCAGTCACAACTATTTCTATATATTTTGTTTATGAGTCGTGTTAGTGACTATTCCCTTCTGTTCCACTAAATATATTGGCCTGTCAATTATTAACCAACTATTATAAGTATAACATATGTTGTAAAATTTGTGAATTCCAGTCAGAAATTTCCTGACTCAATCCCCAAGTTGTATTTTTGTTGTGGATTGAATTCCCTTACTGAGCTTTTGTTCGCTCATTACTTTTGTCTCTGCCTGCTTTCTTTGCAGTTAAAACATAATAAGCACTATATATGTGAGCAGGGTAGAGACACCCGAGCACGATGATTTAGTGACATGAAATTTACTTTATTGAATGTTATTAGAATCTGGATTGGAACTTTATTTGTGAGATTTGGGTTTGATTGTATTAATTTTGAGGATCTGTTCTTTATGACTATTTGGAGATTTGGTTTGTAATCGAATACGTATGTTTTGATTGGAAGTCTTTAAATATTTATGGTTTAGTGGCTCTGATTTGAGTGTTTAATAGATGTGCACCTAGCGAGCTTTAGGAATCTTATCCTTTTAGTACGCGGCATGTCACGTGCCGAGACAGTGTACAAGTGTTTAATTTCGGGGCGTGACAATTTGTATCCTCAAAAACTTGAAGGCCCGTAGCAGAAACTCCAAGATTAGCAAGAAATCAGTTGGCTAGTTACCTTATCTAAAAATGTGAGAGATCGTGGCTTTACATTCTTTAACGAGTTTTCTAGCTACTTCTATTTCATAACATATATCCTATGACCTTTTTTTTTTTTTTGCTAATTTAGCAAGTGATTCCATTAAGCTCAACAAAACTCATTACATCATGACAAAGAAACCATGGCACCAAACCACACTAGTCATTCACAAGTTGGTAGCCATCAATATTCCAAAAAGTATAAATACGTGTATTAGTTATATTTCTCTTATATTTATGTACATTCCTGATTCTATACTTTACAACGAACGTAATTTTCTCAAAAAGACGCTCTTCATTAAGAGAAACCTGGCCATGAAGCCTTTTGTTTCTTTTAGTCCAAAGAAAATAAATTGTAGCCGAGAACAGATATTTAAGAACTAGTGATTGGAGCTGATCACACTTACAAACTTCAATCAGGCACTCAAGAACATTATTCTAAACAATTGGGAGTCAAGAACTACAAGAGTACCTCAGACCCTTAAGTTAAATCCTCTTCGAGAAGCTACAGGAAAAGAAAATATGATCTCTAGATTCATCTAATTCGCCACACAACAGGGATCTAGAATTTTCTTGCAAACCCCAGCTATTAAGTCGTTGTTTAGTAGGAAGACGATCCAAAATAGTAACCTAAGCAATAAAACTATGACAAGGAATTTGTTGTTTAAACCAAACTAGATGGTACCAAGGGACAGAGTTACCTCAAGCTCGAATGCCATCCCAAGTATGGTACAAGCTGAATTTACCGTAAAGGCTCAAAGTCCAAATCAGTTTGTCCCTTCTGGTAACCTCTAGAATAGAGGACTGGGCTTGTCTAACAATGGAATCAATCTCAACATTCGGAGAGAAGGATCTTGGCAGCATACAAACATCAGTGATTGACAAATCAATACTGATACCAAACTCAAGTACAACATCAAAAGAGAATCTATCAAGCAAAATACCATCTTCATGCCAAAGATCTTTCCTAAAAAAAGTATTAACTCCATTGCCAAGTCTATGCCGAACAAGAGGTCTTGCAATATTTCTAACACTCAGGAGCTTTCTCCACCCCCAAGCCACATTGACAGGGGTATCAATATCCTAAAATCTTTTGCCCTTAAGAAGAATAGATCTTACCCAATGAGACCAAACAAAATTCGACTCATGTAATAAGGCCCAAACTTGTTTCAGCAGAAGAGAAGTATTTAATTCTTCAAGCTGACGGTTTCCAAGTCCCCCTTCCTTAAAAGGTTTCGCAATTGATATCCAAGCAACTTTAGCACGAGCCTGGCTAGCGGCATCCCCGTTCCAAAGAAAATGAGCAAATTTACTCTCTACATCTTTAAGAGTACCAATCGGCAATATCAAAATGTTAGACAAAAAAGAATGGATCCCAATTAGAACTGATTTAATAAGTTGAAGGCACCCAGTATATGAAAGAGATCTAGCAGCCCAGTGATTGATTCTACTCAACACTTTATCCACAAGTTCTCTGCAGGACTGAATACCAAGTCTACCTGTGATTAAAGGGAGACCAAGGTACATAATCGGCAAAGAACCCTCCTCAAACTCAAGAATCTGCAGAATCTGATTCTTAAGCTGATCTCTACAATCCGCAAGAAATATGTTGCTCTTGCAAGGATTCATTTGTAAACCAGACATCCGATAGAAGAGCCTGAGTGAAACTTTGATACAAGACACAAATTGAACATCAGGTTTGGAAAATATGAGCAGATCATCAACAAACATAAAGTGGTTCAACTTGAGTTTATGACAACTTGGGTAAAATAAAAACCCCATTTTGAGAGCAACTTTGGAGAGGATACGAGACAAGATTTCCAAACCAATAACAAAATGGTAGGGGGATAAAGGGTCCCCCTACCTAAAACCTTCGGCTCCCTTGAAGAATCCCTCAAGTTCACCATTAACCACAATTGAGTACCTTGGAGAGGAAATGCATACTTCAATAAGCTGAACAAAAAAGGCTGGGAATTTCTATTTGAACCCCAATCTTCATTGGAGGGTGAGATGATGCTGAAAGCAGGAGGATCACAAATATTTTTCGCTTCAATACTGGCTCATTTCCTATCAGATACTTGGGAGTGCCTCCTATACATGGTAGACTTCTCAACAGTCACTGCAAACAACTTGTTAATCGCATCACTAATAGAATTGAAAAGTGGTCAACAAGCAATTTCTCATATGCGGGCCGTCTCTAAATTGTGAAGTCAATTCTTAGCAATGTTCACTCTTTCTGGCCCCGTATGTTCATCCTCCCTAAAGGATGTCTCAAAGCTATTGAACAGGTTCTTGTTTCTTTCTCTGGTCCGGTTCAAACAATCTTGGGAAAAAAGCCAAAGTTACGTGGAGTGAGGTCTGTAAAAACATATGAGGGAGGCTTGGGATTGCCAAGGCTCCAAGATACCAATCAAGCAGCCATCTTAAGGTATCTTTGGATGCTATATACTAAACAGAAATCTATTAAATCTATGTGGGGTCGGTGGATCTATTCAAACTACATCTGCGACACAAATATTTGGGATGCTCTTTTGCCCAATCGCCCGACTTGGTCATGGAGGAAATTTCTCCAGTTATGACCACTGGCTAAAAATTGTATCATGCATAGGGTTGGTAACGGTTGCAATACACTTTTCTAGAAAGACCATTGGCACCCTTTGGGAATTCTAATTGATGTGTTTGGGGAACATGTTATTCAAGAGGCTAGCTATGACATTAACTCTCTGGTTAAAGACTTCATTTCAGAAGGTCACTCATCTTGGTCGAAGAAATCCTCTATCTTTTAGGTAATTTCTCAATACATTGGTGATTTACAACCTGACCTCAACAGAGAAGATCGTTGCATTTGGATCAACTCCCCCAATGGGGAGTACAAAATGAGATGGTCATTGGATCTTATCAAACCAGAATATAGCTTGGTCATTTGGAACAAATCTATCTGGTTTAAATAGGCAATACCTAAACATTCATTTTGTACATGACCCTATTGGTTGGATAAGCTCCCTACTAAACAGCGGCTTTTGTCTTGGGGATTGTCCTTGGATCCCCTTTGTGTTCTTTGTTGGGCCTACATTGAGGATAGGGATCACCTCTTTGGTTTATGCTCATTCAGTCACCGAATCTAGAGAAGATGGTGGAATCTAACCAAAGGCCCTCCTAATATTAACAATTGGAGCTCGATTGTTGAATGGTTTGATCATATTGCAGCAACTTCCACTTTTCAATCTACTATTATTTCTTTGGATCCTTTGTTTTCCATTTATGGAAAGAAAGAAATAGACGTGTTTACACTGGAGAAGCTCTATCCGAGGAAGACAACTTCAAGCATATTGTTTTTGATGTTAGGACTAAAATGTACAAGATTAAGAAAGTTAGATATTCTCTGTTGAACCAAGTCATCTGTAGGGCTTGGAATGTTGATGACCATATTTTTTGGTAATTGTTTTTTGGATTCTGTAGTTTTTTTTTATCATTAATTTATACCCACTTCTTTTTAGCAAAAAAAAAATGATGCCAAGTATAGGAATTTGGGCTTTTACTCCTCTAGAATTATCTGGCATGTGAGGAGACTCATAGCACAACTGTTTCAAACAATCTTTTAAAGATATAGCAATGGAAGGGAGACTTAAATCTGGTAGTCTCCTTCTATTGTTCTTATGAAAGACCATCTTCCTGTGTGCCTAAAAATGTGAAGTTGAGAAAACCAGCTGTTGGCTTTTACAAGCTCAACATTGATGGTAATGTTCATGGTCCTGAAGGAATGGCAGGAGGTGAGGGAATTCTTTGTGACTGTAAGAAGGACCTTATATTTGGTTTCTTTGTTCACTTGGGCCAGCAAAATACTTTTAAAATTGAAATTTTGGCTCTTATAAATGTAAAGGCTTATCACATAAGAGATTTCTCTTTATCTCTAATTACTGATTGTGTTGGCATAATTTGTTGTTATCTTCAGTTATACTTGTACATATCAAATACGTTTTCTACTTCTTGTAAACTTCTCTGTAATTGCAACCTTAAATAGTCAATGAAAGCACTGTATGTTCCGGGCAAAAAATCATTTCTTACATGGTATACAGAGCTAAGGGATTTTTTTTTACAAACTCTTCTTCTCTTGCTACTCTAATACACCCTCCTGCACTGCGAACCCAAAAATTAATACACCCATTTTTCCTCGACGTCTTTGCCCGTCGTTAAGAGCATTCCCCAAGAACTTTCCCCTAAACTTGGTACTGATAACTTTATCCTATAGAAGACGCAAGTTTATCCCGTTCTTCGTTGTCATGGCTTGTTGGGTTTCATTGATGGATCAATTCCTAAACCTTATACTCCTGCTTCTGAAGTGATTCAATGGATACGTCTCGATCAAATGGTTCTCGGGTGGCTGTTGGTTTCCCTTTCTAATTCAAAATTATCTTAGGTGGTTGATAAAGTCACAGCTTGCGATGTTTGGACTACTTTGGAGCTTCTCTACGGTTCACAATCCAGAGCAAGAATCCAACAAATAAAGACTGAACTTCAGTCTCTATGTAAAGCATCTTGATCAATTCATGCCTACATACAACATGCCAAGTTGTTGTCTCTTATTCTCGCAAGTGCTCGTTGTAAAGTTGCCGACGACGATCTTGTGTTATGGATTCTTTAGGGCTTAGGTTCTGATTTTGATCCAATAGTTGTTGCTGTGAACTCCAAACCTGATAGCCCCACGTTCGCTGAAGTGTGTGGTCTTCTTATGGGTTTTGAAATTCGCTTGCAGTCTTCTTCATCCCTTGTCTCCAAATTTGTTGCTCTTATCGTTGTACCTGCTCATGAATCAAATGACTCTCCATGCCAAATCTTTCCTCAACGTGGTTTATTTTTATCTGGACGTCAAGGGGGCGTGACAATTGTGGTCGAGGGCGAGGACGAGGACTCCAGCCAACTAATTTCTAATTCAGGCTCTTCACATGCCATCTGTTATCGGTGTAGTTATCCCTATCACAAGGCCAACAACTGCTGGGCTCCAGACGATACAATTAATGCTAATAAAAAAGGATATAAGACTGAAAAAGTATAATACAAGAATCTCATCTTCATATTTTGTGTTTCGATATCTTATAAAATGTAATACAATAGGGTTTAAATAGACAAACTAAACTACAATTTTCAACCATAATAAATGCATCACACTGCTCAAGAATCACATTGCTCAAGATCTGGTGAGGCACACTGCTCAATTAATCTTCTTCTTTACAGATATTTCAATAAATACTAATGCTATTTTGGCAATACAAATTTCTGACTCATCTGATTTTGTATGGTATATTGATACAGGAGCTAGTCATCACATGACCTCATATGAAAATCGTGTTTCCAATAAGCAACCATATAATGGTACTAATCGTGTCTTAATTGGAAATGGCGTTGGGTTGCCTATCTCTCAAACTGGTATCACTTCTATTCCTTTATCTCATGGCTCTATTTTACATTCTAATGTACTAGTTGTTCCCTCAATTGCCAAACAACTTCTATCTACTGCTTAGTTCACAAAGGAACATGACTGCTACTTTATTTTCACTCCATCTGACTATTGTATTAAGGATATTAAGACAGGCAGAACTCTTCACTAAGGCACGATTAAGGGAGCTCTTTATGCTCTTCGTCAACCTTTCAAGTTCAGTTTCACAGCAAATAAAGTATCCCCCGAGGTTTGGCTTGCTCGCTTGAGGCACCCATCCATTCGAACCTTTTAGCAACTTTGTAAATTAGATCCAATAACTGTTTCCCCTGCTTCAACTTCACCGTGCGGCAGTTGTCAATTACGCAAGAGTCACCGGTTGTCCTTTGAGAATCATGTATTATGTTCTTCAACTATACTCCATATTATTGATTGCGATGTATGGGGTCCAGCCTCGACAAATTCAATTGAAGGCTTTCAGTATTATCTCATTTTAATAGATGATTTTACTCGTTATGCATGGTATTTTCCACTTGTTCGTAAATTAGATGTTACAACTGTCTTTCTGCAATTTATCTCCATGGTTGAAAATCTGTGGTACTAAAACAGAAATTATCCAGAGTGATGGTGGGGGTGAATTCATTGCTAATAATCTCCAATTATATTTTAAAGAACGAGGTATTATTCATCAAATGTCATGTCCCGAAACCCCAGAACAGAATGGAATAGCGGAACGTAAACAATGACATCTGGTTAAAATTGGGCTAACTATGCTCGCCTACAGTAAGTTGCCTCGTGCGTTTTGGAACTTTGCCTTCTCAACAACAATCTATCTAATCAACAGGATGCTTACACCATTATTGGGTAACAAATCTCCTTATGAGTTTCTCTATGGGAAAATTCCAGATTATTCATTTTTAAGGGTACTTGGCTTGCTTTGTTATCCGTGCTTAAGTCCATTTGGCCGTTCCAAACTAGATTATAAGAGTTGTCGTTGCATATTTCTTGGCTATAGCCCATGTCACAAAGGATATAAATGCTTCAATCTTCGTACATATAAAGTGTTCATATCTCGGCATGTTGTATTTGATGAAGCTAATTTTCCTTCTCTGTCGTCTATCTCTAATACTCCATCTTTGCAGCAATAGGTCACGACATTCACAAACACTCCATTTCCTATTTCCTACCTTAATGATATTTTGGCACAACAAGGACCATTTGCTCGCTCTTCAACTCAATTGCATTCATCAATGCCAAATAATACTCTGCATGCAAGTGTCAAAATTGAACCATTCACCCAATCTCCAATCACTCATGAGTCACAACCCTTATTGGATGACTCACGTTTAAGCCAAGCAGACCAAGAACAATTGCATTCTCATAATGCTCAGCCAACGTCTCCTATATCCAATGCTCTAGCAAGAACTCATCACATGATCATTACCAGGAATTGAATATGGATGGTACTAGACGTCCTAAAGCTCTATTTGCTACACGCTATCCTTTACCTGCTTGTTTTCTCGCTGCCGATCAGCAACTACTTGCAGAGCCTACCTTTTATACCCAAGCAAATAAGGGCTCAAATTGGCGTGCGGCAATGATCGAAGAATTCAATTCTTTGCTTAAAAACAAAACTTGGATGCTGTAAAGCTCATTTGAAATCAAAAGGCAACAACAACTTTTGTTGCTTTGTTGACAAAAGAAAAAAGCAGCAGACAAAGAAGATAAAAGCAATGGAAAAAGAAAGAAAAAGTTTGTGCACCAAAGTTTGGCTGCAAAAGTTAGGCACATGCGATTGAAAATCGTTTTCACATTGTTGTGTTGCTTTAATTTTGGGTATGGAATGAGCCTATAAATAGAGGCTCATTCCTCACCATTTTGCATCAACAAAACATTCTAAATCAGAGAGAAAAATAAGCTTTCTCTTGACTATTTTTTTCTTCTTTTGTTGTTCTATATTTATGAGTGAGAGTTGGTTTCTCTTATTATTTGAGAGAGTGATATTGTTCTCTTCTTATATTGAGAAGGTTATTATAAAATACTCCACATCATAGTGAAATCCTCCATTACTTGCCCGTGGTTTTTTCCTCGATTTGTTTGAGGGTTTTCTACGTAAATCTTGTGTCTCTACTTTCTCTGTTCTCATTCATATTTTAGCTGTGTGATACTACTTGTCCCCGATCATTCCGCTACGCCTATACCTAATAGTGGTATCAGAGCCACTGGTTACGGGTCACTGGTATACATACGGGGTTGCTGTTAACGGTTATTATTCACGCATACGATATAGTACTATTCATCTATACGGTATCGATACTATTTTCGTATACGGTTTTGGTACTATTCATATAAATAGTACTATTTACAGTGAAATAGTGGGAGCCGGTTCAAGTTACGAAGCAGATCGTCATTAATACTATGGTGGCAAAATTTGAAATTGAGAAGTTCAACGGGAGAAATTTTTCCCTATGAAAATTAAAGATGAAGGCAATCTTCAGAAAGGAGAATTGCTTGGCAGCAATTGGAGATAGACCAGTGGAGGTGACAGACGACAAGTGGAAAGAGATGGATGACAACGCTATGGCTAATCTGTACATGGCATTGACAGATTCGGTATTATCAAGTGTTGAGGAAAAGAAGTCAACAAAAGAAATTTGGGATTCACTGACCAAACTGTATGAGATTAAGTCACTTCACAACAAGATTTTCTTGAAGATGAGACTTTACACCCTTCGGATGAGTGAGTCCACATCGGTGACAGATCACTTCAATACCTTAAATACGTTATTCTCTCAATTGACTGCAATTGGGCAAAAAATAGCGGAGCTTGAACGTGCAAAAATTCTACTTCAAAGTATACCTGATTCGTATGATCAACTCATCATTAGTTACACTAACAATGTTCTTTCAGATTTTGTTATCTTTGATGATGTTGCAGCCACTGTTCTAGAAGAAGAATCTAGGCGCAAAAGTAAGGAAGACAGAATCGAAAGTTCACAACAAGCAGAGGCAATATCCATAGTGAGAGGCAGATCAACGGAACGTGGCTTTAGTGGGAGCAACAACCATGGTAGATCAAAATCAAAGAGTAGAAAGAATATCGAATGCTACAACTGTGGCAAGAAAGGGCACTTCAAGAAGGATTGTTGGAGCAACAAAAAGAATCCTGATGTGATAAATTCTCAGGGATGTATGGCGACTATACCAGATGATGGAGATATTTTATACAACGAAGCAGCAATTCTAACAAAAGGTAGAAAAGAGCTCACTGATGCTTGGATAATGGATTCGGGAGCAACATGGCATATGACCTCTCGCAGAGAATGGTTCCACATCTATGAACCTGTCTTTGGAGGATCTGTGTACATGGGTAATGATCATACCTTAGAGATTGTTGGCATCGGTACTGCCAAAATTAAATTGTATGATGGTACCATTCGCACCATTCAAGGGGTACAACACGTGAAGGGCTTGAAGAAGAACCTAGTATCCATTGGACAATTAGATGACCTTGGCTGCAAGACCCATATCGAGGATGGGATCATGAAGGTCGTCAAAGGAGCGCTTGTGGTGATCAAGGCAGAAAAGATCGGGGTAAATCTATACATGCTTTTGGGAGATACGTTGCAGGAGGCAGATGTATCAGTTGTATCAACCGGTCAAGAAGAATTAACTATAATGTGGTATCGCAGATTGGGCCACATGATAGAACGAGGCTTGAAGATTCTCGCTGAAAGTATAATCTCCTACCCAGGCTCAAGATAGTAAACTTATCTTTCTGTGAGCACTGTGTTACCAGTAAGCAGCATAGATTGAAATTTGGAAGATCTACTGCCAGAAGCAAACACATTCTAGACTTGATCCATTCAGATGTTTGGAAATCACCAGTTTTGTCCCTAGGAGGAGCCAAATACTTTGTATCATTTATTGATGATTACTCCAGGAAACTGTGGGTGTATCCAATCAAGAACAAGTCAGATATGTTTCCAATATTCAAAAATTTCAAAGCGCTGGTGGAACTTGAATCTAGGAAAAGGATCAAGTGTTTGAGGACAGACAATGGAGGAGAATACACTGACGGGAGCTTCCTGGCATTTTGCAAGCAAAAGGGTATTCAGAGGCAATTTACTGTTGCACATACACCTCAACAAAATAGTGTAGCAGAGCGGATGAACAGAACTCTTCTTGAAAGAATGAGAGCTATGTTGGAAACTGCAGTCTAGCCAAATCATTTTGGGCAGAAGCAGCTAGAACTGCCTGTTACGTGATAAACCGGTCACCGTCAACTGCAATTGGGTTGAAGACACCAATGGAAATGTGGACCGAAAAATCCGCAGATTATTCTACCTTGCACATATTTGGGTGTCCGGCATATGTGATGTATAGTTCCCAAGAAAGAACAAAGCTAGATCCAAAATCCAGAAAATGTGTATTCTTGGGAAATGTTGATGGTGTTAAGGGGTATCGCTTGTGGGATTCCACTGCCCATAAGGTTGTCATCAGCAGAGATGTGATATTTGCATAAGATAAATTGCAAAGTGAAGACGACAGCAACACTTCAAAAGAGACTGCTACAATACAAATTTAAGATAAGTCAGAACAAGGAGATATTTTTTTTGAAGCTGCACCGGAGCACGAGGAACAAGAACCAGATGATGTTAAGGTTACAGAAGTCTGACGTTCATTGCATCAGAAAACAAGACCAACTTGGCATTTAGATTTTGTCATGACGAGTAATGCTGCAAATTGTCTTCTAACGGAGGATGGAGAGACATCTACCTTTCACGAGGCTAATAAAAGCCCCGATGTTGCCCTGTGGATGACAACAATGCAGGAAAAAATTGAAGATTTACATAGAAACAAGACATGGGAGCTTGTTCCACTACCACTTAGACGGAAAGCCATTGGTAACAAATGGGTCTACAAGATCAAGCGAGATGGTAATGACCAAGTGGAGCGATATCGTGCAAGACTGGTGGTGAAAGGATATGCTCAGAAAGAAGGAATTGATTTCAACGAGATATTTTTTCCTGTGGTAAGACTTACAACTATCAGAGTAGTGTTGGCCATGTGTGTTGTGTTAGACTTACTTCTAGAACAGTTAGATGTAAAGACGGATTTTCTTCATGGTGAGCTTGAAGAAGAGATTTACATGCTTCAACCAGAAGGTTTTGTTGAGAAAGGAAACGAAAACTTGGTTTGCAGGTTGACCAAATCTCTGCCCAGTTTAAAGCAGGAGCCAATGTGTTGGTACAAGAGATTTGATTCCTTCGTGATTAGCCTCGGGTACAACAGACTCAATTCAGACTGTTGTACGTACTACAAGAAGTTTGGCGATGATGATTTTATCATTCTGCTGTTGTACATGGACGACATGTTGGTAGCAGATCCCAACAAAGATCGGGTCCAAGAACTGAAGGCACAGTTGGCTGGGGAGTTTGATATGAAGGATTTGGGACCAGCAAATAAGATTTTAGGGATACAAATTCACCGAGACAGAGAAGGCATGAAAATATGGATTTTCTAGAAGAATTACTTGAAGAAAATCTTGCGGCGCTTTAATATGCAAGATTGTAAGAAAATCTGGACCCCGCTTCCTGTCAATTACAAATTATCCTCAAGTATGTGCCCTAGCACTGAAATGGAAAAGATATAAATGTCTCGAGTACCGTTTGCATCAGCAGTGGGAAGTCTCATGTTCGCTATGATATGCACGAGATCAGATATTGCTCAAGCAGTTGGTGCGGTCAGTCGGTTCATGGCAAATCCTGGTAGAGAGCATTGAAATGCTGTTACGAGGATCCTACGATACATCAAAGGGACCTCGGATGTTGCATTATGTTTTGAAGGATCAGAATTTACTGTCAAGGGTTTTGTTGATTCGAATTTTACAGCTAATGCCGATAAATGGAAGTCCACTACAGGCTATGTGTTTACAATTACAGGCGGCGTGGTAAGCTGGATATCTAAATTACAGACTATTGTGGCCCTATCTACAACAGAGGCTGAATACATAGCAGCTACACAAGCCTGTAAAGAAGCAATCTAGATTAAACGGTTAATGGAGGAACTCGGGCACAAACAAGAGAAAATTCCCTTTTTTTGTGATAGTCAGAGTGCCTTGTACATTGCAAGGAATCCAGCATTTCATTCCAGGACGAAACACATAGGTGGTCAATATCACTTTGTTTGAGAAGTAGTGGAGGAAGGGAGTATGGATATGCAAAAGATTCACACCAACGAGAACCTAGCAGATGTCATGACAAAGTCAATCAACGTTGACAAGTTTGTTTGGAGTAGATCCTCTTATGGCTTAACCAAGACGTAAGCAACATGGAACTGGCAAGACTGGGGAGATTTGAAGCATGATTCAAATGAGCTTTAAGTGGGAGATTGTTGAGCTGTAAAGCTCATTTGAAATCAAAAGGCAACAACAACTTTTGTTGCTTTGTTGACAAAAGAGAAAAGCAGCTGACAAATAAGCAAAAGCAATGGAAAAAGAAAGAAAAATTTTGTGCAGCAAAGTTTGGCTGCAAAAGTTAGGCACATGCAATTGAAAATCGTTTTCACACTGCTGCGTTGCTTTGATTTCGGGTATGGAATGAGCCTATAAATAGAGGCTTATTTCTCACCATTTTTGCATCAACAAAACATTCCAAATCAGAGAGAAAATAAGCTTTCTCCTGAGTATTTTTTTCCTCTTTTGTTGTTCTATATTTGTGAGTGAGAGTTGGTTTCTCTTATTATTTGAGAGAGTGATATTGTTCTCTCCTTATATTAGAGAGAAGGTTATTGTAAAATACTCCACATCATAGTGAAATCCTCCATTACTTGCCCGTGGTTTTTTCCTCGATTTGTTTTAGGGTTTTCCACGTAAATCTTGTATCTCTATTTTCTCTGTTCTCATTCATATTTTAGCTGCGTGATACTGCTTGTCCCCGACCATTCCGCTACGCCGATACCCAACATAAACAAAATTCAGATGGTTCTCTCGAGTGCTACAAGGCCTGTCTTGTGGCCAAAGGTTATACTCAGCAGCATGGGCGGGATTACAGGGAAATCTTCAGTCCCGTTGTTTGTCCAGGTACCATTAAATTAATCATTACTTTGGCACTTTCTCATGGGTAGTCCTTTCGCTAATTGGATGTTCGAAATGCATTCCTCCACGGTGACTTAGCCGAGATAGTTTACATGGCACAACCTCAGGGCTTTATTGATCCTATTCACCCGAACTATGTGTGCAAACTCTCAAAGTCTTTATATGGCCTTAAGCAGGCTCCGTGAGCATGGTACCACAAGTTCAGCACTCATTTAATCTCTTATGGATTCACAAACTCACACCATGATGCCTCATTGTTTTACAGACAATCATCCAATCATATCATCATCTTGCTCATATATGTCGATGATATAATCCTAACTGGCAGCTCTTTTACTCATGTCACTGAATTTATTACTTCGTTATCGGGTACGTTTGACATGAAGGACTTGGGGTCGCTTCATTATTTCCTCGGCATGGAAGCTATTCCTCACAAAAATGGTCTTCTGCTCACCCAAAAAAAATATGCTGCTCAACTTCTATACCAATATGGCTTAGAGGGCGTTAAACCCATCGCAACTCTGCTAGCTCCCATACCACTCAATTCCATGGATGGCAATCTTTTGGCTGACCCTACCGAGTTTTGTCGATTAGTAGGAGCTTTGCAATATTTGATGATGACTCGCTCAGACCTCTCCTATGCAGTCAATAGCGTGTGCCAATACATGCATGTACCACGTGAACCTCATCCTGTGGCTGTAAAACGCATACTGAGATATGTCAAGCACACTTTCACCCATGGTCTTCTTTTTCGCCTATGTACAACAATGCATTTTATTGGTTATAGTGATGCTGACTGGGCTGGATGTGTTGAGACGTGTCGTTCAACTTCTGGGTATGCGATATTTTTTGGGTCGAATTTAGTTGCCTGGGGATCAAAGAAACAAACTACTGTGTCTCGTTCCAGTGCCGAAGCAGAGTATAGAGCTTTGGCCTTTTTTAGTTTGGAGTTATTGTGGTTCCTTCAAGTGGCTCAATTCCTTCAAGTGCCTGTTACCACTCCAACAACCATTTTTTGTGATAATGTTAGCACTATATACATGGCTTCCAATCAAGTTCTACACCAACGAAGTAAGCACATAGAATTGGACATTCACTTCATCCGTAACAAGGTGAATGATGGTACGTTCAAATTGCAATATGTCTGCACAAAGGACCAGCCTGCTGACTTGTTTACAAAGGCGTTCTATCATCATTGATTTGAGCAACTTTGAGACAAGCTTCCGGTCGTGTCTCCACCATCAGCTTGCGAGGGGGTATAAAGGCTTATCACAAAATAGATTTCTCTTCATCTCTAATTACTGATTGTGCTGGCATAACTTCTTGTTATCTTCAGTTACACTTGTACATATCAAATATGTTTCCTTCTTCTTGTAAACTTCTCTGTAATTGCAACCTTAAATAGTCAATGAAAGCACTGTATGTTCAAGGCGGAAAATCATTTCTTACAATAAAAGTTTTACAGTTTAGCCAAGAAGAAATTAATCAGAGATAGGACTTTGAAAGACTCTGAAATGTTTATAATTAACAAACCGCCCATGTAATAATTTGAGTCCTTGTGTGAGTAGAGTGTTTCCTAATGCATTATACTAGATTGCATCACAAGTTACAGTTATACTAGTATATATATGTATGCCAATCTAGCTAGCCGCACAATATTGATCATTACAAAACCTAGTTAAGATTGTGAGTTATTGCAGTATTAAAGACATCAAGAGAGTGATTTGTGAGATTTGTTGGTGATAATATAGGAATAGTAAAGATGAGCAGCAGTAGTATTCATATTCCTGAAGGTTTTCTATTCATGCCTTCGGATCAAGAATTGCTTCTATCATTCCTGAGGAGAAGGCTTTTGAGGCAGCCATTGCCTTGGGAGAGGATCGTTGAAAGAGACCTTTACGGGGAGAAAGCAAATCCTTGGGATTTGTTTACCGAGAATGATCCTTGGAACATCCTAGTTACTGATGATGACGATGATTCACAAACTCACACCATGATGCCTCATTGTTTTACAGACAATCATCCAATCATATCCTCATCTTGCTCATATATGTCGATGATATAATCCTAACTGGCAGCTCTTTTACTCATGTCACTGAATTTATTACTTCGTTATCGAGTACGTTTGACATGAAGGACTTGGGGTCGCTTCATTATTTCCTCGGCATGGAAGCTACTCCTCACGAAAATGGCCTTCTGCTCACCCAAACAAAATATGCTGCTCAACTTCTACACCAATATGGCTTAGAGGGCGTTAAACCCATCGCAACTCCGTTAGCTCCCACACCACTCAATTCCACGGATGGCAATCTTTTGGCTGACCCTACCGAGTTTTGTCGATTAGTAGGAGCTTTGCAATATTTGACGATGACTCGCCCAGACCTCTCCTATGCAGTCAATAGTTACTGATGATTCGAGCAAGGTTAAGAAGACTATCTATGTATTTACAAAATTGTCGAAGCTTGGGAGGCAGGGTAATAAGAACGTTATTCGAACAGCGGGCTGTGATAAATGGCATGGACATACGACGCCAAAAGATATTGTGAAAGGGAAAACGAAAACCAAAGTAGGCTCTAAAAGGATGTTCACGTTTAAGTCGACTAAGAAAGATTTTGATGGAAAAGGGCATTGGATTATGCATGAATATTCTCTTTCGGATGATGGCTTGATAGGCATTGGAAGCACGGACTATGTTGTTTGCAGAATTACAAAGGACGAATCGAAAAACTTTCAAGAAACAAGAAAATTCTGAAATCATACTTGTATCAGAAGCTGATACTCAAGATTTGGGCAAGAGAAAGTCGAGAGAGGAGATTTATATTCCCCAAGAAGAGAAGACACCACGATGGAGTTTTCCGGGTGAGCATCTTGTTACAATTGGTGTCGATACAGATATGGTACAAGGAAATCTTTGGGCTAAGGCATCATTCGGAGTGGACTCGACCATGTCTATAGAACAGTTGCCTCAATTGCCTTGGTACGCTAATAATGGGTCACAAGCAGAGGCAGAGGTACACATGAACAATGGAGTAATGGAAGCTGCAAACGAAACTGCCACCAGACCCATGGAAGAATTGATTCAAAACGATATGGTGAATGTTGATGCTTCTGCAATGAATTCTTACGTGCCTGAGGACCTACAGCATCCTATTGCAGATCCTGCAGAGAATATTGATACTTCTGCAGCAAATCCTATTATGCCTCAAGGCGTCCAGCATTCTGAAAGATTGCAAGATGATGATGATGATGATATGGACATATATGCGTCCAACTTGCAAGACATATTATTAGCAGATAGCGCTGCGGAGCTTGATAGCAATACGAAGGCTGATCATATTTCAAATGGAATTGCCACCAGCTCCATGGAAGAAGCGGTTCAAAACAATGCGGAGCATATTGACGCTTCTGCAGCAAATCTTGAGTTCCTCCGAGACATAGAGAGTTCTACTGTAGAATATGAACGTTTGCAAGAGAATGATGAAGAAAATATGTCCTTTATGAATGGCATATTTTTAGGAGATATCCCTGAGGCAGATTCTTTTTAGCTCGGCAGAGCTTCACACTTCAAATTTCATGCCAGAATTGTTTCGCGATTCATTGGAGCCCAGTTGCTGATAAAGATCGATCTGTCCACAACTTTTTGATGTGCTTCAAATTGTCAAGCTTCTTAAGGAACAATCAGTGATGAAGAAAGTAAGACTTGTAATTTGTAATAGATCTTTGATAGTATATAAATTTTCGATGTAAATTGTAGAACTACGTGCAGCTTGATCTTTGATATCAATCAGTGTCAAAGTACGTAGGCAGCTTAATTTTAAGGGTCCAGCTGCTACTAAATACAAAAACTAATTTTGTGTATTTCTTCATAAATATTAGAAACTCAGAAAGTTTTGGTTCATAAAATACTTATTTGATCAGTTTTTATTACATTTGGTTTACTCTCCTTACAAATGCAATTGCTTTTAGTTTTCATCCTTTAGACTATATGTGTATTAATGCTTTTGATTTTATGCTTGTTCAAAATGGGAAGATTATAGCTTTTGATTCTATCACCGAAAGCAATAAAAGCTTCAGCAGATATACTCCTACACAAAAAATGCAGAGTATCACAAAAGCTTCCCAATTATCAGCTAGTCTTATTAAAGAACTTGTCTCAGACATAAATAGAGGGGTTACAATTTAAAACGATCTTTTGAGCACGTGAGACCTACTGCAACGTCACATGAGCCCTGCTACAATGCCACATATTATGGTGACGTCTAGCCGTTTGGAGCGTTTTGAAGAAATTTCCTAAATAGAATAGAAATGAAAGCACCACAAATATATTCACTCGTAGCTCAATTGAAAGCATAAAGAGCAGTAGTACATACAAATAGACATTCTTTTAGATGGAAATCACAGTTTCTTTTTTTGGTTTTCATAAAGAGCAGTAGTAAATATGGTGAATGTTGATGCTTCTGCAATGAATTCTTACATGCCCGAGGACCTACAACATTCTATTGCAGATCCAGATGATGACGATATGAGACAATTTGCGTCCAACTTGGCAGACATGTTATCAGCTGATAGCCGTGTGGAGTTTGATAACAGTGCGAAGACCTCCAGCATTCTATTGCAGATTCGAATAACAACTAATAAAAGGGAAATAGTAAGAAGTTTGACATAATGGCACATGATCACTATAATAGTCTAAACGGAAGAACACAGGTAATAAGAGCATACTCTGGATCGGAATCGTGAGAAATAGTTTTTGATCATTTCTCCCAACTTAAAGTCCTAATTCGAATTCTTTTTCTATTAAAAAATATCCTATTTGATAACTTCCATAATCTCCATTACTAATCATTTGTGGATCTTGGTATTCCTAACCATCCACTCAATTTTGTTCAACCTCCCGTTATAATCATACATCTATTACAATAGATAGTAAACCTCCCATATAGTCAACCTTTTGAACCCTCAAAGAAGGCACCTATATCAAAGAATCTTTAACTATATCTTATATTTTCTTAGATTAGTTAAGTTAAAAACCAATCTCACATTAAGAGTAGATGATATAAATAGAATCAAGTAAAAAAAAAAAAATGAGATTCAAAATAGTAATTTAAAAATTCATTATATAACTGAGTTCAAGAGTTTCAGGGATTGATCAAAAGGTCTATATATGATGTTACAAAATAAAATTGGAAATCTTCTTTAGGAAGATGCGAATATAAAGACAACCGTATTCGATGGGTGCATGAAAATGAATATTGATCACGTAATACATTTTTTTCAAATAATTTATTAACGGGTATTTTTGATCTAGACCCCCTCTAAAATAAGAAAGTGTGACTTAGACCCCCTCAACATTAGAAAGTGTGAGAGAGACCCCTTATGTTAGGATTCTATTTGTTTTTCCGTCAAAATGAGATGAAATGTCTTTTATGCCCTTGGCCATTTCTTTCCACTGTTTTCTCTTATTTTCCAATTCTGTTCACCCTACTTTTTCCTCCTCTCCTTTCTTTTCCTTACCTTTTCTCGTTGTTCTATTTCACCCATCTTTCTCATCTTTCCAGGGTACTTTAGATCTCTCTTCATTAACTTTGTTCTTGTTCCCAAACACACACATATATCTATCTATTTTTTTTGCTGGGCACACATATATCTATCTATGGGGTGTGTATATTTGTGGTTGAAGGCTTTATTTTGATCTTCTTTAGTGAGCTTAATTTCATCGACTAAAACGTGAAAAAGGATAATGGATATAAAAAATAAAAAGGACAATGTATATTTAATATGTAACCTTATACGGTTGTGATGGTAGTTTGTGGTGCAAATGCTTTTAGAGTGTTGTGTTTTTTTCCCACTAAAACCAGCTTTAACAAAGAGTAAGCAGAAAGAGTTGAAAGACAGAATAGTAATACAAGAATTTAATCTAACAACAGACTACAATTGAAATACTGTTGAGAGACTGCTGGTGCCCGCTATTGCAGAGCAGTAAGTTTTCTTGGTGTTGGTTTCCTGTGCTCCATCCGCAAGGGTCTGCCCTTCTTTGATGCTTGAGGGAGTGGCATCTCCCGAATATAGCGACTTCTTGCTAATTATTAGATATATATCTGTATGGCTCTAATCGGGTGACTTAATGAAGCATGGTATAGATGATGATTTTGAGTTCTAAGGTATAGATGATTATTTTGGGTTCTAATTGGGTTGTAGTGAGGCATGGTTCAATGAAGATGAGGAGACGTTGGTAATGATAGGATAGATAATTATCTGAAATTGAAGGCGATAAAATTTGGGAATAAGATGGGAGAAGAAGAAGAACAACAAATTAAATATGTTGCACACCATGAAGAAAGAGAAAAGGACGCAGGAAGAAGAAGAATAGCTGATATGTGAAGCAGGTCCGGAAGAAAGAGAAAGGAGCAACAACGAATTTACATTTTTAGCCTTCCTTCTAACGGAAAAATGGACAGACCCCAAACAGAAGGGGTCTATCTCACACTTTTTAATATTGAGGGGGTCTAAGTCACATTTTCTTGTTTTAGAGGGGGTTTAGATCAAAAATACCCATTTATTAACTCATCATTTTTCTATCAGTGATTCAAAAACTCCAAATTAAAGTCATAAAGTTAGATGTAGTGAAGATGAGTCCAATTAGATTTTTAAAGTTACAATAATTACGAAGTACCCTTTTAATGACCAAAATTAATATTTAAATCTTAACTAGCCGATATCTCAAAGATATAATTTTGTGCATATAAGCTTCGGTCCATATCAGTTCATACAAAAGGAGGTTCGACAAATTCATTTTAGATATATCCTAGTTTCAAAAATAAATATTATAAATTAGAAGTTTTATTTTTGATATTCGATTAAGGTAACAGATAATCATATTTCGAATGCAACAATCAGTTTCTTTTGAACAAATGTTGATTTCTGGTACTAAGGCTAATTCTAACGTTTTAACCCTCCATTTAACCATTTTATAAATGTGTCATGAAAATTGCTGGTACAGGTCAGTTTGTGCAGTTGCACGGAAAAGGTCGTAACTTGCTGACTTTAACTCATAATTAGGCACCGTTTGATTCTAAAGTTATCTACACTCGAAGCGCTACGTTTGTGCATAAAAATCAATTGTTTGAAGGTCAATAGCATAGGTAACTGAATTGATTAAATTAAGCTTATATTAGAGAAATTAGAAAATGTCTTAGTTGGATTATTATTTGATATTGTTACTTGGGGTCACTAAGTGGTGAAATTGTTAATGTCTATTGTTGCTAAGTGATATCTAATCATGTAGAATTGTTAGTTGAGCCATTAATGTGAACTTTATTATGTTGGCTATGAATGACACCTACGTGATTACTTGTGAATTATGTAGCTTGAATATTAACCATTTAAAATAATGTTTTGTTGGATAACTTGTGTATTTGGAAGACCTTAATTGTAATTGGATAATAATTCAATCATGTTAGATATTAAAGAGTTATGGATAGCTTGTTTGGTTGTAGGAATATAAAAATGATTAATTTAAAGAATGTTGAATTAATTGTTGATAATCAGGTTGTGTGATGTTGATTGGGGCTTGTATATTAGGTTACTTGATTTTATGCTAGTTGTGTTTGTAACGCCCCGATCCCTCACGAGATCAGGACTCCTATTTATCACGCTATTCTCAACCCAAATCCAAACCCTGGGCACGAAATTTAGGAAAAAACGAACGGAGTTTCCCCTATTTATAGGACTATCTAGAAATCTGTCAACAGTCACATACAAGACCTGAATCACAATCAACTATTCATACAATCTAACTTTCAAGATTCATAAAGCCAACCAGCTCCTCAAGGCATTCCGAGCCTTGGAACCCAATAACATATCACACAAGCATGCAAAATTAAATCCATTGAAGTTCTATCTTTTAAATCCACTTATCATACCACTCTATATTATCATTCAAGCTTTCTTATAATTTGTGTCCAACCAACTAACTAGTTTTCATTGTCCACACACGCATGCACTACTAAGTAATAAAGTAAAACAAATAGAACATATTACAAGCCCACTAGTACCTAATTATCAAACAAAACTAAAACTTTAATATTACATTCCTTGATATAACATAAATACATACATGGGCACAAAGTCTCAAATACAACACAAGCATATCATGATCACATTCTTCCATGTTTTACACACTTATAGAGCAAGCAGGTCACGCAGGAGGCAATCCAATCTTCAGCTTTTCCTGAAATATGTTGAAAAGAGGAATGAGTAACCAAGTTACTCAGTGAGGGAGGTGATGCAACATACCGGGCGTGTATTATGATATGCAATCACAAGAAGTCATATGTATATAATATAAAACAACAAGGCCAAATAGCCAAGTAATTAACCACATTAAAAAGGATACGGTTCCACTCTGTCTTCAATCACGAGCCACGAACCATGAACTTCACGCAATTGCCGGCAAACCCTTACTCCAATAAGTTGGGATACTCCGGATGTATCCCGATCCTACGACCCTTTCTCCTGAGGTAAGTCCATGCCCAGCAGGTGAACCACGCCTCTGGGGTAATGGAGTATGCCTCAGCGAGAAGGGAATAGGCACCATGGTAGTCAAGGGAGCACAGCAAGCCCGATGCCGCCCGTGTTTCTTGACGCTACCATGTCCGAAAAGGTTGCGCAACCCCAAGACAAGTTCACGAGAATCAAGAATATCAAAATCACATAAGAGGGACGACAAATTAAGCCTCCCTCGCAATTAAACACAAATAACACGAGAAAACACAAGATAACGAATAAATAGTACATATAAACTATTTCAATTGCTAATCATACAATCTATAAACAATAAGATAAGTTAAGATGTACAAAAAAAAATGAAGACTCCCTTACCTTTACCAGGTAGCTAATGGATACAAGAACTAGCGTTAGTTTACTTTCAACACCTTGGATTGGCTCAATGGATCAACCCTAGCATGTAATAGAACATATACTTATCACAAAGAATCTCTTAGAGACATTCATAACCAACACAATAAAATCACATTAATGGCTCAACCCCATTTAACTACCAAAAGAAAATCAACTACCAAGCACGTTTTCAACACTTAACATGTAAACTTTCACGGAAGCAAGCTCATTTTCCAACTTTCTAGCAGAAGCTTAACTTTATTCAATCATTTACCTATTCTAATGACCTCCAAATTATCTGATTTTTATGTATAAATGTAGCTCTTCAAGTGTAGTTAATTTTAGGTTCAAACAGTACTCAATTCCGAGTTAAATTCCAAAGGTTATAACCTTTACCGTGCAACTACACATAGCTGGGCAGAACCAGCGATTTTTTTGAGCTACATTTCGGAAATGATGTGATCAGAGGGCTAAAACTTTAGAATTAACCTTAGTCCTAGAAATCAACATTTACTCTAAACTGCCTAATCTAGCTTCTGTACAAATTTCGTTAATTTTAGAACACGTTTACTATGTCAAAAGAGCTTCGAAAGGCAGGGGCAGTGGACTGTCCAAATCAGGGCTTTGCTTGTTTATAAACTTTTCTTGTTGTTTTCTTGCATTTAACTAACTATGATAACACTCTAGCATGTATAACATTCTTGCACTTCATTTAGACATTATTACAAACACTTAAGCTACACCATTAAGTTAGCTTTAGCAAAATCTTCAACTACATCCAAAACACATATATAAACTAGCAACACGAGCATTAGAGGATTCATACATCATTTTTCACACTAAACAACTAACCAATCATGAGTTTCAAGTTTCTTTAACCATTAACTTCAACATAACATAAACCACATAGCAAGATAATTAACTTCAAATATGGCTTCACTAATCCCATATAACCACTTTATGATGCAACTAAATGCCACAAAATCACATTTTTAAGCATGTTAACACAAAAACACCGAAAAATCTCTTTAGTGATTTGAACTACAGCTACATAATCCGATTAACAATTAAGCATCGTAATTACATTTTAAGAGCTTCCTAACACTTCTAAGACCAACTACATCATCAAACATGCCAAACTCAACATTTCGTTTTAAGGTCTTCTTTGCATTTTAAGCTAAATTTCCAATTATAGTCAAGTTATCACCATTTTTATGATACATATAGCATTCTCAAGGGTTATAGCAACTATTTGAAGCCATGCAAAAACCCCAAAATTCGAAGTTACTATTCATGATACTATTCATCTTCTTCCCAAACTCTCCAATATCCATATTCAACAATTCAAAATGCAATCTAACTACAAAAGTTTGCTCTACATACATATTTAAGCATATTTGAAGCAATAAATTAAACTAGAACACAAGAGTTTACTATTCATATTTTTTACTATTCATCATCTTTCTCAACTTACATTTTCAATTTCTAGCCATAAACTTTGCAATCTAACTACAAATTAATGTTCTATGATCACAATAGAAGGTATTTGAAGCATAAACAAGCATAGATAACCAATATATTACTAGATCATAAAAATAAAGTTTGAATTAGAATTTGAAAATATATAATTATAGATGCATTCCCTCACCTTAATGCAAGAGGAAGAAAGCTTAGTAAGGTCCTAGAGAAGTTCCTTGAGCAATCCTAGAAGATTTGGAGCAAGAAATTGAAAGCAAAAATTTTTGAAAGGCAAAATGAAGCTCACGGTTTTCTCTCTTTTTTTTCTGATTTTTGGCTTTGTTTTTAGCACTATTTGGTGAAAAACAAGTTTATAAGGTAAGTCAAAAGGTCAATGGGTCAAATGGGTCAAGCATTGGGTCAAGTTCTTGGAGCATTTGTATCAAATTTTAAGCAAAATGGGTCAAGTAATTTAAGTGGAAAAAGCTGAAAGGTTGCTGGAAAATTTTTACTATTCATTCCGCTCGCTTACGAATTTTTTTCCGTTGCTCCCGATATACTATGCATGTAAATTCAATGGATATATGCATCTAAAATAGCAAGTATTAAGGGAAAAATATGAAATTCAGAAAAGGAAACAGAAAATTTTTATGTTTGAGCTCGGGTTGTAAATAAACATATAATTTTATGCTAGCATTCAAAATAAAACCTAATTAAATGCAAACATGTATTATTCTCTATATGACGGGTTCGGGTTATCACAGTGTTAGCTTTGATTGGGTTGATAAAGTCTATTTGTTTGGATTGGTACATGGCTATGACTTGTGTGAAAATATGTTTATGACTTGAATATTTGATCACCTGAATGTACGGTGCTAGACACCTGAATGTGGCAGAGTAAACCTCCTGAATGTGCCGGAGTATAACTCTTGAATGTACGATTTGTCGAAATACAATTCCTGAATGTACCGGAGGTTATCTCTAAAATGTACCAGAGTTTTACTCTTGATTGAGTCAAGCTTGACTACGTGATATTTGTGCTAATCGATTTAATTGCTATCTTGTTACGTGGACATCTATTGCGTAACTCTCGCTTGGGCCCTTGTTCTTTGGAGAGTTACCTTGGATTGTGATCTTGTGGTTATATCGTGTACTTATCTTGATGTGGTTAATCTCTTCCCTTTGTTATGTGACATTTAATTGTTAATTGTACATTGGTCTCGCATTGTTAATTGTGTTTATGTGGCTATTGTATTTTCTTGCTTATTATTTATTGCTTGATACTAGTTATAGTTTCTCAAATATGCTAATTGGTTTTATTCCCTCGAATAAGTACTTTATCTTGTTAATTGATTTTATGCTTTATATACATTGCACGAAAATGTTTTCGAAAACGTCTCGATTATATGTTTCCTCCCTCACTGGGCATACATATTGTAGTATGCTCATCCTTCTTCTAACCATTTCATGTTTGGAGATTTAGGAAGAGAAGGCCGGAAGATTCCATGAATGAAGTTGTTTTAGCTAGCTGTGTTATTTGTGATCTATGTAAAGCAAATGAAGAATTTGTCTTGTAATGTATTTGTCTCCGGTTAAGCTCTGTGTGTATTATGTTGCACCGTAGAGGATTGTATTTAAATCTCCCAACTGGCATGTAATAACTTTAAAGATTTACCTTATTGTCTAAGTAGCTTGTTTGCTTGTGTGAAATGAGATAAAGAATGATTGAAATATTTAACCTTTAAGTAGGTTGAATAGAGTATAATAGAGTGGTATGATAACCAATCTCCTGACTAGGGAATTCTATAATCTATTGCATGCTTGCTTGTGGACTTTTGTTGTATTGCAAGACTCGGATGGCCTTGAGGAGTTGTTGAATGTGATGAAAATGGAGGATGAGAACTGTTAAAGAGCTTGGTTTATGATTTTGTGAGTTTATATTTTGTGTGCAGATAAACTATTAGCTCTATAAACAGGGGAAACTCCGTCCGTATCCCCTAAAATTTTTGTGCCCGGGTTTGGAATTAGGTTGAGAATAACATGGTTAATAGAAGTTCCAGTCTCGCGAGGGATCGAGGCGTTACACAAAGTCTGTCCTCATCTTTTGGAGTAAAATGCAGCATACCCCCTTATGTTTTGCAAAAGTTGCATAACAAACCCTGCGTTTTCAAAAGTGGCATAGAATCCCTTGTGTTATCTATAATGTTGCATCATAACCCTTCTATACAATTTTTCGTTAAATTTAACAGAGAGTGATACACACACACTTACAATACAACTAAGAATTGCAAAAATTATTAAAACACATGTTCATTGACCAAAATACCCTTATATTGTTTCTAACTTTTTTTTTCACTTATCTTCTTCCTCACCACTACCACATTCCACCACTACATATCTTCACCATAAATAATTTTAGATACTCAATATTAATAATCTTTTAAAAATTCTTATAGCATATATATAATTTTCATCTAGCAATTGAACCTTGAGATTGAGTTTTAAATTAAGTGTGTGTGTGTGTGTATATATATATATATATATCCATCCACGACGGATGGTGTGGCATTACACATTGATATTGGCAAATTTCGTTCTGCTATCACCTGCCATCCACAATGGATGGTTTAGTTAAAAAAGATATAAAATTAAAATAGATTAACTTTTGAATTAAACCCTATTTTTTGCAAAATTTTATGACTTTAAAATGCTTATTGTCTTCGACAAAAAAAATACTTGTTGTCGTGTATTACTTTGATGGATCTTCGAACTAATACATTCGTCAGTCGCTGGTAGAGGTAGTTGCAGGAAGTGGCAGAGGTAGTTGGTGAAGTTGGCTAGACGAATGGCGGAGATGGTAGGTTGTGGTGGCTATTTTATTATAAAGGATATAGATTATTTCGAGCTTTAACAAGACAAAAGATTATTTTCAACCTAATGGTCAAGTTATTCACATGTGTGATGAAGGTTGTGGGTTCAAATCTCTGTAGTGGCAATATATTTTTTAAATTCTACCATTTGGTACGTGGCATTACTTTATTGGTCGGGCTTGAATCTCAAAACGACGTCGTTTGGGTCATCATCTTTAGCGCTGCAGTGTGTTGATCCATGAAAAAACCTTTAAAAATTTATATCTTTCTCAATTCTTGTTCAAATCGCATTAAACTTGAAGCATTAGATTCGTAATTTCAAGTAGAATCAAAAGTGATAAAATTTATATGAATTTGTTTTAATCAAAATTTCGTTAATGTGATGCATTATAGTGAAGAAATTTGAAAAGTTAAATAAAAATACAAACAAAAATTATTTAATGGGGGTAATTTCATCTTTTATAGTTTCTGACAAAACAAATTTAACAGAAGTTCAGATTGGGGAGAGTGTGCAACATTATGGATAACACAGAGGGTTATACGCCACTTTTGAAAATACAAGGTTTATTATACAACTTTTGCAAAACACAAGGGGGTATGATACATTTTACTCCATCTTTTGCAAAGAAAAATATTTTTACAAAATAAGAAACAAATCTCAGTAAGTGGTAACCCCCAAAAAAACTTCTTGGGACCTTTAAAATATTCTTATACGTTAGATAGTCATATTATCATAGTTCATAAATATCATATATTCAAAAATGATGAAGTTCATGCAAAAATCATAAGATTTCATGCCTAGAATCATAAAAGTTCATGTCAAACTAAATTCATATGCCAAGAATTCATAGAGCCAGAAACCAAAGACAAATTCATATGCTATGGTATACATGAGAAAAACAATTACACTAATATAATATGCTATGCTATGGGTTATATAAGGGAAAATTTCACAAATAGTCCCTATTGTTACCCTTTTGTCTCATTTTAGTCCCTATTGTTCCATTTGTCTCAATTTAGTCCCTATTGTTTGCAAAAAAATTTCAATTTGGTCCCTTCCGTCAAATGAGGGTTAAATCTAACAGAAAATTGGTCACGTGCACCGCACGTGACCACGGTCTCAAGGGCAATTTTGGAATATAACAATAAAAGTTCAATTTAGTCCTCAATGTTTTGAAAAAAATTTATTTGGGTCCTCAATGTTTTAAAAAAATTTCAAATAAGTCCTCTATATTTTAAAAATATTTTAAATAAGTCCTCAATATTTTAAAAATATTTCAAATAGGTCCTCAATATTTTAAAAATATTTCAAATAAGTCCTCAATATTTTAAAAATATTTCAAATAAGTCCTCAATGTTTTGAAAGGATTTCAATTAAGTCTTTACTTTGTTCATATTGATGAATGAACATGGTATGAACAAAGTTAGTCAACCCAGCGGTTTTGTGGATGGGTTACAAATGAGTTATGACAGGACTGATGGATATTTTTTGTAACTTTGTTCATATTGATGAATGAACATGCTATGGACAAAGTTAGTCAACCCAATGGTTTTTGTGGATGGGTTACAAATAGGTTATGACATGACTGATGGATATTTTTGCAGATGGATGAGATTATGACAGGATATGTAAAGATGATTTTTGTATATGGATGGGACTATGACAACTAAATGTAATGACTTTAACCATATTTAACGACTTTTTTTTATGACAGGCTATGGGATTATGACAGGCTTTTATGACTGATACTTTGATGATATTATTGTTATGTTTTTTTTGGATTAAGGATGAAGAAATATTATTTTTTCTAATGTTGAGGTGTTTATGATTGTTTTCATAACAGGTATTCAAATGAAAAATGCTAAAGCTCTATAGTTGGTAACGTATATTGTGTCTGTATTCTGCCTATTTGTTTACGTATTCTGACATTCCTAATTTTGGTTTTGACGAATTCGAATTTGGTTTCGTAGACGCTATCTTAGTTATCTATCACTTATTAGTTAAAAGCTAACTCGACTAAATTTTTTGAGCTACATCTATCAAGACAAGTCTATTTCCTCCTTGTTAACCACCCAAACCTTGTGTGTTTAAGAGATGGGGGACCTTAAGGGTTTATTTACAACTTTATAGAACAGTAAGGACTTAATTGAAATCTTTTCAAAGTATTGAGGACTTATTTGAAACATTTTTAAAATATTGAGGACTTATTTGAAACATTTTTAAAACATTGATGACCTATTTGAAATATTTTTAAAACATTGAGGACCTATTTGAAATATTTTTAAAACATTGAGGACTTCTTTGAAATATTTTTAAAACATTGAGGACTTATTTGAAATTTTTTTAAAATATTGAGGACTCAAATGAAACTTTTTCAAAACATTGAGGACTAAATTGAACTTTTATTGTTATATTCCAAAATTGCCCCTGAGACCGTGGTCACGTGCGGTGCACGTGACCAACTTTCTGTTAGATTTAACCCTTATTTGACGGAAAGGACTGAATTGAGATTTTTTTGCAAACAATAGGGACTAAATTGAGACAAATGGAATAATAGGGACTAAACTGAGACAAAAGGGTAACAATAGGGACTATTTGTGAAATTTGCCCGGTTATATAATGCAAAGTATGACAATATAATTAAATATACTAATCAAATGGTGTATATTTAATCCAATCACCATGAGCTATAGCTTTAAATTAATTAACATACAACATAGGAACTAATAATTATAAGAAAGGTACATGTCTTGTCACGCCCCAACTCGACCCCACCTACGATCAGTCAGGACGCAACGGAATTTCGGCGGCATAACGACAGTAAACAGATTTCCGAGGTTCTAAACCAACCTCATTAAACATCATACATCCAGCAACTCCTTAATTCAAACAACAACATACAACACAATCATAATATACTATAAACCATCCTCGTTATACGCCTCCGTTCCAACATAACATACAATACCTCAACCTTATCATACATTTCAAAAATAAGTTGAGACATATTTACAACTTAACCGTAGACAAAAGAAAGCCACTAAGTTAACACCATTTGGATCATCATCTTCCAACATCTATTACAATAAGAACCACAAAGCATATAAAAGTCTATTAAGCTAATATACATGACATTAAACAACATATAATCATGGATAAGACTCGGGAACATATGACTCGTCCACGTAAAGCACATTTTCCACATTCTCCTCTTCAGGAGGCACATACCCGTAATCCGGCTCTGCAACACCTGTAAGCATGCATTAATAGAGAGTGAGCTTATATACATAAGCCCAGTGAGGATCCGATAGATCTCGACAGTATTCACTACGCTCCTTGGATTTAGTCCTTTGAGCAAGTAAACACACAACAACAATAATAATGCTATCATCACATAACAACATAAATAATGCTTTCATCTCATAACAACATAAATACTGCTATCCTCACATAACTATATGACCATTCAATTAAGGATACTCTATTTGGTGTAGCTCCAAACGCCATCACGATCTCAACCGTTCTTCTTATAACTCCCCATTACTCACGCACCCGAGGTACCTCACTATCCCCTTCCCTCCATGACATCTCCGTCATGCGAGCTGGGGGTAGCCTATGGCAGTCATGCCGGTTTCAACCCGACAGCCCGACGCTGCCCGAGAGGTGGCACACACATACCAAGGCTCCATATTCATCAATCATCATGCAAGCATAAATCAATCAATCAATTGGGAGATCAGCAACAAGAGTGCCCGATTCCCGCATTCAATAATAATCAATCAATATCATTTTATCATCATCAATAATCATATCATCATCATCAATAACATCAATAATCAATTAAACAACAAATAACTAAGTTAGATGACAAAGTAGGCCATCCAACCGAACATGCATTAAACACACAATCAAACCTTAGTTTACCCATCAACAACTCACAATTCAATCACTCAAACCACACCCGATCAACTAAGGCTCAATTCAATAATTTAAAGAAAGATAACCTAAACTTCAAATAATCATATCTTACATTCTACTAATCCAAACGACTCCAAATCAATTTCAAACACTCACCCATTCGATCATCTACATTAACCCTCTCGGAAATCCACCATAACACCTCTAAATCATGCCCGATAACCCTAAAACCCTATGACGTCATGGCTGGATTTTCCGGATTTTCACACAAACAATGTAATCAAAAATTCGGCATTACAACAGCGCTAACACGTAATTATCAAGTATTTAGAAATCGACGGCAATCGATTTCGAGCAACGCAACTCAATTAAATCAACTTTGAACATTTTAATCAAAATTAAATACCCGGAAAATAAAAATTATGCTATATCCGACAGAAACTCGTAGTATTAGTATATAATGATCCCTAGCATGCAAGGAGCAATAATCTAACATCAGATTTCAATTCTAACGGTTCAATCTTCATTTATACGCAAAAACACAAAAATGACATTTTGAGATCTAGAATTTTTCTCTCACCTTTGATGTGTTTTGATGCAAGAAATGTGTAGAATGGATGCCAAACAATCAATTTCAAGCTTTGAATCACTCAATTCGGCTTTGAAACGCAAAATCTGTGAGAAAAATGCTTTGAAAATGCCTTTATCTTTCTCCTCCAAGGAGCCACGGTTTTGTGTGTGTTTTTGGAGTGTGTTTTGTGTTGTGTGAGTGTGTGTTGATGACATTATATAATAAAAAGCTTGGTCAATTAAAAAAATGCAAAGTCAAAGTTAGTTTTAATATGTATTTTTGTGTTTTTAATGACTTTAATTGCATTTTAGTGCTCACCAAGTTAAAAATAAATATGCAACCCCCAAGATAGCTCAAGTGGATTAATTTTAGGTGACAAGAAGTTTTACATTCAAAGAATTCCACCCGAGTCGGCTTAAAACTCGATTTTCGCAAAAGTCGGTGTAAAAACCCTAATAAATTCTTAAGCCGATTTTAAAACCGTTTTCATCAAACACAGGTCTATTAAAGTCCGTGGACTAGGTCTAGAAGGGTTAAAAAGACCAGTTTCAAAATTATAGCGGACGTGTTTCGAAAACACTATTCACTAAAAATCGACGATAAAATTTCTGACTCCGTTTTTGATGAAAATTTCATGAATGCACATTTAGCACGTATTAGAAGTATTGACATCAAAATTATAACTTTCTAGGTCCTATAGCACATAAACAGATCATATGCACGCAAAACGAGGTAAAGCACGTAAAACGAGATAAGCAAGAAAGTGGGGTTTCACATTCTCCCCTCCTTAAAACAATTGCGTCCGCGCAATTCTCGAATTGATAGACAATTAAATCCCCAATCGTTACACTTAATAATACTTCTCTTAGTTCTCATTTATCTCTTAGGATGATACCTAACCAAAGACCTCAAAAGAACAAACTCTGTTGACTGCAAGTTGATGATCATAGTTCCAAGACAATCTCCAATTCATAATTCTCTCCTACCTAATATCTTATTGCATATGAAAGAAATCACAACTCCAAAGTCCTAGCATGACACCACTAATTATCAATCATCCCTTACTACACAAAAGAGCTCTATGAACACCCCGAGGGTTTAAAAACTCATTTACGATAACATGAATGATTATTGATCAAGGAAATATCTCAAAAGTGACATTTGTCAGAATATGGCTCTTATGAAATTTACAAGGAAATACGAATATGAAAAATCATATTCGAGCCAACAATCAAGTGAACAGGAGGTCAAACGGGTTAGAGAATCAAGAGGTTAATAGTTTAATAAGAAAGCGTGATAACTAAGATAAGGAATGTCTCAGCACCTATCAGTTAAATAAGTACGAACAAAGGATGATGACGAGTCAACACAGTGCTGAGTATGTTAAAAAAAAAATTCCTGAACAAGTAGATATTTCAATTCTCAATGATTGTTCAAGAAACCAACAAGTAAGTTGTACTTGAGGTGAAATGAAATTAAGAGATAAGAGATGATTAATTCAATAGAAAACATGAGTGGCAAGATAATGAGTATCTCAGCATACAATAACCAAAGAAGTATAAATAAGAAGGGACAATGCTGAGTATATTAAATGAGCAATTACTAGCAAAGTAATGGCTCAGGATTTAATAATAAAACAATATGATTAACAAAGATCAACAAGAATATCAATGATGTACTTAGGTAGAGAGTACATCAAACAAGTGAAATTCGAATAAGTAAAATGGTATACCAAAGGAAAAATTACTTTCAAATGAATAGTAATAGGATGAAATGAAATATTGAAACGAATGGCTAGAGATATAGAATGAAATATAGAAGTCTCAAACCTTAACTCCAATAAGCGACATTGCTATAAGAAGCAAATATGAATGTTAAGAATGGAAACAATGTCAAATGAGTATAGGATCCATTAATCCAATAAGCAAAACTTTTAAGAAATAATTGATATGTTAGAAAAGTGTAACTCTCTCTCAAATAAGTGAGAATAGAGTAGAAGAGAATAATAAGACTGATAGAATTATGAAGCACAAGAAGGGTATCCCACCTACACATTTGAACACCAACGAGTCAAATCCTATAATCTATCTTCCTCCAAAACAAGACACTAAGGAGATCTAGAGAACCTAAAGAGTCATAACAATCACCAAACAAGATAAATCACTCCAAAATTTTTCATTCCGTACCAGACCAATCACTAAACGAGATAAATCACTGATTACCCAACAAGATTAACTAATGAAGACTCCAAAATCTGATAACGCAATACAGATTCATATTAACCCATTATAACACTAGTGAATCCTCAATCAACAATTTAGAAAGTCATACCACCCAGAACTCAAAAGCTTGATGTAGGCAAGTAA
This sequence comes from Ehretia macrophylla, assembly GCA_037974665.1. Taxonomy (NCBI): domain Eukaryota; kingdom Viridiplantae; phylum Streptophyta; class Magnoliopsida; order Boraginales; family Ehretiaceae; genus Ehretia; species Ehretia macrophylla. The sequence goes on from CM075773.1 coordinate 63,639,524, forward strand.
ATGTTCAGCCATCGAAATGCATTCTTATTTCCTCAAATAATTCTATCTCCCAACAATTACATCTTCGAATAAAGTAACTTTAGTCAGGAATCACTCCAATTGTCTCCAAGGTCTAAAGATCAAAACTCCAAAATATCCATTAATAATATAGCAATCCCAAATAGTAGAAATATTCACATGTTATGCCACACTTCATTCCATTCACAAATATACATCACTAATTCCTCAAATAAATTCATTCTAAAATAACCTCAAGAAAGTATAATATGAGTTGAGACTCCAAAAGTGTCTAATCACAGCCTCACGGAAACCTCAACTTATGATTCATCTCCAAGTAATAATAAGTTAAACATGGCAACAAAAGTGATTATAATCATCAAGATACATTGCTATTTTCCTCGAACAACTTCATTCTCACTAAAGGAACATCAAGATCAATCCACTAAGCCGAAACTAAAATCCATAAGCATAACAATTAAAATCTCACTGATAAACTACTAGAATAATAATAATTCAAAATCATGGCCTATCTCTATTTCCGAAAGCTCTTGTAATCACCCTAGACATTAAAAGGTCACTCACGAGTTAAAACATGTATGCAACTATATCATATGAAAGACAAATACAACGTAAGACACAATTATCATATAATGCAACATTATCACATAACACGCAATGCAGCATATAAGAAGTCAACATCACATAAACAAATTCTATCACAGAAATAAGTTATAAACAATTAAAGTCACATAAGCAACAAACTTCACATAAGACAAGTTCATCACGTAACTCACATTGGTCACTTAAAGTACATTGAGCACCTAAAGCACGTTGTTTCACATAAGCTAGTTATAAACAATTAAAAGCACATAAACAACTAACTTCACACAAGGCACAAAATCACATAAAACACAATTGTCACATAATACACATTAATCACATAATGCACATTAATTACAACACAATGAGTACGTATAACACGTTATCACATAAAACATATTGACCACATTAGTTCACTTAACACACAAGGCATACTGGTCACATAGAAAGTTAAACACATAAGTAAATTAATCACATAAACATATTAACATATGTTTCACTTTTCTTTCACTTAATACATACTTGCATGCTTAGACCACTACCCACATTCCGAGGATACCCCGGCTGACAGCTAACATGCGCTCTGATACCACTTAAACTGTCACGCCCCAACTCGACCCCACCTACGATCAGTCAGGACGCAACGGAATTTCGGCGGCATAACGACAGTAAACAGATTTCCGAGGTTCTAAACCAACCTCATTAAACATCATACATCCAGCAACTCCTTAATTCAAACAACAACATACAACACAATCATAATATACTATAAACCATCCTCGTTATACGCCTCCGTTCCAACATAACATACAATACCTCAACCTTATCATACATTTCAAAAATAAGTTGAGACATATTTACAACTTAACCGTAGACAAAAGAAAGCCACTAAGTTAACACCATTTGGATCATCATCTTCCAACATCTATTACAATAAGAACCACAAAGCATATAAAAGTCTATTAAGCTAATATACATGACATTAAACAACATATAATCATGGATAAGACTCAGGAACATATGACTCGTCCACGTAAAGCACATTTTCCACATTCTCCTCTTCAGGAGGCACATACCCGTAATCCGGCTCTGCAACACCTGTAAGCATGCATTAATAGAGAGTGAGCTTATATACATAAGCCCAGTGAGGATCCGATAGATCTCGACAGTATTCACTACGCTCCTTGGATTTAGTCCTTTGAGCAAGTAAACACACAACAACAATAATAATGCTATCATCACATAACAACATAAATAATGCTATCATCTCATAACAACATAAATAATGCTATCATCACATAACTATATGACCATTCAATTAAGGATACTCTATTTGGTGTAGCTCCAAACGCCATCACGATCTCAACCGTTCTTCTTATAACTCCCCATTACTCACGCACCCGAGGTACCTCACTATCCCCTTCCCTCCATGACATCTCCGTCATGCGAGCTGGGGGTAGCCTATGGCAGTCATGCCGGTTTCAACCCGACAGCCCGACGCTGCCCGAGAGGTGGCACACACATACCAAGGCTCCATATTCATCAATCATCATGCAAGCATAAATCAATCAATCAATTGGGAGATCAGCAACAAGAGTGCCCGATTCCCGCATTCAATAATAATCAATCAATATCATTTTATCATCATCAATAATCATATCATCATCATCAATAACATCAATAATCAATTAAACAACAAATAACTAAGTTAGATGACAAAGTAGGCCATCCAACCGAACATGCATTAAACACACAATCAAACCTTAGTTTACCCATCAACAACTCACAATTCAATCACTCAAACCACACCCGATCAACTAAGGCTCAATTCAATAATTTAAAGAAAGATAACCTAAACTTCAAATAATCATATCTTACATTCTACTAATCCAAACGACTCCAAATCAATTTCAAACACTCACCCATTCGATCATCTACATTAACCCTCTCGGAAATCCACCATAACACCTCTAAATCATGCCCGATAACCCTAAAACCCTATGACGTCATGGCTGGATTTTCCGGATTTTCACACAAACAATGTAATCGAAAATTCGGCATTACAACAGCGCTAACACGTAATTATCAAGTATTTAGAAATCGACGGCAATCGATTTCGAGCAACGCAACTCAATTAAATCAACTTTGAACATTTTAATCAAAATTAAATACCCGGAAAATAAAAATTATGCTATATCCGACAGAAACTCGTAGTATTAGTATATAATGATCCCTAGCATGCAAGGAGCAATAATCTAACATCAGATTTCAATTCTAACGGTTCAATCTTCATTTATACGCAAAAACACAAAAATGACATTTTGAGATCTAGAATTTTTCTCTCACCTTTGATGTGTTTTGATGCAAGAAATGTGTAGAATGGATGCCAAACAATCAATTTCAAGCTTTGAATCACTCAATTCGGCTTTGAAACGCAAAATCTGTGAGAAAAATGCTTTGAAAATGCCTTTATCTTTCTCCTCCAAGGAGCCACGGTTTTGTGTGTGTTTTTGGAGTGTGTTTTGTGTTGTGTGAGTGTGTGTTGATGACATTATATAATAAAAAGCTTGGTCAATTAAAAAAATGCAAAGTCAAAGTTAGTTTTAATATGTATTTTTGTGTTTTTAATGACTTTAATTGCATTTTAGTGCTCACCAAGTTAAAAATAAATATGCAACCCCCAAGATAGCTCAAGTGGATTATTTTTAGGTGACAAGAAGTTTTACATTCAAAGAATTCCACCCGAGTCGGCTTAAAACTCGATTTTCGCAAAAGTCGGTGTAAAAACCCTAATAAATTCTTAAGCCGATTTTAAAACCGTTTTCATCAAACACAGGTCTATTAAAGTCCGTGGACTAGGTATAGAAGGGTTAAAAAGACCAGTTTCAAAATTATAGCGGACGTGTTTCGAAAACACTATTCACTGAAAATCGACGATAAAATTTCTGACTCCGTTTTTGATGAAAATTTCATGAATGCACATTTAGCACGTATTAGAAGTATTGACATCAAAATTATAACTTTCTAGGTCCTATAGCACATAAACAGATCATATGCACGCAAAACGAGGTAAAGCACGTAAAACGAGATAAGCAAGAAAGTGGGGTTTCACATGTCTTATCATTTGCCTCTACAAGTAATTATAATATTAATTATTACATATGACAATATGATTACTTATCATATAGTGTGTAAATAAAATTGTTAGTAAATATATCCAAATTTCAATACATCATATATTACACAAAAATAAATAATAGTATTTGAGTCTTATTAACTTTATTTGTTTGGCAAAACGAGAGGAAATTCCCTATGGGGTTTTATTAATTATCAAAAAAAGAAGTACGAGGTTGGAGGGGGACCAAACTTGACCTGCACTGGAGGGCGGGGAATTGAAGCATGTCCTACCGTCCTAACTACTCTAGAAGAGGTACAAGCCACCTCTTCTTACAAAGATCCTAATCAAGCTTCTTAATTAAGTTGTTAAGTGGAAAGATGTATAACATCTTTGCAAGAAACAACTCAATTAATAGCAACAAGCAAAAAGATACGAAACTGAAAAATTACAATAAAAGCAGTTAAAAGGAACCTATAATCTAAATTGAGGAAGAGCTGCTTTATCCAGATGGATCAAACCTCAAAGCCTTTTAAAGCTATTTGTATCCTCAAAAACTTGAAGGCTCGTAGCAGAAACTCCAAGATTAGCAAGAAATCAGTTGGCTAGTTACCTTATCTAAAAATGTGAGAGATCATGGCTCTACATTCTTTAAGGAGTTTTCTAGCTACTTCTATTTCATAACATATATCCTATGACCCTTGTTTTTGTTAATTTAGCAAGTGATTCCATTAAACTCAACAAAATTCATTACATCATGACAAAGAAACCATGGCACCAAACCACACTAGTCATTCATAAGTTGGTAGCCATCAATATTCTAAAAAGTACAAATACGTGTGTTAGTTATATTTATCCTATATTTATGTACATTCCTGATTCTATACTTTACAACGAACTTGATTTCCTCAAAAACACACTCTTCATTAAGAGAAACCTGGTCATGAAGCCTTTTGTTTCTTTCACTCCAAAGAAAATAAATTGTGGCCGAGAACAGATATTTAAGAACTAGTGATTGGAGCTAATCACACTTGCAAACTTCAATCAGCCACTCAAGAACATTATTCCAAACAATTAGGAGTCGAGAACTACAAGAGTACCTCAGACCCTTAAGCTAAATCTTCTTCGAGAAACTACAGGAAAAGAAAATATGATCTCTAGATTCATCTAATTCACCACACAGCAGGCATTTAGGATTATCTTGCAAACCCCAGCTATTAAGCCGTTGTTTAGTAGGAAGACGATCCAAAATAGTAACCCAAGCAATAAAACTATGACAAGGAACATGTTGTTTAAACCAAACTAGATGGTACCAAGGGACAGAGTTACCTCGAGCTCGAATGCCATCCCAAGTATGGTACAAGCTGAATTTACCGTAAAGGCTCAAAGTCCAAATCAGTTTGTCCCTTCTGGTAACCTCCATAATAGAGGACTGGGCTTGTCTAACAATGGAATCAATCTCAACATTCGAAGAGAATGATCTTGGCAGCATAAAAACATCAGCGATTGACAAATCAATACTAATACCAAACTCAAGCACAACATCAAAAGAGAATCTATCAAGCAAAATACCATCCTCATGCCAAAGATCTTTCCTAAAAAAAGTATTAACTCCATTGCCAAGTCTATGCCGAACAAGAGGTCTTGCAATATTTCTAACACTCAGGAGCTTTCTCCACCCCCAAGCCACATTGACAGGGGTATCAATATCCTCAAATATTTTGCCCTTAAGAAGAACAGATCTTACCCAACGAGACCAAACAAAATTAGACTCATGTAATAAGGCACAAACTTGTTTTAGCAGAAGAGAAGTATTTAATTCTTCAAGTTGACGGTTTCCAAGTCCCCCTTCCTTAAAAGGTTTCGTAACTGATATCCAAGCAACTTTAGCACGAGCCTAGCTAGCGGCATCCCCGTTCCAAAGAAAATGAGCAAATTTACTCTCTATATCTTTAAGAGTACCAATCGGCAATATCAACATGCTAGACAAAAAAGAATGGATCCCAATCAGAACTGATTTAATAAGTTGAAGGCACCCAGCATATGAAAGAGATCTAGCAGCCCAGTGATTGATTATACTCAAAACTTTATCCACAAGTTCTCTGCAGGACTGAATACCAAGTCTACCCGTGATTAAAGGGAGACCAAGGTACTTAATCGACAAAGAGCCCTCCTCAAACTCAAGAATCCGTAAAATATGATTCTTAAGTTGATCTCTACAATCCGCAAGAAATATGTTGCTCTTGCAAGGATTCATTTGTAAACCAAACATCCGATAGAAGAGCCTGAGTGAAGCTTTGATAAAAGACACAAATTAAACATTAGGTTTGGAAAATATGAGCAGATCATCAACAAACATAAAGTGGTTCTGCTTGAGTTTATGACAACTGGGGTGAAATAAAAACCCCCTTTTGAGAGTAACTTTGGAGAGGATGCAAGACAAGATTTCTATACCAACAACAAAAAGGTAGGGGGATAAAGGGTCCCCTACCTAAGACCTTCGGCTCCCTTGAAGAATCCTACAAGTTCACCATTAACCATGATCGAGTACCTTGGAGAGGAAATGCATACTTCAATAAGCTGAACAAAAAAGGCTGGGAATTTCTATTTGTTTCCCAATCTTCATTGGGGGGGGGGGGGTGTGATGATGCTACAAGCAGGAGGATCACAAATATTTTTGGCTTCAATACTAGCTCATTTCCTATCGGATACCTGGGAGTGCCTCTTATACCTGGTAGACTTCTCAACAGTCACTGCAAACAACTTGTTAATTGCATCATTAATAGAATTGGAAAGTGGTCAACTAGCAATTTCTCATATGCGGGCTGTCTCCAAATTGTGAAGTCAATTCTTAGCAATGTTCACTCTTTCTAGGCTCGTATGTTCATCCTCCTTAAAGGATGTCTCATAGCTATTGAACAGGTTCTTGTTTCTTTTCTCTGGTCCAGTTCAAACAATCTTGGGAAAAAAGCCAAAGTTACGTGGAGTGAGGTCTGTAAAAACAGATGAGGAAGGCTTGGGATTGCCAAGGCTCCAAGATACCAATCAAGCAGCCATCTTAAGGCATCTTTAGATTCTACATACTAAACAGAAATCTACGTGGGGTCGGTGGATATATTCAAACTACATCTGCGACACAAATATTTGGGATGCTCTTATGCCCAATCGCCCGACTTGGTCATGGAGGAAAATTCTCCAGTTACGACCACTGGCTAAAAATTGTATCATGCATAGGATTGGTAATGGTTGCAATACTCTTTTCTGGAAGGACCATTGGCACCCTTTGGGAATTCTAATTGATGTGTTTAGGGAACATGTTATTCAAGAGGCCAGCTATGACATTAACTCTCTGGTTAAAGACTTCATTTCAGAAGGTCACTCGTCTTGGTCGGAAAAATCCTCTATCTTTTAGGTAATTTCTCAATACATTGGTGATTGGCAACCTGACCTCAACAGAGAAGATCGTTGCATTTGGATCAACTCCCCCAATGGGGAGTACAAAATGAGATGGTCGTTGGATCTTATCAAACCACAATATAGCTTGGTCATTTGGAACAAATCTATTTGGTTTAAATAGGCAATACCTAAACATTCATTTTGTACGTGACTCTGTTGGTTGGATAAGCTCCCTACTAAACAGCGGCTTTTGTCTTGGGGATTGTCCTTGGATCCCCTTTGTGTTCTTAGTCAGGCCTGCATTGGGGATAGAGATTACCTCTTTGGTTTATGCCCATTCAGTCGCCGAATCTAGAGAAGAAGGTGGAATCTAACCAAAGGCCCTCCCAATATTAACAATTGGAGCTCGATTGTTGAATGGTTTGATCATATTGCAACAACTTCCACTTTTCAATCTACTGTTATTTCTTTGGATCCTTTGTTTTCCACTTATGGAAAGAAAGAAATAGACGTGTTTACACTGGAGAAGCTCTATCTGCAGAAGACATCTTCAAGCATATTGTTTTTGATGTTAGGACTAAAATGTACAAGATTAAGAAAGTTAGATATTCTCTGTTGAACCAAGTCATCTGTAGGGCTTGGAATGTTGATGACCATTTTTTTGGTAATTGTTTTTTGGATTCTGTAGTTTTTTTTATCATTAATTTATACCCGCTTCCTTTTAGCAAAAAAAAAATGATGCCAAGTATAGGAATTTGGGCTTTTATCCCTCTAGAATTATCTGGCATGTGAGGAGACTCATAGCACAACTGTTTCAAACTAATCTTTTAAAGATATAGCAATGGAAGGGAGACTTAAATCTGGCAGCCTCCTTCTATTGTTCTTATGAAAGACCATCTTCATGTGTGCCTAAAAATGTGAAGTTGAGAAAACCAGCTGTTGGCTTTTACAAGCTCAACATTGACGGTAATGTTCATGGTCCTGAAGGAATGGCAGGAGGTGGGGGAATTCTTTGTGACTGTAAGGAGGACCTTATATTTGGTTTCTTTGTTCACTTGGGCCAGCAAAATACTTTTAAAATTGAAATTTTGGCTCTTATAAATGTAAAGGCTTATCACATAAGAGATTTCTCTTTATCTCTAATTACTTATTGTGTTGGCATAATTTGTTGTTATCTTCAGTTACACTTGTACATATCAAATACGTTTCCTACTTCTTGTAAACTTCTCTGTTATTGCAACCTTAAATAGTCAATGAAAGCACTGTATGTTCAGGGCGAAATATCATTTCTTACATGGTATACAGAGCTTAGGGATTTTTTTTTTACAAACTCTTCTTCTCTTGCAAACTCACCTTTCTTCTCATGGTATCCACCGCTGCCGCTGATGGCTCCTCTAATACACCCTCCCGCACCGCGAACCCAAAAATTAATACACCCACCTCTTCCCTGGCGTCTTTGCCCGTCGTTAAGAGCATTCCCCAAGAACTTTCCCCTAAACTTGGTACTGATAACTTTATCCTATAGAAGACGCAGGTTTATCCCGTTCTTCGTTGTCATGGCTTGTTGGGTTTCATTGATGGATCAATTCCTAAACCTTCTACTCCTGCTTCTGAAATGATTCAATGGATACGTCTTGATCAAATGGTTCTCGGGTGGCTGTTGGTTTCCCTTTCTGATTCGGAATTATCTTAGGTGGTTGATAAAGTCACATCTTGCGATGTTTGGACTACTACTTTAGAGCTTCTCTACGGTTCACAATCCAGAGCAAGAATCCAACAAATAAAGACTGAACTTCAGTCTCTGTGTAAAGCGTCTCGATCAATTCATGCCTACATACAACATGCCAAGTCGTTGTCTCTTATTCTCGTAAGTGCTGGCTGTAAAGTTGCCGACGACGATCTTGTGTTATGGACTCTTTGGGGCTTAAGTTCTGATTTTGATCCAATAGTTGTTGCTGTGAACTCCAAACCTGATAGCCCCACGTTCGCTGAAGTGTGTGGTCTTCTTATGGATTTTGAAATTCGCTTGCAGTCTTCTTCATCCCTTGTCTCCAAATTTGTTGCTCTTATCGTTGTACCTGCTCATGAATCAAATGACTCTCCATGCCAATTCTTTCCTCAACGTGGTTTATTTTTATCTGGACGTCGAGGGGGCGTGACAATTGTGGTCAAGGGCGAGGACGAGAACTCCAGCCAACTAATTCAACTTCTTCTAATTCAGGCTCTTCACATGCCGTCTGTTATTGGTATGGCTATCCCTATCACAAGGCCAACAACTGTTGGGCTCCGGACGATGCTATTAATGCTAATACAAAAGGATATAAGACTGAAAGAGTATAATACAAGAATCTCATCTTCATATTTTGTGTTTAGATATCTTATAGAATGTAATACAATAGGGTTTAAATAGACAAACTAAACTACAATTGTCAAACATAATAAATGCATCACACTGCTCAAGAATCACATTGCTCAAGATCTGGTGAGGCACACTGCTCAAGAAATCTTCTTCTTTACAGATATTTCAACACTCCCCCTCAAGTTGGGGCGAAGATATCAACGAGCCCGAGCTTGACAAGAGCTGATTGGAGAAGTGACGGTTCAATTGACTTAGTAAATATATCAGCAGCCTGCTCGGATGATGTAACAAAACAAGGTGTGATAACCCCTGAGCGAACTTTTTCCCGAATAAAATGGATATCAACCTCAATGTGTTTTATCCTCTCATGAAGGACTGAGTCAGAAGACAACATAATGGCAAATTTATTATCACAGAACAAGGTAGACGAGTTAATCACTTAAAAACCCAACTCAGACAAAAGATAGCGTAACCAGAGAAGTTCACATGTTCCTTGAGCCATAGCACGGTACTCAGCTTCTGCGGAAGATCGTGAGACAACAACTTGCTTCTTACTTTTCCATGAGATAAGATGATTTCCACGGAAGGTGCACATCCCCGAGGTAAAATGCCTATCACTTTTTGACCCTGCATAATCAGCATCAGTGTAACACGATAGTCCCTCCTGTATACCAGTTGTGTAGAATATACCGAGACCAGGACAAGCTTTAAGATACCGAATAATGTGATAGACTACATCCAGATGAGGTGTGCGAGGTGCATGCATAAACTAACTTACAATACTCACTGTATATATAAGGTCCGGCCTTGTATTAGTTAAGTAGATAAGTTGGCCCACAAATCTCTGATATACTGATGGCTCAGTTAATAATTTCCCTAATTCTGTTGTCAACTTAAGATTGGGATCTATAGGAGTGGAGGCAGGTCGACAACCAAGCATACCTGTATCCTGAAGGAGATCCATTGTATATTTTCGCTGAGATAAAGATATACCCTGATGATTTCGAGCCACCTCAATACCAAGAAAGTATCGTAGTATGCCTAAATCCTTAATGTCAAAGATCATCCCAAGGTCACGCTTCACTTGAACCATCCCTGCAGTGTCATCTCCAGTAATGACAATATCATCTACATATATTAAGAAAATGATGCATCTACCCTAAGGATGGCGACAAATGAAATATGTATGATCTGAATGACACCGAGTGAAGCTCATAGTAAGGACCACCTCACTTAAATGACTAACCAAGCTCGAGAGAACTGTTTAAGCCCGTGAGCGAGTTGCGAAGGCGACATACTTTCCTTGAATACTCCTCTTGAGCCCGAAAACCTGGTGGAGGATCCATGTAGATTGTCTTAGATAGGTCGCCATTGAGGAAGGAATTCTTGACATCCAATTAGTGAAGAGGCCAAGAATGAGAGTGGCCAAAGAAACAAGGAGCCGGACGGTAGTTAATTTAGCAACAGGGGCAAATGTGGCACCGAAATCTTTGCCTGGTACCTGAGTGAACCCTTTAGCCACAAGACGGGCCTTATATCAATCGATGGTGTCGTTTGCAAGGTACTTCACACTAAATACCTATTTACACCCAACTGTCCGTTCACTAGCTGGAAGATCAACCAGCTCCCACGTCTAATTCTGTTGTAGGGCATCCATTTATGTTTTCATAGCAGCCACCCATAAAGGATTCTGGAGAGCCTCATGAATGGAGCGAGGAATAGAAACTGAATCAACCTAGCCAAGGAAAGATTTATATTGATTGGAGAGACCCTAAAATGACACAAACTTGGCAATATGATGATTAGTACTACTCGAAAGCAAGTAACGGGAAGGGGGACGCCGTTCACGAGTAGGGTAATGAGAAAAGATAGGTTCAGATACCAAGGGAGAAGTAGGGTTACCTGAATGTGAAGAAGAATCTGGCAGTGGAGGTGGAGCACGATGACGCCGAGAGTAGACCTGTAATGGGATTGGAGACGAAACAGGTGGTAAAAAGTCACTGGTGTTAGGTGGTAATTTAGTGGTAGGCAGAGATATGTCAAGTAGAAGAATAGGGCGTGGAAGCAAAGGAGGATCCGAAGTAGATAACTTCTCAGGAGGTTGCTCTAGGGACGAAGAAGGAGTAGAGAAGAATGGGGTAGTCTCAAGGAAAGTGACATCCATAGAGTGGTGAAAGTGAGTTACAGGATCATAACACCTATATCCTTTAGACATGGAAGAATACCCGAGAAAGATACAACGGATAGCCTTATCGTCTAGCTTAGTAGGGGTAAGGCTACGATTTTGAACAAAACATGTACACCCAAAAACTTGTAGGAGAATAGGGAAGAGAATAGTATTTGGCAGTAGAATGTGCAAAGGTGTTTGACCTTGGAGGACACGACTAGGTGTGCAATTTATTATGTATGTAGCAGTGAGGACAACCATGTGCAAAAATGTTTCGGGACATTTATACCACGTAAAAGACACCGAACCATATACATAATGTGGCGGTTCTTTCGTTCTGCCACACCATTTTGTTCAGGTGTATAAGGACAAGTAAGTTGTTGAAGAATGCCTCTCTTATTAAGTTCGGCTCGAAAATCATTGGTTAAGTATTCCCTACCATTATCAGACCTGATATTACGAACAACAGTGTGAAATTAGGTTTTCACCATTTGAAGGAAGTGAATGAAATGAGTGAAGTCTTCAGATTTTTTCTTCATCAGGTAGACCCAAGTACAACGACTATAATCATCTATAAAAGTTATATAGTAACGATGTTGAGAGAGGGTCGTGATAGAAGAGGGTCCCCAAATATCAGAGTGGACAAGGTCAAAGGCACAGGGAGCTTGATACATTCGAGGAATATATATAGTATGAGTATGTTTTGACAATTCACAAGTCACACATTTGAACTTAGAATCCTTGCATGCTTTATTAAAAGACGGAAATAACCAACATAAATATTGAAAATTTGTATATCCTAAACGAGCATGCCACAAATCTAGGTTTTGAAGAGATTCAACAGAAATACCAAAAATAGAAGACACGGAGGCGTGCAAACTAGACGAGGGTATAGTAGAAATTGAAGGTTCACCAAAATAGTAAAGTCCATCGTGCTCATATCATTTGCCAGAATCTTCTTCAAAGTCAGGTCCTGTAAGAAACAATGATTGGGTAAGAAAACAACTGCACAGTTGAGACTCTTGGTAAGATGGCTAGCAAATAACATATTATAAGCAAATTTAAGGACATAGTAGACGAAGTGAAGAGTAATATTTGAGGATAAACAGACATCTCCCTAACAACGGATATGAATAGAAGTTCCGTCGGCAATTCGAACTGATTGATTTATAAAAGTGACATAATATGAAAATATGGAAAGCTCACCAGTCATATGGTTATTGGCCCCAGAATCCAAAATCCAAGATGGTTGGCCTAACTTACTATGAAGAGCGGTAAGAGTACCGGTAGCAAGGGTAGTCATGGGGCCAAACGTGAAGTTAGACCCAAATGTAGTCGAAGCTGAGCAATTTGAGCCTGAAGTTGACTGTAATCTGGCAGAGCCAGAGTTGATTATAAGGGCACAAAAGTATGAGCCATAGATGCAATATTCTAAAGATAATAGCTTCAAAATAAAAATAGTGATAATATCACTATTGTTCCAAAAGAACAAATAAGACACTGATATTTAGCAAATAAAATACAGCTGATATTTAGTAAATAAAAAAAGGCTAATACTTAGCAAAGAAGAGAATGACACGAAGACAAGGCAGATAACAACAGTGACGATAGAAGGTAGCCGGACACTCGGATACCTCGAAGAGAGACGACAATGTAGAGAAAGAACACCAACCACGTGGGACCAGCAGGTCACTTTTGATAATAATCTTATTCAAAAAATGCACAAGTGCTTGCCTCGGGTAGAGATTTTTACATTAAACAAACAAAAAATTATTGTGGTGTCCCCATGTTATCTTCTGATTTTTATCATTCGCAGAATGCACAACTTTAACTCAAATATAAATGAACAAGAAATAGTTGGAATTTTTTTAAATTTTTTTTATTTTAGGGGAAAAGAATGGGGACCGCGTGCTTTTTCATGTAAATGAGTCTACCAATGTTGACTTTAACCCCATAAGAAACGTGCAAGAAATGGCTAGAATTTTTGTAGGGAAAAAGATTGGGGACCGCTTGCTTTATCATGAAAAAGAACCTACCAATGTTGACTTTAACCCCATAAGAAATGAACAAGAAATGGCTGGAAGCAATAGGGACAATGTGCAACTTGAAATGGCTGAAAATTTGTTGAAGGAAAAAAAATGGCGACCGCGAGCATGATTTTTTTTTATTATCATGAAGACGACGAGATTTGGTGGCGTCGGATTACAGCTATGGTGGCTACATCAGAGATGGTGTCGGAGATCTGCTTCTGACGGCGTCAGAGATTTGTTGACGGTGGCGTCGAAGATTTGCTCCCTAAGCCGCGACTGAGATAAGTTTGTTTGTGAAGAAATTCTAAAGGAGATGAATAGTAGATAGCTGAAGGATGACGATGAACAGTAACTTTTTTTTTTTGTGTGTGTGTGTTTTCGTCTAACGTTTTGGCTTTTGATACCAAAAAGGATATAAGACTGAAAAAGTATAATACAAGAATCTCATCTTCATGTTTTGTGTTTAGATATCTTATAGAATGTAAAACAATAGGGTTTAAATAGACAAACTAAACTACAATTGTCAAACATAATAAATGCATCAAACTGCTCAAGAATCACATTGCTCAAGAAATCTTCTTCTTTACAGATATTTCAACAAATACTAATGCTATTTCGGCAATGCAAATTTCTGACTCATCTGATTCTGTGTGGTATATTGATACAGGAGCTAGTCATCACATGACCTCAGATGAAAATCGTGTTTCCAATAAGCAACCATATAATGGTACTGATCGTGTCTTAGTTGGAAATGGCGTTGGGTTGCCTATCTCTCAAACTGGTATCACTTCTATTCCTTTATCTCATGGCTCCATTTTACATTCTAATGTACTGGTTGTTCCCTCAATTGCCAAACAACTTCTATCTGCTGCTTAGTTCACAAAGGAACATGACTGCTACTTTATTTTCACTCCATCTGACTATTGTATTAAGGATATTAAGACAGGCAGAACTCTTCACCAAGGCATGATTGAGGGAGCTCTTTATGCTCTTCGTCAACCTTTCAAGTTCAGTTTCACAGCAAATAAAGTATCCTCCGAGGTTTGGCTTGCTCGCTTGGGGCACCCATCCATTCGAACCTTTCAGCAACTTCGCAAATTAGATCCAATAACTGTTTCCCCTGCTTCAACATCACTGTGCGGCAGTTGTCAATTACGCAAGAGTCACCGGCTGTCCTTTGAGAATCATGTATTATGTTCTTCAACTGTACTCCATATTATTCATTGCGATGTATGGGGTCCAGCCCCGACAAATTCAATTGAAGGCTTTCAGTATTATCTCATTTTAATATATGATTTTACTCATTATGCATGGTATTTTCCACTTGTTCGTAAATCAGATGTTACAACTGTCTTTCCGCAATTTATCTCCATGGTTGAAAATTTGTGGTACTAAAACAAAAATTATCCAGAGTGATGGTGGGGGTGAATTCATTGCTAATAACCTCCAATTATATTTTAAAGAACGAGGTATTATTCATCAAATGTCATGTCCCAGAACCCCGGAACAGAATGGAATAGCGGAACGTAAACAATGACATCTGGTTGAAACTGGGCTAACTATGCTCGCCTACAGTAAGTTGCCTCGTGCGTTTTGGAACTTTGCCTTCTCAACAACAATCTATCTAATCAACAGGATGCTTACACCATTATTGGGTAACAAATCTCCTTATGAGTTTCTCTATGGGAAAATTCCAGATTATTCATTTTTAAGGGTACTTGGCTTGCTTTGTTATCCGTGCTTAAGTCCATTTGGCCGTTCCAAACTGGATTATAAGAGTTGTCGCTGCATATTTCTTGGCTATAGCCCATGTCACAAAGGATATAAATGCTTCAATCTTCGTACATATAAAGTGTTCATATCTCGGCATGTTGTATTTGATGAAGCTAATTTTTCTGCTCTGTCGTCTATCTCTAATACTCCATCTTTGCAGCAACAGGTCACGATCAATGCTGCAGTTGAAATCTGCAATGGTTCCAACTGTTAGAAATCATATGAGGTGCCAATGTAACAAACATCAAACTTTTGATCATTGATGAAAAATTCTAGATGCTCTACTTTGAATTGAAAGTAGAGTGAAAATTTTAGATGTTACTTTTTAATATCTCTTACATTTCTTGGATCTGGCTTGCATTGGATAGGTGATGCAGTGAAAACCAAGTTGCTCCACGGGCAAAACAGTGGAAGATTATCCATTGTTTCAGAACCTGATTGACAAAATTTGCAAATCAGCCACGCACAAAAACTTTGCTTTTGGGCCTAAATTAGCTAAATTATTTTATTTGAACTAAGGATTAAAAATTAAACTTTTGTTGGATTAGGCTTTTTAATAATTATTTGAGCCCAAGCCAATAAGTGTATTTCTAACCTAGAGTAGCCTATAAAATCTCTTGAGTTGTAGCCTAAATACATTCAGTTATTATGCCTAAGCCTTGAACATTTTTCACAACCTTGGATTTTATCACTATTTACATTCTTGTTCATGTGAAAGTCTGGTATATCTTGAAGTTTAGTGATTAATTCTTCTTAAAGGTAACTGGTGTAATCCTCACCTTTGTAAATTTCTATATTTTTGTCCTATTACGATTATGATTTATAGAATTATTCGAAATTATTTGGTTTTAGAAATTTATTATGTATACTTTAAAATTTTCCACAAGCATTGTTATTTTATGGCAAATAAACGAAGCCTAAATTTTAATGATATCCTCAAGGACTAAAAGGCTCAATTTAACAGAGGTGCAATATCTACAAATTTGACAATAGATCCAAATGGGATGTTGATAGGAAGGGGGTAAGCCTTATGCATACTGGACTATCAACAATATAGCAAGAGTAGTAATAATTTTCAATGCAATCTTACTAAGAGACTAGGTTTTCGATTTTTAGAACCAATGACCCACAATGGTATAAGGATATTGTTTACCAAAGTATTATCAATCAATAGCACTAAATAAAACAAAATCACTTAATGCCATCCATCTATCATTTTTATGAATAACTAAACAATCATGAAGGATGCTTAATGATTGATAACATAAAGATTCAACCAAATGATTCAAATAAGGCAATTACAATTGGCGTATAAAAAATAAGGGGTAAGTCTTATATTACATCAAAACTTTTCATTTAACTCATAAATACATGATCAAGTTTTCCATTCTAAATAGTGAGTATAAGTATAAATGTAACAATGTCATTTTCTAACATAGCATGCAAAACAAAATTTATATAAACGTAAATAATAGTTAGTTACACATCCCTAAAAAATCCTCAATGAAAATAGATTCAATAGAATGCATGATTATTATAATTGAGAAGGACCAGAGTATCTTAACCAAGAGATTCCTCAAAGTTTATTCAAATAGATCAGGCTCTGGTTCAGTAAATAATATAAAGAATGAAAGTGATTTCATCTTAGTGAGAATTCTTAGTTAACACTTAAAACAGAAAAAAATAATAATAATGAATGAAATGAGACAATCAATGAAGTAAAAACCTTAATTACATTAGTTACGTTTGAGAATCCATACCTCGTAGAGCAAAAACCTAGTTACCCATTCCCACCTAGGTCTCAAATGATCAATGAACCTAATCTCTGACACTAATCTGTCACACCCCCAAAATTTGCTTAGGTAAATCTCAGAAATACAACTACCGCGCACTAAGAAAGATGACCTTCCTACGACAAAAAGTGCAAAATTAAGGCTTCGTTTGTTTGTCGTAAAATAACTTGCTGAGGGAAAATGTTTTCCTGAAAAATATTTTCCTGAAAAATGTTTTATGATGTTTGGTTGTCACACTGAAAAATATTTTCTAGTGTTTGGTTGTCACACTAGAAAATATTTTCTGGTATTTGGTTGTGACATTGGAAAATATTTTAAGGTCTTTGGTTGTTATTAGAAAATACTTTCCAGTGAATTCTTTTTTACAAAAAGAATGAATTTTATTCTCAGAGAAATGTTTACAAAAAAAAAATGAATGAATTTTATTATTACAAAAATATTAGTAAATAAAAAAATTGTAAATAGAATTTAAGAAACAGAAAGAAGAACTAATCCATCTAAAAAAAAAAATTAAAGTATGAAAGTTGCCATATACAATAATAAGCCCGTAAAACACATACAAGCATCTATAATGATATAAATTAGATCTTAACTAATTTAAGTATCATACTACAAAGGGTCGTAATATTACCAACATACATAATAGTTCAAGCATATCCATAATAACATAATCATATCCACCATAGTTGAAGCAAATCATCCAAAATATAATACATAGCCTAACATTAAACATATCAACCATAGTTTTTGACAAAAACAATATCCATCATAGTTAAAGCAAATCATCCATAATATTATACATTAATAATATTAAACATTCATGGACTTTCATCAACTATGGTTCTGAATGAAATTGAAGATCCAAAGCCTTCGAAGTTCACTGTTTTTGGCCATAAAAGCTTTAGCTTGCATCTCCCGCTCCACAAGATAGTCAAATACTAACGCAAGAGTGATGTCATCAAAGCCTTCAGTTTTCATAACCTCTATATAAAGATCAGTTACAATAAGTTCACTTTGGCTCAGCCTGTCAATTGCATTAGCTAGTTGCCCAAGTTTCTCTGCTATTAGCTCAAAAGTTGGATCTTCCATATTTCAGCGTCTCTTGCGATGAGACCTTGTACTCAAAGGACGAGCAGAAGAAGATGTGTCCATCGTCTTGTTCATGCTCACTTCCACATCAAAATCATCAACTGGTGTGGAGTCAACTTCAATAGCTTCTTCCAAGTTGATGTTAGTAAAGGACTTTGCAAAGTTGCACGTCGCCATATCCTTGCCAACTACCAAAGTCATCGCATCATACATCTTAATCTTCTTGTTCAAGTATTTTTCATGATTTGGATGAGCCTGTAATGAACATAAAAGTACGAAGCAAACATCAAGAAACATAAATATATATAGAGTTTTATATAAAGGGTCTAAATATTACCGCCACTACAACTTCATACACATGTTTGTCACATGTGATCATCTTCATGTTGTCATCTCAACCGAAGCCACTTTTTGCTTTGAGTTGTGTAATTATCTTCCATTCTTTTTTGATAGTCCTCAAATGATTTTCAACATGAATAACTTGACAATCAATATCAAATTTATCAACAATTGCTTTGGCAACATTTACAAAGCTTTCGGTCTTGAAAGTGGATGAAGGTTTGTTTCCCTTCATTGCCTCCTCAACCAATAATTCCATAAGTGTGTGGGACATTGGCTTTGACCACCTAAATTATTTAGCTTTACCCTTTCCATCCTTTGATGTATTCATGACTACATACAAACATTTAAGGTTGAGGCAAAATAAATAATCAAACAACCAATCCAATTTATAACAAACCATAACAGTTTATAGTAAAAAACCATAATAGTCATGCACTTGACCAATAATCCAATTCATAATTAAACATAATAGTCCATAATAAACATCAATTCATAACAAACCATAGAAAAAATCTAACAAACTAGTCAATACAACAATATACAAGAAGAACATTACATAATAGTAAACAATCCGATATATGACAACTCATGCATTAATTATCTAATGTATTGTTGTAATCATTCCACATCATCGTTGCTATCATTTCTCTTCTTGCCAACCATTCTCGGTTTTCTTCCCTCTCCTGTCTTTGACTTAATGTAGGCCTACGACTTTCTATGCGAACATTTTCTTCAAATTCATCCATTATGAAATCATGTGGATCAATGACCATTACGATGTTATGAAGGATGCAACTTCCTAAAACAACATCAACTTGTGTTTGGTATCACCAATGCGGTTGAGCATCAATTACACGAAAGCGTTTCTTCAATATTCCAAACCTGCGTTCAATGGTGGTCCTCAACGAAGAGTGACGAAGGTTAAATAACTCTTTCTCATTTTTAGGTGGATGTTCACTAAATTCCGTGAGACGATATCTGACACCACGATAAGGGGAAATGATTCCATTACGGATGCCATATCCAGCATCACCCAAGTAATACTTGCCTACAATTAAATAGGAAATTGTATAATTATTTCCAATTTCATATGTATATATATACGCATACATGATTACAAGTCTATTTCTAATACCTTCAGGAATCTTAAGACCATCTTGCCTCGATAGTGCATCAGTCAATACACGTGAGTCATGTGCACTTCCTTCCCAACCATCAAAAACATAAGTGAATCTTAAATCAAAAGTGATTGCTGCCAACACATTTTGTGTTGTTCCATCTTTACGACCACAAAATTTGCCTTGAAATTCAAATGGGACATTTGCATCAACAAGAGTTCCATCTATTGTTCCCACACAATCCTATTGATAAACATTTCTAATCAAATTTTTAAGAAGATTAATGTAAAAGGAAAATGTCATTTTTAATAAAACATAAAACTTACTTTAAAAATGGATAAAATCTTGTGCTGTTTGCAATTTGGGAAGGTGTTGAAAGCTCTGGGTCTTTTATGACATACTTGTACAACTTTAAAATTGCAGTCAACACAATCTTAAAGTATCGATGGACAGTCTTCACTGATCGGTAAAATCTTCCACTAATAACCCAAAACCTAAGATTGTGTCCTAATATTTGTAGGAACATCATAACTTGTTCCTTAACAGACAAATTTATGGTTGGGCGCAATAAATTATTTATAGTTAGAAGATCACAAAGTTTATTAAAAACTATAGGTTTCATACGAATTTGCTCAACACAATAAGTGTCAGAGCGACACAATATATTGTTCATATAAAAATCTCTCTCACACTCGGCATGTAATCGAGGTTTTCTACGTACAAACTATTTACGCTTAAGTTTTCTTAAATAGACATGACAATAGAGCTAGAGCAATTGCAACCATAGATATGGTCATCACATGAATTTTTTTCCTGTGATCCATAGAAGCTTTCTGCAGCTGCATAATAATATATAATAATGACAACTATTACTACACAGTGTAATAAAAATCAATAAAGAGTTAGTTTTATAACATAGATGATTGCAATATACAGTGAAAGAGCCTTCAGAAAATATTTCAGAAACAAAGCTATTAAAATCATAGTTGAAGCACATACTCCATAGCATAAGCCAGTCTTAACTAGGTACCATTATTTGGATATCTCATTTAACATACTGTATGAGCCATCAAATAGAGCAAAGTACAGCTAACACGGTCACCAGTTTCGATAAAGTAAAACAATATTGCACGAAAAGAAGAAAAACAAGCTTGTCAAAATGCAAATTGCAACAAGCACAAAGCAACAAGAAAATACACATTCTAGTTCCTTAAAAAGAAAATCAAAATAGACAATGTAAACAAGATCCATCTTCATAAGATCAAATTTCCATTATCACAATCATTTCACTAACTTCAACAACAAAACAGAAAATTAACAACCTTTGCAAAAATAAAAGTTGAAAAAAAAAACACAAATGAGCAAATCATTATATATTTGAATGTGTTAAAAAAGATTCCATTCTCATACCTTATTGAAACTCTACACCAACTTTCAAACCACAGATCTCAGAAATTCCATAACCACACCAAATCAAACTCTAATAGTAAAAAAGAGCTCTAACACCACATTTTTAAGACATCCAAATCAACACACACCTCAAAATCGCAAATTATTGAACTTGCAACCTTTAACTTTCACTTAAATCAACAAATGTGATTCACCAAATCCAACCTAAGATGGTGCCTGTTGACAACACTACAATCAATCGTGTCTTTCACCAACACAAAAAAAAAAAAAAAAAAAAAAAATATATATATATATATATATATATATATGCTTGTTAAAAAGAAAAAGAAAAAAAATATGAAAAAGTAAAAAAAACATGGATTGCAAGACAATGTTGTTAACTAACCAAAAAAAATCATAAATAAAAAAATATGCTTGTGAAAGCTATGAACATTGGCATCTTTTAAGAAGAAAAAAAAAAGAAATCAGAAATATATAGTGACAATGTTGTGAAATTTATAAAATAATAATAATAAATAAATAAAACATACCTTGATCTAGATCTGATATTGTGGCAGGAGAAGGTGAGAGAGAGAGAAGAGAGAGATGGTGAAGGCAAAAGCTTTAGCAGCCGCACTTTTTTATGAGATGAGAGAGAAAACGGTAGGTAAAAAGTGAATGCACAACTGATGTAAAATATTTTCTTCTCCCATTTTAACTACAACTTTTCCTTTGACTGAAAATATTTTACCATTGACTATATTTTTCGTCCTACCAAACACCGTAAAACATTTTACGGGAAAATATTTTATGGCAAACAAACGGAGCCTAAATGAAAATTTTAAAATCACAATTATATATATGCTACGAGCAATCAGAGCATCTAATTCTACCATCACGTAGTGGAATAACTTCTTCCAAAGTCTCAAACCAACCTAAGAAATTAAAACTCATAAGTCTAAGTGAAATAATCAATTTATTCCTAACTAAGAAATTCAAAAGAGTTGTATTAGCTATTCATCAAGGTTGTCTCAGCCCCAAGCCAAAACCAAAGTCTATCCTTACCTTTTACAAAGAAAAACATTTTTAACAAATAAGAAACAAATCTTAGTAAGTGGTAATCTCCCAAAAAAACTCTTGGGATCTTTAAAATATTCTTATATGTTAGATAGTCATATTATCATAGTTCATAGATTCGAAAACGATGAAGTTCATGCAAAAATCATAATTTTTAATGTATAGAATAATAAAAGTTCATGTCAAACCAAATTCATATGCCAAGAATTCCTAATGCCATAAACCATAGTCAAATGAATCCAATATCCAAGTTTAAGTAAGCATTTATCCTCTGCCATCGAGTAAAAAATATTGGCAATTATCCTCCTGCATAGAGTTGGAAGTATTGACATTTATCCTTCATCATAGAGTCAGAAGTATTGACATTTATCCTCCGCCAAAGATTCAAAATTATTGACATTTATCCCCATCCAACAAGGGGTTGGGAAACATACATTATAATTAAAAATTTTAATTTTACAGCGGAATTAATTACATGTATCTGTTTATGGTTATTCACGCAGATTTGAAACATATGAAAAATTTAATCTAATTAAATTTATTGCGTAGTTCTAGGATTACCTCTAAATGCAAAACAATAGAAGATTATGAGACGAGCTTCCCAAGTGAGAAGCCTCCAAGAGTAATCCACACGAGATTCGCGCAACCAATTAGATCTAGCCCTAACTATAGCTTCTAGAGAAAACCCGTATTATTTTGAACTGACAAAGAATTGTGTAACGCCCTGAACCCAACCCCACGCTAATAGTCAGGCTCGGACCCGTCACTCGGACAGAGTCTCCTTTGTACCAAGGACAAAACTCATACCTGTAAACATTCATTCAAGACATCTGAACTAAAAGCAACAACTTATCCACAATAACTCCAAAACCAAAACACAATCACAAGGCCATCCGAGCCTTGTAGCAACAATATTCTACTAAAGCACACAAGCAAGCGAGATAAGGTGGGTTTAGTGATAAGAAACTAAATACAGTAAAATTCTAAGTTCCATATGAAGATTAACAAACACTCCAAGCATGCAAGGGAAATTAAAGTCAACAACTTTCTTTAACATCCTAGTACACATCTACTAGACATATATATACAAGACTCCAAAGTCTCAAAATACATTAATAGCAAGAACTCCACGTAAGAAGCACATAAAATCTACCTCAGCACACAAGATCACTGATTCTGATCTACTTGAACTTCTTCTTCTTCTCCTACTTCTAACAGCTGGGGATTCACCTCAGCTTCTCCTGAAACATTTCAAATGAGGAGTGAGCAACAAAGTTGCCCAGCGAGGGAGGTGATGCAGCATGCCAACGTGCAATATGATATGCAACACAAGTAAACATATATACAAGCCACATAAACTAACAAGACAATAAGTCAAACTATTAATCACTTTAAAAAGGATACGGTTCCATTTCCAAGACTTCATCCATGAGCATCACGAATATGCCGGCAAACCCCAAACACCACAATTGGGATACTCCGGATGTATCCCGATCCTACGACCCTTTCTCCCGAGGTAGGTCCATGCCCAGCAGGTGAACCACGTCTCTGGGGTAGTGGAGTATGCCTCAGCGAAAAAGGGAATAGGCACCATGGTAGTCGAGAGAGCACGGCAAGCCCAATGCCGCCCGTGTTTCTCGACGCTACCATGTCCGATATAGGTTGCGCAACCCAATACAAGTCACAAACAATCAATATATCACATAACACGTAAGAGGGACGACAAAGTAGGCCGCCCTCACATATATGCACGATAAAAGTTCATATATGCACGATATTAACTAATAGATGCCAAAAGAAGCAATCAACACAATTAATTCCAATAATCTACTCAAATAACTTAAATACATCCTAAATATTCAATGCAAGGCATTACTAACACACAACAAGTTCCAATTGCAACTAAAAAGGCTAAAAACTACTTTTCCCCTTTCTTTAACCGAGCTTTCTTTCTCCTAAGCATAGTTCGAGATTCCCAATCATACCCTAGTCTTTCTATATTCCTAATTAAGCTCAAAGGTACCCTTTAAAGTCACTAAAACTCATTTTTGAAGCAAAAGTTCGGGAAGGCCCCGAACGGGTTTGAACTATAGCCATACTAACCGAACCCCAATTTCGCGAAACGAAAGCACCAAAGGTGCTTCCTTAGCTCAAGGATACCCAAATCGATGCCCAAATTTGCCCGGATTGCCTAACGTGCAAAACCCCCTTTTTAAAGTAAGCTATTTATGCACTAAAGTTCAAATTCGAGTGATTCAACCTAACGTGGCTTTTCAATTACCTTCCCTAGGGTCTAGAGCACCTAATTGAGGCATCAATTCAAGTCAATTAGCAAATTTTCTCAAAACCCTAGTTTTAGGCACTATTCATCACCTCTTTGATCAAATTCAATATTCAACCATTAAATTTGTTATCACACCACAAAAGTTAGCTCTATAGACATTAAATAACTCATAGGAAGCATTCATCACAAGTTATATAGCTATAATTGACAATTCAATAAAATTGAACATATGCATATAAACTTTAAACTCAAGAAAATATGACTCCCTCACAATTTTGAAGATGTAGAAGCTTTGTTGAAGGTCCTAAGTTGCTCAAAATCCTCCCAAGATCAATCTAAGAGCTCAAAGTGCAAGATTGAAGAAGTAAAAATCCTCTTTTTCCTCCTTGAAGTGGACGGCCAAGGCTAGGGGACATGGAGGGAATTTTTGCAATTGTTTTGTTGACAAGAATAAGCTTATGTTTTAATTTAATAAGTTGGCTAATATTATATGTGGTGCATGACTAGATAATGTAAGCTAATTAGTCTCTAATCTTGATCAAATAATGGCTAATTGAAATTCCAAATGCTTTTAATTTAATACTAGCACTATTCTAACGTAACACTATTCAAAGCTCACGGAAAATATTTTTCAAACGCATACTCCTAAGCTCGAAAGTTCAAAACGAAAATTTCTTAGTTCCTTTTAAATGTCGAGTGACCTAGGAAAAATTTAAAATCAAGCTTTCGAAACAGTCAAAAATATTATGAATAGTAACCCACAACAAAAACAATTAACAAGAAAAATTATGCACGTAGAAATGCGCACATAAGTATGCAACGATTATAATAAATTTAGGGTGAAATTCTCGGGTGTCACAAATTGTGTGCTAGCTTTTTCTGTGTCATAATATTCCTTTATATAGTAACTTCTCTCGACCTACGATCATACATGGGCCAGTCTAAATTGACCAGACTTGGACTCTGCAATAATCTGATCAATCATCTAATTACTACGAGTCTATTATATTAATATTATGACAATCCTAAAATTAATTTAATCTCTTTTCTAATCTAATTTATTTGTTAATTTCTTTTGTGTGTGACCTCTCGAGTTCATAATTAATTAGCAGCGGATATTAATCTAAGTAATATTTAATTAGAACCCTTTCTAATTAATTCACAAATCGCGAGTGACACCTAGTAATATATCGTAATTATCCAATTAATGATGAAGTGCAAGTACATGAACCCTTTTTGAGTAATTTCCACGCAATCGAATCCTTATGTCTAAATCATCGTGATTGATCCAGAGTCATAGATACTGTCACGCCCTGGGCCCAGACTCTCAGGCCCGTATGCGCAACTAGTGTTGTAGGCATGAGAAACAACTACCTAAGCCCTCTTTTCTACTGGTCGAAAATGGCTAACCCAAGTTATTCCTTATACCCACAACACCCACTTATAAACCACATAATCACGCTATATTTCAGCGATGTAGGATATTATACATACCCCCGTTAAGGACCTAACATCCTCATCAGAGGCACATAAACCCAGTGTAACACCCCGAACCCAACCCCACGCTACAGGTCAAGTCCGAGCCCGTCACTCAGACAGAGTCTCCTCTGTACCGTGGACTAAACTGGTACCTGCGATAATCACATACAATGCCTGAACCACAACAACCACTTCATTCAATCTAACTTCCAAGTTTGACGGAACCAACCAAATTCACAAGGCCATCCGAGCCTTGGCATAACAAAAATAGAAACATACAAGCATGCAGGTTCAATTCTAACTTAAACTTTCCAGTAGTATGACATGGTTAAAACAAGCTAATTATCACCCCCAAGCATGCAACAACCGAGTTAGGTCTACTATAATCTATTATATGTCATTCTACTTTATATTCAACATTCAAGAATATAATTAAGTTACAACTTTCCGAGCAAACATACAAGACCTCAAAGTCTCAAAACACAACAACTAACATCAACTCCAAGCAAACTGCACGTATGATCAACCTTATCACACAAGAATCAAGGGTTCTGATCTATGGGCACCTCTTCTTCTTCTTCTACTGCTATCAGCTGGGGGTTCACCTCAGCCTCTCCTAAAACATGTCAAATAAGGAGTGAGCAACAATGTTGCCCAGCAAGGGAGGTGATGCAACATACTGTAGCGTGCATAATGATATGCAAACACAAGAAGTCATATATATACAACATAAACCAACAAGGTTAAATAGCCAAGTAATTAACCACATTAAAAAGGATACGGTTCCACTTCAAGTCTTCAATCACGAGCCACGAACTTCACGTAAGTGCCGGCAAACCCATACACTAACAAGTTGGGATACTCTGGATGTATCCCGATCCTACGACCCTTTCTCCTGAGGTAGGTCCATATGCCCAGCAGGTAAACCACACCTCTGGGGTAGTGGAGTATGCTCAGCGATAAAGGGACTAGGCACCATGGTAGTCGATGGAGCACGGTAAACCCGACGCCGTCCGTGTTTCTCGACACTACCATATCCGAAAAGGTTGCGCAACCCCGAGACAAGTCCACAAGCATCAAAATATCAAATAACACGTAAAAGGGTCGACAAAGTAGGTCGCCTTCACATATAAACACAATATAAGCTCACATAAGCACGAAATAGCTTTAAAGTCTCAAAAGAAGCAATCAAAATAAATTTTACCCACAATTTACTCAAATAGCTCAATTATACTCTAGACAATCAATATAATGCATGACATCTAGACAATCAATATAATGCATGACAACACAACAACAAGCTTTAGACACGTCAATAGAAGCCTAGTACCACTTTTCCCCTTTCTTTAACCCATCTTTTCTTCTCCTATGTGCATTTCAAGATTCCCAATGTGATACCCCGAACCCGGCACGCATTTAATAGTATTTAACTGCATTTAATTAAGTGTTTAATTAGTTAAATCATTCATTTTGCACTATTTTGATATTTATTTTAAAAATATTCAAATAATTTTTATATTGATTAATTTAAAAGATTATTACCTATTTTTATTGTTTATAGTAATTAGATTTATTTTCTTGTATTTAATTAAGTGTCATATTAAATGTTAGTATTTAATTGCATTTGATTACGTGTTTATATTAACTTGTTCATTCGTATCTTAGCATTAATTTCATAATTCTTTAAAATATTCTAGAAATAGTTAAATTATTTATTTTTAAATAAATATTCATTATTTTTATTATTTTAGTAATCGGTTTTATTTTCTTGGATTTAATTACTCGGTTTTCAATTAAATGAGAAAAGTAACTTCGAGCCGGAGTGAATTTTAAACTAAATTACTTTTTAAAAATTATATTTTTAAGAAATTGTTTATCATTCTAATAGTGATCGTTTATTGACCGTTTAGTCGTAGTGCATCGAAAACGAGAGTAAGATAAATATTTTCCGAATTTTGTAAATAGTGTTTTTAGCTTAATTGAGTTAGTTTTAGTTATTTTTCATTTAATTGCATTGTTTTAGCTTGAATTAGACTAAATGCTAATTAATTGAGCTTGTTGACCATATTTTAACTTAAGCTTGACTTTGCAAAAAGACCAAAATGCCCTTGAGCCTTTGTCATCTTTTAAATAAGCAAAACAAAGGAAAAATTGACTCAAAAACAAAACCACAAATTCCCCATTTGTCCCCCCATGGCCGAAAGTTCAAGGGAAAAAGAAAAAAAATGATTTTGCATTTTTAAGCCAAAATCTTGCATGGAATTGGACGAGGATCGTGGCTTGGGTCCTTGCAAGCCTTCATTTTCAATCTCTGTGAGGGTTTTCATGTTTTTGTGCATTTTTATTTGAATTTGATTTTTGTTTCAAATTTTTAGATTTGATATTTATTGCGTTATAATGCCTGTTATTGCTTGAAATAACTTCCTTAGGGTTCGTAGAGCATTGCTTGTTAGTTATTTAGCGATTTTTACGGCTAAAAACGCAAATTGAAATTGGGGAAGAATAATTAATAGTGTTTTTAAATAGTAAAACCCTAGATTTTTAGATTTTTTATCCGAATTGCGATTTCTTGATTTGGTTAGGTGCCATTAATGTTAGAAAGATAAAATGTGCAATAAAAATGGACCGACCTTTGTTAAAATTGGAAATTAGACAAAGAAACGTAAAGGGGCCATTTGACCAAGAGTTGACCGTGCTCGAATTGAGTTGGAGGTTTTCCTATTGAGGGCATGGAAGCACTTTTGGCGCTGTTGTGGCGTTGATTGAGCGACCGGTTAGCATAGTTGTAGTTCAAATGCAGTAGGTGGACTTTCGGGCTTCGGGTGAGAAAGTAAAGTTTCGTGAAATAGAAACGTGCCTTGTAGTACCTAAGTGAATGTAGTGAAATCAGTTTCCTAATCCCGTAGCTCGTTTGCTCGTAATTGCCTTTGGAAGTTAGAGATTGAATAGTGATATTTGTCGTTTTCGTGTTTGAACTGCTATTACTTGTTTAGTTGATGTTATTGTTGATGTTAATGATAGTCATGCTTGAAAAGTTAATTGAATGCTAATATTGATTGTAAATGCTTGATATCTCGTATATCGCCACTAATCTGCACTTTCGTGCTATCGCTCATTTATTGCTTGTACCTTGTATTGCATTGTATAGTGTCAGGCGCGTGAGTGATAGGCCTCTCTGGGCAGTCTCGGGCTGCCATGGTTGGTTTGCTCTAGCTCCGTGTCCTATTCCTATTCTCGCTAAGGGTGCCGCCTTGGGAGATTTGGGTCGTAGATGTGTCGGGGTACATCCGGAGTACACCCAGTGGAAGTTATAAGGTGGTTGCGCGCTTATTGTCATCGTTGTCAACATCAAGCTCGAGATTGATGTATTGCTCGTGAAATGGTACATTGCTCGTATGAGTGAACCATAGCCTTCAAAGTGTGGTATAGCTTTGAATGGTTGTGTTAATGCTTTTATTAATTGTTTATTGTATTGTTATCTATATTGATTGCTTTACTTGTCGGTTATATTGCTTAATTGTCTTATTTGCATTGCACGACTTTCTTTCTCTCCACCTCGATATCTGTTCCGCCCTCACTGAGTATACGTGTTGTGTATACTCACTCCTCACCACCACATTTCAGGAAATACCATGTTAGCTGGAAAGTTTGTGGTTATGTGATAGATCGTGTTTGAAGAGTTGCCTTGCGTGCTATGTGGCTTGAGTTGTCAAAGATGTAAAGATTTTACTTTCATGAGATGTATATAATCAATGTGTAAAGAAAAGTCATTTAAGTTTTATGTATAGGTTAGAAAGTTCTGATTTCAATGCATGTTTGTATTGTCTAAAGGAAAGAGTTAGAATAGTCTGGGTACTTGGAAATGTATATATACTTGTTGCGTTTAATTGTTAAGAACCGAGGCTCGGATGGCCTTGAGGAATTTTGAATGGTTGGACACGGTACTGGTCCACTTATATGCTGTCGCAGGTTTCCATTTTGCCTAGAAACAGGGAAGACTCCGTCCGTTTTTCCCTAAATTTTATGCCTAGATTTGGAATTGGGTTGCGATTAGATTGATTGATAGAACTTCCGGTCTCGAGAGGGATCGGGGTGTTACAAGTGGTATCAGAGCTTGTTTAGCTCATAAGCCGGGACAGGGTCCTCGGTCTGTCGGGTAGTAACCCTTGGTTGTATGCTTGTTAAGTGTGTTTTGAAAGTGTGTGCCTGTATGTGAGATCGTGTGTCTTGACCTGAATGTGTGCACCTATGTGATATAATTCTGTGATATGTGTTAAAGGTGTGTTACGTGAAGTGAAGTGACTACTTGTGTATCGAATTGGCATCATGAATCGAATCGACCTCGTGAATTGTTATTTACTTGGAGTATTGCTTGTAATGTGTGTATTGGAATGTCTTGAATTGGTTATTCCATTATTTGAATTGATTATGTTGTGCTTGACTTGATTGTCGTGCTTGAGTAACTTTGTTGAATAAACTGTTTTATAAACTCTATTATAAACTTGCTTGCATAATAATTTAAGGCATGTATGTATAAATGTGATATCTTGGCATTCATACATGTCCTATTGAAATGGTAAGAAAGACTTCTTCCTCCCCTGAAGAGAAGTGGTTAGTAGTAAGCCCCAAGTTATGTGGATTGATGGGAATGAGCAGTATTTGACTAGCCTTTATTTGGGAGTTGGTGTTTGCTTTTGGAGCTCGGTTATTGGCAAATCTCTAAGGTTCTCCTCTGTGCTTAACAGTTGTGAAAGAGTAGCTTTCTTTTGGGGTTCTATTTGGTTGTTCTCTGGAGCATTCTTTGGTTTTCTTATTGGGTATTCTTTGGAAACTTCTGTTGGCACTTCTTGGTAGACTTGGCTATTGGGTTTTCAATCGGACTTACTGCATGGTATTATCTATGGTATATGTGTCTCGGTCTTTATTGGTGTGTTACTGGCATTCTATAGAATTCTTAGTGGCCATTTATCTAGTACTTACTTATTGGGCAATCCTTGCTACTTTCTTACTGGAGCATTGTTTCGGGTATTTTCTTTAGTGTTCCTCAGTAGGTTTGGTATTTGGAATTCCTATCATACTTATTGTATGGTACTACTTACGGTATTCTGTGGAATTCTTAGTGGGCATTCTACTAGTATTTTCCTTGATGGCACTTATTGGAAGTTTTACACTTGGAATCTTGTTCAGACCAATTATTTCATATTGCTTACGGTATGCTGTGGAATACTTTGGGCTTTCTTGGTGGTAAGTTGTATAAAGTTTGCACTCGGCAAATGGTGATGAGGTCTTGGAGTTTGGTCTTATATGTGATGCATCTACTCTGGCTATCATTTGACTTCCTTATTTGGTACTTGTTGAACTTCTATTGGAGATTCGTATGTGGGGTATTTCTTTGGCATACTTCTTGTCATTATTATTTGATGTTAATTTTATCTACAGTATCCCTGCTTCAGTCTTTAGTTGGTATTTTTTCGGCATTCTTGGTTGGGATTTCTATTGGGGTTTTCCTACGAGTATCTTATTCAGTGTCTTGCTCAGCAACCAATGAAGAGTGGTCAGAGTTGGATCTCAGGTGATGCTGAGTCCTATTGGAAGAAGAATTGCGAGGACGCAATTGTTTTAAGGGGGGAAGGATGTGATACCTCGAACCCGGCACGCATTTAATATCATTTAACTGCATTTAATTAAGTGTTTAATTAGTTAAATCATTCATTTTGCACTATTTTGATATTTATTTTAAAAATATTCAAATAATTTTTATATTGATTAATTTAAAAGATTATTATCTATTTTTATTGTTTATAGTAATTAGATTTATTTTCTTGTATTTAATTAAGTGTCATCTTAAATGTTAGTATTTAATTGCATTTGATTACGTGTTTATATTAACTTGTTCATTCGTATCTTAGCATTAATTTCATAATTCTTTAAAATATTCTAGAAATAGTTAAATTATTTATTTTTAAATAAATATTGATTATTTTGATTATTTTAGTAATCGGTTTTATTTTCTTGCATTTAATTACTCAGTTTTCAATTAAATGAGAAAAGTAACTCCAAGCCGGAGTGAATTTTAAACTAAATTACTTTTCAAAAATTATATTTTTAAGAAATTGTTTATCATTCTAATAGTGATCGTTTATTGACCGTTTGGTCGTAGTGCATCGAAAACGAGAGTAAGAGAAATATTTTCCGAATTTAGTAAATAGTATTTTTAGCTTAATTGAGTTAGTTTTAGCTGTTTTTCATTTAATTGCATTGTTTTAGCTTGAATTAGACTAAATGCTAATTAATTGAGCTTGTTGACCATATTTTCACTTAAGCTTGACTTTGCAAAAAGACCAAAATGCCCTTGAGCCTTTGTCATCTTTTAAATAAGCAAAACAAAGGAAAAATTGACTCAAAAACAAAACCACAAATTCCCCATTTGTCCCCCCATGGCCGAAAGTTCAAGGGAAAAAGAAAAAAAAATTGATTTTGCATTTTAAAGCCAAAATCTTGCATGGAATTGGACGAGGATCGTGGCTCGGGTCCTTGCAAGCCTTCCTCTTCAATCTCTGTGAGGGTTTTCACGTTTTTGTGCATTTTTATTTGAATTTGATTTTTGTTTCAAATTTTTAGATTTGATATTTATTGCATTATAATGTCTGTTATTGCTTGAAATAACTTCCTTAGGATTCGTAGAGCATTTCTTGTTAGTTATTTAGCAATTTTTACGGCTAAAAACGCAAATTGAAATTGGGAAAGAATAATGAATAGTGTTTTTGAATAGTAAAACCCTAGATTTTTAGATTTTTTATCCGAATTGCGATTTCTTGATTTGGTTAGGTGCCATTAATGTTAGAAAGATAAAATGTGCAATAAAAATGGACCGACCTTTGTTAAAATTGGAAATTAGACAAAGAAACGTAAAGGGGCCATTTGACCAAGAGTTGACCGTGCTCGAATTGAGTTGGGGGTTTTGCTATTGAGGGCATGGATTTTGGCACTGTTGTGGCGTTGATTGAGCGACCGGTTAGCATAGTTGTAGTTCAAACGCAGTAGGTGGACTTTCGGGCTTCGGGTGAGAAAGTAAAGTTTCGTGATATAGAAACGTGCCTTGTAGTACCTAAGTGAATGTAGTGAAATCGGTTTCCTAATCCCGTAGCTTGTTTGCTCGTAATTGCCTTTGGAAGTTAGAGATTGAATAGTGATATTTGTCGTTTTCGTGTTTGAACTGCTATTACTTGTTTAGTTGATGTTAATGATAGTCATGCTTGAAAAGTTAATTGAATGCTAATATTGATTGTAAATGCTTGATATCTCGTATATCGCCACTAATCTGCACTTTCGTGCTATCGCTCATTTATTGCTTGTACCTCGTATTGCATTGCATAGTGTCAGGCGCGTGAGTGATGGGCCTCTCTGGGCAGTCTCGGGCTGCCAGGGTTGGTTTGCTCTAGCTCCGTGTCCTATTCCCATTCTCGCTAAGGGTGTCGCCCTGAGAGATTTGGGTCGTAGATGTATCGGGGTACATCCAGAGTACACCCAGTGGATGTTATAAGGTGGTTGTGCACTTATTGTCGTCGTTGTCAACATCAAGCTCGAGATTGATGTATTGCTCGTGAAATGGTACATTGCTCATATGAGTGAACCATAGCCTTCAAAGTGTGGTATAGCTTTGAATGGTTGTGTTAATGCTTTTATTAATTGTTTATTGTATTGTTATCTATATTGATTGCTTTACTTGTCGGTTATATTGCTTAATTGTCTTATTTGCATTGCACGACTTTCTTTCTCTCCGCCTCGATATTTGTTCTGCCCTCACTGAGTATACGTGTTGTGTATACTCACTCCTCACCACCACATTTCAGGAAATACCATGTTAGCTGGAAAGTTTGTGGTTATGTGATAGATCGTGCTTGAAGAGTTGCCTTGCGTGCTATGTGGCTTGAGTTGTCAAAGATGTAAAGATTTTACTTTCATGAGATGTATATAATCAATGTGTAAAGAAAAGTCATTTAAGTTTTATGTATAGGTTAGAAAGTTCTGATTTCAATGCATGTTTGTATTGTCTAAAGGAAAGAGTTAGAATAGTCTGGGTACTTGGAAATGTATATATACTTGTTGTGTTTAATTGTTGAGAACCGAGGCTCGGATGGCATTGAGGAATTTTGAATGGTTGGACACGGTACTGGTCCACTTATATGCTGTCGCATGTTTCCATTTTTCCTAGAAACAGGGGAGACTCCGTCCGTTTTTTCCTAAATTTTATGCCCGGGTTTGGAATTGGGTTGTGATTAGATTGATTGATAGAACTTTCGGTCTCGAGAGGGATCGGGGTGTTACACCCAAACCATATCCTACTCATACTACAACCCTAATTAAGCCAAAAGACACCTATTAAGATCATAAAAACCCATTTTAGAAGCTAAAGCTTGAGAAGGCCCCGAGCGGGTTTTAACTACAACTATACTATCCAAACCCCGATTTCGCATAACGAAAGCACCAAAAGTGCTTCCATACCCCAAGGATACCTAATCCAAAGCCCAAACATGCCCGGATTGCACAACGAGAAAAGTCCTCTTTTTAAAGTCGACTAATTTTGCAATTTAGCTCGGTTTGGGGTGATTCAACTTCACGTGGCCTCGCAACTAGCTTCATTAGGGTCTAGAGCATCTAATTGAAACCTCAATTCATTCCAATTAGCACATTTATTCAAAACCCTAAATACAAGCACTATTTATCATCTCTTTCATAACATTCATGCTTTCAACCATGGATTATGCTATCAAACTATAACATTTTACTCTATAGGCTCTAATAAACACATATAAAGCATTCATAACAAGTATTATAGCTATAATCAACAAATCAAGAATTTCAACATATGAGCATAAACTTTGAAAGTTATAAAATGCAACTCCCTCACAATTTATGATGTGTAGAAGCTTGTTGGGGAATCCTAGGATGCTCAAACAACTCCAAGATCCAAGCCAAGAGTCAAGCTAGCAAGATTGTTGAAGAAATTTTTCTCTTTTTTCTCCTTGAAGTGGTCGGCCAAGGGGGGGGACACAAAGGAAATTCTTTGCTTTGTTTTATGAGTTGTTTTTTGTTAAATGATGATAACTTCATATATAGATATATATGTGCAATAAGTTGTGGTCAAATACTACATAAAACTTGGTCAATTGAGCTTAATTACTAATCAAATACTAACTAAGTCAAAACTAAGGTTGTTACGTACGTAACACTATTCAAATGGTGCGAAAACTATTTTCCAAACACATGCTCCCAAGCTCGAAAGTCCAAAATAGCAAGGTCTCGATTCCTTTTATATGTCATATGACTTAGAAAAAATATTAAATCGAACTTTTAAAACGGTCGAAAATCTTATGAATAATAATCTTAAATTAAAGCAGTTAAGCAAGAAATGTGATACACGTAAGAATGCTCAAGTAGGTATGCAACTGTTATAAGGTATTTATGATGAAATTCTTGGGCGTCACACCAGGACAGACTAGACGGTGAAGGTTTTAGAGGTGACTTCTACAGGTTCAAAAGGTGGCTCCCACCAACCTTCTAAGTGTAGCATTTTGCTCT
This sequence comes from Ehretia macrophylla, assembly GCA_037974665.1. Taxonomy (NCBI): domain Eukaryota; kingdom Viridiplantae; phylum Streptophyta; class Magnoliopsida; order Boraginales; family Ehretiaceae; genus Ehretia; species Ehretia macrophylla. The sequence goes on from CM075773.1 coordinate 63,675,117, forward strand.
GCACAGCACTTAGCTATATAATCATGTTCTGGAATGTTTATTGCAATAATTTGTGTATTATAACTCTTGGTAGTTAGAATTTTATGTGAATGATTTAGTTGTGTAGTATGTTGCTTAATATGTAATTTATATGTTTAATAAAATGCTTGAATGATTATTCTTGACTCAATCTAATTGCTCAACACCTACATATATGTAAATTCATGCAAATAAGGCTTAAAAGGTCAAAATTTTAGCCTTTTTGGGGTGGTTTCGCGGTCGAACAGTATTTTTCAGCATTTTTCAACTTTGGATTTCAAGTGCAATACTACTTTCTTTGTGTTGCTAGTTAATTGGATGATTAAATTGTTACTAAGTGAACTTAACGGTACTCACGAGCAAGCTTCTAGCTATTGGAAAATGGGTAAAATGTATGTGTATGCAAGTGAATGTCTTAAAGGAATGCTTAAGTGGATATACTTTCATATGTGTTTGTGATTTGGTTATTAATGCTTATGGAGTGATATTGCTTATTCTAATGCTAGAGGGGCAACCTACTTTGTTGTCCCCTCATTTTAAGTGCTCATTGAATGAATGTTTTAATGATTGATTGCGTGATATCGTAAGGTTGCAACCTTTTATTGAGGCACGATTGTGTTGTGTCTCCACTTGGCGGCAGCAGGCTTGCCAATGGTTACATGACCTCCAAGACCTATTCCCATACTCACTTGGTCGGTGAAGGCATTGAGGTGTTTGGTCGTAGGATTTTGGGGTATATCTGGAGTACACACACTAGTGATATAAGGGATTATCTACATCGCAATCACAAAGGGGCAAAGAAGTAGGAGTGATAAGGTTGGAATGAAATCGTATCCTTTACTTGAGTGTTTATATAGTTTTATATTACTTGATTGAGTGCTTTCATGCTTCTTGTTATTGTCTAATGCCTACTTGTATATTTATTGCTTTGATACATGTTACTTGGCATATGTGCATCATGAAAAGGTTTTCAAAAGCCTCCCCATACCCCCCTCACTGAGCTAGTGGTTGATCACCCCATTTATTCAACAATTTCAGGTGAAGCCGAAGTAGCCCCTCAAGAAGAAGATTGAAGATAATTTGCTTGTTTGCTTAAAAGGTTGGCATGTGTTTTGGCTACGATCTAGGAATGTGGATTATGATGTTTTGCAAGTTGTATAGCTCGTTTTGCAACAAAGTTTCATTGTGCACATGTTGGATCATAGCTTTTGACTTGTAGAAATTAAATAAGCTAGTTGTAAGTTTATGAACTACTTTGGAAATATAACTAAAGCACGTTTAGCTTACTTTTGGACTTGGAATTGTAAATGTTGCTAGGTTTGCATAGACTTAGTATGGAAAAATGTTGTGTTTAACATGATATGCATAAACAGAGTTTCAAGATGTTGTCTTGTGTATTTGTTGTTGGCTTTGAGCATAATTGTACAGGTGTTGGAATGTCCGTAATACAGAGAAGACTTTGTCCGATTTTTGTCGAGTTCGAACTTGACTTCTAGGAAGGGGTTGGGGGTGCTGACATGGGGAGGTGGGGGTAGAATGAAGGGATGGGGTGCTGATGTGGGATGGGGTGGGCTGGGTAGAGTTGATAGGGGGTAGAGGGTAGCTAACGGGGTGTGAGGTGTGGGGTGTGGGGTGAGGGGTGGGGGGGCTGAGTGGCTAATGGTGGGGGTGGGGGTGGGGGAGGGCGGGTGAGGTGAGGAAAATGGTAATTTTTTTTGGATGAAAAGAATAGGAGGAGAGAGAATAAAGAAGAGAAAAAAAAATGTATACTATAAGGATAAAAATGTCATTTTACTAAATTTTTTAACAGTGTTAGTTTAAAAGAGATTGAGGGGGAAGGTATGTCATTTTTTAAAAATCATAGGGGAATTTTTGATAGTTTTGCTAACACAGAGGAGTGGGTTGATATATATGAGTTTTACAGGGGAGTTGAATGATATTTATCCTTTTATTTATATGTCCACACCCGTCATTTTGCACATCTTTTAAATCTAAATATCAAGGATAATTTGGACTTTTTGGTGTCTACTTTGTCCATATTCTGACCAGCTTTGGCTTGTGTCAGTCACTGGCTCTTTCACTTGTCTTGTCATTTTCGCTACATTTTTGTCGTAGCCAGAGAGAAAAGTTTAAGGATTAAGTGCTATATATAAAGATATCAAAGTTAATAAATCTTAAATTATTTTCATAAATGTCCTATTAATCTACATTCTTGACAAATCTTAAATTAGTTCTTCACCTGAAACAAATCAATCTAGCCATGAGCAAATTGCAGCCGATTAAGTACTAATAAAGTGACAACTATGACTAAACGATGATGTTAGTTTAAACGGAACAAATTAGAAGACAGTGTTACCAATTCAAAATTCAAAACCGCTTGAGAAAATAATTCCAGCACTGGCAGAAGCATAATTCACACCTCAAATCATATCTTCCAAATTTCCAGTCTGCCCAAGATAACTTGGCACAAATGGTAACCCAAGATACACAACTAGTAAAATTCAAAAAAAAAAAAAAAAAAGGAAAAGAACAATACAAGTTATTGAGAATCAAGAAAATAATAAGTTAAAAACGTATCAAAAAGTGAATTCAATCAAGAAAATAGAGCTCTATCAAATAGTGAATTCAATCAATAAAATAAATAGAACTAATAATTCAGCGTAAGGAGACCCCATATCTCCAAGCCTTTTTATTATTGTTGCTAAATATCTATCCAGGGCGTCAACAAATTATTCTCTAATTTCCCAGCTTTAAAGTATAAGACTGGCTCTTTTTTCCTTTGTTACTCACCTCTCATTTGCAGATGACATAATCATCTTCTCCAATGGCAGCAAAAGTGCTATCAAAAAGTTGATGAATTTTCTGAATCACTATGAACATGTTTCTGGACAGCAAGTCAACAAAGATAAAAGTGTTTTAATTGTGGACAAAAAAGTTCCTAGCTCTAGAATTGGCATCATAGCTGGTGCTTCAAGTTACAAGCAACAACAATTTCCATTCAAATATCTTGGAGTACCCCTTTACAAAGGTGCTAAAAAGTCTGCTCTTTTTGATGAGTTTTTTCAGAAAATTAACAAGAAGCTCATAGGTTGGGAACTAAAAACCTTAATCCCAAACAAAGACTACAAAGAAGATTGGGAGCCGTTGCCATTCCCCTATTTGAGACATTAGGCCTTTTCGTGCAAGTATGAGTTCGTTGACCACGCAAGGGCCATCCATCTTGATGACGAATTCCATGCGAAAACATCAAAGAATTATCTGAGTAGATCTGTGTATTGTCAAATCTCTTTCAATTGAGAAGCTTGCACTTAGGAATACAGGGCGAGGATTGTCAACAGTCCCAAGCATCCACTCCTCCATGCCTTGTTATTTGATGCAGATAATCCCTCATACCAAGGAAGTTTTTCATAAAATTGAAAGACTTTTCAACAAATTCCTTTGGGGAGACACAGCTGATTCCAAAAAAATTGCATTGGACTTATTGGGATAAACTTTGTTTTAAAGAGATGGCATTGGAAGGGAGAGTTAAATCTGGCAGCCACCTTCTATTGTTCTTATGAAAGACCACCTTCTTATGTGCCTAATATTGTGAAGTTCAGAAAACCAGCTGTTGGCTTTTACAAGCTCAACATTGACAGAAGGTAGGGGAATTCTTCGTGACGGTAAGAAGGACCTTAAAAAAGGGTTGCAGTTTTGCAAAGAGAAAAGAATTTGCGATTTTTGGCACAAATGGTAGTAACCCAAGACGCACAACTAATCAAACTCACAAAAAAAAAAGGAAAAGAACAATAAAAGTTATTGAAAATCAAGAAAAAAAAAAGTTAAAAATGTATTAGATAGTGAATTCAATCACGAAAAAAAAACTCTATCAAATAGTGAATTCAATCAAGAAAATAAATAGAACTTATAATTGAAGAAAACAAAACATAGAATAGGGTCTAAATTTAGATACATAAACCAAAGCACCAAGACAGTCAACAGAGAATTGTGTAGGCCATGGAAATTTGTTAGGTGCGTGGGTGAGTTTGTATTTGTGTATTGGCGGGTAATGGTGTGGCAGTTGAATTTAAGATCGAAAACCCGAAAATGCCCTCCGGTTGGCTATGCATAATTTGTAAACATTCATGTAATTGAATCTGTTCTTGTTCCTTCACCGTTTTATGTATCAAATTATGAATGAATTTAGAGAAGAAGAAGTTAATCAGAGATAGGACTCTGAAATGCTTATAATTAACAAACCGCCCATGTAAGAATTTGAGTCCTTTTGTGAGTATAGTGTTTCCTAATGCATTATACTAGATTGCATCACAAGTTACAGTTATACTAGTATATATATGTATGCCAATCTAGCTAGCCGCACAATATTCATCATTACAAAACCTAGTTAAGATTGTGAGTTATTGCGGTATTATAGACATCAAGAGAGTGATTTGTGAGATTTGTTGGTGATAATATAGGAATAGTAAAGATGAGCAGCAGTAGTATTCATATTCCTGAAGGTTTTCTATTCATGCCTTCGGATCAAGAATTGCTTCTATCATTCCTGAGGAGAAGGCTTTTGAGGCAGCCATTGCCTTGGGAGGGTATCGTTGAAAGAGACGTTTACGGGGAGAGAGCAAATCCTTGGGATTTGTTTACCGAGAATGATCCTTGGAACATCCTAGTTACTGATGATGACGATGATTCGAGCAAGGTTAAGAAGACTATCTTTGTATTTACTAAATTGTCGAAGCTTGGGAGGCAGGGTAATAAGAACGTTATTCGAACAGCGGGCTGTGGCAAATGGCATGGACATACGGCGCCAAAAGATATTGTGAAAGGGAAAACGAAAATCAAAATAGGCTCTAAAAGGATGTTCACGTTTAAGTCGACTAAGAAAGATTTTGATGGAAAAGGGCATTGGATTATGCATGAATATTCTCTTTCGGATGATGGCTTGATAGGCATTGGAAGCACGGACTATGTTGTTTGCAGAATTACAAAGGACGAATCGAAAAACTTCAAGAAACAAGAAAATTCTGAAATCATACTTGTATCAGAAGCTGATACTCAAGATTTGGGCAAGAGAAAGTCGAGAGAGGAGATTTATATTCCCCAAGAAGAGAAGACACCACGATGGAGTTTTCCGGGTGAGCATCATGTTACAAGAAAATTCTGAAATCATACTTGTATCAGATATGGTACAAGGAAATCTTTGGGCTACGGCATCATTCGGAGTGGACTCGACCATCTCTCTAGAACAGTTGCCCTAATTGGCTTGGTACGCTAATAAGGGGCCACAAGAAGAGGCAGAGCTCCACATGAACAATGGAGTACTGGAAGCTGCAACCGAAACTGCCACCAGACCCATGGAAGAATCGATTCAAAACGATATGGTGAATGTTGATGCTTCTGCAGCGAATTCTTACGTGCCTGAGGACCTACAGCATCCTATTGCAGATCCTGCAGAGAATATTGATACTTCTGCAGCAAATCCTATTATGCCCCAAGGCCTCCAGCATTCTGAAAGATTGCAAGATGATGATGATGATGATCCTGCAGAGAATATTGATAGCAATACGAAGGCTGATCATATTTCAAATGGAATTGCCACCAGCTCCATGGAAGAAGCCGTTCAAAAAAATGCAGAGGATATGGACGCTTCTGCCGCGAATCTTGAGATCCTGCGAGACATAGAGGTTCTACTGTAGAATATGAACGTTTGCAAGAGACTGATGAAGAAAATATGTCCTTTATGAATGGCATATTTTTAGGAGATATCCCTGAGGCAGATTCTTTTTAGCTCGGCAGAGCTTCACACTTCAAATTTCATGCCAGAATCGTTTCGGGATTCATTGGAGCCCAGTTGCTGATTAAGATCTCTCCACAACTTGTTGATGTGCTTCAAATTGTCAAGCTTCTTAAGGAACAATCAGTGATGAAGAAACGAAGAGTGCTAAATTGTAATAGAATTTTTATTAGTATATGATCTTCCGATGTAAATTATAGAACTACGTGCAGCTTGATCTTTGATATCACTTGGTGTCAAAGTACGTAGGCAGCCTAATTAAGGGTTCAGCTTCTTTTAAATACAAAATCTAATTTTGTGTATTTCTTCATAAATATTACAAACTCAGAAAGTTTTGTTTCATAAAGTACTTACTTGATCAGTTTTTAGTACATTTGGTTTACTCTCCTTACAAATGCAATTGTGTTGTCAATTTTGTTCTCTGATACTGTTGGAGTTTATGGATTGCTTTTAGTTTTCACCAATTTAGCCTGTGAATTCTGATAGATTAAAAGTTCTATCACTGAAAACAATAAAAGATTCAGCAGATGTGTATTAAATAAAATTTCAGCTCGATGCTAATGTTTTCTAATGCAGAATAAGATTCAGCTGCCATATTGACCCATAAACCAATTACAATAGTAGCTAAGAATCAGTTTTTCACAGATATACTCCTACACAAAAGATGCAGAATCATCCCCAAAGCTTCCCAATTATCAGCTAGTCATATAAATAACTTGTCTGAGACATAAATAGAGGGGTTACCCTTTAAAACAATCTTTTGAGCATGTGAGACCTACTGTCATGTCACGTGAGCCCAGCTACGATGCCACATATCATGAGGACGTATTTCCTTAATAGAATAGCGATGGAAGCACCACAAATATATTCACTCATACCTCAATTGAAAGCATAAAGAGTAGTACTGCATACAAATAGACATTCTTTTATATGGAAATCACAATTTCTTTTATTGGTTTTCTTTACTCTTTCCTTTCTTCTTCTTTTTTCAGAAAAATGAGGGATGGGGTAGAATATAAGTGGATACAAAAAAAATGGCATGTTTGAGTTTCCATACCCTTTGTTCTTTCTTGTTCTGGCATGCCAATTAAATGTTACAACTTTAAGAGGCCCTTTTTTTATTTTCTTTGGGAAATAATAGAGGCTGAAACCGTGGTTAGAACTCAAAATATCCTATTACATCAGTTGCTACCTGACGATTCCAATCTAATTGATTGGTCACTTAGGCTCTTTTATGTATTAAAGAACTTGTTTTTTAACCATGTAGCTGAGAAAAAGTTTGAAGGAGTCGACTTTGTGAACTCTAATTTGACTTTGTGTCATGTTTTGAAACTGTATTCGTATATAGCCTAAGATAAGTCCCTCCAGAGAAAAGATCGCATGTAACATAAAGTGCATTTTTAGGGAAGTAAGATTGTATATTATTTGCAAAAATATATAAAAAGTAACGGAATCCACATTGATAACCTTTTACTCAGTTACTATAACAATGAGCATCTAGTGACATCCTTAAAGTTCCATGCTCTACAAATATCCCTATTGTTAGCGTTGTTCCTAAACTTTTCATTGCTGAGTTAGAATCCTCTAAACGAAGAATTCTTGTGGTTCCAAAGGATCCGGCTATAGGAGAACCAGGAACGAAGAGTAGTGTATAATTTGTACTTGATCCCAAGTTGAATCTTTATAAATAGTTGTTCCTCACTTGGTGCCCTACTCGATAGATATCTTAAATTCCTTTATTTTCGTAAGTGGAAAAATAGAAGCACGAAAAGAACAGTCTGAGTGTTGTATTCCGATGCGTCTTGTTGTCACAATTGAGGATGATCATGTAGTGATTTGGTCCCAATTTCACAAATTGGCTTTGTATTTGGTAAGTTCTGCCCCTTTCCTTCAAATTCTTTAGAAAAATTCACATTCGAGAAACAAATGATCTGGTCTCTAATCCTTAGTGACAGAAAACGCATTCGGGGTCAATTGGGATTCCTCAAGAAACAAGTGGAAAAAAAAGTTGGTGGTAACTTATCAAGCCACGCATGCCATGCATAAAAACACATGATTGGGTACAGGGAAAATCCACATGGGGAATCGTGGGGGTTGTAGTCTCTACTAATTTAAAAAAATGTTAAAAATTCTATGTATTTTTCAAAAAAAAAAATAGATATATATCTATGTATTTTAGTTTTAAAAAAATTAATTACTCCCGCTAACAAAAATTATGAATCTGCCCCTACTTGAATATGTAATACTTGAGCCATATGATTTTGGACCAGTACACAGGATTGCATCTTGGCCTGATAAGATTCCATGTAGAGGAAACTGAGAAGTAACCATCTAAGCTGCTAAGTAACTTTGTCTTGTCTATTTATGCTCGGAAGAATTCCTCCTAAATTCTCTTCAATATTGTAAAAAAGAGAGTCGTTATTTAGAAGTTCGGGCCCTTATTTTGGGTGTCTTAGGGGAGAAATTGACTTTTTTAACACATACTCACTCAAACTGGCATGGCCATTGGTGGAGCCAAGTGGAGGTGAGGGGATGCATGAAATTTGAAGAAAAAAAATGTCTCTTTTTTTTTAATACCCTCTTATGTTTCTTTTTTTTCATTTCCTCTTGTTTTTCTCTCTTCATTTTCGATTTCTATTCTCTTATTCTTAAATAAGTTTTTAATTTATTTTCTATATTTGGAAGACTATTTGTATTTATCATTGTGTATGAATTTCAATTCATTTCTTTTTAGAATATTTTTAACATTTTTAAGTTAAACTTTTATTGTTTAATTGTACATTTATTTCAATTTTAACTTTGTGAATGAGTTTTAGATTCTTTTTTATTGTTAATTAATTATTTTTTGTCTTTAATTAAACAGTTCGAATTTGAATACTCACAAAATTTTTATTTTTAAATGTTGCAATCTCTTATCATCAAATTGAGGATTCTAAGCACAAAGTCAATAGCTTTTTTTGTAATTTATATAAAACAAATTTGTGTAAATCGGTATCCCTAATCTCTGTTACTGATTCTGCCACATATTTCCTTTTAACTCTTGGTGTCTAGCTTTGCCACTGAGCATGGCCCTATTAATTTGTTTTCAATCGGAACATCAAGCAGAGTTAACTGACCGATTCCATGCACCTCTGGTGATAAACTCATCAACTGTCGCATTTAGATTCCAACCATCTCGATGTTCCAAAATCTTCTTTTTGATATCTATCTAATTTGCTTTTATTAATAAAAGAAGCAAGCATTGTAATATTAGCATTTACACTTACTTCTAAGTTGCTTTTGACAGTTTGTTGGATTTGCCTTTTGGCTAATGTTAACTTTATACAGTTTCACTTCATTCTGGATTGTTTTTATCACTTTTGATGCATAGTGTTATTAGAATGTTATAACCAAAGAGAGAGAGAGAGAGAGAGAGTTGAAATTACAAAAATTGAACATGCCATAAGTCATTTGGTCTAGTAATATGATTCTCATTTTAGATACGAGAGCTTTCGAGATCGTGTTTTGTGTATAACATCTTAAATGATGTAAATAGTTTACACCTCCCTTAAATAAATAAACATAGCGCATAAAAAGTGCTTTTGTTTATTATGTTTTCTTGGACATTAAAGGAAGCAGGTTTCTTAACCATGGCTTATAATAATAGCTAATTTTTTATTCCTTTTATTTTGACATGTTGATTCTAGACCGCGGCCTATAACTATATATATTTGAAATCGAATACGCAGTAGGCAGTGGTTTTTCTTTATTTGCTATAATACTGATGATCCAAAGCTAATTGAGTGGAAAATACAAACACTTTGTCCTAGAGATGATTTATCTATTGTAATGCTTTAAAAAGAAGACACTTGAGAAAGGGAACAACAATCCAAGAGTTGATTCATCTCTTTTATCTTTCTTCAAAAATAAAGGAGGAAATTTAAAATAGACCTCCAAAAGATAGACTAGATCCATCATTTAAGATCCAATGCATTGTATGTCCTAATATTTGACCATAATTACACCCTCGTTATATTTTAGTGAAAACAAATAACGCATGAACTAATTAGAAAAAAGAAAAATCATGCATGAACTATTAAGGGGTCTATTGAAGCCCAAGGTTAATTAGCCCAATTGAGCCAATGAAGGGGACACTTTGGACTTCATCTCTCTCCTCCTCCTCATGTCACATAATTTTCTTATAATGATATCTATCGTGCACTTGACGAAAGTGCCCTACAAATGGCATTGCCCTATAGAATTATCATATGTAAGAAATTAATAGAATTTTTTTTTTTGTGCTAAGACGTAAATGCTTTCTTTTGTTGGTAATGGTTAAAATATTTATAATGTATAGTTAATGCAAAAACTGAATTACATTGTTTTCCAAAAATTAGCTAATTATACCATCTCGGATTTCAGTATACACTTTCTATATCATTTTATATTTATTATTATTTAAGACAAAAATAGGATAAAGGCTAAAAAAAACCTATTCCAAATAAAGATTTCATTACTGATAGGGGTGTAAACCCTAGCAAGGCAGGCTTTCCCTACCCGTGGTGGAGCAACCTGTCCCATGCCCGACCTGCTCTGTTTCCTCATCATGGCAATCACTTCTAATATGACATAAAGGCAATACCTAACTTTAACTCTTGGACAATAGTTTTCTCCGCTAGACAATAATTTTATCCGCTGGATATTGAACTCGGGCAGGCATAAACAGGTCGGGCAGGATTAGACATTAATTGTTGCCTGTAATCAATGTTAGTATAAATAGTCCGCACACCAGTCATTGAGCTCGGACATACTAATCATTCTAACACCCGAGAGGAAACACGGGCCACCACTCCCGCAGTTCCTTCCTTTGTTTTGCAGGTCAGGTAGCTTGAGATCGGATTATTGAGCTCAGGTGGACCAATATTTTCCACCCTCATCAATTACCCAAAGCTACCCAGTGAGGTTAATAATTACCTATTATCAAATTCTAGGACTAACTAAATACAGTATAGGGGTGTGAGATCATAAATTAAATAATGACTAACATAAAAAATTATAAACGAATACCTTGTCAATTATTCTCAAAATTATTCTACGCTTCTATTGAAATATAATATGAGCAAATTAAGTTACTCTAATGGTATCCCTATCAAATACCTAATATATCATCAATTCCATACTCGTCCCTTGATTCTAACAAATTTTACAGTTTAACTAGGAGTAATCTTTTATATCACCCATGTGATGTTTTTATCATCTCTTTTATATAGTAAGAATTTATGTATTAAATATTAACTTTTTTACTATATGATAAAAACTTTATTATACAAAAACGAGCAAAGCAGATGTCTTAGAAATAACTTTCATTTCAAAGCGGCAATTGTTTTCACTAACACGGGACACCATCACAAGTTTAACATGTTTTAGTTCATAGCTTGGAAAGGTGACATTATTACCATTTTTAAGACATTTTCGAAGAGCAAAATATCAATTAAGTGATAATGTTTTATAATTGGACGTATAGCTCTCTTCATTAAGTGAATTTAATTTAGCCAACGGCTCTAAATCCACTCCTCCTCTTCTTTTCTCTTCTTTATCGACATTTTTACCAAAAACTCAAAAGGCCGGCGGATAAATTCGGAATGCCATTTTAACACTCTCTTTGAAATGAGCAATATTGGCTAACCTAGGAAAATGAAGCAAAAAATCACCTCTCTCCACTAATTCCTCACCAATTAATTACCATTTGTAAATTGTCTCGTTGTTTCCACCACATTATTTGTAAATTTGCTCTCGAAACAATCCACCCAAGCCCAGATTTTTTAAAATTTTCATTTTTGGCCCATTCTTGATCATCATTTTTGTTGGAAAATCATTCCCTAGTTTGATATTTGCAAAAGAAAAAATGGTTCTTTTTTTTTTTTTTGAAAAAGCTTCAAAAGATTTCATCATTAGAGCTTCTTGATCTTCAGACCTCTTGCTTTTAGGGGGCTTTTGATCAAGTTGACCCAAATTTTAGCTCCAAATTGCTGGTTGTTGTGACAAAGCATGACAATTTCATGATCGGATTTATTAAGATACTTTAGCGGTTCACATAGCATCCTAAGGAATTTGATGGCTTTGTCCAGTTGTCATATTCAAAGTACAAAAACAGTTCAAAGTGCAAAAGTAATCCGAAGACATTGCTGGTGTGTGTGCATATTGATGTGTGTCTTATTAGATAATGAAAAGAAAATGAAGAGGGAAAAGAAAATGAAAATGAAAAAGAAGCAAAAACAATATATATAAAAAAAAAAATGAGAAGGCCGTAAAGTGTAATCTTTAAAAAGATATGGGTTATTGTACAATTTTTAAGAAAAAAAAATAACATGATAATTTAATCACACTATTATCTAAGTTAAAACAAAATTGGGATTGGGAGCGTGTGTAATCTTTTTAACAACTTCAGGACTCAATTACCTGCATTTGCTTTAGTGGTATGATTCTCACTTTGTATGCAAGATCCCTAAATTGATTTTCAACATATGTAATATTATTTGTATGTCATGTAATATTGGTCTAAACCTCCCTTTAAATCCAAAAAAAAAAACTTTAGGACTCAATTAGTAATTACGGAACCACAAAAATGTAAGGGTAAACTTCACAAGACCCCGCTATGTTTTTTTGACACTACACAATACCCACCTGTGGTCTAAAAATTGCATAATACCTCCTCATGATTTGTAAAACTAAACATACGTATTCCCTCCTTACCTTTTCGTCAACAAAGATAACAGAATTGCATTTAATCGACTTGTTCTTATTATCTGAATCATTATGCGCCTATACTACATTAAAAGTAAGTAGAATTAATGATAATTATAAAGTAGAATACAAAGTAATAAGCATAATAAGGGCATTATGGTACATAAGCTATTTTAAGCTAGCCAAAGTCATAAAATCTAACAAAATAAAAGAAATAAAAAGAAGATAAGAGAGAGATGTGAGATATCGTTATAAGAGAAAAAAAAAGAGAAAGCAAACAACTAGGGCAAAACCGTGAGGGAAGAAGAGAGAAGGAAAAAGAAGAAAAATGAGGGAAATCTTGTTTTCTGACTCAATTTCTAGCTCTTTTGTGCTTTCTCTACAAGAATAAGGCGAGGGGTTCATGTATTTGTGTATTTTCTTGTAGTTTAAAGAGTGGTAAGTTTATGTGAATGCTAGGAAATGATGGTTTAAGCAATAAAATTTCATATTAACATGATCAATGCAAAGAACTTGTGCAAAATGCTTTAGAAAGTTAGAAATTTTGTATGTTGTTTAATATGTAGGTTATGGTTATATTATGGTATGGTAGACTTAGCTATGGAATCATGTTCTAGAATGTTTATTGCAAGAATTTGTGTATTATAACTCTTGGTAGTTAGAATTTTATGTAAATGATCTAGTTGTGTAGTATGTTGCATAATATGTAGTTTATGTGTTTGATAAAATGCTTGAATGATTATTCTTGGCTCAATCGAATTGCTCAACACCTTCATATATGTAAATTCACGCAAATAAGGCTTAAAAGGTCGAAATTTTAGCCTTTTTTGGGTGGTTTCGCGGCTGAACAGCATATTTCAGCATTTTCCAATAGTTCCAGCATTTTCTAGCTTTGGATTTCAAGTGGAATGTTACTTTCTTTTTGTTGCTAGTTAACTGGATGCTTAAATTGTTACTAAACTTAAAGGTACTCCCAAGCAAGCTTCTAGCTATTGGAAAATGGGTAAAATATATGTGTATGCAAGTGAATGTCTTAAAGGAATGCTTAAGTGGATATAATTTCATATGTGTTTGTACTTTGATTATTAATGATTATGGAGAGATATCGCTTATTCTAATGTGAGAGGGGCAACCTACTTTGGTGTCCTCTCATTTTAAGTGCTCATTGAATGAATGTTTTAATGATTGAATGCGTGATATCGTAAGGTTGCAATCTTTTATCGAGAAACGGTTGTGTTGTGTCTCCAATGGGCGGCAGCGGGCTTGCCAGTGGTTACATGACCTCCACGACCTATTCCCTTACTCACTTGGTTGGTAAAGGCCTTGTGGTGTTGGATCGTAGGATTTTGAGATACATCTGGAGTATACCCACTAGTGATATAAGGGATTATCTACATCGCAATCGCAAAGGAGCAAGAAGTGGGAGTGATAAGGTTGGAATGAAATCGTATCCTTTACTTGAGTGTTTATATAGTTTTATATTACTTCATTGAGTGCTTTCATGCTTCTTGTTATTGTCTAATGCCTACTTAATGTATATTTATTGCTTTCATACATGTCATTTGGCATATGTGCATCTTGAAAAGGTTTTCAAAAGCCTCCCTGTACCCCCCTCACTGAGCTAGTGGTTGATCACCCCATTTATTCAACAAATTCAGGTGAAGGTGAAGCTGAAGTAGCCCCTCAAGAAGAAGATTGAAGATAATTTGCTTGTTTCCTTAAAAGGTTGGCATGTGTTTTGGCTATGATCTAGGAATGTGGATTATGATGTTTTGCAAGTTGTATAGCTCGGTTTGCAACAAAGTTTCATTGTGCACATATTGGATCATAGCTTTTGACTTGTAGAAATTAAATGAGCTAGTTGTAAGTTTATGAACTACATTGGAAATGTAACTAAAGCACATTTAGCTTACTTTTGGACTTGGAATTGTAAATGTTGCTAGGTTTGTATAGACTTATTATGGAAAAATGTTGTGTTTAACATGATATGCATAAACAGAGTTTCAAGAAGTTGTCTTGTGTATTTGTTGTTGGCTTTGAGCATAATTGTACAAGTGTTGGAATGTCCGTAATACATAGGAAACTCTGTCCGATTTTTGTCGTGTTCAAACTTGACTTCTAGGAAAGGGTTGGGGGTGCAGACATGGGGGGTAGGGCAGGATGGGGGTGCTGAAGTGGGATGGGGTGGGCTGGGTGGAGATGATGGGGGGTAGGGTGGAGGGGTAGAAGGTGGCTAACGGGGTATGGGGTGTAGGGTATGGGGTGGTGGGCTGAGTGGCTGACGGTGGGGATGGGGGGTTGGGAGGGGTGAGGTTAGGAAGATGATGATTTTTAAAAAAAAAGTTTTTTGGATGAAAAGAACGGGATGAGAGAGAATAAAAAAGAGAAAAAAAAACGTACAATATAAGGGTAAAAATGTCATTTTACTAAATTTTTTAACGGCGTTAGTTTAAAAGAGACGGAGGGAGGGTTGGAATTTTTGATAGTTTTGCTAACACAGGGGGGCGGGTTGATATATATGGGTTTTACAGGGGAATGGAATGATATTTATCTTTTTATTTATATGTCAACACCAATCATTTTGCACATCTTTTAAATCTAAATATCAAGGATAATTTGGACTTTTTGGTGCCTACTTTGTCCATATTCTGACCAGCTTTGGCATGTGTCAGTCGCTGGCTCTTTCACTTGTCTTGTCATTTTCGCTACATTTTTGTCGTAGCCAGAGAGAAATGTTTAGGGATTAAGTGCTATATAGAAAGACATCAAAGTTAATAAATCTTAAATTATTTTCATAAATGTCCTATTAATCTACTTTCTTGACAAATCTTAAATTAGTTCTTCCTCTGAAACAGATCAATCTAGCCATGAGCAAATTGCAGCCGATTAAGTACTGATAAAGTGACAACTATGACTAAATGATGATGATAGTTTAAACGGAACAAATTAGAAGACAGTGTTACCAATTCAAAATTGAAAACCGCTTGAGAAAATAATTCCAGTGCTGGCAGAAGCATAATTCACACCTCAAATCATATCTTCCAAATTTCTAGTCTGCCCAAGATAACTTGGCACAAATGGTAACCCAAGATGCACAACTAATCAAATTCACCAAAAAAAAAAGGAAAAGAACAATAAAAGTTATTGAGAATCAAGAAAAAAATAAGTTAAAAACGTATCAAAAAGTGAATTCAATCAAGAAAATAGAGCTCTATCAAATAGTGAATTCAATCAATAAAATAAATAGAACTAATAATTCAGGGTAAAGAGATCCCATATGTCCAAGCCTTTTTATTATTGTTGCTAAATATCTATCCAGGGCATCAACAAATTATTCTCTAATTTCCCAGCTTTAAAGTATAAGACTGGCTCTTTTTTCTCTGTTACTCACCTCTCATTTGCAGATGACATAATCATCTTCTCCAATGGCAGCAAGAGTGCTATTAAAAAGTTGATGAATTTTCTGAATCACTATGAACATGTCTCTAGACAGCAAGTCAACAAAGATAAAAGTGGTTTAATTATGGACAAAAAAAGTTCCTAGCTCTAGAATCGGCATCATAGCTGGTGCTTCAGATTACAAGCAACAACAATTTCCATTCAAATATCTTGGAGTACCCCTTTACAAAGGTGCTAAAAAGTCTGCTCTTTTTGATGAGTTTTTTCAAAAAATTAACAACAAGCTCACAGGTTGGGAACTAAAAACCTTATTCCCAGAAAAAGACTACAAAGAAGATTGGGAGCCGTTGCCATTCCCCTATTTGAGACATTAGGCCTTTTCGTGCAAGTATGAGTTCGTTGACTGCGTAAGGGCGATCCATCTTGAAGACGAATTCCAAGCAAAAACATCAAAGAATTATCTGAGTAGATCTATGTATTGTCAAATATCTTTCACTTGAGAAGCTTGCACTTAGGAATACAAGGCGAGGATTGTCAACAGTCCCGAGCATCCTCTCCTTCATGCCTTGTTATTCGATGCAGATAATCCTTCCTACCAAGGAAGTTTTTCATAAAATTGAAAGACTTTTCAACAAATTCCTTGAGGGAGACAGAGCTGATTCCAAAAAATTGCGTTGGACTTCTTGGCATAAACTTTGTTTTAAAGAGATGGCATTGGAAAGGAGACTTAAATCTGGCAGCCTCCTTCTATTGTTCTTATGAATGACCACCGTCTTATGTGCCTAATATTGTGAAGTTCAAAAAACCCGCTGTTGGCTTTTACAAGCTCAACATTGATAGGAGGTGGGGGAATTCTTCGTGACTGTAAGAAGGACCTTATAAAAGGGTTGCAGTTTTGCAAAGAGAAAAGAATTTGCAATTTTTGGCACAAATGGTAACCCAAGACGCACAACTAATCAAATTCACAAAAAAAAAAGCAGGAAAAGAACAATAAAAGTTATAGAAAATCAAGAAAAAAAAAAGAAGTTAAAAACATATTAGATAGTGAATTCAATCAAGAAATAAAACTCCATCAAATAGTGAATTCAATCAAGAAAATAAATAGAAATAATCATTCAAGAAAACAAAACATAGAATAGGGTCTAAATTTAGATACATAAACCAAATCACCAAGATAGACAACAGAGAATTGTGTAGGCCATGGGAATTTGTTAGGTGCGTGGGTGAGTTTGTATTTGTGTATTGGCGGGTAATGGTGTGGCAGTTGAATTTAAGATCGAAAACCCGAAAATGCCCTCCGATTGGTTATGCATAATTTGTAAACATTCATGTAATTGAATCTGTTCTTGGTTCTTCACTGTTTTGCGTATCAAATTATGAATGAATTTAGACAAGAAGAAGTTAATCAGAGATAGGATTCTGAAATGCTTATAATTAACAAACTGCCCATGTAAGAATTTGGGTCATTTGGTGAGTATAGTGTTTCCTAATGCATTATACTAGATTGCATCACAAGTTACAGTTATACTAGTATATATATGTATGCCAATCTAGCTAGCCGCACAATATTCATCATTACAAAACCTAGTTAAGATTGTGAGTTATTGCGGTATTATAGACATCAAGAGAGTGATTTGTGAGATTTGTTGGTGATAATATAGGAATAGTGAAGATGAACAGCAGTAGTGTTCATATTCCTGAAGGTTTTCTGTTCATGCCTTCGGATCAAGAATTGCTTCTATCATTCCTGAGGATAAGGCTTTTGAGGCAGCCATTGCCTTGGGAGGGGATCGTTGAAAGAGACCTTTACGGGGAGAAAGCAAATCCTTGGGATTTGTTTACCGAGAATGATCCTTGGAACATCCTAGTTACTGATGATGACGATGATTCGAGCAAGGTTAAGAAAACTATCTATGTATTTACTAAATTGTCGAAGCTTGGGAGGCAGGGTAATAAGAACGTTATTCGAACAATGGGCTGTAGTAAATGGCATGGACATACGGCGCCAAAAGATATTGTGAAAGGCAAAACGAAAACGAAAATAGGCTCTAAAAGGATGTTCACGTTTAAGTCGACTAAGAAAGATTTTGATGGAAAAGGGCATTGGATTATGCATGAATATTCTCTTCCGGATGATGGCTTGATAGGCATTGGAAGCACGGACTATGTTGTTTGCAGAATTACAAAGGACGAATCGAAAAACTTCAAGAAACAAGAAAATTCTGAAATCATACTTGTATCAGAAGCTGATACTCAAGATTTGGGCAAGAGAAAGTCGAGAGAGGAGATTTATATTCCCCAAGAAGAGAAGACACCACGATGGAGTTTTCCGGGTGAGCATCATGTTACAATTGGTGTCGATACAGATATGGTACAAGGAAATCTTTGGGCTACGGCATCATTCGGAGTGGACTCGACCATGTCTATAGAACAGTTGCCTCAATTGCCTTGGTACGCTAATAATGGGTCACAAGCAGAGGCAGAGGTACACATGAACAATGGAGTAATGGAAGCTGCAAACGAAACTGCCACCAGACCCATGGAAGAATCGATTCAAAACGATATGGTGAATGTTGATGCTTCTGCAGCGAATTCTTACGTGCCTCAGGACCTACAGCATCCTATTGCAGATCCTGCAGAGAATATTGATACTTCTGCAGCAAATCCTATTATGCATCAAGGCCTCCATCATTCAGAAAGATTGCATGATGATGATGATGATGAGACCAACTTGCAAGACATATTATTAGCAGATAGCGCTGCGGAGCTTGATAGCAATATGAAGGCTGATCATATTTCAAATGGAATTGCCACCAGCTCCATGGAAGAAGCGGTTCAAAACAATGCGGAGCATATTGACGCTTCTGCAGCAAATCTTGAGATCCTCCGAGACATAGAGAGTTCTACTGTAGAATTTGAACGTTCGCAAGAGAATGATGAAGAAAATATGTCCTTTATGAATGGCATATTTTTAGGAGATATCCCTGAGGCAGATTCTTTTTAGCTCGGCAGAGCTTCACACTTCGAATTTCATGCCAGAATCGTTTCGGGATTCATTGGAGCCCAGTTGCTGATTAAGATCTCTTCACAACTTGTTGATATGCTTCAAATTGTCAAGCTTCTTAAGGAACAATCAGTGATGAAGAAACGAAGAGTGCTAAATTGTAATAGATTTTTTATAGTATATGATCTTCCGATGTAAATTGTAGAACTACGTGCAGCTTGATCTTTGATGTCACTTGTTGTCAAAGTACGTAGGCAGCCTAATTAAGTGTTCAGCTGCTTTTAAATACAAAATCTAATTTTGTGTATTTCTTCATAAATATTACAAACTCATAAAGTTTTGTTTCATAAAGTACTTACTTGATCAGTTTTTAGTACATTTGGTTTACTCTCCTTACAAATGCAATTGTGTTGTCAATTTTGTTCTCTGATACTGTTGGAGTTTATGGATTGCTTTTAGTTTTCACCAATTTAGCGTGTCAAAACAATAAAAGCTTCAGCAGATGTGTATTAAATAAAATTTCAGCTCGATGCTAATGTGTTCTAATGCAGAATAAGATTCAGCAGCCATATTGACCCATAAACCAATTACAATAGTAGCTAAGAATCTGTTTTTCACAGATATACTCCTACACAAAAGATGCAGAATCATCGCCAATGCTTCCCAATTATCAGCTAGTCATATAAAATAACTTGTCTGAGACATAAATAGAGGGGTTACACTTTAAAACGATCTTTTGAGCATGAGAAACCTACTGTCGCGTCACGTGAGCCCTGCTACGATGCCACATATCATGAGGACGTATTTCCTAAATAGAATAGCGATGGAAGCACCACAAATATATTCGCTCGTACCTCAATTGAAAGCATAAAGAGTAGTACCACATACAAATAGACATTCTTTTATATGGAAATCACAATTTCTTTTATTGGTTTTCTTTACTCTTTCCTTTCTTCTTCTTTTTTTTCAGAACAATGAGGGATGGGGTAGAATATAAGTGAATACAAAAAAAAATGGCATGTTTCAGGTTCCATACCCTTTGTTCTTTTTTGTTCTGGCATGCCAATTAAATGTTACAACTCTAAGAGGCCCTTCCTTTTTTTTTATTTTCTTTGGGTTACAATAAAGGCTGAAATTGTGGTTAGAACTCAAAATATCCTATTACATCTGTTGCTACCCGACGATTCCATCTAATTGTTTGGTCACTTAGGCTCTTTTATGTATTAAAGAACTTGTTTTTTAACCATGTAGCTGAGAAAAAGTTTGAAGGAGTCGACTTTGTGAACTCTAATTTGACTGTGTCATGATTTGAAACAGTATTCGTATATAGCCTAAGATAAGTCCCTCCAGAGAAAAGATCGCATGTGACATAAAGTGCATTTTTAGGGAAGTAAGATTGTGTATTATTTACAAAAATACGTAGAAAGTTACAGGATTCACATTAATAACCTTTTACTCGGTTATTATAACAACAAGCATCTAGATAAGGATGTCATTTTCAAAGTTCCATACTCTACAAATATCCCTATTGTTAGCGTAGTTCCTAAACTTTTCAGTGCTGAGTTAGAATCCTATTCTAACTAAGAATTTTTGTGGTTCCGGATGATCCAGCTATATATAGAAGAACCAGGAACCGAGAGCAGTGTATAATTTGTACTTGATCCCAAGTTGAATCTTTATAAATAGTTGTTCCTCACTTGGTGCCCTACTCATAGATATCTTAAATTCCTTTCTTTTCGTAAGTGGAAAAATAGAAACACGAAAAGAACAGTCTGAGTGTTGTATTCCGAAACATCTTGTTGTCACAATTGAGGATGATCCATGTAGTGATTTGGTCCCAATTTCACAAATTGGCTTTGTATTTGGTAAGTTCCACCCCTTTCCTTCAAATTCTTCAGAAAAATTCACATTCGAGAAACAAATGATCTGGTCTCTAATCCTTAGTGACAAAAAATGCATTCGGGGTCAATTGGGATTCCTCAAGAAACAAGTGGAAAAAAAGTTGGTAACTTATCAAGCCATGCATGCCATGCACAAAAACACATGATTGGGTACAGGGAAAATCCACATGGGGAACCGTGGGGGTTGCAATCCCTACTGACTTAAAAAAAAAATGTTTAAAATTCTATGTATTTTTCAGAAAAAAAAATAGATATATATCTATGTATTTTAGTTTTAAAAAAATAGTTACTCCCGTTGACAAAAAAATTGAATCTGCCCCTACTTAAATATGTGATACTTGAGCCATATGATTCTGGACCAGTACACAGGATTGCATTTTGGCCTGATAAGATTCCATGTAGAGGAAACTGAGAAGTAACCATCTAACCTGCTAAGTAACTTTGTCTTGTCTATTTATGCTCGGAAGAATTCCTCCTAAATTCTCAGCAATATTGTAAAAAAGAGAGTCGTTATTTAGAAGTTCGGACCCTTTTTTTGGGTGTCTTAGGGGAGAAATTGACTTTTTTAACACATACTCACTCAAATTGGCATGGCCATTGGGGGAGCCAAGTGGACTTGAGGGGATGCATGAAATTTGAAGAAAAAAAAATGTCTCTTTTTTTTTAATACCCTCTTATGTTTATTTTTTTCCCTTTCCTCTTGCTTTTCTCTCTTCATTTTCTATTTCTATTCTCTTATTCTTAAATAATTTTTTAATTTATTTTCTATATTTGGAAGACTATTTGTATTTATCATTGTGTATGAATTTCAATTCATTTATTTTTAGAATATTTTTAACATTTTTAAGTTATACTTTTCTAGTTTAATTGTACATTTATTTCAATTTTAAACTTTGTGAATGAGTTTTAGATTCTTTTTTATTTTTAATTGATTATTTTGTGTCTTTAATTAAACAGTTCGAATTTGAATACTCACAAATTTTTTATTTTTAAATGTTGTAATCTCTTATCATCAAATTGAGGATTCTAAGCACAAAGTCAATAGCTTTTTTCGTAATTTATATAAAAACAAATTTGTGTAAATCGGTATCCCTGATCTCTGTTACTGATTCTGCCACATATTTCCTTTTAACTCTTGGTGTCTGGCTTTGCCACTGAGCATGGCCCAATTAATTTGTTTTCAATCGGAACATCAAGCAGCGTTAACTGCCCAATTCCATACACCTCTCGCGATAAACTCCTCAATTGTCGCATTCAGACTCCAACCATCTCGATGTTCCAAAATCTTCTTTTTGATATCTATCTAATTTGCTTTTATTCATAAAAGAAGCAAGCATTGTAATATTAGCATTTACACTTACTTCTAAGTTGCTTTTGACAGTTTGTTGGATTTGCCTTTTGGCTAATGTTAACTTTATACAGTTGCACTTCATTCTGGATTGTTTCTATCACTTTTGATGCATAGTATTATTAGAATGTTATAACCAAAAAGAGAGAGAGAGAGAGAGAGTTGAAATTACAAAAATTGAACATGCCATAAATCATTTGGTCTAGTAATATGATTCTCATTTTAGAAAGGAGAGCTTTAGAGATCGTGTTTTGTGTATAACATCTTAAATGATGTAAATAGTTTACACCTCCCTTAAATAAATAAACATAGCGTATAAAAATTTATTATGTTTTCTTGGACATTATAGGAGGCAGTTTTCTTAACCATGGCTTATAATAATAGCTAATTTTTTATTCCTTTTATTTTGACATGTTGATTCTAGACCACGGCCTATAACTATATATATTTGAAATCGAATACAAAGTAGGCAGTGGCTTTTCTTTATTTGTTATAATACTGATGATCCAAAGCTAATTGAGTGTAAAATACAAACACTTTGTCCTAGAGATGATTTATCTATCGTAATGCTTTAAATAGAAGACACTTGAGAAAGGGAACAACAATCCGAGAGTTGATTCATCTCTTTTATCTTTCTTCAAAAATAAAGGAGGACATTTAAAATAGACCTCCAAAAGATAGACTAGATCCATCATTTAAGATCCAATGCATTGTATGTCCTAATATTTGACCATAATTACACCCTCGTTATATTTTAGTGAAAACAAATAACGCATGAACTAATTAGAAAAAAGAAAAATCATGCATGAACTATTAAGGGGTCTATTGAAGCCCAAGGTTAATTAGCCCAATTGAGCCAATGAAGGGGACACTTTGGACTTCATCTCTCTCCTCCTCCTTATGTCACATAATTTTCTTATAATGATATCTATTGTGCACTTGACGAAAGTGCCCTACAAATGGCATTGCCCTATAGAATTATCATATGTAAGAAATTAATAGAATTTTTTTTTTGTGCTAAGACGTAAACGCTTTCTTTTGTTGGTAATGGTTAAAATATTTATAATGTATAGTTAACGCAAAAACTGAATTACATTGTTTTCCAAAAATTAGCTAATTATACCATCTCGGATTTCAGTATACACTTTCTATATCATTTTATATTTATTATTAATTAAGACAAAAATAGGATAAAGGCTAAAAAAAACCTATTCCAAATAAAAATTTCATTACTGATAGGGGTGTAAACCCCAGCAAGGCAGGCCTTCCCGACCTGTGGTGGTGCAACCTGTCCCATGGCCGACCCGCTCTGTTTCCTCATCATGGCAGTCACTTCTAATATGACTTCTAATATGACATAAAGGCAATACCCAACTTTAACTCTTGGACAATAGTTTTCTCCGCTAGACAATAATTTTATCAGCTGGATATTGAACTCGGGCAAGCATGAACAGGTCGGGCAAGATTAGATATTAATTGCTGCATGTAATCAATGTTAGTATAAATAGTCCACACACCAGTCATTGAGCTCGGACATACTAATCATTCTAATACCCGAGAGGAAACACGGGCCACCACTCCCGCAGTTCCTCCCTTTTTTTGCAGGTCAGGTAGCTTGAGATTGGATTATTGAGCTCAGGTGGACCAATATTTTCCACTCTTATCAATTACCCAAAGCTACCCAGTGAGGTTAATAATTACCTATTATCAAATTCTAGGACTAACTAAATACAGTATAGGGGTGTTAGATCATAAATGAAATAATGACTAACATAAAAAATTATAAAAGAATACCTTGTCAATTATTCTCAAAATTATTCTACGCTTCTATTGAAATATAATATGAGCAAATTAAGTTACTCTAATGGTATCCCTATCAAATACCTAATATATCATCAATTCCATATTCATCCCTTGATTCTAACAAACTTTACAGTTTAACTAGGAGTAATAATTTATATCACCCATGTGATGTTTTTATCATCTCTTTTATATAGAAAGAATTTATGTATTAAATATTAACTTTTTTACTATATGATAAAAACATTATTATACAAAAACGAGCAAAGCAGAGGTCTTAGAAATAACTTTCATTTCAAAGCGGCAATTGTTTTCACTAACACGGGACACCATCACAAGTTTACCATGTTTTAGTTCATAGCTTGGAAAGGTGACATTATTACCATTTTTAAGGCATTTTCGAAGTGCAAAATATCAATTAAGTGATAATGTTTTATAATTGGACGTATAGCTCTCTTCATTAAGTGAATTTAATTTAGCCAACAGCTCTAAATCCATTCCTCCTCTCTTTTCTCTTGTTTATCGACGTTTTTACCAAAAACTCAAAAGGCCGGCGGATAAATTCGGAATGCCATTTTAACACTCTCTTTGAAATGAGCAATATTGGCTAACCTCAGAAAATGAAGCAAAAAATCACCTCTCTCCACTAATTCCTCGCCAATTAATTACCATTTGTAAATTGTCTCGTTGTTTCCACCACACTATTTGTAAATTTGCTCTCGAAACAATCCACCCAAGCCCAGATTTTAAAATTTTTTCATTTTTGGCCCATTCTTGATCATCATTGTTGTTGGAAAATCATTCCCTAGTTTGATATTTACAAAAGAAAAATTGTATCTTTTTTTTTTTTGGAAAAGCTCCAAAAGATTTCCCCATTAGAGCTTCTTGATCTTCAGCCCTCTTGCTTTTAGGGGGCTTTTGATCAAGTTGACCCAAATTTTAGCTCCAAATTGCTAGTTGTTGTGACAAAGCATGACAATTTCATGATCAGATTTATTAAGATACTTTAGCGGTTCACATAGCATCCTAAGGAATTTGATGGCTTTGTCTAGTTGTCATATTCAAAGTACAAAAATAGTTCAAAGTGCAAAAGCTATCCGAAGACATTGCTGGTGTGTGTGCATATTGATGTGTGTCTTATTAGAGAATGAAAAGAAAATGAAGTGGCAAAGAAAATGAAAAAGAAAAAGAAGAAAAAACAATATATATATATAAAAAATGAGAAAGTGAAACTAAACATACGTATTCCTTCCTTACCTTTTCGTGAACAAAGATAACAAAATTGCATTTAATCGACTTGTTCTTGTTATTTGAATCATTATGTGCCTATACTACATTAAAAAGAAGTAGAATTAAGGATAAGTAAAAAGGAGAACAGAAAGAAAGAAGCATAATAAGGGCATTATGGTACATAAGCTATTTTAAGCTAGCAATTAACATGTGGCAACACTAGAACTTTCTATCTAAGCCAAACAAAGTCATAAAATCTAACAAAAAAAAAAGAAAAAAAAAAGAAGATAAGAGAGAGATGTGAGATATCGTTATAAGAGAAGAAAAAAAAAGAGAAAGCAAACAACTAGGGCAAAACCGTGAGGGAAGAAGAGAGAAGGAAAAATAAGAAAAATAAGGGAAATCCTGTTTTCTGACTCAATTTCTAGCTCTTTTGTGCTTTCTCTACAAGAATAAGGCGAGGGGTTCATGTATTTGTGTATTTTCTTGTAGTTTAAAGAGTGGTAAGTTTATGTGAATGCTAGGAAATGATGGTCTAAGCAATAAAATTTCATATTAACATGATCAATGCAAAGAACTTGTGCAAAATGCTTTAGAAAGTTAGAAATTTCGTATGTAGTTTAATATGTAGGTTATGGTTATATTATGGTATGGTAGACTTAGCTATGGAATCATGTTCTAGAATGTTTATTGCAAGAATTTGTGTATTATAACTCTTGGTAGTTAGAATTTTATGTAAATGATCTAGTTGTGTAGTATGTTGCATAATATGTAGTTTATGTGTTTGATAAAATGCTTGAATGATTATTCTTGGCTCAATCGAATTGCTCAACACCTACATATATGTAAATTCATGCAAATAAGGCTTAAAAGGTCAAAATTTAGCCTTTTTGGGGTGGTTTCGCGGCTGAACAGTATTTTTCAGCATTTTCCAATAGTTCCAGCATTTTCTAGCTTTGGATTTCAAGTGGAATGTTACTTTCTTTTTGTTGCTAGTTAACTGGATGCTTAAATTGTTACTAAACTTAAAGGTACTCCCGAGCAAGCTTCTAGCTATTGGAAAATGGGTAAAATATATGTGTATGCAAGTGAATGTCTTAAAGGAATGCTTAAGTGGATATAATTTCATACGTGTTTGTACTTTGATTATTAATGATTATGGAGTGATATCGCTTATTCTAATATGAGAGGGGCAACCTACTTTGTTGTCCTCTCATTTTAAGTGCTCACTGAATGAATGTTTTAATGATTGAATGCGTGATATCGTAATGTTGCAATCTTTAATCGAGACACGGTTGTATTGTGTCTCCACTGGGCGGCAGTGGGCTTGCCAGTGCTTACATGACCTCCACGACATATTCCCTTACTCGCTTGGTCGGTAAAGGCCTTGTGGTGTTGGATCGTAGGATTTTGAGATATATCTAGAGTATACCCACTAGTGATATAAGGGATTATCTACATCGCAATCGCAAAGGAGCAAAGAAGTGGGAGTGATAAGGTTGGAATGAAATCGTATCCTTTACTTGAGTGTTTATATAGTTTTATATTACTTCATTGAGTGCTTTCATGCTTCTTGTTATTGTCTAATGCCTACTTAATGTATATTTATTGCTTTCATACATGTTACTTGGCATATGTGCATCATGAAAAGGTTTTCAAAAGCCTCCCCGTACCCCCCTCACTGAGCTAGTGGTTGATCACCCCATTTATTCAACAAATTCAGGTGAAGGTGAAGCTGAAGTAGCCCCTCAAGAAGAAGATTGAAGATAATTTGCTTGTTTCCTTAAAAGGTTGGCATGTGTTTTGGCTATGATCTAGGAATGTGGATTATGATGTTTTGCAAGTTGTAAAGCTCGTTTTGCAACAAAGTTTCATTGTGCATGTATTGGATCACAGTTTTTGTTTTGTAGAAATTAAATGAGCTAGTTGTAAGTTTATGAACTACATTGGAAATGTAACTAAAGCACATTTAGCTTACTTTTGGACTTGGAATTGTAAATGTTGCTAGGTTTGTATAGACTTATTATGGAAAAATGTTGTGTTTAACATGATATGCATAAACAGAGTTTCAAGAAGTTGTCTTGTGTATTTGTTGTTGGCTTTGAGCATAATTGTACAGGTGTTGGAATATCCATAATACAGAGAAAACTCTGTCCGATTTTTGTCGTGTTCAAACTTGACTTCTAGGAAGGGGTTGAGGGTGCAGACATCGAGGGGTAGGGTAGGATGGGGGTACTGAAGTGGGATGGGGTGGGCTGGGTGGAGCTAATGGGGGGTAGGGTGGAGGGGTAGAAGGTGGCTAACGGGGTATGGGGTATGGGGTGGTGGGCTGAGTGGCTGACAGTGGGGATGGGGGGTTAGGAGGGGTGAGGTGAGGAAGATGATGATTTTTTTAAAAAAAAGTTTTTTGGATGAAAAGAACGGGATGAGAGAGAATAAAAAAGAGAAAAAAATTGTACAATATAAGGGTAAAGATGTCATTTTACTAAATTTTTTAACGGCGTTAGTTTAAAAGAGACGGAGGGAGGGTTGGAATTTTTGATAGTTTTGCTAACACAGGGCGGCGGGTTGATATATATGGGTTTTACAGGGGAATGGAATTATATTTATCCTTTTATTTATATGTCAACACCAATCATTTTGCACATCTTTTAAATCTAAATATCAAGGATAATTTGGACTTTTTGGTGCCTACTTTGTCCATATTCTGACCAGCTTTGGCATGTGTCAGTCGCAGGCTCTTTCACTTGTCTTGTCATTTTCACTACATTTTTGTCGTAGCCAGAGAGAAATGTTTAGGGATTAAGTGCTATATAGAAAGACATCAAAGTTAATAAATCTTAAATTATTTTCATAAATGTCCTATTAATGTACTTTCTTGACAAATCTTAAATTAGTTCTTCCTCTGAAACATATCAATCTAGCCATGAGTAAATTGCAGCCGATTAAGTACTGATAAAGTGACAACTATTACTAAACGATGATGATAGTTTAAACGGAACAAATTAGAAGACAGTGTTACCAATTCAAAATTGAAAACCACTTGAGAAAATAATTCCAGTGCTGGCAGAAGCATAATTCACACCTCAAATCATATCTTCCAAATTTCTAGTCTGCCCAAGATAACTTGGCACAAATGGTAACCCAAGATGCACAACTAAACAAATTCACAAAAAAAAAAGGAAAAGAACAATACAAGTTATTGAGAATCAAGAAAAAAATAAGTTAAAAACGTATCAAAAAGTGAATTCAATCAAGAAAATAGAGCTCTATCAAATAGTGAATTCAATCAATAAAATAAACCGAACTAATTATTCAGGGTAAAGAGATCCCAAATGTCCAAGCCATTTTATTATTGTTGCTAAATATCTATCCAGGGCATCAACAAATTATTCTCTAATTTCCCAGCTTTAAAGAGATGGCAGTGGAAGGGAGACTTAAATCTGGCAGCCTCCTTCTATTGTTCTTATGAAAGGCCACCGTCTTATGTGCCTAATATTGTGAAGTTCAGAAAACCCGCTGTTGGCTTTTACAAGCTCAACATTGATAGGAGGTGGGGTAATTCTTCGTGACTGTAACAAGGACCTTATAAAAGGGTTGCAGTTTTGCAAAGAGAAAAGAATTTGCAATTTTTGGCACAAATGGTAACCCAAGACGCACAACTAATCAAATTCACAAAAAAAAGAAGGAAAAGAACAATAAAAGTTATTGAAAATCAAGAAAAAAAAAAGTTAAAAACATATTAGATAGTGAATTTAATCAAGAAAATAAAACTCTATCAAATAGTGAATTCAATCAATGAAATAAATAGAAATAATCATTCAAGAAAACAAAACATAGAATAGGGTCTAAATTTAGATACATAAACCAAATCACCAAGATAGTCGACAGAGAATTGTGTAGGCCATGGGAATTTGTTAGGTGCGTGGGTGAGTTTGTATTTGTGTATTGAAGGGTAATGGTGTGGCAGTTGAATTTAAGATCGAAAACCCGAAAATGCCCTCCGGTTGGTTATGCATAATTTGTAAACATTCATGTAATTGAATCTGTTCTTGGTTCTTCACTGTTTTGCGTATCAAATTATGAATGAATTTAGACAAGAAGAAGTTAATCAGAGATAGGATTCTGAAATGCTTATAATTAACAAACCGCCCGTGTAAGAATTTGAGTCCTTGTGTGAGTATAGTGTTTCCTAATGCATTATACTAGATTGCATCACAAGTTACAGTTATACTAATATATGTATGCCAATCTAGCTAGCCGCACAATATTCATCATTCCAAAACCTAGTTAAGATTGTGAGTTATTGCGGTATTATAGACATCAAGAGAGTGATTTGTGAGATTTGTTGGTGATAATATAGGAATAGTAAAGATGAACAGCAGTAGTGTTCATATTCCTGAAGGTTTTCTATTCATGCCTTAGGATCAAGAATTGCTTCTATCATTCCTGAGGAGGAGGCTTTTGAGGCAGCCATTGCCTTGGGAGGGGATCGTTGAAAGAGACCTTTACGGGGAGAAAGCAAATCCTTGGGATTTGTTTACCGAGAATGATCCTTGGAACATCCTAGTTACTGATGATGACGATGATTCGATCAAGGTTAAGAAGACTATCTACGTATTTACTAAATTGTCGAAGCTTGGGAGGCAGGGTAATAAGAACGTTATCGAACAGCGGGCTGTGGTAAATGGCATGGAGATACGGCGCCAAAAGATATTGTGAAAGGCAAAACGAAAATGAAAGTAGGCTCTAAAAGGATGTTCACGTTTAAGTAGGCTAAGAAAGATTTTGATGGAAAAGGGCATTGGATTATGCATGAATATTCTCTTTCGGATGATGGCTTGATAGGCATTGGAAGCACGGACTATGTTGTTTGTAGAATTACAAAGGACGAATCGAAAAACTTCAAGAAACAAGAAAATTCTGAAATCATACTTGTATCAGAAGCTGATACTCAAGATTTGGGCAAGAGAAAGTCGAGAGAGGAGATTTATATTCCCCAAGAAGAGAAGACACCACGATGGAGTTTTCCGGGTGAGCATCATGTTACAATTGGTGTCGATACAGATATGGTACAAGGAAATCTTTGGGCTACGGCATCATTCGGAGTGGACTCGACCATGTCTATAGAACAGTTGCCTCAATTGCCTTGGCACGCTAATAATGGGTCACAAGCAGAGGCAGAGGTACACATGAACAATGGAGTAATGGAAGCTGCAAACGAAACTGCCACCAGACCCATGGAAGAATCGATTCAAAACGATATGGTGAATGTTGATGCTTCTGCAGCGAATTCTTACGTGCCTGAGGACCTACAGCATCCTATTGCAGATCCTGCAGAGAATATTGATACTTCTGCAGCAAATCCTATTATGCCTCAAGGCCTCCATCATTCTGAAAGATTGCAAGATGATGATGATGATGATATGGACATATATGCGTCCAACTTGCAAGACATATTATTAGCAGATAGCGCTGCGGAGCTTGATAGCAATATGAAGGCTGATCATATTTCAAATGGAATTGCCACCAGCTCCATGGAAGAAGCGGTTCAAAACAATGCGGAGCATATTGACGCTTCTGCAGCAAATCTTGAGTTCCTCCGAGACATAGAGAGTTCTACTGTAGAATATGAACGTTTGCAAGAGAATGATGAAGAAAATATGTCCTTTATGAATGGCATATTTTTAGGAGATATCCCTGAGGCAGATTCTTTTTAGCTCGGCAGAGCTTCACACTTCGAATTTCATGCCAGAATCGTTTTGGGATGCATTGGAGCCCAGTTGCTGATTAAGATCTCTCCAAAACTTGTTGATATGCTTCAAATTGTCAAGCTTCTTAAGGAACAATCAGTGATGAAGAAACGAAGAGTGCTAAATTGTAATAGATTTTTTATAGTATATGATCTTCTGATGTAAATTGTTGAACTACGTGCAGCTTGATCTTTGATATCACTTGTTGTCAAAGTACGTAGGCAGCCTAATTAAGGGTTCAGCTGCTTTTAAATACAAAATCTAATTTTGTGTATTTCTTCATAAATATTACAAACTCAGAAAGTTTTGTTTCATAAAGTACTTACTTGATCAGCTTTTAGTACATTTGGTTTACTCTCCTTACAAATGCAATTGTGTTGTCAATTTTGTTCTCTGATACTGTTGGAGTTTATGGATTGCTTTTAGTTTTCACCAATTTAGCCTGTGAATTCTGATAGATTAAAAGTTCTATCTCTGAAAACAATAAAAGCTTCAGCAGATGTGTATTAAATAAAATTTCAGCTCGATGCTAATGTGTTCTAATGCAGAATAAGATTCAGCAGCCATATTGACCCATAATCCAATTACAATAGTAGCTAAGAATCTGTTTTTCACAGATATACTCCTACACAAAAGATGCAGAATCATCACCAATGCTTCCCAATTATCAGCTAGTCATATAAAATAACTTGTCTGAGACATAAATAGAGGGGTCACACTTTAAAACGATCTTTTGAGCACGAGACACCTACTGTCGCGTCACGTGAGCCCTGCTACGATGCCACATATCATGAGGACGTATTTCCTAAATGGAATAGCGATGGAAGCACCACAAATATATTCACTCGTACCTCAATTGAAAGCATAAAGAGTAGTACTACATACAAATAGACATTCTTTTATAAGGAAATCACAATTTCTTTTATTGGTTTTCTTTACTCTTTCCTTTCTTCTTCTTTTTTTTCAGAAAAATGAGGGATGGGGTAGAATATAAGTGAATACAAAAAAAATGGCATGTTTCAGGTTCCATACCCTTTGTTCTTTCTTGTTCTGGCATGCCAATTAAATGTTACAACTCTAAGAGGCCCTTCTTTTTTTTTATTTTCTTTGGGTTACAATAAAGGCTAAAATTGTGGTTAGAACTCAAAATATCCTATTACATCTGTTGCTACCCGACGATTCCATCTAATTGTTTGGTCACTTAGGCTCTTTTATGTATTAAGGAACTTGTTTTTTAACCATGTAGCTGAGAAAAAGTTTGAAGGAGTCGACTTTGTGAACTCTAATTTGACTGTGTCATGATTTGAAACTGTATTCGTATACAGCCTAAGATAAGTCCCTCCAGAGAAAAGATCGCATGTGACATAAAGTGCGTTTTTAGGGAAGTAAGATTGTGTATTCTTTACAAAAATACGTAGAAAGTATCAGGATTTACATTAATAACCTTCTACACGGTTATTATAACAACAGGCAACTAGATAAGGATGTCATTTTCAAAGTTCCATACTCTACAAATATCCCTATTGTTAGCGTAGTTCCTAAACTTTTCAGTGCTGAGTTAGAATCCTATTCTAATTAAGAATTCTTAGGGTTCCGGAGGATCTAGCTATATATAGAAGAACCAGGAACCGAGAGTAGCATATAATTTGTACTTGAGCCCAAGTTGAATCTTTATAAATAGTTGTTCCTCACTTGGTGCCCTACTCATAGATATCTTAAATTCCTTTCTTTTCGTAAGTGGAAAAATAGAAACATGAAAAGAACAGTCTGAGTGTTGTATTCCGAAACATCTTGTTGTCACAATTGAGGATGATCCATGTAGTGATTTGGTCCCAATTTCACAAATTGGCTTTGTATTTGGTAAGTTCCACCCCTTTCCTTCAAATTCTTCAGAAAAATTCACATTCGAGAAACAAATGATCTGGTCTCTAATCCTTAGTGACAAAAAATGCATTCGGGGTCAATTGGGATTCCTCAAGAAACAAGTGGAAAAAAAGTTGGTAACTTATCAAGCCACGCATGCCATGCACAAAAACACATGATTGGGTACAGCGAAAATCCACATGGGGAACC
This sequence comes from Ehretia macrophylla, assembly GCA_037974665.1. Lineage (NCBI taxonomy): Eukaryota > Viridiplantae > Streptophyta > Magnoliopsida > Boraginales > Ehretiaceae > Ehretia > Ehretia macrophylla. Next base: position 63,708,154 of record CM075773.1, read on the forward strand.
ATGGGGGTTGCAGTCCCTACTGACTTAAAAAAATGTTTAAAATTCTATGTATTTTTCGGAAAAAAATAGATATATATCTATGTATTTTAGTTTTTAAAAAATAGTTACTCCCGCTGACAAAAATTTTGAATCTGCCCCTACTTAAATATGTGATACTTGAGCCATATTATTCTGGACCAGTACACAGGATTGCATTTTGGCCTGATAAGATTCCATGTAAGGGAAACTGAGAAGTAACCATCTAACCTGCTAAGTAACTTTGTCTTGTCTATTTATGCTCGGAAGAATTCCTCCTAAATTCTCTGCAATATTGTAAAAAAGAGAGTCGTTATTTAGAAGTTTGGACCCTTTTTTTAGGTGTCTTAGGGGAGAAATTGACTTTTTTAACACATACTCACTCAAACTGGCATGGCCATTGGTGGAGCCAAGTGGACTTGAGGGGATGCATGAAATTTGAAGGAAAAAAAATGTCTTTTTTTTTTTTTTTAATACCCTCTTATGTTTATTTTTTTCCCTTTCCTCTTGCTTTTCTCTCTTCATTTTCTATTTCTATTCTCTTATTCTTAAATAATTTTTTAATTTATTTTCTATATTTGGAAGACTATTTGTATTTATCATTGTGTATGAATTTCAATTCATTTATTTTTAGAATATTTTTAACATTTTTAAGTTAAACTTTTCTAGTTTAATTGTACATTTATTTCAATTTTAAACTTTGTGAATGAGTTTTAGATTCTTTTTTATTTTTAATTGATTATTTTGTGTCTTTAATTAAATAGTTCAAATTTGAATACTCACAAATTTTTTTATTTTTAAGTTTTGTAGTCTCTTATCATCAAATTCAGGATTCTAAGCCCAAAGTCAATAGGTTTTTTTGTTATTTATATAAAACAAATTTGTGTAAATCGGTATCCCTGATCTCTGTTACTGATTCTGCCACATATTGCCTTTTAACTCTTGGTGTCTGGCTTTGCCACTGAGCATGGCCCTATTAATTTGTTTTCAATCGGAACATCAAGCAGCGTTAACTGACCAATTCCATACACCTCTGGTGATAAACTCATCAACTGTCGCATTCAGATTCCAACCATCTCGATGTTCCAAAATCTTCTTTTTGATATCTATCTAATTTGCTTTTATTCATAAAAGAAGCAAGCATTGTAATATTAGCATTTACACTTACTTCTAAGTTGCTTTTGACAGTTTGTTGGATTTGCCTTTTGGCTAATGTTAACTTTATACAGTTGCACTTCATTCTGGATTGTTTCTATCACTTTTGATGCATAGTATTATTAGAATGTTATAACCAAAAAGAGAGAGAGAGAGTTGAAATTACAAAAATTGAACATGCCATAAGTCATTTGGTCTAGTAATATGATTCTCATTTTAGATACGAGAGCTTTCGAGATCGTGTTTTGTGTATAACATCTTAAATGATGTAAATAGTTTACACCTCCCTTAAATAAATAAACACAACGCATAAAAATTTATTATGTTTTCTTGGACATTATAGGAGGCAGTTTTCTTAACCATGGCTTATAATAATAGCTAATTTTTTATTCCTTTTATTTTGACATGTTGATTCTAGACCGCGGCCTATAACTATATATATTTGAAATCGAATACGCAGTAGGCAGTGGCTTTTCTTTATTTGCTATAATACTGATGATCCAAAGCTAATTGAGTGGAAAATACAAACACTTTGTCCTAGAGATGATTTATCTATTGTAATGCTTTAAATAGAAGACACTTGAGAAAGGGAACAACAATCCGAGAGTTGATTCATCTCTTTTATTTTTCTTCAAAAATAAAGGAGGAAATTTAAAATAGACCTCCAAAAGATAGACTAGATCCATCATTTAAGATCCAATGCATTGTATGTCCTAATATTTGACCATAATTACACCCTCGTAATATTTTAGTGAAAACAAATAACGCATGAACTAATTAGAAAAAAGAAAAATCATGCATGAACTATTAAGGGGTCTATTGAAGCCCAAGGTTAATTAGCCCAATTGAGCCAATGAAGGGGACACTTTGGACTTCATCTCTCTCCTCCTCCTTATGTCACATAATTTTCTTATAATGATATCTATCGTGCACTTGACGAAAGTGCCCTACAAATGGCATTGCCCTATAGAATTATCATATGTAAGAAATTAATAGAATTTTTTTTTTTTTTTTGTGCTAAGACGTAAACGGTTTCTTTTGTTGGTAATGGTTAAAATATTTATAATGTATAGTTGACGCAAAAACTGAATTACATTGTTTTCCAAAAATTAGCTAATTATACCATCTCGGATTTCAGTATACACTTTCTATATCATTTTATATTTATTATTATTTAAGGCAAAAATAGGATAAAGGCTAAAAAAAACCTATTCCAAATAAAGATTTCATTACTGATAGGGGTGTAAACCCTAGCAAGGCAAGCTTTCCCTACCCGTGGTGGAGCAACCTGTCCCATGCCTGACCCGCTCTGTTTCCTCATCATGGCAGTCACTTCTAATATGACATAAAGGCAATACCCAACTTTAACTCTTGGACAATAGTTTTCTCCGCTAGACAATAATTTTATCCGCTGGATATTGAACTCGGGCAGGCATGAACAGGTCAGGCAGGATTAAACATTAATTGTTGCCTGTAATCAATGTTAGTATAAATAGTCCGCACACCAGTCATTAAGCTCGGACATACTAATCATTCTAACACCCGAGAGGAAACACGGGCCACCACTCCCGCAGTTCATTCCTTTGTTTTGCAGGTCAGGTAGCTTGAGATCGGATTATTGAGCTCAGGTGGACCAATATTTTCCACCCTCATCAATTACCCAAAGCTACCCAGTGAGGTTAATAATTACCTATTATCAAATTCTAGGACTAACTAAATACAGTATAGGCGTGTGAGATCATAAATGAAATAATGACTAACATAAAAAATTATAAACGAATACCTTGTCAATTATCCTCAAAATTATTCTACGCTTCTATTGAAATATAATATGAGCAAATTAAGTTACTCTAATGGTATCCCTATCAAATACCTAATATATCATCAATTCCATATTCGTCCCTTGATTCTAACAAATTTTACAGTTTAACTAGGAGTAATCTTTTATATCACCCATGTGATGTTTTTATCATCTCTTTTATATAGTAAGAATTTATGTATTAAATATTAACTTTTTTACTATATGATAAAAACTTTATTATTCAAAAACGAGCAAAGCAAATGTCTTAGAAATAACTTTCATTTCAAAGCGGCAATTGTTTTCACTAACATGGGACACCATCACAAGTTTAACATGTTTTAGTTCATAGCTTGGAAAGGTGACATTATTACCATTTTAAAGACATTTTCGAAGAGCAAAATATCAATTAAGTGATAATGTTTTATAATTGGACGTATAGCTCTCTTCATTAAGTGAATTTAATTTAGCCAACGGCTCTAAATCCACTCCTCCTCTTCTTTTCTCTTCTTTATCGACATTTTTACCAAAAACTCAAAAGGCCGGCGGATAAATTCGGAATGCCATTTTAACACTCTCTTTGAAATGAGCAATATTGGCTAACCTAGGAAAATGAAGCAAAAAATCACCTATCTCCACTAATTCCTCGCCAATTAATTACCATTTGTAAATTGTCTCGTTGTTTCCACCACACTATTTGTAAATTTGCTCTCGAAACAATCCACCCAAGCCCAGATTTTAAAATTTTTTCAATTTTGGCCCATTCTTGATCATCATTGTTGTTGGAAAATCATTCCCTAGTTTGATATTTGCAAAAGAAAAATTGGTTCTTTTTTTTTTTTTGAAAAAGCTTCAAAAGATTTCATCATTAGAGCTTCTTGATCTTCAGACCTCTTGCTTTTAGGGGGCTTTTGATCAAGTTGACCCAAATTTTAGCTCCAAATTGCTGGTTGTTGTGACAAAGCATGACAATTTCATGATCAGATTTATTAAGATACTTTAGCGGTTCACATAGCATCCTAAGGAATTTGATGGCTTTGTCCAGTTGTCATATTCAAAGTACAAAAACAGTTCAAAGTGCAAAAGCAATCCGAAGACATTGCTGGTGTGTGTGCATATTGATGTGTGTCTTATTAGAGAATGAAAAGAAAATGAAGAGGGAAAAGAAAATGAAAAAGAAAAAGAAGCAAAAACAATATATATATATAAAAAAATGAGAAGGCCGTAAAGTGTAATCTTTAAAAAGATATGGGTTATTGTACAATTTTTAGGAAAAAAAATAATATGATAATTTAATCACACTATTATCTAAGTTAAAACAAAATTGGGATTGGGAGCGTGTGTAATCTTTTTAACAACTTCAGGACTCAATTACCGGCATTTGCTTTAGTGGTATGGTTCTCACTTTGTATGCAAGAGATCCCTAAATCGATTTTCAACATATGTAATATCATTTGTATGTCATGTAATATTGGTCTAAACCTCCCTTTAAATCCAAAAAAAAAACTTTAGGACTCAATTTGTAATTATGGAACCACAAAAATGTAAGGGTAAACTACACAAGACCCCGCTATGTTTTTTTGACACTACACAATACCCACCTGTGGTCTAAAAATTGCATAATACCTCCTTATGATTTGTGAAACTAAACATACGTATTCCCTCCTTACCTTTTCGTCAACAAAGATAACAGAATTGCATTTAATCGACTTGTTCTTGTTATTTGAATCATTATGTGCCTATACTACATTAAAAGTAAGTAGAGTTAATGATAATTAGAAAGTAGAATACAAAGTAATAAGCATAATAAGGGCATTATGGTACATAAGCTATTTTAAGCTAGCAATTAACATGTGGCAACACTAGAACTTTCTATCTAAGCCAAACAAAGTCATAAAATCTAACAAAATAAAAGAAATAAAAAGAAGATAAGAGAGAGATGTGAGATATCGTTATAAGAGAAAAAAAAGAAAAGAAAGCAAACAACTAGGGCAAAACCGTGAGGGAAGAAGAGAGAAGGAAAAAGAAGAAAAATGAGGGAAATCTTGTTTTCTGACTCAATTTCTAGCTCTTTTGTGCTTTCTCTACAAGAATAAGGCGAGGGGTTCATGTATTTGTGTATTTTCTTGTAGTTTAAAGAGTGGTAAGTTTATGTGAATGCTAGGAAATGATGGTTTAAGCAATAAAATTTCATATTAACATGATCAATGCAAAGAACTTGTGCAAAATGCTTTAGAAAGTTAGAAATTTTGTATGTTGTTTAATATGTAGGTTATGGTTATATTATGGTATGGTAGACTTAGCTATGGAATCATGTTCTAGAATGTTTATTGCAAGAATTTGTGTATTATAACTCTTGGTAGTTAGAATTTTATGTAAATGATCTAGTTGTGTAGTATGTTGCATAATATGTAGTTTATGTGTTTGATAAAATGCTTGAATGATTATTCTTGGCTCAATTGAATTGCTCAACACCTACATATATGTAAATTCATGCAAATAAGGGTTAAAAGGTTAAAATTTTAGCCTTTTTAGGGTGGTTTCGCAGCTGAACAGTATTTTTCAGCATTTTCCAATAGTTCCAGCATTTTCTAGCTTTGGATTTCAAGTGGAATGTTACTTTCTTTTTGTTGCTAGTTAACTGGATGCTTAAATTGTTACTAAACTTAAAGGTACTCCCGAGCAAGCTTCTAGCTATTGAAAAATCGGTAAAATATATGTGTATGCAAGTGAATGTCTTAAAGGAATGCTTAAGTGGATATAATTTCATACGTGTTTGTACTTTGATTATTAATGATTATGGGGTGATATCGCTTATTCTAATATGAGAGGGGCAACCTACTTTGTTGTCCTCTCATTTTAAGTGCTCACTGAATGAATGTTTTAATGATTGAATGCGTGATATCGTAACGTTGCAATCTTTTATCGAGACACGGTTGTGTTGTGTCTCCACTGTGCGGCAGTGGGCTTGCCAGTGGTTACATGACCTCCACGACATATTCCCTTACTCGCTTAGTCGGTTAAGGCCTTGTGGTGTTGGATCGTAGGATTTTGAGATACATCTGGAGTATACCCACTAGTGATATAAGGGATTATCTACATCGCAATCGCAAAGGAGCAAAGAAGTGGGAGTGATAAGGTTGGAATGAAATCGTATCCTTTACTTGAGTGTTTATATAGTTTTATATTACTTCATTGAGTGCTTTCATGCTTCTTGTTATTGTCTAATGCCTACTTAATGTATATTTATTGCTTTCATACATGTTACTTGGCATATGTGCATCATGAAAAGGTTTTCAAAAGCCTCCCCGTACCCCCCTCACTGAGCTAGTGGTTGATCACCCCATTTATTCAACAAATTCAGGTGAAGGTGAAGCTGAAGTAGCCCCTCAAGAAGAAGATTGAAGATAATTTGCTTGTTTCCTTAAAAGGTTGGCATGTGTTTTGGCTATGATCTAGGAATGTGGATTATGATGTTTTGCAAGTTGTATAGCTCGTTTTGCAACAAAGTTTCATCGTGCACGTATTGGATCATAGTTTTTGACTTGTAGAATTTAATTGAGTTGTTTGTAAGTTTATGAACTCGATTGTAATTGTAACTAAAGTATATTTAGTTTACTTTTGGTCTTGGAATTGTAAATGTTGTTAGGTTTGTTTAGACTTATTATGGAAAAATGTTGTGTTTAACATGATATGCATAAACAGAGTTTCAAGAAGCTGTCTTGTGTATTTGTTGTTGGCTTTGAGCATAATTGTACAGGTGTTGGAATATCCGTAATACAGAGGAAACTCTGTCCGATTTTTGTTGTGTTCAAACTTGACTTATAGGAAGAGGTTGGGGGTGCAGACATGGAAGGGTAGGGTAGGATGGAGGTGCTGAAGTGGGATGGGGTGGGCTGGGTAGAGCTAATGGGGGGTAGGGTGGAGGGGTAGAAGGTGGCTAACGGGGTATGGGGTATGGGGTGGTGGGTATGGGGTGGTGGGCTGAGTGGCTGACAGTGGGGATAGGGGGTTGGGAGGGGTGAGGTGAGGAAGATGATGATTTTTAAATAAAAAAGTTTTTTGGATGAAAAGAACGGGATGAGAGAGAATAAAAAAGAGAAAAAAATTGTACAATATAAGGGTAAAGATGTCATTTTACTAAATTTTTTAACGACGTTAGTTTAAAAGAAACGGAAGGAGAGTTGGAATTTTTGATAGTTTTGTTATCACAGGGGGGCGGGTTGATATATATGGGTTTTACAGGGGAATGTTATGATATTTATCTTTTTATTTATATGTCAACACCAATCATTTTGCACATCTTTTAAATCTAAATATCAAGGATAATTTGGACTTTTTGGTGCCTACTTTGTCCATATTCTGACCAGCTTTGGCATGTGTCAGTCGCTGGCTCTTTCACTTGTCTTGTCATTTTTGCTACATTTTTGTCGTAGCCAGAGAGAAATGTTTAGGGATTAAGTGCTATATAGAAAGACATCAAAGTTAATAAATCTTAAATTATTTTCATAAATGTCCTATTAATCTACTTTCTTGACAAATCTTAAATTACTTCTTCCTCTGAAACAGATCAATCTAGCCATGAGCAAATTGCAGCCGATTAAGTACTGATAAAGTGACAACTATGACTAAACGATGATGATAGTTTAAACGGAACAAATTAGAAGACAATGTTACCAATTCAAAATTGAAAACCGCTTGAGAAAATAATTCCAGTGCTGACAGAAGCATAATTCACACCTCAAATCATATCTTCCAAATTTCTAGTCTGCCCAAGATAACTTGGCATAAATGTTAACCCAAGATGCACAACTAATCAAATTCACAAAAAAAAAAAATTAAAAAAAAAAATCAAAGTTTTTGAGAATCAAGAAAAAAATAAGTAAAAAATGTATCAAAAATTAAATTCAATCAAGAAAATAGAGCTCTATCAAATAGTGAATTCAATCAATAAAATAAATAGAACTAATAATTCACGGTAAAGAGATCCCATATGTCCAAGCCTTTTTATTATTGTTGCTAAATATCTATCTAGGGCATCAACAAATTATTCTCTAATTTCCCAGCTTTAAAGTATAAGACTGGCTCTTTTTTCTCTGTTACTCACCTCTTATTTGCAGATGACATAATCATCTTCTCCAATGGCAGCAAGAGTGCTATTAAAAAGTTGATGAATTTTCTGAATCACTATGAACATGTCTCTAGACAGCAAGTCAACAAAGATAAAAGTGGTTTAATTATGGACAAAAAAAGTTCCTAGCTCTAGAATCGGCGTCATAGCTGGTGCTTCAGATTACAAGCAACAACAATTTCCATTCAAATAGCTTGGAGTACCCCTTTACAAAGGTGCTAAAAAGTCTGCACTTTTTGATGAGTTTTTCCAAAAAATTAACAACAAGCTCACAGGTTGGGAACTAAAAACCTTATTCCCAAAAAAAGACTACAAAGAAGATTGGGAGCCCTTGCCATTCCCTTATTTGAGACATTAGGCCTTTTCGTGCAAGTATGAGTTCGTTGACTGCGTAAGGGCGATCCATCTTGAAGACGAATTCCAAGCAAAAACATCAAAGAATTATCTGAGTAGATCTATGTATTGTCAAATATCTTTCATTTGAGAAGCTTGCACTTAGGAATACAAGGCGAGGATTGTCAACAGTCCCGAGCATCCTCTCCTTCATGCCTTGTTATTTGATGCAGATAATCCCTCCTACCAAGGAAGTTTTTCATAAAATTGAAAGACTTTTCAACAAATTCCTTGGGGGAGACAGAGCTGATTCCAAAAAATTGCGTTGGACTTCTTGGCATAAACTTTGCTTTAAAGAGATGGCATTGGAAGGGAGACTTAAATCTGGCAGCCTCCTTCTATTGTTCTTATGAAAGACCACCGTCTTATGTGCCTAATATTGTGAAGTTCAGAAAACCCACTGTTGGCTTTTACAAGCTCAACATTGATAGGAGGTGGGGTAATTCTTCGTGACTATAAGAAGGACCTTATAAAAGGGTTGCAGTTTTGCAAAGAGAAAAGAATTTGCAATTTTTGGCACAAATGGTAACCCAAGACGCACAACTAATCAAATTCACAAAAAAAAGAAGGAAAAGAACAATAAAAGTTATTGAAAATCAAGAAAAAAAAGAAGTTAAAAACATATTAGATAGTGAATTCAATCAAGAAAATAAAACTCTATCAAATAGTGAATTCAATCAAGGAAATAAATAGAAATAATCATTCAAGAAAACAAATCATAGAATAGGGTCTAAATTTAGATACATAAACCAAATCACCAAGATAGTCGACAGAGAATTATGTAGGCCGTGGGAATTTGTTAGGTGCGTGGGTGAGTTTGTATTTGTGTATTGAAGGGTAATGGTGTGGCAGTTGAATTTAAGATCAAAAACCCGAAAATGCCCTCCGTGTGGTTATGCATAATTTGTAAACATTCATGTAATTGAATCTGTTCTTGGTTCTTCACTGTTTTGCGTATCAAATTATGAATGAATTTAGACAAGAAGAAGTTAATCAGAGATAGGATTCTGAAATGCTTATAATTAACAAACCGCCCGTGTAAGAATTTGAGTCCTTGTGTGAGTATAGTGTTTCCTAATGCATTATACTAGATTGCATCACAAGTTACAGTTATACTAATATATGTATGCCAATCTAGCTAGCCGCACAATATTCATCATTCCAAAACCTAGTTAAGATTGTGAGTTATTGCGGTATTATAGACATCAAGAGAGTGATTTGTGAGATTTGTTGGTGATAATATAGGAATAGTAAAGATGAACAGCAGTAGTGTTCATATTCCTGAAGGTTTTCTATTCATGCCTTCGGATAAAGAATTGCTTCTATCATTCCTGAGGAGTAGGCTTTTGAGGCAGCCATTGCCTTGGGAGGGGATCGTTGAAAGAGACCTTTACGGGGAGAAAGCAAATCCTTGGGATTTGTTTACCGAGAATGATCGTTGTAAATACTATCCTTATGGTAAATGTTTTTAACTAGTATTTGTATAAGACACAAGGTTGGTTTTTAACTGTAAATTTTGAACTGGTGACAATAAAATTAATGTTGTTCTTTATTCAATCAGTTTCTATCGCATTTGGTTTACTCTCCTTATCATATGTAATTATGTTGTGAATATTGTCCTCTCATTACCGTTCGAGGATTGCTTTTGGTTTTCACCTTTATACCCTTTAAATTCTGATAGGTTCTTATAATACAATTGGTTAGGTATACGGTTAAATTCCAACTCGCAATTTCATACATGTAAACTAAAATTCTGGATATTCATAACAATAGTAAGCAGCTAATTAAGTAGTCTGAAAACTATCAATGCTGCAGTTGAAATCTGCAATGGTTTCAACTGTTAGAAATCATATGAGGTGCCAATGTAACAGACATCAAACTTTTGATCATTGATGAAAAATTCTAGATGCTCTACTTTGGATTGAAAGTAGAGTGGAAATTTTAGATGTTACTTTTTAATATCTCTTACATTTCTTGGATCTGGCTTGCAATGGATTGGTGATGCAGTGAAAACCAAGTTGCTCCACGGGCAAAACAGTGGAAGATTATCCATTTGTTTCAGAACCTGATTGACAAAATTTGCAAATCAGCCACGCACAAAAACTCTGCTTTTGGGCCTAAATTAGCTAAATTATTTTATTTGAACTAAGGATTAAAAATTAAACTTTTGTTGGATTAGGCTTTTTAGTAATTATTTGACCCCAAGCCAATAAGTGTATTTCTAACCTAAAGTAGCCTATAAAATCTCTCAAGTTGTAGCCTAAATACATTCAGTTATTATGCCTAAGCCTTGAACATTTTTCACAACCTTGGATTTTATCACTATTTACATTCTTGTTCATGTGAAAGTCTTGGATATCTTGAAGTTTAGTGATTAATTCTTCTTAGAGGTAAGTGGTCTAATCCTCACCTTTGTAAATTTCTATATTTTTGTCCTATTACGATTATGATTTATAGAATTATTCGAAATTATTTGGTTTTAGAAATTTATTGTGTATACTTTAAAATTTTCCACAAGCGTTGTTATTTTATGGCAAACAAACGAAGCCTAAATTTTAATGATATCCTCAAGAACTAAAAGGCTCAATTTAACAGAGGTGCAATATCTACAAATTTGACAATAGATCCAAATGGGATGTTGATAGGAAGGGGGTAAGCCTTATGCATACTGGACTAACAACAATATAGCAAGAGTAGTAATAGTTTTCAATGCAATCTTACTAAGAGACTGGGTTTTCGATTTTTAGAACCAATGACCCACAATGGTATAAGGATATTGTTTACCAAAGTATTATCAATCAATAGCACTGACTAAAACAAAATCACTTAATGCCATCCATCTATCATTTTTATGAATAACTAAACAATCATGAAGGATGCTTAATGATTGAAAACATAAAGATTCAACCAAATGATTCAAATAAGGCAATTACAATTGGCGTATAAAAAATAAGGGGTAAGTCTTATATTACATCAAAACTTTTCGTTTAACTCATAAATACGTGATCAAGTTTTCCATTCTAAATAGTGAGTATAAGTATAAATGGAACAATGTCATTTTCTAACATAGCATGCAAAACAAAATTTATATAAAAGTAATTAATAGTTAGTTACACATCCCTAAAAAAATCCTCAATGAAAATAGATTCAATAGAATGCATGATTATTATAATTGACAAGGACCAGAGTATCTTAACCAAGAGATTCCTCAAAGTTTATTCAAATAGATCAGACTCTAGTTCAGTAAATAATATAAAGAATGAAAGTGATTTCATGTTAGTGAGAATTCTTAGTTAACACTTAAAACAGAAAAAATAATAATAATAATGAATGAAATGAGACAATCAATGAAGTAAAAACCTTAATTACATTAGTTACGTTTGAGAAACCATACCTCGTAGAGCAAAAACCTAGTTACCCATTCCCACCTAGGTCTCAAATAATCAATGAACCTAATCTTTGATACTAATCTGTCACACCCCCAAAATTTGCTTAGGTAAATCTCAGAAATACAACTACCGCGCACTAAGAAAGATGACCTTCCTACGATGAAAAGTGCAAAATTAAGGCTTCGTTTGTTTGCCATAAAAATAACTTGCTGAGGGAAAATGTTTTTCTGAAAAATATTTTCCTGAAAAATGTTTTATGATGTTTGGTTGTCACACTGAAAAATATTTTCTGGTGTTTGGTTGTCACACTAGAAAATATTTTCTGGTGTTTGGTTGTGACACTGGAAAATATTTTAAGGTCTTTGGTTGTTATTAGAAAATACTTTTCAGTGAATTTTTTTTTACAAAAAGAATGAATTTTATTCTTAGAGAAATGTTTACAAAAAAAAATGAATGAATTTTATTATTACAAAAATATTAGCAAATAAAAAAATTGTAAATAGAATTTAAGAAACAGAAAGAAGAACTAATTCATCTAAAAAAAATTAAAGTATGAAAGTTGCCATATACAATAATAAGCCCGTAAAACACATACAAGCATCTATACTGATATAAATTAGATCTTAACTAATTTAAGCATCATACTACAAAGGGTCGTAATATTACCAACATACATAATAGTTCAAGCATATCCATAATAACATAATCATATCCACCATAGTTGAAGCAAATCATCCAAAATATAATACATAACCTAACATTAAACATATCAACCATAGTTTTTGACAAAAACAATATCCATCATAGTTAAAGCAAATCATCCATAATATTATACATTAATAATATTAAACATTCATGGACTTTCATCAACTATGGTTCTGAATGAAATTGAAGATCCAAAGCCTTCGAAGTTCACTGTTTTTGGCCATAAAAGCTTTAGCTTGCATCTCCCGCTCCACAAGATAGTCAAATACTGACGCAAGAGTGATGTCATCAAAGCCTTCAGTTTGCATAACCTCTATATAAAGATCAGTTACAATAAGTTCACTTTGGTTCAGCCTGTCAATTGCATTAGCTACTTGCCCAAGTTTCTCTGCTATTAGCTCAAAAGCTGGATCTTCCACATTTCAGCGTCTCTTGCGATGAGACCTTGTACTCGAAGGACGAGCAGAAGAAGATGTGTCCATCGTCTTGTTCATGCTCACTTCCACATCAAAATCATCAACTGGTGTGGAGTCAACTTCAATAGCTTCTTCCAAGTTGATGTCAGTGAAGGACTTTGCAAAGTTGCCCGTCTCCATATCCTTGCCAACTACCAAAGTCATCGCATCATACATCTTAATCTCCATGTTCAAGTATTTTTCATAATTTGGATAAGCCTGTAATGAAAATAAAAGTACGAAGCAAACATCAAGAAACATAAATATATATAGAGTTTTATATAAAGGGTTGAAATTACTGCCACTGCAACTTGATACACATGTTTGTCACATGTGATCATCTTCATGCTGTCATCCCAACCGAAGCCACTTTTTGCTTTGAGTTGTGTAATTATCTTCCATTCTTTTTTGATAGTCCTCAAATGATTTTCAACATGAATAACTTGACAATCAACATCAAATTTATCAACAATTGCTTTGGCAACATTTACAAAGCTTTCGGTCTTGAAAGTGGATGAAGGTTTGTTTCCCTTCATTGCCTCCTCAACCAATAATTCCATAAGTGTGTGGGACATTGGCTTTAACCACCGAATTGTTTAGCTTTACCCTTTCCATCCTTTGATGTATTCATGACTACATACAAACATTTAAGGTTGAGGTAAAATAAATAATCAACCAACCAATCCAATTTATAACAAACCATAACAGTCTATAGTAAAAAACCATAATAGTCATGCACTTGACCAATAATCCAATTCATCCAATTCATAATTAAACATAATAGTCCATAATAAACATCAATTCATAACAAACCATAGAAAAAATCTAACAAACTAGTCAATACAACAATATCCAAGAAGAACATTATATAATAGTAAACAATCCGATATATAACTCATGCATTAATTATCTAATGTATTGTTGTAATCATTCCACATCATCGTTGCTATCATTTCTCTTCTTGCCAACTATTCTCGGTTTTCTTCCCTCTCCTGTCTTTGACTTAATGTAGGCCTACGACTTTCTATGCAAACATTTTCTTCAAATTCATCCATTATGAAATCATGTGGATCAATGACCATTACGAGGTTATGAAGGATGCAACTTCCCAAAACAACGTCAACTTGTGTTTGGTATCACCAATGCGATTGAGCATCAATTACATGAAAGCGTTTCTTCAATATTCCAAACCTGCATTCAATGGTGGTCCTCTACAAGGAGTGACGAAGGTTAAATAACTCCTTCTCATTTTCAGGAGGATGTTCACTAAATTCCGTAATACGATATCTGACACCACGATAAAGGGAAATGATTCCATTACGGATGCCATATCTAGCATCACCCAAGTAATACTTGCCTACAATTAAATAGGAAATTGTGTAATTATTTCCAATTTCATATGTATATATATACGCATACATGATTACAAGTCTATTTCTAATACCTTCAGGAATCTTAAGACCGTCTTGCCTCAATAGTGCATCAGTCAATACACGTGAGTCATGTGCACTTCCTTCCCAACCAGCAAAAATATAAGTGAATCTTAAATCAAAAGTGATGGCTGCCAATACATTTTTGTGTTGTTCCATCTTTACGACCACGAAATTTGCCTTGAAATTCAAATAGGACATTTGCATCAACAAGAGTTCCATCTATTGCTCCTACACAATCCTATTGATAAACATTTTTAATCTTATTTTAAAGAAGATTAATGTAAAAGGAAAATGTCATTTAAAAAAAAAACATAAAACTTACCTTAAAAAATGGATAAAATCTTGTGCTGTTTGCAATTTGGGAAGGTGTTGAAAGCTCTAGGTCTTTTATGACATACTTGTACAACTTTAAAATTGCAGTCAACACAATCTTAAAGTATCGATGGATAGTCTCCACTGATCGGTAAAATCTTCCACTAATAACCCAAAACCTAAGATTGTGTCCTAATATTTGTAGGAACATCATAACTTGTTCCTTAACAGACAAATTTATGGTTGGCCGCAATAAATTATTTATAGTTAGAAGATCACAAAGTTTATTAAAAACTATAGGTTTCATACGAATTTGCTCAACACAATGAGTGTCAGATCGACACAATATACTGTTCATATAAAAATTTCTCTCACACTCTGCATGTAATCGAGGTTGTCTACGTACATACTATTTACGCTTAAGTTTTCTTAAATAGACATGACAATAGAGCTAGAGCAATTGCAACCATATATATGGTCATCACATGAATTTTTTTCCTGTGATCCATAGAAGCTTTCTGCAGCTGCATAATAATATATAATAATGACAACTATTACTACACAGTGTAATAAAAATCAATAAAGAGTTAGGTTTATAACATAGATGTAACTAATTGCAATATACAGTGAAAGAGCCTTTAGAGAATATTTCAGAAATAGAGCTATTAAAATCATAGTTGAAGCACATACTCCATGGCATAAGCCAGTCTTAACTAGGTACCATTATTTGGATATCTCATTTAACATACTGTATAAGCCATCAAATAGAGCAAAGTACAGCTAACACGGTCACCAGTTTCGATAAAGTAAAACAATATTGCACGAAAAGAAGAAAAACAAGCATGTCAAAATGCAAATTGCAACAAGCACAAAGCAACAAGAAAATACACACTCTAGTTCCTTAAAAAGCAAATCAAAACAGACAATGTAAACAAGATCCATCTTCATAAGATCAAATTTCCATTATCACAATCATTTCACTAACTTCAACAACAAAACAGAAAATTAACAACCTTTGCAAAAACAAAAATTGAAAAAAAAAACACAAATGAGCAAATCATTATATATTTGAATGTGCTAAGAAAGATTCCATTCTCATACCTTATTGAAACTCTACACCAACTTTCAAACCACAGATCTCATAAATTCCATAACCACACCAAAATCAAACTCTAATAGTAAAAAAGAGCTCTAACACCACATTTTCAAAACACCCAAATCAACACACACCTCAAAATCGCAAATTATTGAACTTGCAACCTTTAACTTTCACTTCAATCAACAAATGTGATTCACCAAATCCAACCTAAGATGGTGCATGTTGACAACACCACAATCAGTTGTGTCTTTCACCAACACAAAAAAAAAAATATATATATATATATATATATGCTTGTGAAAAAGAAAAATAAAAAAAACGAAAAAGTAAAAAAAACATGGATTGCAAGACAATGTTGTTAACTAACCAAAAAAAAAATCATAAATAAAAAAATATGCTTGTGAAAGCTATGAACATTGGCATCTTTTAAGAAGAAAAAAAAAGAAATCAGAAATATATAGAGACAATGTTGTGAAATTTATAAAATAATAGTAATAAAAAAAATACCTTGATCTAGATCTAATGTTGTGGTAGGAGAAGGTGAGAGAGAGAGAAGAGAGAGACGGTGAAGGCAAAAGCTTTAGCAGCCGCACTTTTTTATGAGATGAGAGAGAAAACGGTAGGTAAAAAGTGAATGCACAACTGATGTAAAATATTTTCTTCTCCCATTTTACACCCATTTTAACTACAACTTTTCCTTTGACTGAAAATATTTTACCATTGACTATATTTTTTGCCCTACCAAACACCGTAAAATGTTTTATGTGGAAAACATTTTACGGCAAACAAACGGAGCCTAAATGAAAAATTTTAAATCACAATTATATATATGCTACGAGCAATCAAAGCATCTAATTCTACCATCACGTAGTGGAATAACTTCTTCCAAAGTCTCAAACCAACCTAATAAATTAAAACTCATAAGTCTAAGTGAAATAATCAATTTATTCCTAACTAAGAAATCCAAAAGAGTTGTATTAGCTATTCATGAAGGTTGTCTCAGCCCCAAGCCAAAACCAAAGTCTATCCTTACCTTTTACAAAGAAAAACATTTTTACAAAATAAGAAACAAATCTCAGTAAGTGGTAATCTCCCAAAAAAACTCTTGGGATCTTTAAAATATTCTTATATGTTAGATAGTCATATTATCATAGTTCATAGATTCGAAAATGATGAAGTTCATGCAAAAATCATAATTTTTCATGTATAGAATAATAAAAGTTCATGTCAAACCAAATTCATATGCCAAGAATTCCTAATGCCACAAACCATAGTCAAATGAATCCAATATTCAAGTTTAAGTAAGCATTTATCCTCTGCCATCGAGTAAAAAATATTGGCAATTATCCTCCTGCATATAGTTGGAAGTATTAGACTTTGGCAATAATTGAGAAAAATATGTAACTCTTGTGGAGTTTGCATACAACAACAGCTACCATGCCAGTATTCAGATGTCACCATTTGAGGCCTTATATGGAAGAAAATGTAGAACACCACTCTACTGGGACCTAGGTTAAAGAAAGATATTAGGCCCACAACTTGTAGAAGAGATCGAAGATAAGATCAAAATGATTCGCAAGAGATTGAAGGAAACCCAAGATAGACAAAAATGTTGGGCCAACAAAAGAAGGAAAGATTTAGAATTTCAAGTCAGAGATCACGTCTTCCTGAAAGTATCACCCACCAAAGGGGTAATGAGATTTGGAAAGCGAGGAAAGTTAAATGCTCATTTTATCGGACCATTTCAGATATTGGAGAAATTAAGCCCATTGGCTTATAGACTTGCTCTACCACCTTCCTTGGTCGGCATTCATGATGTATTTCATGTGTCGCAGCTCAAAAAATATGTATACAATCCTAGTCACGTATTTCAAGATGAGCAGTTTCACATTAATAAAGATCTTACTTTTGAGGATAAACCCATTGGCATTGTAGATCGCAAAGATCAAGTGTTGAGACACCACACCATTCCTTTCGTGATGATTCAATGGCAAGGTCAAACATCAAGGGAAGCTACATGGAAGCCCGAGCATGAAGCAATAACAAAGTACCCTTTCCTCTTCACTGATCAAGGTAAGTTTCGAGGATGAAACTTTCTTTAAGGGTGGGAAGATGTAACACCCCTCATGTGGGTGGCAGAACAAAAAAAAAAAAAAGGATGGGTCAACTTTGCACCCATGTCCACTCATGAGAATATTTCAGCTTTGCAGTGGACATGGGCAACTTTTCAGCTTTACACCCATGTCCACACATGGGTGAATTGTGAAAACCCATGCTCAGAATTTTAAGAACTACACCATCCTTCAGCTTATAAAAATACAAATAGTCAATAACGAGAAGAGTTTATTACTCATATATCGCATCAATTCTATAGTAACCAATTGCCAAACACAGTCGTATAATTTTTACGGTGCAACGGGAAGCGAAAATCAATTGTGAAGGTCAACGTAATAGGTAAGAAAATCTAAGAATTTTTTCTCTCTGGTTCAGATATGTTCATGATTAGACTACAAATTATTTTGTAGTATTAAAGATATTTAGTACTATATATGAATTATTCTTACTAGGATTGTGAAGCTTTCTCGTATCGTAGACTTTTATTCATTGCTTCTAGTTGAGGTAAATGAAATTCATCTATCTTCCTCCAAATATTTTCTATGGTCATCTTAATTTTTAGATCCAAGATTTGTTCCATCTTATGTTATATCATTCAGTTAGTATAAGTTTAATCCGAAAGTGAATTTGATATTTCATTCGTTAAGATCTCTTATTGTTAGTTTTCCCTTTAAAGATTACTCCGGACTTTGAGTTATTTAATGATTAAGTTCATATGGAATTGTTAAATAAAATTATTATTATTTTGGATTTTGTTCTATTAAAAGGACCAAATTTAAGATATTATGTAATTGTTAGACTTTGTACTTTTGATTGTCCTTTTCATCTTTTATTATATATTCAAACATGAGTTTGGTTGAAACTATTGAAATTAAAAAATAGATTTTAAATTATTGAAATCAAAGATTGATTTTTTTTTAAAAAACATGAAAGTCACTTAGTGACTAACGTCTCTGGTCAGTCGATGAGAGACGTTAATATTTTATCGATATCGATTTTTAATTATTATTTATATAAATATGTATTTCGGACATTGTATACTTTATTTATTTTATAAGAAAGTCAAAAGTAGCATTTAAAGAGTCTGTGTTGTTATTCTATACATTTTAGTTGTGGAATTAAATTACATTCAATACGTAAATAAAACTCATGTTATTTAATCGTATTATGATTTTGTCTCTAAGTCAGGATAAATCCTTAGGAACTCTATCGTATTGTTTGATCACCGTCCAAAAGCTTCTCAGTCCTCGTTAACTTCACATGTGTTCTTTTATTTATGATTTTCTATATCACGAAAATTTTCTTATTGTTGTGTTACTTTAGTTGTACCGATACTGTTACGGTACCACAGTACAGGAACTATAACTGATCCGTTTTAGCGAGTACTGATACCACCACTATATGAATTAGGCCCAAATTTATTACTGAAGCGACACAGCACGGGTTAAATGTAGTCACAACTATTTCTATATATTTTGTTTATGAGTCGTGTTAGTGACTATTCCCTTCTGTTCCACTAAATATATTGGCCTGTCAATTATTAACCAACTATTATATGTATAACATCTGTTGTGAAATTTGTGAATTCCAGTCAGAAATTTCCTGACTCAATCCCCAAGTTGTATTTTTATTGTGGATTGAATTCCCTTATTGAGCTTTTGTTTGCTCATTACTTTTGTCTCTGCCTGCTTTCTTTGCAGTTAAAACATAATAAGCACTACATCTGTGAGCAGGGTAGAGACACCCGAGCATGACGATTTAGTGACATGAAATTTACTTTATTGAATGTTATTAGAATTTGGATTGGAACTTTATTTGTGAGATTTGGGTTTGATTGTATTAATTTTGAGGATCTGTTCTTTATGACTATTTGGAGATTTTGTAATCGAATATGTATGGTTTGATTGGAAGTCTTTAAATATTTATGGTTTAGTGGCTCTGATTTGAGTGTTTAATAGATGTGCGCCTAGCGAGCTTTAGGGATCTTATCCTTCTAGCACGCGGCATGTCACGTGCCGAGACAGTGTACAAGTGTTTAATTTCGGGGCGTGACAATTTGTATCCTCAAAAACTTGAAGGCCCGTAGCAGAAACTCCAAGATTAGCAAGAAATCAGTTGGCTAGTTACCTTATCTAAAAATGTGAGAGATCGTGGCTCTACATTCTTTAAGGAGTTTTCTAGCTACTTCTATTTCATAACATATATCCTATGACCCTTTTTTTTTTGCTAATTTAGCAAGTGATTCCATTAAACTCAACAAAACTCATTACATCACGACAAAGAAACCATGGCACCAAACCACACTAGTCATTCACAAGTTGGTAGCCATCAATATTCCAAAAAGTATAAATACATGTGTTAGTTATATTTCTCTTATATTTATGTACATTCCTGATTCTTTACTTTACAACGAATGTAATTTTCTCAAAAAGACGCTCTTCATTAAGAGAAACCTGGTCATGAAGCCTTTTGTTTCTTTCACTCCAAAGAAAATAAATTGTAGCCGAGAACAGATATTTAAGAACTAGTGATTAGAGCTGATCACACTTGCAAACTTCAATCAGCCACTCAAGAACATTATTCTAAACAATTGGGAGTCTCGAGCTACAAGAGCACCTTAGACCCTTAAGTCAAATCTTCTTCGAGAAGCTACAGGAAAAGAAAATATGATCTCTAGATTCATCTAATTCGCCACACAGCAGGCATCTAGGATTTTCTTGCAACTATTAAGCCATTGTTTAGTAGTAAGACGATCCAAAATAGTAACCCAAGCAATAAAACTATGACAAGGAATTTGTTGTTTAAACCAAACTAGATGGTACCAAGGGACAGAGTTACCTCAAGCTCGAATGCCATCCCAAGTATGGTACAAGCTGAATTTACCGTAAAGGCTCAAAGTTTAAATCAGTTTGTCCCTTCTGGTAACCTCCAGAATAGAGGACTGGGCTTGTCTAACAATGGAATCAATCTCAACATTCGGAGAGAAGGATCTTGGCAGCATACAAACATCAGTGATTGACAAATCAATACTGATACCAAACTCAAGCACAACATCAAAAGAGAATCTATCAAGCAAAATACCATCTTCATGCCGAAGATCTTTCCTAAAAAAAGTATTAACTCCATTGCCAAGTCTATGCCGAACAAGAGGTCTTGCAATATTTCTAACACTCAGGAGCTTTCTCCATCCCCAAGCCACATTGACAGGGGTATCAGTATCCATAAATCTTTTGCCCTTAAGAAGAACAAATCTTACCCAACGAGACCAAACAAAATTCGACTCATGTAATAAGGCCCAAACTTGTTTCAGCAGAAGAGAAGTATTTAATTCTTCAAGCTGACGGTTTCCAAGTCCCCCTTCCTTAAAAGGTTTCGCAATTGATATCCAAGCAACTTTAGCACGAGCCTGGCTAGTGGCATCCCTGTTGCAAAGAAAATGAGCAAATTTACTCTTTACATCTTTAAGAGTACCAATCGGCAATATCAAAATGTTAGACAAAAAAGAATGGATCCCAATCAGAACTAATTTAATAAGTTGAAGGCACCCAGCATATGAAAGAGATCTAGTAGCCCAGTGATTGATTCTACTCAACACTTTATCCGCAAGTTCTCTGCAGGACTGAATACCAAGTCTACTCATGATTAAAGGGAGACCAAGGTACTTAATAGGCAAAGAGCCCTCCTTAAACTCAAGAATCCGCAGAATCTGATTCTTAAGCTGATCTCTACAATCCACAAGAAATATATTGCTCTTGCAAGGATTCATTTGTAAACCAAACACCCGATAGAAGAGTCTAAGTGAAGCTTTAATACAAGACACAAATTGAACATCAGGTTTGGAAAATATGAGCAGATCATCAATAAACATAAAGTGGTTCAGCTTGAGTTTATGACAACTGGGGTGAAATAAAAACCCCATTTTGA
Organism: Ehretia macrophylla; assembly: GCA_037974665.1. Taxonomy (NCBI): domain Eukaryota; kingdom Viridiplantae; phylum Streptophyta; class Magnoliopsida; order Boraginales; family Ehretiaceae; genus Ehretia; species Ehretia macrophylla. The sequence continues at coordinate 63,730,078 of CM075773.1, forward strand.
GAGCAACTTTGGAGAGGATGCGAGACAAGATTTCCATACCAATAACAAATGGGTAGGGGGATAAAAGGTCCCCCTACCTAAGACCTTCGGCTCCCTTGAAGAATGCCACAAGTTCACCATTAACCACGATCGAGTACCTTGGAGAGGAAATGCATACTTCAATAAGCTGAACAAAAAAGGTTGGGAATTTTTATTTGAACCCCAATCTTCATTGGGGAATGCGATGATGCTAAAAGCAGGAGGATTACAAATATTTTTGGCTTCAATACTGGCTCATTTCCTATCAGATACCTGGGAGTGCCTCTTATACATGGTAGAATTCTCAACAGTCACTGCAAACAACTTGTTAATCGCATCACTAATAGAATTGGAAAGTGGTCAATTAGCAATTTCTCATATGCGGACCGTCTCCAAATTGTGAAGTCAATTCTTAGCAATGTTCACTCTTTTTGGGCCCGTATGTTCATCCTCCCTAAAGGATATCTCAAAGCTATTGAACAGGTTCTTGTCTCTTTTCTCTGGTCCGGTTCAGACAATCTTGGGAAAAAAGCCAAAGTTGTGTGGAGTGAGGTCTGTAGAAATAGATGAGGGAGGCTTGGGATTGCCAAGGCTCCAAGATACCAATCAAGTAGCCATCTTAAGGTATCTTTGGATTCTACATACTAAACAGAAATCTGTGGGGGGTCAGTGGATCTATTCAAACTACCTCTGTGACACAAATATTTGGGATGCTCTTATGCCCAATCGCCCGACTTGGTCATGGAAAAAAATTCTCCAGTTACGACCACTGGCTAAAAATTGTATCATGCATAGGGTTGCTAACGGTTGCAATACTCTTTTTTGGAAGGACTATTGGCACCCCTTGGGAATTCTGATTGATGTGTTTGGGGAACATGTTATTCAAGAGCCCAGCTATGACATTAACTCTCTGGTTAAAGACTTCATTTCGGAAGGTCACTGGTCTTGGTCGGAGAACTCCTCTATCTTTTAGGTAATTTCTCAATACATTGGTGATTTGCAACCTGACCTCAATAGAGAGGATTGTTGCATTTGGATTAACTCCCCTAATAGGGAGTACAAAATGAGATGGGCGTTGGATCTTATCAAACCACAATATAGCTTGGTCATTTGGAACAAATGTATCTGGTTTAAATAGGCAATACCTAAACATTCATTTTGTACGTGACTTTGTTGGTTGGATAAGCTCCCTACTAAACAGCGGCTTTTGTCTTGGGGATTGTCCTTGGATCCCCTTTGTGTTCTTTGTCGGGCCTGCATTGAGGATAGGGATCACCTCTTTGGTCTATGCTCATTCAGTCGCCGAATCTCGAGAAGAGGGTGGAATCTAACCAATGGCCCTCCCACTATTAACAATTGGAGCTCGATTGTTGAATGGTTTGATCATATTGCAGCAACTTCCACTTTTCAATCTACTATTGTTTCTTTGGATCCTTTCTCTTCCACTTATGGAAAAAGAGAAATAGACGTGTTTACACTGAAGAAGCTCTATCCGAAGAAGACATCTTCAAGCATATTGTTTTTGATGTTAGGACTAAAATGTACAAGATTAAGAAAGTTAGATATTCTCTGTTGAACCAAGTCATCTGTAGGGCTTGGAATGTTGATGACTACATTTTTTGGTAATTGTTTTTTGGATTCTGTAGTTTTTTCTGATCATTAATTTATACCCGCTTGCTTTTAGCAAAAACAAAAATGATGCCAAGTATAGGAATTTGGGCTTTTACTCCTCTAGAATTATCTGGCATGTGAGAAGACTCATAGCACAACTGTTTCAAGCTAATCTTTTAAAGAGATAGCAATGGAAGGGATACTTAAATCTGGCAGCCTCCTTCTATTGTTCTTATGAAAGACCATCTTCCTGTGTGCCTAAAAATGTGAAGTTGAGAAAACCAGCTGTTGGCTTTTACAAGCTCAATATTGATGGTAATGTTCATGGTCCTGAAGGAATGGCAGAAGGTGGGGGAATTCTTCGTGACTGTAAGGAGGACCTTATATTTGGTTTCTTTGTTCACTTGGGCCAGCAAAATACTTTTAAAACTGAAATTTTGGCTCTTATAAATGTGAAGGCTTATCACATAAGAGATTTCTCTTTATCTCTAATTACTGATTGTGCTGGCATAATTTGTTGTTATCTTCAGTTACACTTGTACATATCAAATACGTTTCCTACTTCTTGCAAACTTCTCTGTAATTGCAACCTTAAATAGACACTGAAAGCACTGTATGTTCAAGGCGGAAAATCATTTCTTACATGGTATACAGAGCTTAGGGATTTTTTTTAACAAACTCTTCTTCTCTCGCAAACTCACCTTTCTTCTCATGGCATCCACCGCTGCCGCTGATGGCTCCTCCAATACACCCTCACGCACTACGAACCCATAAATTGATACACCCACCAATCCAGTATGGAACGGCCAAATGGACTTAAGCACGGATAACAAAGCAAGCCAAGTACCCTTAAAAATGAATAATCTGGAATTTTCCCATAGAGAAACTCATAAGGAGATTTGTTACCCAATAATGGTGTAAGCATCCTGTTGATTAGATAGATTGTTGTTGAGAAGGCAAAGTTCCAAAACGCACGAGGCAACTTACTGTAGGCGAGCATAGTTAACCCAGTTTCAACCAGATGTCATTGTTTACGTTCCGCTATTCTATTCTGTTCCGAGGTTCCGGGACATGACATTTGATGAATAATACCTCGTTCTTTAAAATATAATTGGAGTTATTAGCAATGAATTCACCCTCACCATCACTCTAGATAATTTTTGTTTTAGTACCACAGATTTTCAACCATGGAGATAAATTGCGAAAAGACAGTTGTAACATCTGATTTACGAACAAGTGGAAAATACCATGCATAACGAGTAAAATCATCTATTAAAATGAGATAATACTGAAAGCCTTCAATTGAGTTTGTCGGGGCTGGACCCTATACATCACAATGAATAATATGGAGTATAATTGAAGAACATAATACATGATTCTCAAAGGACAACCGGTGACTCTTGTGTAATTGACAACTGCCGCACGGTGAAGTTGAAGCAGGGGAAACAATTATTGGATCTAATTTGCGAAGTTGCTGAAAGGTTCGAATAGATGGGTGCCCCAAGTGAGCAAGCTAAACCTCAGGGGATACTTTATTTGTTGTGAAACTGAACTTGAAAGGTTGACGAAGAGCATAAAGAGCTCCCTCAATCGTGACTTGGTGAAGAGTTCTGCATGTCTTAATATCCTTAATACAATAGTCAGATAGAGTGAAAATAAAGTAGCAGTCATGTTCCTTTGTGAACTAAGCAGCAGATAGAAGTTGTTTGGCAATTGAGGGAACAACTAGTACATTAGAATGTAAAATGGAGCCATGAGATAAAGGAATAGAAGTGATACTAGTTTGAGAGATAGGCAACCCAACGCCATTTCCAATTAAGACACGATCAGTACCATTATATGGTTGCTTATTGGAAACACGATTTTCATCTGAGGTCATGTGATGACTAGCTCCTGTATCAATATACCACACAGAATCAGATGAGTCTGAAATTTGCATTGCCAAAATAGCATTAGTATTTGTTGAAATATCTGTAAAGAAGAAGATTTCTTGAGCAGTGTGCCTCACCAGATCATGAGCAATGTGATTCTTGAGGAGTGTGATACATTTATTATGTTTGACAATTGTAGTTTAGTTTGTCTATTTAAACCCTATTGTATTACATTTTATAAGATATCGAAACACAAAATATGAAGATGAGATTCTTGTATTGTATTTTTTCAGTCTTATATCCTTTTGTATTAGCATTAATTGTATCGTCCGGAGCCCAACAGTTGTTGGCCTTGTGATAGGGATAGCTACATCGATAACAGACGGCATGTGAAGAACCTGAATTAGAAGAAGTTGAATTTGTTGGCTGGAGTCCTCGTCCTCGCCCTCGACCACAATTGTCACGCCCTCCTCGACATCCAGATAAAAATAAACCACGTTGAGGAAAGAATTGGCATGGAGAGTCATTTGATTCATGAGCAAGTACAACGATAAGAGCAACAAATTTGGAGACAAGGGATGAAGAAGACTGCAAGCGAATTTCAAAATCCATAAAAAGACCACACACTTCAGCGAACGTGGGGCTATCAGGTTTGGAGTTCACAGCAACAACTATTGGATCAAAATCAGAACCTAAGCCCCAAAGAGTCCATAACACAAGATTGTCGTCGGCAACTTTACAGCCAGCACTTGCGAGAATAAGAGACAACGACTTGGCATATTGTATGTAGGCATGAATTGATCGAGATACTTTACACAGAGACTGAAGTTCAGTCTTGATTTGTTGGATTCTTGCTCTGGATTGTGAACCGTAGAGAAGCTCCAAAGTAGTCCAAACATCGCAAGCTGTGACTTTATCAACCACCTAAGATAATTTTGAATCTGAAAGGGAAACCAACAGCCACCCGAGAACCATTTGATCGAGACGTATCCATTGAATCACTTCAGAAGCAGGAGTAGAAGGTTTAGGAATTGATCCATCAATGAAATCCAACAAGCCATGACAACGAAGAACGGGATAAACCTGCGTCTTCTATAGGATAAAGTTATAAGTACCAAGTTTAGGCGAAAGTTCTTGGGGAATGCTCTTAACAATAGGCAAAGACGCCGGGGAAAAGATGGGTATATTAATTTTTGGGTTCGCAGTGCGGGAGGGTGTATTAGAGTAGCAAGAGAAGAAGAGTTTGTAAAAAAAAATCCCTAAGCTCTGTATACCATGTAAGAAATGATTTTTCGCCCGGAACATACAGTGCTTTCATTGACTATTTAAGGTTGCAATTATAGAGAAGTTTACAAGAAGTAGAAAACGTATTTGATATGTACAAGTATAACTGAAGATAACAACAAATTATGCCAACACAATCAGTAATTAGAGATAAAGAGAAATCTCTTATGTGTTAAGCCTTTACATTTATAAGAGCCAAAATTTCAATTTTAAAAGTATTTTGCTGGCCCAAGTGAACAAAGAAACCAAATATAAGGTCCTCCTTACAGTCACAAAGAATTCACCCACCTCTTGCCATTTCTTCAGAACCATGAACATTACCATCAATGTTGAGCTTGTAAAAGACAACAGCTGGTTTTCTCAACTTCATATTGTTAGGCACACATGAAGATGGTCTTTCATAAGAACAATAGAAGGAGGCTACCAGATTTAAGTCTCCCTTCCACTGCTATATCTTTAAAAGATTGTTTGAAACAGTTGTGCTATGAGTCTCCTCACATGCCAGATAATTCTAGAGGAGTAAAAGCCTAAATTCTTATACTTGGCATCATTTTTTTTTTGCTAAAAGGAAGCATGTATAAATTAATGATAAAACAAACTACAAAATCCAAAAAACAATTACCAAAAAATATGGTCATCAACATTCCAAGCCCTACAAATGACTTGGTTCAACAGAGAATATCTAACTTTCTTAATCTTGTACATTTTAGTCCTAACATCAAAAACAATATGCTTGAAGATGTCTTCTTCGGATAGAGCTTTTCTAGTGTAAACACGTCTATTTCTTTCTTTCCATTAGTGGAAAACAAAGGATCCAAAGAAATAACAGTAGATTGAAAAGTGGAAGTTGCTGCAATATGATCAAACCATTCAACAATCGAGCTCCAATTGTTAATATTGGGAGGGCCTTTGGTTAGATTCCACCCTCTTCTCTAGATTCGGTGACTGAATGAGCATAAACCAAAGATGTGATCCCTATCCTCAATGCAGGGCCAACAAAGAACACAAAGGGGATCCAAGGACAATCCCCAAGACAAAAGTCGTTGTTTAGTAGGGAGCTTATCCAACAAATAGAGTCATGTACAAAATGAATGTTTAGGTATTGCATATTTAAACCAAATAGATTTGTTCCAAATGACCAAGCTATATTGTGGTTTGATAAGATCTAACGACCATCTCATTTTGTACTCCCCATTGGGGGAGTTGATCCAAATGCAACGATCTTCTCTGTTGAGGTCAGGTTGCAAATCACCAATGTATTGAGAAATTACCTAAAAGATAGAGGATTTCTCCGACCAAGATGAATGACCTTCTGAAATGAAGTCTTTAACTAGAGAGTTAATGTCATAGCTGGCCTCTTGAATAACATGTTCCCCAAACACATCAATTAGAATTCCCAAAGGGTGCCAATGGTCTTTCCAGAAAAGAGTATTGTAACCGTTACCAACCCTATGCACGATACAATTTTTATCCAGTAGTCGTAACTGGAGAATTTTCCTCCATAACCAAGTCGGGTAATTGGGCAAAAGAGCATCCCAAATATTTGTGTCGCAGATGTAGTTTGAATAGATCCACCGACCCCACATAGATTTCTGTTTAGTATATAGCATCCAAAGATACCTTAAGATGGCTGCTTGATTGGTATCTTGGAGCCTTGGCAATCCCAAGCCTCCCTCATATGTTTTTACAGACCTCACTCCACGTAACTTTGGCTTTTTTCCCAAGATTGTTTGAACCGGACCAGAGAATGAAACAAGAACCTGTTCAATAGCTTTGAGACATCCTTTAGGGAGGATGAACATACGGGGCCAGAAAGAGTGAACATTGCTAAGAATTGACTTCACAATTTGGAGACGGCCCGCATATGAGAAATTGCTTGTTGACCACTTTTCAATTCTATTAGTGATACGATTAACAAGTTGTTTGCAGTGACTGTTGAGAAGTCTACCATGTATAGGAGGCACTCTCAGGTATCTGATAGGAAATGAGCCAGTATTGAAGCCAAAAATATTTGTGATCCTCCTACTTTTAGCATTATCGTACCCCCAAATGAAGATTAGGGTTCAAATAGAAATTCCTAGCCTTTTTTGTTCAGCTTATTGAAGTATGCATTTCCTCTCCAAGGTACTCGATCATGGTTAATGGTGAACTTGTAGGATTCTTCAAGGGAGCCGAAGGTTTTAGGTAGGGGGGCCCTTTATCCCCCTACCTTTTTGTTATTGGTATGGAAATCTTGTCTCGCATCCTCTCCAAAGTTGCTCTCAAAATGGGGTTTTTATTTCACCCCAGTTGTCATAAACTCAAGCTGAACCACTTTATGTTTGTTAATGATCTGCTCATATTTTCCAAACCTGATGTTCAATTTGCGTCTTGTATCAAAGCTTCACTCAGGCTCTTCTATCGGATGTCTGGTTTACAAATGAATCCTTGCAAGAGCAACATATTTCTTGCGGATTGTAGAGATTAGCTTAAGAATCAGATTCTGCAGATTCTTGAGTTTGAGGAGGGCTCCTTGCTGATTAAGTACCTTGGTCTCCCTTTAATCACGGGTAGACTTGGTATTCAGTCCTGCAGAGAACTTATGGATAAAGTGTTGAGTAGAATCAATCACTGGGCTGCTAGATCTCTTTCATATACTGGGTGCCTTCAACTTATTAAATCAGTTCTGATTGGGATCCATTCTTTTTTGTCTAACATTTTGATATTGCCGATTGGTACTCTTAAAGATGTAGAGAGTAAATTTTCTCATTTTCTTTGGAACGGGGATGCCGCTAGCTAGGCTCGTGCTAAAGTTGCTTGGATATCAATTGCGAAACATTTTAAGGAAGAGGGACTTGGAAACCGTCAGCTTGAAGAATTAAATACTACTCTTCTGCTGAAACAAGTTTGGGCCTTATTACATGAGTCGAATTTTGTTTGGTCTTGTTGGGTAAGATCTGTTCTTCTTAAGGGCAAAAGATTTTAGGATATTGATACCCCTATCAATGTGGCTTGGGGGTGGAGAAAGCTCCTGAGTGTTAGAAATATTGCAAGACCTCTTGTTTGGCCTAGACTTGGCAATGGAGTTAATACTTTTTTTAGGAAAGATCTTTGGCATGAAGATGGTATTTTGCTTGATAGATTCTCTTTTGATGTTGTACTTGAGTTTGGTATCAGTATTGATTTGTCAATCACTGATGTTTGTATGCTGCCAAGATCCTTCTCTCTGAATGTTGAGATTGATTCCATTGTTAGACAAGCCCAGTCCTCTATTCTGGCGGTTACCAGAAGGGACAAACTGATTTGGACTTTGAGCCTTTACGGTAAATTCATCTTGTACCATACTTGGGATGGCATTCGAGCTCGAGGTAACTCTGTCCCTTGGTACCATCTAGTTTAGTTTAAACAACAAATTCCTTGTCCTAGTTTTATTGCTTGGGTTACTATTTTGGATCGTCTTCCTACTAAACAACGGCATAATAGCTAGGGTTTGCAAGAAAATCCTAGATGCCTGTTGTGTGGCGAATTAGATGAATCTAGAGATCATATTTTCTTTTCCTGTAGCTTCTCGAAGAGGATTTAACTTAAGGGTCTGAGGTACTCTTGTAGTTCTCGACTCCCAATTGTTTAGAATAATGTTCTTGAGTGCCTGATTGAAGTTTGTAAGTGTGATCAGCTCCAATCACTAGTTATTAAATATCTGTTCTCGGCTACAATTTATTTTCTTTGGAGTGAAAGAAACAAAAGGCTTCATGACCAGGTTTCTCTTAATGAAGAGCGTCTTTTTGAGAAAATTACGGTCGTTGTAAAGTATAGAATCAGGAATGTACATAAATATAAGAGAAATATAACTAACACACGTATTTATACTTTTTGGAATATTGATGGCTACCAACTTGTGAATGACTAGTGTGGTTTGGTGCCATGGTTTCTTTGTCATGATGTAATGAGTTTTGTTGAGCTTAATGGAATCACTTGCTAAATTAGCCAAAAAAAAAAAGGTCATAGGATATATGTTATGAAATAGAAGTAGCTAGAAAACTCGTTAAAGAATGTAAAGCCACGATCTCTCACATTTTTAGATAAGGTAACTAGCCAATTGATTTCTTGCTAATCTTGGAGTTTCTGCTACGGGCCTTCAAGTTTTTGAGGATACAAATTGTCACACCCCGAAATTAAACACTTGTACACTGTCTCGGCATGTGACATGCCGCGTACTAAAAGGATGAGATTCCTAAAGCTCGCTAGGCGTACATCTATTAAACACTCAAATCAGAGCCACTAAACCATAAATATTTAAAGACTTCCAATCAAACCATACGTATTTGATTACAAACCAAATCTCCAAATAGTCATAAAGAACAGATCCTCAAAATTAATACAATCAAACCCAAATCTCACAAATAAAGTTCCAATCCATATTCTAATAACATTCAATAAAGTAAATTTCATGTCACTAAATCGTCGTGCTCGGGTGTCTCTACCCTGCTCACATATGTAGTGCTTATTATGTTTTAACTGCAAAGAAAGCAGACAGAGACAAAAGTAATGAGCGAACAAAAGCTCAGTAAGGGAATTCAATCCACAACAAAAATACAACTTGGGGATTGAGTCAGGAAATTTCTGACTGGAATTCACAAATTTTACAACAGATGTTATACATATAATAGTTGGTTAATAATTGACAGGCCAATATATTTAGTGGAACAGAAGGGAATAGTCACTAACACGACTCATAAACAAAATATATAGAAATAGTTGTGACTGCATTTAACCAGTGCAGTGTCGCTTCAGTAATAAATTTGTGCCTAATTCATATAGTGGTGGTATCAGTACTCGCTAAAACGGTACAGTTACAGTTCCTGTACCGTGGTACCGTAACAATATCGGTACAACTAAAGTAACACAACAATAAGAAAATTTTCGTGATATAGAAAATCATAAATAAAAGAATACGTGTGAAGTTAACGAGGACTGAGAAGATTTTGGACGGTGATCAAACAATATGGTAGAGTTCCTAAGGATTTATCCTGACTTAGAGACAAAATCATAATACGATTAAATAACATGAGTTTTATTTACGTATTGAATGTAATTTAATTCCACAACTACAATGTATAGAATAACAACACAGACTCTTTAAATGCTACTTTTGACTTTCTTATAAAATAAATAAAGTATACAATGTCCGAAATATATATTTATATAAATAATAATTAAAAATCGATATCGATAAAATATTAACGTCTCTCATCGACTGACCAGAGACGTTAGTCACTAAGTGAATTTCATGTTTTTTTTAATCAATCTTTGATTTCAATAATTTAAAATCTATCTTTTAATTTCAATAGTTTCAACCAAACTCATGTTCGAATATATAATAAAAGATGAAAAGGACAATCAAAAGTACAAAGTCTAACAATTACATAATATCTTAAATTTGGTCCTTTTAATAGAAAAAAATCCAAAATAATAATAATTTTATTTAACAATTCCATATGAACTTAATCATTAAATAACTCGAAGTTCGGAGTAATCTTTAAAGGGAAAACCAACAATAAGAGATCTTAACGAATGAAATATCAAATTCACTTTTGGATTAAACTTATACTAACTGAATGATATAACATGAGAGGGAACAAATCTTGGATCTAAAAATTAAGATGTGCATAGAAAATATTTGGAAGAAGATAGATGAATTTCATTTACCTCAACTAGAAGCAATGAATAAAAGTCTACGATACGAGATTGTAATGTTTTCCCACAAGCTTCACAATCCTAGTAAGAATAATTCATATATAGTACTAAATATCGTTAATACTACAAAATAATTTGTAGTCTAATCATGAACATATATGAACCAGAGAGAAAAAAATTCTTAGATTTTTTTACCTATTACGTTGACCTTCACAATTGATTTTCGCTTCTTGTTGCACCGTAAAATTTATACGACTGTGTTTGGCAATTGGTTACTGTAGAATTGATGCGATATATGAGCAATAAACTCTTCTCGTTATTGACTGTTTGTATTTTTATAAGCTAAAGGGTGGTGTAGTTCTTAAAATTCTGAGCATGGGTTTTCACAATTCACCCATGTGTGGACATGGGTGTAAAGCTGAAAAGTTGCCCATGTCCACTGCAAAGCTGAAATATTCTCATGAGTGGACATGGGTGCAAAGTTGACCCATTCTTTTTTTTTTGTTCTGCCACCCACGTGAGGGGTGTTACATCTTCCCACCCTTAAAGAAAGTTTCATCCTCGAAACTTACCTTGATCAGTGAAGAGGAAAGGGTATTTTGTTATTGCTTCATGCTCGGGCTTCCATGTAGCTTCCTTTGATGTTTGACCTTGCCATTGAATCTTCACGAAAGGAATGGTACGGTGTCTCAACACTTGATCTTTGCGATCTACAATGCCAATAGGTTTATCCTCAAAAGTAAGATCTTTTAATGTGAAACTGTTCATCTTGAAATACGTGACTAGGATCGTATACATATTTTCTGAGCTGCGACACATGAAATACATCATGAATGCCGACCAAGGAAGGTGGTAGAGCAAGTCTATAAGCCAATGGGATTAATTTCTCCAATATCTGAAATGGTCCGATAAAATGAGCATTTAACTTTCCTTGCTTTCCAAATCTCACTACCCCTTTGGTGGGTGATACTTTCAAGAAGACGTGATCTCCGACTTGAAATTCTAAATCTTTCCTTCTTTTGTCGGCCCAACATTTTTGTCTATCTTGGGTTGCCTTCAATCTCTTGTGAATCATTTTGATCTTATCTTCGACCTCTTCTACAAGTTGTGGGCCTAATATCTTTCTTTCACCTAGGTCCCAATAGAGTGGTGTTCTACATTTTCTTCCATATAGGGCCTCAAATGGTGACATCTGAATACTGGCATGGTAGTTGTTGTTGTATGCAAACTCCACAAGAGTTACATATTTTTCTCAATTATTGCTAAAGTCTAATACTTCCAACTCTATGCAGGAGGATAATTGCCAATATTTTTTACTCGATGGCAGAGGATAAATGCTTACTTAAACTTGAATATTGGATTCATTTGACTATGGTTTTTGGCATTAGGAATTCTTGGCATATGAATTTGGTTTGACATGAACTTTTATTATTCTATACATGAAAAATTATTATTTTTGCATGAACTTCATCGTTTTCGAATATATGAACTATGATAATATGACTATCTAACATATAAGAATATTTTAAAGATCCCAAGAGTTTTTTTGGGAGATTACCACTTACTGATATTTGTTTCTTATTTTGTAAAAAAAAAATTCTTTGTAAAAGGTAAGGATAGACTTTGGTTTTGGCTTGGGGCTGAGACAACCTTGATGAATAGCTAATACAACTCTTTTGGATTTCTTAGTTAGGAATAAATTGATTATTTCACTTAGACTTATGAGTTTTAATTTCTTAGGTTGATTTGAGACTTTGGAAGAAGTTATTCCACTACGTGATGGTAGAATTAGATGCTCTGATTGCTCGTAGCATATATATATAATTGTGATTTTAAAATTTTCATTTAGGCTCCATTTGTTTGCCATAAATTATTTTACCGTAAAATGTTTTCCACATAAAACATTTTACGGTGTTTGGTAGGACGAAAAATATAGTCAATGGTAAAATATTTTCAGTCAAAGGAAAAGTTGTAGTTAAAATAGGTTTATAATGGGAGAAGAAAATATTTTACATCAGTTGTGCATTCACTTTTTACCTACCGTTTTCTCTCTCATCTCATAAAAAAGTGCGACTGCTAAAGCTTTTGCCTTCACCTTCTCTCTCTTCTCTCTCTCTCACCTTCTCCTACCACAACATCAGATCTAGATCAAGGTATGTTTTTTAGTTATTTATTATTATTATTTTATAAATTTCACAACATTGTCTCTATATATTTCTGATTTCTTTTTTTTCTTCTTCTTAAAAGATGCCAATGTTCATAGCTTTCACAAGCATATTTTTTATTTATGATTTTTTTTGGTTAGTTAACAACATTGTCTTGCAATCCATGTTTTTTTTTTTTTTACTTTTTTGTTGTTTTTTCTTTTTCTTTTTCACAAGCATATATATATATATTTTTTGTGCTGGTGAAAGACACAACTGATTGTGGTGTTGTCAACAGGCACCATCTTAGGTTGGATTTGGTGAATCACATTTGTTGATTTAAGTGAAAGTTAAAGATTGCAAGTTCAATAATTTGCGATTTTGAGGTGTGTGTTTATTTGGGTGTCTTGAAAATGTGGTGTTAGAGCTCTTTTTTTACTATTAGAGTTTGATTTTGGTGTGGTTATAGAATTTCTGAGATCTGTGGTTTGAAAGTTAGTGTAGAGTTTCAATAAGGTATGAGAATGGAATATTTCTTAGCACATTCAAATATATAATGATTTGCTCATTTGTGTTTTTTTTTTCAATTTTTGTTTTTGCAAAGGTTGTTAATTTTCTGTTTTGTTGTTGAAGTTAGTGAAATGATTGTGATAATGGAAATTTGATCTTATGAAGATGGATCTTGTTTACATTGTCTGTTTTGATTTTCTTTTTAAGGAAATAGAATGTGTATTTTCTTGTTGCTTTGTGCTTGTTGCAATTTTCATTTTGACATGATTGTTTTTCTTCTTTTCGTGCAATATTGTTTTACTTTATCGAAACTGGTGACCGTGTTAGCTATACTTTGCTCTATTTGATGGCTCATACAGTATGTTAAATGAGATATCCAAAAGAATGGTACCTAGTTAAGACTGGCTTATGCCATGGAGTATGTGCTTCAACTATGATTTTAATAGCTCTGTTTCTGAAATATTCTCTAAAGGCTCTTTCACTGTATATTGCAATTAGTTACATCTATGTTATAAAACTAACTCTTTATTGATTTTTATTATATTGTGTAGTAATAGTTGTCATTATTATATATTATTATGCAGCTACAAAAAGCTTCTATGGATCACAGGAAAAAAATTCGTGTGATGAGCATATATATGGTTGCAATTGCTCTAGCTCTATTGTCATGTCTATTTAAGAAAACTTAAGCGTAAATAGTTTGTGCGTAGACAACCTCGATTACATGCAGAGTGTGAGAGAGATTTTTATATGAACAGTATATTGTGTCGCTCTGACACTCATTGTGTTGAGCAAATTTGTATGAAACCTATAGTTTTTAATAAACTTTGTGATCTTCTAACTATAAATAATTTATTGCGGCCAACCATAAATTTGTCTGTTAAGGAACAAGTTATGATGTTCCTACAAATATTAGGACACAATCTTAGGTTTTGGGTTATTAGTAGAAGATTTTACCGATCAGTGGAGACTGTCCATCGATACTTTAAGATTGTGTTGACTGCAATTTTAAAATGGTACAAATATGTCATAAAAGACCTAGAGCTTTCAACACCTTCCCAAATTGCAAACAGCACAAGATTTTATCCATTTTTTTAGGTAAGTTTTATGTTTATTAAAAATGACATTTTCCTTTTACATTAATCTTCTTAAAAATTTGATTAGAAATGTTTATCAATAGGATTGTGTGGGAGCAATAGATGGAACTCTTGTTGATGCAAATGTCCCATTTGAATTTCAAGGAAAATTTCGTGGTCGTAAAGATAGAACAATACAAAATGTATTGGCAGCCATCACTTTTGATTTAAGATTCACTTATGTTTTTGCTGGTTGGGAAGGAAGTGCACATGACTCACGTGTATTGACTGATGCACTATCGAGGCAAGGCGGTCTTAAGATTCTTGAAGGTATTAGAAATAGACTTGTAATCGTGTATGCGTATATATATACATATGAAATTGAAAATAATTACACAATTTCCTATTTAATTGTAGGCAAGTATTACTTGGGTGATGCTAGATATGGCATCCGTAATGGAATCATTTCCCTTTATCGTGGTGTCAGATATCATCTTACGGAATTTAGTGAACATCCACCTGAAAATGAGAAGGAGTTATTTAACCTTCGTCACTCCTCGTTGAGGACCACCATTGAATGCAGGTTTGGAATATTGAAAAAACGCTTTCGTGTAATTGATGCTCAATAGCATTGGTGATACCAAACACAAGTTGACGTTGTTTTGGGAAGTTGCATCCTTCATAACCTCGTAATGGTCATTGATCCACATGATTTCATAATGGATGAATTTGAAGAAAATGTTCGCACAGAAAGTTGTAGGCCTACATTAAGTCAAAGACAGGAGAGGGAAGAAAACCGAGAATGGTTGACAAGAAGAGAAATGATAGCAACGGTGATGTGGAATGATTACAACAATACATTAGATAATTAATGCATGAGTTGTCATATATCGGATTATTTACTATTATGTAATGTTCTTCTTGGATATTGTTGTATTGACTAGTTTGTTAGATTTTTTCTATGGTTTGTTATGAATTGATGTTTATTATGGACTATTATGTTTAATTATGAATTGGATTATTGGTCAAGTGCATGACTATTATGGTTTTTTACTATAGATTGTTATGGTTTGTTATAAATTGGATTGGTTGGTTGATTATTTATTTTACCTCAACCTTAAATGTTTGTATGTAGTCATGAATACATCAAAGGATGGAAAGGGTAAAGCTAAACAATTCGGTGGTCAAAGCCAATGTCCCACACACTTATGGAATTATTGGTTGAGGAGGCAATGAAGGGAAACAAACCTTCATCCACTTTCAAGACCGAAAGCTTTGTAAATATTGCCAAAGCAATTGTTGATAAATTAGATGTTGATTGTCAAGTTATTCATGTTGAAAATCATTTGAGGACTATCAAAAAAGAATGGAAGATAATTACACAACTCAAAGCAAAAAGTGGCTTCGGTTGGGATGACAGCATGAAGATGATCACATGTGACAAACATGTGTATGAAGTTGTAGTGGCAGTAATATTTCGACCCTTTATATAAAACTCTATATATATTTATGTTTCTTGATGTTTGCTTCGTACTTTTATTTTCATTACAGGCTCATCCAAATCATGAAAAATACTAGAACATGGAGATTAAGATGTATGATGTGATGACTTTGGTAGTTGGCAAGGATATGGCGACGGGCAACTTTGCAAAGTCCTTCATTGACATCAACTTGGAAGAAGCTATTGAAGTTGACTCCACACCAATTGATGATTTTGATGTGGAAGTGAGCATGAACAAGACGATGGACACATCTTCTTCTGCTTGTCCTTCGAGTACAAGGTCTCATCGCAAGAGGCGCTGAAATGTGGAAGATCCAACTTTTGAGCTAATAGCAGAGAAACTTGGGCAACTAGCTAATGCAATTGACAGGCTGAGCCAAAGTGAACTTATTGTAACTGATCTTTATATAGAGGTTATGAAAACTGAAGGCTTTGATGACATCACTCTTGCGTCAGTATTTGACTATCTTGTGGAGCGGGAGATGCAAGCTAAAGCTTTTATGGCCAAAAACAGTGAACTTCGAAGGCTTTAGATCTTCAATTTCATTCAGAACCATAGTTGATGAAAGTCCATGAATGTTTTATATTATTAATGTATAATATTATGGATGATTTGCTTTAACTATGATGGATATTATTTTTGTCAAAAACTATGGTTGATATGTTTAATGTTAGGTTATGTATTATATTTTGGATGATTTGCTTCAACTATGGTGGATATGATTATGTTATTATGGATATGCTTGAACTATTATGGATGTTGGTAATATTACGACCCTTTGTAGTATGATGCTTAAATTAGTTAAGATCTAATTTATATCAGTATAGATGCTTGTATGTGTTTTATGGGCTCATTATTGTATATGGCAACTTTCATACTTTAATTTTTTTTAGATGAATTAGTTCTTCTTTCTGTTTCTTAAATTCTATTTACAATTTTTTTATTTACTAATATTTTTGTAATAATAAAATTCATTCATTTTTTTTGTAAACATTTCTCTAAGAATAAAATTCATTCTTTTTGTAAAAAAGAATTCACTGAAAGGTATTTTCTAATAACAACCAAAGACTTTAAAATATTTTCCAGTGTCACAACCAAACACCAGAAAATATTTTCTAGTGTGACAACCAAAAACCAGAAATATTTTTCAGTGTGACAACCAAACATCATAAAACATTTTTCAGGAAAATATTTTTCAGGTGAACATTTTCCCTTAGCAAGTTATTTTATGACAAACAAACGAAGCCTTAATTTTGCACTTTTCGTCGTAGGAAGGTCATCTTTCTTAGTGTGCGGTAGTTGTATTTCTGAGATTTACCTAAGCAAATTTTGGGGGCGTGACAGATTACTGTCAGAGATTAGGTTCATTGATCATTTGAGACCTAGGTGGGAATGGGTAACTATGTTTTTGCTCTACGAGGTATGGATTCTCAAACGTAACTCAGGCTCCGTTTGTTTGCTGTAAAATATTTTACCGGAAAATATTTTCCGGATTTTACGCTGTTTGGTAACACTGAAAAATTGGTCAACCGTAAAATGTTTTCCAGTCAAAAATTGCAGTTGTTTTTTCTTAATTTTACGGTGTTTGGTAACACCGGAAAATTGGTCAACCGTAAAATATTTTCCGGTCAACAATTGCGGCTAGTACAAAATTATGTAAAATGTTTTCATGTCCTTTGGGATAAGAAAACATTTTACCGAACTTACGATACATCCAAACACCAGAAAATATTTTTCAGTATTCTATTTTCCAGTAAAATATTTTACATCAATAAGTTATTTTACGACAAACAAACAGAGTCATGTAAAATATTTTATTTTCCAAGAAATCACTTTCCATTGAAAACATTTTACACAAGTAAGTTATTTTACGGCAAACAAACGGAGCCTAATGTAATTAAGGTTTTTACTTCATTGCATGTCTCATTTCATTCATTCATTATTATTTTTTTCTGTTTTAAGTGTTAACTAAGAATTCTCACTAACATGAAATCACTTTCATTCTTTATATTATTTACTGAACCAGAGTCTGATCTATTTGAATAAACTTTGAGGAATCTCTTGGTTAAGATACTCTAGTCCTTGTCAATTATAATAATCATGCATTCTATTGAATCTATTTTCATTGAGGATTTTTTTAGGGATGTGTAACTAACTATTAATTACTTTTATATAAATTTTGTTTTGCATGCTAAGTTAGAAAATGACATTGTTCCACTTATACTTATACTCACTATTTAGAATGGAAAACTTGATCATGTATTTATGAGTTAAACGAAAAGTTTTGATGTAATATAATACTTACCCCTTATTTTTTATACACCAATTGTAATTGCCTTATTTGAATCATTTGGTTGAATCTTTATGTTATCAATCATTAAGCATCCTTCATGATTGTTTAGTTATTCATAAAAATGATAGATGGATGGCAATAAGTGATTTTGTTTTAGTCAATGCTATTGATTGATAATACTTTGGTAAACAATATCCTTATACCATTGTGGGTCATTGGTTCTAAAAATCGAAAACCTAGTCTCTTAGTAAGATTGCATTGAAAACTATTACTACTCTTGCTATATTGTTGATAGTCCAGTATGCATAAGGCTTACCCCCTTCCTATCAACATCCCATTTGGATCTATTGTCAAATTTGTAGATATTGCACCTCTGTTAAATTGAGCCTTTTAGTTCTTGAGGATATCATTAAAATTTAGGCTTCGTTTGTTTGCCATAAAATAACAATGCTTGTGGAAAATTTTAAAGTATACATAATAAATTTCTAAATCCAAATAATTTCGAATAATTCTATAAATCATAATCGTAATAGGACAAAAATATAGAAATTTACAAAGGTGAGGATTAGACCACTTACCTCTAAGAAGAATTAATCACTAAACTTCAAGATATCCAAGACTTTCACATGAACAAGAATGTAAATAGTGATAAAATCCAAGGTTGTGAAAAATGTTCAAGGCTTAGGCATAATAACTGAATGTATTTAGGCTACAACTTGAGAGATTTTATAGGCTACTCTAGGTTAGAAATACACTTATTGGCTTGGGGTCAAATAATTACTAAAAAGCCTAATCCAACAAAAGTTTAATTTTTAATCCTTAGTTCAAATAAAATAATTTAGCTAATTTAGGCCCAAAAGCAGAGTTTTTGTGCGTGGCAGATTTGCAAATTTTGTCAATCAGGTTCTGAAACAATGGATAATCTTCCACTGTTTTTCCCGTGGAGCAACTTGGTTTTCACTGCATCACCCATCCATTGCAAGCCAGATCCAAGAAATGTAAGAGATATTAAAAAGCAATATCTAAAATTTCCACTCTACTTTTAATCCAAAGTAGAGCATCTAGAATTTTTCATCAATGATCAAAAGTTTGATGTCTGTTACATTGGCACCTCATATGATTTCTAACAGTTGGAACCATTGCAGATTTCAACTGCAACATTGATAGTTTTCAGACTGCTTAATTAGCTGCTTACTATTGTTATGAATATCCAGAATTTTAGTTTACATGTATGAAATTGCGAGTTGGAACTTAACCGTATACCTAACCAATTGTATTATAATAACCTATCAGAATTTAAAGGGTATAAAGGTGAAAACCAAAATCAATCCTCGAACGGTAATGAGAGGACAATATTCACAACATAATTACATATGATAAGGAGAGTAAACCAAATGCGATAGAAACTGATTGAATAAAGAACAGCATTAATTTTATTGTCACCAGCATTAATTAGGTACAAATTACAAGCTGCACGTAGTTCTATCAAATAGCCTACGTACTTTGACACCGACTGATATCAAATATCAAGCTGCACGTAGTTCTATCAAAGATCTGTTACAAATTACAAGTCTTCCTTTCTTCATCACTGATTGTTCCTTAAGAAGCTTGACAATTTGAAGCACATCAACAAGTTGAGGACAGATCGTTCTTTATCAGCAACTGGGCTCCAATGAATCCCGAAACGATTCTGGCATAAAATTTGAAGTGTGAAGCTCTGCCGAGCTAAAAAGAAACTGCCTCGGGGATATCTCCTAAAAATATGCCATTCATAAAGGACATATTTTCTTCATCATTCTCTTGCAAACGTTCATATTCTACAGTAGAACTCTCTATGTCTCGGAGGAACTCAAGATTTGCTGCAGAAGCGTCAATATGCTCCGCATTGTTTTGAACCGCTTCTTCCATGGAGCTGGTGGCAATTCCATTTGAAATATGATCAGCCTTCATATTGCTATCAAGCTCCGCAGCGCTATCTGCTAATAATATGTCTTGCAAGTTGGACGCATATATGTCCATATCATCATCATCATCATCTTGCAATCTTTCAGAATGCTGGAGGCCTTGAGGCATAATAGGATTTGCTGCAGAAGTATCAATATTCTCTGCAGGATCTGCAATAGGATGCTGTAGGTCCTCAGGCACGTAAGAATTCACTGCAGAAGCATCAACATTCCATTACTCCATTGTTCATGTGTACCTCTGCCTCTGCTTGTGACCCAGTATTAGCGTTCCAAGGCAATTGGGGCAACTGTTCTCTTGCCCAAATCTTGAGTATCAGCTTCTGATACAAGTATGTTTTCAGAATTTTCTTGTTTCTTGAAGTTTTTCGATTCGTCATATGTACTTCTGCAAACAACATAGTCCGTGCTTGCAATGCCTATCAAGCCATCATCCGAAAGAGAATATTCATGCATAATCCAATGCCCTTTTCCATCAAAATCTTTCTTAGTCGACTTAAACGTGAACATCCTTTTAGAGCCTATTTTCGTTTTCGTTTTGCCTTTCACAATATCTTTTGGCGCCGTATGTCCATGCCATTTACCACAGCCCGCTGTTCGAATAACGTTCTTATTACCCTGCCTCCCATGCTTCGACAATTTAGTAAAAACATAGATAGTCTTCTTAACCTTGCTCGAATCATCGTCATCATCGGTAACTAGGATGTTCCAAGGATCATTCTCGGTAAACAAATCCCAAGGATTTGCTTTCTCCCCGTAAAGGTCTCTTTCAACGATCCCCTCCCAAGGCAATGGCTGCCTCAAAAGCCTTCTCCTCAGGAACGATAGAAGCAATCCTTGATCCGAAGGCATGAATAGAAAACCTTCAGGAATATGAACACTACTGCTGTTCATCTTTACTATTCCTATATTATCACCAACAAATATCACAAATCACTCTCTTGATGTCCATAATACCGCAATAACTCACAATCTTAACTAGGTTTTGTAATGATGAATATTGTGCGGCTAGCTAGATTGGCATACATATATATACTAGTATAACTGTAACTTGTGATGCAATCTAGTATAATGCATTAGGAAACACTATACTCACACAAGGACTCAAATGCTTACATGGGCGGTTTGTTAATTATAAGCATTTCAGAATCCTATCTCTGCTAACTTCTTCTTGTCTAAATTCATTCATAGTTTGATACGCAAAACAGTGAAGAACCAAGAACAGATTCAATTACATGAATGTTTACAAATTATGCATAGCCAACCGGAGCGCATTTTCGGGTTTTCGATCTTAAATTCAACTACCACACCATTACCCACCAATACACAAATACAAACTCACCCACGCACCTAACAAAATCCCATGGCCAACACAATTCTATGTTGACTATCTTGGTGATTTGGTTTATGTATCTAAATTTAGACCCTATTCTATGTTTTGTTTTTTTGAATGATTATTTCTATTTATTTCCTTGATTGAATTCATTATTTGATAGAGTTTTATTTTCTTGATTGAATTCACTATCTAATATGTTTTTAACTTCTTTTTTTTTTTCTTGATTTTCAATAACTTTTATTGTTCTTTTCCTTTTTTTTTTTTGTGAATTTGATTAGTTGTGCGTCTTGGGTTACCATTTGTGCCAAAAATTGCAAATTCTTTTCTCTTTGCAAAACTGCAACCCTTTTATAAGGTCCTTCTTACAGTCACGAAGAATTCTCCCACCCACGAAGAATTCTCCCACCTCCTATCAATGTTGAGCTTGTAAAAGCCAACAGCGGGTTTTCTGAACTTCACAATATTAGACACATAAGACGGTGGTCTTTCATAAGAACAATAGAAGGAGGCTGCCAGATTTAAGTCTCCTTTCCAATGCCATCTCTTTAAAGCAAAGTTTATGCCAAGAAGTCCAACGCAATTTTTTGGAATCAGCTCTATCTCCCCCAAGGAATTTGTTGAAATGTCTTTCAATTTTATGAAAAACTTCCTTGGTAGGAAGGATTATCTGCATCAAATAACAAGGCATGAAGGAGAGGATGCTCGGGACTGTTGACAATCCTCGCCTTGTATTCCTAAGTGCAAGCTTCTCAAATGAAAGATATTTGACAATACATAGATCTACTCAGATAATTCTTTGATGTTTTTGCTTGGAATTCGTCTTCAAGATGGATCGCCCTTACGCAGTCAACGAACTCATACTTGCACGAAAAGGCCTAATGTCTCAAATAGGGGAATGGCAACGGCTCCCAATCTTCTTTGTAGTCTTTTTCTGGGAATAAGGTTTTTAGTTCCCAACCTGTGAGCTTGTTGTTAATTTTTTGAAAAAACTCATCAAAAAGAGCAGACTTTTTAGCACCTTTGTAAAGGGGTACTCCAAGATATTTGAATGGAAATTGTTGTTGCTTGTAATCTGAAGCACCAGCTATGATGCCAATTCTAAAGCTAGGAACTTTTTTTGTCCATAATTAAAACCACTTTTATCTTTGTTGACTTGCTGTCTAGAGACATGTTCATAGTGATTCAGAAAATTCATAAATTTTTTAATAGCACTCTTGCTGCCATTGGAGAAGATGATTATGTCATATGCAAATGAGAGGTGAGTAACACAGAAAAAAGAGCCAGTCTTATACTTTAAACCTGGGAAATTAGAGAATAATTTGTTGATGCCCTGGATAGATATTTAGCAACAATAATAAAAAGGCTTGGACATATGGGATCTCTTTACCCTGAATTATTAGTTCTATTTATTTTATTGATTAAATTCACTATTTGATAGAGCTCTATTTTCTTGATTGAATTCACTTTTTGATACGTTTTTAACTTTTTTTTTTCCTTGATTCTCAATAACTTGTATTGTTCTTTTCCTTTTTTTTTGTGAATTTGATTAGTTGTGCATCTTGGGTTACCATTTGTGCCAAGTTATCTTGGGCAGACTAGAAATTTGGAAGATATGATTTGAGGTGTGAACTATGCTTCTGCCAGCACTGGAATTATTTTCTCAAGCAGTTTTCAATTTTGAATTGGTAACACTGTCTTCTAATTTGTTCCGTTTAAACTATCATCATCGTTTAGTCATAGTTGTCACTTTATCAGTACTTAATCGGCTGCAATTTGCTCATGGCTAGATTGATCTGTTTCAGAGGAAGAACTAATTTAAGATTTGTCAAGAAAGTAGATTAATAGGACATTTATGAAAATAATTTAAGATTTATTAACTTTGATGTCTTTCTATATAGCACTTAATCCCTAAACATTTCTCTCTGGCTACGACAAAAATGTAGCGAAAATGACAAGACAAGTGAAAGAGCCAGCGACTGACACATGCCAAAGCTGGTCAGAATATGGACAAAGTAGGCACCAAAAAGTCCAAATTATCCTTGATATTTAGATTTAAAAGATGTGCAAAATGATTGGTGTTGACATATAAATAAAAGGATAAATATCATTCCATTCCCCTGTAAAACCCATATATATCAACCCGCCCCTCTGTGTTAGCAAAACTATAAAAAATTCCAACCCTCCCTCCGTCTCTTTTAAACTAACGCCGTTAAAAAATTTAGTAAAATGACATTTTTACCCTTATATTGTACAATTTTTTTCTCTTTTTTATTCCCTCTCATCCTGTTCTTTTCATCCAAAAATCTTTTTAAAAAAAAATCATCATCTTCCTAACCTCACCCCTCCCAACCCCCCATCCCCACCGTCAGCCACTCAGCCCACCACCCTATACCCCGTTAGCCACCTTCTACCCCTCCACCCTACCCCCCATCAGCTCCACCTAGCCCACCCCATCCCACTTCAGCAGCCCATCCTACCCTACCCTCCCATGTCTGCACCCCCAACCCCTTCCTAGAAGTCAAGTTTGAACACGACAAAAATCGAATAGAGTTTCCTCTCTATTACGGATATTCTAACACCTGTACAATTATGCTCAAAGCCAACAACAAAAACACAAGACAACTTCTTGAAACTCTGTTTATGCATATCACGTTAAACACAACATTTTTCCATAATAAGTCTATACAAACCTAGCAACATTTACAATTCCAAGTCCAAAAGTAAGCTAAATGTGCTTTAGTTACATTTCCAATGTAGTTCATAAACTTACAACTAGCTCATTTAATTTCTACAAGTCAAAAGCTATGATCCAATATGTGCACAATGAAACTTTGCAGCAAAACGAGCTATACAACTTGCAAAACATCATAATCCACATTCCTAGATCATAGCAAAAACACATGGCAACCTTTTAAGGAAACAAGCAAATTATCTTCAATCTTCTTCTTGAGGGGCTACTTCAGCTTCACCTTCACCTGAATTTGTTGAATAAATAGGGTGATCAACCACTAGCTCAGTGAGGGGGGTACGGGGAGGCTTTTGAAAACCTTTTCATGATGCACATATGCCAAGTAACATGTATGAAAGCAATAAATATACATTAAGTAGGCATTAGACAATAACAAGAAGCATGAAAGCACTCAATGGAGTAATATAAAACTATATAAACACTCAAGTAAAGGATACGATTTCATTCCAACCTTATCACTCCCACTTCTTTGTTCCTTTGCGATTGCGATGTAGATAATCCCTTATATCACTAGTGGGTATACTTCAGATGTATCTCAAAATCCTACGATCCAACACCACAAGGCCTTTACCGACCAAGCGAGTAAGGGAATAGGTCGTGGAGGTCATGTAACCACTGGCAAGCTCGCTGCCGCCCAGTAGAAACACAACACAACCATGTCTCGATAAAAGATTGCAACCTTACGATATCACGCATTCAATCATTAAAACATTCATTCAATGAGCACTTAAAATGAGAGGACAACAAAGTAGGTTGCCCCTCTCACATTAGAATAAGCTATATCACTCCATAATCATTAATAATCAAAGTACAAACACGTATGAAATTATATCTACTTAAGCATTCCTTTAAGACATTCACTTGCATACACATATATTTTACCCATTTTCCAATAGCTAGAAGCTTGCTCGGGAGTACCTTTAAGTTTTGTAACAATTTAAGCATCCAGTTAACTAGCAACAAAAAGAAAGTAACATTCCACTTGAAATCCAAAGCTAGAAAATGCTGGAACTATTGGAAAATGCTGAAAAATACTGTTCAGCCGCGAAACCACCCCAAAAAGGCTAAAATTTTGACCTTTTAAGCCTTATTTGCATGAATTTACATATATGTAGGTGTTGAGCAATTCGATTGAGCCAAGAATACTCATTCAAGCATTTTATCAAACACAAACTACATATTATGCAACATACTACACAACTAGATCATTTACATAAAATTCTAACTACCAAGAGTTATAATACACAAATTCTTGCAATAAACATTCTAGAACATGATTCCATAGCTAAGTCTACCATACCATAATATAACCATAACCTACATATTAAACAACATACAAAATTTCTAACTTTCTAAAGCATTTTGCACAAGTTCTTTGCATTGATCATGTTAATATGAAATTTTATTGCTTAAACCATCATTTCCTAGCATTCACATAAACTTACCACTCTTTAAACTACAAGAAAATACACAAATACATGAACCCCTCGCCTTATTCTTGTAGAGAAAGCACAAAAGAGCTAGAAATTGAGTCAGAAAACAAGATTTCCCTCATTTTTCTTCTTTTTCCTTCTCTTTTCTTCCCTCACGGTTTTGCCCTAGTTGTTTGCTTTCTCTTTTTTTTTTTTTTTTCTCTTATAACAATATCTCACATCTCTCTCTTGTCTTCTTTTTATTTCTTTTATTTTGTTAGATTTTATGACTTTGTTTGGCTTAGATAGAAAGTTCTAGTGTTGCCACATGTTAATTGTTAGCTTAAAATAGCTTATGTACCATAATGCCCTTATTATGCTTATTACTTTGTATTCTACTTTCTAATTATCATTAACTCTACTTACTTTTAATGTAGTATAGGCACATAATGATTCAAATAACAAGAACAAGTCGATTAAATGCAATTCTGTTATCTTTGTTGACGAAAAGGTAAGGAGGGAATGTGACACCCGAGAATTTCACCCTAAGTATATTATAATCGTTGCATACTTATGTGCGCATTTCTACGTGCATCATTTTTCTTGTTTAATTGTTTTTATTGTGGGTCACTATTCATAAAATTTTTGACTGTTTCGAAAGCTTGATTTTAAATTTTTCCTAGGTCACTCGACATTTAAAAGGAACCAAGAAATTTTCGTTTTGAACTTTCGAGCTTAGGAGTATGCGTTTGAAAAATAATTTCCGTGAGCTTTGAATAGTGTTACGTTAGAATAGTGCTAGTATTAAATTAAAAAGCAATTGTAATTGCAATTAGCCTTAATTGATTAAGTTTTTGAGATTAATTAGCTTAGAATATTAAACTTATACTACATATAATAAAACTACCTCATGAAATAAAATAGAAGATAGCACAT
The DNA here is from genome assembly GCA_037974665.1 of Ehretia macrophylla. Lineage (NCBI taxonomy): Eukaryota > Viridiplantae > Streptophyta > Magnoliopsida > Boraginales > Ehretiaceae > Ehretia > Ehretia macrophylla. Next base: position 63,756,457 of record CM075773.1, read on the forward strand.
TAGTCATCAAAAACAAATTCAGAAATTCCATCCTTGTCCCCCCTGCTGGCCGTCCACTTCAAGAGAGGAAAAGAGAGATTTTTGCTTCTTCATCCATGCACTTTGAGTTCTTAGATTGATCTTGGGAGGTTATTGAGCAACTTAGGACCTTCAACAAAGCTTCTACATCTTCAAAATGGTGAGGGAGTCTTATTTGTTTGAGTTTAAAGTTTGTTTGCATATGTTCAATTTTATTGAATTGTCAATTATAGCTATATATCTTGTGTTGAATGCTTCCTATGAGTTATTTAAAGTCTCTAGAGCTAACTTTTGTGGTGTGATAACAAATTTAACGGTTGAATGTTGAGATTGATCAAAGAGATGATGAATAGTGCCTAAAACTAGGGTTTTGAGAAAATTTGATAATTGGCTTGAATTGATGCCTCAATTAGGTGCTCTAGACCCTAGGGAAGGTAATTGAAAAGCCACGTTAGGTTGAATCACCCGAATTCGAACTTTAGTGCATAAATAGCTTACTTTAAAAAGGGCTTTTGCACGTTAGGAAATCCGGGCAAATTTGGGCATGGATTTGGGTATCCTTGAGCTAAGGAAGCACCTTTGGTGCTTTCGTTTCGCTAAATTGGGGTTCGGTTAGTATGGCTATAGTTCAAACCCGTTCGGGGCCTTCCCGAACTTTTGCTTCAAAAATGAGTTTTTATGACTTTAAAGGGTACCTTTAAGCTTAATTAAGAATATAGAAAGACTAGGGTAGGTTTGAGAATCTCGAACTATGCTTAGGAGAAAGAAAGCTCGATTAAAGAAAGGGGAAAAGTAGTTTTTAGCCCTTTTAGTTGCAATTGGAACTTGTTGTGTGTTAGTAGTGCCTTGCATAGAATATTTAGGATGTATTTAAGTTATTTGAGTAGATTATTGGAATTAATTATGTTGATTGTTTTCTTTTGGCATCTATTAGTTAATATCTTGCATATATGAGCTTTTATCGTGCATATATGTGAGGGCGGCCTACTTTGTCGTCCATCTTACGTGTTATGTGATATTATTGATTGCTTGTGACTTGTTTTGGGTTGCGCAACCTATATCGGACATGGTAGCGTCGAGAAACACGGGCGGCATCGGGCTTGCCGTGCTCCCTCGACTACCATGGTGCCTATTCCCTTCTCGCTGAGGCATACTCCACTACCCCAGAGGCGTGGTTCACCTGCTGGGCATGGACCTACCTCGGGAGAAAGGGTCGTAGGATCGGGATACATCCGGAGTATCCCAAGTGTGGTGTTTGGGGTTTGCCGGCATATTCGTGATACTCGTGGTTCGTGGCTCGTGATCGAAGACTTGGAAGTGGAACCGTATCCTTTTTAAAGTGATTAATAGTTTGATTTATTGTCTTGATGGTTATGTGTCTTGTATATATGTTTACTTGTGTTGCATATCATATTGCACGTTTACATGCTGCATCACCTCCCTCGCTGGGCAACTTTGTTGCTCACTCCTCATTTAAAATGTTTCAGGAGAAGCTGAGGTGAATCCCCAGCTATTAGAAGTAGAAGAAGAGGAAGAAGTTCAAGTAGATCAGAATCAGTGATCTTGTGTGCTGAGGTGGATTTTATGTGCTTCTTACGTGGAGTTCTTGTTGTTAATGTATTTTGAGACCATAGAGTCTTGTATATATATATGTCTAGTAAATGTGTATTAAGAGTTTAAGAAAGTTGTTGGATTGTAATAATGAATTCTAGACTTTATTTTTCTCTTGCATGCTTGGAGTGTTTGCAAATCTTCATATGGAACTTAGAAGTTTATTGTAATTAACTACTTATAACTAAACCCAACTTATCTCGCATGCTTGTGTGCTTTAGTAGAAAATTGTTGCTCCAAGGCTCGGATGGCCTTGTGATTTTGTTTTGACCTTGGAGTTATTGTTGATAAGTTGTTGCTTTTAGTTCAGATGTCTTGAATGAGTGTTTACAGGTATCAGTTTTGTCCTTGGTACAGAGGAGACTCTGTCCGAGTGACGGGTCCGAGCCTGACTTAGCGTGGGGTTGGGTTCGGGGCGTTACACCTTAAGTGGTATCAGAGCTACCAGAATGCTTGAAGCCGGGTTAAATTCCTTGGCATGTGGGTAGAGGTCTATATGTGGAAGTGAATTATGTGAATATGTAAGTGTTTAGTCGTTTAAGTACTTAGATATAAGACATGCTAGCATGAAAAGCAATGACAAAACTTAATATGATAAGAATATGAAAAGTTAGTATTGAATGTTGATAAGTGTTTTATGTGTTCTTGTGTGAGTAAAATGTTGAAAACAATGTGTAAATTATCTTGCATAGTTTATTTGCCTATTATAATATGATGTTCTTCTAGCATTGCGATGAGGAGACGGGGTAGACCACGGGGTGAGCCGGAGGAGGCTCCTAGACAGAATGTACCGGGGCAGGATGCTGGGGCAGCCGGGAATGTACAGCAGGGTCAGGAGCCGAGCACTGCCCAGATTTTAGCTACTATGGCTACTGCGATGAATACCATAGCACAGTTTGTGGTTCAGCAGGGTACAGCAGGTGCCGACAGAGGTAATCAGACTGCCAGAGCAGAGGGCAGTGGTACTGCGGGAGGTAACTTATTTGATAAATTTCTGCATCATGGAGCATACAGTTTTTATGGTGAGCCAGATGATATGAAAGCAGAGTTGTGGCTGAGCAAATTCGAGAAAGTTGCTGCAATACTTGAGTGTGACGATGAAAGAAAGATCAACTGTGCTACATTTTTAATGGAGGGTGATGCCGAGGCTTGGTGGCGCACTATTAGAGAAAAATGGGATGCTGAGAGGGTTCAGCATGTATGGGCTGATTTTGTACGTGAGTTTCGAGATAAGTATGTATCGGTTGTAGCCCGTGAGAGGCATCAGGATGAGTTTATAGCCTTGAAACAGGGGAACATGACTGTAGACCAGTATGAGGCTACCTTTACGAGACTATCTCGATATGTGCCAGCTTTAGTTCAGCCGGAGGATGTGAAAATTCAGAGATTTATTACAGGGTTAAGGAGTGACATCATGCTTAACTTGTCTTCACAAGATTATCCGAGCTATACTGCAGTAGTTCGGGCTGCATCGAGATATGAGAAACGTAAGGCAGATGTGTTAGCTCAGTCTAGTCAGTCAAGCAAACGGCAGTTTCAGTCTCAGAGTCAGGGTTATCAGAGGCAGACTCAGCAGCCTAGGCAGACTCAGAGCTACCCAGGACCAGTTCAGGTACAGTCACAGCCGAGACCAGCTCAGAGCCAGCCACAGGGACAGTCACAGACCCGACCAGTGACTGCTAGATCTCAGCAGGGCAGTTCTGCCACATCTACTTATAGGACCCCTACAGGAGGAGCTGCTGCTAGGAAGAATCTACAGTGTACTCATTGCAATCGTAAGGGTCACACAGAGGCTGAGTGTTGGAGGAAACTAGGTCGTTGCACAGGCTGTGGCAGTGATCAGCACAGAGTTAGAGATTGTCCCAAGTTTAGAGGTGGTCAGGGTCAGACTTCAGGCCAGGGTGCCCAGACTAGAGCTTCAGGAGCAGCTACCGTACCGCGAGGTCAGGCACGGGTATTTGCACTTGATCAGGAGGAGCTTCCAGAGACTACAGTGGTGGTGGAAGGTACTTTTCTTATTAATAGTCAGCCGGTAGTAGTTTTGATTGACACCGGGGCTACACATTCATTCATTACACCTGCATGTGCACAGTCTGCTACATTAAAAGTTGATAAACTGCCGTATGTGATTGAAGTAGGTAATCCTATGGGTACTAAATTTGTTACGGAGTCTGTATGTAAAGATTGTAATATTTGCATTGAGGGTTGCATGTATCCTATTGATTTGATTATCATGCCATTTCGGGACTTTGAAGTTATCTTGGGGATGGATTGGTTGGGGCGATATTATGCATGTTTGGACTGTAGGAGGAAAATTTTGACTTTAGAAGTACCTAACCAACCTATTATTAAAATAACTGGGAGTCGAAAGTCTACTGGGACTCGTATTATATCTTCCATTAAAGCTACTAAAATGCTGAGTAAAGGTTATGATGCATACTTAGCTTATTTAATTAATCAGCCTAGAGATAAATTGAAATTGAATGAAGTACCTATTATAAAAGAGTTTCCGGGGGTTTTCCCTGAGGAGTTGCCTGGGTTACCACCTGATAGGGAGATTGAATTTGTGATTGACCTGTTGCCGGGAACTAGTCCTATCTCGAGAACCCCGTATAGAATGTCTCCCCCTGAGTTATAAGAATTGAAAATTCAGCTACAGGATTTGCTTGAGAAAGGTTTTATTCAGCCTAGTTCGTCATCGTGGGGTGCTCCCGTGTTATTTGTGAAAAAAGAAAGACGGTACACTACGTTTGTGTATAGATTATCGGGGTCTGAATCAGGTAACGGTGAAAAACAAATATCATTTGCCTTTAATTGAGGAGTTGTTTGATCAGCTACAGGGTGCTGTTGTGTTTTCAAAATTTGATTTGAGGCAGGGTTATTATCAGTTGAGGATCAGGAAAGAGGATGTACCTAAGACTGCATTTAGAACCAGGTACGGCCATTATGAGTTTGTTGTTTTACCATTCGGGTTGACAAATGCTCCAGCCGCTTTTATGGATTTGATGCAGAGAGTATTTCGACCCTATCTTGATCAGTTTGTAGTGATTTTTATTGATGACATATTAGTATACTCTAAATCTGAGTCAGAGCATGAAGAGCATTTGAGGATTGTACTTAAAACCCTGCAAGAACACAAGTTGTTTGCCAAATTTAGCAAATGCGAATTCTGGTTGAAACAGGTTGCCTTTTTAGGTCATATCATTTCCCAGGAGGGAATATCTGTTGATCCTGCTAAAATTGATGTAGTTATGTCGTGGAAGAGACCTGAAACTGTCACGGAAGTTCGTAGTTTCTTGGGATTAGCGGGCTATTATAGGCGATTTGTTAAAGATTTTTCAAAGATTGCAGGACCTTTGACTACTTTAACTCAAAAGAAAACTGTGTTTAATTGGGATGATAAATGTGAAGCCAGTTTCCAGGAGTTGAAAAAGCGACTTACCACTGCACCTATCCTTGCTTTGCCTGAGGGAACCGAGAACTTGGTGATTTATAGTGACGCTTCAAAAGATGGGTTAGGTTGTGTTTTGATGCAAAATGGTAAAGTCATAGCATATGCCTCTAGGAAATTGAAACCATACGAACTCAATTATCCTACACATGATTTGGAGCTTGCAGCTGTTGTCTTTGCTTTAAAGAAATGGCGGCATTATTTGTGGGGCAACAAATTTGAAATATTTACTGACCATAAAAGTTTGAAATATTTGTTTTCTCAAAAAGATTTGAATATGAGGCAAAGGCGTTGGCTAGAATTGTTAAATGATTATAACTGTACCATTAGCTATTTGCCGGGAAAAGCTAATACTGTTGCAGATGCTCTGAGCCGGAAAGCTTCTGTGTCTAGTTTGATAATCAAGGATTGGGAGATTGTGGAAGAACTGTGTTTATGGAAACCGAAAGCTTCTAGATCAGGTATTCAATTTGCTAGTTTACAAATCAAATCTTTATTGCTATCTAGAATCAGAGAAGCGCAACAATCAGATTCTCAGCTGTTGAAGCTTTTAGAGAAGTCAAAAGGGGGAGAGTCCGACTTTAAGATGCATGATGATGGGCTTCTCAGGTACAGGAATAGAATTTGCATTCCCAGTAATTCGATTGTGAAAGATGAGATTCTTGCTGAGGCTCATGCTTCTAAATATACAATTCATCCTGGAAGCACAAAAATGTATAGAGATTTGAAACAGAATTTCTGGTGGAACAACATGAAGAGAGAGATAGCTGAGTATGTAGCTAAATGTTTAACTTGTCAGAAAGTTAAGGCAGAGCATCAGAGGCCAGCGGGATTGTTGCAGCCGTTGGAGATTCCGGTCTGGAAATGGGATCAGGTTACTATGGATCTTGTGTCGGATTTACCGAGATCACCACGAGGTAATGATTCGGTGTGGGTTGTAGTAGACAGGTTGACGAAGAGTTCGCATTTTATTGCTACAAAGAAAACAGATTCTCTCGATAAATTGGCTGAGCTTTATGTTGAAAATATTGTGAGACTGCATGGAGTTCCATCTCAGATAGTGTCAGACAGGGATCCCAGGTTTACATCACAGTTCTGGCAGAAGCTACAAAAGGCTTTGGGGACTAATTTGAGTTTTAGTACTGCTTATCACCCGCAGACGGATGGTCAGTCGGAGAGGACTATCAGGATACTGGAGGATATGTTGAGAGCCTGTGTTCTGGATTTTGGCAAGAATTGGGAGAAATATCTGCCTCTAGCAGAGTTTGCTTACAATAACAGTTATCAGGCCACTATTGGCATGGCACCCTACGAGGCACTTTATGGGCGAAAATGTCGGTCTCCGTTGTATTGGGATGAGGTAGGTGAGATGAAAACAGTTGATCCTGCTATTCTTCCGGAGATGGTTAAAATGGTGGATAACGTGAGACTTATAAAGAAGAGGATGCTTACAGCTCAGAGTCGACAGAAAAATTATGCCGATAGACGTCGACGGGACTTAGCATTTTCTAAGGGTGATCATGTTTTCTTAAAAGTCTCTCCGCGAAAAGGTTTGATTCGGCACGACAAAGGAGGCAAACTTAGTCCTAGATACGTGGGACCATTTGAAATCACTGAGAAGGTTGGAGATTTAGCTTACAGATTGGCCTTACCTCCGAGTTTGGGTCGGATTCATGATGTTTTTCATGTGTCACTGCTGAGAAAGTATAATCCTGATCCGTCGCATATCATTGAGCCGGAGCCGTTGGAAATTGATGAGTCCTTAGCTTATGTTGAGAAGCCTCTTCGAGTGGTTGACCGAAAGATTCAAGAACTTAGGACTAAAAATATTCCTATGGTAAAAGTTCTCTGGGATCATCATGGGGTTGAGGATGCCACTTGGGAGCGAGAAGATCAGATCAGAGAGAAGTATCTAGAGCTCTTTGCCGAATCATGTAAGAATTGCGAGGACGCAATTAGTTTAAGGGGGAGAGGGTGTGACACCTGAGATTTTCCCCCTAATTTTTTTATAATCGTTGCATACTTATGTGCGCATTTCTACGTGCATCATTTTTCTTGTTTAATTGTTTTTATTGTGGGTCACTATTCATAAAATTTTTGACTGTTTCGAAAGCTTGATTTTAAATTTTTCCTAGGTCACTCGACATTTAAAAGGAACCAAGAAATTTTCGTTTTGAACTTTCGAGCTTAGGAGTATGCGTTTGAAAAATAATTTCCGTGAGCTTTGAATAGTGTTACGTTAGAATAGTGCTAGTTATTAACTAAAAAGCAATTGTAATTGCAATTAGCTTTAATTGATCAAGTTTTTGAGATTAATTAGCTTAGAATATTAAACTTATACTACATATAATAAAACTACCTCATGAAATAAAATAGAAGATAGCACATTAGTCATCAAAAACAAATTCAGAAATTCCATCCTTGTCCCCCCTGCTGGCCGTCCACTTCAAGAGAGGAAAAGAGAGATTTTTGCTTCTTCATCCATGCACTTTGAGCTCTTAGATTGATCTTGGGAGGTTATTGAGCAACTTAGGACCTTCAACAAAGCTTCTACATCTTCAAAATGGTGAGGGAGTCTTATTTGTTTGAGTTTAAAGTTTGTTTGCATATGTTCAATTTTATTGAATTGTCAATTATAGCTATATATCTTGTGTTGAATGCTTCCTATGAGTTATTTAAAGCTTCTGGGGCTAACTTTTTTGTTGTGATTACAAATTTAACGGTTAAATGTTGAGATTGATCAAAGAGACGATGAATAGTGCCTAAAACTAGGGTTTTGAGAAAATTTGATAATTGGCTTGAATTGATGCCTCAATTAGGTGCTCTAGACCCTAGGGAAGGTAATTGAAAAGCCACGTTAGGTTGAATCACCCGAATTCGAACTTTAGTGCATAAATAGCTTACTTTAAAAAGGGCTTTTGCACGTTAGGAAATCCGGGCAAATTTGGGCATGGATTTGGGTATCCGTGAGCTAAGGAAGCACCTTTGGTGCTTTCGTTTCGCGAAATTGGGGTTCGGTTAGTATGGCTATAGTTCAAACCCGTTCGGGGCCTTCCCGAACTTTTGCTTCAAAAATGAGTTTTTATGACTTTAAAGGGTACCTTTAAGCTTAATTAGGAATATAGAAAGACTAGGGTAGGTTTGAGAATCTCGAACTATGCTTAGGAGAAAGAAAGCTCGATTAAAGAAAGGGGAAAAGTAGTTTTTAGCCCTTTTAGTTGCAATTGGAACTTGTTGTGTGTTAGTAGTGCCTTGCATAGAATATTTAGGATGTAATTAAGTTATTTGAGTAGATTATTGGAATTAATTATGTTGATTGTTTTCTTTTGGCATCTATTAGTTAATATCTTGCATATATGAGCTTTTATCGTGCATATATGTGAGGGCGGCCTACTTTGTCGTCCTTCTTACGTGTTATGTGATATTATTGCTTGCTTGTGACTTGTTTTGGGTTGCGCAACCTATATCGGACATGGTAGCGTCGAGAAACACGGGCGGCATCGGGCTTGCCGTGCTCCCTCGACTACCATGGTGCCTATTCCCTTCTCGCTGAGGCATACTCCACTACCCCAGAGGCGTGGTTCACCTGCTGGGCATGGACCTACCTCGGGAGAAAGGGTCGTAGGATCGGGATACATCCGGAGTATCCCAATTGTTGGTGTTTGGGGTTTGCCGGCATGTTCGTGATGCTCGTGGTTCGTGGCTCGTGATCGAAGACTTGGAAGTGGAACCGTACCCTTTTTAAAGTGATTAATAGTTTGATTTATTGTCTTGATGGTTATGTGTCTTGTATATATGTTTACTTGTGTTGCATATCATATTGCACGTTTACATGCTGCATCACCTCCCTCGCTGGGCAACTTTGTTGCTCACTCCTCATTTAAAATGTTTCAGGAGAAGCTGAGGTGAATCCCCAGCTATTAGAAGTAGAAGAAGAGGAAGAAGTTCAAGTAGATCAGAATCAGTGATCTTGTGTGCTGAGGTGGATTTTATGTGCTTCTTACGTGGAGTTCTTGTTGTTAATGTATTTTGAGACCATAGAGTCTTGTATATATATATGTCTAGTAAATGTGTATTAAGAGTTTAAGAAAGTTGTTGGATTGTAATAATGAATTCTAGACTTTATTTTTCTCTTGCATGCTTGGAGTGTTTGCAAATCTTCATATGGAACTTAGAAGTTTATTGTAATTAACTACTTATAACTAAAACCAACTTATCTCGCATGCTTGTGTGCTTTAGTAGAAAATTGTTGCTCCAAGGCTCGGATGGCCTTGTGATTGTGTTTTGGCTTTGGAGTTATTGTGGATAAGTTGTTGCTTTTAGTTCAGATGTCTTGAATGAATGTTTGCAGGTATCAGTTTGTCCTTGGTACAGAGGAGACTCTGTCCGAGTGACGGGTCCGAGCCTGACTTAGCGTGGGGTTGGGTTCGGGGCGTTACAGGGAATACGTATGTTTAGTTTCACAATCATAAGGAGATATTATGCAATTTTTAGACCATAGGTGGATATTGTGTAGTGTCAAAAAAACATAGCGGGGTCTTGTGTAGTTTACCCTTACATTTTTGTGGTTCCATAATTACAAATTAAGTCCTAAAGTTTTTTTTTTGGATTTAAAGGGAGGTTTAGACCAATATTACATGACATACAAATGATATTACATATGTTGAAAATCGATTTAGGGATCTCTTGCATACAAAGTGAGAACCATACCACTAAAGCAAATGCCTGTAATTGAGTCCTGAAGTTGTTAAAAAGATTACACACGCTCCCAATCCCAATCTTGTTTTAACTTAGATAATAGTATGATTAAATTATCATATTATTTTTTTCCTAAAAATTGTACAATAACCCATATCTTTTTAAAGATTACACTTTACGCCCTTCTCATTTTTTTTTATATATATTGTTTTTTCTTCTTTTTCTTTTTCATTTTCTTTTCCCTCTTCATTTTCTTTTCATTCTCTAATAAGACACACATCAATATGCACACACACCAGCAATGTCTTCGGATTGCTTTTGCACTTTGAACTGTTTTTGTACTTTGAATATGACAACTGGACAAAGCCATCAAATTCCTTAGGATGCTATGTGAACCGCTAAAGTATCTTAATAAATCCGATCAAGAAATTGTCATGCTTTGTCACAACAACCAGCAATTTGGAGCTAAAATTTGGGTCAACTTGATCAAAAGCCCCCTAAAAGCAAGAGGTCTGAAGATCAAGAAGCTCTAATGATGAAATCTTTTGAAGCTTTTTCAAAAAAAAAAAAGAACCAATTTTTCTTTTGCAAATATCAAACTAGGGAATGATTTTCCAACAAAAATGATGATCAAGAATGGGCCAAAAATGAAAAATTTTAAAAATCTGGGCTTGGGTGGATTGTTTCGAGAGCAAATTTACAAATAGTGTGGTGGAAACAACGAGACAATTTACAAATGGTAATTAATTGGCGAGGAATTAGTGGAGAGAGGTGATTTTTTGCTTCATTTTCCTAGGTTAGCCAATATTGCTCATTTCAAAGAGAGTGTTAAAATGGCATTCCGAATTTATCCGCCGGCCTTTTGAGTTTTTGGTAAAAATGTCAATAAAGAAGAGAAAAGAAGAGGAGGAGTGGATTTAGAGCCGTTGGCTAAATTAAATTCACTTAATGAAGAGAGCTATACGTCCAATTATAAAACATTATCACTTAATTGATATTTTGCTCTTCGAAAATGTCTTAAAAATGGTAATAATGTCACCTTTCCAAGCTATGAACTAAAACATGTTAAACTTGTGATGGTGTCCCGTGTTAGTGAAAACAATTGCCGCTTTGAAATGAAAGTTATTTCTAAGACATCTGCTTTGCTCGTTTTTGTATAATAAAGTTTATCATATAGTAAAAAAGTTAATATTTAATACATAAATTCTTACTATATAAAAGAGATGATAAAAACATCACATGGGTGATATAAAAGATTACTCCTAGTTAAACTGTAAAATTTGTTAGAATCAAGGGACGAATATGGAATTGATGATATATTAGGTATTTGATAGGGATACCATTAGAGTAACTTAATTTTCTCATATTATATTTCAATAGAAGCGTAGAATAATTTTGAGAATAATTGACAAGGTATTCGTTTATAATTTTTTATGTTAGTCATTATTTCATTTATGATCTCACACCCCTATACTGTATTTAGTTAGTCCTAGAATTTGATAATAGGTAATTATTAACCTCACTGGGTAGCTTTGGGTAATTGATGAGGGTGGAAAATATTGGTCCACCTGAGCTCAATAATCCGATCTCAAGCTACCTGACCTGCAAAACAAAGGAAGGAACTGCGGGAGTGGTGGCCCGTGTTTCCTCTCGGGTGTTAGAATGATTAGTATGTCCGAGCTCAATGACTGGTGTGCAGACTATTTATACTAACATTGATTACAGGCAGCAATTAATGTCTAATCATGCCCGACCTGTTCATGCCTGCCCGAGTTCAATATCCAGCGGATAAAATTATTGTCTAGCGGAGAAAACTATTGTCCAAGAGTTAAAGTTGGGTATTGCCATTATGTCATATTAGAAGTGACTGCCATGATGAGGAAACAGAGCGGGTCGGGCATGGGACAGGTTGCTCCACCACGGGTAGGGAAAGCCTGCCTTGCTAGGGTTTATACCCCTATCAGTAATGAAATATTTATTTGGAATAGGTTTTTTTTTTAGCCTTCATCCTATTTTTGTCTTAAATAATAATAAATATAAAATGATATAGAAAGTGTATACTGAAATCCGAGATGGTATAATTAGCTAATTTTTGGAAAACAATGTAATTCAGTTTTTGCGTTAACTATACATTATAAATATTTTAACCATTACCAACAAAAGAAAGCATTTACGTCTTAGCACAAAAAAAAAAAAAAATTCTATTAATTTCTTACATATGATAATTCTATAGGGCAATGCCATTTGTAGGGCACTTTCGTCAAGTGCACGATAGATATCATTATAAGAAAATTATGTGACATGAGGAGGAGGAGAGAGATGAAGTCCAAAGTGTCCCCTTCATTGGCTCAATTGGGCTAATTAACCTTGGGCTTCAATAGACCCCTTAATAGTTCATGCATGATTTTTCTTTTTTCTAATTAGTTCATGCGTTATTTGTTTTCACTAAAATATAACGAGGGTGTAATTATGGTCAAATATTAGGACATACAATGCATTGGATCGTAAATGATGGATCTAGTCTATCTTTTGGAGGTCAATTTTAAATTTCCTCTATTTTTGAAGAAAGATAAAAGAGATGAATCAACTCTCGAATTGTTGTTCCCTTTCTCAAGTGTCTTCTATTTAAAGCATTACAATAGATAAATCAGCCCTAGGACAAAGTGTTTGTATTTTCCACTCAATTAGCTTTGGATCATCAGTATTATAGCAAATAAAGAAAGGCCACTGCCTACTGCGTATTCGATTTCAAATATATATAGTTATAGGCCGCGGTCTAGAATCAACATGTCAAAATAAAAGGAATAAAAAATTAGCTATTATTATAAGCCATGGTTAAGAAAACTGCCTCCTATAATGTCCAAGAAAACATAATAAACAAAAGCACTTTTTATGCGCTATGTTTATTTATTTAAGGAGGTGTAAACTATTTACATCATTTAAGATGTTATACACAAAACACGATCTCGACAGCTCTCGTATCTAAAGTGAGAATCATATTACTAGACCAAATGACTTATGGCATGTTAAATTTTTGTAATTTCAACTCTCTCTCTCTCTTTTTGGTTATAACATTCTAATAATACTATGCATCAAAAGTGATAGAAACAATCCAGAATGAAGTGCAACTGTATAAAGTTAACATTAGCCAAAAGGCAAATCCAACAAACTATCAAAAGCAACTTAGAAGTAAGTGTAAATGCTAATATTACAATGCTTGCTTCTTTTATGAATAAAAGCAAATTAGATAGATATCAAAAAGAAGATTTTGGAACATCGAGATGGTTGGAATCTGAATGCGACAGTTGATGAGTTTATCACCAGAGGTGTATGGAATTGGTCAGTTAACGCTGCTTGATGTTCCGATTGAAAACAAATTAATAGGGCCATGCTCAGTGGCAAAGCCAGACACCAAGAGTTAAAAGGCAATATGTGGCAGAATCAGTAACAGAGATCAGGGATACCGATTTACACAAATTTGTTTTATATAAATTACAAAAAAAGCTATTGACTTTGTGCTTAGAATCCTCAATTTGATGATAAGAGATTACAACATTTAAAAATAAAAAAAATTGTGAGTATTCAAATTCGAATTGTTTAATTAAAAACACAAAATAATAAATTAAGAATAAAAAAGAATCTAAAACTCATTCACAAAGTTAAAATTGAAATAAATGTACAATTAAACTAGAAAATTTTAACTTAAAAATGTTAAAAATATTCTAAAAATAAATGAATTGAAATTCATACACAATGATAAATACAAATAGCCTTCCAAATATAGAAAATAAATTAAAAAATTATTTAAGAATAAGAGAATAGAAATAGAAAATGAAGAGAGAAAAGCAAGAGGAAAGGGAAAAAAATAAACATAAGTGGGTATTAAAAAAAAAGAGACATTTTTTTTTTCTTAAAATTTCATGCATCCCCTCAAGTCCACTTGGCTCCACCAATGGCCATGCCAGTTTGAGTGAGTATGTGTTAAAAAAGGCAAGTTCTCCCCTAAGACACCCAAAAAAAGGGTCCGAACTTCTAAATAACGACTCTCATTTTTACAATATTGCAGAGAATTTAGGAGGAGGTCTTCCGAGCATAAATAGGCAAAACAAAGGTACTTAGCAGGTTAGATGGTTACTTCTCAGTTTCCTGTACATGAAATCTTATCAGGCCAAAATGCAATCCTGTGTACTGGTCCAGAATCATATGGCTCAAGTATCACATATTTAAGTGGGGGAAGATTCAAAATTTTGGTCAGCGGGAGTAACTATTTTTTTAAAACTAAAATACATAGATATATATCTATTTTTTTTTCTGAAAAATACATAGAATTTTAAACATTTTTTTTTTAAGTTAGTAGGGACTGCAACCCCCACAGTTCCCCATGTGGATTTTCCCTGTACCCAATCATGTGTTTTTGTGCATGGCATGCGTGGCTTGATAAGTTACCAACTTTTTTTCCACTTGTTTCTTGAGGAATCCCAATTGACCCCGAATGCATTTTTTGTCACTAAGGATTAGAGACCACATCATTTGTTTCTTCAATGTGAATTTTTCTGAAGAATTTGAAGGAAAGGGGTGGAACTTACCAAATACAAAGCCAATTTGTGAAATTGGGACCAAATCACTACATGGATCATCCTCAATTGTGACAACAAGATGTTTCGGAATACAACACTCAGACTGTTCTTTTCGTGTTTCTATTTTTCCACTTACGAAAAGAAAGGAATTTAAGATATCTATGAGCAGGGCACCAAGTGAGGAACAACTATTTATAAAGATTCAACTTGGGATCAAGTACAAATTATACACTGCTCTCGGTTCCTGGTTCTTCTATATATAGCTGGATCCTCCGGAACCACAAGAATTCTTAGTTAGAATAGGATTCTAACTCAGCACTGAAAAGTTTAGGAACTACGCTAACAATAGGGATATTTGTAGAGTATGGAACTTTGAAAATGACATCCTTATCTAGATGCTTGTTGTTATAATAACCGAGTAAAAGGTTATTAATGTGAATCCTGATACTTTCTACGTATTTTTGTAAATAATACACAATCTTACTTCCCTAAAAATGCACTTTATGTCACATGCGATCTTTTCTCTGGAGGGACTTATCTTAGGTTGTATACGAATACAGTTTCAAATCATGACATAGTCAAATTAGAGTTCACAAAGTCGACTCCTTAAAAAATTTTCTCCGCTACATGGTTAAAAAACAAGTTCCTTAATACATAAAAGAGCCTAAGTGACCAAACAATTAGATGGAATCGTCGGATAGCAACAGATGTAATAGGATATTTTGAGTTCTAACCACAATTTCAGCCTTTATTGTAACCCAAAGAAAATAAAAAAAGGAAGGGCCTCTTAGAGTTGTAACATTTAATTGGCATGCCAGAACAAGAAAGAACAAAGGGTATGGAACCTGAAACATGCCATTTTTTTTGTATTCACTTATATTCTACCCCATCCCTCATTTTTCTGAAAAAAAAAAAGAAGAAGAAAGGAAAGAGTAAAGAAAACCAATAAAAGAAATTGTGATTTCCATATAAAAGAATGTCTATTTGTATGTAGTACTACTCTTTATGCTTTCAATTGAGGTACGAGTGAATATATTTGTGGTGCTTCCATCGCTATTCTATTTAGGAAATACGTCCTCATGATATGTGGCATTGTAGCAGGGCTCACGTGACGCAACAGTAGGTCTCTCATGCTCAAAAGATCGTTTTAAAGTGTAACCCCTCTATTTATGTCTCAGACAAGTTATTTTATATGACTAGCTGATAATTGGGAAGCATTGGTGATGATTCTGCATCTTTTGTGTAGGAGTATATCTGTGAAAAACAGATTCTTAGCTACTATTGTAATTGGTTTATGGGTCAATATGGCTGCTGAATCTTATTCTGCATTAGAACACATTAGCATCGAGCTGAAATTTTATTTAATACACATCTGCTGAAGCTTTTATTGTTTTCAGTGATAGAACTTTTAATCTATCAGAATTCACAGGCTAAATTGGTGAAAACTAAAAGCAATCCATAAACTCCAACAGTATCAGAGAACAAAATTGACAACACAATTGCATTTGTAAGGAGAGTAAACCAAATGTACTAAAAACTGATCAAGTAAGTACTTTATGAAACAAAACTTTCTGAGTTTGTAATATTTATGAAGAAATACACAAAATTAGATTTTGTATTTAAAAGCAGCTGAACCCTTAATTAGGCTGCCTACGTACTTTGACAACAAGTGATATCAAAGATCAAGCTGCACGTAGTTCTACAATTTACATCGGAAGATCATATATTATAAAAAATCTATTACAATTTAGCACTCTTCGTTTCTTCATCACTGATTGTTCCTTAAGAAGCTTGACAATTTGAAGCATATCAACAAGTTGTGAAGAGATCTTAATCAGCAACTGGGCTCCAATGAATCCCGAAACGATTCTGGCATGAAATTCGAAGTGTGAAGCTCTGCCGAGCTAAAAAGAATCTGCCTCAGGGATATCTCCTAAAAATATGCCATTCATAAAGGACATATTTTCTTCATCATTCTCTTGCAAACGTTCATATTCTACAGTAGAACTCTCTATGTCTCGGAGGATCTCAAGATTTGCTGCAGAAGGGTCAATATGCTCCGCATTGTTTTGAACCGCTTCTTCCATGGAGCTGGTGGCAATTCCATTTGAAATATGATCAGCCTTCATATTGCTATCAAGCTCCGCAGCGCTATCTGCTAATAATATGTCT
Organism: Ehretia macrophylla; assembly: GCA_037974665.1. Taxonomy (NCBI): domain Eukaryota; kingdom Viridiplantae; phylum Streptophyta; class Magnoliopsida; order Boraginales; family Ehretiaceae; genus Ehretia; species Ehretia macrophylla. The sequence continues at coordinate 63,772,984 of CM075773.1, forward strand.
TGCAAGTTGGACGCATATATGTCCATATCATCATCATCATCATCTTGCAATCTTTCAGAATGATGGAGGCCTTGAGGCATAATAGGATTTGCTGCAGAAGTATCAATATTCTCTGCAGGATCTGCAATAGGATGCTGTAGGTCCTCAGGCATGTAAGAATTCACTGCAGAGGCATCAACATTCACCATATCGTTTTGAATCGATTCTTCCATGGGTCTAGTGGCAGTTTCGTTTTCAGCTTCCATTACTCCATTTGTTCATGTGTACCTCTGCCTCTGCTTGTGACCCATTATTAGCGTACCAAGGCAATTGAGGCAACTGTTCTATAGACATGGTCGAGTCCACTCCGAATGATGCCGTAGCCCAAAGATTTCCTTGTACCATATCTGTATCGACACCAATTGTAACATGATGCTCACCCGGAAAACTCCATCGTGGTGTCTTCTCTTCTTGGGGAATATAAATCTCCTCTCTCGACTTTCTCTTGCCCAAATCTTGAGTATCAGCTTCTGATACAAGTATGATTTCAGAATTTTCTTGTTTCTTGAAGTTTTTCGATTCGTCCTTTGTAATTCTGCAAACAACATAGTCCGTGCTTCCAATGCCTATCAAGCCATCATCCGAAAGAGAATATTCATGCATAATCCAGTGCCCTTTTCCATCAAAATCTTTCTTAGTCGACTTAAACGTGAACATCCTTTTAGAGCCTATTTTCGTTTTCGTTTTGCCTTTCACAATATCTTTTGGCGCCGTATGTCCATGCCATTTACCACAGCCCGCTGTTCGAATAACGTTCTTATTACCCTGCCTCCCAAGCTTCGACAATTTAGTAAATACATAGATAGTCTTCTTAACCTTGCTCGAATCATCGTCATCATCAGTAACTAGGATGTTCCAAGGATCATTCTCGGTAAACAAATCCCAAGGATTTGCTTTCTCCCCGTAAAGGTCTCCTTAAACGATCCCCTCCCAAGGCAATGGCTGCCTCAAAAGCCTTCTCGTCAGGAATGATAGAAGCAATTCTTGATCTGAAGGCATGAATAGAAAACCTTCAGGAATATGAACACTACTGCTGTTCATCTTTACTATTCCTATATTATCACCAACAAATCTCACAAATCACTCTCTTGATGTCTATAATACCGCAATAACTCACAATCTTAACTAGGTTTTGGAATGATGAATATTGTGCGGCTAGCTAGATTGGCATACATATATTAGTATAACTGTAACTTGTGATGCAATCTAGTATAATGCATTAGGAAACACTATACTCACACAAGGACTCAAATTCTTACATGGGCGGTTTGTTAATTATAAGCATTTCAGAATCCTATCTCTGATTAACTTCTTCTTGTCTAAATTCATTCATAATTTGATACGCAAAACAGTGAAGAACCAAGAACAGATTCAATTACATGAATGTTTACAAATTATGCATAGCCAACCGGAGGGCATTTTCGGGTTTTCGATCTTAAATTCAACTGCCACACCATTACCCTTCAATACACAAATACAAACTCACCCACGCACCTAACAAATTCCCATGGCCTACACAATTCTCTGTCGACTATCTTGGTGATTTGGTTTATGTATCTAAATTTAGACCCTATTCTATGTTTTGTTTTCTTGAATGATTATTTCTATTTATTTCCTTGATTGAATTCACTATTTGATAGAGTTTTATTTTCTTGATTGAATTCACTATCTAATATGTTTTTAACTTCTTTTTTTTTTCTTGATTTTCAATAACTTTTATTGTTCTTTTCCTTCTTTTTTTTTGTGAATTTGATTAGTTATGCGTCTTGGGTTACCATTTGTGCCAAAAATTGCAAATTCTTTTCTCTTTGCAAAACTACAATCCTTTTATAAGGTCCTTCTTACAGTCACGAAGAATTCCCCCACCTCCTATCAATGTTGAGCTTGTAAAAGCCAACAACGGGTTTTCTGAACTTCACAATATTTGGCACATAAGACGGTGGTCTTTCATAAGAACAATAGAAGGAGGCTGCCAGATTTAAGTCTCCCTTCCAATGCCATCTCTTTAACGCAAAGTTTATGCCAAGAAGTCCAACGCAATTTTTTGGAATCAGCTCTGTCTCCCCCAAGGAATTTGTTGAAAAGTCTTTCGATTTTATGAAAAACTTCCATGGTAGGAGGGATTATCTGCATCAAATAACAAGGCATGAAGGAGAGGATGCTCGAGACTGTTGACAATCCTCGCCTTGTATTCCTAAGTGCAAGCTTCTCAAATGAAAGATATTTGACAATACATAAATCTATTCAGATAATTCTTTGATGTTTTTGCTTGAAATTCGTCTTCAAGATGGATCGCCCTTACGCAGTCAACGAACTCATACGTGCACGAAAAGGCCTAATGTCTCAAATAGGGGAATGACAACGGCTCCTAATCTTCTTTGTAGTCTTTTTCTGGGAATAAGGTTTTTAGTTCCTAACCAGTGAGCTTGTTGTTAATTTTTTGAAAAAACTCATCAAAAAGAGCAGACTTTTTAGCACCTTTATAAAGGGGTACTCCAAGATATTTGAATGGAAATTGTTGTTGCTTGTAATCTGAAGCACCAGCTATGATGCCAATTCTAGAGCTAGGAACTTTTTTTGTCCACAATTAAACCACTTTTATCTTTGTTGACTTGCTGTCTAGAGATATGTTCATAGTGATTCAAAAAATTCATCAACTTTTTAATAGCACTCTTGCTGCCATTGGTGAAGATGATTATGTCATCTGCAAATGAGAGGTGAGTAACAGAGAAAAAAGAGCCAGTCTTATAGTTTAAAGCTGGGAAATTAGAGAATAATTTGTTGATGCCCTGGATAGATATTTGGCAACAATAATGAAAAGGCTTGGACATATGGGATCTCTTTACCCTGAATTATTAGTTCTATTTATTTTATTGATTGAATTCAATATTTGATAGAGCTCTATTTTCTTGATTGAATTCACTTTTTGATACGTTTTTAATTTATTTTTTTCTTGATTCTCAATAACTTGTATTGTTCTTTTCCTTTTTTTGTGAATTTGATTAGTTGTGCATCTTGGGTTACCATTTGTTCCAAGTTATCTTGGGTATACTAGAAATTTGGAAGATATGATTTGAGGTGTGAATTATGCTTCTGCCAGCACTGGAATTATTTTCTCAAGCAATTTTCAATTTTGAATTGGTAACACTGTCTTCTAATTTGTTCCGTTTAAACTATCATCATCGTTTAGTCATATTTGTCACTTTATCAGTACTTAATCGGCTGCAATTTGCTCATGGCTAGATTGATCTGTTTCAGAGGAAGAACTAATTTAAGATTTGTCAAGAAAGTAGATTAATAGGACATTTATGAAAATAATTTAAGATTTATTAACTTTGATGTCTTTCTATAGCACTTAATCCCTAAACATTTCTCTCTGGCTACGACAAAAATGTAGCGAAAATGACAAGACAAGTGAAAGAGCCAGCGACTGACACATGCCAAAGCTGGTCAGAATATGGACAAAGTAGGCACCAAAAAGTCCAAATTATCCTTGATATTTAGATTTAAAAGATGTGCAAAATGATTGGTGTTGACATATAAATAAAAGGATAAATATCATTCCATTCCCCTGTAAAACCCATATATATCAACCCGCCCCCCTGTGTTAGCAAAACTATCAAAAATTCCAACCCTCCCTCCGTCTCTTTTAAACTAACGCCGTTAAAAAATTTAGTAAAATGACATCTTTACCCTTATATTGTACAATTTTTTTCTCTTTTTTATTCTCTCTCATCCCGTTCTTTTCATCCAAAAAACTTTTTTTTTTAAAAATCATCATCTTCCTCACCTCACCCCTCCTAACCCCCCATCCCTACCGTCAGCCACTCAGCCCACCACCACATACCCCATACCCCGTTAGCCACCTTCTACCCCTCCACCCTACCCCTCATCAGCTCCACCCAGCCCATCCCATCCCACTTCAGCACCCCCATTCTACCCTACACCCTTATGTTTGCACCCCCAACCCCTTCCTAGAAGTCAAGTTTGAACACGACAAAAATCGGACAGAGTTTCCTCTGTATTACGGATATTCCAACACCTGTACAATTATGCTCAAAGCCAACAACAAATACACAAGACAACTTCTTGAAACTCTGTTTATGCATATCAAGTTAAACACAACATTTTTCCACAATAAGCCTATACAAACCTAGCAACATTTACAATTCGAAGTCCAAAAGTAAGCTAAATGTGCTTTAGTTACATTTCCAATGTAGTTCATAAACTTACACCTACCTCATTTAATTCCTACAAGTCAAAAGCTATGATCTAATATGTGCACAATGAAACTTTGTTGCAAAACGAGCTATACAACTTGCAAAACATCATAATCCACATTCCTAGATCATAGCCAAAACACATGCCAACCTTTTAAGGAAACAAGCAAATTATCTTCAATCTTCTTCTTGAGGGGCTATTTCAGCTTCACCTTCACCTGAATTTGTTGAATAAATGGGGGTGATCAACCACTAGCTCAGTGAGGGGGGTACGGGGAGGCTTTTGAAAACCTTTTCATGATGCATATATGCCAAGTAACATGTATGAAACCAATAAATATACATTAAGTACGCATTAGACAATAACAAGAAGCATGAAAGCACTCAATGAAGTCATATAAAACTATATAAACACTCAAGTAAAGGATACGATTTCATTCCAACCTTATCACTCCCACTTCTTTGCTCCTTTGCGATTGCGATGTAGATAATCCCTTATATCACTAGTGGGTATACTCCAGATGTATCTCAAAATCCTACGATCCAATACCACAGGGCCTTTACCGACCAAGCGAGTAAGGGAACAGGTCGTGGAGGTCATGTAAGCACTGGCAAGCCCGCTGCCGCCCAGTGGAGATGCAACACAACCGTGTCTCGATAAAAGATTGCAACCTTACGATATCACGCATTCAATCATTAAAACATTCATTCAATGAGCACTTAAAATGAGAGGACAACAAAGTAGGTTGCCCCTCTCACATTAGAATAAGCGATATCACTCCATAATCATTAATAATCAAAGTACAAACACGTATGAAATTATATCCACTTAAGCATTCCTTTAAGACATTCACTTGCATACACATATATTTTACCCATTTTCCAATAGCTAGAAGCTTGCTCGGGAGTACCTTTAAGTTAGGAACAATTTAAGCATCCAGTTAACTAGCAACAAAAAGAAAGTAACATTCCACTTGAAATCCAAAGCTAGAAAATGCTGGAACTATTGGAAAATGCTGAAAAATACTGTTCAGCCGCGAAACCACCCCAAAAAGGCTAAAATTTTGACCTTTTAAGCCTTATTTGCGTGAATTTACATATATGTAGGTGTTGAGAAATTCGAGTGGGCCAAGGATAATCATTCAAGCATTTTATCAAACACATAAACTATATATTATGCAACATACTACATATAAAATTCTAACTACCAATAGTTAGAATACACAAATTCTTGCAATAAACATTCTAGAACATGATTCCATAGCTAAGTCTACCATACCATAATAAAACCATAACCTACATATTAAACAACATACAAAATTTCTAACTTTCTAAAGCATTTTGCACAAGTTCTTTGCATTGATCATGTTAATATGAAATTTTATTGCTTAAACCATCATTTCCTAGCATTCACATAAACTTACCACTCTTTAAACTACAAGAAAATACACAAATACATGAACCCCTCGCCTTATTCTTGTAGAGAAAGCACAAAAGAGCTAGAAATTGAGTCAGAAAACAAGATTTCCCTCATTTTTCTTCTTTTTCCTTCTCTCTTCTTCCCTCACGGTTGTGCCCTAGTTGTTTGCTTTCTCTTTTTTTTTCTCTTATAACGATATCTCACATCTCTCTCTTATCTTCTTTTTATTTCTTTTATTTTGTTAGATTTTATGACTTTGTTTGGCTTAGATAGAAAGTTCTAGTGTTGCCACATGTTAATTGCTAGCTTAAAATAGCTTATGTACCATAATGCCCTTATTATGCTTATTACTTTGTATTCTACTTTCTAATTATCATTAATTCTACTTACTTTTAATGTAGTATAGGCGCATAATGATTCAGATAATAAGAACAAGTCGATTAAATGCAATTCTGTTATCTTTGTTGACGAAAAGGTAAGGAGGGAATACGTATGTTTAATTTTAGAAATCATGAGGAGGTATTATGCAATTTTTAGACCACATGTAGGTATTGTGTAGTGTCAAAAAAACATAGCGGGGTCTTGTGAAGTTTACCCTTACATTTTTGTGGTTCCATAATTACTAATTGAGTCCTAAAGTTTTTTTTTTGGATTTAAAGGGAGGTTTAGACCAATATTACATGACATACAAATGATATTACATATGTTGAAAATCGATTTAGGGATCTCTTGCATACAAAGTGAGAACCATACCTGTAACGCCCCGAACCCAACCCCACGCTAAGTCAGGCTCGGACCCGTCACTCGGACAGAGTCTCCTCTGTACCAAGGACAAACTGATACCTGCAAACATTCATTCAAGACATCTGAACTAAAAGCAACAACTTATCCACAATAACTCCAAAGCCAAAACACAATCACAAGGCCATCCGAGCCTTGGAGCAACAATTTTCTACTAAAGCACACAAGCATGCGAGATAAGTTGGTTTTAGTTATAAGTAGTTAATTACAATAAACTTCTAAGTTCCATATGAAGATTTGCAAACACTCCAAGCATGCAAGAGAAAAATAAAGTCTAGAATTCATTATTACAATCCAACAATTTTCTTAAACTCTTAATACACATTTACTAGACATATATATATACAAGACTCTATGGTCTCAAAATACATTAACAACAAGAACTCCACGTAAGAAGCACATAAAATCCACCTCAGCACACAAGATCACTGATTCTGATCTACTTGAACTTCTTCCTCTTCTTCTACTTCTAATAGCTGGGGATTCACCTCAGCTTCTCCTGAAACATTTTAAATGAGGAGTGAGCAACAAAGTTGCCCAGCGAGGGAGGTGATGCAGCATGTAAACGTGCAATATGATATGAAACACAAGTAAACATATATACAAGACACATAAACTATCAAGACAATAAATCAAACTATTAATCACTTTAAAAAGGATACGGTTCCACTTCCAATTCTTCGATCACGAGCCACGAATCACGAGTATCACGAATATGCCGGCAAAACCCAAACACCACACTTGGGATACTCCGGATGTATCCCGATCCTACGACCCTTTCTCCCGAGGTAGGTCCATGCCCAGCAGGTGAACCATGCCTCTGGGGTAGTGGAGTATGCCTCAGCGAGAAAGGAATAGGCACCATGGTAGTCGAGGGAGCACGGCAAGCCCGATGCCGCCCGTGTTTCTCGACGCTACCATGTCCGATATAGGTTGCGCAACCCAAAACAAGTCACAAGCAATCAATAATATCACATAACACGTAAGAGGGACGACAAAGTAGGCCGCCCTCACATATATGCACGATAAAAGCTCATATATGCAAGATATTAACTAATAGATGCCAAAAGAAAACAATCAACATAATTAATTCCAATAATCTACTCAAATAACTTAAATACATCCTAAATATTCTATGCAAGGCACTACTAACACACAACAAGTTCCAATTGCAACTAAAAGGGCTAAAAACTACTTTTCCCCTTTCTTTAATCGAGCTTTCTTTCTCCTAAGCATAGTTCGAGATTCTCAAACCTACCCTAGTCTTTCTATATTCCTAATTAAGCTTAAAGGTACCCTTTAAAGTCATAAAAACTCCTTTTTGAAGCAAAAGTTCGGGAAGGCCCCGAACGGGTTTGAACTATAGCTATACTAACCGAACCCCAATTTCGCGAAACGAAAGCACCAAAGGTGCTTCCTTAGCTCAAGGATACCCAAATCGATGCCCAAATTTGCCCGGATTTCCTAACGTGCAAAAGCCTTTTTTAAAGTAAGCGATTTATGCACTAAAGTTCAAATTCGGGTGATTCAACCTAACGTGGCTTTTCAATTACTTTCCCTAGGGTCTAGAGCACCTAATTGAGGTATCAATTCAAGCCAATTAGCAAATTTTCTCAAAACCCTAGTTTTAGGCACTATTCATCGTCTCTTTGATCAATCTCAACATTCAACCGTTAAATTTGTTATCACACCACAAAAGTTAGCTCTAGAGGCTTTAAATAACTCATAGGAAGTATTCAACACAAGATATATAGCTATAATTGACAATTCAATAAAATTGAACATATGCATACAAACTTTAAACTCAAACAAATAAGACTCCCTCACAATTTTGAAGATGTAGAAGCTTTGTTGAAGGTCCTAAGTTGCTCAATAACCTCCCAAGATCAAACTAAGAGCTCAAAGTGCATGGATGAAGAAGCAAAAATCTCTCTTTTCCTCTCTTGAAGTGGACGGCCAGCAGGGGGGACAAGGATGGAATTTCTGAATTTGTTTTTGATGACTAATGTGCTATCTTCTATTTTATTTCATGAGGTAGTTTTATTATATGTAGTATAAGTTTAATATTCTAAGCTAATTAATCTCAAAAACTTGATCAATTAAAGCTAATTGCAATTACAATTGCTTTTTAATTAATAACTAGCACTATTCTAACGTAACACTATTCAAAGCTCACGGAAATTATTTTTCAAACGCATACTCCTAAGCTCGAAAGTTCAAAACGAAAATTTCTTGGTTCCTTTTAAATGTCGAGTGACCTAGGAAAAATTTAAAATCAAGCTTTCGAAACAGTCAAAAATTTTATGAATAGTGACCCACAATAAAAACAATTAAACAAGAAAAATGGTGCACGTAGAAATGCGCACATAAGTATGCAACGATTATAAAAAATTTAGGGTGAAATTCTCGGGTGTCACAATACCACTAAAACAAATGCTGGTAATTGAGTCCTGAAGTTGTTAAAAAGATTACACACGCTCCTAATCCCAATTTTGTTTTAACTTAGATAATAGTGTGATTAAATTATCATATTATTTTTTTTCCTAAAAATTGTACAATAACCCATATCTTTTTAAAGATTACACTTTACGCCCTTCTCATTTTTTTTATAGATATTGTTTTTTCTTCTTTTTCTTTTTCATTTTCTTTTCCCTCTTCATTTTCTTTTCATTCTCTAATAAGACACACATCAATATGCACACACACCAGCAATGTCTTCGGATTGCTTTTGCACTTTGAACTGTTTTTGTACTTTGAATATGACAACTGGACAAAGCCATCAAATTCCTTAGGATGCTATGTGAACCGCTAAAGTATCTTAATAAATCCGATCAAGAAATTGTCATGCTTTGTCACAACAACCAGCAATTTGGAGCTAAAATTTGGGTCAACTTGATCAAAAGCCCCCTAAAAGCAAGAGGTCTGAAGATCAAGAAGCTCTAATGATGAAATCTTTTGAAGCTTTTTCAAAAAAAAAAGAACCAATTTTTCTCTTGCAAATATCAAACTAGGGAATGATTTTCCAACAAAAATGATGATCAAGAATGGGCCAAAAATGAAAATTTTAAAAAATCTGGGCTTGGGTGGATTGTTTCGAGAGCAAATTTACAAATAGTGTGGTGGAAACAACGAGACAATTTACAAATGGTAATTAATTGGCGAGGAATTAGTGGAGAGAGGTGATTTTTTGCTTCATTTTCCTAGGTTAGCCAATATTGCTCATTTCAAAGAGAGTGTTAAAATGGCATTCCGAATTTATCCGCCGGCCTTTTGAGTTTTTGGTAAAAATGTCGATAAAGAAGAGAAAAGAAGAGGAGGAGTGGATTTAGAGCCATTGGCTAAATTAAATTCACTTAATGAAGAGAGCTATACGTCCAATTATAAAACATTATCACTTAATTGATATTTTGCTCTTCGAAAATGTCTTAAAAATGGTAATAATGTCACCTTTCCAAGCTATGAACTAAAACATGTTAAACTTGTGATGGTGTCCCGTGTTAGTGAAAACAATTGCCGCTTTGAAATGAAAGTTATTTCTAAGACATCTGCTTTGCTCGTTTTTGTATAATAAAGTTTTTATCATATAGTAAAAAAGTTAATATTTAATACATAAATTCTTACTATATAAAAGAGATGATAAAAACATCACATGGGTGATATAAAAGATTACTCCTAGTTAAACTGTAAAATTTGTTAGAATCAAGGAACGAATATGGAATTTATGATATATTAGGTATTTGACAGGGATACCATTAGAGTAACTTAATTTGCTCATATTATATTTCAATAGAACCGTAGATTAATTTTGAGAATAATTGACAAGGTATTCGTTTATAATTTTTTATGTTAGTCATTATTTCATTTATGATCTCACACCCCTATATTTTATTTAGTTAGTCCTAGAATTTGATAATAGGTAATTATTAACCTCACTGGGTAGCTTTGGGTAATTGATGAGGGTGGAAAATATTGGTCCACCTGAGCTCAATAATCCAATCTCAAGCTACCTGACCTGCAAAACAAAGGAAGGAACTATGGGAGTGGTGGCCTGTGTTTCCTCTCGGGTGTTAGAATGATTAGTATGTCCGAGCTCAATGACTGGTGTGCGGACTATTTATACTAACATTGATTATAGGCAACAATTAATGTCTAATCTTGCCCGACCTGTTCATGCCTGCCCGAGTTCAATATCCAGCGGATAAAATTATTGTCTAGCGGAGAAAACTATTGTCCAAGAGTTAAAGTTGGGTATTGCCTTTATGTCATATTAGAAGTGACTGCCATGATGAGGAAACAGAGCGGGTCGGGCATGGGACAGGTTGCTCCACCACGGGTAGGGAAAGCCTGCCTTGCTAGGGTTTACACCCCTATCAGTAATGAAATCTTTATTTGGAATAGGTTTTTTTTAGCCTTTATCCTATTTTTGTCTTAAATAATAATAAATATAAAATGATATAGAAAGTGTATACTGAAATCCGAGATGGTATAATTAGCTAATTTTTGGAAAACAATGTAATTCAGTTTTTGCGTTAACTATACATTATAAATATTTTAACCATTACCAACAAAAGAAAGCGTTTACGTCTTAGCACAAAAAAAAATTCTATTAGTTTCTTACATATGATAATTCTATAGGGCAATGCCATTTGTAGGGCACTTTCGTCAAGTACACGATAGATATCATTATAAGAAAATTATGTGACATGAGGAGGAGGAGAGAGATGAAGTCCAAAGTGTCCCCTTCATTGGCTCAATTGGGCTAATTAACCTTGGGCTTCAATAGACCCCTTAATAGTTCATGCATGATTTTTCTTTTTTCTAATTAGTTCATGCGTTATTTGTTTTCACTAAAATATAACGTGGGTGTAATTATGGTCAAATATTAGGACATACAATGCATTGGATCTTAAATGATGGATCTAGTCTATCTTTTGGAGGTCTATTTTAAATTTCCTCCTTTATTTTTGAAGAAAGATAAAAGAGATGAATCGACTCTCGGATTGTTGTTCCCTTTCTCAAGTGTCTTCTATTTAAAGCATTACGATAGATAAATCATCTCTAGGACAAAGTGTTTGTATTTTACACTCAATTAGCTTTGGATCATCAGTATTATAACAAATAAAGAAAAGCCACTGCCTACTTTGTATTCGATTTCAAATATATATAGTTATAGGCCGTGGTCTAGAATCAACATGTCAAAATAAAAGGAATAAAAAATTAGCTATTAGTATAAGCCATGGTTAAGAAAACTGCCTCCTATAATGTCCAAGAAAACATAATAAACAAAAGCACTTTTTATGCACTATGTTTATTTATTTAAGGGAGGTGTAAGGTATTGACATCATTTAAGATGTTATACACAAAACACGATCTCGAAAGCTCTCGTATCCAAAATGAGAATCATATTACTAGACCAAATGACTTATGGCATGTTCAATTTTTGTAATTTCAACTCTCTCTCTCTCTCTCTCTCTCTTTTTGGTTATAACATTCTAATAATACTATGCATCAAAAGTGATAGAAACAATCCAGAATGAAGTGCAACTGTATAAAGTTAACATTAGCCAAAAGGCAAATCCAACAAACTGTCAAAAGCAACTTAGAAGTAAGTGTAAATGCAAATATTACAATGCTTGCTTCTTTTATGAATAAAAGCAAATTAGATAGATATCAAAAAGAAGATTTTGGAACATCGAGATGGTTGGAATCTGAATGCGACAGTTGATGAGTTTATCACCAGAGGTGTATGGAATCGGTCAGTTGACGCTGCTTGATGTTCCGATTGAAAACAAATTAATAGGGCCATGCTCAGTGGCAAAGCCAGACACCAAGAGTTAAAAGGCAATATGTGGCAGAATCAGTAACAGAGATCAGGGATACCGATTTACACAAATTTGTTTTATATAAATTACAAAAAAAGCTATTGACTTTGTGCTTAGAATCCTCAATTTGATGATAAGAGATTACAAGATTTAAAAATAAAAAATTTGTGAGTATTCAAATTCGAACTGTTTAATTAAAGATACAAAATAAAAAAAGAATCTAAAACTCATTCACAAAGTTTAAAATTGAAATAAATGTACAATTAAACTAGAAAAGTTTAACTTAAAAATGTTAAAAATATTCTAAAAATAAATGAATTGAAATTCATACACAATGATAAATACAAATAGTCTTCCAAATATAGAAAATAAATTAAAAAATTATTTAAGAATAAGAGAATAGAAATAGAAAATGAAGAGAGAAAAGCAAGAGGAAAGGGAAAAAAATAAACATAAGAGGGTATTAAAAGAAAAAGAGACATTTTTTTTTTCTTAAAATTTCATGCATCCCCTCAAGTCCACTTGGCTCCACCAATGGCCATGCCAGTTTGAGTGAGTATGTGTTAAAAAAAGTCAATTTCTCCCCTAAGACACCCAAAAAAAGGGTCCGAACTTCGAAATAACGACTTTCTTTTTTACAATATTGTAGAGAATTTAGGAGGAATTCTTCCGAGCATAAATAGACAAGACAAAGTTACTTAGCAGGTTAGATGGTTACTTCTCAGTTTCCTCAACACGGAATCTTATCAGGCCAAAATGCAATCTTGTGTACTGGTCCAGAATCATATGGCTCAAGTATCACATATTTAAGTAGGGGCAGATTCAAAATTTTTGTCAGCGGGAGTAACTATTTTTTTAAAACTAAAATACATAGATATATATCTATTTTTTTTTTTTCAAAAAATACATAGAATTTTAAACATTTTTTTTTAAAGTCAGAAGGGAGTGCAACCCCCACGGTTCCCCATGTGGATTTTCCCTGTACCCAATCATGTGTTTTTTGTGCATGGCATGCGTGGCTTGATAAGTTACCAACTTTTTTTCCACTTGTTTATTGAGGAATCCCAATTGACCCCGAATGCCTTTTTTGTCACTAAGGATTAGAGACCATATCATTTGTCTCTCGAATGTGAATTTTTCTAAAGAATTTGAAGGAAATGGGTGGAACTTACCAAATACAAAGCCAATTTGTGAAATTGGGACCAAATCACTAATTGGATCATCCTCAATTGTGACAACAATATGTTTCGGAATACAACACTCAGACTGTTCTTTTCGTGTTTCTATTTTTCCACTTACGAAAAGAAAGGAATTTAAGATATCTATGAGTAGGGCACCAAGTGAGGAACAACTATTTATAAAGATTCAACTTGGGATCAAGTACAAATTATACACTGCTCTCGGTTCCTGGTTCTTCTATATATAGCTGGATCCTCCGGAACCACAAGAATTCTTAGTTAGAATAGGATTCTAACTCAGCACTGAAAAGTTTAGGAACTACGCTAACAATAGGGATATTTGTAGAGTATGGAACTTTGAAAATGACATCCTTATCTAGATGCTTGTTGTTATAATAACCGAGTAAAAGGTTATTAATGTGAATCCTGTTACTTTCTACGTATTTTTGTAAATAATACACAATCTTACTTCCCTAAAAATGCACTTTATGTCACAAGCGATCTTTTCTCTGGAGGGACTTATCTTAGGCTATATACGAATATAGTTTCAAATCATCACACAGTCAAATTAGAGTTCACAAAGTCGACTCCTTCAAACTTTTTCTCAGCTACATGGTTAAAAAACAAGTTCTTTAATACATAAAAGAGCCTAAGTGACCAAACAATTAGATGGAATCGTCGGGTAGCAACAGATGTAATAGGGTATTTTGAGTTCTAACCACAATTTCAGCCTTTATTGTAACCCAAAGAAAATAAAAAAAGGAAGGGCCTCTTAGAGTTTTAACATTTAATTGGCATGCCAGAACAAGAAAGAACAAAGGGTATGGAACCTGAAACATGCCATTTTTTTTGTATTGACTTATATTCTACCCCAGCCCTCATTATTCTGAAAAAAAAGAAGAAGAAAGGAAAAAGTAAAGAAAACCAATAAAAGAAATTGTGATTTCCATATAAAAGAATGTCTATTTGTATGTAGTACTACACTTTATGCTTTCAATTGAGGTATGAGTGAATATATTTGTGGTGCTTCCATCGCTATTCTATTTAGGAAATACGTCCTCATGATATGTGGCATCGTAGCAGGGCTCACGTGACACGACAGTAGGTCTCTCATGCTCAAAAGATCGTTTTAAAATGTAACCCCTCTATTTATGTCTCAGACAAGTTATTTTATATGACTAGCTGATAATTAAGAAGCATTGGTGATGATTCTGCATCTTTTGTGTAGGAGTATATCTGTGAAAAACAGATTCTTAGCTACTATTGTAATTGGTTTATGGGTCAATATGGCTGCTGAATCTTATTCTGCATTAGAACACATTAGCATCGAGCTGAAATTTTATTTAATACACATCTGCTGAAGCTTTTATTGTTTTCAGTGATAGAACTTTTAATCTATCAGAATTCACAGGCTAAATTGGTGAAAACTAAAAGCAATCCATAAACTCCAACAGTATCAGAGAACAAAATTGACAACACAATTGCATTTGTAAGGAGAGTAAACCAAATGTACTAAAAACTGATCAAGTAAGTACTTTATGAAACAAAACTTTCTGAGTTTGTAATATTTATGAAGAAATACACAAAATTAGATTTTTTATTTAAAAGCAGCTGAACCCTTAATTAGGCTGCCTACGTACTTTGACAACAAGTTATATCAAAGATCAAGCTGCTTTAGTTCTACAATTTACATCGGAAGATCATATACTATGAAAAATCTATTACAATTTAGCAGTCTTCATTTCTTCATCACTGATTGTTCCTTAAGAAGCTTGACAATTTGAAGCATATCAACAAGTTGTGGAGAGATCTTAATCAGCAACTGGGCTGCAATGAATCCCGAAACGATTCTGGCAAGAAATTCGAAGTGTGAAGCTCCGCCCAGCTAAAAAGAATCTGCCTCAGGGATATCTCCTAAAAATATGCCATTCATAAAGGACAAATTTCCTTCATCATTCTCTTGCAAACGTTCATATTCTACAGTAGAACTCTCTATGTCTCGGTGGATCTCAAGATTTGCTGCAGAAGCGTCAATATGCTCTGCATTGTTTTGAACCGCTTCATCCATGGAGCTGGTGGCAATTCCATTTAAAATATGATCAGCCTTCATATTGCTATCAAGCTCCGCAGCGCTATCTGCTAATAATATGTCTTGCAAGTTGGACGCATATATGTCCATATCATCATCATCATCATCTTGCAATCTTTCAGAACGATGGAGGCCTTGAGGCATAATAGGATTTGCGGCAGAAGTATCAATATTCTCTGCAGGATCTGCAATAGGATACTGTTGACAAGGCATGAAGGAGAGGATGCTCGGGACTGTTGACAATCCTCGCCTTGTATTCCTAAGTGCAAGCTTCTCAAATGAAAGATATTTGACAATACATAGATCTACTCAGATAATTCTTTGATGTTTTTGCTTGGAATTCATCTTCAAGATGGATCGCCCTTACGCAGTCAACGAACTCATACTTGCACGAAAAGGCCTAATGTCTCAAATAGGGGAATGGCAACGGCTCCCAATCTTCTTTGTAGTCTTTTTCTGGGAATAAGGTTTTTAGTTCCCAACCTGTGAGCTTGTTGTTAATTTTTTGAAAAAACTCATCAAAAAGAGCAGACTTTTTAACACCTTTGTAAAAGGGTACTCCAAGATATTTGAATGGAAATTGTTGTTGCTTGTAATCTGAAGCACCATCTAAGATGCCGATTCTAGAGCTAGGAACTTTTTTTGTCCATAATTAAACCACTTTTATCTTTGTTGACTTGCTGTCTAGAGACATGTTCATAGTGATTCAGAAAATTCATCAACTTTTTAATAGCACTTTTGCTGCCATTGGAGAAGATGATTATGTCATCTGCAAATGAGAGGTGAGTAACAGAGAAAAAAGAGCCAGTCTTATACTTTAAAGCTGGGAAATTAGAGAATAATTTGTTGATGCCCTGGATAGATATTTAGCAACAATAATAAAAAGGCTTGGACATATGGGATCTCTTTACCCTGAATTATTAGTTCTATTTATTTTATTGATTGAATTCACTATTTGATAGAGCTCTATTTTCTTGATTGAATTCACTTTTTGATACGTTTTTAACTTATTTTTTTCTTGATTCTCAATAACTTGTATTGTTCTTTTCAAATTTTTTTTTGTGAATTTGATTAGTTGTGCATCTTGGGTTACCATTTGTGCCAAGTTATCTTGGGCAGACTAGAAATTTGGAAGATATGATTTGAGGTATGAATTATGCTTCTCCCATCACTGGAATTATTTTCTCAAGCGGTTTTCAATTTTGAATTGGTAACAATGTCTTGTAATTTGGTCCGTTTAAACTATCATCATCGTTTAGTCATAGTTGTCACTTTATCAGTACTTAATCGGCTGCAATTTGCTCATGGCTAGATTGATCAGTTTCAGAGGAAGAACTAATTTAAGATTTGTCAAGAAAGTAGATTAATAGGACATTTATGAAAATAATTTAAGATTTATTAACATTGATGTCTTTCTATATAGCACTTAATCCCTAAACATTTCTCTCTGGCTACGACAAAAATGTAGCGAAAATGACAAGACAAGTGAAAGAGCCAGCGACTGACATCTTTACCCTTATATTGTACACTTTTTTTCTCTTTTTTATTCTCTCTCATCCCGTTCTTTTCATCCAAAAAACTTTCTTTTAAAAAATCATCATCTTCCTCACCTCACCCCTCCCAACCCCCCATCCCCACCATCAGCCACTCAGCCCACCACCCCATACCCCACACCCCATACCCCATACCCTGTTAGCCACCTTCTACCCCTCCACCCTACCCCCCATCAGCTCCACCTAGCCCACCCCATCCCACTTCAGCACCCCCATCCTACCCTACCCCCCCATGTTTGCACCCCCAACCCCTTCCTAGAAGTCAAGTTTGAACATGGCAAAAATCGGACAGAGTTTCCTCTGTATTACGGATATTCAAACACCTGTCCAATTATGCCCAAACCCAACACCAAATACCAAATACTACTTTTTGAACCTCTCTTTATGCATATCATGCTAAAGACAACATTTTTCCATAATAAGTCTATACAAACCTAGCAACATTTACAATTCCAAGTCCAAAAGTAGGCTAAATGTGCTTTAGTTAGATTTCTAATGTAGTTCATAAACTTACAACGAGCTCATTTAATTTCTACAAGTCAAAAGCTATGATCCAATATGTGCACAATGAAACTTTTTTGCAAAACGAGCTATACAACTTGCAAAACATCATAATCCACATTCCTAGATCATAGCCAAAACACATGCCAACCTTTTAAGGAAACAAGCAAATTATCTTCAATCTTCTTCTTGAGGGGCTACTTCAGCTTCACCTTCACCTGAATTTGTTGAATAAATGGGGTGATCAACCACTAGCTCAGTGATGGGGGTACGGGGAGGCTTTTGAAAACCTTTTCATGATGCACATATGCCAAGTAACATGTATGAAAGCAATAAATATACATTAAGTAGGCATTAGACAATAACAAGAAGCATGAAAGCACTCAATGAAGTAATATAAAACTATATAAACACTCAAGTAAAGGATACGATTTCATTCCAACCTTATCACTCCCACTTCTTTGCTCCTTTGCGATTGCGATATAGATAATCCCTTATATCACTAGTGGGTATACTCCAGATGTATCTCAAAATCCTACAATCCAACACCACAAGGCCTTTACCGACCAAGCGAGTAAGGGAATAGGTCGTGGAGGTCATGTAACCACTGGCAAGGCCGCTGCCACCCAGTGGAGACGCAACACAACCGTGTCTCGATAAAAGATTGCAACCTTATGATATCACGCATTCAATCATTAAAACATTCATTCAATGAGCACTTAAAATGAGAGGACAACAAAGTAGGTTGCCCCTCTCACATTAGAATAAGCGATATCACTCCATAATCATTAATAATCAAAGTACAAACACGTATGAAATTATATCCACTTAAGCATTCCTTTAAGACATTCACTTGCATACACATATATTTTACCCATTTTCCAATAGCTAGAAGCTTGCTCGGGAGTACCTTTAAGTTTAGTAACAATTTAAGCATCCAGTTAACTAGCAACAAAAAGAAAGTAACATTCCACTTGAAATCCAAAGCTAGAAAATGCTGGAACTATTGGAAAATGCTGAAAAATACTGTTCAGCCGCGAAACCACCCCAAAAAGGCTAAAATTTTGACCTTTTAAGCCTTATTTGCATGAATTTACATATATGTAGGTGTTGAGCAATTCGATTGAGCCAAGAATAATCATTCAAGCATTTTATCAAACACATAAACTACATATTATGCAACATACTACACAACTAGATCATTTACATAAAATTCTAACTACCAAGAGTTATAATACACAAATTCTTGCAATAAACATTCTAGAACATGATTCCATAGCTAAGTCTACCATACCATAATATAACCATAACCTACATATTAAACAACATACAAAATTTCTAACTTTCTAAAGCATTTTGCACAAGTTCTTTGCATTGATCATGTTAATATGAAATTTTATTGCTTAAACCATCATTTCCTAGCATTCACATAAACTTACCACTCTTTAAAATACAAGAAAATACACAAATACATGAACCCCTCGCCTTATTCTTGTAGAGAAAGCACAAAAGAGCTAGAAATTGAGTCAGAAAACAAGATTTCCCTCATTTTTCTTCTTTTTCCTTCTCTCTTCTTCCCTCACGGTTTTGCCCTAGTTGTTTGCTTTCTCTTTTTTTTTTCTCTTATAACGATATCTCAGATCTCTCTCTTATGTTCTTTTTTTTTCTTTTATTTTGTTAGAGTTCATGACATTGTTTGGCATAGATAGAAAGTTCTAGTGTTGCCACATGTTAATTGCTAGCTTAAAATAGCTTATGTACCATAATGCCCTTATTATGCTTATTACTTTGTATTCTACTTTCTAATTATCATTAACTCTACTTACTTTTAATGTAGTATAGGCACATAATGATTCAAATAACAAGAACAAGTCGATTAAATGCAATTCTGTTATCTTTGTTGACGAAAAGGTAAGGAGGGAATACGTATGTTTAGTTTCACAAATCATAAGGAGGTATTATGCAATTTTTAGACCACATGTGGGTATTGTGTAGTGTCAAAAAAACATAGCGGGGTCTTGTGTAGTTTACCCTTACATTTTTGTGGTTCCATAATTACAAATTGAGTCCTAAAGTTTTTTTTTTGGATTTAAAGGGAGGTTTAGACCAATATTACATGACATACAAATGATATTACATATGTTGAAAATCGATTTAGGGATCTCTTGCATACAAAGTGAGAACCATACCACTAAAGCAAATGCCTGTAATTGAGTCCTGAAGTTGTTAAAAAGATTACACACGCTCCCAATCCCAATTTTGTTTTAACTTAGATAATAGTGTGATTAAATTATCATATTATTTTTTTCCTAAAAATTGTACAATAACCCATATCTTTTTAAAGATTACACTTTACGCCATTCTCATTTTTTTTTATATATATTGTTTTTTCTTCTTTTTCTTTTCATTTTCTTTTCCCTCTTCATTTTCTTTTCATTCTCTAATAAGACACACATCAATATGCACACACACCAGCAATGTCTTCGGATTGCTGTTGCACTTTGAACTGTTTTCGTACTTTGAATATGACAACTGGACAAAGCCATCAAATTCCTTAAGATGCTATGTGAACCGCTAAAGTATCTTTAAAATCCTATCAAGAAATTTTCATGCTTTGTCACAACAACCAGCAATTTGGAGCTAAAATTTGGGTCAACTTGATCAAAAGCCCCTTAAAAGCAAGAGGTCTAAAGATCAAGAAGCTCTAATGATGAAATCTTTTGAAGCTTTTTCAAAAAAAAAAACCAATTTTTCATTTGCAAATATCAAACTAGGGAATGATTTTCCAACAAAAATGATGATCAAGAATGGGCCAAAAATGAAAAATTTATTAAATCTGGGCTTCGGTGGATTGTTTCGAAAACAAATTTACAAATAGTGTGGGGGAAACAACGAGACAATTTACGAATGGTAATTAATTGGCGAGGAATTAGTGGAGATAGGTGATTTTTTGCTTCATTTTCCTAGGTTAGCCAATATTGCTCATTTCAAAGAGAGTGTTAAAATGGCATTCCGAATTTATCCGCCAGCCTTTTGAGTTTTTGGTAAAAATGTTGATAAAGAAGAGAAAAGAAGAGGAGGAGTGGATTTAGAGCCGTTGGCTAAATTAAATTCACTTAATGAAGATAGCTATACGTCCAATTATAAAACATTATCACTTAATTGATATTTTGCTCTTTGAAAATGTCTTTAAAATGGTAATAATGTCACCTTTCCAAGCTATGAACTAAAACATGTTAAACTTGTGATGGTGTCCCGTGTTAGTGAAAACAATTGCCGCTTTGAAATGAAAGTTATTTCTAAGACATCTGCTTTGCTCGTTTTTGTATAATAAAGTTTTTATCATATAGTAAAAAAGTTAATATTTAATACATAAATTCTTACTATATAAAAGAGATGATAAAAACATCACATGGGTGATATAAAAGATTACTCCTAGTTAAACTGTAAAATTTGTTAGAATCAAGGGACGAATATGGAACTGATGATATATTAGGTATTTGATAGGGATACCATTTGAGTAACTTAATTTGCTCATATTATATTTCAATAGAAGCGTAGAATAATTTTGAGAATAATTGACAAGGTATTCGTTTATAATTTTTTATGTTAGTCATTATTTCATTTATGATCTCACACCCCTATACTGTATTTAGTTAGTCCTAGAATTTGATAATAGGTAATTATTAACCTCATTGGGTAGCTTTGGGTAATTGATGAGGGTGGAAAATATTGGTCTATCTGAGCTCAATAATCCGATCTCAAGCTACCTGACCTGCAAAACAAATGAAGGAACTACGGGAATGGTGGCCCATGTTTCCTCTCGAGTGCTAGAATGATTAGTATGTCCGAGCTCAATGACTGGTGTGCAGACTATTTATACTAACATTGATTACAGGTAACAATTAATGTCTAATCCTGCCCGACCTGTTCATGCCTGCCCGAGTTCAATATCCAGCGGATAAAATTATTGTCTAGCGGAGAAAACTATTGTCCAAGAGTTAAAGTTGGGTATTGCCATTATGTCATATTAGAAGTGACTGCCATGATGAGGAAATAGAGCGGGTCGGGCATGGGACTGGTTGCTCCACCACGGGCAGGGAAAGCCTGCCTTGCTAGGGTTTACACCCCTATCAGTAATGAAATCTTTATTTGGAATAGGTTTTTTTTAGCCTTTATCCTATTTTTGTCTTAAATAATAATAAATATAAAATGATATAGAAAGTGTATAATGAAATCCGAGATGGTATAATTAGCTAATTTTTGGAAAACAATGTAATTCAGTTTTTGCGTTAACTATACATTATAAATATTTTAACCATTACCAACAAAAGAAAGCATTTACGTCTTAGCACAAAAAAAAAAATTCTATTAATTTCTTACATATGATAATTCTATAGGGCAATGCCATTTGTAGGGCACTTTCGTCAAGTGCACAATAGATATCATTATAAGAAAATTATGTGACATGAGGAGGAGGAGAGAGATGAAGTCCAAAGTGTTCCCTTCATTGGCTCAATTGGGCTAATTAACCTTGGGCTTCAATAGACCCCTTAATAGTTCATGCATGATTTTTCTTTTTTCTAATTAGTTCATGCGTTATTTGTTTTCACTAAAATATAACGAGGGTGTAATTATGGTCAAATATTAGGACATACAATGCATTGGATCTTAAATGATGGATCTAGTCTATCTTTTGGAGGTCTATTTTAAATTTCTTCCTTTATATTTGAAGAAAGATAAAAGAGATGAATCAACTCTCGAATTGTTGTTCCCTTTCTCAAGTGTCTTCTATTTAAAGCATTACGATAGATAAATCATCTATAGGACAAAGTGTTTGTATTTTCCACTCAATTAGCTTTGGATCATCAGTATTATATCAAATAAAGAAAAGCCACTGCCTACTGCGTATTCGATTTCAAATATATATAGTTATACGCCGCGGTCTAGAATCAACATGTCAAAATAAAAGGAATAAAAAATTAGCTATTATTATAAGCCATGGTTAAGAAAACTGCCTCCTAGAATGTCCAAGAAAACATAATAAACAAAAGCACTTTTTATGCGCTATGTTTATTTATTTAAGGGAGGTGTAAACTATTTACATCATTTAAGATGTTATACACAAAACACGATCTCGAAAGCTCTCCTATCTAAAATGAGAATCATATTACTAGACCAAATGACTTATGGCATGTTCAATTTTTGTAATTTCAACTCTCTCTCTCTCTCTCTTTTTGGTTATAACATTCTAATAATACTATGCATCAAAAGTGATAGAAACAATCCAGAATGAAGTGCAACTGTATAAAGTTAACATTAGCCAAAAGGCAAATCCAACAAACTGTCAAAAGCAACTTAGAAGTAAGTGTAAATGCTAATATTACAATGCTTGCTTCTTTTATGAATAAAAGCAAATTAGATAGATATCAAAAAGAAGATTTTGGAACATCGAGATGGTTGGAATCTGAATGCGACAGTTGATGAGTTTATCACCAGAGGTGTATGGAATCGGTCAGTTGACGCTGCTTGATGTTCCGATTGAAAACAAATTAATAGGGCCATGCTCAGTGGCAAAGCCAGACACCAAGAGTTAAAAGGCAATATGTGGCAGAATCAGTAACAGAGATCAGGGATACCGATTTACACAAATTTGTTTTATATAAATTACAAAAAAAGCTATTGACTTTGTGCTTAGAATCCTCAATTTGATGATAAGAGATTACAACATTTAAAAATAAAAAATTTGCGAGTATTCAAATTCGAACTGTTTAATTAAAGACACAAAATAATCAATTAAAAATAAAAAAGAATCTAAAACTCATTCACAAAGTTAAAATTGAAATAAATGTACAATTAAACTAGAAAATTTTAACTTAAAAATGTTAAAAATATTTTAAAAATAAATGAATTGAAATTCATACACAATGATAAATACAAATAGCCTTCCAAATATAGAAAATAAATTCAAAACTTATTTAAGAATAAGAGAATAGAAATCGAAAATGAAAAAGGGAAAGCAAGAGGGAAAGGAAAAAAAGAAAAATAAGAAGGTATTAAAAAGAAGAGAGACATTTTTTTTTCTTCAAATTTCATGCATCCCCTCACCTCCACTTGGCACCACCAATGGCCATGCCAGTTTGAGTGAGAGACATTAAAAAGAAGAGAGACATTACAATATTGAAGAGAATTTAGGAGGAATTCTTCCGAGCATAAATAGACAAGAAAAAGGTACTTAGTAGGTTAGATGGGTACTTCTCAGTTTCGTCTACATGGAATCTTATCAGGGCAGGATGCAATCCTGTGTACTGGTCCAAAATCATATGGCTCAAGTATCACATATTCAAGTAGGGGCAGATTCATAATTTTTGTTAGAGGGAGTAATTAATTTTTTTAAAACTAAAATACATAGATATATATCTTCTTTTTTTTTTGAAAAATACATAGAATTTTTAACATTTTTTTAAATCAGTAGAGACTGCAACCCCCACGGTTCCCCATGTGGATTTTCCCTGTACCCAATCATGTGTTTTTGTGCATGGCATGCGTGGCTTGATAAGTTACCACCAACTTTTTTTTCCACTTGTTTCTTGAGGAATCCCAATTGACCCCGAATGCATTTTCTGTCACTAAGGATTAGAGACCAGATCATTTGTTTCTCGAATGTGAATTTTTCTGAAGAATTTGAAGGAAAGGGGCGGAACTTACCAAATACAAAGCCAATTTGTGAAATTGGGACCAAATCACTACATGATCATCCTCAATTGTGACAACAAGGCGTATCGGAATACAACACTCAGACTGTTCTCTTCGTGCTTCTATTTTTCCACTTACGAAAAGAAATGAATTTAAGATATCTATCGAGTAGGGCACCAAGTGAGGAACAACTATTTATAAAGATTCAACTTGGGATCAAGTACAAATTATACACTGCTCTTCGTTCCTGGTTCTCCTATAGCCGGATCCTTTGGAACCACAAGAATTCTTCGTTTAAAGGATTCTAACGCAGCAATGAAAAGTTTAGGAACAACGCTAACAATAGGGATATTTGTAGAGCATGGAACTTTAAGGATGTCACTAGATGCTCATTGTTAAAGTAACTGAGTAAAAGGTTATCAATGTGGATTCCGTTACTTTTTATATATTTTTGCAAATAATATACAATCTTACTTCCCTAAAAATGCACTTTATGTTACATGCGATTTTTTCTCTGGAGGGACTTATCTTAGGCTATATACGAATACAGTTTCAAAACATGACACAAAGTCAAATTAGAGTTCACAAAGTTGACTCCTTCAAACTTTTTCTCAGCTACATGGTTAAAAAACAAGTTCTTTAATACATAAAAGAGCCTAAGTGACCAAACAATTAGATTGGAATCGTCGGGTAGCAACTGATGTAATAGGATATTTTGAGTTCTAACCACGGTTTCAGCCTCTATTGTTTCCCAAAGAAAATAAAAAAGGGCCTCTTAAAGTTGTAACATTTAATTGGCATGCCAGAACAAGAAAGAACAAAGGGTATGGAAACTCAAACATGCCATTTTTTTTGTATCCACTTATATTCTACCCCAACCCTCATTTTTCTGAAAAAAGAAGAAGAAAGGAAAGAGTAAAGAAAACCAATAAAAGAAATTGTGATTTCCATATAAAAGAATGTCTATTTGTATGCAGTACTACTCTTTATGCTTTCAATTGAGGTACGAGTGAATATATTTGTGGTGCTTCCATCGCTATTCTATTTAGGAAATACGTCCTCATGATATGTGGCATCGTAGATGGGCTCACGTGACGCGACAGTAGGTCTCACATGCTCAAAAGATCATTTTAAAGTGTAACCCCTCTATTTATGTCTCAGACAAGTTATTTTATATGACTAGCTGATAATTGGGCAGCATTGGTGATGATTCTGCATCTTTTGTGTAGGAGTATATCTGTGAAAAAAAGATTCTTAGCTACTATTGTAATTGGTTTATGAGTCAATATGGCAGCTGAATCTTATTCTGCATTAGAACACATTAGCATCGAGCTGAAATTTTATTTAATACACATCTGCTGAAGCTTTTATTGTTTTCAGTGATAGAACTTTTAATCTATCAGAATTCACAGGCTAAATTGGTGAAAACTAAAAGAAATCCATTAACTCCAACAGTATCAAAGAACAAAATTGACAACACAATTGCATTTGTAAGGAGAGTAAACCAAATGTACTAAAAACTGATCAAGTAAGTACTTTACGAAACAAAACTTTCTGAGTTTGTAATATTTATGAAGAAATACACAAAATTAGATTTTGTATTTAAAAGCAGCTGAACCCTTAATTAGGCTGCCTACGTACTTTGACAACAAGTGATATCAAAGATCAAGCTGCACGTAGTTCTACAATTTACATCGGAAGATCATATACTATAAAAATTCTATTACAATTCTATTACAAAAGAAAGCGTTTACGTCTTAGCAAAAAAAAATATATATTAATTTCTTACATATGATAATTCTATAGGGCAATGCCATTTGTAGGGCACTTTCGTCAAGTGCACGATAGATATCATTATAAGAAAATTATGTGACATGAGGAGGAGGAGAGAGATGAAGTCCAAAGTGTCCCCTTCATTGGCTCAATTGGGCTAATTAACCTTGGGCTTCAATAGACCCCTTAATAGTTCATGCATGATTTTTCTTTTTTCTAATTAGTTCATGCGTTATTTGTTTTCACTAAAATATAACGAGGGTGTAATTATGGTCAAATATTAGGACATACAATGCATTGGATCATAAATGATGGATCTAGTCTATCTTTTGGAGGTCTATTTTAAATTTCTTCCGTTGTTTTTGAAGAAAGATAAAAGAGATGAATCAACTCTCGGATTGTTGTTCCCTTTCTCAAGTGTCTTCTATTTAAAGCATTACAATAGATAAATCATCTCTAGGACAAAGTGTTTGTATTTTCCACTCAATTAGCTTTGGATCATCAGAATTATAGCAAATAAAGAAAAGCCACTACCAACTGTGTATTCGATTTCAAATATATATAGTTATAGGCTGCGGTCTAGAATCAACATGTCAAAATAAAAGGAATAAAAAATTAGCTATTATTATAAGCCATGGTTAAGAAAACTGCCTCCTATAATGTCCAAGAAAGCATAATAAACAAAAGCACTTTTATACGCTATGTTTATTTATTTAAGGGAGGTGTAAACTATTTACATCATTTAAGATGTTATACACAAAACACGATCTCGAAAGCTCTCCTATCTAAAATGAGAATCATATTACTAGACCAAATGACTTATGGCATGTTCAATTTTTGTAATTTCAACTCTCTCTCTCTCTTTTTGGTTATAACATTCTAATAATACTATGCATCAAAAGTGATAGAAACAATCCAGAATGAAGTGCAACTGTATAAAGTTAACATTAGCCAAAAGGCAAATCCAACAAACTGTCAAAAGCAACTTAGAAGTAAGTGTAAATGCTAATATTACAATGCTTGCTTCTTTTATGAATAAAAGAAAATTAGATAGATATCAAAAAGAAGATTTTGGAACATCGAGATGGTTGGAATCTGAATGCGACAGTTGATGAGTTTATCACCAGAGGTGTATGGAATCGGTCAGTTAACGCTGCTTGATGTTCCGATTGAAAACAAATTAATAGGGCCATGCTCAGTGGCAAAGCCAGACACCAAGAGTTAAAAGGCAATATGTGGCAGAATCAGTAACAGAGATCAGGGATACCGATTTACACAAATTTGTTTTATATAAATTACAAAAAAAGCTATTGACTTTGTGCTTAGAATCCTCAATTTGATGATAAGAGATTACAACATTTAAAAATAAAAAATTTGTGAGTATTCAAATTCGAACTGTTTAATTAAAGACACAAAATAATTAATTAAGAATAAAAAAGAATCTAAAACTCATTCACAAAGTTAAAATTGAAATAAATGTACAATTAAACAATAAAAGTTTAACTTAAAAATGTTAAAAATATTTTAAAAATAAATGAATTGAAATTCATACACAATGATAAATACAAATAGTCTTCCAAATATAGAAAATAAATTAAAAAATTATTTAAGAATAAGAGAATAGAAATAGAAAATGAAGAGAGAAAAGCAAGAGGAAAGGGAAAAAAATAAACATAAGAGGGTATCAAAAAAAAAAGAGACATTTTTTTTTTCTTCAAATTTCATGCATCCCCTCAAGTCCACTTGGCTCCACCAATGGCCATGCCAGTTTGAGTGAGTATGTGTTAAAAAAGTCAATTTCTCCCCTAAGACACCCAAAAAAAGGGTCCGAACTTCTAAATAACGACTCTCTTTTTTACAATATTGCAGAGAATTTAGGAGGAATTCTTCCGAGCATAAATAGACAAGACAAAGTTACTTAGCAGGTTAGATGGTTACTTCTCAGTTTCCTCTACATGGAATCTTATCAGGCCAAAATGCAATCCTGTGTACTGGTCCAGAATCATATGGCTCAAGTATCACATATTTAAGTAGGGGCAGATTCAAATTTTTTGTCAACGGGAGTAACTATTTTTTAAAACTAAAATACATAGATATATAACTATTTTTTTTCCGAAAAATACATAGAATTTTAAACATTTTTTTTAAAGTTAGTAGGGACTGCAACCCCCGCGGTTCCCCATGTGGATTTTTCCTGTACCCAATCATGTGTTTTTGTGCATGGCATGCGTGGCTTGATAAGTTACCAACTTTTTTTCCACTTGTTTCTTGAGAAATCCCAATTGACCCCGAATGCATTTTTTGTCACTAAGGATTAGAGACCAGATCATTTGTTTCTCGAATGTGAATTTTTCTGAAGAATTTGAAGCAAAAAGGGTGGAACTTACCAAATACAAAGCCAATTTGTGAACTTGGAACCAAATCACTACATGGATCATCCTCAGTTGTGACACCAAGATGTTTTGGAATACACCATTCAGACTGTTCTTTTCGTGTTTCTATTTTTCCACTTACGAAAAGAAAGGAATTTAAGATATCTATGAGTAGGGCACCAAGTGAGGAACAACTATTTATAAAGATTCAACTTGGGATCAAGTACAAATTATACACTGCTCTCGGTTCCTGGTTCTTCTATATATAGCTGGATCCTCCAGAACCACAAGAATTCTTAGTTAGAATAGGATTCTAACTCAGCACTGAAAAGTTTAGGAACTACGCTAACAATAGGGATATTTGTAGAGTATGGAACTTTGAAAATGACATCCTTATCTAGATGCTTGTTGTTATAATAACCGAGTAAAAGGTTATTAATGTGAATCCTGTTACTTTCTACGTATTTTTGTAAATAATACACAATCTTACTTCCCTAAAAATGCACTTTATGTCACATGCGATCTTTTCTCTGGAGGGACTTATCTTAGGCTGTATACGAATACAGTTTCAAATCATGACACAGTCAAATTAGAGTTCACAAAGTCGACTCCTTCAAAAATTTTCTCAGCTACATGGTTAAAAAACAAGTTCCTTAATACATAAAAGAGCCTAAGTGACCAAACAATTAGATGGAATCGTCGGGTAGCAACAGATGTAATAGGATATTTTGAGTTCTAACCACAATTTCAGCCTTTATTGTAACCCAAAGAAAATAAAAAAAGGAAGGGCCTCTTAGAGTTGTAACATTTAATTGGCATGCCAGAACAAGAAAGAACAAAGGGTATGGAACCTGAAACATGCCATTTTTTTTTGTATTCACTTATATTCTAACCCATCCCTCATTTTTCTGAAAAAAAAGAAGAAGAAAGGAAAGAGTAAAGAAAACCAATAAAAGAAATTGTGATTTCCATATAAAAGAATGTCTATTTGTATGTAGTACTACTCTTTATGCTTTCAATTGAGGTACGAGTGAATATATTTGTGGTGCTTCCATCGCTATTCTATTTAGGAAATACGTCCTCATGATATGTGGCATCGTAGCAGGGCTCACGTGACGCGACAGTAGGTCTCTCATGCTCAAAAGATCGTTTTAAAGTGTAACCCCTCTATTTATGTCTCAAACAAGTTATTTTATATGACTAGCTGATAATTGGGAAGCATTGGTGATGATTCTGCATCTTTTGTGTAGGAGTATATCTATGAAAACAGATTCTTAGCTACTATTGTAATTGGTTTATGGGTCAATATGGCTGCTGAATCTTATTCTGCATTAGAACACATTAGCATCGAGCTGAAATTTTATTTAATACACATTTGCTGAAGCTTTTATTGTTTTCAGTGATAGAACTTTTAATCTATCAGAATTCACAGGCTAAATTGGTGAAAACTAAAAGCAATCCATAAACTCCAACAGTATCAGAGAACAAAATTGACAACACAATTGCATTCGTAAGGAGAGTAAACCAAGTGTACTAAAAACTGATCAAGTAAGTACTTTACGAAACAAAACTTTCTGAGTTTGTAATATTTATGAAGAAATACACAAAATTAGATTTTTTATTTAAAAGCAGCTGAACCCTTAATTAGGCTGCCTACGTACTTTGACAACAAGTGATATCAAAGATCAAGCTGCACGTAGTTCTACAATTTACATCGGAAGATCATATACTATAAAAAATCTATTACAATTTAGCACTCTTCATCACTGATTGTACCTTAAGAAGCTTGACAATTTGAAGCATATCAAAAAGTTGTGGACAGATCGATCTTTATCAGCAACTGGGCTCCAACTAATCCCGAAATAATTCTGGCATGAAATTTGAAGTGTCAAGCTCTGCCGAGCTAAAAAGAATCTGCCTCAGGGATATCTCCTAAAAATATGCCACTCATAAAGGACATATTTTCTTCATCATTCTCTTGCAAACGTTCATACTCTACAGTAGAACTCTCTATGTCTCGGAGGATCTCAAGATTTGCTGCAGAAGGGTCAATATGCTCCGCATTGTTTTGAACCGCTTCTTCCATGGAGCTGGTGGCAATTCCATTTGAAATATGATCAGCCTTCATATTGCTATCAAGCTCCGCAGCGCTATCTGCTAATAATATGTCTTGCAAGTTGGACGCATATATGTCCATATCATCATCATCATCATCTTGCAATCTTTCAGAATGATGGAGGCCTTGAGGCATAATAGGATTTGCTGCAGAAGTATCAATATTCTCTGCAGGATCTGCAATAGGATGCTGTAGGTCCTCAGGCACGTAAGAATTCACTGCAGAAGCATCAACATTCACCATATCGTTTTGAATCGATTCTTCCATGGGTATGGTGGCAGTTTCGTTTGCAGCTTCCAATACTCCATTGTTCATGTGTACCTCTGCCTCTGCTTGTGACCCATTATTAGCGTACCAAGGCAATTGAGACAACTGTTCTATAGACATGGTCGAGTCCACTCCGAATGATGCCGTAGCCCAAAGATTTCCTTGTACCATATCTGTATCGACACCAATTGTAACATGATGCTCACCCGGAAAACTCCATCGTGGTGTCTTCTCTTCTTGGGGAATATAAATCTCCTCTCTCGACTTTCTCTTGCCCAAATCTTGAGTATCAGCTTCTGATACAAGTATGATTTCAGAATTTTCTTGTTTCTTGAAGTTTTTCGATTCGTCCTTTGTAATTCTGCAAACAACATAGTCCGTGCTTCCAATGCCTATCAAGCCATCATCCGAAAGAGAATATTCATGCATAATCCAATGCCCTTTTCCATCAAAATCTTTCTTAGTCGACTTAAACGTGAACATCCTTTTAGAGCCTATTTTCGTTTTCGTTTTGCCTTTCACAATATCTTTTGGCGCCGTATGTCCATGCCATTTACCACAGCCCGCTGTTCGAATAACGTTCTTATTACCCTGCCTCCCAAGCTTCGACAATTTAGTAAATACATAGATAGTCTTCTTAACCTTGCTCGAATCATCGTCATCATCAGTAACTAGGATGTTCCAAGGATCATTCTCGGTAAACAAATCCCAAGGATTTGCTTTCTCCCCGTAAAGGTCTCTTTCAACGATCCCCTCCCAAGGCAATGGCTGCCTCAAAAGCCTTCTCCTCAGGAATGATAGAAGCAATTCTTGATCCGAAGGCATGAATAGAAAACCTTCAGGAATATGAACACTACTGCTGTTCATCTTTACTATTCCTATATTATCACCAACAAATCTCACAAATCACTCTCTTGATGTCTATAATACCGCAATAACTCACAATCTTAACTAGGTTTTGGAATGATGAATATTGTGCGGCTAGCTAGATTGGCATACATATATTAGTATAACTGTAACTTGTGATGCAATCTAGTATAATGCATTAGGAAACACTATACTCACACAAGGACTCAAATTCTTACACGGGCGGTTTGTTAATTATAAGCATTTCAGAATCCTATCTCTGATTAACTTCTTCTTGTCTAAATTCATTCATAATTTGATACGCAAAACAGTGAAGAACCAAGAACAGATTCAATTACATGAATGTTTACAAATTATGCATAACCAACCGGAGGGCATTTTCGGGTTTTCGATCTTAAATTCAACTGCCACACCATTACCCTTCAATACACAAATACAAACTCACCCACGCACCTAACAAATTCCCATGGCCTACACAATTCTCTGTCGACTATCTTGGTGATTTGGTTTATGTATCTAAATTTAGACCCTATTCTATGTTTTGTTTTCTTGAATGATTATTTCTATTTATTTCCTTGATTGAATTCACTATTTGATAGAGTTTTATTTTCTTGATTGAATTCACTATCTAATATGTTTTTAACTTCTTTTTTTTTTCTTGATTTTCAATAACTTTTATTGTTCTTTTCCTTCTTTTTTTTGTGAATTTGATTAGTTGTGCGTCTTGGGTTACCATTTGTGCCAAAAATTGCAAATTCTTTTCTCTTTGCAAAACTGCAACCCTTTTATAAGGTCCTTCTTACAGTCCCCCACCTCCTATCAATTTTGAGCTTGTAAAAGCCAACAGCGGGTTTTCTGAACTTCACAATATTAGGCACATAAGACGGTGGTCTTTCATAAGAACAATAGAAGGAGGCTGCCTCCCTTCCAATGCCATCTCTTTAAAACAAAGTTTATGCAAATAAGTCCAACGCAATTTTTTTGGAATCAGCTGTGTCTCCCCAAAGGAATTTGTTGAAAAGTCTTTCAATTTTATGAAAAACTTCCTTGCTGGGAGGGATTATCTACATCAAATAACAAGGCATGGAGGAGTGGATGCTTGGGACGGTTGACAATCCTCGCCCTGTATTCCTAAGTGCAAGCTTCTCAAATGAAAGATATCTGTCAATACATAGATCTACTCAAATAATTCTTTGATGTTTTTGCTTGAAATTCGTCTTCAAGATGGATCGCCCTTACGCAGTCAACGAACTCATACGTGCACGAAAAGGCCTAATGTCTCAAATAGGGGAATGACAACGGCTCCTAATCTTCTTTGTAGTCTTTTTCTGGGAATAAGGTTTTTAGTTCCTAACCAGTGAGCTTGTTGTTAATTTTTTGAAAAAACTCATCAAAAAGAGCAAACTTTTTAGCACCTTTGTAAAGGGGTACTCCAAGATATTTGAATGGAAATTGTTGTTGCTTGTAATCTGAAGCACCAGCTATGATGCCAATTCTAAAGCTAGGAACTTTTTTTGTCCATAATTAAACCACTTTTATCTTTGTTGACTTGCTGTCTAGAGACATGTTCATAGTGATTCAGAAAATTCATCAACTTTTTCATAGCACTCTTGCTGCCATTGGAGAAGTTGATTATGTCATCTGCAAATGAGAGGTGAGTAACAGAGAAAAAAGTGCCAGTCTTATACTTTAAAGCTGGGAAATTAGAGAATAATTTGTTGATGCCCTGGATAGATATTTAGCAACAATAATAAAAAGGCTTGGACATATGGGATCTCTTTACCCTGAATTATTAGTTCTATTTATTTTATTGATTGAATTTACTATTTGATAGAGCTCTATTTTCTTGATTGAATTCACTTTTTGATACGTTTTTAACTTATTTTTTTCTTGATTCTCAATAACTTGTATTGTTCTTTTCCTTTTTTTTTGTGAATTTGATTAGTTGTGCATCTTGGGTTACCATTTGTGCCAAGTTACCTTGGGCAGACTAGAAATTTGGAAGATATGATTTGAGGTGTGAATTATGCTTCTGCCAGCACTGGAATTATTTTCTCAAGCGGTTTTCAATTTTGAATTGGTAACACTATCTTCTATTTTGTTCCGTTTAAACTATCATCATCGTTTAGTCATAGTTGTCACTTTATCAGTACTTAATCGGCTGCAATTTGCTCATGGCTAGATTGATATGTTTCAGAGGAAGAACTAATTTAAGATTTGTCAAGAAAGTAGATTAATAGGACATTTATGAAAATAATTTAAGATTTATTAACTTTGATGTCTTTCTATATAGCACTTAATCCCTAAACATTTCTCTCTGGCTACGACAAAAATGTAGCGAAAATGACAAGACAAGTGAAAGAGCGAGCGACTGACACATGCCACAGCTGGTCAGAATATGGACAAAGTAGGCACCAAAAAGTCCAAATTATCCTTGATATTTAGATTTAAAAGATGTGCAAAATGATTGGTGTTGACATATAAATAGAAGGATAAATATCATTCCATTCCCCTGTAAAACCCATATATATCAACCCGCCCCCCTGTGTTGGCAAAACTATCATAAATTTCAACCCTCCCTCCGTCTTTTTTAAACTAACGCCGTTAAAAAATTTAGTAAAATGACATTTTTACCCTTATATTGTACAATTTTTTTCTCTTTTTTATTCTCTCTCATCCCGTTCTTTTCATCCAAAAAACTTTTTTTTAAAAAATCATCGTCTTCCTTACCTCACCCCTCCCAGCCCCTCATCCCCACCGTCAGCCACTCAACCCACCACCCCACACCCCGTTAGCCACCTTCTACCCCTCCACCCTACCCCCCATCAGCTCTACCCAGCCCACCCCATCCCACTTCAGCACCCCCATCTTACCCTACCCCCCCATGTCTGCACCCCCAACCCCTTCCTAGAAGTCAAGTTTGAACTCGACAAAAATCGGATAGAGTTTCCTCTATATTACGGATATTCCAACACCTGTACAATTATGCTCAAAGCCAACAACAAATACACAAGACAACTTCTTGAAACTCTGTTTATGCATATCATGTTAAACACAACATTTTTCCATAATAAGTCTATACAAACCTAGCAACAGTTACAATTCCAAGTCCAAAAGTAAGCTAAATGTGCTTTAGTTACATTTCCAATGTAGTTCATAAACTTACAACTAGCTCATTTAATTTCTACAAGTCAAAAGCTATGATCCAATATGTGCCCAATGAAACTTTGTTGCAAAACGAGCTATACAACTTGCAAAACATCATAATCCACATTCCTAGATCATAGCAAAAACACATGCCAACCTTTTAAGGAAACAAGCAAATTATCTTCAATCTTCTTCTTGAAGGGCTACTTCAGCTTCACCTTCACCTGAATTTGTTGAATAAATGGGGTGATCAACCACTAGCTCAGTGAGGAGGGTACGGGAAGGCTTTTGAAAACCTTTTCATGATGCACATATGCCAAGTAACATGTATGAAAGCAATAAATATACATTAAGTAGGCATTAGACAATAACAAGAAGCATGAAAGCACTCAATGGAGTAATATAAAACTATATAAACACTCAAGTAAAGGATACGATTTCATTCCAACCTTATCACTCCCACTTCTTTGTTCCTTTGCGATTGCGATGTAGATAATCCCTTATGTCACTAGTGGGTATACTTCAGATGTATCTCAAAATCCTACGATCCAACACCACAAGGCCTTTACCGACCAAGCGAGTAAGGGAATAGGTCGTGGAGGTCATGTAACCACTGGCAAGCCCGCTGCCGCCCAGTGGAGACACAACACAACCGTGTCTCGATAAAAGATTGCAACCTTACGATATCACGCATTCAATCATTAAAACATTCATTCAATGAGCACTTAAAATGAGAGGACAACAAAGTAGGTTGCCCCTCTCACATTAGAATAAGCGATATCACTCCATAATCATTGATAATCAAAGTACAAACACGTATGAAATTATATCCACTTAAGTATTCCTTTAAGACATTCACTTGCATACACATATATTTTACCCATTTTCCAATAGCTAGAAGCTTGCTCGGGAGTACCTTTAAGTTTAGTAACAATTTAAGCATCCAGTTAACTATCAACAAAAAGAAAGTAACATTCTACTTGAAATCCAAAGCTAGAAAATGCTGGAACTATTGGAAAATGCTGAAAAATACTGTTCATCCACGAAATCACCCCAAAAAGGCTAAACTTTAAGCCTTATTTGCATGAATTTACATATATGTTGGTGTTGAGCAATTCGATTGAGCCAAGAATAATCATTCAAGCATTTTATCAAACACATAAACTACATATTATGCAACATACTACACAACTAGATCATTTACATAAAATTCTAACTACCAAGAGTTATAATACACAAATTCTTGCAATAAACATTCTAGAACATGATTCCATAGCTAAGTCTACCATACCATAATATAACCATAACCTACATATTAAACAACATACAAAATTTCTAACTTTCTAAAGCATTTTGCACAAGTTCTTTGCATTGATCATGTTAATATGAAATTTTATTGCTTAAACCATCATTTCCTAGCATTCACATAAACTTACCACTCTTTAAACTACAAGAAAATACACAAATACATGAACCCCTCGCCTTATTCTTGTAGAGAAAGCACAAAAGAGCTAGAAATTGAGTCAGAAAACAAGATTTCCCTCATTTTTCTTCTTTTTCCTTCTCTCTTCTTCCCTCACGGTTTTGCCCTAGTTGTTTGCTTTCTCTTTTTTTTCTCTTATAACGATATCTCACATCTCTCTCTTATCTTCTTTTTATTTCTTTTATTTTGTTAGATTTTATGACTTTGTTTGGCTTAGATAGAAAGTTCTAGTGTTGCCACATGTTAATTGCTAGCTTAAAATAGCTTATGTACCATAATGACCTTATTTTGCTTATTACTTTGTATTCTACTTTCTAATTATCATTAACTCTACTTACTTTTAATGTAGTATAGGCACATAATGATTCAAATATCAAGAACAAGTCGATTAAATGCAATTATGTTATCTTTGTTGACGAAAAGGTAAGGAGGGAATACGTATGTTTAGTTTCACAAATCATAAGGAGGTATTATGCAATTTTTAGACCACATGTGGGTATTGTGTAGTGTCAAAAAAACATAGCGGGGTCTTGTGTAGTTTACCCTTACATTTTTGTGGTTCCATAATTATAAATTGAGTCCTAAAGTTTTTTTTTTGGATTTAAAGGGAGGTTTAGACTAATATTACATGACATACAAATGATATTACATATGTTGAAAATCGATTTAGGGATCTCTTGCATACAAAGTGAGAACCATACCACTAAAGCAAATGCCGGTAATTGAGTCTTGAAGTTGTTAAAAAGATTACACACGCTCCCAATCCCAATTTTGTTTTAACTTAGATAATAGTGTAATTAAATTATCATATTATTTTTTTTCCTAAAAATTGTACAATAACCCATATCTTTCTAAAAATTACACTTTACGCCCTTCTCATTTTTTTTTTATATATATATATTATTTTTTCTTCTTTTTCTTTTTCATTTTCTTTTCCCTCTTCATTTTCTTTTCATTCTCTAATAAGACACACATCAATATGCACACATACCAGCAATGTCTTCGGATTGCTTTTGCACTTTGAACTGTTTTGGTACTTTGAATATGACAACTGGACAAAGCCATCA
Source organism: Ehretia macrophylla (assembly GCA_037974665.1). Lineage (NCBI taxonomy): Eukaryota > Viridiplantae > Streptophyta > Magnoliopsida > Boraginales > Ehretiaceae > Ehretia > Ehretia macrophylla. The sequence continues at coordinate 63,810,395 of CM075773.1, forward strand.
AATTCCTTAGGATGCTATGTGAACTGCTAAAGTATCTTAATAAATCCGATCATGAAATTGTCATGCTTTGTCACAACAACCAGCAATTTGGAGCTAAAATTTGGGTCAACTTGATCAAAAGCCCCTTAAAAGCAAGAGGTCTAAAGATCAAGAAGCTCTAATGATGAAATCTTTTGAAGCTTTTTCAAAAAAAAAAAAGAACCAATTTTTCTTTTGCAAATATCAAACTAGGGAATGATTTTCCAACAAAAATGATGATCAAGAATGGGCCAAAAATGAAAAATTTTAAAAATCTGGGCTTGGGTGGATTGTTTCGAGAGCAAATTTACAAATAGTGTGGTGGAAACAACGAGACAATTTACAAATGGTAATTAATTGGCGAGGAATTAGTGGAGAGAGGTGATTTTTTGCTTCATTTTCCTAGGTTAGCCAATATTGCTCATTTCAAAGAGAGTGTTAAAATGGCATTCCGAATTTATCCGCCGGCCTTTTGAGTTTTTGGTAAAAATGTCGATAAAGAAGAGAAAAGAAGAGGAGGAGTGGATTTAGAGCCGTTGGCTAAATTAAATTCACTTAATGAAGAGAGCTATACGTCCAATTATAAAACATTATCACTTAATTGATATTTTGCTCTTCGAAAATGTCTTAAAAATGGTAATAATGTCACCTTTCCAAGCTATGAACTAAAACATGTTAAACTTGTGATGGTGTCCCGTGTTAGTGAAAACAATTGCCGCTTTGAAATGAAAGTTATTTCTAAGACATCTGCTTTGCTCGTTTTTGTATAATAAAGTTTTTATCATATAGTAAAAAAGTTAATATTTAATACATAAATTCTTACTATATAAAAGAGATGATAAAAACATCACATGGGTGATATAAAAGATTACTCCTAGTTAAACTGTAAAATTTGTTAGAATCAAGGGACGAATATGGAATTGATGATATATTAGGTATTTGATAGGGATACCATTAGAGTAACTTAATTTGCTCATATTATATTTCAATAGAAGCGTAGAATAATTTTGAGAATAATTGACAAGGTATTCGTTTATAATTTTTTATGTTAGTCATTATTTCATTTATGATCTCACACCCCTATACTGTATTTAGTTAGTCCTAGAATTTGATAATAGGTAGTTTTTAACCTCACTGGGTAGCTTTGGGTAATTGATGAGGGTGGAAAATATTGGTCCCCCTGAGCTCAATAATCCGATCTCAAACTACCTGACCTGCAAAACAAAGGAAGGAACTGCAGGAGTGGTGGCCCGTGTTTCATCTCGGGTGTTAGAATGATTAGTATGTCCGAGCTCAATGACTGGTGTGCAGACTATTTATACTAACATTGATTACAGGCAACAATTAATGTCTAATCCTGCCCGACCTGTTCATGCCTGCCCGAGTTCAATATCCAGCGGATAAAATTATTGTCTAACGGAGAAAACTATTGTCCAAGAGTTAAAGTTGGGTATTGCCTTTATGTCATATTAGAAGTGACTGCCATGATGAGGAAACAGAGCGGGTCGGGCATGGGACAGGTTGCTCCACCACGGGTAGGGAAAGCCTGCCTTGCTAGGGTTTACACCCCTATCAGTAATGAAATCTTTATTTGGAATAGGTTTTTTTTAGCCTTTATCCTATTTTTGTCTTAAATAATAATAAATATAAAATGATATAGAAAGTGTATACTGAAATCCGAGATGGTATAATTAGCTAACAATGTAATTGAGTTTTTGCGTTAACTATACATTATAAATATTTTAACCATTACCAACAAAAGAAAGCGTTTACGTCTTAGCACAAAAAAAAAAAAAATTCTATTAATTTCTTACATATGATAATTCTATAGGGCAATGCCATTTGTAGGGCACTTTCGTCAAGTGCACGATAGATATCATTATAAGAAAATTATGTGACATGAGGAGGAGGAGAGAGATGAAGTCCAAAGTGTCCCCTTCATTGGCTCAATTGGGCTAATTAACCTTGGGCTTCAATAGACCCCTTAATAGTTCATGCATGATTTTTCTTTTTTCTAATTAGTTCATGCGTTATTTGTTTTCACTAAAATATAACGAGGGTGTAATTATGGTCAAATATTAGGACATACAATGCATTGGATCTTAAATGATGGATCTAGTCTATCTTTTGGAGGTCTATTTTAAATTTCCTCCTTTATTTTTGAAGAAAGATAAAAGAGATGAATCAACTATCGGATTGTTGTTTCCTTTCTCAAGTGTCTTCTATTTAAAGCATTACGATAGATAAATCATCTCTAGGACAAAGTGTTTGTATTTTCCACTCAATTAGCTTTGGATCATCAGTATTATAGCAAATAAAGAAAAGCCACTGCCTACTGCGTATTCGATTTCAAACATATATAGTTATAGGCCGCGGTCTAGAATCAACATGTCAAAATAAAAGGAATAAAAAATTAGCTATTATTATAAGCCATGGTTAAGAAAACTGCCTCCTATAATGTCCAAGAAAACATAATAAACAAAAGCACTTTTTATGCGCTATGTTTATTTATTTAAGGGAGGTGTAAACTATTTACATCATTTAAGATGTTATACACAAAACACGATCTCGAAAGCTCTCGTATCTAAAATGAGAATCATATTACTAGACCAAATGACTTATGGCATGTTCAATTTTTGTAATTTCAACTCTTTCTCTCTCTTTTTGGTTATAACATTCTAATAATACTATGCATCAAAAGTGATAGAAACAATCCAGAATGAAGTGCAACTGTATAAAGTTAACATTAGCCAAAAGGCAAATCCAACAAACTGTCAAAAGCAACTTAGAAGTAAGTGTAAATGCTAATATTACAATGCTTGCTTCTTTTATGAATAAAAGCAAATTAGATAGATATCAAAAAGAAGATTTTGGAACATCGAGATGGTTGGAATCTGAATGCGACAGTTGATGAGTTTATCACCAGAGGTGTATGGAATCGGTCAGTTAACTCTGCTTGATGTTCCGATTGAAAACAAATTAATAGGGCCATGCTCAATGGAAAAGTCAGACACCAAGAGTTAAAAGGAAATATGTGGCAGAATCAGTAACAGAGATGAGGGATACCGATTTCCACAAATTTGTTTTTATATAAATTACGAAAAAAGCTATTGACTTTGTGCTTAGAATCCTCAATTTGATGATAAGAGATTACAACATTTAAAAATAAAAAATTTGTGAGTATTCAAATTCGAACTGTTTAATTAAGAACACAAAATAATTAATTAAGAATAAAAAAGAATCTAAAACTCAATCACACAGTTAAAATTGAAATAAATGTACAATTAAACTAGAAAAGTTTAACTTAAAAATGTTAAAAATATTCTAAAAAGAAATGAATTGAAATTCATACACAATGATAAATACAAATAGTCTTCCAAATATAGAAAATAAATTAAAAACTTATTTAAGAATAAGAGAATAGAAATCGAAAATGAAGAGAGAAAAACAAGAGGAAATGGAAAAAAAGAAACATAAGAGGGAATTAAAAAAAAAGAGACATTTTTTTTTCTTCAAATTTCATCCATCCCCTCACCTCCACTTGGCTCCACCAATGGCCATGCCAGTTTGAGTGAGTATGTGTTAAAAAAGTCAATTTCTCCCCTAAGACACCCAACAAAAGTGCCCGAACTTCTAAATAACGACTCTCTTTTTTACAATATTGAAGAGAATTTAGGAGGAATTCTTCCGAGCATAAATAGACAAGACAAAGTTACTTAGCAACTTAGATGGTTACTTCTCAGTTTCCTCTACATGGAATCTTATCAGGCCAAGATACAATCCTGTGTACTGGTCCAAAATCATATGGCTCAAGTATCACATATTCAACTAGGGGCAAATTCATAATTTTTGTTAGCGGGAGTAATTAATTTTTTTAAAACTAAAATACATAGATATATATCTATTTTTTTTTTGAAAAATACATAGAATTTTTAACATTTTTTTAAATCAGTAGAGACTACAACCCCCACGGTTCCCCATGTGGATTTTCCCTGTACCCAATCATGTGTTTTTGTGCACGACATGCGTGGCTTGATAAGTTACCACCAACTTTTTTTTCCACTTGTTTCTTGAGGAATCCCAATTGACCCCGAATGCATTTTCTGTCACTAAGGATTAGAGACCAGATCATTTGTTTCTCGAATGTGAATTTTTCTGAAGAATTTGAAGGAAAGGGGCGGAACTTACCAAATACAAAGCCAATTTGTGAAATTGGGACCAAATCACTACATGATCATCCTCAATTGTGACAACAAGGCGTATCAGAATACAACACTTAGACTGTTCTTTTCGTGCTTCTATTTTTCCACTTACGAAAAGAAAGGAATTTAAGATATCTATCAAGTAGGGCACCAAGTGAGGAACAACTATTTATAAAGATTCAACTTGGGATCAAGTACAAATTATACACTGCTCTTCGTTCCTGGTTCTCCTATAGCCGGATCCTTTGGAACCACAAGAATTCTTCGTTTAGAGGATTCTAACTCAGCAATGAAAAGTTTAGGAACAACACTAAGAATAGGGATATTTGTAGAGCATGGATCTTTAAGGATGTCACTAGATGCTCATTGTTATAGTAACTGAGTAAAAGGTTATCAATGTGGATTCCGTTACTTTTTATATATTTTTGCAAATAATATACAATCTTACTTCCATAAAAATGCACTTTATGTTACATGCGATCTTTTCCCTGGAAGGACTTATCATAGGCTATATACGAATACAGTTTCAAAACATGACACAAAGTCAAATTAGAGTTCACAAAGTCGACTCCTTCAAACTTTTTCTCAGCTACAAGGTTAAAAAACAAGTTCTTTAATACATAAAAGAGCCTAAGTGACCAAAAAATTAGATTGGAATCGTCGGGTAGCAACTGATGTAATAGGATATTTTGAGTTCTAACCACGGTTTCAGCCTCTATTGTTTCCCAAAGAAAATAAAAAAAGGGCCTCTTAAAGTTGTAACATTTAATTGGCATGCCAGAACAAGAAAGAACAAAGGGTATGGAAACTCAAACATGCCATTTTTTTTGTATCCACTTATATTCTACCCCATCCCTCATTTTTCTGAAAAAAGAAGAAGAAAGGAAAGAGTAAAGAAAACCAACAAAAGAAATTGTGATTTCCATATAAAAGAATGTCTATTTGTATGCAGTACTACTCTTTTTGCTTTCAATTGAGGTACGAGTGAATATATTTGTGGTGCTTCCATCGCTATTCTATTTAGGAAATACGTCCTCATGATATGTGGCATCGTAGCAGGGCTCACGTGACGCGACAGTAGGTCTCACATGCTCAAAAGATCGTTTTAAAGTGTAACCCCTCTATTTATGTCTCAGACAAGTTATTTTATATGACTAGCTGATAATTGGGAAGCTTTGGTGATGATTCTGCATCTTTTGTGTAGGAGTATATCTGTGAAAAAACAGATTCTTAGCTACTATTGTAATTGGTTTATGAGTCAATATGGCAGCTGAATCTTATTCTGCATTAGAACACATTAGCATCGAGCTGAAATTTTATTTAATACACATCTGCAGAAGCTTTTATTGTTTTCATTGATAGAACTTTTAATCTATCAGAATACACAGGCTAAATTGGTGAAAACTAAAAGCAATCCATAAACTCCAACAGTATCAGAGAACAAAATTGACAACACAATTGCATTTGTAAGGAGAGTAAACCAAATGTACTAAAAACTGATCATGTAAGTACTTTATGAAACAAAACTTTCTGAGTTTATAATATTTATGAAGAAATACACAAAATTAGATTTTGTATTTAAAAGCAGTTGAACCCTTAATTAGGCTGCCTACGTACTTTGACAACAAGTGATATCAAAGATCAAGCTGCACGTAGTTCTACAATTTACATCGGAAGATCATATACTATAAAAAATCTATTACAATTTAGCACTATTCGTTTCTTCATCACTGATTGTTCCTTAAGAAGCTTGACAATTTGAAGCACATCAACAAGTTGTGGAGAGATCTTAATCAGCAACTGGGCTCCAATGAATCCCGAAACGATTCTGGCATGAAATTTGACGTGTGAAGCTCTGCCGAGCCAAAAAGAATCTGCCTCAGGGATATCTCCAAAAAATATGCCGTTCATAAAGGACATATTTTCTTCATCATTCTCTTGCAAACTTTCATATTCTACAGTAGAACTCTCTGTCTCGGAGGATCTCAAGATTTGCTGCAAAAGCATCAATATGCTCCTCATTGTTTTGAACTGCTTCTTCCATGGAGCTGGTGGCAATTCCATTTGAAATATGATCAGCCTTCGTATTGCTATCAAGCTCCGTAGCGCTATCTGCTAATAATATGTCTTGCAAGTTGGATGCATATATGTCCATATCATCATCATCTTGCAATCTTTCAGAATGCTGGAGGCCTTGAGGCATAATAGGATTTGCTGCAGAAGTATCAATATTCTCTGCAGGATCTACAATAGGATGTTGTAGGTCCTCAGGCATGTAAGAATTCACTGCAGAGGCATCAACATTCACCATATCGTTTTGAATCGATTCTTCTATGGATCTGGTGGCAGTTTCGTTTGCAGCTTCCATTACTCCATTGTTCATGTGTACCTCTGCCTCTGCTCGTGACCCATTATTAGTGTACCAAGGCAATTGAGGCAACTGTTCTATAGACATGGTCGAGTTCACTCCGAATGATGCCGTAGCCCAAAGATTTCCTTGTACCATATCTGTATCGACACCAATTGTAACATGATGCTCACCCGGAAAACTCCATCGTGGTGTCTTCTCTTCTTGGGGAATATAAATCTCCTCTCTCGACTTTCTGTAACACCCCGATCCCTCTCGAGAACGGGAGTTCTATCAATCAATCTAATCACAACCCAATTCCAAACCCGGGCATAAAATTTAGGGAAAGACGGACGGAGTCTCCCCTGTGTCTAAGCAACATGCAAACCTGCGACATCATATAAGTGGACCAATACCGTGTCCAACCATACAAACACCTCAAGACCATCCGAGCCTTGGTTCTCAACAATTAAACACAACAAATATATATACATTTCCAAGTACCCAGACTATTCCAACTCTTACCTTTAAACACTACAAACATGCATTGAAGTTAAACTATAGTAACTGAATACATAAACTAGCTTTTCACACCACTTCAATACCCTAGTAAAACTTAAATTATATTCCCTTTTAACATTAAATACATACAACACATGAAACATATACATCTCATGAAAGTAAAATCTTTACATCTTTGACAACTCAAGCCACGTAGCACGCAAGGCAACTCTTCAAGCACGATCTATCACATAACCACGAACTTTCCAGCTAACATGATATTTCCTGAAATGTGGTGGTGAGGAGTGAGTATACTCAACACGTATACTCAGTGAGGGCGAAACAGATATCGAGGTGGAGAGAAAGAAGATCGTGCAATGCAAATAGATACAATTAAGCAATATAATCAATAAGAAAGCATTCAATATAAATGACAATACAATAAACAATCAGAGAAAGCATTCAATATAAACGACAATACAATAAACAATTAAAGAAAGCATTATCTCAACCATTCAAAGATATACCACACTTTGAAGGTCACGGTTCACTCATACGAGCAATGTACCATTTCACGAGCAATACATCAATCTCGAGCTTGATGTTGACAACGATGACAATAAGCGCGCAACCACCTTATAACTTCCACTGGGTGTACTCCGGATGTACCCCGACACATCTACGACCCAAATCTCCCAGGGCGGCACCCCTAACGAGAGTAGGAATAGGACATGGACCTAGAGCAACCAACCCTGGCAGCCCGAGACTACCCAAAGAGGCCCATCACTCACGTGCCTAACACTTATGCAATGCAATACGAGATACAAACAATAAACGAGCAATAGCACGAAAGTGCAGATTAGTGGCGATAAACAAGCTATCAAACATTTACAATCAATAATAGCAATCAATTAACTTTTCAAGCATGATTATCATTAATATCAACAAGAACATCAATTAATCACGTAATAGCAATTCAAACACAAAAACGGCAAATATCACTATTCAATCTCTAACTTCCAAAGGCAATTATGAGCAAATGAGCTACGGGATTACGAAACCAATTTCACTACCTTCACTTAGGCACTACAAGGCACATTTCTGTGCCACGAAACCTCACTTTCCCAACCGAAGCCCGAAAGTCCACCTACTGCATTTGAACTACAGCTATGCTAACCGGTCGCTCAATCAACGCCACAACAACGCCAAAAGTGCTTCCATGCCCTCAATAGCAAAACTCCCAACTCAATTCGGGCACAGTCAACACTTAGTCAAACGGCCCCTTTATGTTTTTTTGTCTAATTTCCAATTTTAACAAAGGTCAGTCCGTTTTTATTACACATTTTATCTTTCTCTCACTAATGGCACCTATCCAAATCAAGCAATCGCAATTTGGATCAAAATCCGAAATTCTAGGGTTTTACTATTCAAAATCACTATTCATTATTCTTCCCCAATTTCAAATACGCAATTTCAGCCGTAAAAATCTCTAAATAACTATCAAACAATGCTCTACGATCATTATAGAACCTAATTCAAGCAACAAAAGACATTTAAACACAATATATAACAAATCTAAGAAATTGAAACAAAATTCAAATTTAATTTAAAATGCACAAAAGCATGAAAAACCCTCACGGAGATTGAAGACCAAGACCCGCAAGGACTCGAGCCACGATCCTCGTCCGATTCCACGCAAGATTTTGGCATAAAAATGCAAAATCAATTTTTTCTTTCTTTTCCTTGGGAGCTTCGGCCATGGGAAGGGACAAATAGGGCATTTGTGGTTTTGTTTTTGAGTTAATTTTGCCTTGTTTTTTATTTTATAAGGTGACAAGGGCGAAATGGTAAAAAGACAAGGTCAAATTCAAGTTAAAAATGGTCAAATTAGCTTATTTTGATGCCATTTAATCCAATTTAAGTTAGAGCAATGCAATTTGAATGAAAACCGACTAAAACTAGTTAATTTAAACTAGAAACGCTATTCACGAAATCCGAGAAATATTATTCTAACTTTCATTTTCGAAATGTTATGATCGAACGGTCAATAAACGATCGCTAATCAAATGATGAGCAATAATATAAAACTATAATTTTTTTTGAAAAGTAGAATAGTAAAATAATTTAAAATTCACTCCACCTCGAAGTTATTTTTCTTATTTAATTAAAAATCGAGTAATTTTAATGCAAGACAATTAAAATCGATTATTAAAATAATCAAAACAATAAAAATAATCAATATTCATTTAAAAACAATTAATTTAACTATTTCTAGAATATTTTAAAAAAATATAAAATTAATGTTAAGATACGAATAAACAAGTTAATATAAACACATACTCAAATGAAATTAAATACTAACATTTAAGATGACACTTATTTAAATACAAAAAAATAAATCCAATTACTATAATTAATAAAAATAGGTAATAATCTTTTAAATTATTCAATATAAAAATTATTTGAATATTTTTAAAAGAAATATCAAAATAGTGAAGAATGGATGATTTAACTAATTAAACACTTAATTAAATGCAGTCAAATGCTATAAAATGCATGTCGAGTTCGGGTTATCACACTTTCTCTTGCCCAAATCTTGAGTTTCAGCTTCTGATACAAGTATGATTTCAGAATTTTCTTGTTTCTTGAAGTTTTTCGATTCGTCCTTTGTAATTCTGCAAACAACATAGTCCGTGCTTCCAATGCCTATCAAGCCATCATCCGAAAGAGAATATTCATGCATAATCCAATGCCCTTTTCCATCAAAATCTTTCTTAGTCGACTTAAACGTGAACATCATTTTAGAGCCTATTTTGGTTTTCGTTTTCCCTTTCACAATATCTTTTGGCGTCGTATGTCCATGCCATTTGCCACAGCCCGCTGTTCGAATAACGTTCTTATTACCCTGTCTCCCAAGCTTCGACAATTTAGTAAATACATAGATAGTCTTCTTAACCTTGCTCGAATCATCGTCATCATCAGTAACTAGGATGTTCCAAGGATCATTCTCGGTAAACAAATCCCAAGGATTTGCTTTCTCCCCGTAAAGGTCTCTTTCAACGATCCCCTCCCAAGGCAATGGCTGCCTCAAAAGCCTTCTCCTCAGGAATGATAGAAGCAATTCTTGATCCGAAGGCATGAATAGAAAACCTTCAGGAATATGAATACTACTGCTGCTCATCTTTACTATTCCTATATTATCACCAACAAATCTCACAAATCACTCTCTTGATGTCTATAATACCGCAATAACTCACAATCTTAACTAGGTTTTGTAATGATGAATATTGTGCGGCTAGCTAGATTGGCATACATATATATACTAGTATAACTGTAACTTGTGATGCAATCTAGTATAATGCATTAGGAAACACTATACTCACAAAAGGACTCAAATTCTTACATGGGCGGTTTGTTAATTATAAGCATTCCAGAGTCCTATCTCTGATTAACGGTGAAGGAACAAGAACAGATTCAATTACATGAATGTTTACAAATTATGCATAACGAACCGGAGGGCATTTTCGGGTTTTCGATCTTAAATTCAACTGCCACACCATTACCCGCCAATACACAAATACAAACTCACCCACGCACCTAACAAATTTCCATGGCCTACACAATTCTCTGTTGACTGTCTTGGTGCTTTGGTTTATGTATCTAAATTTAGACCCTATTCTATGTTTTGTTTTCTTCAATTATAAGTTCTATTTATTTTCTTGATTGAATTCACTATTTGATAGAGTTTTTGTTTTTCATGATTGAATTCACTATCTAATACGTTTTTAACTTTTTTTTTCTTGATTTTCAATAACTTTTATTGTTCTTTTCCTTTTTTTTTGTGAGTTTGATTAGTTGTGCGTCTTGGGTTACCACCATTTGTGCCAAAAATTGCAAATTCTTTTCTCTTTGCAAAACTGCAACCCTTTTATAAGGTCCTTCTTACAGTCACGAAGAATTCCCCCACCTCCTGTCAATGTTGAGCTTGTAAAAGCCAACAGCTGGTTTTCTGAACTTCACAATATTAGGCACATAAGAAGGTGGTCTTTCATAAGAACAATAGAAGGAGGCTGCCAGATTTAACTCTCCCTTCCAATGCCATCTCTTTAAAACAAAGTTTATCCCAATAAGTCCAATGCAATTTTTTTGGAATCAGCTGTGTCTCCCCAAAGGAATTTGTTGAAAAGTCTTCCAATTTTATGAAAAACTTCCTTGGTAGGAGGGATTATCTGCATCAAATAACAAGGCATGGAGGAGTGGATGCTTGGGACTGTTGACAATCCTCGCCCTGTATTCCCAAGTGCAAGCTTCTCAATTGAAAGAGATTTGACAATACACGGATCTACTCAGATAATTCTTTGATGTTTTCGCTTGGAATTCGTCATCAAGATGGATGGCCCTTGCGCGGTCAACGAACTCATACTTGCACGAAAAGGCCTAATGTCTCAAATAGGGGAATGGCAACAACTCCCAATCTTCTTTGTAGTCTTTGTTTGGGATTAAGGTTTTTAGTTCCCAACCTATGAGCTTCTTGTTAATTTTCTGAAAAAACTCATCAAAAAGAGCAGACTTTTTAGCACCATTGTAAAGGGGTACTCCAAGATATTTGAATGGAAATTGTTGTTGCTTGTAACCTGAAGCACCAGCTATGATGCCAATTCTAGAGCTAGGAACTTTTTTGTCCACAATTAAACCACTTTTATCTTTGTTGACTTGCTGTCCAGAAACATGTTCATAGTGATTCAAAAAATTCATCAACTTTTTTATAGCACTTTTGCTGCCATTGGAGAAGATGATTATGTCATCTGCAAATGAGAGGTGAGTAACAAAGAAAAAAGAGCCAGTCTTATACTTTAAAGCTGGGAAATTAGAGAATAATTTGTTGACGCCCTGGATAGATATTTAGCAACAATAATAAAAAGGCTTGGAGATATGGGGTCTCCTTACGCTGAATTATTAGTTCTATTTATTTTATTGATTGAATTCACTATTTGATAGAGCTCTATTTTCTTGATTGAATTCACTTTTTGATACGTTTTTAACTTATTATTTTCTTGATTCTCAATAACTTGTATTGTTCTTTTCCTTTTTTTTTTTTTGAATTTTACTAGTTGTGTATCTTGGGTTACCATTTGTGCCAAGTTATCTTGGGCAGACTGGAAATTTGGAAGATATGATTTGAGGTGTGAATTATGCTTCTGCCAGTGCTGGAATTATTTTCTCAAGCGGTTTTGAATTTTGAATTGCTAACACTGTCTTCTAATTTGTTCCGTTTAAACTAACATCATCGTTTAGTCATAGTTGTCACTTTATTAGTACTTAATCGGCTGCAATTTGCTCATGGCTAGATTGATTTGTTTCAGGTGAAGAACTAATTTAAGATTTGTCAAGAATGTAGATTAATAGGACATTTATGAAAATAATTTAAGATTTATTAACTTTGATGTCTTTATATATAGCACTTAATCCCTAAACTTTTCTCTCTGGCTACGACAAAAATGTAGCGAAAATGACAAGACAAGTGAAAGAGCCAGTGACTGACACAAGCCAAAGCTGGTCAGAATATGGACAAAGTAGACACCAAAAAGTCCAAATTATCCTTGATATTTAGATTTAAAAGATGTGCAAAATGACGGGTGTGGACATATAAATAAAAGGATAAATATCATTCAACTCCCCTGTAAAACTCATATATATCAACCCGCTCCTCTGTGTTAGCAAAACTATCAAAAATTCCCCTATGATTTTTAAAAAATGACATACCTTCCCCCTCAATCTCTTTTAAACTAACACTGTTAAAAAATTTAGTAAAATGACATTTTTATCCTTATAGTATACATTTTTTTTCTCTTCTTTATTCTCTCTCCTCCTATTCTTTTCATCCAAAAAAAAAATCATCATTTTCCTCACCTCACCCCCCCTCCCCCACCCCCACCCCTACCATCAGCCACTCAGTTCCCCCACCCCCCACCTCACACCCCGTTAGCTACCCTCTACCCCCCCACCCTACCCCCTATCAACTCCACCCAGCCTACCCCATCCCACATCAGCACCCCATCCCCTCATTCTACCCCCACCTCCCCATGTCAGCACCCCCAACCCCTTCCTAGAAGTCAAGTTCGAACTCGACAAAAATCGGACAAAGTCTTCTCTGTATTACGGACATTCCAACACCTGTACAATTATGCTCAAAGCCAACAACAAATACACAAGACAACATCTTGAAACTCTGTTTATGCATATCATGTTAAACACAACATTTTTCCATACTAAGTCTATGCAAACCTAGCAACATTTACAATTCCAAGTCCAAAAGTAAGCTAAACGTGCTTTAGTTATATTTCCAAAGTAGTTCATAAACTTACAACTAGCTTATTTAATTTCTACAAGTCAAAAGCTATGATCCAACATGTGCACAATGAAACTTTGTTGCAAAACGAGCTATACAACTTGCAAAACATCATAATCCACATTCCTAGATCGTAGCCAAAACACATGCCAACCTTTTAAGCAAACAAGCAAATTATCTTCAATCTTCTTCTTGAGGGGCTACTTCGGCTTCACCTGAAATTGTTGAATAAATGGGGTGATCAACCACTAGCTCAGTGAGGGGGGTATGGGGAGGCTTTTGAAAACCTTTTTATAATGCACATATGCCAAGTAACATGTATCAAAGCAATAGATAAGCATTAAAAAAGCATTAGACAATCATAAGAAACTTGAAGGCATTCACTCAAGTAATATGAACTATAGAAACACTCAAGTAAAGGATGCGATTTCATTCCACTCTTATCACTCCCACTTCCTTTGCTCCTTTGCAATTGCAATGTTGATAGTCTCCTTATATTACCAGTGGGTGTACTCTGGATGTACCCCAAAATCCTACGACCAAACACTTCAATGCCTTCACCGACCAAGTGAGTATGGGAATAGGTCGCGGAGGTCATGTAACCATTGGCAAGCCTGCTGCCGCCAAGTGGAGACACAACACAATTGTGCCTCAATAAAAGGTTGCAACCTTACGATATCACGCAATCAATCATTAAAACATTCATTCAATGAGCACTTAAAACGAGGGGACAACAAAGTAGGTTGCCCCTCTAGCATTAGAATAAGCAATATCACTCCATAAGCATTAATAACCAAATCACAAACACATATGAAAGTATATCCACTTAAGCATTCCTTTAAGACATTCACTTGCATACACATACATTTTACCCATTTTCCAATAGCTAGAAGCTTGCTCGTGAGTACCGTTAAGTTCACTTAGTAACAATTTAATCATCCAATTAACTAGCAACACAAAGAAAGTAGTATTGCACTTGAAATCCAAAGTTGAAAAATGCTGAAAAATACTGTTCGACTGTGAAATCACCCCAAAAAGGCTAAAATTTTGACCTTTTAAGCCTTATTTGCATGAATTTACATATATGTAGGTGTTGAGCAATTAGATTGAGCCAAGAATAATCATTCAAGCATTTTATTAAACATATAAACTACATATTAAGCAACATACTACACAACTAAATCATTCACATAAAATTCTAACTACCAAGAGTTATAATACACAAATTATTGCAATAAACATTCTAGAACATGATTCCATAGCTAAGTGCTGTGCGGGGCAAAATGCTACACTTAGAAGGCTGGTGGGAGCCACCTTTTGAACCTGTAGAAGTCACCTCTAAAACCTTCACCGTCTGGTCTGTCCTGGTGTGACGCCCAAGAATTTCATCATAAATACCTTATAACAGTTGCATACCTACTTGAGCATTCTTACGTGCATTACCTTTCTTGCTTAACTGCTTTAATTTAAGATTACTATTCATAAGATTTTCGACCATTTTAAAAGTTCGATTTAATATTTTTTCTAAGTCATATGACATATAAAAGGAATCGAGACCTTGCTATTTTGGACTTTCGAGCTTGGGAGCATGTGTTTGGAAAATAGTTTTCGCACCATTTGAATAGTGTTACGTACGTAACAACCTTAGTTTTGACTTAGTTAGTATTTGATTAGTAATTAAGCTCAATTGACCAAGTTTTATGTAGTATTTGACCACAACTTATTGTACCTATATATTTATATATTAAGTTATCATCATTTAACAAAAAAAAACTCATAAAACAAAGCAAAGAATTCCCTTTGTGTCCCCCCCCCCCTTGGCCGACCACTTCAAGGAGAAAAAAGAGAAAAATTTCTTCAACAATCTTGCTAGCTTGACTCTTGGCTTGGATCTTGGAGTTGTTTGAGCATCCTAGGATTCCCCAACAAGCTTCTACACATCATAAATTGTGAGGGAGTTGTATTTTATAACTTTCAAAGTTTATGCTCATATGTTGAAATTCTTGATTTGTTGATTATAGCTATAATACTTGTTATGAATGCTTTATATGTGTTTATTAGAGCCTATAGAGTAAAATGTTATAGTTTGATAGCATAATCCATGGTTGAAAGCATGAATGTTATGAAAGAGATGATAAATAGTGCTTGTATTTAGGGTTTTGAATAAATGTGCTAATTGGAATGAATTGAGGTTTCAATTAGATGCTCTAGACCCTAATGAAGCTAGTTGGGAGGCCACGTGAAGTTGAATCACCCCAAACCGAGCAAAATTGCAAAATTAGTCGACTTTAAAAAGAGGACTTTTCTCGTTGTGCAATCCGGGCACGTTTGGGCTTTGGATTAGGTATCCTTGGGGTATGGAAGCACTTTTGGTACTTTCGTTATGCGAAATCAGGGTTCGGATAGTATAGTTGTAGTTAAAACCCGCTCGGGGCCTTCTCGAGCTTTAGCTTCTAAAATGGGTTTTTATGATCTTAATAGGTGTCTTTTGGCTTAATTAGGGTTGTAGTATGAGTAGGATATGGTTTGGGTGTAACACCCCGATCCCTCTCGAGACCGAAAGTTCTATCAATCAATCTAATCACAACCCAATTCCAAACCCGGGCATAAAATTTAGGGAAAAACGGACGGAGTCTCCCCTGTTTCTAGGAAAAATGGAAACCTGCGACAGCATATAAGTGGACCAGTACCGTGTCCAACCATTCAAAATTCCTCAATGCCATCCGAGCCTCAGTTCTCAACAATTAAACACAACAAGTATATATACATTTCCAAGTACCCAAACTATTCTAACTCTTTCCTTTAGACAATACAAACATGCATTGAAATCAGAACTTTCTAACCTATACATAAAACTTAAATGACTTTTCTTTACACATTAATTATATACATCTCATGAAAGTAAAATCTTTACATCTTTGACAACTCAAGACACATAGCACGCAAGGCAACTCTTCAAGCACGATCTATCACATAACCACAAACTTTCCAGCTAACATGGTATTTCCTGAAATGTGGTGGTGAGGAGTGAGTATACACAACATGTAGATAAAATTAACATCACATAATAATGACAAGAAGGATGCCGAAGAAATACCCCACATACGAATCTCGAATAGAAGTTCAACAAGTACCAAATAAGGAAGTCAAATGATAGCCAGAGTAGATGCATCACATATAAGACCAAACTCCAAGACCTCATCACCATTTGCCGAATGCAAACTTTATACAACTTACCACCAAGAAAGCCCAAAGTATTCCACAGCATACCGTAAGCAATATGAGATAATAGGTCTGAACAAGATTCCAAGTGTAAAACTTCCAATAAGTGCCATCAAGGAAAATACTAGTAGAATGCCCACTAAGAATTCCACAGAATACCGTAAGTAGTACCATACAATAAGTATGATAGGAATTCCAAATACCAAACCTACTGAGGAACACTAAAGAAAATACCCGAAACAATGCTCCAGTAAGAAAGTAGCAAGGATTGCCCAATAAGTAAGTACTAGATAAATGGCCACTAAGAATTCTATAGAATGCCATTGAAGAATTTCCAATAAGGGATGCCAGTAACACACCAATAAAGACCGAGACACATATAACATAGATAATACCATGCAGTAAGTCCGATTGAAAACCCAATAGCCAAGTCTACCAAGAAGTGCCAACAGAAGTCTCCAAAGAATACCCAATAAGAAAACCAAAGAATGCTCTAGAGAACAACCAAATAGAACCCCAAAAGAAAGCTACTCTTTCACAACTATTAAGCACAGAGGAGAACCTTAGAGATTCGCCAATAACCGAGCTCCAAAAGCAAACACCAACTCCCAAATAAAGGCTAGTCAAATACTGCTCATTCCCGTCAATCCACATAACTTGGAGGGCCTGCTACTAACCACTTCTCTTCAGGGGAGGAAGAAGTCTTTCTTACCATTTCAATAGGACATGTATGAATGCCAAGATATCACATTTATACATACATGCCTTAAACTATTATGCAAGCAAGTTTATAATAGAGTTTATAAAACAGTTTATTCAACAAAGTCACTCAAGCACGACAATCAAGTCAAGCACAACATAATCAATTCAAATCACGGCATAACCAATTCAAGACATTCCAATACACACATTACAAGCAATACTCCAAGTAAATAACAATTCACGAGGTCGATTCGATTCACGATGCCAATTCGATACACAAGTAGTCACTTCACTTCACGTAACACACCTTTAACACATATCACAGAACTATATCACATAGGTGCACACATTCAGGTCAAGACACACGATCTCACATACAGGCACACACTTTCAAAACACACTTAACAAGCATACAACCAAGTGTTACTACCCGACAGACCGAGGACCCTGTCCCGGCTTATGAGCTAAACAAGCTCTGATACCACTTGTAACACCCGGATCCCTCTCGAGACCGGAAGTTCTATCAATCAATCTAATCGCAACCCAATTCCAAACCCGGGCATAAAATTTAGGGAAAAACGGACGGAGTCTCCCCTATTTCTAGGCAAAATGGAAACCTGCGACAGCATATAAGTGGACCAGTACCGTGTCCAACCATTCAAAATTCCTCAAGGCCATCCGAGCCTCGGTTCTCAACAATTAAACACAACAAGTATATATACATTTCCAAGTACCCAGACTATTCTAACTCTTTCCTTTAGACAATACAAACATGCATTGAAATCAGAACTTTCTAACCTATACATAAAACTTAAATGACTTTTCTTTACACATTGATTATATACATCTCATGAAAGTAAAATCTTTACATCTTTGACAACTCAAGCCACATAGCACGCAAGACAACTCTTCAAGCACGATCTATCACATAACCACAAACTTTCCAGCTAACATGGTATTTCCTGAAATGTGGTGGTGAGGAGTGAGTATACACAACACGTATACTCAGTGAGGGCGGAACAGATATCGAGGTAGAGAGAAAGAAAGTCGTGCAATGCAAATAAGACAATTAAGCAATATAACCGACAAGTAAAGCAATCAATATAGATAACAATACAATAAACAATTAATAAAAGCATTAACACAACCACTCAAAGCTATACCACACTTTGAAGGCTATGGTTCACTCATACGAGCAATGTACCATTTCACGAGCAATACATCAATCTCGAGCTTGATGTTGACAACGATGACAATAAGCGCGCAACCACCTTATAACTTCCACTGGGTGTACTCCGGATGTACCCCGACACATCTACGACCCAAATCTCCCAGGGCGGCACCCTTAGCGAGAATGGGAATAGGACACGGAGCTAGAGCAAACCAACCCTGGTAGCCCGAGACTGCCTAGAGAGGCCCATCTCTCACGCGCCTGACACTATGCAATGCAATACGAGGTACAAGCAATAAATGAGCGATAGCACGAAAGTGCAGATTAGTGGCGATATACGAGATATCAAGCATTTACAATCAATATTAGCATTCAATTAACTTTTCAAGCATGACTATCATTAACATCAACAATAACATCAACTAAACAAGTAATAGCAGTTCAAACACGAAAACGACAAATATCACTATTCAATCTCTAACTTCCAAAGGCAATTACGAGCAAACGAGCTACGGGATTAGGAAACTGATTTCACTACATTCACTTAGATACTACAAGGCACGTTTCTATTTCACGAAACTTTACTTTCTCACCCGAAGCCCGAAAGTCCACCTACTGCATTTGAACTACAACTATGCTAACCGGTCGCTCAATCAATGCCACAACAGCGCCAAAAGTGCTTCCATGCCCTCAATAGCAAAACCCCCAACTCAATTCGAGCACGGTCAACTCTTGGTCAAATGGCCCCTTTACGTTTCTTTGTCTAATTTCCAATTTTAACAAAGGCCGGTCCGTTTTTATTGCACATTTTATCTTTCTAACATTAATGGCACCTAACCAAATCAAAAAATCACAATTCGGATCAAAAATCCAAAAATCTAGGATTTTACTATTCAAAAATACTATTCATTATTCTTTCCCAATTTTAATTTACGTTTTTAGCCGTAAAAATCGCTAAATAACTAACAAGCAATGCTCTACGAACCCTAAGGAAGTTATTTCAAGCAATAACAGGCATTATAATGCAATAAATATTAAATCTAAAAATTTGAAACAAAAATCAAATTCAAATAAAAATGCACAAAAACGTGAAAACCCTCACAGAGATTGAAGGGGGAGGCTTGCAAGGACCCGAGCCACGATCCTCGTCCAATTCCATGCAATATTTTGGCTTAAAAATGCAAAATCAATTTTTTTTTCTTTTTCCCTTGAACTTTCGGCCATGGGGGGACAAATGGGGAATTTGTGGTTTTGTTTTTGAGTCAATTTTTCCTTTATTTTTCTTATTTGAAAGATGACAAAGGCTCAAGGGCATTTTGGTCTTTTTGCAAAGTCAAGCTTAAGTGAAAATATGGTCAACAAGCTCAATTAATTAGCATTTAGTCTAATTCAAGCTAAAACAATGCAATTAAATGAAAAACAGCTAAAACTAACTCAATTAAGCTAAAAACACTATTTACTAAATTCGGAAAATATTTCTCTTACTCTCGTTTTCGATGCACTACGACCAAACGGTCAATAAACGATCACTATTAGAATGATAAACAATTTCTTAAAAATATAATTTTTGAAAAGTAATTTAGTTTAAAATTCACTTCGGCTTGGAGTTACTTTTCTCATTTAATTGAAAACCGAGTAATTAAATGCAAGAAAATAAAACCGATTACTAAAATAATCAAAATAATCAATATTTATTTAAAAATAAATAATTTAACTATTTCTAGAATATTTTAAAGAATTATGAAATTAATGCTAAGATACGAATGAACAAGTTAATATAAACACGTAATCAAATGCAATTAAATACTAACATTTAAGATGACACTTAATTAAATACAAGAAAATAAATCTAATTACTATAAACAATAAAAATAGGTAATAATCTTTTAAATTAATCAATATAAAAATTATTTGAATATTTTTAAAATAAATATCAAAATAGTGCAAAATGAATGATTTAACTAATTAAACACTTAATTAAATGCAGTTAAATGCTATTAAATGCGTGCCGGGTTCGGGGTATCACATCATTCCCCCCTTAAAACAATTGCGTCCTCGCAATTCTTCTTCCAATAGGACTCAACATCACCTGAGATCCAACTCTGACCACTCTTCATTGGTTGCTGAGCAAGACACTGAATAAGATACTCGTAGGAAAACCCCAATAGAAATCCGAACCAAGAATGCCGAGAAAAAACCAATTAAAGACTGAAGCAGGGATACTGTAGATAAAATTAACATCACATAATAATGACAAGAAGGATGCCGAAGAAATACCCCACATACGAATCTCGAATAGAAGTTCAACAAGTACCAAATAAGGAAGTCAAATGATAGCCAGAGTAGATGCATCACATATAAGACCAAACTCCAAGACCTCATCACCATTTGCCGAGTGCAAACTTTATACAACTTACCACCAAGAAAGCCCAAAGTATTCCACAGCATACCGTAAGCAATATGAGATAATAGGTCTGAACAAGATTCCAAGTGTAAAACTTCCAATAAGTGCCATCAAGGAAAATACTAGTAGAATGCCCACTAAGAATTCCACAGAATACCGTAAGTAGTACCATACAATAAGTATGATAGGAATTCCAAATACCAAACCTACTGAGGAACACTAAAGAAAATACCCGAAACAATGCTCCAGTAAGAAAGTAGCAAGGATTGCCCAATAAGTAAGTACTAGATAAATGGCCACTAAGAATTCTATAGAATGCCATTGAAGAATTTCCAATAAGGGATGCCAGTAACACACCAATAAAGACCGAGACACATATACCATAGATAATACCATGCAGTAAGTCCGATTGAAAACCCAATAGCCAAGTCTACCAAGAAGTGCCAACAGAAGTCTCCAAAGAATACCCAATAAGAAAACCAAAGAATGCTCTAGAGAACAACCAGATAGAACCCCAAAAGAAAGCTACTCTTTCACAACTGTTAAGCACAGAGGAGAACCTTAGAGATTCGCCAATAACCGAGCTCCAAAAGCAAACACCAACTCCCAAATAAAGGTGTAACACCCCGATCCCTCTCGAGACCGGGAGTTCTATCAATCAATCTAATCACAACCGAATTCCAAACCCGGGCAAAATTTTTAGGGAAAGACGGACAGAATCTCCACTGTTTCTAGGCAAAATGTAAAACCTGTAATAGCATATAAATGGACCAGCACCGTGTCCAACCATGCAAACACCTCAAGGCCATCCGAGCCTTGGTTTCCAACAATTAACACAACAAGTATACATACATTTCCAAGTACCAGACTATTCTAACTCTTTCTTTAAACAATACAACATGCATTAAAGTTAAGCTATACTAACTAAATACATGAACTAACCTATCATACCACTTCAATAACCTAATAAAACTTATATTACATTCATTTTTAACATTAAATACAAACAACACATGAAACATACATCTTTGCATCTTTGACAACTCAAGCCACATAGCACGCAAGACAACTCTTCAAGCACGAACTTTCCAGCTAACAAGGCATTTCCTGAAATGTGGTGGACAGGAGTGAGTATACATAACACGTATACTCAGTGAGGGCGAGACAGATATCGAGGTGCAGAGAAAGAAAGTCATGCAATGCAAATAAAGCAATTAAGCAATATAACTGAATAGTAAGCAATCAATATAAACAATCAATACAATAAGCAATTAATAAAAGCATTAACACAACCATTCAAAGCTATACCACACTCTGAAGGCTATGGTTCACTCATACGAGCAATGTACCATTTCACGAGCAATACATCAATCTCGAGCTTGATGTTGACAACGATGACAATAAGCGCGTAACCACCTTATAACTTCAGTTTGGAATACCCCGGAAGTATCCAATCAATTCTACAACCCAAATCTCCCTGGGAGGCAACCCAAGCGAGAATGGGAATAGGACACGGAGCTAGAGCAACCAACACTGGCAGCCCGAGACTACCCAGAGAGGCCCATCACTCACGCGCCTGACACTATGCAATGCAATACAAGATACAAGCAATAAATGAGCGATAGCACAACAATACAGATTAGTGGCGATAAACGAGATATCAAGCATTTACAATCAATACTAGCATTCAATTAACTTTTCAACCATAACTATCATTAATAGCAACAAGAACACCAATTAAACAAGAAACAGCAGTTAAAACACGAAAATGACAAATATCACTATTCAATCTCTAACTTCCAAAGGCAATTACGAGCAAACGAGCTACAGGATTAGGAAACCGATTTCACTACATTCACTTAGGCACTACAAGGCATATTTCTATGTCACTAAACTTCACTTTCTCACCAGAGGCCCGAAAGTCCACCTACTGCGTTCGACTGCCACGATAGCGCCAAAAGTGCTTCCAAGCCCTCATTAGCAAAACCCTCAACTCAATTCGAGCACGGTCAACACTTGGTCAAACGGCCCCTTTTTGTTTCATTGTCTAATTTTCAATTTTAACAAAGGCCGGTCCGTTTTTATTGCACATTTTATCTTTCTATTACTAATGGCACTTATCCAAATCAAGCAATCGCAATTCGGATCAAAATCCGAAATTCTAGGGTTTTACTATTCAAAATCACTATTCATTATTCTTCCCCAATTTCAAATACGCAATTTCAACTGTAAAAATTGCTAAATAACTATCAAACAATGCTCTACGAACTCAAAGGAAGCTATATCAAGCAATTACAGGCATTATAATGCATTATATATCAAATCTAAAAATTTGACACAAAATTCAAATTCGAATTTAAATGCACAAAAGCGTGAAAACCTTCACAGAGATTGAAGACCATGACCCGCAAGGACCCGAGCCACGACCCCCGAGCAATTCCACGCATGATTGTAGAAGAAAAATGCAAAACAATTTTTCTTTCTTTTTCCCTCAAACCTTCGGCCATGGCAAGGACAAAATGGGCATTTTGCAATTTGTTTTTCTTGATTTTTGCCTTGTTTTATTATTTAAAAGGGTGACAAGGGCATTTTGGTCATTTGTAAAATCAAGTTTAAGTTAAAAATGGTGAAATAAATTTATTTTGATGCCTTTTAAATCTAATTCAAGTTAAAACAATGCAATTAAATGAAAAACAACTAAAAATGGTTAAATTAAGCTAAAAACATTTTTTTCATTAAGTCCGAGGAATATTTCTCTAACTCTCATTTTCGAAATACTACGATCGAACGGTCAATAATCGATCGCTAATCAAATGATGAACACTAATAGAAAACTATAATTTTTGAAAAGTAGAATAAGGGAATAGTTTAAAATTCACTCCGGCTCAGAGTTACTTTTCTCATTTATTTGAAAACCGAGTAATTTTAATGCAAGACAATTAAAACCGATTATTAAAATAATCAAAATAATCAATATTCATTTAAAATAATTTAACTTAACTATTTCTAGAATATTTTAAAGAATTATGAAGTTAATACTAGAATACAAATAAACAAGTTAATATAAACACATAATCAGATGCAATTGAACACTAACATTTAAGATGACACTTAATTAAATATAAGAAAGTAAATCCAATTTCTGTAAATAATAAAAATAGGTGATAATCTTTTAATTAATCAATATAAAAATTATTAAATGTTTCCAAAAGAAATATCAAAATAGTGCAAATTGATTGATTTAACTAATTAAACATTTAATTAAATGCAGTTATATGCCATTAAATGCATGCCGGGTTCGGGTTATCACAAAAGGCTAGTCAAATACTGCTCATTCCCGTCAATCCACATAACTTGGAGGGCCTACTACTAACCACTTCTCTTCAGGGGAGGAAGAAGTCTTTCTTACCATTTCAATAGGACATGTATGAATGCCAAGATATCACATTTATACATACATGCCTTAAACTATTATGCAAGCAAGTTTATAATAGAGTTTATAAAACAGTTTATTCAACAAAGTCACTCAAGCACGACAATCAAGTCAAGCACAACATAATCAATTCAAATCACGGCATAACCGATTCAAGACATTCCAATGCACACATTACAAGCAATACTCCAAGTAAATAAAAATTCACGAGGTCGATTCGATTCACGATGCCAATTCGATACACAAGTAGTCACTTCACTTCACGTAACACACCTTTAACACATATCACAGAACTATATCACATAGGTGTACACATTCAGGTCAAGACACACGATCTCACATATAGGCACACACTTTCAAAACACACTTAACAAGTATACAACCAAGTGTTACAACCCGACAGACAGAGGACCCTGTCCCGGCTTATGAGCTAAACGAGCTTTGATACCACTTGTAACACCCCGATCCCTCTCGAGACCGGAAGTTCTATCAATCAATCTAATCGCAACCCAATTCCAAACCCGGGCATAAAATTTAGGAAAAAACGGACGGAGTCTCCCCTATTTCTTGGCAAAATGGAAACCTGCGACTGCATATAAGTGGACCAGTACCGTGTCCAACCATTCAAAATTCTTCAAGGCCATCCGAGCCTCGGTTCTCAACAATTAAACACAACAAGTATATATATATTTCCAAGTACCCAGACTATTCTAACTCTTTCCTTTAGACAATACAAACATGCATTGAAATCAGAACTTTCTAACCTATACATAAAACTTAAATGACTTTTCTTTACACATTGATTATATACATCTCATGAAAGTAAAATCTTTACATCTTTGACAACTCAAGCCACATAGCACGCAAGGCAACTCTTCAAACACGATCTATCACATAACCACAAACTTTCCAGCTAACATGGTATTTCCTTAAATGTGGTGGTGAGGAGTGAGTATACACAACACGTATACTCAGTGAGGGTGGAACAGATATCGAGGTGGAGAGAAAGAAAGTCGTGCAATGCAAATAAGACAATTAAGCAATATAACCGACAAGTAAAGCAATCAATATAGATAACAATACAATAAACAATTAATAAAAGCATTAACACAACCATTCAAAGCTATACCACACTTTGAAGGCTATGGTTCACTCATACGAGCAATGTACCATTTCACGAGCAATACATCAATCTCGAGCTTGATGTTGACAACGATGACAATAAGCGCGCAACCACCTTATAACTTCCACTGGGTGTACTCCGGATGTACCCCGACACATCTACGACCCAAATCTCCCAGGGCGGCACCCTTAGCGAGAATGGGAATAGGACACGGAGCTAGAGCAAACCAACCCTGGCAGCCCGAGACTGCCCAGAGAGGCCCATCACTCACGCGCCTGACACTATGCAATGCAATACGAGGTACAAGCAATAAATGAGCGATAGCACGAAAGTGCAGATTAGTGGCGATATACGAGATATCAAGCATTTACAATCAATATTAGCATTCAATTAACTTTTCAAGCATGACTATCATTAACATCAACAATAACATCAACTAAACAAGTAATAGCAGTTCAAACACGAAAACGACAAATATCACTATTCAATCTCTAACTTCCAAAGGCAATTACGAGCAAACGAGCTACGGGATTAGGAAACTGATTTCACTACATTCACTTAGGTACTACAAGGCACGTTTCTATTTCACGAAACTTTACTTTCTCACCCGAAGCCCGAAAGTCCACCTACTGCATTTGAACTACAACTATGCTAACCGGTCGCTCAATCAACGCCACAACAGCGCCAAAAGTGCTTCCATGCCCTCAATAGCAAAACCCCCAACTCAATTCGAGCACGGTCAACTCTTGGTCAAATGGCCCCTTTACGTTTCTTTGTCTAATTTCCAATTTTAACAAAGGCCGGTCCGTTTTTATTGCACATTTTATCTTTCTAACATTAATGGCACCTAACCAAATTAAGAAATCGCAATTCGTATAAAAAATCCAAAAATATAGGGTTTTACTATTCAAAAACACTATTCATTATTCTTTTCCAATT
Organism: Ehretia macrophylla; assembly: GCA_037974665.1. NCBI lineage: Eukaryota > Viridiplantae > Streptophyta > Magnoliopsida > Boraginales > Ehretiaceae > Ehretia > Ehretia macrophylla. Next base: position 63,836,806 of record CM075773.1, read on the forward strand.
TCAATTTACGTTTTTAGCCATAAAAATCGCTAAATAACTAACAAGCAATGCTCTACGAACCCTAAGGAAGTTATTTCAAGCAATAACAGGCATTATAACGCAATAAATATCAAATCTAAAAATTTGAAACAAAAATCAAATTCAAATAAAAATGCATAAAAACGTCAAAACCCTCACAGAGATTGAAGAGGAAGGCTTGCAAGGACCCGAGCCACGATCCTTTTCCAATTCCACGCAATATTTTGGCTTAAAAATGCAAAATCAAATTTTTTTTCTTTTTCCCTTGAACTTTCGGCCATGGGGCGACAAATGGGGAATTCGTGGTTTTGTTTTTGAGTCAATTTTTCCTTTGTTTTGCTTATTTAAAAGATGACAAAGGCTCAAGGGCATTTTGGTCTTTTTGCAAAGTCAAGCTTAAGTGAAAATATGGTCAACAAGCTCCATTAATTAGCATTTAGTCTAATTCAAGCTAAAACAATGCAATTAAATGAAAAACAACTAAAACTAACTCAATTAAGCTAAAAATACTATTTACAAAATTCGGAAAATATTTCTCTTACTCTCGTTTTCGATGCACTACGACTAAACGGTCAATAAACAATCACTATTAGAATGATAAACAATTTCTTAAAAATATAATTTTTAAAAAGTAATTTAGTTTAAAATTCACTCCGGCTCAAAATTACTTTTCTCATTTAATTGAAAACCGAGTAATTAAATACAAGAAAATAAAACCGATTTCTAAAATAATCAAAATAATCAATATTTATTTAAAAATAAATAATTTAACTATTTTTAGAATATTTTAAAGAATTATGAAATTAATGCTAAGATACGAATGAACAAGTTAATATAAACACGTAATCAAATGCAATTAAATACTAACATTTAAGATGACACTTAATTAAATACAAGAAAATAAATCTAATTACTATAAACAATAAAAATAGGTAATAATCTTTTAAATTAATCAATATAAAAATTATTTGAATATTTTTAAAATAAATATCAAAATAGTGCAAAATGAATGATTTAACTAATTAAACACTTAATTAAATGCAGTTAAATACTATTAAATGCGTGCCGGGTTCGGGGTATCACATTGGGAATCTTGAAATGCACATAGGAGAAGAAAAGATGGGTTAAAGAAAGGGGAAAAGTGGTACTAGGCTTCTATTGACGTGTCTAAAGCTTGTTGTTGTGTTGTCATGCATTATATTGATTGTCTAGAGTATAATTGAGCTATTTGAGTAAATTGTGGGTAAAATTTATTTTGATTGCTTCTTTTGAGACTTTAAAGCTATTTCGTGCTTATGTGAGCTTATATTGTGTTTATATGTGAAGGCGACCTACTTTGTCGACCCTTTTACGTGTTATTTGATATTTTGATACTTGTGGACTTGTCTCGGGGTTGCGCAACCTTTTCGGATATGGTAGTGTCGAGAAACACGGACGGCGTCGGGTTTACCGTGCTCCATTGACTACCATGGTGCCTAGTCCCTTTATCGCTGAGCATACTCCACTACCCCAGAGGCGTGGTTTACCTGCTGGGCATATGGACCTACCTTAGGAGAAAGGGTCGTAGGATCGGGATACATCCAGAGTATCCCAACTTGTTAGTGTATGGGTTTGTCGGCACTTGCGTGAAGTTCGTGGCTCGTGGCTCGTGATTGAAGACTTGAAGTGGAACCGTATCCTTTTTAATGTGATTAATTACTTGGCTATTTAACCTTGTTGGTTTATGTTGTATATATATGACTTCTTGTGTTTGCATATCATTATGTACGCTATGGTATGTTGCATCACCTCCCTCGCTGGGCAACATTGTTGCTCACTCCTCATTTGACATGTTTCAGGAGAGGCTGAGGTGAACCCCCAGCTGATAGCAGTAGAAGAAGAAGAAGAGGTGCCCATAGATCAGAACCCTTGATTCTTGTGTGATAAGGTTGATCATACGTGCAGTTTGCTTGGAGTTGATGTTAGTTGTTGTGTTTTGAGACCTTGAGGTCTTGTATGTTTGCTCGGAAAGTTGTAACTTAATTATATTCTTGAATGTTGAATATAAAGTAGAATGGCATATAATAGATTATAGTAGACCTAACTCGGTTGTTGCATGCTTGGGGGTGATAATTAGCTTGTTTTAACCATGTCATACTACTGGAAAGTTTAAGTTAGAATTGAACCTGCATGCTTGTATGTTTCTATTTTTGTTATGCCAAGGCTCGGATGGCCTTGTGAATTTGGTTGGTTCCGTCAAACTTGGAAGTTAGATTGAATGAAGTGGTTGTTGTGGTTCAGGCATTGTATGTGATTATCGCAGGTACCAGTTTAGTCCACGGTACAGAGGAGACTCTGTCTGAGTGACGGGCTCGGACTTGACCTGTAGCGTGGGGTTGGGTTCGGGGCGTTACACTGGGTTTATGTGCCTCTGATGAGGATGTTAGGTCCTTAACGGGGGGTATGTATAATATCCCACATCGCTGAAATATAGTGTGATTATGTGGTTTATAAGTGGGTGTTGTGGGTATAAGGAATAACTTGGGTTAGCCATTTTGGACCAATAGAAAAAAGGGCTTAGGTAGTTGTTTCTCATGCCTACAACACTAGTCGCGCATGCGGGCCTGAGAGTCTGGGCCCAGGGCGTGACAGTATCTATGACTCTGGATCAATCACGATGATTTAGACATAAGGATTCGATTGCGTGGAAATTACTCAAAAAGGGTTCATGTACTTGCACTTCATCATTAATTGGATAATTGCGATATATTACTAGGTGTCACTCGCGATTTGTGAATTAATTAGAAAGGGTTCTAATTAAATATTACTTAGATTAATATCCGCTGCTAATTAATTATGAACTCGAGAGGTCACACACAAAAGAAATTAACAAATAAATTAGATTAGAAAAGAGATTAAATTAATTTTAGGATTGTCATAATATTAATATAATGGACTCGTAGTAATTAGATGATTGATCAGATTATTGCAGAGTCCAAGTCTGGTCAATTTAGACTGGCCCATGTATGATCGTAGGTCGAGAGAAGTTACTATATAAAGGAATATTATGACACAGAAAAAGCTAGCACACAATTCTTTGTCAGTTCAAAATAATACGGGTTTTCTCTAGAAGCTATAGTTAGGGCTAGATCTAATTGGTTGCGCGAATCTCGTGTGGATTACTCTTGGAGGCTTCACACTTGGGAAGCTCGTCTCATAATCTTCTATTGTTTTGCATTTAGAGGTAATCCTAGAACTACGAATTAAATTTAATTAGATTAAATTTGTCATATGTTTCAAATCTGCGTGAATAACCATAAACGGATACATGTAATTAATTCCGCTGTAAAATTAAAATTTTTAATTATAATGTATGTTTCCCAACCCCTTGTTGGCTGGGGATAAATGTCAATAATTCTGAATCTTTGGCGGAGGATAAATGTCAATACTTCTGACTCTATGATGAAGGATAAATGTCAATACTTCCAACTCTATGCAGGAGGATAATTGCCAATATTTTTTACTCGATGGCAGAGGATAAATGCTTACTTAAACTTGGATATTGGATTCATTTGACTATGGTTTATGGCATTAGGAATTCTTGGCATATGAATTTGGTTTGACATGAACTTTTATTATTCTATACATTAAAAATTATGATTTTTGCATGAACTTCATCGTTTTCGAATCTATGAACTATGATAATATGACTATCTAACATATAAGAATATTTTAAAGATCCCAAGAGTTTTTTTGGGAGATTACCACTTACTAAGATTTGTTTCTTATTTGTTAAAAATGTTTTTCTTTGTAAAAGGTAAGGATAGACTTTGGTTTTGGCTTGGGGCTGAGACAACCTTGATGAATAGCTAATACAACTCTTTTGAATTTCTTAGTTAGGAATAAATTGATTATTTCACTTAGACTTATGAGTTTTAATTTCTTAGGTTGGTTTGAGACTTTGGAAGAAGTTATTCCACTACATGATGGTAGAATTAGATGCTCTGATTGCTCGTAGCATATATATAATTGTGATTTTAAAATTTTCATTTAGGCTCCGTTTGTTTGCCATAAAATATTTTCCCGTAAAATGTTTTACGGTGTTTGGTAGGACGAAAAATATAGTCAATGGTAAAATATTTTCAGTCAAAGGAAAAGTTGTAGTTAAAATGGGAGAAGAAAATATTTTACATTAGTTGTGCATTCACTTTTTACCTACCGTTTTCTCTCTCATCTCATAAAAAAAGTGCGGCTGCTAAAGCCTTTGCCTTCACCGTCTCTCTCTTCTCTCTCTCTCACCTTCTCCTACCACAATATCAGATCTAAATCAAGGTATGTTTTATTTATTTATTATTATTATTTTATAAATTTCACAACGTTGTCACTATATATTTCTGATTTCTTTTTTTTTTCTTCTTAAAAGATGCCAATGTTCATAGCTTTCACAAGCATATTTTTTTATTTATGATTTTTTTTGGTTAGTTAACAACATTGTCTTGCAATCCATGTTTTTTTTTACTTTTTCGTTGTTTTTTCTTTTTCTTTTTCACAAGCATATATATATATATTTTTGTGTTGGTGAAAGACACGATTGATTGTAGTGTTGTCAACAGGCACCATCTTAGGTTGGATTTGGTGAATCACATTTGTTGATTTAAGTGAAAGTTAAAGGTTGCAAGTTCAATAATTTGCGATTTTGAGGTGTGTGTTGATTTGGATGTCTTGAAAATGTGGTGTTAGAGCTCTTTTTTACTATTAGAGTTTGATTTGGTGTGGTTATGGAATTTCTGAGATCTGTGGTTTGAAAGTTGGTGTAGAGTTTCAATAAGGTATGAGAATGGAATCTTTTTTAACACATTCAAATATATAATGATTTGCTCATTTGTGTTTTTTTTTTCAACTTTTATTTTTGCAAAGGTTGTTAATTTTCTATTTTGTTGTTGAAGTTAGTGAAATGATTGTGATAATGGAAATTTGATCTTATGAAGATGGATCTTGTTTACATTGTCTGTTTTGATTTGTTTTTTAAGGAACTAGAATGTGTATTTTCTTGTTGCTCTGTGCTTGTTGCAATTTGCATTTTGACAAGCTTGTTTTTCTTCTTTTCGTGCAATATTGTTTTACTTTATCGAAACTGGTGACCGTGTTAGCTGTACTTTTCTCTATTTGATGGCTCATACAGTATGTTAAATGAGATATCCAAATAATGGTACCTAGTTAAGACTGGCTTATGCTATGGAGTCTGTGCTTCAACTATGATTTTAATAGCTTTGTTTTTGAAATATTCTCTGAAGGCTCTTTCACTGTATATTGCAATTAGTTACATCTATGTTATAAAACTAACGCTTTATTGATTTTTATTACACTGTGTAGTAATAGTTGTCATTATTATATATTATTATGCAGCTGTAGAAAGCTTCTATGGATCACAGGAAAAAAATTCATGTCTATTTAAGCGTAAATATCTATGGTTGCAATTGCTCTAGCTCATTTTCATGTCTATTTAAGAAAACTTAAGCGTAAATAGTCTGTACGTAGACAACCTCGATTACATGCCGAGTGTGAGAGAGATTTTTATATGAACAATATATTGTGTCGCTCTGACACTCATTGTGTTGACCAAATTCGTATGAAACCTATAGTTTTTAATAAACTTTGTGATCTTCTAACTATAAATAATTTATTGCGCCCAACCATAAATTTGTCTGTTAAGGAACAAGTTATGATGTTCCTACAAATATTAGGACACAATCTTAGGTTTTGGGTTATTAGTGGAAGATTTTACCGATCAGTGGAGACTGTCCATCGATACTTTAAGATTGTGTTGACTGCAATTTTAAAGTGGTACAAGTATGTCATAAAAGACCCAGAGCTTTCAACACCTTCCCAAATTGCAAACAGCACAAGATTTTATCCATTTTTTAAGGTAAGTTTTATGTTTTATTAAAAATGACATTTTCCTTTTACATTAATCTTCTTAAAAATTTGATTAGAAATGTTTATCAATAGGATTGTGTGGGAACAATAGATGGAACTCTTGTTGATGCAAATGTCCCATTTGAATTTCAAGGAAAATTTTGTGGTCGTAAAGATGGAACAACACAAAATGTGTTGGCAGCAATCACTTTTGATTTAAGATTCACTTATGTTTTTGCTGGTTGGGAAGAAAGTGCACATGACTCACGTGTATTGACTGATGCACTATCGAGGCAAGGCGGTCTTAAGATTCCTGAAGGTATTAGAAATAGACTTGTAATCATGTATGCGTATATATATACATATGAAATTGGAAATAATTATACAATTTCCTATTTAATTGTAGGCAAGTATTACTTGGGTGATGCTGGATATGGCATCCGTAATGCAATCATTTCCCCTTATCGTGGTGTCAGATATCGTCTCACGGAATTTAGTGAACATCCACCTAAAAATGAGAAAGAGTTATTTAACCTTCGTCACTCTTCGTTGAGGACCACCATTGAACGCAGGTTTGAAATATTGAAGAAACGCTTTCGTGTAATTGATGCTCAACCGCATTGGTGATACCAAACACAAGTTGATGTTGTTTTGGGAAGTTGCATCCTTCATAACCTCGTAATGGTCATTGATCCACATGATTTCATAATGGATGAATTTGAAGAAAATGTTCGCATAGAAAGTCGTAGGCCTACATTAAGTCAAAGACAAGAGAGGGAAGAAAACCGAGAATGGTTGGCAAGAAGAGAAATGATAGCAACGATGATGTGGAATGATTACAACAATACATTAGATAATTAATGCATGAGTTGTCATATATCGGATTGTTTACTATTATGTAATGTTCTTCTTGTATATTGTTGTATTGACTAGTTTGTTAGATTTTTTCTATGGTTTGTTATGAATTGATGTTTATTATGGACTATTATGTTTAATTATAAATTGGATGAATTGGATTATTGGTCAAGTGCATGACTATTATGGTTTTTTACTATAGACTGTTATGGTTTGTTATAAATTGGATTGGTTGTTTGATTATTTATTTTGCCTCAACCTTAAATGTTTGTATGTAGTCATGAATACATCAAAGGATGGAAAGGGTAAAGCTAAATAATTTAGGTGGTCAAAGCCAATGTCCCACACACTTATGGAATTATTAGTTGAGGAGGCAATGAAGGGAAACAAACATTCATCCACTTTCAAGATCGAAAGCTTTGTAAATGTTGCCAAAGCAATTGTTGATAAATTTGATGTTGATTGTCAAGTTATTCATGTTGAAAATCATTTGAGGACTATCAAAAAAGAATGGAAGATAATTACACAACTCAAAGCAAAAAGTGGCTTCGGTTGAGATGACAACATGAAGATGATCACATGTGACAAACATGTGTATGAAGTTGTAGTGGCGGTAATATTTAGACCCTTTATATAAAACTCTATATATATTTATGTTTCTTGATGTTTGCTTCGTACTTTTATGTTCATTACAGGCTCATCCAAATCATGAAAAATACTTGAACAAGAAGATTAAGATGTATGATGCGATGACTTTGGTAGTTGGCAAGGATATGGCGACGAGCAACTTTGCAAAGTCCTTTACTGACATCAACTTGGAAGAAGCTATTGAAGTTGACTCCACACCAGTTGATGATTTTGATGTGGAAGTGAGCATGAACAAGACGATGGACACATCTTCTTCTGCTCGTCCTTCGAGTACAAGGTCTCATCGCAAGAGACGCTGAAATGTGGAAGATCCAACTTTTGAGCTAATAGCAAAGAAACTTGGGCAACTAGCTAATGCAATTGACAGGCTGAGCCAAAGTGAACTTATTGTAACTGATCTTTATATAGAGGTTATGAAAACTGATGGCTTTGATGACATCACTCTTGCTTTAGTATTTGACTATCTTGTGGAGCGGGAGATGCAAGCTAAAGCTTTTATGGCCAAAAACAGTGAACTTCGAAGGCTTTGGATCTTCAATTTCATTCAGAACCATAGTTGATGAAAGTCCATGAATGTTTAATATTATTAATGTATAATATTATGGATGATTTGCTTTAACTATGATGGATATTGTTTTTGTCAAAAACTATGGTTGATATGTTTAATGTTAGGCTATGTATTATATTTTGGATGATTTGCTTCAACTATGGTGGATATGATTATGTTATTATGGATATGCTTGAACTATTATGTATGTTGGTAATATTACGACCCTTTGTAGTATGATACTTAAATTAGTTAAGATCTAATTTATATCATTATAGATGCTTGTATGTGTTTTACGGGCTTATTATTGTATATGGCAACTTTCATACTTTATTTTTTTTTTTTAGATGGATTAGTTCTTCTTTCTGTTTCTTAAATTCTATTTACAATTTTTTTATTTACTAATATTTTTGTAATAATAAAATTCATTCATTTTTTTTTTTGTAAACATTTCTCTAAGAATAAAATTCATTCTTTTTGTAAAAAAGAATTCACTGGAAAGTATTTTCTAATAACAACCAAAGACCTTAAAATATTTTCCAATGTCACAACCAAATACCAGAAAATATTTTCTAGTGTGACAACCAAACACCAGAAAATATTTTTCAGTGTGACAACCAAACATCATAAAACATTTTTCAGGAAAATATTTTTCAGGAAAACATTTTCCCTCAGCAAGTTATTTTACGACAAACAAACGAAGCCTTAATTTTGCACTTTTCGTCGTAGGAAGGTCATCTTTCTTAGTGCGCGGTAGTTGTATTTCTGAGATTTACCTAAGCAAATTTTGGGGGTGTGACAGATTAGTGTCAGAGATTAGGTTCATTGATCATTTGAGACCTAGGTGGGAATGGGTAACTATGTTTTTGCTCTACGAGGTATGGATTCTCAAACGTAACTAATGTAATTAAGGTTTTTACTTCATTGATTGTCTCATTTCATTCATTGATAAGAATACAAAATGTCATATTTCTCTCCATTAAAGTTTAATATTTTACACCTATTTAATGCCTAAATACACTCATTATCTTTATATTTTGATTTAGGATGCGAACGGAGTAGTTAAGTGCAAAACAAAGCTAAATCGCGCAATTCTGGACAGCTCTGATACTGTTACGTTTTTTGGGCATAACTCTCTCATCCGAACTCCGATTGAGGTGATTCAAGATGTTTTGGAAAGCCAAGAAGAAGATCTACAACTTTCATGTTTTGAGTTTTGAGAAATAAAGGCTGCATCAGAGCCGAAATTGGACGTGAAGTTGCTGCACCTGTGCTGTTTAGTGTTCTGGAATATTATTTATCTAGAAGCTTCTAGTTGATGGTGGAGGATGTGGTGCACGAAAATTTCAACTATTTTAGCTATCCTAATTGTATTAGGACTTTTTCTAGTTGTTTTAGGCTTTTCTAGTTATATTAGGAGTTTACTTCACCTTTAATATTTTCTTATTCTATTTAGATTAGGATTCCATTATCTTATGGGATCTAGTAGGCTTCACAAACTATAAAAAAAGGGAGAAATCATAAGATTTCGACCACCTCTTTTTCTCTCCCTTTTTCTCCTTCAAGATTTCTTCATGGCTCTGCGTGGCTAAACTTTTATTCTTGGTTGAAGGAAATTGAAGCCTCGGAATCATAAGAACTGTGAGATCTAATTAGTTTTTACTGTTCAATTTATGCTTTAAGTATTGAATGTTCTTCTGTTTTATTTATATGATTCTTTCGTTTAATTGCTAGGGTGGCCAACTAGTTTATTAGTCGTTATAATCTATTGCTAAGTTAGATATCAAATCCGTAATTGTTTGATCCCTCTAATTTGCGAAGCAACTAAGATTTAATAATTTGCTGCGTCAGAGATTATTAGATTTTAGGAAGAACGTTCAACTAAATTAAATGCAACCGCGTGTGTTTGTGTTGTTTAGCTTCATCGATCTCTCTAATTCTTAAGGCTGCTACTAGATTAAACCTTTAGCGCGTGTCTGAGGTTGTTTAGTGGTTAGGGTTAATTAGGTCGCGTGTATTCTAATTAACTACGACTAAGGAGAGATAGGAAAATAATTCCAACGGTGAATATTTAAAGTTTGAATTGATATATACTTGCATCAATGATCAGTTACAAGATTCCGATGGTGGATGTTGACTTAGACCAAGGTTCGTCTTCTTAATTAAATTCAATATTTTTAAATTCAGTAATTTTTCTTAAGTTTCCTTTATATACTCAACCCCCCCCCCCCCCAACCTTTTTTTCGTAACACAAAATTGGCTAGAAACTCTCTTTGGGAACGGACCTTACTCACACTACTACATATATTTTTCGAAGTACAGGTTTTATTTTTGGTTGCCTGCGACAGCACACCATTCATTATTATTATTTTTTTTCTGTTTTAAGTGTTAACTAAGAATTCTCACTAAGATGAAATCACTTTCATTCTTTATATTATTTACTGAACCAGAGCCTGATCTATTTGAATAAACTTTGAGGAATCTCTTGGTTAAGATACTCTGGTCCTTCTCAATTATAATAATCATGCATTCTATTGAATCTATTTTCATTGAGGATTTTTTAGGGATGTGTAACTAACTATTATTTACTTTTATATAAATTTGGTTTTGCATGCTATATTAGAAAATGACATTGTTACATTTATACTTATACTCACTATTTAGAATGGAAAACTTGATCATGTATTTATGAGTTAAATGAAAAGTTTTGATGTAATATAAGACTTACCCCTTATTTTTTATACGCCAATTGTAATTGCCTTATTTGAATCATTTGGTTGAATCTTTATGTTATCAATCATTAAGCATCCTTCATGATTGTTTAGTTATTCATAAAAATGATAGATGGATGGCATTAAGTGATTTTGTTTTATTTAGTGCTATTGATTGATAATACTTTGGTAAACAATATCCTTATACCATTGTGGGTCATTGGTTCTAAAAATCGAAAACCTAGTCTCTTAGTAAGATTGCATTGAAAATTATTACTACTCTTGCTATATTGTTGATAGTCCAGTATGCATAAGGCTTACCCCCTTCCTATCAACATCCCATTTGGATCTATTGTCAAATTTGTAGATATTGCACCTCTGTTAAATTGAGCCTTTTAGTCCTTGAGGATATCATTAAAATTTAGGCTTCGTTTATTTGCCATAAAATAACAATGCTTGTGGAAAATTTTAAAGTATACATAATAAATTTCTAAAACCAAATAATTTCGAATAATTCTATAAATCATAATCGTAATAGGACAAAAATATAGAAATTTACAAAGGTGAGGATTAGACCACTTACCTCTAAGAAGAATTAATCACTAAACTTCAAGATATCCAAGACTTTCACATGAACAAGAATGTAAATAGTGATAAAATCCAAGGTTGTGAAAAATGTTCAAGGCTTAGGCATAATAACTGAATGTATTTAGGCTACAACTCAAGAGATTTTATAGGCTACTCTAGGTTAGAAATACACTTATTGGCTTGGGCTCAAATAATTATTAAAAAGCCTAATCCAACAAAAGTTTAATTTTTAATCCTTAGTTCAAATAAAATAATTTAGCTAATTTAGGCCCAAAAGCAAAGTTTTTGTGCGTGGCTGATTTGCAAATTTTGTCAATCAGGTTCTGAAACAATGGATAATCTTCCACTGTTTTGCCCGTGGAGCAACTTGGTTTTCACTGCATCACCTATCCATTGCAAGCCAGATCCAAGAAATGTAAGAGATATTAAAAAGTAACATCTAAAATTTTCACTCTACTTTCAATTCAAAGTAGAGCATCTAGAATTTTTCATCAATGATCAAAAGTTTGATGTTTGTTACATTGGCACCTCATATGATTTCGAACAGTTGGAACCATTGCAGATTTCAACTGCAGCATTGATAGTTTTCAGACAGCTTAATTAGCTGCTTACTATTGTTATGAATATCCAGAATTTTAGTTTACATGTATGAAATTGCGAGTTGGAACTTAACCGTATACCTAACTAATTGTATTATAATAACCTATCAGAATTTAATGGGTATAAAGGTGAAAACCAAAAGCAATCCTCGAACGGTAATGAGAGGACAATATTCACAACATAATTACATATGATAAGGACAGTAAACCAAATGCGATAGAAACTGATTGAATAAAGAACTGCATTAATTTTATTGTCACCAGTTCAAAATTTACAGCAATATAGTATTTACAACGAGGATTGACTTCAAAACCAACCTTGTGTCTTATACAAATACTAGTCAAAAAAATTTACTATAAGGATAGTATTTACAATGAGGATAAGTTTCAGAACCGACCTTGTGTCTTGAACAAAAATAGCTTTTGTATTTAGAAGCAGCTGGACCTTTAATTAGGCTGCCTACGTACTTTGACACCGACTGATATCAAAGATCAAGCTGCACGTATTTCTATAATTTACATCGAAAATTTATATACTATCAAAGATCTGTTACAAATTACAAGTCTTCCTTTCTTCATCACTGATTGTTCCTTAAGAAGCTTGACAATTTGAAGCACATCAACAAGCTGTGGACAGATCGTTCTTTATCAGCAACTGGGCTCCAATGAATCCCGAAACGATTCTGGCATGAAATTTGAAGTGTGAAGCTCTGCCGAGCTAAAAAGAATCTGCCTCAGGGATATCTCCTAAAATATGCCATTCATAAAGGACATATTTTCTTCATCATTGTCTTGCAAACGTTCATATTCTACAGTAGAACTCTCTATGTCTCGGAGGAACTCAAGATTTGCTGCAGAAGCGTCAATATGCTCCGCATTGTTTTGAACCGCTTCTTCCATGGAGCTGGTGGCAATTCCATTTGAAATATGATCAGCCTTCGTATTGCTATCAAGCTCCGCAGCGCTAACTGCTAATAATATGTCTTGCAAGTTGGACGCATATATGTCCATATCATCATCATCATCATCTTGCAATCTTTCAGAATGATGGAGGCCTTGAGGCATAATAGGATTTGATGCAGAAGTATCAATATTCTCTGCAGGATCTGAAATAGGATGCTGTAGGTCCTCAGGCATGTAAGAATTCACTGCAGAGGCATCAACATTCACCATATCGTTTTGAATCGATTCTTCCATGGGTCTGGTGGCAGTTTCGTTTGCAGCTTCCATTACTCCATTGTTCATGCGTACCAAGGCAATTGAGGCAACTGTTCTATAGACATGGTCGAGTCCACTCCGAATGATGCCGTAGCCCAAAGATTTCCTTGTACCATATCTGTATCGACACCAATTGTAACATGATGCTCACCCGGAAAACTCCATCGTGGTGTCTTCTCTTCTTGGGGAATATAAATCTCCTCTCTCGACTTTCTCTTGCCCAAATCTTGAGTATCAGCTTCTGATACAAGTATGATTTCAGAATTTTCTTGTTTCTTGAAGTTTTTCGATTCGTCCTTTGTAATTCTGCAAACAACATAGTCCGTGCTTCCAATGCCTATCAAGCCATCATCCGAAAGAGAATATTCATGCATAATCCAATGCCCTTTTCCATCAAAATCTTTCTTAGTCGACTTAAACGTGAACATCCTTTTAGAGCCTACTTTGGTTTTCGTTTTCCCTTTCACAATATCTTTTGGCGCCGTATGTCCATGCCATTTACCACAGCCCGCTGTTCGAATAACGTTCTTATTACCCTGCCTCCCAAGCTTCGACAATTTTGTAAATACATAGATAGTCTTCTTAACCTTGCTCGAATCATCGTCATCATCAGTAACTATTGACTGCATAGGAGAGGTCTGGGCGAGTCATCGTCAAATATTGCAAAGCTCCTACTAATCGACAAAACTCGGTAGGGTCAGCCAAAAGATTGCCATCCGTGGAATTGAGTGGTGTGGGAGCTAACGGAGTTGCGATGGGTTTAACGCCCTCTAAGCCATATTGGTGTAGAAGTTGAGCAGCATATTTTGTTTGGGTGAGCAGAAGACCATTTTCGTGAGGAGTAGCTTCCATGCCGAGGAAATAATGAAGCGACCCCAAGTCCTTCATGTCAAACGTACTCGATAACGAAGTAATAAATTCAGTGACATGAGTAAAAGAGCTGCCAGTTAGGATTATATCATCGACATATATGAGCAAGATGAGGATATGATTGGATGATTGTCTGTAAAACAATGAGGCATCATGGTGTGAGTTTGTGAATCCACAAGAGATTAAATGAGTGCTGAACTTGTGGTACCACGCTCGCGAAGCCTGCTTAAGGCCATATAAAGACTTTGAGAGTTTGCACACATAGTTCGGGTGAATAGGATCAATAAAGCCCCAAGGTTGTGCCATGTAAACTGTCTCGGCTAAGATTATTATCAAAAGTGACCTGCTGGTCCCGCGTGGTTGGTGTTCTTTCTCTACGTTATCGTCTTTCTTCAAGGTATCCGAGTGTCCGGCTACCTTTTATCGTCACTGTTGTTATCTACATTCATCTACCTTGTCTTCGTGTCATTCTCTTCTTTGCTAAGTATTAGCCTTTTTTTATTTACTAAATATCAGTTGTATTTTATTTGCTAAATATCAGTGTCTTATTTGTACTTTTGGAACAATAGTGATATTATCACTATTTTTATTTTGAAGCTATTATCTTTAGAATATTGCATCTATGGCCCCTACTTTTGTGCCCTTAGAATCAACTCTGGCTCCGCCAGATTACAGTCAACTTCAGGCTCAAATTGTTCAGCTTCAACTACATTTGGGTCTAACTTCACGTTTGGCCCCACGACTACCCTTGCTACCAGTACTCTTACCGCTCTTCATAGTAAGTTAGGCCAACCATCTTGGATTTTGGATTCTGGGGTCAATAACCATATAACTGGTGAGCTTTCCATATTTTCCTCTTTTGTCACTGCTATAAATCAATCCGTTCGAATTGCCGACGGAACTTCTATTCATATCCGTTATTTGGAAGATGCCTGTTTATCCTCAAATATTACTCTTCACTCCGTCTACTATGTCCCTAAATTTGCTTATAATATGTTATTTGTTAGCCATCTTACCAAGAGTCTCAACTGTGCAGTTGTTTTCTTACCCAATCATTGTTTCTTACAGGACCTGACTTTGAAGAAGATTTTGGCAAATGATATGAGCATGACGGACTTTACTATTTTGGTAAACCTTCAATTTCTACTATACCCTCGTCTAGTCTGCACGCCTCTGTGTCTTCTATTTTTGGTACTTTTGTTGAATCTCTTCAAAACCTAGATTTGTGGCATGCTCGTTTAGGACATACAAATTTTCAATATTTATGTTGGTTATTTCCGTCTTTTAATAAAGCATGCAAGGATTCTAAGTTCAAATGTGTGACTTGTGAATTGTCAAAACATACTCGTACTACATATATTCCTCGAATGTATCGAGCTCCCTGTGCCTTTGACCTTGTCCACTTTGATATTTGGGGACCCTCTTCTATCACGACCCTCTCTCAACATCGTTACTATGTAACTTTTATAGATGATTATAGTCATTGTACTTGGGTCTACCTGATGAAGAAAAAATCTGAAGACTTCACTCATTTCATTCACTTCCTTCAAATGGTGAAAACCTAATTTTACACTATTGTTCGTAATATCAGGTCTGATAATGGTAGGGAATACTTAACCAATGATTTTCGAGCCGAACTTAATAAGAGAGGCATTCTTTAGCAACTTACTTGTCCTTATACACCTGAACAAAATGGTGTGGCAGAACAAAAGAACCACCACATTATGTATATGGTTCGGTGTCTTTTACGTGGTATGAATGTCTTGAAACATTTTTGGCACATGTCTGTCCTCACTGCTACATACATAATAAATTGCACACCTAGTCGTGTCCTCCAAGGTCAAACACCCTTGCACATTCTACTGCCAAATACTATTCTCTTCCCTATTCTCCTACAAGTTTTTGGGTGTACATGTTTTGTTCAAAATTGTAGCCCTACCCGCACTAAGCTAGATGATAAGGCTATCCGTTGTATCTTTCTCGGGTATTCTTCCATGTCTAAAGGATATAGGTGTTATGATCCTATAACTCACTTTCACCACTCTATGGATGTCACTTTCCTTGAGACTACCACATTCTTCTCTACTCCTTCTTCGTCCTTAGAGCAAACTCTTAAGAAGTTATCTACTTCGGATCCTCCTTTGCTTCCACGCCCTATTCTTCTACTTGACATATCTCTGCCTACCACTAAATTACCACCTAACACCAGTGACTCTTTACCACCTGTTTTATCTCCAATCCCATTACAGGTCTACTCTTGGCATCATCGTGCTCCACCTCCACTGCCAGATTCTTCTTCAGATTCAGGTAACCCTACTTCTCCCTTGGTATCTAAACCTATCTTTCCTCATTACCCTACTTGTGAACAGCGTCCCCCTTCCCGTTACTTGCTTTCGAGTAGTACTAATCATCATATTGCCAAGTTTGTGTCTTTTTAAGGTCTTTCCAATCAATATAAATCTTTCTTTGGCCAGGTTGATTCAGTTTCTATTCCTCGCTCCGTTCATAAGGCTCTCCAGAATTCTTTATGGGTGGCTGCTATGAAAACATAAATGGATACCCTACAACAGAATTAGACATGGGAGCTGGTTGATCTTCCAGCTAGTGAATGGACAGTTAGGTGTAAATGGGTATTTAGTGTGAAATACCTTGCAAACGACACCATCGATCGATATAAGGCCCGTCTTGTGGCTAAAGGGTTCACTCAAGTACCAGGCAAAGATTTCAGTGCCACATTTGCCCCTGTTGCCAACTTCACTACCGTCCGCCTCCTTGTTTCTTTGGCCGACTCTCATTCTTGGCCTCTTTACCAATTGGATGTCAAGAATTCCTTCCTTAATGGCGACCTATCTAAGACAATCTACATGGATCCTCCACCAAGTTTTCGAGCTCAGGGGAAGTATTCAGGGAAAGTATGTCGCCTTCGCAACTCCCTCTACGGGCTTAAACAGTCATCTCGAGCTTGGTTTAGTCATTTCAGTGAGGTGGTCCTTACTATGAGCTTCACTCGATGTCATTCAGATCATACATGTTTCATTTATCGCCATCCTCAGGGTAGGTGCATCATTTTCTCAGTATATGTAGATGATATTATTATTACTAGAGATGACACTGCAGGGATGGTTCAAGTGAAGAGTGACCTTGGGACGATCTTTGATAATAAGGATTTAGGCATACTACGATACTTTCTTGGTATTGAGGTGGCTCGAAATCGTCAGGGTATATCTTTATCCCAACGAAAATATACATTGGATCTCCTTCAGGATACGGGTATGCTTGGTTGTCGATCTACCTTCACTCCTATAGATCCCAATCTTAAGTTGACAACAGAATTAGAGAAATTATTAATTGAGCCATCAGTATATCAGAGACTTGTGGGCCGACTTATCTACTTAACTAATACAAGGCTGGACCTTACATATGCATTGAGTGTTGTAAGCTAGTTTATGCATGTACCTTGCACACCTCATCTGGATGTAGTTTATCACATCCTTCGGTATCTTAAAGCTTGTCTTGGTCTCAGTATCTTCTATGCAACTGGTATACAGGAGGGACTATCGTGTTACACTGATGCTGATTATGCAGGGTCAAAAAGTGATAGGCGTTTTACCTCGGGGATGTGCACCTTCCGTGGAAATCATCTTATCTCATGGAAAAGTAAAAAGCAAGCTGTTGTCTCACGATCTTCCGCAGAAGCTGAGTACCGTGCTATGGCTTAAGGAACATGTGAACTTCTCTGGTTACGCTATCTTTTGACTAAGTTGGGTTTTTAAGTGATTAACTCGTCTACCTTGTTCTATGATAATAAATCTACCATTATGTTGTCCTCTGACTCAGTCCTTCATGAGAGGACAAAACACATTGAGGTTGATATCCATTTTATTCGGGAAAAAGTTCGCTCAGGGTTATCGCACCTTGTTTTGTTACATCATCCGAGCAGGCTGCTAACATGTTTACTAAGTCAATTGGACCGTCACTTCTCCAATCAGTTCTTGTCAAGCTCGGGCTCGTTGATATCTTCGCCCCAACTTGAGGAGGAGTGTTGAAATATCTGTAAAGAAGAAGATTTCTTGAGCTGTGTGCCTCACCAGATCTTGAACAATGTGATTCTTGAGCAGTGTGATGCATTTATTATGTTTGACAAATTCTAGTTTAGTTTGTCTATTTAAACCCTATTGTATTACATTTTATAAGATATCTAAACACAAAATATGAAGATGAGATTCTTGTATTATACTTTTTCAGTCTTATATCCTTTTGTATTAGCATTAATTGCATCGTCCGGAGCCCAACAGTTGTTTGCCTTGTGATAGGGATAGTCGCACCGGTAACATACGGCATGTGAAAAGCCTGAATTAGAAGAAGTGGAATTAGTTGGCTGGAGTCCTCGTCCACGCCCTCGACCATTATTGTCACGCCCCCCTCGACATCCAGATAAAAATAAACCATGTTGAGGAGAGAATTGGCATGGAGAGTCATTTGATTCATGAGCAAGTACAACGATAAGAGCAATAAATTTGGAGACAAGGGATGAAGAAGACTACAAGCGAATTTCAAAATCCATAAGAAGACCACACACTTCAGCGAACGTGGGGCTATCAGGTTTGGAGTTCACAACAACAACTATTAGATCAAAATCAGAACCTAAGCCCCAAAGAGTCCATAACACAAGATCGTCGTGGGCAACTTAACAACCAGCACTTGCAAGAATAAGATACAATGACTTGGCATGTTGTATGTAGGCATGAATTGATCGAGACTCTTTACACAGAGACTGAAGTTCAGTCTTTATTTGTTGGATTCTTGCTCTGGATTGTGAACTGTAAAGAAGCTCCAAAGTAGTCCAAATATCGCAAGCTGTGACTTTATCAACCACCTAAGATAATTCTGAATCAGAAAGGGAAACCAATAGCCACCCGAGAACCATTGGATCGAGACGTATCCATTGAATCACTTCAGAAGCAGGAGTAGAAGGTTTAGGAATTGATCCATCAATGAAACCCAACAAGCCATGACAACGAAGAACGGGATATACCTGCGTCTTCTATAGGATAAAGTTATCAGTACCAAGTTTAGGGGAAAGTTCTTGGGGAATGCTCTTAACGATGGGCAAAGACGCCAGGGAAGAGATGGGTGTATTAATTTTTGGGTTCGCAGTGCAGGAGGGTGTATTGGAGTAGCCATCAACGGCAACGGTGGATACCATGAGAAGAAATGTGAGTTTGCAAGAGAAGAAGAGTTTGTAAAAAAAAAATCCCTAAGCTCTGTATACCATGTAAGAAATGATTTTTTTTCCCTGAACATACAGTGCTTTTATTGACTATTTAAGGTTGCAATTATAGAGAAGTTTACAAGAAGTAGGAAGCATATTTGATATGTACAAGTGTAACTAAAGATAACAACAAATTATGCCAACACAATCAGTAATTAGAGATAAAGAGAAATCTCTTATGTGATAATCCTTTACATTTATAAGAGCCAAAATTTCAATTTTAAAAGTATTTTGCTGGCCCAAGTGAACAAAGAAACCAAATATAAGGTCCTCCTTATAGTCACAAAGAATTCTCCCACCTCCTGCCATTTCTTCAGAACCATGAACATTACCATCAATGTTGAGCTTGTAAAAGACAACAGCTGGTTTTCTCAACTTCACATTTTTAGGCACACATGAAGATGGTCTTTCATAAGAACAATAGAAGGAGGCTGCCAGATTTAAGTCTCCCTTCCATTGCTATATCTTTAAAAGATTAGTTTGAAACAGTTGTGCTATGAGTCTCCTCATATGCCAGATAATTCTAGAGGGGTAAAAGCCCAAATTCCTATACTTGGCATCATTTTTTTTTTTTTTGCTAAAAGGAAGCGGGTATAAATTAATGATAAAAAAACTACATAATCCAAAAAACAATTACCAAAAAATATGGTCATCAACATTTCACGCCCTACAGATGACTTGGTTCAACAGAGAATATCTAACTTTCTTAATCTTGTACATTTTAGTCCTAACATCAAAAACAATATGCTTGAAGATGTCTTCTTCGGATAGAGCTTCTCCAGTGTAAACACGTCTATTTCTTTCTTTCCATAAATGGAAAACAAAGGATCCAAAGAAATAACAGTAGATTGAAAAGTGGAAGTTGCTGCAATATGATCAAACCATTCAACAAGCTCTAATTGTTAATATTGGGAGGGCCTTTGGTTAGATTCCACCCTCTTCTTTAGATTCCACCAACAGAGTCATGTACAAAATGAATGTTTAGGTATTGTCTATTTAAACCAGATAGATTTTTTCCAAATGACCAAGCTATATTGTGGTTTGATAAGATCCAACAACCATCTCATTTTGTACCCCTCATTGGGGGAATTGATCCAAATGCAATGATCTTCTCTGTTGAGGTCAGGTTGCAAATCACCAATGTATTGAGAAATTACCTAAAAGATAGAGGATTTCTCCGACCAAGATGAATGACCTTCTGAAATGAAGTCTTTAACTAGAGAGTTAATGTCATAGCTGGCCTCTTGAATAACATGTTCCCCAAACACATCAATTAGAATTCCCAAAGGGTGCCAATGGTCTTTCCAGAAAAGAGTATTGTAACCGTTATCAACCCTATGCATGATACAATTTTTA
The DNA here is from genome assembly GCA_037974665.1 of Ehretia macrophylla. NCBI lineage: Eukaryota > Viridiplantae > Streptophyta > Magnoliopsida > Boraginales > Ehretiaceae > Ehretia > Ehretia macrophylla. The sequence goes on from CM075773.1 coordinate 63,857,383, forward strand.
GCCAGTGGTCGTAACTGGAGAATTTTCCTCCATGACCAAGTCGGGCGATTGGGCATAAGAGCATCCCAAATATTTGTGTCGCAAATGTAGTTTGAATAGATCCACCGACCCCACGTAGATTTCTATTTAGTATGTAGAATCCAAAGATACCTTAAGATGGCTGCTTGATTGGTATCTTGAAGCCTTGGCAATCCCAAGCCTCCCTCATCTGTTTTTACAAACCTCACTCCATATAACTTTGGCTTTTTTCCCAAGATTGTCTGAACTGGACCAGAGAAAAGAAACAAGAACCTGTTCAATAGCTTTGAGACATCCTTCAAGGAGGATGAACATACGGGCCCAGAAAGAGTGAACATTGCTAAGAATTGACTTCACAATTTGGAGATGGCCCACATATGAGAAATTGCTAGTTGACCACTTTCCAATTATATTAGTGATACGATTAACAAGTTGTTTGCAGTGACTGTTGAGAAGTCTACCAGGTATAAGAGGTACTCCCAGGTATCTGATAGGAAAGGAGCCAGTATTGAAGCCAAAAATATTTGTGATCCTCCTGCTTGTAGCATCATCACACCCCCCAATGAAGATTGGGAAACAAATAGAAATTCCCAGCCTTTTTTGTTCAGCTTATTGAAGTATGCATTTCCTCCCCAAGGTACTCGATCGTGGTTAACGGTGAACTTGTGGGATTCTTCAATGGAGCCGAAGGTCTTAGGTAGGGGGACCTTTTATCCCCCTACCTTTTTGTTGTTGGTATGGAAATCTTGTCTTGCATCCTCTCCAAAGTTGCTCTCAAAAGGGGGTTTTTATTTTACCCCAGTTGTCATAAACTCAAGCTGAACCACTTTATGTTTGTTGATGATCTGCTCATATTTTCCAAACCTGATGTTTAATTTGTGTCTTTTATCAAAGCTTCACTCAGGCTCTTCTATCGGATGTTTGGTTTACAAATGAATCTTTGCAAGAGCAACATATTTCTTGATGATTGTAGAGATCATGTAATACCCCAATATTATAGTGGTGTATTAATTTATTGACCAAATATATCAAAGGATTTGCTTACTGATTCACTACATTATTTTGAGATTTACACTTTCGGTTAAATAATGTAAATGGGGAACAAGATCATACCAAGATAAGTGGTGTTTATCATCAAAGTGTAAGTTATAATATTTTATAATGATAAAACATGGCCAAAAATGATCTTTGTGACGACCGAGAACCTCTTCATATTCATTTTAAATTGTTGAATGTCTTATTTGAGTATTAAATGTACATTTATTCAATTTTTAGCATAAGACACTATTCATAAGAAAAATTTATTGTTTAATTTTTCTAAAACTCTATTTTTCTCCTGTCACATATCATGTAGGAGGAATGTAAAAAATATTATTTTGTGTATTTAATGTTGGGAGTATGCATTTAGAAAATAGTTTTCGTCTTGAATGAATAGTATTATGAAAGAATAATAAATTTTGTAGAATTTTTATTTGGGCTTCTAGTGAATTAGCTAGACTTTGGACTTTTATTAGACCCTTAAATATGTTTAATTAGACCCAATTTACTAACCTAATCCATTATTTCCTTAGTCTATTACCTATATAATATAATAAGAGCCAAAACAAGACAAAAAAAAAGAGTGCAAAAGCTGGAATTACTGTAGCAAATCCGAAAATGGCATAGGAGGAGAATTTCTTCATCAAACCTTGGAGTTGAGCTATTGGCTTGCTTAGGGAGGATTCTAGAACACCTAGGAGCTTCACCACCTTGCCTACATCTTCATACAAGTGAGGGAGTTGCATTTTAATAACTATCAAAGTTTATGTTCATATATTGAAATTTTTGATTTGTTGATTATTGCTATAATACTTGTTATAAATGCTTAATATGTGTTTATTAGAGCCTATAGAGTAGACTTTTAAAGCTTGTTAGCAAATTATGTGGTAGAATGCACAAATTAAATGAAAGAGATGATGAATAGTGCTCATTTTAGGGTTTTGAATAAAATTTGCTAATTAGCTTGAATTGAGACTTCAAATAGATGCTATAGGCCCTAGTGAAGCTAGTAGGGAGGCCACGTGAGGTTAAATCACTCAAATCCAAACTAAATTGCAAAATTAGTCGACTTTAAAAAGGGGAATTTTCTTGTTGTGCAATCCGGGTGTGTTTGGGCTATGGTTTGGGTATCCTTGGGATAAGGAAGCACTATTGGTGCTTTCGTTATGCGAAATTGGGGTTCGGTTAGTATAGTTGTAGTTCAAATCCGCTCGGGGCCTTCCCGAAATTTTGCTTCAAAAATAGGTTTTTATGATCTTAATAGGTATCTTTGGGCTTAATTAAGAATGTAGTATGATTAGGTTATGGTTTGGAGACCTTGAAACGCGCATAGGAGAAAGAAATCTTGGTTAAAGAAAGGGGAAAAGTAGTTTTTAGCTATTCTTGTTGCATTTGGAACTTGTTGTTGAGTTGTCTTGCATTGTATTAACTATCTAAAGTATAATAAAGCTATTTGAATTGACTGTGAGTAAAAGTCATGTTGATTGCTACTATTGGTACTATAAAGCTATATCGTGCTGTTGTAAACATATATTGTGCTTATATGTGAGGGCGACCTACTTTGTCGACCCTCTTACATGTTATGTGATATCTTGAATGCTTGTGACTTGTCTCGGGGTTACGCAACCTTTTAAGACATGGTAGCGTCGAGAAACACGGGCAGCGTCGGGCTTGTCGTACTCCCTCGACTACCATGGTGCCTATTCCCTTCTCGTTGAGGCATACTTCACTACCCCAGAGGCATGGTTCACCTGCTGGGCATGGACCTACCTTAGGAGAAAGGGTCGTAGGATCGAGATACATCTGGAGTATCCCAACTTGTTGGTATTTGGGGTTTGCCGGCACTTGCTTGAAGTTCGTGGCTCGTGGCTCGTGATTGAAGACTTGAAGTGGAACCGTATCCTTTTTAATGTGGTTAATTACTTGGCTTTCTATCTTGCTGGTTTATGTTACATATATATGATTTATTGTGTTTGCATATCATATTGCATGCCCAGTATGCTGCATCACCTCCCTCACTGAGTATACATGGTGTATACTCACCCTCGTTTCTAACATCTTTCAGGATCAGTGCTATAAGCTGGAAATAAGATTGCCTTCTGTGTGGCCTGCCTGCTCTATCAATATGAAGAACAAGGAATAATGTGTACATTATGTGCCTGTATACTATTTGAGACCTTATGGTCATATATGTTATTGTGATATCCTAAGAAATTTAATATTAAAGTATTAGTCTTGGGTGATAGTTGGGTGCTAGTGGTTTGTAATTACTTCAATCGTTTACTCTTCGGTTTAGTTGACTTGCATGCTGATAGGGTTGAAACAGATTGAAGTTGTGGATTATGCTCTTGTGGTTGTATGTTGTTGTTTGCAGGTTTCCAAATAGTCCTATATATAGGAAAAACTCCGTCCGTTTTCCCCTAAATTTCGTGCCCAGGGTTTGGAATTGGGTGAGAATAGCATGATAAATAGGAGTCCCGGTCTTGTGAGGGATCGGGGCGTTACAATCTTGATAGTGCTTGACAACATGGACTCGTGAGATTGATGACTCTTTAATGCTATAACTATAATTCTACCAATTTGTCCAAGATAGACTATTTTATTCAAAGGTGAAACCATATGGATTATTTTAATGAAAATGTGCAATCATTTTAGCTATTATTTTAGTGATTAAATTGGGAACAAAGTTGAGTGATTTTCGTAAGTGGTTATAATGCCACAACCATAAAGCTGCCAATTTGTCAAAGATGGATTATTTTAATGCTTAGGTGCAACAATTTTGGGTTATAAATTAAGTGCCATCTTATTATTGATGCAAGTGCATTTTTCTCACAAAAATTGCAGTGAGTCGTGCAAGTAAGAATTTAGGAACTCAACTTATATTATTTGGATTTGGTGATTTTTGGCATCTAAAGCTTTTGGTTAAATTCTGTAAGTAGTTTACCTATTTCCTTTTGATTTACTCCATTTGTTGTTCTGCAAATATCGTTCAGTTCGTTATTTTGTTATTCATTCGTGATTCTTGTTCAGTTATCTGTATCGATCCTTCTGATAAATCAAATCTGAGTCTTTGATTCAGGTCCTACGAACTATACAAGCTATGTATCGAATCCTATGCGGCTGGGAGTTAATTAGTCGTCACTGCTTGTTATTCTATCTGAACGTGTGATCGTGCTGCAATTAAGTAGCCACAGCTTGTTATAGTGTCCCGTAGTACCTGATATTATTTCGTGATTATTTGGATATTTTATTGAACTCTGAACCTTCGCTTTCTTCGGGGTAAATCTACTTATTGAGCATTGTTTCTCTCACTCCTTTCATTTTCTCTTTGCAGACAACAAAGTTATATTGGAATTTACCGGGCTAGAAATCACGTGACTAGAGCTAAAGATTCGAGTGAATTTGTTGAGATATATGATTATTATTATTTTTGGAGAATTCTTTTGTAATTAAAGTTATAATTCTTATTTTTCGGGACTGTAGAAGCTATGGATTAATTATTTATTAATGGATTCATAGCTCGTTTTATTGAGAGATTTGAGCCTTGCGGGATTAGGAGGACTTGTCTTTCTAGGTGCGCGGCGGTCTCGTCCCGTGTTTACCTTGTTAAATTTCAGGGCGTGACATAATGGTATAATGTAATACCCCAATATTATAGTGGTGTATTAATTTATTGACCAAATATATCAAAGGATTTGCTTATTGATTCACTACATTATTTTGAGATTTACACTTTTGGTTAAATAATGTAAATGGGGAACAAGATCATACCAGGATAAGTGGTGTTTATCATCAAAGTGTAAGTTATAATATTTTATAATGATAAAACATGGCCAAAAATGATCTTGATAGCGCTTGACAACATGGACTCGTGAGATTGATGGCTTTTTAATTCTATAACTATAATTCTACCAATTTATCCAAGATAGACTATTTTATTCAAAGGTGAAACCATATGGATTATTTTAATGAAAATGTGCAATCATTTTAGCTATTATTTTAGTGATTAGATTGGGAACAAAGTTGAGTGATTTTCGTAAGTGGTTATAATGCTACAACCATAAAGCTACCAATTTGTCAAAGATGGATTATTTTAATGCTTAGGTGCAACACTTTTGGGTTATAAATTAAGTGCCATCTTATTATTGATGCAAGTGCATTTTTCTCACAAAACTTGCAGTGAGTCGTGCAAGTAAGAATTTAGGAACTCAACTTATATTATTTGGATTTGGTGATTTTTGGCATCTAAAGCTTTTGGCTAAATTCTGTAAGTAGTTTACCTTTTCTTTTGATTTACCTCAATTGTTGTTCTGCAAATATTGTTCAGTTTGTTATTCTGTCATTCGTTCGTGATTCTTGTTCAGTTATCTGTATTTATTCTTCTGAAGTCAATTTGAGCCTTTGATTCAGGTCCTACGAACTATACAAGATATGTATCGAATCCTATGCGGTTGGGAGTTAATTAGTCGTCACTGCTTGTTATTCTATCTGAACGTGTGATCATGCTGCTATTAAGTAGCCACAACTTGTTATAGTGTCCCGTAGTGCCTAATAATATTTCGTGATTATTTGGATATTTTATTGATCTCTGAACCTTCGCTTTCTTCAGGGTAAACTACTTACTGAGCATTGTTCCGCTCACTCCTTTTATTTTCTCTTTGTAGACAACAAAGTTAGATCGGGGTTTACCATGCTAGAAATCACGTGACCAGAGCTAAAGATTCGAGGGAATTTATTGAGAATTATGATTATTATTATTTTTGGAGAAGTCTAATGTAATTAAAGATTAAATGTTTATTTTTTGGTCTGTAGAAGTTATGGATTATTTATTTAATAATGAATTCCTAGCTTATTTTATCGAGAGATTTGAGCCTTGCGGGTTTAGAAGGACTTGTCTTTCTAGGCGCCCGGTGGTCTCGTCCCAAATTTACCATGTTAATTTTCGAGGCGTGATAGAATGGTATCAGAGTAATAGGTTATGATCATTTGAGGACTTGTGGTTTGGGTAGCTAAGGTTTTGCTGCATATTATAAGAATGATTAGGCTTAAATTCATTACTTTGATTAAAAGAGTGCCTAGATTTTTTTATTTATGATTTTGGAGTTTTGAATTGTCTCTTATAGAATTCTTATATAAGAGATTAAGTTTCGAGGACGAAACTATTTTAAGGGGGGAAGAATGTAATACCCCAATATTATAGTGGTGTATTAATTTATTGACCAAATATATCAAAGGATTTTCTTACTGATTCACTACATTATTTTGAGATTTACACTTTCGGTTAAATAATGTAAATGGGGAACAAGATCATACCAAGATAAGTGGTGTTTATCATCAAAGTGTAAGTTATAATATTTTATAATGATAAAACATGGCCAAAAATGATCTTGATAGCGCTTGACAACATGGACTCGTGAGATTGATGGCTTTTTAATTCTATAACTATAATTCTACCAATTTATCCAAGATAGACTATTTTACTCAAAGGTTAAACCATATGGATTATTTTAATGAAAATGTGCAATCATTTTAGCTATTATTTTAATGATTAGATTGGGAACAAAGTTGAGTGATTTTCGTAAGTGGTTATAATGCTACAACCATAAAGCTACCAATTTGTCAAAGATGGATTATTTTAATGCTTAGGTGCAACACTTTTGGGTTATAAATTAAGTGCCATCTTATTATTGATGCAAGTGCATTTTTCTCACAAAACTTGCAGTGAGTCGTGCAAGTAAGAATTTAGGAACTCAACTTATATTATTTGGATTTGGTGATTTTAGGCATCTAAAGCTTTTGGCTAAATTCTGTAAGTAGTTTACCTTTTCTTTTGATTTACCCCATTTATTGTTCTGCAAATATTGTTCAGTTTGTTATTCTGTCATTCGTTCGTGATTCTTGTTTAGTTATCTGTATTGATTCTTCTGATAAGTCAATTTGAGCCTTTGATTCAGGTCCTACGAACTATACAAGATATGTATCAAATCCTATGCGGTTGGGAGTTAATTAGTCGTCACTGCTTGTTATTCTATCTGAACGTGTGATCGTACTGCTATTAAGTAGTCACAACTTATTATACTATCCCATAGTGCCTGATATTATTTCGTGATTATTTGGCTATTTTATTGATTTTTGAACCATCACTTTCTTCGGGATAAATCTACTTACTGAGCATTGTTCCGCTTACTCCTTGCATTTTCTCATTGCAGACAACAAGGTTAGATTGAAGTTTATCGGGCTAGAAATCACGTGACCAGAGCTAAAGATTCGAGTGGATTTATTGAGAATAATAATCATTATTTTTTTTTGGAGAATTTTATTGTAATTAAAGTTTTAATACTTATTTTTAGAACTGTAGAAGTTCTGGATTATTTATTGATTAATGGATTCTAGCTTGTTTTATTGAGAGATTTAAGCCTTGCAGGCTTAGGAGGACTTGTCTTTCTAGGCGCGCGGGGGTCTCGTCCCGAATTTACCGTGCTTATTTTCGGGGCATGTCAGAATGGTATCAGAGCAATAGGTTATGATCATTTGAGGACTTGTGGTTTGGGTAGCTATGTTTTTGTTGCGTATCATAAGAGTGATTAGGCTTAAGTTTATTACTTTGATTAAAAGAGTGCCTAGATTTTTTTATTTATGATTTTGGAGTTTTGAATTGTCTCTTATAGAATCCTTATATAAGAATTAAGTTTCGAGGACGAAACTATTCTAAGGGGGGAAGAATGTAATACCCCAATATTATAGTGGTGTATTAATTTATTGACCAAATATATCAAAGGATTTGCTTACTGATTCACTACATTATTTTGAGATTTACACTTTCGGTTAAATAATGTAAATGGGGAACAAGATCATACCAAGATAAGTGGTGTTTATCATCAAAGTGTAAGTTATAATATTTTATAATGATAAAACATGGCCAAAAATGATCTTGATAGCGCTTGACAACATGGACTCGTGAGATTGATGACTCTTTAATGCTATAACTATAATTCTACCAATTTGTCCAAGATAGACTATTTTATTCAAAGGTGAAACCATATGGATTATTTTAATGAAAATGTGCAATCATTTTAGCTATTATTTTAGTGATTAAATTGGGAACAAAGTTGAGTGATTTTCGTAAGTGGTTATAATGCCACAACCATAAAGCTACCAATTTGTCAAAGATGGATTATTTTAATGCTTAGGTGCAACACTTTTGGGTTATAAATTAAGTGCCATCTTATTATTGATGCAAGTGCATTTTTCTCACAAAAATTGCAGTGAGTCGTGCAAGTAAGAATTTAGGAACTCAACTTATATTATTTGGATTTGGTGATTTTTGGCATCTAAAGCTTTTGGTTAAATTCTGTAAGTAGTTTACCTATTTCCTTTTGATTTATCCCATTTGTTGTTCTGCAAATATCGTTCAGTTCGTTATTTTGTTATAAATTCGTGATTCTTGTTCAGTTATCTGTATCGATCCTTTTGATAAATCAAATCTGAGACTTTGATTTAGGTCCTACAAAATATACAAGCTATGTACCGAATCCTATGCGGTTGGGAGTTAATTAGTCGTCACTGCTTATTATTCTGTCTGAACGTGTGATCGTGCTGCTATTAAGTAGCCATAGCTTGTAATAGTGTCTCGTAGTGCCTGATATTATTTCGTGATTATTTGGATATTTTATTGATCTCTGAACCTTCGCTTTCTTCAGGGTAAATCTACTTATTGAACATTGTTTCGCTCACTCCTTTTATTTTCTCTTTGCAGACAACAAAGTTAGATCGGAGTTTACCGGGCTAGAAATCACGCGACTAGAGCTAAAGATTCGAGTTAATTTGTTGAGATATATGATTATTATTATTTTTGGAGAATTCTTTTGTAATTAAAGTTATAATTCTTATTTTTCAGGACTGTAGAAGCTCTGGATTAATTATTTATTAATGGATTCCTAGCTCGTTTTATTGAGAGATTTGAGCCTTACGGGCTTAGGAGGACTTGTCTTTCTAGGCTCGCGGCAGTCTCGTCCCGGGTTTACCTTGTTAAATTTTGGGACGTGTCAGAATAGTATCAGAGCAATAGGTTATGATCATTTGAGGACTTGTGGTTTGGGTAGCTAAGTTTTTGTTGTGTATCATAAGAGTTATTAGGCTTAAGTTTATTACTTTGATTAAAAGAGTGCCTATATTTGTATTTATTATTTTGGAGTTTTGAATTGTCTCTTGCAGGATCCTTATATAAGAGATTAAGTTTCGAGGACGAAACTTTTCTAAGGGGGGAAGAATGTAATACCCCAATATTATAGTGGTGTATTAATTTATTGACCAAATATATCAAAGGATTTGCTTACTGATTCACTACATTATTTTGAGATTTACACTTTCGGTTAAATAATGTAAATGGGGAACAAGATCATACCAAGATAAGTGGTGTTTATCATCAAAGTGTAAGTTATAATATTTTATAATGATAAAACATGGCCAAAAATGATCTTGATAGCGCTTGACAACATGGACTCGTGAGATTGATGACTCTTTAATGCTATAACTATAATTCTACCAATTTGTCCAAGATAGACTATTTTATTCAAAGGTGAAACCATATGGATTATTTTAATGAAAATGTGCAATCATTTTAGCTATTATTTTAGTGATTAAATTGGGAACAAAGTTGAGTGATTTTCGTAAGTGGTTATAATGCCACAACCATAAAGCTACCAATTTGTCAAAGATGGATTATTTTAATGCTTAGGTGCAACACTTTTGGGTTATAAATTAAGTGCCATCTTATTATTGATGCAAGTGCATTTTTCTCACAAAAATTGCAGTGAGTCGTGCAAGTAAGAATTTAGGAACTCAACTTATATTATTTGGATTTGGTGATTTTTGGCATCTAAAGCTTTTGGTTAAATTCTGTAAGTAGTTTACCTATTTCCTTTTGATTTACTCCATTTGTTGTTCTGCAAATATCGTTCAGTTCGTTATTATGTTATTCATTCGTGATTCTTGTTCAGTTATCTGTATCGATCCTTTTGATAAATCAAATCTGAGTCTTTGATTCAGGTCCTACGAACTATACAAGCTATGTACCGAATCCTATGCAGTTGGAAGTTAATTAGTCGTCACTGCTTGTTATTCTATCTGAACGTGTGATCGTGCTGCTATTAAGTAGACATAGCTTGTTATAGTGTCTCGTAGTGCCTGATATTATTTCGTGATTATTTGGATATTTTATTGATCTCTGAACCTTCAATTTCTTCAGGGTAGATCTACTTATTGAGCATTGTTTCGCTCACTCCTTTCATTTTCTCTTTGCAGACAACAAAGTTATATTGGAATTTACCGGGCTAGAAATCACGTGACTAGAGCTAAAGATTCGATTGGATTTGTTGAGAAATATGATTATTATTATTTTTGGAGAATTCTTTTGTAATTAAAGTTATAATTCTTATTTTTCGGGACTGTAGAAGCTCTGAATAAATTACTTATTAATGGATTCCTAGCTCGTTTTATTGAGAGATTTGAGCCTTGCGGGCTTAGTAGGACTTGTCTTTCGAGGCGTGTGGCGATCTCGTCCAGGGTTTACCTTATTAAATTTTGGGGCGTGACAGATCAACTTAAGAATCAGATTCTACGGATTCTTGAGTTTGAGGAGAGCTCTTTGCCGATTAAGTACCTTGGTCTCCCTTTAATCACGGGTAGACTTGGTATTCAGTCCTGCTGAAAACTTGTGGATAAAGTGTTGAGTATAATCAATCACTGGGCTGCTAGATCTCTTTCATATGTTGGGTGCCTTCAACTTATTAAATCAGTTCTGATTGGGATCCATTCTTTTTTGTCTAGCATGTTGATATTGCCGATTAGTACTCTTAAAGATATAAAGAGTAAATTTGCTCATTTTCTTTGGAACGGGGATGCCGCTAGCTAGGCTCATGCTAAAGTTGCTTGGATATCAGTTACGAAACCTTTTAAGGAAAGGGGACTTGGAAACCGTCAGCTTGAAGAATTAAATACTTCTCTTATGTTGAAACAAGTTTGGGCCTTATTACATGAGTCTAATTTTGTTTGGTCTCGTTGGGTAAGATCTGTTCTTCTTAAGGGCAAAATATTTGAGGATATTGATACCCCTGTCAATGTGGCTTGGGGGTGGAGAAAGCTCCTGAGTGTTAGAAATATTGCAAGACCTCTTGTTCGGCATAGACTTGGCAATGGAGTTAATACTTTTTTTAGGAAAGATCTTTGGCATGAGGATGGTATTTTGCTTGATAGATTCTCTTTTGATGTTGTGCTTGAGTTTGGTATTAGTATTGATTTGTCAATCGCTGATGTTTTTATGCTGCCAAGATCATTCTCTTCGAATGTTGAGATTGATTCCATTGTTAGACAAGCCCAGTCCTCTATTATGGAGGTTACCAGAAGGGACAAACTAATTTGGACTTTGAGCCTTTACGGTAAATTCAGCTTGTACCATACTTAGGATGGCATTCGAGCTCTAGGTAACTCTGTCCCTTGGTACCATCTAGTTTGGTTTAAACAACATGTTCCTTGTCATAGTTTTATTGCTTGGGTTACTATTTTGGATCGTCTTCCTACTAAACAACGGCTTAATAGCTGGGGTTTGCAAGATAATCCTAAATGCCTGCTGTGTGGTGAATTAGATGAATCTAGAGATCATATTTTCTTTTCCTGTAGTTTCTCGAAGAAGATTTGGCTCAAGGGTCTGAGGTACTCTTGTAGTTCTTGACTCCTAATTGTTTGGAATAATGTTCTTGAGTGGTTTATTGAAGTTTGCATTTGTGATTAGCTCCAATCACTAGTTCTTAAATATCTGTTCTCGGCCACAATTTATTTTCTTTGGAGTGTAAGAAACAAAAGGCTTCATGATCAGGTTTCTCTTGATGAAGAGTATGTTTTTGAGGAAATCAAGTTCGTTGTAAAGTATAGAATCAGGCATGTACATAAATATAGGATAAATATAACTAAGACACGTATTTGTACTTTTTAGAATATTGATGGCTACCAACTTGTGAATGACTAGTGTGGTTTGGTGCCATGGTTTCTTTGTCATGATGTAATGAATTTTGTTGAGTTTAATGGAATCACTTGCTAAATTAACAAAAACAAGGGTCATAGGATATATGTTATGAAATAGAAGTAGCTAGAAAACTCCTTAAAGAATGTAGAGCCATGATCTCTCACATTTTTAGATAACGTAACTAGCCAACTGATTTCTTGCTAATCTTGGAGTTTCTGCTACGAGCCTTCAAGTTTTTGAGGATACAAATAGCTTTAAAAGGCTTTGAGGTTTGATCCATCTGGATAAAGCAGCTCTTCCTCAATTTAGATTATAGGTTCCTTTTAACTGCTTTTATTGTAATTTTTCAGTTTCATATATTTTTTCTTGTTGCTATTAATTGAGTTGTTTCTTGCAAAGATGTTATACATCTTTCCACTTAACAACTCAATTAAGAAGCTTGATTAGGATCTTTGTAAGAAGAGGTGGCTTGTACCTCTTCTAGAGTAGTTAGGACGGTAGGACATGCTTCAATTCCCCGCCCTCCAGTGTAGGTCAAGTTTGGTCCCCCTCCAACCTTGTACTTCTTTTTTTGATAATTAATAAAACCCCACAGGGAAGTTCCTCTCGTTTTTCCAAACAAATAAAGTTAATAAGACTCAAATACTATTATTTATTTTTGTGAAATATATGATGTATTGAAATTTGGATATATTTACTAACAATTTTATTTACACACTATATGATAAGTAATCATATTGTCATATGTAATAATCAATATTATAATTACTTGTAGAGGCAAATGATAAGACATGTACCTTTCTTATAATTATTAGTTACTATGTTGTATGCTAATTAATTTAAAGCTATAGCTCATGGTGATTGGATTAAATATACACCATTTGATTAGTATATTTAATTATATTGTCATACTTTGCATTATATAACCCATAGCATAGCATATTATATTAGTGTAATTTTATTTTCTCATGTATACCATGGCATATGAATTTGTCTTTGGTTTCTGGCACTATGAATTCTTGGCATATGAATTTAGTTTGACATGAACTTTTATGATTCTAGGCATGAAATCTTATGATTTTTGCATGAACTTCATCATTTTTGAATATATGATATTTATGAACTATGATAATATGACTATCTAACGTATAAGAATATTTTAAAGGTCCCAAGAAATTTTTTTGGGGGTTACCACTTACTGAGATTTGTTTCTTATTTTGTAAAAATATTTTTCTTTGCAAAAGATGGAGTAAAATGTATCATACCCCCTTGTGTTTTGTAAAAGTTGTATAATAAACCTTGTATTTTCAAAAGTGGCGTATAACCCTTTGTGTTATCCATAATGTTGCACACTCTCCCTAATCTGAACTTCTGTTAAATTTGTTTTGTTAGAAACTATAAAAGACGAAATTACCCGCATTAAATAATTTTTGTTTGTATTTTTATTTAACTTTTCAAATTTCTTCATTATAATGCATCACATTAACGAAATTTTGATTAAAACAAATTCATACAAATTTTATCACTTTTGATTCTACTTGAAACTACGAATCTAATGCTTCAAGTTTAATGCGATTTGAACAAGAATTGAGAAAGATATAAATTTTTAAAGGTTTTTTCACGGATCAACACACTGCAGCGCTAAAGATAATGACCCAAACGACGTTGTCTTGAGATTCAAGCCCGACCAATAAAGTAATGCCACGTACCAAATGGTAGAATTTAAAAAATATATTGCTACTACAGAGATTTGAACCCACAAACTTCATCACGCATGTGAATAGCTTGACCATTAGGTTGAAAATAATCTTCTGTCTTGTTAAAGCTTGAAATAATCTATATCCTTTATAATAAAATAGCCACCACAACCTACCATCTCTGCCATTCCTCTAGCCAGCTTCACCAACTACCTCCGCCACTTCTTGCAACTACCTCTGCCAGCGACTGACGAATGTATCAGTTTGAAGATCCATCAAAGTAATACACGACAACAAGTATTTTTTTTGTCAAAGACAATAAGCATTTTAAAGTCATAAAATTTTGCAAAAAATAGGGTTTAATTCAAAAGTTAATATATTTTAATTTTATATCTTTTTTAACTAAACCATCCATTGTGGAGGGCAGGGGACAGCAGCACGAAATTTATATATATATATATATATACATTATATATCACACTTAATTTAAAACTCAATCTCAAAGTTCAATTGCTAGATGAAAATTATATATACGTTATAAGAATTTTTAAAAGATTATTAATATTGAGTATCTAAAATTATTTATGGTAAAGATATGTAGTGGTGGAATGTAGTAGTGGTGAGGAAGAAGATAACCTCCGGTACATTCAGGAATTATGTTCCGACACATCGTACATTCAAGAGTTATACTCCGCCACATTCAGGAGGTTTACTCTGTCACATTCAGGTGTCTAGCACCGTACATTCAGGTGATCAAATATTCAAGTCATAAACATATTCTCACACAAGTCATAGCCATGTACCAATCCAAACAAATAGACTTTATCAACCCAATCAAAGCTAACACAACTAGCATAAAATCAAGTAACCTAGTATACAAGCCCCAATCAACATCACACAACCCGATTATCAACAATTAATTCAACATTCTTTAAATTAATCATTTTTACATTCCTACAACCAAACAAGCTATCCATAACTCTTTAATAACTAACATGATCGAATTCTTATCCAATTACAATTAAGGTCTTCCAAATACACAAGTTATCCAACAAAACATTATTTTAAATGGTTAATATTCAAGCTACATAATTCACAAGTAATCACATAGGTGTCATTCATAGCCAACATAATAAAGTTCACATTAATGGCTCAACTAACAATTCTACATGATTAGATATCACTTAGCAACAATAGACATTAACAATTTCACCACTTAGTGACCCCAAGTAACAATATCAAATAATAATACAACTAAGATATTTTTAATTTCTCTAACATAAGTTTAATTTAATCAATTCAGTTACCTATGCTATTGACCTGCAAACAATTGATTTTTATGTACAGATGTAGTGCTTCGAGTGTAGATAACTTTAGAATCAAACGGTGCCTAATTCTGAGTTAAATTCAGCAAGTTACGACCTTTTTTGTGCAACTGCACAAACTGACCAGTACCAACGATCTTCATGACACATTTATAAAATGGTTAAATGGAGGGTTAAAACGTTAGAATTAGACTTAGTACCAGAAATCAACATTTGTTCAAAAGAAACTGATTGTTGCATTTGAAATATGATTATCTGTTACCTTAATCGAATATCGAAAATAAAACTTCTAATTTATAATATTTATTTTTGAAACTACGATATATCTAAAATGAATTTGTCGAACCTCCTTTTGTATGAATTGATATGGACCGAAGCTTATATGCACAAAATTATATCTTTGAGATATCGGCTAGTTAAGATTTAAATATTAATCTTGGTCATTAAAAGGGTACTTCGTAATTATTGTAACTTTAAAAATCTTATTGGACTAATCTTCACTGCATCTAACTTTATGACTTTAATTTGGAGTTTTTGAGTCACTGATAGAAAAATGATCAGTTAATAAATTATTTGAAAAAAAATGTATTACGTGATCGATATTCGTTTTCATGCACCCATTGAATACGGTTGTCTTTATATTCGCATCTTCTTAAAGAAGATTTCCAATTTTATTTGGTAACATCATATATAGACCTTTTGATCAATCCCTGAAACTCTTGAACTCAGTTATATAATAAATTTTTAAATTACTATTTTGAATCTCTTTTTTTTTTTTTTTTACTTGATTCTATTTATATCATCTACTCTTAATGTGAGATTGGTTTTTAACTTAACTAATCTAAGAAAATATAAGATACAGTTACAGATTCTTTGATATAGGTGCCCTCTCTGAGGGTTCAAAAGGTTGACCATCTGGGGGTTTTACTATCTATTGTAATAGATGTATGACTATAACGGGAGGTTGAGCAAAATTGAGTGGATGGTTAGGAATACTAAGATCCACAAAGGATTAGTAATGGAGATTATAGAAGTTATCAAATAGGATATTTTTTAATAGAAAAAGAATTCGAATTGGGACTTTAAGTTGGGAGAAATGATCAAAAACTATTTCTCACGATTCCGATCCACAGTATGCTCTTATTACCTGTGTTCATCCGTTTAGACTATTATAGTGATCATGTGCCATTATGTCAAACTTCTTACTATTTCCCTTTTATTAGTTGTTATTCGAATCTGTAATAGAATGCTGGAGGTCTTCGCACTGTTATCAAACTCCACACGGCTATCAGCTGATAACATGTCTGCCAAGTTGGACGCAAATTGTCTCATATCGTCATCATCTGTATCTGCAATAGAATGTTGTAGGTCCTGGGGCATGTAAGAATTCACTGCAGAAGCATCAACATTCACCATATCGTTTTGAATCGATTCTTCCATGGGTATGGTGGCAGTTTCGTTTGCAGCTTCCAATACTCCATTGTTCATGTGTACCTCTGCCTCTGCTTGTGACCCATTATTAGCGTACCAAGGCAATTGAGACAACTGTTCTATAGACATGGTCGAGTCCACTCCGAATGATGCCGTAGCCCAAAGATTTCCTTGTACCATATCTGTATCGACACCAATTGTAACATGATGCTCACCCGGAAAACTCCATCGTGGTGTCTTCTCTTCTTGGGGAATATAAATCTCCTCTCTCGACTTTCTCTTGCCCAAATCTTGAGTATCAGCTTCTGATACAAGTATGATTTCAGAATTTTTTTGTTTCTTGAAGTTTTTCGATTAGTCCTTTGTAACTCTGCAAACAACATAGTCCGTGCTTCCAATGCCTATCAAGCCATCATCCGAAAGAGAATATTCATGCATAATCCAATGCCCGTTTCCATCAAAATCTTTCTTAGTCGACTTAAACGTGAACACCCTTTTAGAGCCTATTTTCGTTTGCGTTTTGCCTTTCACAATATCTTTTGGCGCCGTATGTCCATGCCATTTACCACAGCCCGCTGTTCGAATAACGTTCTTATTACCCTGCCTCCCAAGCTTCGACAATTTAGTAAATACATAGATAGTCTTCTTAACCTTGCTCGAATCATCGTCATCATCAGTAACTAGGATGTTCCAAGGATCATTCTCGGTAAACAAATCCCAAGGATTTGCTTTCTCCCCGTAAAGGTCTCTTTCAACGATCCCCTCCCAAGGCAATGGCTGCCTCAAAAGCCTTCTCCTCAGGAATGATAGAAGCAATTCTTGATCCGAAGGCATGAATAGAAAACCTTCAGGAATATGAACACTACTGCTGTTCATCTTTACTATTCCTATATTATCACCAACAAATCTCACAAATCACTCTCTTGATGTCTATAATACCGCAATAACTCACAATCTTAACTAGGTTTTGTAATGATGAATATTGTGCGGCTAGCTAGATTGGCATACATATATATACTAGTATAACTGTAACTTGTGATGCAATCTAGTATAATGCATTAGGAAACACTATACTCACACAAGGACTCAAATTCTTACATGGGCGGTTTGTTAATTATAAGCATTTCAGAATCCTATCTCTGATTAACTTCTTCTTGTCTAAATTCATTCATAATTTGATACGCAAAACAGTGAAGAACCAAGAACAGATTCAATTACATGAATGTTTACAAATTATGCATAACCAACCGGAGGGCATTTTTGGGTTTTCGATCTTAAATTCAACTGCCACACCATTACCCGCCAATACACAAATACAAACTCACCCACGCACCTAACAAATTCCCATGGCCTACACAATTCTCTGTCGACTATCTTGGTGATTTGGTTTATGTATCTAAATTTAGACCCTATTCTATGTTTTGTTTTCTTGAATGATTATTTCTATTTATTTTCTTGATTGAATTCACTATTTGATAGAGTTTTATTTTCTTGATTGAATTCACTATCTAATATGTTTTTAACTTCTTTTTTTTTTTCTTGATTTTCAATAACTTTTATTGTTCTTTTCCTTCTTTTTTTTTTGTGAATTTGATTAGTTGTGCGTCTTGGGTTACCATTTGTGCCAAAAATTGCAAATTCTTTTCTCTTTGCAAAACTGCAACCCTTTTATAAGGTCCTTCTTATAGTCACGAAGAATTCCCCCACCTCCTATCAATGTTGAGCTTGTAAAAGCCAACAACGGGTTTTCTGAACTTCACAGTATTAGACACATAAGACGGTGGTCTTTCATAAGAACAATAGAAGGAGGCTGCCAGATTTAAGTCTCCCTTCCAATGCCATCTCTTTAAAGCAAAGTTTATGCCAAGAAGTCCAACGCAATTTTTTGGAATCAGCTCTGTCTCCCCCAAGGAATTTGTTGAAAAGTCTTTCAATTTTATGAAAAACTTCCTTGGTAGGAGGGATTATCTGCATCAAATAACAAGGCATGAAGGAGAGGATGCTCGGGACTGTTGACAATCCTCGCCTTGTATTCCTAAGTGCAAGCTTCTCAAATGAAAGATATTTGACAATACATAGATCTACTCAGATAATTCTTTGATGTTTTTGCTTGGAATTCGTCTTCAAGATGGATCGCCCTTACACAGTCAACGAACTCATACTTGCACAAAAAGGCCTAATGTCTCAAATAGCGGAATGGCAACGGCTCCCAATCTTCTTTGTAGTCTTTTTTTGGGAATAAGGTTTTTAGTTCCCAACCTGTGAGCTTGTTGTTAATTTTTTGAAAAAACTCATCAAAAAGAGCAGACTTTTTAGCACCTTTGTAAAGGGGTACTCCAAGATATTTGAATGGAAATTTTTGTTGCTTGTAATCTGAAGCACCAGCTATTATGCCAATTCTAGAGCTAGGAACTTTTTTTGTCCATAATTAAACCACTTTTATCTTTGTTGACTTGCTGTCTAGAGACATGTTCATAGTGATTCAGAAAATTCATCAACTTTTTAATAGCACTCTTGTTGCCATTGGAGAAGATGATTATGTCATCTGCAAATGAGAGGTGAGTAACAGAGAAAAAAGAGCCAGTCTTATACTTTAAAGCTGGGAAATTAGAGAATAATTTGTTGATGCCCTGGATAGATATTTAGCAACAATAATAAAAAGGCTTGGACATATGGGATCTCTTTACCCTGAATTATTAGTTCTATTTATTTTATTGATTGAATTCACTATTTGATAGAGCTCTATTTTCTTGATTGAATTCACTTTTTGATACGTTTTTAACTTATTTTTTTCTTGATTCTCAATAACTTGTATTGTTATTTTCCTTCTTTTTTTTGTGAATTTGATTAGTTGTGCATCTTGGGTTACCATTTGTGCCAAGTTATCTTGGGTAGACTAGAAATTTGGAAGATATGATTTGAGGTGTGAATTATGCTTCTGCCAGCACTGGAATTATTTTCTCAAGCGGTTTTCAATTTTGAATTGGTAACATTGTCTTCTAATTTGTTCCGTTTAAACTATCATCATCGTTTAGTCATATTTGTCACTTTATCAGTACTTAATCGGCTGCAATTTGCTCATGGCTAGATTGATCTGTTTCAGAGGAATAACTAATTTAAGATTTGTCAAGAAAGTAGATTAATAGGACATTTATGAAAATAATTTAAGATTTATTAACTTTGATGTCTTTCTAAATAGCACTTAATCCCTAAACATTTCTCTCTGGCTACGACAAAAATGTAGCGAAAATGACAAGACAAATGAAAGAGCCAGCGACTGACACATGCCAAAGCTGGTCAGAATATGGACAAAGTAGGCACCAAAAAGTCCAAATTATCCTTGATATTTAGATTTAAAAGATATGCAAAATGATTGGTGTTGACATATAAATAAAAAGATAAATATCATTTCATTCCCCTGTAAAACCCATATATATCAACCCGCCCCCCTGTGTTAGCAAAACTATCAAAAATTCCAACCCTCCATCCGTCTCTTTTAAACTAACGCCGTTAAAAAATTTAGTAAAATGACATTTTTACCCTTATATTGTATGATTTTTTTCTCTTTTTTATTCTCTCTCATCCCGTTCTTTTCATCCAAAAAACTTTTTTTAAAAAAAATCATCATATTTCTCACCTCACCCCTCCCAACCCCCTATCCCCACCATCAGCCACTCAGCCCACCACCCCATACCCCACACCCCACACCCCATACCCCATACCCCGTTAGCCACCTTCTACCCCTCCACCTTACCCCTCATCAACTCCACCCAGCCCACCCCATCCCACTTCAGCAACCCCATCCTACCCTACCCCCTAATGTCTGCACCCCCAACCCTTTCCTAGAAGTCAAGTTTGAACACGACAAAAATCGGACAGAGTTTCCTATGTATTACGGACATTCCAACACTTGTACAATTATGCTCAAAGCCAACAACAAATACACAAGACAACTTCTTGAAACTCTGTTTATGCATATCATGTTAAACACAACATTTTTCCATAATAAGTCTATACAAACCTAGCAACATTTACAATTCCAAGTCCAAAAGTAAGCTAAATGTGCTTTAGTTACATTTCCAATGTAGTTCATAAACTTACAACTAGCTCATTTAATTTCTACAAGTCAAAAGCTATGATCCAATATGTGCACAATGAAACTTTGTTGCAAAACGAGCTATACAACTTGCAAAACATCATAATCCACATTCCTAGATCATAGCCAAAACACATGCCAACCTTTTAAGGAAACAAGCAAATTATCTTCAATCTTCTTCTTGAGGGGCTACTTCACCTTCACCTTCACCTGAATTTGTTGAATAAATGGGGTGATCAACCACTAGCTCAGTGAGGGGGGTACGGGGAGGCTTTTGAAAACCTTTTCATGATGCACATATGCCAAGTAACATGTATGAAAGCAATAAATATACATTAAGTAGGCATTAGACAATAACAAGAAGCATGAAAGCAATAATACACAAATTCTTGCAATAAACATTCTAGAACATGATTCCATAGCTAAGTCTACCATACCATAATATAACCATGACCTACATATTAAACAACATACAAAATTTCTAACTTTCTAAAGCATTTTGCACAAGTTCTTTGCATTGATCATGTTAATATGAAATTTTATTGCTTAAACCATCATTTCCTAGCATTCACATAAACTTACCACCCTTTAAACTACAAGAAAATACACAAATACATGAACCCCTCGCCTTATTCTTGTAGAGAAAGCACAAAAGAGCTAGAAACAGAGTCAGAAAACAAGATTTCCCTCATTTTTCTTCTTTTTCCTTCTCTTCTTCCCCCACGGTTTTGTCCTAGTTGTTTCCTTTCTCTTTTTTTTTTTCTCTTCTATCCCATATCTCATATCTCTCTCTTATCTTCTTTTTATTTCTTTTATTTTGTTAGATTTTATGACTTTGTTTGGCTTAGGTAGAAAGTTCTAGTGTTGCCACATGTTAATTGCTAGCTTAAAATAGCTTATGTACCATAATGCCCTTATTATGCTTATTACTTTGTATTCTACTTTCTAATTATCATTAACTCTACTTACTTTTAATGTAGTATAGGCATATAATGATTCAAATAACAAGAACAAGTCGATTAAATACAATTCTGTTATCTTTGTTGACAAAAAGGTAAGGAGGGAATACGTATGTTTAGTTTCACAAATCATAAGGAGGTATTATGCAATTTTTAGACCACAGGTGGGTATTGTCTAGTGTCAAAAAAACATAGCGGGGGCTTGGGTAGTGTTCCCTTACATTTTATTGGTTCCATAACTACAAATTGAGTCCTAAAGTTTTTTTTTTGGATTTAAAGGGAGGTTTAGACCAATATTACATGACATACAAATGATATTACATATGTTGAAAATCGATTTAGGGATCTTGCATACAAAGTGAGAACCATACCACTAAAGCAAATGCCGGTAATTGAGTCCTGAAGTTGTTAAAAAGATTACACACGCTCCCAATCCCAATTTTGTTTTAACTTAGATAATAGTGTGATTAAATTATCATATTATTTTTTTTCCTAAAAATTGTACAATAACCCATATCTTTTTAAAGATTACACTTTACGCCCTTCTCATTTTTTTTATATATATTGTTTTTTCTTCTTTTTCTTTTTCATTTTCTTTTCCCTCTTCATTTTCTTTTCATTCTCTAATAAGACACACATCAATATGCACACACACCAGCAATGTCTTCGGATTGCTTTTGCACTTTGAACTATTTTTGTACTTTGAATATGACAACTGGACAAAGCCATCAAATTCCTTAGGATGCTATGTGAACCGCTAAAGTATCTTAATAAATCCGATCATGAAATTGTCATGCTTTGTCACAACAACCAGCAATTTTGAGCTAAAATTTGGGTCAACTTGATCAAAAGCCCCCTAAAAGCAAGAGGTCTGAAGATCAAGAAGCTCTAATGATGAAATCTTTTGAAGCTTTTTCAAAAAAAAAAAGAACCAATTTTTCTTTTGCAAATATCAAACTAGGGAATGATTTTCCAACAAAAATGATGATCAAGAATGGGCCAAAAATGAAAAATTTTAAAAATCTGGGCTTGGGTGGATTGTTTCGAGAGCAAATTTACAAATAGTGTGGTGGAAACAACGAGACAATTTACAAATGGTAATTAATTGGCGAGGAATTAGTGGAGAGAGGTGATTTTTTGCTTCATTTTCCTAGGTTAGCCAATATTGCTCATTTCAAAGAGAGTGTTAAAATGGCATTCCGAATTTATCCGCCGGCCTTTTGAGTTTTTGGTAAAAATGTCGATAAAGAAGAGAAAAGACGAGGATGAGTGGATTTAGAGCCGTTGGCTAAATTAAATTGACTTAATGAAGAGAGCTATACGTCCAATTATAAAAACATTATCACTTAATTGATATTTTGCTCTTCGAAAATGTCTTAAAAATGGTAATAATGTCACCTTTCCAAGCTATGAACTAAAACATGTTAAACTTGTGATGGTGTCCCGTGTTAGTGAAAACAATTGCCGCTTTGAAATGAAAGTTATTTCTAAGACATCTGCTTTGCTCGAATTTGTATAATAAAGTTTTTATCATATAGTAAAAAAGTTAATATTTAATACATAAATTCTTACTATATAAAAGAGATGATAAAAACATCACATGGGTGATATAAAAGATTACTCCTAGTTAAACTGTAAAATTTGTTAGAATCAAGGGACGAATATGGAATTGATGATATATTAGGTATTTGATAGGGATACCATTAGAGTAACTTAATTTGCTCATATTATATTTCAATAGAAGCGTAGAATAATTTTGAGAATAATTGACAAGGTATTCGTTTATAATTTTTTATGTTAGTCATTATTTCATTTATGATCTCACACCCCTATACTGTATTTAGTTAGTCCTAGAATTTGATAATAGGTAATTATTAACCTCACTGGGTAGCTTTGGGTAATTGATGAGGGTGGAAAATATTGGTCCACCTGAGCTCAATAATCCGATCTCAAGCTACCTGACCTGCAAAACAAAGGAAGGAACTGCGGGAGTGGTGGCCCGTGTTTCCTCTCGGGTGTTAGAATGATTAGTATGTCCGAGCTCAATGACTGGTGTGCAGACTATTTATACTAACATTGATTACAGGCAACAATTAATGTCTAATCCTGCCCGACCTGTTCATGCCTGCCCGAGTTCAATATCCAGCGGATAAAATTATTGTCTAGCGGAGAAAACTATTGTCCAAGAGTTAAAGTTGGGTATTGCCATTATGTCATATTAGAAGTGACTGCCATGATGAGGAAACAGAGCGGGTCGGGCATGGGACAGGTTGCTCCACCACGGGTAGGGAAAGCCTGCCTTGCTAGGGTTTACACCCCTATCAGTAATGAAATCTTTATTTGGAATAGGTTTTTTTTAGCCTTTATCCTATTTTTGTCTTAAATAATAATAAATATAAAATGATATAGAAAGTGTATACTGAAATCCGAGATGGTATAATTAGCTAATTTTTGGAAAACAATGTAATTCAGTTTTTGCGTTAACTATACATTATAAATATTTTAACCATTACCAATAAAAGAAAGCATTTACGTCTTAGCATCAAAAAAAAAAAATTCTATTAATTTCTTACATATGATAATTCTATAGGGCAATGCCATTTGTAGGGCACTTTCGTCAAGTGCACGATAGATATCATTATAAGAAAATTATGTGACATGAGGAGGAGGAGAGAGATGAAGTCCAAAGTGTTCCCTTCATTGGCTCAATTGGGCTAATTAACCTTGGGCTTCAATAGACCCCTTAATAGTTCATGCATGATTTTTCTTTTTTCTAATTAGTTCATGCGTTATTTGTTTTCACTAAAATATAACGAGGGTGTAATTATGGTCAAATATTAGGACATACAATGCATTGGATCGTAAATGATGGATCTAGTCTATCTTTTGGAGGTCTATTTTAAATTTCCTCCTTTATTTTTGAAGAAAGATAAAAGAGATGAATCAACTCTCGGATTGTTGTTCCCTTTCTCAAGTGTCTTCTATTTAAAGCATTACAGTAGATAAATCATCTCTAGGACAAAGTGTTTGTATTTTCCACTCAATTAGCTTTGGATCATCAGTATTATAGCAAATAAAGAAAAGCCACTGCCTACTGCGTATTCGATTTCAAATATATATAGTTATAGGCCGCAGTCTAGAATCAACATGTCAAAATAAAAGGAATAAAAAATTAGCTATTATTATAAGCCATGGTTAAGAAAACTGCCTCCTATAATGTCCAAGAAAATATAATAAACAAAAGCACTTTTTATGTGCTATGTTTATTTAGTTAAGGGAGGTGTAAACAATTTACATCATTTAAAATGTTATACACAAAACACGATCTCGAAAGCTCTCGTATCTAAAATGAGAATCATATTACTAGACCAAATGACTTATGGCATGTTCAATTTTTGTAATTTCAACTCTCTCTCTCTCTCTCTCTTTTTGGTTATAACATTCTAATAATACTATGCATCAAAAGTGATAGAAACAATCCAGAATGAAGTGCAACTGTATAAAGTTAACATTAGCCGAAAGGCAAATCCAACAAACTGTCAAAAGAAACTTAGAAGTAAGTGTAAATGCTAATATTACAATGCTTGCTTCTTTTATGAATAAAAGCAAATTAGATAGATATCAAAAATAAGATTTTGGAACATCGAGATGGTTGGAATCTGAATGCGATAGTTGATGAGTTTATTACCAGAGGTGTATGGAATTGGTCAGTTAACGCTGCTTGATGTTCCGATTGAAAACAAATTAATAGGGTCATGCTCAGTGGCAGAGCCAGACACCAAGAGTTAAGAGGCAATATGTGACGGAATCAGTAACAGAGATCAGGGATACCGATGACTTAGTGCTTAGAATCCTCAATTTGATGATAAGAGATTACAACATTTAAAAATAAAAATTTTGTGAGTATTCAAATTCGAACTGTTTAATTAAAGACACAAAATAATCAATTAAAAATAAAAAAGAATCTAAAACTCATTCACAAAGTTTAAAATTGAAATAAATGTACAATTATACTAGAAAAGTTTAACTTAAAAATGTAAAAAATATTCTAAAAATAAATGAATTGAAATTCATACACAATGATAAATACAAATAGACATCCAAATATAGAAAATAAATTCAAAACTTATTTAAGAATAAGAGAAAAAAAAGAGAAAAAGAAGAGAGAAAAACAAGAGGAAAGGGACAAAAATAAACATAAGAGGGTATTAAAAAAAAAGAGACATTTTTTTTTCTTCAAATTTCATGCATCCCCTCAAATCCACTTGGCTCCACCAATGGCCATGCCAGTGTGAGTGAGTATGTGTTAAAAAAGTCAATTTCTTCCCTAAGACACCCAAAAAAGGGTCCGAACTTCTAAATAACGACTCTCTTTTTTACAATATTGCAGAGAATTTAGGAGGAATTCTTCCGAGCATAAATAGACAAGACAAAGTTACTTAGCAGGTTAGATGGTTACTTCTCAGTTTCCTCTACATGGAATCTTATCAGGCCAAAATGCAATCCTGTGTACTGGTCCAGAATCATATGGCTCAAGTATCACATATTTAAGTAGGGGCAGATTCAAAATTTTTGTCAGCGGGAGTAACTATTTTTTTAAAACAGAAATACATAGATATATATCTATTTTTTTTCCGAAAAATACATAGAATTTTAAACATTTTTTTTAAAGTCAGTAGGGACTGCAACCCCCACGGTTCCCCATGTGGATTTTCCCTGTACCCAATCATGTGTTTTTGTGCATGGCATGCGTGGCTTGATAAGTTACCAACTTTTTTTCCACTTGTTTCTTGAGGAATCCCAATTGACCCCGAATGCATTTTTTGTCACTAAGGATTAGAGACCAGATCATTTGTCTCTCGAATGTGAATTTTTCTGAAGAATTTGAAGGAAAGGGGTGGAACTTACCAAATACAAAGCCAATTTGTGAAATTGGGACCAAATCACTACATGGATCATCCTCAATTGTGACAACAAGATGTTTCGGAATACAACACTCAGACTGTTCTTTTCGTGTTTCTATTTTTCCACTTACGAAAAGAAAGGAATTTAAGATATCTATGAGTAGGGCACCAAGTGAGGAACAACTATTTATAAAGATTCAACTTGGGATCAAGTACAAATTATACACTGCTCTCGGTTCCTGGTTCTTCTATATATAGCTGGATCCTCCGGAACCACAAGAATTCTTAGTTAGAATAGGATTCTAACTCAGCACTGAAAAGTTTAGGAACTACGCTAACAATAGGGATATTTGTAGAGTATGGAACTTTGAAAATGACATCCTTATCTAGATGCTTGTTGTTATAATAACCGAGTAAAAGGTTATTAATGTGAATCCTGTTACTTTCTACGTATTTTTGTAAATAATACACAATCTTACTTCCCTAAAAATGCACTTTATGTCACATGCAATCTTTTCTCTAGAGGGACTTATCTTAGGATGTATACGAATACAGTTTCAAATCATGACATAGTCAAATTAGAGTTCACAAAGTCGACTCCTTCAAAAATTTTCTCAGCTACATGGTTAAAAAACAAGTTCCTTAATACATAAAAGAGCCTAAGTGACCAAACAATTAGATGGAATCGTCGGGTAGCAACAGATGTAATAGGATATTTTGAGTTCTAACCACAATTTCAGCCTTTATTGTAACCCAAAGAAAATAAAAAAAGGAAGGGCCTCTTAGAGTTGTAACATTTAATTGGCATGCCAGAACAAGAAAGAACAAAGGGTATGGAACCTGAAACATGCCATTTTTTTTGTATTCACTTATATTCTACCCCATCCCTCATTTTTCTGAAAAAAAAGAAGAAGAAAGGAAAGAGTAAAGAAAACCAATAAAAGAAATTGTGATTTCCATATAAAAGAATGTCTATTTGTATGTAGTACTACTCTTTATGCTTTCAATTGAGGTACGAGTGAATATATTTGTGGTGCTTCCATCGCTATTCTATTTAGGAAATACGTCCTCATGATATGTGGCATCGTAGCAGGGCTCACGTGACGCGACAGTAGGTCTCTCATGCTCAAAAGATCGTTTTAAAGTGTAACCCCTCTATTTATGTCTCAGACAAGTTATTTTATATGACTAGCTGATAATTGGGAAGCATTGGTGATGATTCTGCATCTTTTGTGTAGGAGTATATCTGTGAAAAACAGATTCTTAGCTACTATTGTAATTGGTTTATGGGTCAATATGGCTGCTGAATCTTATTCTGCATTAGAACACATTAGCATCGAGCTGAAATTTTATTTAATACACATCTGCTGAAGCTTTTATTGTTTTCAGTGATAGAACTTTTAATCTATCAGAATTCACAGGCTAAATTGGTGAAAACTAAAAGCAATCCATAAACTCCAACAGTATCAGAGAACAAAATTGACAACACAATTGCATTTGTAAGGTGAGTAAACCAATGTACTAAAAACAAAACTGATCAAGTAAGTACTTTATGAAACAAAACTTTCTGAGTTTGTAATATTTATGAAGAAATACACAAAATTAGATTTTGTATTTAAAAGCAGCTGAACCCTTAATTAGGCTGCCTACGTACTTTGACAACAAGTGATATCAAAGATCAAGCTGCACGTAGTTCTATAATTTACATTGGAAGATCATATACTATAAAAAATCTTTTACAATTTAGTACTCTTCGTTTCTTCATCACTGATTGTTCCTTAAGAAGCTTGACAATTTGAAGCATATCAACAAGTTGTGAAGAGATCTTAATCAGCAACTGGGCTCCAATGAATCCCGAAACGATTCTGGCATGAAATTCGAAGTGTGAAGCTCTGCCGAGCTAAAAAGAATCTGCCTCAGGGATATCTCCTAAAAATATGCCATTCATAAAGGACATATTTTCTTCATCATTCTCTTGCGAACGTTCATATTCTACAGTAGAACTCTCTATGTCTCGGAGGATCTCAAGATTTGCTGCAGAAGCGTCAATATGCTCCGCATTGTTTTGAACCGCTTCTTCCATGGAGCTGGTGGCAATTCCATTTGAAATATGATCAGCCTTCATATTGCTATCAAGCTCCGCAGTGCTATCTGCTAATAATATGTCTTGCAAGTTGGACGCATATATGTCCATATCATCATCATCATCATCATCTTGCAATCTTTCAGAATGATGGAGGCCTTGAGGCATAATAGGATTTGCTGCAGAAGTATCAATATTCTCTGCAGGATCTGCAATAGGATGCCGTAGGACCTCAGGCATGTAAGAATTCACTGCAGAGGCAGCAACATTCACCATATCGTTTTGAATCGATTCTTCCATGGGTCTGGTGGCAGTTTCGTTTGCACCTTCCATTACTCCATTGTTCATGTGTACCTCTGCCTCTGCTTGTGACCCATTATTAGCGTACCAAGGCAATTGAGGCAACTGTTCTATAGACATGGTCGAGTCCACTACGAATGATGACGTAGTGGAAAGATTTCCGTGTACCATATCTGTATCGACACCAATTGTAACATGATGCTCACCCGGAAAACTCCATCGTGGTGTCTTCTCTTCTTGGGGAATATAAATCTCCTCTCTCGACTTTCTCTTGCCCAAATCTTGAGTATCAGCTTCTGATACAAGTATGATTTCAGAATTTTCTTGTTTCTTGAAGTTTTTCGATTGGTCCTTTGTAATTCTGCAAACAACATAGTCCGTGCTTCCAATGCCTATCAAGCCATCATCCGAAAGAGAATATTCATGCATAATCCAATGCCCTTTTCCATCAAAATCTTTCTTAGTCGACTTAAACGTGAACATCCTTTTAGAGCCTATTTTCGTTTTCGTTTTGCCTTTCACAATATCTTTTGGCGCCGTATGTCCATGCCATTTACCACAGCCCGCTGTTCGAATAACGTTCTTATTACCCTGCCTCCCAAGCTTCGACAATTTAGTAAATACATAGATAGTCTTCTTAACCTTGCTCGAATCATCGTCATCATCAGTAACTAGGATGTTCCAAGGATCATTCTCGGTAAACAAATCCCAAGGATTTGCTTTCTCCCCGTAAAGGTCTCTTTCAACGATCCCCTCCCAAGGCAATGGCTGCCTCAAAAGCCTTCTCGTCAGGAATGATAGAAGCAATTCTTGATCCGAAGGCATGAATAGAAAACCTTCAGGAATATGAACACTACTGCTGTTCATCTTTACTATTCCTATATTATCACCAACAAATCTCTCAAATCACTCTCTTGATGTCTATAATACCGCAATAACTCACAATCTTAACTAGGTTTTGTAATGATGAATATTGTGCGGCTAGCTAGATTGGCATGCATATATATACTAGTATAACTGTAACTTGTGATGCAATCTAGTATAATGCATTAGGAAACACTATACTCACAAAAGGACTCAAATTCTTACATGGGCGGTTTGTTAATTATAAGCATTTCAGAATCCTATCTCTGATTAACTTCTTGTCTAAATTCATTCATAATTTGATACGCAAAACAGTGAAGAACCAAGAACAGATTCAATTACATGAATGTTTACAAATTATGCATAGCCAACCGGAAGGCATTTTCGGGTTTTCGATCTTAAATTCAATTGCCACACCATTACCCGCCAATACACAAATACAAACTCGCCCACGCACCTAACAAATTCCCATGGCCTACACAATTCTCTGTCGACTATCTTGGTGATTTGGTTTATGTATCTAAATTTAGACCCTATTCTATGTTTTGTTTTCTTGAATGATTATTTCTATTTATTTTCTTGATTGAATTCACTATTTGATAGAGTTTTATTTTCTTGATTGAATTCACTATCTAATATGTTTTTAACTTCTTTTTTTTTTCTTGATTTTCAATAACTTTTATTGTTCTTTTCCTTCTTTTTTTTTGTGAATTTGATTAGTTGTGCGTCTTGGGTTACCATTTGTGCCAAAAATTGCAAATTCTTTTCTCTTTGCAAAACTGCAACCCTTTTATAAGGTCCTTCTTACAGTCACGAAGAATTACCCCACCTCCTATCAATGTTGAGCTTGTAAAAGCCAACAACGGGTTTTCTGAACTTCACAATATTAGGCACATAAGACGGTGGTCTTTCATAAGAACAATAGAAGGAGGCTGCCAGATTTAAGTCTCCCTTCCAATGCCATCTCTTTAAAGCAAAGTTTATGCCAAGAAGTCCAACGCAATTTTTTGGAATCAGCTCTGTCTCCCCCAAGGAATTTGTTGAAAAGTCTTTCAATTTTATGAAAAACTTCCTTGGTAGGAAGGATTATCTGCATCAAATAACAAGGCATGAAGGAGAGGATGCTCGGGACTGTTGACAATCCTCGCCTTGTATTCCTAAGTGCAAGCTTCTCAAATGAAAGATATTTGACAATACATAGATCTACTCAGATAATTCTTTGATGTTTTTGCTTGGAATTCGTCTTCAAGATGGATCGCCCTTACGCAGTCAACGAACTCATACTTGAACGAAAAGGCCAAATGTCTCAAATAGGGGAATGGCAACAGCTCCCAATCTTCTTTGTAGTCTTTTTTTGGGAATAAGGTTTTCAGTTCCCAACCTGTGAGCTTGTTGTTAATTTTTTGAAAAAGCTCATCAAAAAGAGCAGACTTTTTAGCACCTTTGTAAAGGGGTACTCCAAGATATTTGAATGGAAATTTTTGTTGCTTGTAATCTGAAACACCAGCTATGATGCCAATTCTAGAGCTACGAACTTTTTTTGTCCATAATTAAACCACTTTTATCTTTGTTGACTTGCTGTCTAGAGACATGTTCATAGTGATTCAAAAAATTCATCAACTTTTTAATAGCACTCTTGCTGCCATTGGAGAAGATGATTATGTCATCTGCAAATGAGAGGTGAGTAACAGAGAAAAAAGAGCCAGTCTTATACTTTAAAGCTGGGAAATTAGAGAATAATTTGTTGATGCCCTGGATAGATATTTAGCAACAATAATAAAAAGGCTTGGACATATGGGATCTCTTTACCCTGAATTATTAGTTCTATTTATTTTATTGATTGAATTCACTTTTTGATACGTTTTTAACTTATTTTTTTCTTGATTCTCAATAACTTGTATTGTTCTTTTCCTTCTTTTTTTTGTGAATTTGATTAGTTGTGCATCTTGGGTTACCATTTGTGCCAAGTTATCTTGGGCAGACTAGAAATTTGGAAGATATGATTTGAGGTGTGAATTATGCTTCTGCCAGCACTGGAATTATTTTCTCAAGCGGTTTTCAATTTTGAATTGGTAACACTGTCTTCTAATTTGTTCCGTTTAAACTATCATCATCGTTTAGTCATAGTTGTCACTTTATCAGTACTTAATCGGCTGCAATTTGCTCATGGCTAGATTGATCTGTTCAAGAAAGTAGATTAATAGGACATTTATGAAAATAATTTAAGATTTATAAACTTTGATGTCTTTCTATATAGCACTTAATCCCTAAACATTTCTCTCTGGCTACGACAAAAATGTAGCGAAAATGACAAGACAAGTGAAAGAGCCAGCAACTGACACAGGCCAAAGCTGGTCATAATATGGACAAAGTCGGCACCAAAAAGTCAAATTGTCCTTGATATTTAGATTTAAAAGATGTGCAAAATGATTGGTGTTGACATATAAATAAAAGGATAAATATCATTCCATTCCCCTGTAAAACCCATATATATCAACCCGCCCCCCTGTGTTAGCAAAACTATCAAAAATTCTAACCCTCCTTCCGTCTCTTTTAAACTAACGCCATTAAAAAATTTATATTGTACTATTTTTTTCTCTTTTTTATTCTCTCTCATCCCGTTCTTTTCATCCAAAAAACTTTTTTTAAAAAAATCATCATCTTCCTTACCTCACCCCTTCTAACCCCCCATCCCCACCGTCAGCCACTTAGCCCACCACGCCAAACCCCATACCCCGTTAGCCACCTTCTACCCCTCCACCTTACCCCCCATCAGCTCCACCCAGCCTACCCTATCCCACTTCAGCACCCCCATCTTACCCTACCCCCTAATGTCTACACCCCCAACCCTTTCCTACAAGTGAAGTTTGAACACGACAAAAATCGGACAGAGTTTCCTATGTATTACGGACATTCCAACACTTGTACAATTATGCTCAAAGCCAACAACAAATACACAACACAACTTCTTGAAACTCCTTTTATGCATATCATGTTAAACACAACATTTTTCCATAATAAGTCTATACAAACCTAGCAACATTTATAATTCCAAGTCCAAAAGTAAGCTAAATGTGCTTTAGTTACATTTCCAATGTAGTTCATAAACTTACAACTAGCTCATTTAATTTCTACAAGTCAAAAGCTATGATCCAATATGTGCACAATGAAACTTTGTTGCAAAACGAGCTATACAACTTGCAAAACATCATAATCCACATTCCTAGATCATAGCCAAAACACATGCCAACCTTTTAAGGAAACAAGCAAATTATCTTCAATCTTCTTCTTGAGGGGCTACTTCAGCTTCACCTTCACCTGAATTTGTTGAATAAATGGGGTGATCAACCACTAGCTCAGTGAGGGGGGTACGGGGAGGCTTTTGAAAACCTTTTCATGATGCACATATGCCAAGTAACATGTATGAAAGCAATAAATATACATTAAGTAGGCATTAGACAATAACAAGAAGCATGAAAGCACTCAATGAAGTAATATAAAACTATATAAACACTCAAGTAAAGGATACGATTTCATTCCAACCTTATCACTCCCACTTCTTTGCTCCTTTGCGATTGCGATGTAGATAATCCCTTATATCACTAGTGGGTATACTCCAGATGTATCTCAAAATCCTACGATCCAACACCACAAGGCCTTTACCGACCAAGCGAGTAAGGGAATAGGTCGTGGAGGTCATGTAACCACTGGCAAGCCCGCTGCCGCCCAGTGGAGACACAACACAACCGTGTCTCGATAAAAGATTGCAACCTTACGATATCACGCATTCAATCATTAAAACATTCATTCAATGAGCACTTAAAATGAGAGGACAACAAAGTAGGTTGCCCCTCTCACATTAGAATAAGCGATATCACTCCATAATCATTAATAATCAAAGTACAAACACGTATGAAATTATATCCACTTAAGCATTCCTTTAAGACATTCACTTGCATACACATATATTTTACCCATTTTCCAATAGCTAGAAGCTTGCTCGGGAGTACCTTTAAGTTTAGTAACAATTTAAGCATCCAGTTAACTAGCAACAAAAAGAAAGTAACATTCCACTTGAAATCCAAAGCTAGAAAATGCTGGAACTATTGGAAAATGCTGAAAAATACTGTTCAGCCGCGAAACCACCCCAAAAAGGCTAAAATTTTGACCTTTTAAGCCTTATTTGCGTGAATTTACATATATGTAGGTGTTGAGCAATTCGATTGAGCCAAGAATAATCATTCAAGCATTTTATCAAACACATAAACTACATATTATGCAACATACTACACAACTAGATCATTTACATAAAATTCTAACTACCAAGAGTTATAATACACAAATTCTTGCAATAAACATTCTAGAACATGATTCCATAGCTAAGTCTACCATACCATAATATAACCATAACCTACATATTAAACAACATACAAAATTTCTAACTTTCTAAAGCATTTTGCACAAGTTCTTTGCATTGATCATGTTAATATGAAATTTTATTGCTTAAACCATCATTTCCTAGCATTCACATAAAATTACCACTCTTTAAACTGCAAGAAAATACACAAATACATGAACCCCTCGCTTTATTCTTGTAGAGAAAGCACAAAAGAGCTAGAAATTGAGTCAGAAAACAAGATTTCCCTCATTTTTCTTCTTTTTCCTTCTCTCTTCTTCCCTCACGGTTTTGCCCTAGTTGTTTGCTTTTTTTTTTTCTCTTATTACGATATCTCACATCTCTCTCTTATCTTCTTTTTATTTCTTTTATTTTGTTGGATTTTATGACTTTGTTTGGCTTAGATAGAAAGTTCTAGTGTTGCCACATGTTAATTGCTAGCTTAAAATAGCTTATGTACCATAATGCCCTTCTTATGCTTATTACTTTGTATTCTACTTTCTAATTATCATTAACTCTACTTACTTTTAATGTAGTATTGGCACATAATGATTCAAATAACAAGAACAAGTCGATTAAATGCAATTCTGTTATCTTTGTTGACGAAAAGGTAAGGAGGGAATACGTATGTTTAGTTTCACAAATCATAAGGAGGTATTATGCAATTTTTAGACCACAGGTGGGTATTGTGTAGTGTCAAAAAAACATAGCGGCGTCTTGTGTAGTTTACCTTTACATTTTTGTGGTTCCATAATTACAAATTGATTCCTAAAGTTTTTTTTTTTGTATTTAAAGGGAGGTTTAGACCAATATTACATGACATACAAATGATATTGCATATGTTGAAAACCGATTTAGGGATCTCTTGCATACAAAGTGAGAACCATACCACTAAAGCAAATGCGGGTAATTGAGTCCTGAAGTTGTTAAAAAGATTACACATACACCCAATCCCAATTTGGTTTTAACTTAGATTATAGTGTGATTAAATTATCATATTATTTTTTTTCCTAAAAATTGTACAATAACCCATATCTTTTTAAAGATTACACTTTATGCCCTTCTCATTTTTTTTTATATATATTATTTTTTCTTCTTTTTCTTTTTCATTTTCTTTTCCCTCTTCATTTTCTTTTCATTCTCTAATAAGACACATATCAATATGCACACACACCAGCAATGTCTTCGGATTGCTTTTGCACTTTGAACTGTTTTTGTACTTTGAATATGACAACTTGACAAAGCCATCATATTCCTTAGGATGCTATGTGAACCGCTAAAGTATCTTAATAAATTCGATCATGAAATTGTCATGCTTTGTCACAACAACCAGCAATTTGGAGCTAAAATTTGGGTCAACTTGATCAAAATCCCTTTAAAAGCAAGAGGTCTGAAGATCAAGAAGCACTAATGATGAAATCTTTTGAAGCTTTTTCAAAAAAAAAAAAAGAACCAATTTTTCTTTTGCAAATATCAAACTAGGGAATGATTTTCCAACAAAAATGATGATCAAGAATGGGCCAAAAATGAAAATTTTTAAAAATCTGGGCTTGGGTGGATTGTTTCGAGAGCAAATTTACAAATAGTGTAGTGGAAACAACGAGACAATTTACAAATGGTAATTAATTGGCAAGGAATTAGTGGAGAGAGGTGATTTTTTGCTTCATTTTCCTAGGATAGCCAATATTGCTCATTTCAAAGAGAGTGTTAAAATGGCATTCCGAATTTATCTACCGGCCTTTTGAGTTTTTGGTAAAAATGTAGATAAAGAAGAGAAAAGAAGAGGAGGAGTGGATTTAGAGCCGTTGGCTAAATTAAATTCACTTAATGAAGAGAGCTATATGTCCAATTATAAAACGTTATCACTTAATGGATATTTTGCTCTTCGAAAATGTCTTAAAAATGGTAATAATGTCACCTTTGCAAGCTATGAACTAAAACATGTTAAACTTGTGATGGTGCCCCGTGTTAGTGAAAACAATTGCCGCTTTGAAATGGAAGTTATTTCTAAGACATCTGATTTGCTCGTTTTTGTATAATAAAGTTTTTATCATATAGTAAAAAAGTTAATATTTAATACATAAATTCTTACTATATAAAAGGGATGATAAAAACATCACATAGGTGAAATAAAAGATTGCTCCTTGTTAAACTGTAAAATTTGTTAGAATCAAGGGACGAATATGGAATTGATGATATATTAGGTATTTGATAGGGATACCATTAGAGTAACTTAATTTGCTCATATTATATTTCAATAGAAGCGTAGAATAATTTTGAGAATAATTGACAAGGTATTCGTTTATAATTTTTTATGTTAGTCATTATTTCATTTATGATCTCGCACCCCTATACTGTATTTAGTTAGTCCTAGAATTTGATAATAGGTAATTATTAACCTCACTGGGTAGATTTGGGTAATTGATGAGGGTGGAAAATATTGGTCCACCTGAGCTCAATAATCCGATCTCAAGCTACCTGACCTGCAAAACAAATGAAGGAACTGCGGGAGTGGTGGCCCGTGTTTCCTCTCGGGTGTTAGAATGATTAGTATGTCCGAGCTCAATGACTGGTGTGCAGACTATTTATACTAACATTGATTACAGGCAACAATTAATGTCTAATCCTGCCCGACCTGTTCATGCATGCCTGAGTTCAATATCCAGAGGATAAAATTATTGTCTAGCGGAGAAAACTATTGTCCAAGAGTTCAAGTTCGGTATTGCCATTATGTCATATTAGAAGTGACTTCCATGATGAGGAAATAGAGCGGGTCGGGCATGGGACATGTTGCTCCACCACGGGTAGGGAAAGCCTGCCTTGCTA
Source organism: Ehretia macrophylla (assembly GCA_037974665.1). Lineage (NCBI taxonomy): Eukaryota > Viridiplantae > Streptophyta > Magnoliopsida > Boraginales > Ehretiaceae > Ehretia > Ehretia macrophylla. Next base: position 63,894,340 of record CM075773.1, read on the forward strand.
GGGTTTACACCCCTATCAGTAATGAAATCTTTATTTGGAATAGGTTTTTTTAGCCTTTATCCTATTTTTGTCTTAAATAATAATAAATATAAAATGATATAGAAAGTGTATACTGAAATCCGAGATGGTATAATTAGCTAATTTTTGGAAAACAATGTAATTCAGTTTTTGCGTTAACTATACATTATAAATATTTTAACCATTACCAACAAAAGAAAGCATTTACGTCTTAGCACAATAAAAAAAAAAATTCTATTAATTTCTTACATATGATAATTCTATTGGGCAACGCATTTGTAGGGCACTTTTGTCAAGTGCACGATAGATATCATTATAAGAAAATTATGCGACATGAGGAGAAGGAGAGAGATGAAGTCCAAAGTGTTCCCTTCATTGGCTCAATTGGGCTAATTAACCTTGGGCTTCAATAGACCCCTTAATAGTTCATGCATGATTTTTCTTTTTTCTAATTAGTTCATGCGTTATTTGTTTTCACTAAAATATAACGAGGGTGTAATTATGGTCAAATATTAGGACATACAATGCATTAGATCGTAAATGATGGATCTAGTCTATCTTTTGGAGGTCTATTTTAAATTTCCTCCTTTATTTTTGAAGAAAGATAAAAGAGATGAATCAACTCTCAGATTGTTCTTCCCTTTCTCAAGTGTCTTCTATTTAAAGCATTACAATAGATAAATCATCTCTAGGACAAAGTGTTTGTATTTTCCACTCAATTAGCTTTGGATCATCTGTATTATAGCAAATAAAGAAAAGCCACTGCCTACTGCGTATTCGATTTCAAATATATATAGTTATAGGCCGCGGTCTAGAATCAACATGTCAAAATAAAAGGAATAAAAAATTAGCTATTATTATAAGCCATGGTTAAGAAAACTGCCTCCTATAATGTCCAAGAAAACATAATAAACAAAAGCACTTTTTATGCGCTATGTTTATTTATTTAAGGGAGGTGTAAACTATTTACATCATTTAAGATGTTATACACAAAACACGATCTCGAAAGCTCTCGTATCTAAAATGAGAATCATATTACTAGACCAAATGACTTATGGCATGTTCAATTTTTGTAATTTCAACTCTCTCTCTCTCTTTTTGGTTATAACATTCTAATAATACTATGCATCAAAAGTGATAGAAACAATCCAGAATGAAGTGCAACTGTATAAAGTTAACATTAGCCAAAAGGCAAATCCAACAAACTGTCAAAAGCAACTTAGAAGTAAGTGTAAATGCAAATATTACAATGCTTACTTCTTTTATGAATAAAAGCAAATTAGATAGATATCAAAAAGAAGATTTTGGAACATCGAGATGATTGGAATCTGAATGCGACAGTTGATGAGTTTATCACCAGAGATGTATGGAATTGGTCAGTTAACGCTGCTTGATGTTCCGATTGAAAACAAATTAATAGGGCCATGCTCAGTGGCAAAGCCAGACACCAAGAGTTAAAAGGCAATATGTGGCAGAATCAGTAACAGAGATCAGGGATACCGATGACTTAGTGCTTAGAATCCTCAATTTGATGATAAGAGATTACAACATTTAAAAATAAAAATTTTGTGAGTATTCAAATTGGAACTGTTTAATTAAAGACACAAAATAATCAATTAAAAATTAAAAAAAAATCTAAAACTCATTCACAAAGTTTAAAATTGAAATAAATGAACAATTAAACTAGAAAAGTATAACTTAAAAATGTTAAAAATATTCTAAAAATAAATGAATTGAAATTCATACACAATGATAAATACAAATACTCTTCCAAATATAGAAAATAAATTAAAAAATTATTTAAGAATAAGATAATAGAAATAGAAAATGAAGAGAGAAAAGCAAGAGGAAAGGAAAAAAAATAAACATAAGAGGGTATTAAAAAAAAAAGAGACATTTTTTTTTCTTCAAATTTCATGCATCCCCTCAAGTCCACTTGGCTCCACCAATGGCCATGCCAGTTTGAGTGAGTATGTGGTAAAAAAGTAAATTTCTCCCCTAAGACACCCAAAAAAATTCTAAATAACGACCTTTTTTTTACAATATTGCAGAGAATTTAGGAGGAATTCTTCTGAGCATAAATAGACAAGACAAAGTTACTTAGCAGGTTAGATGGTTACTTCTCAGTTTCCTCTACATGGAATCTTATCAGGCCAAAATGCAATCCTGTGTCCTGGTCCAGAATCATATGGCTCAAGTATCACATATTTAAGTAGGGGCAGATTCAAAATTTTTGTCAGCGGGAGTAACTATTTTTTTAAAACTAAAATACATATATATATATATATATATATATATATATATATATATATATATATATATATATATATATATATATATATATATATTTTCCGAAAAATACATAGAATTTTAAACATTTGTTTTTAAGTCAGTTGGGACTGCAACCCTCACGGTTCCCCATGTGGATTTTCCCTGTACCCAATCATGTGTTTTTGTGCATGGCATGCGTGGCTTGATAAGTTACCAACTTTTTTTCCACTTGTTTCTTGAGGAATCCCAATTGACCCAGAATGCATTTTTTGTCACTAATGATTAGAGACCAGATCATTTATTTCTCGAATGTGAATTTTTCTGAAGATTTTGAAGGAAAGCGGTGGAACTTACCAAATACAAAGCCAATTTGTGAAATTGGGACCAAATCACTACATGGATCATCCTCAATTGTGACAACAAGATGTTTCGGAATACAACACTCAAACTGTTCTTTTCGTGTTTCTATTTTTCCACTTGCCAAAAGAAAGGAATTTAAGATATCTATGAGTAGGGCACCAAGTGAGGAACAACTATTTATAAAGATTCAACTTGGGATCAAGTACAAATTATACACTGCTATCGATTCCTGGTTCTTCTATATATAGCTGGATCCTCTGGAACAACAAGAATTCTTAGTTAGAATAGGATTGTAACTCAGCACTGAAAAGTTTAGGAACTATGCTAACAATAGGGATATTTGTAGAGTATGGAACTTTGAAAATGACATCCTTATCCAGATGCTTGTTGTTATAATAACCGAGTAAAAGGTTATTAATGTGAATCCTATTACTTTCTACGTATTTTTGTAAATAATACACAATCTTACTTCCCTAAAAATGCACTTTATGTCACATGCGATCTTTTCTTTGGAGGGACTTATCTTAGGCTATATACGAATACAGTTTCAAATCATGACACAGTGAAATTAGAGTTCACAAAGTCGACTCCTTCAAACTTTTTCTCAGCTACATGGTTAAAAAACAAGTTCTTTAATGCATAAAAAAGCCTAAGTGACCAAACAATTAGATGGAATCGTCGGGTAGCAACAGATGTAATAGGATATTTTGAGTTCTAACCACAATTTCAGCCTTTATTGTAACCCAAAGAAAATAAAAAAAGGAAGGGCGTCTTAGAGTTGTAACCCTCGCACCTAACAAATTCCCATGGCCTACACAATTCTCTGTCGACTATCTTGGTGATTTGGTTTATGTATCTAAATTTAGACCCTATTCTATGTTTTGTTTTCTTGAATGATTATTTCTATTTATTTTCTCTATTGAATTCACTATTTGATAGAGTTTTATTTTCTTGATTGAATTCACTATCTAATATGTTTTTAACTTCTTTTTTTTTTCTTGATTTTCAATAACTTTTATTGTTCTTTTCCTTCTTTTTTTTGTGAATTTGATTAGTTGTGCGTCTTGGGTTACCATTTGTGCCAAAAATTGCAAATTATTTTCTCTTTGCAAAACTGCAACCCTTTTGTAAGGTCCTTCTTACAGTCACGAAGAATTCCCCCACCTCCTATCAATGTTGAGCTTGTAAAAGCGAACAGTGGGTTTTCTGAACTTCACAATATTAGGCACATAAGATGGTGGTCTTTTATAAGAACAATAGAAGGAGGCTGCTAGATTTAAGTCTCCCTTCCAATGCCATCTCTTTAAAGAAAAGTTTATGCTAAGAAGTCCAACGCAATTTTTTGGAATCAGCTCTGTCTCCCTCAAGGAATTTGTCGAAAAGTCTTTCAATTTTATGAAAAACTTCTTTGGTAGGAGGGATTATCTGCATCAAATAACAAGGCATGAAGGAGAGGATGCTCGGGACTGTTGACAATCCTCGCCTTGTATTCCTAAGTGCAAGCTTCTCAAATGAAAGATATTTGACAATACATAGATCTACTCAGATAATTCTTTGATGTTTTTGCTTGGAATTCGTCTTCAAGATGGATCGCCCTTACGCAGTCAACGAACTCATACTAGCACGAAAAGGCCTAATGTCTCAAACATGGGAATGGCAACGACTCCCAATCTTCTTTGTAGTCTTTTTCTAGGAATAAGGTTTTTAGTTCCCAACCTGTGAGCTTGTTGTTAATTTTTTGAAAAAACTCATCAAAAAGAGCAGACTTTTTAGCACCTTTGTAAAGGGGTACTCCAAGATATTTGAATGGAAATTGTTGTTGCTTGTAATCTGAAGCACCAGCTATGATGCCAATTCTAGAGCTAGGAACTTTTTTTGTCCATAATTAAACCACTTTTATCTTTGTTGACTTGCTGTCTAGAGACATGTTCATAGTGATTCAAAAAATTCATCAACTTTTTAATAGCACTCTTGCTGCCATTGGAGAAGATGATTATGTCATCTGCAAATGAGAGGTGAGTAACAGAGAAAAAAGAGCCAGTCTTATACTTTAAAGCTGGGAAATTAGAGAATAATTTGTTGATGCCCTGGATAGATATTTAGCAACAATAATAAAAAGGCTTGGACAGATGGGATCTATTGACCCTGAATTATTAGTGCTATTTATTGTATTGATTGAATTCACTATTTGATAGAGCTCTATTTTCTTGATTGAATTCACTTTTTGATACGTTTTTAACTTATTTTTTTCTTGATTCTCAATAACTTGTATTGTTCTTTTCCTTCTTTTTTTTGTGAATTTGATTAGTTGTGCATCTTGGGTTACCATTTGTGCCAAGTTATCTTGGGCAGACTAGAAATTTGGAAGATATGATTTGAGGTGTGAATTATGCTTCTGCCAGCACTGGAATTATTTTCTCAAGCGGTTTTCAATTTTGAATTGGTAACACTGTCTTCTAATTTGTTCCGTTTAAACTATCATCATCGTTTAGTCATAGTTGTCACTTTATCAGTACTTAATCGGCTGCAACTTGCCCATGGCTAGATTGATCTATTTCAGGTGAAGAACTAATTTAAGATTTGTCAAGAAAGTAGATTAATAGGACATTTATGAAAATAATTTAATATTTATTGACTTTGATGTCTTTCTATATAGCACTTAATCCCTAAACTTTTCACTCTGGCTACGACAAAAATGTAGCGAAATTGACAAGACAAGTGAAAGAGCCAGCAACTGACACATGCCAAAGCTGGTCAGAATATGGACAAAGTAGGCACCAAAAAGTCCAAATTATCCTTGATATTTAGCTTTAAAAGATGTGCAAAATGACTGGTGTGGACATATAAATAAAAGGATAAATATCATTGTATTCCCCTGTAAAACCTTTAGATATCTATCCGCCCCCCTGTGTTAGCAAAACTTTCAAAAATTTCAACCCTCCCTCCGTCTCTTTTAAACTAATGCCGTTAAAAAATTTAGTAAAATGATATTTTTACCCTTATATTGTACAATTTTTTTCTCTTTTTTATTCTCTCTCATCCCGTTCTTTTCATCCAAAAAACGTTTTAAAAAAAATCATCAACTTCCTCACCTCACCCCTCCCAACCCCCCATCCCCACCGTCAGCCACTCAGCCCACCACCCCACACCCCACACCCCATACCCCATACCCCATACCCCGTTAGCTATCCTCTACCCCTCCACCCTACCCCCCATCAGCTCCACCCAGCCTACCCCATCCCACTTCAGCACCCCCATCCTACCCTACCCCCCCATGTCTGCATCCCCAACCCCTTCCTAGAAATCAAGGTTGAACACGACAAATATCGGACAGAGTTTCCTCTGTATTACGGACATTCCAACACCTGTACAATTATGCTCAAAGCCAACAACAAATACACAACACAACTTCTTGAAACTCTGTTTATGCATATCATGTTAAACACAACATTTTTCCATAATAAGTCTATACAAACCTAGCAACATTTACAATTCCAAGTACAAAAGTAAGCTAAATGTGCTTTAGTTACATTGTCAATGTAGTTCATAAACTTACAACTAGCTCATTTAATTTCTACAAGTCAAAAGCTATGTTCCAATAAGTGCACAATGAAACTTTGTTGCAAAACGAGCTATACAACTTGCAAAACATCATAATCCACATTCCTAGATCATAGCCAAAACACATGCTAACCTTTTAAGCAAACAAGTAAATTATCTTCAATCTTCTTCTTGAGGGGCTACTTCAGCTTCACCTTCACCTGAATTTGTTGAATAAATGGGGTGATCAACCACTAGCTCAGTGAGGGGGGTACGGGGAGGCTTTTGAAAACCTTTTCATGATGCACATATGCCAAGTAACATGTATGAAAGCAATAAATATACATTAAGTAGGCATTAGACAATAACAAGAAGCATGAAAGCACTCAATGAAGTAATATAAAACTATATAAACACTCAAGTAAAGGATACGATTTCATTCCAACCTTATCACTCCCACTTCTTTGCTCCTTTGCGATTGCGATGTAGATAATCCCTTATATCACTAGTGGGTATACTCCAGATGTATCTCAAAATCCTACGATCCAACACCACAAGGCCTTTACCGACCAAGCGAGTAAAGGAATAGGTCGTGAAGGTCATGTAACCACTGGCAAGCCCGCTGCCGCCCAGTGGAGACACAACACAACCGTGTCTCGATAAAAGATTGCAACCTTACGATATCACGCATTCAAATGAGCACTTAAAATGAGAGGACAACAAAGTAGGTTGCCCCTCTCACATTAGAATAAGCGATATCACTCCATAATCATTAATAATCAAAGTACAAACACGTATGAAATTATATCCACTTAAGCATTCCTTTAAGACACTCACTTGTATACACATATATTTTACCCATTTTCCAATAGCTAGAAGCTTGCTCGGGAGTACCTTTAAGTCTAGTAACAATTTAAGCATCCAGTTAACTAGCAACAAAAAGAAAGTAACATTCCACTTGAAATCCAAAGCTAGAAAATGCTGGAACTATTGAAAAATGCTGAAAAATACTGTTCAGCCGCGAAACCACCCCAAAAAGGCTAAAATTTTGACCTTTTAAGCCTTATTTGCATGAATTTATATATATGTAGGTGTTGAGCAATTCGATTGAGCCAAGAATAATCATTCAAGCATTTTATCAAACACATAAACTACATATTATGCAACATACTACACAACTAGATCATTTACATAAAATTCTAACTACCAAGAGTTATAATACACAAATTCTTGCAATAAACATTCTAGAACATGATTCCATAGCTAAGTCTACCATACCATAATATAACCATAACCTACATATTAAACAACATACAAAATTTCTAACTTTCTAAAGTATTTTGCACAAGCTTTTTGCATTGATCATGTTAATATGAAATTTTATTGCTTAAACCATCATTTCCTAGCATTCACATAAACTTACCACTCTTTAAACTACAAGAAAATACAAAAATACATGAACCCCTCGCCTAATTCTTGTAGAGAAAGCACAAAAGTGCTAGAAGTTGAGTTAGAAAACAAGATTTCCCTCATTTTTCTTCTTTTTCCTTCTCTCTTCTTCCTTCACGGTTTTTCCCTAGTTGTTTGCTTTCTCTTTTTTTTTCTCTTATAACGATATCTCACATCTCTCTCTTATCTTCTTTTTATTTCTTTTATTTTGTTAGATTTTATGACTTTGTTTGGCTTAGATAGAAAGTTATAGTGTTGCCATATGTTAATTGCTAGCTTAAAATAGCTTATGTACCATAATGCCCTTATTATGCTTATTACTTTGTATTCTACTTTCTAATTATCATTAACTCTACTTACTTTTAATGTAGTATAGGCACATAATGATTCAAATAATAAGAACAAGTCGATTAAATGCAAATAGTAGATGCACCTTAATTAAATATTTACTATTATCAGGTTCGGGCTTCACATCCTCTCTCCCTTAAAATAATTTTGTCCCCAAAATTCTTACTTGATTCTCAAAACTACTCGGGGTGCTGCTGCTTTATCTGATCTTGCCTTACCCAAGTAGCCTATTCTATACCATGGTGATCCTACAAGACTTTAACCATCAGAATCTTCTTTGTACGTAGCTCTTGAACTTTCTAATCTAGAATACGAATAGGGTTCTCCTCATAAGACAAGTTCTCATTAAGCTGCAACGGCTCTGGCTCAAGCACATGAGATGGATCAAGATGATACTTTCTTAACATGGACACATGAAACACATCATGAAGTTTCGAAAGACTAGGAGGTAATACCAAGTGATAAGCCAACTTATCAACCCTTACAATGATTTCAAAAGGCCCAACATATCTCAGACTCAGCTTTCCACCTTTACTATGTCGCACCAATCCCTTACGGGGATATATTTTTAAGAAAACTTGATCACCTACCTTAATTCCATGTCTCGTTTGCGCTTGTCAACATAACTCTTTTGCCTGCTTTGAGCAGTAAGCATCCTTCGACGGATGAGGTGCACATTTTCAATCATCTCCAGAAGTTTAGGCAACAAGGCTAGATCAATGATTTTTATTTCCCCAACTTCATCCCAATATAAAGGAGATTGAAATTCATGTCCATACAAAGCCTCATACGGAGCGATGTCAATAGTAGATTGATAAGTGTTGTTATATGCGCACTTTGCTAAAGGTAAATGTTTCTCCCAACTCTTTCTGAAATTTAATACACAAGCCCTCAATAAATCCTCTAATATTTAGATAGTTTTCTCTGATTTCCCATCAGTCTGAGGATGATAAGCTGTGTTGAAACTCAATTTAATTCCCAGGAATACCTGCAACCGCTGCCAGAATTGAGACGTGAATCAAGGATCTCTATCTCGTACAATACTCGCCAGCACTCCATGTAGTTTCACAATATTTGCAACATACAGATCTGTTAGTTTCTCAAGACAGTCATGCTTATTCATTGGGATAAAGTGAGTAGTCTTTGTTAGCCTGTCTACCACAACCCATATAGCATCAAAACCTTTCATTGTCCTTGGCAAATCTGTAACGAAATCAATTGTAACATGTTCCCATTTCCATCTAGGAATGGCCAAAGGTTGTAATAGACCTGCTGGTCGCTGGTATTTTTCTTTAACTTGCTGACAAGTCAAGTATTAGGATACAAACTCGACAATCTCCCTTTTCATATTGTTCCACCAATAGTGTTGTTTCAGATCCCGATACATTTTAGTATCACCTGGGTGAATGGTATATTTAGTATTGTGAGCCTTATCAAGGATCTCCTTTTTCAAGTTTTGATCATTAGGGACATAAACCCTATTTCTGAAGCGCAGAATACCATCATCATGCACTTTAAAATCTGACTCTCTCCATTTGATTCGATCTTTGATTTTCTGAAGTTGTGGATCATTCTGCTGAGCTTCATGAATCTGAGACAATAACAAGGGTTAAACTTATAAATTTTTAAATAAAATCCCGGCTTGAGTAGTTTTTGGCTTCCACAAACTGATATTCTCAACTAACTCCCAACTCTTAATTATCATACTTGCAATGCTTGCTTTTCGATTAAGTGCATCAGTAACAACATTAGCTTTTCCCGACAAGTAATTAATGGCACAATTATAGTCATCTAGTAGCTCTATCCAACACCTTTGCCTCATATTCAGTTCTTTATGCAAAAACAGATATTTCAAACTCTTGTGATTAGTATATATCTCAAATCTGTTACCCCACAAATAATGGCGCCATTTTTTCAGTGCGAACACAATAACAGCCAATTCTAAATTATGAGTAGGATAATTGCCCTCATATGGTTTCAATTTCTGGGAGGCATAGGCGATTACCCTACCATTCTGCATCAATACGCAGCCCAAACCTTCTTTCGAAGTATCGCTGTAAATCACAAAGTTCTCATTTCCCTCGGGCAATGCGAGAATAGAAGCTGTAGTCAATCTTTTCTTCAATTCCTGAAAGCTACTCTCATATTTATCATCTCATATAAAACTGGTCCTTTTCTGAGTAAGCTTGGTGATCAAAGGGCCTGCAATCTTGGTAAGCCAAGAAAACTACGCACCTCGGTCATATTCTTGGGTCTCTTCTAGGACAAGACTGCTTTAATCTTTGCAGGATCTATTGCAATACTCTGCTGAGAAATAATATGGCCCAGAAAAGCAACTTGTTACAACTAGAATTCACATTTATTAAATTTGGCATATAATTGATGTTGTTGAAGCTTCTGTAAAACCAAATGTAGATGTTGTTCATGCTCAAACTCAGTTTTAGAATATATATATAAGTATATCATCAATGAATATTACCACAAACTGATCTAAATATAGTCGAAATACCTGATGCATAAGATCTATGAAAGTAGTTGGAGCATTAGTCGACCCAAAAGGCATCACAATAAACTCATAATGTACATATCTAGTTCGAAATGCGGTTTTTGGTACATCTTCCATGCGAATCTGAAGTTGATAATACCCTTGCCTCAAATCAAATTTGGAATATATCCTCGCCCCCTGTAACAGATCAAAGAATTCCTCATAAGAGGTAAATGATATTTGTTTTTAATTATTACTAGATTCAGGCCCCCAGTAATCAATACACAGTCGCAGCGTGGCATCTTTCTTTTTCACAAATAACACGGGCGCACCTCACGGTGAAGAGCTCGACTAAATGAATCCCTTCTCTAACAACCCCTGCAATTGGACTTTTAACTCTTGAAGTTCAGTAAAAGCCATTCTATACGGTGCTTTAGATATGGGTGAAGTCCTTGGCATCAAGTCAATTACAAATTCTATTTCCCGCTACAGTGGCAACCCTGGTAACTCCTGAGGAAATATATCTGGATACTCTTTAACAACTGGAACTTCACTCAAATTCAATTTATTAGAGGGTTTGTTAATCAAGTAAGCAATATATGCATCACACCTTTTGCATAAAAGCTTAGAAGCTTTAGTTGAAGAAATAAGAAAAATCCCTGAAGAGTTATGATTCCCTGCTACCTCTATCACTGGCCAGCCAGGTATTTGAAACCTTACTACTTTTGTTCTACAGTTAAGCTGAGCATGATACTTCGCTAACCAATCCATACCCAAAATAACCTCATAGTCTTGGAAGGGAAGTAGGATAAGGTTGGCGGGAAAATTTTGCCCCTTTATATGAATTTCACATGTTTTACACATATACTCAGTGACAAATTTTGTACCCATGGGTTTATTTTCTTCAATTTTATATGGCGACTTCTCAATTTTTAATTCAACACGTTGCACACAAGGGGGAGTGATAAATGAATGGGTAGCACCGGGGTCAATTAACACTTTAACCAACTGATTTAAAATTAGAAATGTACCTTTGACTACTGTAGCTACCTCAGGTAACTCCTTCTGATTGATAGCATACACTCTAGCCTGAACTTGTTGTGTAAAAGAATTACCCGCAGGTCTACTCTAGTTGCCCTGAATCGAGGCCTGCCCCTGAATATTCTTAAACTTAGGACAATCCTTGGCCCGATGTTGGTCACTACCACAGCCGGTACATCTTCCCGTTTTTCTCCAGCAATTAGCTTCAGTATGTCCTCTACTGTTACAATGGGGACACTGGTGACTCTGACTAGCTGCATTACCCCCAGAGGAAGCTTTGAATGAGGAAGTGGCGGTACTGCCCTGCTAAGATTTCGTCACTGTCGGCTTATTTTGACTTTGGCCTTGACTCTGGCTCGGCCTCTATTGTCCCTGAGACTGACTCTAGGACTGAAAGTGTCTTGGTTGACTCTGGCTCTGAGGCTAAAAAGGCCTCTTACTTAACTGACTAGACTTTGCTCTGACCTCAAGTTTCTGTTTCTCAACACGCGCTGCGGCATTAAAAGCATCACTATATGTAGAGAACTGGAATGGGGCGAAACTGTCCTGAATATCGAGCCTTAACCCACGAATAAATCTTCGGATCCTCTTCCTTATGGACTGAACTAGCTCAGGAGCAAAATGTGACAATCTATTAAATGTAGCTTCATATTGAGCAACGGCTATACTACCTTGCTTTAGTGACATGAATTCTTCTTATTTCATTTCCCGGGCAATCTCTGGGATTAGTTGTCTCATAATTCTTTCACAAAATTAGCCCATAGATACGGGATATCTAGATGTCCCACCTCAATTTCACTGTTCTTCACCATTGCTCGGCATCACCGTCGAGCAAGAACACATAATAAGTGACTTTTTTCTCATTGGTGTATTCAAGGGCATTGTAAATTTTCTCAATCCTACCTAACCACAGCTCAGCTTTCACATCATCGAGATCCCCTTGAAATCTAGGCGTCCTATATCTCATAAATCTCTCTAGTTGGTTACTATTGCCATTATTATTTCTATTTCTGTTGCCACATTTACCATTAGTACCGTTGTTACCATTTCCAGGATTATTAGCCCCTCGCTGTCCTTGTCGTTCCAATACCCTATTTGATCCATTGTCGTAGCCATTCTGTCTAAGACTTGCTCACTAATAGGCAGCTGTCTCGCTTCCCCAGATCCTTGTGCATCATCACATATTCGGGGTCTACGTTTGGGGCTAAGAACTCTTTCTGCCATCTTTAATCTTTAGAAGGTACACGTGTTATAACAGGTATGCAAAATAAATCACAAGAATATCACATAAAGAACAATTTCACTTAATACACATTGTTCACATTAGCCACATATGGTACAATTATCACTTAATGCATGTTTTTCACTTTGTATGTGTGCACATTCATGCAAATTCACATTCACATTTAAACCTCTACCCTTAGACCTAGAGTCCTATCCCGACTCATGCAATCTATACTTCTTGAAACTCTATTTATGCATATCATGTTAAACACAACATTTTTCCGTAATAAGTCTATGCAAACCTAGCAACATTTACAATTCCAAGTCCAAAAGTAAGCTAAACATGCTTTAGTTACATTTCCAAAGTACTTCATAAACTTACAACTAGCTTCTTTAATTTCTACATGTCAAAAGCTATGATCCAACATGTGCACAATAAAACTTTATTGCAAAACGAGCTATACAACTTGTAAAACGCATTCCTAGATCATAGCCAAAACACATGCCAACCTTTCAAGCAAGCAAGCAAATTATCTTCAATCTTCTTCTTGAGGGGTTACTTTGGCTTCACCTGAAATTGTTGAATAAATGGAGCAACCACTAACTCACTGAGGGAAGGTCGGGGAGGCTTTTGAAAACCTTTTCATAATGCACATATGCCAAGTAACATGTATCAAAGCAATAAATAGACATTAAGTAGGCATTAGACAATAACAAGAAGCATGAAAGCACTCAATCAAGTAATATAAAACTATATAAACACTCAAGTAAAGGATACGATTTCATTCCAACCTTATCACTCCCACTTCCTTTGCTCCTTTGCGATTGCAATGTAGATAATCCCTTATATCACCGGTGGGTGTACTCCAGATGTACCCCAAAATCCTACGACCTAACACCCCAAGGCCTTCACCCCAAGCGAGTGAGGGAATAGGTCACAGAGGTCATATAACCACTGGCAAGCCCACTGTCGCCCAGTGGAGACACAACACAACCGTGCCTTGATAAAAGGTTACAACCTTACGATATCACGCAATCAATCATTAAAACATTCATTCAATGAGCACTTAAAACAAGGGGACAACAAAGTGGGTTGCCCATCTAGCATTATAATAAGCAATATCACTCCATAAGCATTAATAACCAAAGCACAAATACGTATGAAAGTATTTCCACTTAAGCATTCATTTAAGAGATTCACTTGCATACACATACATTTTACCCATTTTCCAATACGTAGAAGCTTGCTTGTGAGTGCCGTTAAGTTCACTTAGTAACAATTTAAGCATCCAATTAACTAGCAACACAAAGAAAGTAGCATTCCACTTGAAATCCAAGGCTGGAAAATGCTAAAAAATACTGTTAGACCACGAAACCACCCCAAAAAGGCTAAAATTTTGACCTTTTAAGCCTTATTTGCATGAATTTACATATATGTAGGTGTTGAGCAATTCGATTGAGCCCAGAATAATCATTCAAGCATTTTATCAAACACATAAACTACATATTAGGCAACATACTACACAACTAAATCATTCACATAAAATTCTAACTACCAAGAGTTATAATACACAAATTCTTGCAATAAACATTCTAGAACATGATTCCATAGCTAAGTGCTATGCGGGGAAAATTACTATACCTAGAAGGCTGGTGGGAACCACCTTTTGAACTTGTAGGAGCCACCTCTAGAATCCTTCACTGTCTGGTTTGTCCTGAATTTGTATGCCCTTGACGAGGATGTCAAGTCCTTAACGGGAGGTGTGTATAATATCCCACATCAGTGAAATATAGTGTGATTATATAGTTTATAAGTGGGTGTCGTGGGTATAAATAATAACTTGGGTTAGCCATTTTGGACCAGTTGAAAAGAGGGCTCAAGTAGTTATTTCTTATGTCTACAACACTAATCGCGCATACGAGCCTGAGAATCTGGGCCCGGGGCGTGACAATATCCATGACTTTGGATCAATCACGATGATTTAGATAAAAGGATTCGATTGCGTGGAAATTACTCAAAAAAGGTTCGTGTACTTGCACTTCATCGTTAATTGGATAATCGTGATATATTACTAGGTGTCACTTGCGATTTGTGAATTAATTAGAAAGGGTTCTAATTAAATATTACTTAGATTAATATCCGCTGCTAATTAATTATGAACTCGAGAGGTCACACACAAAAGAAATTAACGAATAAATTAGATTAGAAAAAGATTAGATTAATTTTATGATTGTCATAATATTGATATAATGGACTCGTAGTAATTAGATGATTGATTAGATTATTACAGAGTCCAAGTATGGTCAATTTATACTGGCCCATGTATGATCGTGGGTCGAGAGAAGTTACTATATAAAGGAATGTTATGAGACAAAAAAAGCTAGCACACAATTCTTTGTCAGTTCAAAATAATACGGGTGTTCTCTAAAAGCTCTAGTTGGGGCTAAATCTGATTGGTTGTGCGAATCTCATGTGGATTACTCTTGGAGGCTTTACACTTGGGAAGCTCGTCTCATAATCTTCTATTGTTTTGCATTTAGAGGTAATCCTAGAACTACGCATTATATGTAATTAGATTAAATTTGTTATATGTTTTAAATATGCGTGAATAACCATAAACGGATACATGTAATTAATTCCGCTGCAAAATTAAAATTTTTAATTATAATGTATGTTTCCTAACCCCTTGTTGGCTGGGGATAAATGTCAATAATTCTGACTCTTTGGCGGAGGATAAATGTCAATACTTCTGACTCTATGATGAAGGATAAATGTCAATACTTCTAACTCTATGCAGGAGGATAAATGCCAATATTTTTTACTCGATAGCAAAGGATAAATGCTTACTTAAACTTGGATATTGGATTCATTTGACTATGGTTTCTGGCATTAGGAATTCTTGGCATATGAATTTGGTTTGACATGAACTTTTGTTATTCTAGACATTAAAAATTGTGATTTTTGCTTGAACTTCATCGTTTTCAAATATGAACTATGATAATATGACTATCTAACATATAAGAATATTTTAAAGATCCCAAGAGTTTTTTGGGAGATTACCACTTACTGAGATTTGTTGTTTATTTTGTAAAAATATTTTTCTTTGTAAAAGGTAAAGATAGACTTTGGTTTTGGCTTGGGACGGAGACAACCTTGATGAATAGCTAATACAACTCTTTTGGATTTCTTAGTTAGGAATAAATTGATTATTTCACTTAGACTTATGAGTTTTAATTTCTTAGGTTGGTTTGAGACTTTGGAAGAAGTTATTTCACTTAGACGTAATGGTAGAGTTAGATGCCCTGATTGCTCGTAGCATATATATAATTATGATTTTAAAATTTTCATTTAGGCTCCGTTTGTTTGCTGTAAAATATTTTCCCGTAAAATATTTTCCACAGAAAACATTTTACGGTGTTTGGTAGGATGAAAAATGTAGTTAATGGTAAAATATTTTCAGTCAAAGGAAAAGTTGTAGTTAAAATGGGTGTAAAATATTTTCTCCTCCCTTGGGAGAAGAAAACATTTTACATCAGTTGGGCATTCACTTTTTACCTACCGCTTCCTCTCTCATCTCATAAAAAAGTGCGGCTGCTAAAGCTTTTGCCTTCACCGTCTCTCTCTTCTTTCTCTCACCTTCTCCTACCACAACATCAGATCTAGATCAAGGTATGTTTTTTTTATTATTATTTTATAAAGTTCACAACATTGTCTATATATTTACGATATCTTTTTTTTTTCTTCTTAAAAGATCCCAATGTTCATAGCTTTCACAAACATATTTTTTTATTTATGATTTTTTTTTGGTTAGTTAACAGCATTGTCTTGCAATCCATGTTTTTTTTTTCTTTTTCGTTGTTTGTTCTTTTTCTTTTTCACAAGCATATATATATATATATATATATATATATATATATATATATATATATATTTATGTTGGTGAAAGACACGACTGATTGTGGTTTTGTCAACAGGCACCATCTTAGGTTGGATTTGGTGAATCACATTTGTTGATTTAAGTGAAAGTTAAAGGTTGGAAGTTCAATAATTTGCGATTTTAAGGTGTGTGTTGATTTGGGTGTCCTGAAAATGTGGTGTTAATGCTCTTTTTTGCTATTAGAGTTTGATTTTGGTGTAGTGATGGAATTTATGAGATATGTGGTTTGAAAGTTGATGTAGAGTTTCAATAAGGTTTGAGAATGGAATCTTTCTTAGCACATTCAAAGATATAATGATTTGCTCATTTGTGTTTTTTTTTTTTCAATTTTTGTTTTTGCAAAGGTTGTTAATTTTCTGTTTTGTTGTTGAAGTTAGTGAAATGATTGTGATAATAGAAATTTGATCTTATGAAGATGGATCTTGTTTACATTGTCTATTTTGATTTTCTTTTTAAGGAACTAGAATGTGTATTTTCTTGTTGCTTTGTGCTTGTTGCAATTTGCATTTTGACATGCTTTTTTTTCTTCTTTTCCTGCAATATTGTTTTAATTTGTCAAAATTGGTGACCGTGTTAGCTGTACTTTGCTCTATTTGATGGCTCATACAGTATGTTAAATGAGATATCCAAGTAATGGTACCTAGTTAAGACTGGCTTATGCCATGGAGTATGTGCTTCAACTATGATTTTAATAGCTCTGTTTCTGAAATATTCTCTAAAGGCTCTTGCACTGTATATTGCAATTAGTTACATCTATGTTATAAAACTAACTCTTTATTGATTTTTATTACACTATGTAGTAATAGTTGTCATTATTATATATTATTAGGCAGCTGTAGAAAGCTTCTATGGATCACAGGAAAAAAATTCGTGTGATGACCATATCTATGGTTGCAATTACTCTAGCTATATGTCATGTCTATTTAAGAAAACTTAAGTGTAAACAGTCTGTACGTAGACAACCTCGATTACATGCAGAGTGTGAGAGAGATTTTTATATGAACAGTAAATTGTGTCGCTCTAACACTCATTGTGTTGAGCAAATTCATATGAAACCTATAGTTTTTAATAAACTTTGTGATCTTCTAACTACAAATAATTTATTGCGCCCAACCATAAATTTGTCTGTTAAGGAACAAGTTATGATATTCCTACAAATATTAGGACACAATCTTAGGTTTCAGGTTATTAGTGGAAGATTTTACCGATCAGTGGAGATTGTCCATCAATACTTTAAGATTGTGTTGACTGCAATTTTAAAGTTGTACAAGTATGTCATAAAAGACCCAGAGCTTTCAACACCTTCCCAAATTGCAAACAGCATAAGATTTTATCCATTTTTTAAGGTAAGTTTTATGTTTTATTAAAAATGACATTTTCCTTTTACATTAATCTTCTTAAAAATTTGATTAGAAATGTTTATCAATAGGATTGTGTGAGAGCAATAGATGGAACTCATGTTGATGCAAATGTCCCTTTTGAATTTCAAGGCAAATTTCGTGGTCGTAAAGATGGAACAACATAAAATGTGTTGGCAGCCATCACTTTTGATTTAAGATTCACTTATGTTTTAGCTGGTTGGGAAGGAAGTGCACATGACTCACGTGTATTGACTGATGCACAATCGAGGCAAGGCGGTGTTAAGATTCTTGAAGGTATTAGAAAATAGACTTGTAATCGTGTGTGCATATATATATACATATGAAATTGGAAATAATTATACAATTTTCTATTTAATTGTATATGGTATCCGTAATGGAATCATTTCCCCTTATCGTGGTATCAGATATCATCTCACGGAATTTAGTGAAAATCTATCTGAAAATGAGAAGGAGTTATTTAACCTTCGCCACTCCTCGTTGAGAACCACCATTGAATGTAGGTTTGGAATATTGAAGAAATGCTTTCGTGTAATTGATGCTCGACCGCATTGGTCATACCAAACACAAGTTGACGTTGTTTTGGGAAGTTGCATCCTTCATAACCTTGTAATGGTCACTGATCCATATGATTTCATTATGGATGAATTTGAAGAAAATGTTCGCATAGAAAGTTGTAGGCCTACATTAAGTCAAAGACAAAAGAGGGAAGAAAATCGAGAATGGTTGGCAAGAAGAGAAATGATAGCAACGATGATGTGAAATAATTACAACAATACATTAGATAATTAATGCATGAGTTTACTATTATGTATTGTTCTTCTTGGATATTGTTGTATTGACTAGTTTGTTAGATTTTTTCTATGGTTTGTTATGAATTGATGTTTATTATGGACTATCATGTTTAATTATGAATTGGATGAATTGGATTATTGGTCAAGTGCATGACTATTATGGTTTTTTACTATAGACTGTTTTGGTTTGTTATAAATTGGATTGCTTGGTTGATTATTTATTTTGTCTCAACCTTAAAGGTTTGTATGTAGTCATGAATACATCAAAGGATGGAAAGGGTAAAGCTAAACAATTCAGGTGGTCAAAGCCAATGTCCCACACACTTATGGAATTATTGGTTGAGGAGGCAATGAAGGGAAACAAACCTTCATCCACTTTCAAGACCGAAAACTTTGTAAATGTTTCCAAAGCAATTGTTGATAAATTTGATGTTGATTGTCAAGTTATTCATGTTGAAAACCATTTGAGGACTATCAAAAAATAATGGAAGATAATTACACAACTCAAAGCAAAAAGTGGCTTCGATTGGGATGACAACAAGAAGATGATCACATCTGACAAATGTGTATATGAAGATGAAGTCGCGGTAATATTTCAACCCTTTATATAAAACTTTATATACATTTATGTTTCTTGATGTTTGCTTGGTTTTTTTTTTATTTTCATTACAAGTTCATCCAAATCATTAAAAATACTTGAACAAGAAGATTGAGATGTATGATGAGATGGCTTTGGTAGTTGGCAAGGATATGGCGACGGGAAACTTTGCAAAGTCCTTCACTGACATCAACATGGAATAAGCTATTGAAGTTGACTCCACACCAGTGGATGATTTTGATGTGGAAGTGAGCATGAACAAGACGATGGACACATCTTCTTCTGCTCATCCTTCAAGTACAAGGTCTCATCGCAAGAGATACCGAAATGTGGAAGATCTAGCTTCTGAGCTAATAGTAGATAACCTTGGGCAACTAGCTAATGTAATTGACAGGCTGAGCCAAAGTGAACTTATTGTATCTGATCTTTATATAGAGGTTAGGTTCATGGATCATTTGAGAGCTAGGTGGGAATGGGTAACTTGGTTTTTGCTCTACGAGGTATGGATTCTCAAACGTAACTAATGTAATTAAGGTTTTTATTTCATTCATTATTTTTTTTTTTTTCTGTTTTAAGTGTTAACTAAGAATTGTTACTAACATGAAATAATTTTTATTCTTTATATTATTTACTGAACCAGAGCCTGATCAATTTGAATAAACTTTGAGGAATCTCTTGGTTAAGATACTCTGTCCTTGTCAATTATAATAATCATGCGTTCTATTGAATCTATTTTCATTGAGGATTTTTTTAGGGATGTGTAACTAACTATTAATTACTTTTATATAAATTTTGTTTTCTGTGCTATGTTAGAAAATGACATTGTTACATTTATACTTATATACTCACTATTTAGAATGGAAAACTTGATCATGTATTTATGAGTTAAACAAAAAGTTTTGATGTAATATAAAACTTACCCCTTATTTTTGATACGCCAATTGTAATTGCCTTATTTGAATCATTTGGTTGAATCTTTGCGTTATCAATCATTAAGCATCCTTCAGGATTGTTTAGTTATTCATAAAAATGATAGATGGATGGCATTAAGTGATTTTGTTTTAGTTAGTGCTATTGATTGATAATACTTTGGTAAACAATATCCTTATACCATTGTGGGTCATTCATTCTAAAAATCGAAAACCTAGTCTCTTAGTAAGATTGCATTGAAAATTATTACTACTCTTGCTATATTGTTGATACTCCAGTATGCATAAGGCTTACCCCCTTCCTATCAACATCGCATTTGGATCTATTGTCAAATTTGTAGATATTGCACCTCTGTTAAATTGAGCCTTTTAGTTCTTGAGGATGTCATTAAAATTTAGGCTTCATTTGTTTGCCATAAAATAACAATACTTGTGGAAAATTTTAAAGTATACATAATAAATTTCTAAAACCAAATAATTTCGATAATTCTATAAATCATAATCGTAATAGGACAAAAATATAGAAATTTACGAAGGTAAGGATTAGACCACTTACCTCTAAGAAGAATTAATCACTAAACTTCAAGATATCCAAGACTTTCACATGAACAAGAATGTAAATAGTGATAAAATCCAAGGTTGTGAAAAATGTTCAAGGCTTAGGCATAATACCTGAATGTATTTCTTATGTTCCCCCCCAGGAGGCTACAACTCAAGGGAGATTGTATAGGCTACTTTAGGTTAGAAATACACTTATTGGCTTGGGCTCAAATAATTATTAAAAAGCCTAATCCAACAAAAGTTTAATTTTTAATCCCTAGTTCAAATAAAATAATTTAGCTAATTTAGGCCCAAAAGCATAGTTTTTGTGCGTGGCAGATTTGCAAATTTTGTCAATCAGGTTCTGAAACAATGGATAATCTTCCACTGTTTTTCCTGTGGAGCAACTTGGTTTTCACTGCATCACCCATCCATTGCAAGCCAGATCCAAGAAATGTAAGAGATATTAAAAAGTAATATCTAAAATTTCCACTCTACTTTTAATCCAAAGTAGAGCATCTAGAATTTTTCATCAATGATCAAAAGTTTGATGTCTGTTACATTGGCACCTCATATGATTTCTAACAGTTGGAACCATTGCAGATTTCAACTGCAGCATTGATAGTTTTCAGACTGCTTAATTAGCTGCTTACTATTGTTATGAATATCCAGAATTTTAGTTTACATGTATGAAATTGCGAGTTGGAACTTAACCGTATACCTAACCAATTGTATTATAATAACCTATCAGAATTTAAAGGGTATAAAGGTGAAAACCAAAAGCAATCCTCGAACGGTAATGAGAGGACAATATTTACAACATAATTACATATGATAAGGAGAGTAAACCAAATGCGATAGAAACTGATTGAATAAAGAACTGCATTAATTTTATTCTCACCAGTTCAAAATTTATAGCAATCTAGTATTTACAATGAGGATTGTCTTCAAAACCAACCTTGTGTCTTATACAAATATTAGTCAAAAAAATTTACCATAAGGATGGTATTTACAACGAGGATAGGTTTCAAAACCGACCTTGTGTCTTGAATAAAATAGTTTTTGTATTTAGAAGCAGTTGGACCCTTAAAATTAGGCTGCCTACATACTTTGACACCGATTGATATCAAAGATCAAGCTGCACGTAGTTCTACAATTTACATCGAAAATTTATATACTATAAAAGATCTATTACAAATTACAAGTCTTACTTTCTTCATCACTGATTGTTCCTTAAGAAGCTTGACAATTTGAAGCACATTAAGAAGTTGTGGACAGATCGATCTTTATCAGCAACTGGGCTTCAATGAATCCCAAAACAATTTTGGCATGAAATTTGAAGTGTCAAGCTCTGCCGAGCTAAAAGAATCTGCCTCAGGGATATCTCTTAAAAATATGCCATTCATAAAGCCTTCTCCTCAGGAATGATAGAAGCAATTCTTGATCCGAAGGCATGAATAGAAAACCTTCAGGAATATGAACACTACTACTGCTCATCTTTACTATTCCTATATTATCACCAACAAATCTCACAAATCACTCTCTTGATGTCTATAATACCGCAATAACTTAACTAGGTTTTGTAATGATGAATATTGTGCGGCTAGCTAGATTGGCATACATATATATACTAGTACAACTGTAACTTGTGATGCATTAGGAAACACTATACGTACACAAGGACTCAAATTCTTACATGGGCGGTTTGTTAATTATAAGCATTTCAGAGTCCTATCTCTGATTAACTTCTTCTTGTCTAAATTCATTCATAATTTGATATGCAAAACAGTGTAGATACAACAATAGATTCAATTACATGAATGTTTACAAATTATGCATAACGAACCGAAGGGAATTTTCGGGTTTTCGATCTTAAATTCAACTGCCACACCATTACCCGCTAATACACAAATACAAACTCACCCACACACCTAACAAATTCCCATGGCCTACACAATTCTCTGTCGACTATCTTGGTGATTTGGTTTATGATTCTAAATTTAGACCCTATTCAATGTTTTGTTTTCTTGAATTATTAGTTCTATTTATTTTCTTGATTGAATTCACTATTTCATAGAGTTTTATTTTCTTGATTGAATTCACTATCTAATACGTTTTTAACTTCTTTTTTTCTTGATTTTCAATAACTTTTATTGTTCTTTTCCTTCTTTTTTTGTGAATTTGATTAGTTGTGCGTCTTGGGTTATCATTTGTGCCAAAAATTGCAAACTCTTTTCTCTTTGCAAAACTGCAACCCTTATATAAGGTCCTTCTTACAGTCACGAAGAATTCCCCCACCTCCTGTCAATGTTGAGCTTGTAAAAGCCAACATCGGGTTTTCTGAACTTCACAATATTAGGCACATAAGAAGGTGGTCTTTCATAAGAACAATAGAAGGAGGCTGCCAGATTTAAGTCTCCCTTCCAATGCCATCTCTTTAAAACAAAGTTTATCCCAAGAAGTCCAATGCAATTTTTTGGAATCAGCTCTGTCTCCCCAAAGGAATTTGTTGAAAAGTCTATCAATTTTATGAAAAACTTCCTCGGTATGAGGGATTATCTACATCAAATAACAAGGCATGGATGAGAGGATGCTCGGGACTGTTGACAATCCTTGTCCTGTATTCCTAAGTACAAGTTTCTTAAATGAAAGAGATTTGACAATATATGGATCTACTCAGATAATTCTTTGATGTTTTCGCTTGGAATTTGTCATCAAGATGGATCACCCTTACGCGGTCAATGAACTCATACTTGCACGAAAAGGCCTAATGTCTCAAAGAGGGGAATGGCAATGGCTCCCAATCTTCTTTGTATTCTTTTTATGGGAATAAGGTTTTTAGTTCCCAACCTGTGAGCTTGTTGTTAATTTTCTGAAAAAACTCATTAAAAAGTAGACTTTTTAGCACCTTTGTAAAAGGGTACTCCAAGATATTTGAATGGAAATTGTCATTGCTTGTAACCTGAAGCACCAGCTATGATGCCAATTCTAGAGCTATGAACTTTTTTGTCCACAATTAAACCACTTTTATCTTTGTTGACTTGCTGTCCAGAAACATGTTCATAGTGATTTAGAAAATTCATCAACTTTTCGATAGCACTCTTGCTGCCATTGGAGAAGATGATTATGTCATCTGCAAATGAGAGGTGAGTAACAGAGAAAAGAGAGCCAGTCTTTTTTCTTTTGTGAATTTGATTAGTTGTGCATCTTGGGTTACCATTTGTGCCAAGTTATCTTGGGCAGACTGGAAATTTGGAAGATATGATTTGATGTGTGAATTATGCTTCTGCCAGTGCTGGAATTATTTTCTCAAGCGGTTTTTAATTTTGAATTGGTAACACTGTCTTCTAATTTGTTCCGTTTAAACTATCATCATCGTTTAGTCATAGTTGTCACTTTATCAATACTTAATCGGCTACAATTTGCCCATGGCTAGATTGATCTATTTCAGGTGAAGAACTAATTTAAGATTTGTCAAGAAAGTAGATTAATAGGACATTTATGAAAATAATTTAATATTTATTAACTTTGATGTCTTTCTATATAGCACTTAATCCCTAAACTTTTCACTCTGGCTACGACAAAAATGTAGCGAAATTGACAAGACAAGTGAAAGAGCCAGCAACTGACACATGCCAAAGCTGGTCAGAATATGGACAAAGTAGGCACCAAAAAGTCCAAATTATCCTTGATATTTAGCTTTAAAAGATGTGCAAAATGACTGGTGTGGACATATAAATAAAAGGATAAATATCATTGTATTCCCCTGTAAAACCTTTAGATATCTACCCGCCCCCCTGTGTTAGCAAAACTATCAAAAATTCCCCTATGATTTTTAAAAAATGACACACCACACCCCCCCCTCCGTCTCTTTTAAACTAACGCCGTTAAAAAATTTAGTAAAATGACATTTTTACCTTAATATTATACATTTTTTTCTCTTCTTTATTCTCTCTCCTCCCATTCGTTTCATCCGAAAAAAAAAAAAAAAAAATCATCTTCCTCACCTCACACCCCTTAACCCCCCACCCCACACCCCGTTAGCCACCCTCTACCCTCCACCCTACCTCCCATCAGCTTCACCGAACCCACCCCCTCCCACTTCAGCATTCCCATCCCCCCATCCCACCCCACCCCCCATGTCAGCACCCCCAACCCCTTCCTAGAAGTCAGTTCGAACACGACAAAAATCAGATAGAGTCTCCTCTGTATTACGGACATTCTAACACCTGTACAATTATGCTCAAAGCCTACAACAAATACACAAGACAACTTCTTGAAACTCTGTTTATGCATATCATGTTAAACACAACATTTTTCCATAATAAGTCTATGCAAACCTCGCAACATTTACAATTCCAAGTCCAAAAGTAAGCTAAACGTGTAGTTACATTTTCAAAGTAGTTCATAAACTTACACCTAGCTTATTTAATTTCTACAAGTCAAAAGCTATGATCCAACATGTGCACAATGAAACTTTGTTGCAAAACAAGCTATACAACTTGCAAAACATCATAATCCACATTCCTAGATCACAGCCAAAACACATACCAACCTTTTAAGCAAACAAGCAAATTATCTTCAATCTTCTTCTTGAGGGGCTACTTCGGCTTCACCTGAAATTGTTGAATAAATGGCGTGATCAACCACTAGCTCAGTGAGGGGGGTACGGGGAGGCTTTTGAAAGCCTTTTCATGATGCACATATGCCATGTAACATGTATCAAAGCAATAAATATACATTAAGTAGGCATTAGACAATAACAAGAAGCATGAAAGCACTCAATCAAGTAATATAAAACTATATAAACACACAAGTAAAGGATACGAATTCATTCCAACCTTATCACTCCCACTTCTTTGCTCCTTTGCGATTGCGATGTAGATAATCCTTTATATCACTTGTAGGTATACTCCGGATGTACCTCAAAATCCTATGACCCAACACCATAAGGCCTTTACCGACCAAGCGAGTGAGGGAATAGGTCGCGAAGGTCATGTAATCACTAGCAAACCCGCTGCCACCTAGTGGAGACACAACACAACCGTGTCTCGATAAAAGGTTGGAACCTTACGATATCACGCATTCAATCATTAAAACATTCATTCAATGAGCACTTAAAATGAGAGGACAACAAAGTAGGTTGCCCCTCTCGCATTAGAATAAGCGATATCACTCTATAAGCATTAATAACCAAAGCACAAACACGTATGAAATTTTATCCACTTAAGCATTCCTTTAAGACATTCACTTGCATACACATATATTTTACCCATTTTCCAATAGCTAGAAGCTTGCTCGTGAGTACCGTTAAGTTCATTTAGTAACAATTTAAGCATCCAATTAACTAGCAACACAAAGAAAGTAACATTCCACTTGAAATCCAAAGCTAGAAAATGCTGGAAAATATTGGAAAATGCTGAAAAATACTGTTCAGCCAAACCACCCCAAAAAGGCTAAAATTTTGACCTTTTAAGCCTTATTTGCATGAATTTATATATATGTAGGTGTTGAGCAATTCGATTGAGCCAAGAATAATCATTCACGCATTTTATCAAACACATAAACTACATATTAAGCAACATACTACACAACTAGATCATTCACATAAAATTCTAATTACCAAGAGTTATAATACACAAATTCTTGCAATAAACATTCTAGAACATGATTCCATAGCTAAGTCTTCCATACCATAATATAACTATAACCTACATATTAAACAACATACAAAATTTCTAACTTTCTAAAGCATTGTGCACAAGTTCTTTGCATTGATCATGTTAATATGAAATTTCATTGCTTAAACCATCATTTCCTAGCATTCACATAAACTTACCACTCTTTAAACTACAAGAAAATACACAAATACATGAACCCCTCGCCTTATTCTTGTAGAGAAAGAGCAAAAGAGCTAGAAATTGAGCTAGAAAACAAGATTTCCCTTATTTTTCTTCTTTTTCCTTCTCTCTTCTTCCCTCACGGTTTTGCCCTAGTTGTTTACTTTCTTTTTTTTTTTCTCTTATAATCGATATCTCACATCTCTCTCTTATCTTCTTTTTATTTCTTTTATTTTGTTAGATTTTATGACTTTGTTTGACTTAGATAGACAGTTCTAGTATTGCCACATGTTAATTGCTAGCTTAAAATAGCTTATGTACCATAATGCCCTTATTATGCTAATTACTTTGTATTCTACTTTTTAATTATCATTAACTCTACTTACTTTAAATGTATTGTAGGCACATAATGATTCAAATAACAAGAACAAGCCAATTAAATGCAAAAAGTAGATGCACCTTAATTAAATATTTATTATTATCGGGTTCGGGATACACATCCTCTCCCCCTTAAAATAATTTTGTCACCAAAATTCTTACTTGATTCTCGAAACTACTCGGGGTGTTGTTGTTTTATTTGATCTCGCCTCTCCCAAATAGCCTCTTCTATACCATGGTGATTCCACAAGACTTTGACCATCAGAATCATCTTTGTACGCAACTCCTGAACTTTCTGATCTAGAATACAAATAGGATTCTTCTTATAAGACAAGTTTTCATTAAGCTGTAATGGCTCTGGCTCAAGCACATGAGACGGATCAGGATGATACTTTCTTAACATGGACCCATGAAACACATCATGAAGTTTCGAAAGACTAGGAGGCAATGCCAAGTGATAAGCCAACTTACCAACCCTTACAATGATTTCAAAAGGCCCAACATATCTCAAACTCAGCTTTTCCACTTTTACTATGTTGCACAAAACCCTTATAGGGAGATATTTTTAAGAAAACTTGATCACCTACCTCAAATTCCATGTCCCGCCTATGCTTTTCAGCATAACTCTTCTGCCTGCTTTAAGCAGTAAGCCTCCTTCGACGGATGAGATGCACATTTTCAATCATCTCCAGAAGTTCAGGCAACAAGGTTAGATCAATGATTTTCATTTCCCCAACTTTATCCCAATATAAAGGAGGCCGAAATTTACGTCCATACAAAGCCTCATACGGAGCCATGTCAATAGGAGATTGATAACTGTTGTTATATGTGAACTTCGCTAGAGGTAGATGTTTCTCCCAACTCTTTTTGAAATCTAATACACAAGCCCTCAGCATATCCTTTAATATTCAGATAGTTCTCTCTGATTTCTCATCAGTCTGAAGATGATAAGTTGTGCTGAAACTCAATTTAATGCCCAACAATACCTGCAACCGCTGTCAGAATTGAGACGTGAATCGAGGATCTCTATCTGGTACAATACTCGCCGACACTCCATGTAGTTTCACAATATTTGCAACATACAGATCTGCTAGTTTCTCAAGACCGTCATGCTTATTCATTGGGATAAAGTGAGCAGTCTTTGTTAGCCTGTCTACCACAACCCATACAACATCAAAACCTTTCATTGTCCTTGGAAAATCTGTAACGAAATCAATTGTAACATGGTCCCATTTCTATCTAGGAATGGCCAAAGGTTGTAACAGACTTGCTGGTCGCTGGTATTCTGCTTTAACTTGCTAACAAGTCAAGCATCAGGATACAAACTCGACAATCTCCTTTTTCATATTGTTCCACCAATAGTGATGCTTCAGATCCCGATACATTTTAGTATCACCTGGGTAAATGGTATATTTAGTATTATGAGCCTTATCAATGATCTCCTTTTTCAAGTTTTGATAATTAGGGACATAAACCCTGTTTTTGAAGCGCATAATACCATCATGGTGCACTTTAAAATCTGACTCTCCCAATTTGATTCGATCTTTGATTTTCTGAAGTTGTGGATCATTCTGCTGGGCTTCACGAATCTGAGACAATAACAAGGGCTGAACTTGTAAATTTGCAAATAGAATCCCGGCTTGAGTAGTTTCTGGCTTCCACAAACTGATATTCTCTACTAATTCCTAACTCTTAATTATCATACTTGCAATGCTTGCTTTTCGGTTAAGTGCATCAGTAACAACATTAGCTTTTCCCGACAAGTAATTAATGGCACAATTATAGTCATCCAGTAGCTCCATCCAACGCCTTTGCCTCATATTCAGTTCTTTATGCGAAAATAGTTATTTTAAACTCTCGTGATTAGTATATATCTCAAATATGTTACCCCATAAATAATGGCGCCATTTTTTAGTGCGAACACAATAGCAACCAATTATAGATTATGAGTAGGATAATTGCCCTCATATGGTTTCAATTTCTAGGGAGGCATAGACGATTACCCTACCATTCTGCATCAATACGTAGCCAAACCTTCTTTCGAAGCATCGCTGTAAATCACAAAGTTTTTATTTCCCTCGGGCAATGCGAGAATAGGAGCTGTAGTTAATCTTTTCTTCAATTCTTGAAAACTACTCTCATATTTATCATCTCATATAAAACTGGTCCTTTTCAGAGTAAGCTTGGTGATCAAAGGGCATGCAATCTTGGAAAAATCTTAAACGAATCTGCTATACTACCCAGTTAAGCCAAGAAAACTATGCACCTCGGTCATATTCTTGGGTCTCTTCCAGGACAAGACTACTTTAATCTTTGCAAGATCTACTGCAATACTCTACTGAGAAATAATATGGCCCAAAAAAGCAACTTGTTACAACCAGAATTCACATTTATTAAATTTGGCATATAATTGATGTTGTTGAAGTTTCTGTAAAACCAAATGTAGATGTTGTTCATGCTCAAACTCAGTTTTAGAATATACAAGTATATCATCATTGAATATTACCACAAACTAATCTAAGTATGGTCAGAATACCCAATGCATAAGATCTATGAAAGCATCTTGAGCATTAGTCAACCCAAAAGGCATCACAATAAACTCATAATGTACATATCTAGTTCGAAATGCAGTTTTTGGTACATCTTCCATGCGAATCCGGAGTTGATAATACCCCTGTCTCAAATCAAATTTGGAATATATCCTCCCCCCCTTGTCATAGATCAAACAACTCCTCAATAAGAGATAAATGATATTTGTTTTTAATTGTTACTCAAATTCTTACATGGGCGGTTTGTTAATTATAAGCATTTCGGAGTCCTATCTCTGATTAACTTCTTCTTGTCTAAATTCATTCATAATTTGATATGCAAAACAATGAAGAAATAACAACATATTCAATTACATGAATGTTTACAAATTATGCATAACAAACCGGTGGGCATTTTCGGGTTTTCGATCTTAAATTCAATTGCCACACCATTACCCGCTAATACACAAATATAAACTTACCCACGCACCTAACAAATTTCCATGGCCTACACAATTCTCTGTCAACTATCTTGGTGATTTGGTTTATGTATCTAAATTTAGACCCTATTCTATGTTTTGTTTTCTTGAATTATTAGTTCTATTTATTTTCTTGATTGAATTCACTATTTGATAGAGTTTTATTTTCTTGATTGAATTCACTATGTGATACGTTATTAACTTTTTTTTTCTTGATTTTCAATAACTTTTATTGTTCTTTTCCTTCTTTTTTTTTGTGAATTTGATTAGCTGTGCATCTTGGGTTACCATTTGTGCCAAAAATTGCAAATTCTTTTCTCTTTGCAAAACTGCAATTCTTTTATAAGAGCCAAAATTTCAGTTTTAAAAGTATTTTGCTGGCCCAATTGAACAAAGAAACCAAATATAAGGTGGTCTTTCATACGAACAATAGAAGGAGGTTGCCAAATTTAAGTCTCCCTTCTATTGCCATCTCTTTAAAAGATTAGCTTGAAACAGTTGTGCTATGAGTCTCCTCACATGCCAGATAATTCTAGAGTGAAAGCCCAAATTCTTATACTTGGCATCATTTCTCTCTACCCAAATAAAACTCCTAACAAATCTCCCCATTTTCATATGTGAACTCCAATTAGGCCTTAACTCCCCTTGATCTACATTCATCGCTGATGAATTCATCTTTATCACTCTCATAAGTTATTTAGATCTTCTTTTGCACCTTAGCTACTACCATGCTAGCCCAGTAGCTCTTCCTTGTGCATCCTAGATCAATCATGCACCCTATCTACTATGATGTCAGCTCTAGTAGCTCTTCCCCGTGCACCCTAGATCAATCATGAGGCTTTATGATCTTACTCTTGTACGAGCTCACTTACAATCACCTAGATCAACCAAGGCTTGGAGGGATCTTTACGCATATTATTAAGAAGGAATATGATTTATCATGTTTTGGGTTATATCAGTGGTAGGTTAAGCTTTAACTTGAAGGTTTTGGGTTAAATAGATTTGCCATGAAGATAATTATGAATGCTTTACTCGAACGTATTCCTTTGTCTAACCACGAAAGTAATGTATTTCCTTGGGATTGGAGTATGTAAGTTTCGAGGATAAATTTTTTTTAGGGAGGAAGGCTGTAACGAACTATAATTTTGGTAGTTAGACTAACCCAGATATAAGTAGATATAATTATATAACTAGGCTGATTTATTGGCAAGTAAAATCCTAGTTGGATTTGGATTTATGATTATTATTTTTTGAAAATGCTTAACTAAGGGCCCAGCCTTATTACTTAATTCCTAATCCTAGATTTATCATATAAATATTCTCCATCTCCTATTGCCTCCTGAGAAAGAGAATTTTTTTTTTTGTAGTGATATGGACTTTCGCCTTAGCGGATTTCCTTGGCATCGTTATTGATGTGTACCCACACATCTAGAATTGTAATTGGCTTGAAGGGTTCATGGATTTCTAGATTTCATAACATGCAATAGAAAGAGGTAAGTAGGAAGTCCCTCCTCGATAGTAGTACCCTTTTGATTTTTATGAAATATGTTTTATTATGTCTATGGGTGGATACGAATTACCAATCTATTTTGCATCTATCAAAATTGTTAAATTTATTAATTTTTTTTGTTCGAACTTACTGAGATGCCTTATGATTTTTTGTTAATTTATTATTTTGCTATCTATCTTGTAAATATTATAAATTTACTTATTAAGCCACTTATTTTTTCTATTTAAACTTGTATGTTAATCCTTTAGTTTATTTCATGCACTATGGCTTCTTAAATTTTGATATGTACACATTGATTTTTTTTATTAGTATATAGTATGTATTTGCCAAAAAAAAGAGAGTAAAACAAGTAAAAGTATTTTATAGTTTCAAATAAAAAGAAAAAAAAATCTTATAATGTCACCATATGAACAGTGATGTTACTGTTCATACAGTGACATTCTCACCAATGAACTTTGGCCATCGGTTCACTAAAGGAATAAAAAAAAAAGTCAGTGACAATTAAAACATTACAAATTCTCTAAAGTGTTCTTTTAATTACACTTTTGTCTTTGCATGGTTTTGTTTTAAATTTTTTTAAATTGTTTTAAATATATTCTCGAGTGAATTCTTAAATTGTTTTCCTAAAGTTCTTAAGGATATTATATAGCTACAAAAGTTTGGAAGTTTAAAACAAAACTTGGGATCTAAACGTTTTAGCGTATTTGTACCATATAATTTATGAACGGTTTTTCTTTGACACCGATATGAATCATGTATCATAATGAATTTAAACCCTTGTGTCATTTATTTCGAGACCGTGCTTTTGTGCCCTTTGTTGGTGGAGATTGTACACCAACATATCATGGAATAGTGGACTATCATTTCGTAAGGGACTCCCGCTTGCTTTTGGTGGTATATGCGATAACAAATCGCTTTTTGAGACTGTGCTACCAGTATGTAGCCTCGGCCATTGTATTGTTGGATCCACTATTGGTACTATTGGGTTTCATTTTTGTTATGATGCTATGTTAATTAATTTCATTATTCGCATAACTGATATTGATGAGTATGGCATTTCTCTAGACTTTGAAAATTTTGTTTTTTTTTTGGTAGATTATATCCTATTGTTTATCAATTTAAATATCGTATGTTTTTGTATAGTACAGTTTCATTTTTGAGTGTTTTACTATTTACTGAGATTCATATCTCATTTTTGTATTTCTATTTTCAAAATTTGTTTTTGCAGATCTTAAGGAATAAGCACTGTAGTCGGGATTCGGGTAGATAACCACATTGAGGACACCAGATTTCAGTTTACGTGTCTATGAACGCCTTGTAGTTTTTGTCATTCCTTTGAGCTATTATCAATTTTATTGTAGTCAAATTAGGTTCCAGTATGAAAATTGTTGCCTTTGGAGACTTATCTAGATTTGACTTTGGGACTTTCAACATGTGTTATGATATTACTGTTTAGATGCTCTGGGATTGCTGTATTTGTTATGGTTTTCATGAACTGCTTAGTTGCCTTGCGAGTTTCGGAAGTTGATCTTCTAAGGTTCGCAGCGGTCTCGTCCGTAAATTTGTTTAGCAAATTGGGGCCGTGATAGAGTAGTATCAGAGCTTAGGTCATGATCTCTTGAGTGATGATGATTTCGTGTATAGGAATTTCTAGTATGAATTGCTTGGTCAGGATTAAAATTCAATGACTAACTAGGATTACTGGTGACATTTTGGTGTTTTTGTTGTTGTTACCATGGGGTCTATAGTATCAATTACATATTCATATTCTACTTGGTAGTGAGTATCCAACAAAGCCTTAGATTCTAGTGGTTTTTCATTGTCGAGTATTAATGATGCTTTAGAAAGTAGAAGCAATAGGTTTATGGTCCTGTAATCTGATTTAAGATATCGTATTTAGGCCTATGACTTTAGACAATTGTAAGTTTAATTGTTAATGACTAAATGTATTTGAAGGTGAACTTGTCGTTTAGTTTGCTCGCATAATTAGTAATGTTGTTTTATGGGTTTAGAATCTTTTGAAATGTATTATGTGTTCAATGAAAGTTCTTAGGATTTTACGCTCTACAGACTACATTGCGTGGATAAAGGGCTTATGGTTTTTGTCTAATTAGACCCTTTGTTGGGAAAAATAAAAAATAAAAAGTAAAAAGAAGAAGAAATTGTGTGATTTACATCTTGAGTTTCAATTATATGATCTCCTCATATGATGCTTCCGGCAGTTTTTGAGCTATTAAGAAGTAATGTTGCACTCTTTGGAATATTTTATTTTCAAATTTTCAATAGTAGATAGATATAAAGAGTTTGTCAATCAGAGGACTATGCTAATATTTCTTTGTTTATCAGAAGACTTTACGGACATGTGTTGAGATTGTGCATAGACAACTGCTGTATATAAGGATTTTAGAAAATGTCTTTTAAGAGATTTCATTGATGTTATTAGTTGCAATTGCCACGCCATACTAGATAATTTCCTTCAACGAAAATATTAGTGGGATATCGAAGGTTATTCTTTGGTCCAAGATTTGAGTTAGACTATCAAAATGATCTTGAGACTTTGATTTGTATAAATATATTTGAATGATAACCTTTCCAATCTCATGGAATAGTAGTGGGATTCTTTAAGTTCTAACAACTTTAATCCGTTACTCTATTTAAATTGTAGATAATTGCTTGGAGACTTGGAAGAGATGATTGTGGTGAAATATCAAGTGATAATTTATTGTGTTATGAAAAATTGAAAGGATCATTATGTGATGATTTAAGCTTAAACATAATCGATTTAATTCAGACGAACTCCTACGATATTGGAATGCCACTTGACTTGTTCTTGGAAACTTAAGAAGTTTACGATGGCTATAACACCCCGACCCTGAGCATATAGTTGTTTTATTTACTTGCATATATTAATATGCTTATTTTAATCATTTGCATACATTTACATGTTGCCTTAATTGTTTGCATATAATTATTAATATTACTTTTTATATTTCTTGGAAAATGTACATTCATCTCATTTAGCATACATTCACGTGCATTTTCATATTCTAAGTATCGTAGGCATATCGTAGGCATTATTTAAGTGTTATCAATTTGCAAATAGGAACTAAATTAGTTAGAATTAAACTAGAATGACAAACTAGTTAATAACATTTAGTTAAGAGGGCAAATGGGTCATTTATTTAAATATCCTACCTAACAATTGACCAAAATAAAACAAAAAAAACACACAAAACACACACATTACACATTGGTCTCTACACACACACAAAATTCTGCACGCACACAACATGCGACATAGAGAAGAAAAGGAAGAAAATAAGGAAAA
This sequence comes from Ehretia macrophylla, assembly GCA_037974665.1. NCBI lineage: Eukaryota > Viridiplantae > Streptophyta > Magnoliopsida > Boraginales > Ehretiaceae > Ehretia > Ehretia macrophylla. Next base: position 63,929,317 of record CM075773.1, read on the forward strand.
AGAAGTGGTTCCAAGCTATTTTTTCATGCTCTTCTTCGTGTTTAGGTGAGGGAAATTCATCTCTATGTGCATTGTTTTCCTATATCTTGCTTCTATCAAGTTTAGTGTGAGGTTATTGAATGATGTATGAGCTTATAATTGCATGAGAAGATGATTTGTAGCATGCTTGGTGTGGTAGAAGTTCTCTTTTGCTCATGTGTTGTTGAGTGTTGTAAGTAACCTTAATAGTATTGTAGTTGATTAGTTAAAGTTCATGTATGAGGCTTAGATGTTTGATATAAGGCTCAAAGAAGTGTATTAGAGTTCAATAAGCTAAAGCTAACGAAATTGTAAGGAAATAAGCAAAATGATAACAATGAATATGCATATGTATGTGTCCTATTTTGGGTCAGTGCACTGCCCTTGATTTTGCGAGCTTTTTTAACATAGTAAATGTGCTCAAAACTTAACAAAATTTGTATAGTAACTAGATTAGGCAGTTTAGAGCAAATGTTGATTTCTAGTGCTAAGGCTAATTCTAACGTTTTCGCCTTCCGATTTAGCCATTTTATAAATATGTCCTGAAAATCGCTGGTACCGGTCAGTTTGCGCAGTCGTATGGAAAAGGTCATAACTTGCTGAATTTACATCGGAATCAAGCTTTGTTTGATTCTAAAGTCATCTAGACACGAAGAGCTACGTTTATATATATAAAAACTAGAGAATTTGGAGGTCATTAGCATAGGTGATTTATTTGATAAATTAGACTTCTATTATAAGTTGGAAAATGAACTTGCCTAGAACTTGGTTAATTGAATTTGATCATAGAGGGGGTAATTGTAGGTTATGTGATAAATGCTTGGGCTATTGCTTAGTTTATATGTCATATTTACCTTGTATTCTCGTGTATTGCAAGATGTTTAACTTGACTACATGAATACTTGAATGGAATTAGAATAATCAAATTGTTAAGTGTTATGCTAGTTTTAATTGCTAAAGGGTTATTACCATATAAATTGCTGAGTATGTGTTGATTTTTAAGTATAAAGTTGATTGTCTAGCTTGATTGTAAAGTAAATAATTATGGGAATTAGAGCATGATAAGTGTTGTTTTGTTGCAATATGAAATGAGTGTATGGTTATTACATGATTTGATTGCTTGGGCTATTTTGTGTGCTTAATTGATGTGCGGTGCTAAACTCCTAAATGTGCCGGAGTATATCTCCTGAATGTGCCATAGTATAACCCCTGAATGTGCAATGTGTCGGAACATAGTTCCTAAAGGTGTAGTATTAATCACCTAAATGTGTCAGGATATATCTCTAGAATGTGTCGCAAGTTAACTTTTGATTGAGTCGAGCTTGTTTACGTGATATTCGTGCTAATCGATCTAATTGCTATCTCGTTACGTGGATATCTATTGCGTAACTCTCGCTTGGGCCCTTGTTCCTTGGAGAGTTACCTTGGATTGTGATCTTGTAGTTATATCGTATACTTATCTTGACGTGGTTAATCTCTTTCCTTTGTTATGTTGCTTAATTGTTAATTGTACATTGGTCTCGCCTTGTTAATTGTGTTTACGTGGCTATTGTAACTCTCGCTTAGGCCCTTGTTCCTTGGAGAGTTTCCTTTAAAGGTGATCTTATATGAAATTGTATACTTGACTTGATGTGAATATTCTCCTTTCTTTGATATGTAACACTTAGTTGCTAATTGTATATTGGTCTCATATTGTTAATTATGTTTATATGGTTAATAAGTTACAAAGTCTTGCTTTTTATCTTATTGCTTGTACTTAGTTATAGTTCCTGAATATGTTATTTAGTTTTATTATCTCGAATGAGTACGTATCTTGTTAATTGATTTTATGCTTTACCTGCTTTGCACGAAAACCTTTTCAAAAACTCCCCGATTTTATGTTCCCTCCCTCACTAGTTATACGCGTTGTAGTATGCTCATCCTTCTTCTAACCATTTTAGGTTTGGAGCCTATAAAGTTGGAGGTAAAGGAAGCTCGGGATTCACCTTGATCGGATGTTTTAGTTTGTTGTTAATTCGATGTGTACTTGTAATGAATTATGTTTCTTTTAAGGCCTGGGTGCCTTGTCTATGCTGGTTGTAGGAATTCTATAATCTACTGCATGCTTGCTTGTGGACTTTTGTTGAGTTCCAAGGCTTAGATGGCCTTGAGGAATTGTTGAATGTGATGGTAATGGGGGATGGAAGCTGTTAAAGAGTTTGGGTAATGGTTTCGTGGGTTTATATTTTGTGTGCAGGTAAACTGTTAGTCCTATAATAGGGGAGACTCCGTCCATTTTCCCCTCATTTTTCGTGACCTCGGGAATTGAATCGGGGCCTCCGGTCTTGTGAGGGATCGGGGAGTTACAATGGCGACCAAAGGCTTATGTCTAAGAGATAAGACACTAAGTGGCGTGACATTTATCTGTATGCGGTTTATATATTCTACATGCTTGAATTATTCTTTGATACTTTTCATTGAATCTCTCCAACTATGAAGTATGATTAAGTTCTTCTGACGGAAATTTTCTTGATTCTGAAAACTCATGACTAAAACTTCAGACCCAAAGTTATACTCTTGAAACATGAAAACTTACTTTGCTTATTTTCCTTTCTCGTTCACCCCATATTGGTACCATGCATTCACTATGCCTTGTTAATGTTGCTTAGGCTATCCTAATTTTATTTTCTTCTCTCATAGAATTGATTCCACCCCTTTGTCTAATCATTATTCGAATCCTTGCCTAATCTATTGAACAAGTTTTGTAAGTTCTATTACTAAAGCTGACTTTAACGATAAGCCTCTACTTGCTGTTAATTATGATGCATCAAGCATGCTTTCAATACATCTCTAATAACTCCTCACTAACCGCAGTTTCAGTAGCTAGCCTTGTTCTATTAAATCATTCTATGTTACGAATAGATCCCGGTTCTTTTTGCTTTAGCCCAAAGTGATATTTTGAGCGAAGTGTATTTATTGATGTTGCTAAATTTTGTTTCAATATTGCCAATACCGGTTGCTAATTCTTTGTCAATCCAATCCATGTGCCTATATATTAATGGAAGTTTACTGTCCTTTATATTTTAGTACCCATCACGAAATTGAAAATTCCAAAACTTGTCATACGCACAATCCTGTTCATTGCTATGTTCTACTCGCCTACTTGTTGTTACCATGCTAAGAATCTTGGTCCAACTAGTTCGAAGTTATGAGTTCATTAAGCTATACTCCTTTGCAACGTTATTAAACTATGAAATGTCTTCCTCCTACATCCCTCCATTCATTTCTCTTTTTTTTTTGCTTACTGTCTTGTGTAGCAGGTTAGAATTTTAAAAATTATGTAGTGTTATTTCATGACTCCTATATAGAACACATTTTCATGAGTATTCAACAGGTGTCTTCTTAGCTTTGGTTCTTTACAAGCCAACTATTTGAGTTTGAGGTTCTTCAGCTGATTTTATTTTGAATGGCTGGAACGTTTGATGAGTACGATCAACTATTGATAGTCATTTTTTCTGTACGTTGGTGTAAATAAATCATGAAGACTGGAATGATAGATGACATTAATGGTTGATGAAAAGGAGTAGTAGGATCCTTGTAAATCCATGATATGATTTGGGCAAACATACATTTTATTTGAATTCAAGTATATGAGAGTCATGACTAGGTTTAACTTGATAGTTTGGTAATTCCTATTGAGGATTACTCTGTTTAGTTTTGGCTTATAGATGATGATTTGTAGGTCTCAATTAAAGTATATGAGTATGAGGAAAGGTTTGGATTCCTCATCTAGGTATATGCTCAATGAATTGGAATGCATACTCGTTGTGTAATATTGGTTTGGAGTTTCTTTTAACGACGAACTAGACATGGTAAGCTCATTGCTTATTCAACGAAATACTGAATCAATGCAACTTTTGTTATGATCTGAGGTATATGATCAACTACTCAACCTATTTTGTAACTTGAACTCCTTGAGGATTTTTATCGATGTTTAACAATGTACGAGTGAGATAAAACGATATGAAGATCACCTAAATAACTTGATGGTACTAATATTTTTATTGAAATTTACATCATTTTGTGGATGAACATGCGTGACAATGACTTGTTAGTGTGAAAGTAAACATGTGTCAGTAAGTTGTAAACCTTCCACACTAGTTTTATTGATTGGTAACATATTGGTGTGCTTTTAACGGCCATGATTAAGATACGAAATTTCAAGAAATGTAGTAGGTCATGGACTTTGATATTCTGAAAAGAAAAAAAAATCCTTGGAAGGATCTTTACGCGTATTGTTAAGAAAGAATATGATTTATCATGTTTTGGGGTTATATAAGTGGTAGGTTAAGCTTTAACTTAAAGGTTTTTGGTAAAATAGATTTGCCAGGGAGATAATTATGAATGCTTTACTCGAACGTATTTCTTCGTCTAACCACGAAAGTAATGAATTTCTTTGGAATTGAAGTATGTAAGTTTCGAGGATGAAACTTTTTTTTAGGGAGGAAGACTATAACGACCCATAATTTTGGTAGTTAGACTAACCCAAATATAATTAGATATAATGATATAATTAGGATGATTTATTGGCAAGTAAAATCCTAGTTGGACTTGGATTTTATGGTTATTATTTTTTGAAAATGTTTAACTAAGGGCCCAGCCTTGTTACTTATTTTCTAACCCTAGATTTATCATATAAATATTCCCCATCTTCTATTGCCTCCCGAAAAAAGAGAACTTTTTTTTATAGTGATCTGGACTTGAGCCTTAGCGGATTTCCATGGAATCTTTGTTGTTGTGTACCCACACATCTAGAATTGTGATTGGCTCGAAGGGGTCATGGATTTCTAGACTTCATAACGTGCAATAGAAAGAGGTAAGTAGGAAGACCCTCCTTGATAGTAGTACCCTTTTCTTTTTTATGAAATATGTTTTATTATGTCTACGAGGTGGATACAAATTACCTATCTATTTTGCACCTATCAAAATTGTTAAATTTATTATTATTTTTTGTTCGAACTTACTGAGATGCCTTATGATTTTCTGTTAATTTATTGTTTTGGTATGTATCTTGTAAATATTATAAATTTACTTATTAAGCCACTAATTTTTTCTATTTAAACTTGTATGTTAATCCTTTAGTTTATTTCATGCACTATGGCTTCTTAAATTTTGATATGTACGCATTGATTTTCTTATTAGTATATAGTATGTATTTGCAAAAAAAAAAGAGTAAAAAAAGTAAAAATATTTTATAGTTTCAAATAAAAAGAAAAAAAAAATCTTATAATGTCACCGTATGAACAGTGACGTCACTGTTCATACAGTGACATTCTCAGCAATGAACTTTGGCCATCGGTTCACTAAAGGAATAAAAAAAAAGGTCTGTGACAATTAAAACATTACAAATTCTCTACAGTGTTCTTTTAATTACACTTTTGTCTTTGCATGGTTTTGTTTTAAATTGTTTTCCTAAAGTTCTTAAGGATATTATATAGCTACAAAAGTTTGGAAGTTTAAAACGGAACTTGGGATCTAAAAGTTTTAGCGTATTTGTACCATATAATTTATGAACGGTTTTCCTTTGACACTGATATGAATCATGTATCATAATGAATTTAAACCCTTGTGTCATTTATTTCGAGGCCGTACTTTCGTGCCCTTTGTTGGTGGGGATTGTACACCAACATATCGTGGGGTAGTGCACTATCATTTCGTAAGGGACTCCCGCTTGCTTTTGGTGGTATGTGCGACAACAAATCACTTTTTGGGATTGTACTACCAGTATGTAGCCTCGGCCATTGTATTGTTGGATACACTATTTGTACTATTGGGTTTCATTTTTGTTATGACGCTATGTTAATTAATTTCATTATTCGCATAACTGATATTGGTTATGGTATATGCGAGTATGGCATTTCGTTAGACTTTGAAAATTTTGTTTTTTTTTTTTGGTAGATGATATCCTATTGTTTATCAAATTAAATATCGTATGTTTTTTTATAGTGCGGTTTCATTTTTTAGGGCTCTACTACTTACTGAGATTCATATCTCATTTTTGTATTTCTATTTTCAAAATTTGTTTTTGCAGATCTTAAGGAATAAGCACTGTAGTCGGGATTCGGGTAGATAACCATATTGAGGACATCAGATTTCAGTTTAGGTGTCTATGAACGCCTTGCACTTTTTGTCATTCCTTTGAGCTATTATCAATTTTATTGTAGTGAAATTAGGTTCCAGTATGAAAATTGTTGCTTTTGGAGACTTATCTAGATTTGACTTTGGGACTTTCAACATGTATTATATTATTACGGTTCAAATGCTCAGTGATTGCTGTATTGTTATGGTTTTCGTGAACTGCTTAGTTGCCTTGCGAGTTTCGAAAGTTGATCTTCTTAGGTTTGCGGCGGTCTCGTCCCTAAATTTGCTCAACAAATTTGGGGGCGTGACAGGCTGATTGAAGTTTGCAAGTGTGATAAGCTCTAATCACTTGTTCTTAAATATTTGTTCTCAGCCACAATTTATAAACTTTGGAGTGAAAGAAACAAAAGGATTCATGACCACGTTTCTCTTAATGAAGAGCGTGTTTTTGAGAAAATTAGGTTCGTTGTAAAGTATAAAATCAGGAACGTACATAAATATAGGAGAAATATAACTAACACACGTATTTGTACTTTTTAGAATATTGATGGCAACCAACTTGTGAATTACTAGTCTGGTTTGGTGCCATAGTTTTTGTGTCATGATGTAATGAGTTTTATTGAGATTAATGGAATGACTTGCTAAATTAGCAAAAAAAAAAAAGATCATGGGATATATGTTATGAAAGAGAAGTAGGTAGAAAACTCCTTAAAGAATGTAGAGCCACAATCTCCCACATTTTTGGATCAGGTAACTAGCCAGCTGATTTCTTGCTAATCTTGGAGTTTCTGCTACGGGTCTTCAAGTTTTTGAGGATACAAATAGCTTTAAAAGGCTTCGAGGTTTGATCCATCTTGATAAAGCAGCTCTCCCACAACTTAGATTATAGGTTCCTTTTGAGTGCTTTTATTGCAATTTTCAGTTTTGTATCTTTTTTCTTGTTGCTATTAATTGAGTTGTTTCTTGGAAAGATGTTATACATCTTTCCACTTAACAACTCAATTAAGAAGCTTGATTAAGATCTTTGTAAGAAGAGGTGACTTGTACCTCTTCTGGAGTAGTTAGGACAGTAGGACATGCTTCAGTTTCCCGCCCTCCACTGCAGGTCAAGTTTGGTCCCCTTCCAACCTTGTACTTCTTTTTTTGATAATTAATAAGACCCCAGAGGGAAGTTCCCCTCGTTTTGCCAAACAAAAAAAGTTAATAAGACTCAAATACTATTATTTGTTTTTGTGAAATATATGATGTATTGAAATATGGATATATTTACTAACAATTTCATTTACACACTACGTGAGACCCCAGTCCCGAATTTATGTGCAATTACTTGTTTAATTGTTATTTGCGTGCATTTAATTATTTAAATTGTAAATTACATGCGTTTACTTGTTTAAATTGATTATTTGTCATATAATGTATAATTTCGTATTTATTTCTTTTATTACATGAAATATGTGCATTCATATTATTTTCATAAGGATTTTTAGTGAAAATTGCATTTAAAGTGTTTTAAGTTCCATTTATTTATCTTTCTCCTAAAAGTTTTAAAACTAATCTTTTAAACATTTTAAAAACTAGTCTACCATTATATTTTAACTATTGGTTTAGAAAAAAAAATTGAATTTGCAACAAAATATGATATTAAAGTTGACTTTTAGCGTGTTAAAGTAACGTTTTTAAAGCAAATAGTGATTTTCCACTCACATATATCATCCTTTGACGCTTTGACTTCATGTTAACACCATACAATATCAAAATCAGCCAAAAAATACTCCAAATCAGCCACCAAACCCTTATTATGGGAATAATAAATTTTATGCAATTTTGGCTCTTTAAAGGTGTAAATGAAGGAGTTTGAAGCTCAAATTTTATATTCGGACTCATCTTGGTGTCCTCTATCTTTCTACCGTTCGTTTTCGCATTTCAAAATGAAAACTTTGTGAGGGATTTTACAAAATTAAGCATTTTTACATGTTTTGTAGTTTATGTTCAAAATAGAAATTGCTATATATGCTTGTTGTTATTTGTTTTGATGCTATATATCATGTCTCTAGGATTAGGAGAACATGTTTTTATAGTTATTTCATGTGTTTATGAGGTATATGTATGAAATCTTTTTTTTTAAAGTCTTGACGAGCACTATTTATGCAGACCCGAGAAATAATTTTCCAAATTTAATTCTAATGCTAGTTATGAGTTGTTGGGTGAATAAAATGGCCCCACGTTAAAATTTATCGAATTTCGAGACTCTTGATTTTCACGACCCTTTGCGTGCGCACCTTAGAATTAATGCATTTAGACCCTTGAATACTTGGTTAATGCTTGAATTTGGTCCCATAAGTGAAGTTAAGATTATCTAGATGCTTTAGTTAAAAAAAACTTGGCTAAAACTAGAGTTCGTTTATTGAATTCAAAAGGGGGAAAAATGAAGTTAGTGCCTTAATGCTTAGTTTTAGCTTATTTATTGAGTTATATGTGTTGTAGAGACTAGGATCACTTATTAGTTGCTCAAATAAAGTGAATGTGGCGTGTTTGTGTGTGGTGAACCTAAGGGGGTCCGAGTAGTGTTCTTGTGTATAATGGGTGTTTGTGTGTTTTTTTTTTTTGTTATATGAGTAGTTTAGGTGCTAAATGAATGTCTTGTCTTAAATTATTCAAATGGATTACTTCACTTACGTGTTTGGCTATCATGTGGAATTACTTAATGTATTATGCGAATGTGGATGCATGATATGTGTTGATTGTGCATGAAATGCGAAGTGTTGCGAAAGATTACTGTGACGCCCGGGAATTTCACCACCTCTTTAAAATAACTGTTGCATAAATTACTTGAGCATTTTATGTGCATTTCTTTTTCTTGTTTAACTGCTTTACTATTAGGCACTATTCATAAGAAATTTGATCGTCTTAAATGTTTGGTTTAATATTTTTCCTAGACAATATAGCATATAAAAGGAATCGAGAACTTGTCATTTTGGACTTTAGAGCCTGGGAGTATGCATTTGAAAAATGGTTTTCGCTTCGGTTGAATAGTGTTACATAAGAGTAAACTTTGATTTAGATTAGCTAGCAATTAATTGGCACTTTTAACTTAGTTTGACCAAGATTTAGTAGTATTTGACTTTAATTTATTGCACATGTTTATTCATATATACTCAACATAACATACACATGCATTATATTGATCAAAAAACAAAAACAAAAAAAAAACGCAAAAGAGCCCCCCAAAACCGACAGCCCTAGGCAAGGAAAAGAGGGATTTCTTCATCTTCTAATATTGATCTTGGATATCAACTAAGCTTCTACAAGGGATTTCAACCTAGCTCAAGCTTTTTCCTTGCATCTACAACTACTTTGTGAGGGAGATTTGCATTTTCTTGATGTTTTAAGTTTATGTTAAAGTTTCAACAATTCTTGAATTGTTGTTGTTGGCCTATATTATGCTTAAATGTTATTTAATATATCTTCTACAAGCTTTATATACCTTGATTGTGTTGTGTAAAAGCTATTTCATGGTTGAAGCTTGAGATTGCAAAGAAGATGATGAATAGTGCCAAAAATTAGGGTTTTGTTAAAATTTGCTAATTAGATTGAATTGAGGCTTCAATTAGGTGCTTTAGACATTATTGGAACTAGTTAAACACTCACACGTAGTTAGATTGCTCGAAAATGAGTTAAGTGCAAAATTAGCTAACTTTAAAAAGGGGATTTTTCACGTAATGCAATCCGGGCACGTTTGAGCTTTGGATTAGGTATCCTTGGGGCATGGAAGCACTTTTGGTGCTTTCGTTTCGTGAAATCGGGGTCCGGATAGGGGAGGTATAGTTAAAACTCACTCGGGGCCTTCCCGAGCTTTTGTCTCCAAAGTGGGATTTTAGGGCCTTGATAGATGTCTTTTGACTTCTTTAGGAATGTAGGATGCTTGGATTATAGATTTGGAACTTTGAACTTCATGTAGGAGAAGAATGGCTTAGTTAAAGAAAGGGAAAAAGCGTTAAATGGTTACTTTGGTGCTTATAAATGCTTTTGGTTATGTTATTTTGTATTTATATGCTTGTCTGGAGTAGAATTGAGCTTATTGCAAAGGTTGTGGGGAAATATGACTATTGTCTCTTTTATGTTGTTTCATTACTTTGCGTATATTGTGACTATTTGCGAGGACGGTCTACTTTGTCATCCCTCTTATGTGTTATTTGTTAAATCTTGATTCCCGTGGACTTGTCTCGGGGTTGCGCAACCTTCTCGGACATGGTAGCGTCGAGAAACACAGGCGGCATCGGGCTTGCCGTGCTCCCTCGACTACCATGGTGCCTATTCCCTTTCTCTCGCTGAGTATACTCCACTACCCTAGAGGCGTGGTTCACCTACTGGTCATATGGACCTACCTCAAGAGAAAGGGTCATAGGATCGGGGTACATCCGGAGTACCCCACTTTGGAGGAATAAGGGTTTACCGGTACTTGCTTGAAGATCGTGGCTCGTGGTTCAAGATTGAGGACAAGAAGTGAACCGTATCCTTTTTATACGTGGTTAACTATTTGTTTGACTAGTTGTGCTATTTAGTGTTGAATATGTTGTTATCCTGTTGTATATCCTGTTGCATATCATGTTGCACGCCCCGGTATGCTGCATCACCTCCCTCGCTGGGCAACATTGTTGCTCACTCCTTATTTAACATGTTTCAGGAGAAGCTGAGGTGAATCCCCAGCTAGTAGTCGTAGTTGAAGAGGAAGAAGAGCAAGTTGAACAACTTCCGTGATTTTCTTGTGTGATAAGGTTGACTATAATGTGAAGGTGTTGATTGTTGTTCTTTTTGAGACCTTGGGGTCTTGTATGTAATTGGTGGTTGTATTTGACTTGTAATCTTGTATGTTGGATGAGATAGTAGATGGCATGTAATAATAGATAGTAAACTTATTTCTCTTGTTGCATGCTTGAGTGTGTAGTAGCTAGTTTGTTAAGCTTGGCTTATAGCTATGACGTACTACTTGAAATTAAAGTTAGAGGTTTAACTTGCATGCTTGCAGATATCTATTTTGTTGTTCCAAGGCTCGGATGGCCTTGTGAAACTGGTTGACTATATTAATCTGGGAAGTTAGGGTATTGAGATGTTTGGTTGTGGTTCAGGATTTATATGTGGCTATATGCAAGTACCAGTTTAGTCCTTGATATAGAGGAGACTCTGTTCGAGTGATGGGTCCGGACTTGACCTATACCGTGGGGTTGGGTTCGGGACGTTACACAATATATGATAAATAATCATATTGTCATATGTAATAATCAATATTATAATTACTTGTAGAGGCAAATGATAAGACATGTACCTTTCTTATAATTATTAGTTCCTATGTTGTATGTTAATTAATTTAAAGCTATAGCTCATGGTGATTGGATTAAATATACACCATTTGATTAGTACATTTAATTATATTGTCATACTTTGCATTATCTAACCCATAGCATAACATATTATATTGGTGTAATTTTGTTTCTCATGTATACCATAGCATAGCATAGCATCATATGTATCATTTCATATAACTATAATGCTTTATGTTGGAGCCATCAGTGAGATACCACTCTAGAATAGCTAATAAATTGAATTCTTATTTATTTTATATTTATTAAAATTTTATTTTACAGAGTAACCCTAAACTATATATGCCATGGTTCCTTACTTCGAAACACTTAGTATACTACGATGTTTGATTTGAACGAAATTCTAATTTTACAGATTCGAATAGTTTTATAAAGATGAATGAAAATGTGGGTTTCCTTAATGTTGTCGAAAACTCATGAAATAAGCAAAGAATAAATATGTCACATGACATTTTCGTCCGAAGATGATGCATTTAGCTTCTACAATGATTCTACAGATTATGTTGAATTTAGATTTAGGAAAGATGTGTTCCACAAAGATAAATTAACTGGTGAAATGTTGAATCGTTAATATATATGTTCTTGTGAGGGTTTTCGAAAAGACGAACACTTGGAGATGCCCAATAGACAATGAGAAAACCGTACCTTCACAAGATGCCTTTGTGTGTCAAGATATCATATTAAACTTAACAGATTAACTATGCGCTATGTTGTTACCACCTTTGTTGAAGAATACAATCACGAGTTGGTACCCAAAAATATATGAGATAAAAATCTATGTGGTATTGCTTGTTGATATGAAAATGTCAACTCTTAATATAAGAACAACTAACTTCAAATCTTCTACAAAAATATATAGGGTAAAGTGCATAGGACCCCCCTATACTTTTAAAAAGGTGCATACTACCCCCTGTACTTTTAAAACTACCAAACACCTCCCATGTGGTTTGTTAAACTAAGCGTAATGCCCCAACAATAAAAAAAAATCCATTTATTTTGATGGAGAGTGCATTACACTCATTTTTCATGTAACTAGTCATGTTTTTTTTGTACAAATAAATCATTATTTGGACAATAATACCCTTATTTAAAATTTTTTATTGTAATTCTCTCACCACACTAGCCTTAATTTTTCTCTCGGGTCTAATTATATATATATAATTATTATACATATATATATATATATATATATATATATATATATATATATATATATATATATATATATATATATATATATATATATATATAATTATATATATATGCATTAATATATAAATAAACAAAAGAAAAGAGGACAAAAGACAGAAACGAAAAAGAATTAAGGGCGTTTAGGTTTTTTTACAAATTCCATTAATTACTTTGACGGAAAAGTGGGGAAGGGCATGTATGCTATGTTTCAAAAACCACAGGGGAGGTGTTTGGTAAATTTAAAAGTTCAGGGGGTAGTATGCACCTTTTTTAAAAGTATAAGGGGTCTTGTGCACTTCACCCAAATATATAACAACTATAATTACTTATTCTATCACAACTAGATATAACAACAACTAGCATTTAATTCTACCACAAGTAGATATAGGATCAATTGCCAATTATTTACTGTAGAAAAAGTAATAGAATAGCAAAAAAGCCCTATATTATCTTTTAGCATCTAAAATAAAAATGTTCCAAGTAATAGCACAATCCATCAACAACTGTTAGAAAACATAATGGAAAAAAGTGTATCAATCCATTCAAACCAACAACATTAAAAATTTTGATCATAAACTTAATATCATCCATAAAGCCATGTACCCTAATCAATTCTTCACTTCTGCCAAATTTATATTGTTGGATGCATCTTACCATAATTTGAACGCCAACTGTTTGTTTCAGCGGCTGATTCTTTATCATTAAGTCGGTGAACATTGCCTGGCTTCTCCATTATTAAACACATGACACACCATAGTCAAATGCATTATGTTGTTTAGGGATCCATGTAAGATATTATTATATATGGAAACTGTTCAAATTCATCATCCCTCTATGTGATACCATCTACCACCTCTAATATCTTGTGTCTTCGATCAACCTAAAATTGAGCCAATGCCAATTTTACAACTTAACCACATAAAACACATAATGCAAATGTAACACCCCGTATTTTGGGGCTAACTTATTTTAATTTTTTAATTTGGATTAAGGGCATCCTCATAAGTATTTAAGCCTAGTCCTAGACGTCTTGATCTAACCTAGAGTGATCTATACAACGTTTCTGAACTTGTAAGCTCCCTGCAAAATGTAAGAAATATTCTATTTATGCCCATGTTGTGAACATATTGAGCAAATCTCACCTGTGTATATAGATTCCTGGAAGATCGTGATAAAATCAGAAAAATATGAGGTTTAGGCTTAACTTGTCAAAGAATTCTTGCATTATATGGTAAAATATATGTGTATATACGTATATATGTATATAATTTATTGAATAATTGTGATTGTATGAATTGTGTTATGGATATTTCACATGTTTCAACATGATTTGAATTATAGCATGTGATTTATTGGACTTCAGAAAGAAAATAGCATGCTAAAATTGACTTTAAAGATTGCATCTAAATGTTGAAATAATAAATTTTTTTTTTTTATATTTGTGATTGAAATTTAAGCATGTTTACAAACAAAGAAACGAAACAAAAAGCTTTGGAAAAAAAAAAGATTTTGAACAGTAACCGAGTTACTGTTCATGTGCAGAGTATTCGAGGCATTCTTCATGGTGAATAGTGGCACTTCTAAAAAAAGGAAATTATCTCTAAAGTTGTTTTTAAAACAAAAGATAATATTTTCTCTAACATTTTATGATATTGTCCTTCCATGTTTTAAACATAGTTTTTAATTGTATCTTAAAGTTTTAGACACTTTGAACAAATTTGGGAACTCAAAATTTCGTGTATTTGGAAAACTTGAAAACGAAACCTTGAGACGAAAATATTTGCAAGATTTTAAAATATGATACATTATGAAAATACTTCATACTAAAAGTGTTGTATATCTTATTTGATTATCAAACAGGTACACGAAATATTTGAAACTTGAGAATTTGAAAGGTCTTTGAAATTATGACCCTTATTGGCTTAGGATAAATGGTAATGTCTGACCTTTTTTGGCTGGGGATAAATGCCAATATTATACCCTTGTTTGCTGGGGATAAATGTTTATACTTCTGACTCTTTGGCAGAGGATACTGACTCTATGGTGGAGGATAAATATTAATACTTCTACTCTATGGTGGAGGATAAATTCAATATTTTTGACTCTATGAGGGAGAATAAATACCTACTTAGACTTGGATATTAGATTCATTTGTCCTCGGTTTCTGACACTATGAATTCTTGGCATATGAATTTAGTTTGGCATGAACTTTTATGATTCTAGGCATGAAAACTTATGATTTTAGCATGAACTTCATCATTTTTGAATATATGAAATTTATGAACTATGATAATATGATTATCTAACATATAAGAATATTTTAAAGGTTCCAAGAAGTTTTTTTGGGGGTTACCACTTACTGAGATTTGTTTCTTATTTTGTAAAAATGTTTTTCTTTGCAAAAGATGAGAATAGACTTTGGCTTTGGCTTGGGGTAGAGGCTGCCTTGATGAATAGCTAATATGACTCTTTTGGATTTCTTAGTCAGGAATAAGTTGATTATTTCGCTTAGACTTATGAGTTTTAATTTCTTCGCTTGGTTTAAGAATTTGAAAAAAGTTATGGATTTTAGACATTTTAATTCTAAGTTTGGAGATCTTATTCCGTTGTGTGATGGTAGATTTAGATGCTCTGATTAACAGTCGCATATATATTATCGGGATTTTAAATTTTTTATTTAATTTTGCATTTTCTGTCTTTAGGAAGGTCGTTCCTTCTTAGTGCACGACAATTGCATTTCTGATATTTGCCTGGCCAAATTTTGGAAGCGTGACATATTAGTGGCAGAGCTTAGGTTCATCATTGATCATTTGAGACCTAGATGGAATAGGTAACTAGGTTTTTGCTCTAGGAGGTATGGACTTTCAAACGTGACTAATGTAATTAAGGTTTTTACATCCTTGCTTGTCTCATTTCATTTTGTGAATTTTTTTTTTTCAGTTTTAAGTGTTAACTAAGACTTCTCACCAATAAGAAATCACTTTCATTCTTTTATATTTTATTTGAGTCATAGCCTGATCTATTTGAATAAACTTTGAGGAATCTCTTGGTTAAGGTCCCTTGGACCTTGTCAATTATAATAATAATGGGTTCTATTAAATCTATTTTCATTGAGGAATTTTCTTTTGGGGATGTGTAACTATAGCATTCAACTATTAATTACTCTTACTATAAATTTTGTTTTGCGTGCTATGTTAGAAAATAACATTGTTACATTTATACTTATATTTACTATTTAGAATGGAAAACTTAATCATGTATTTATGAGTGAAACGAATTTTTTTTATGTAATATAAGATTTACCCCCATATTTTTGGTACTTTAATTGTAACTGTCTTTGTTGAATTATTTAGTCGAATCTTTATGTTACCAGTCATTAATCATCCTTCTTGATTGTTTAGTTATTCAAAAAAATGATAGATGGATGGCAATAAGTCATTTTATTTTAGTTAGTTCTATTCGTTAATAACACTTTGGTAAACAATATCCTTACATACCATTGTGGTTCATTGCTTTTAAAAATTGAAAACCTGATCTCTTAGTAAGATTACATTGGAAATTATTATTACTCTTGCTATATAGGTGATAGTCTAGTATGCATAAGGCTTACCCCCTTCCTATCAACATCCCATTTGGATCTATTGTCAAATTTGTTAATAAGTTGAGCCCTTTAGTTCTTGAGGATATCATTAAAATTTAATAATTTTTTTATTGATGATTATCATACTTTCATTGGCCGCCTTATTAGCAAGTCTTGATAATCCATATTGATATATATATGTATATTAGCATCTTTATCGTGTAGTCCATTCTTAATTTGATCAAGCCCCTGTGAGTCCGAAATTAGTAATAGATTGTTGTGGTGTTTTTGTTCCCTTCTATCGCTTGAAACCCTTGGTTGTTTTGGATTAACGAGTGTGCAATGTTATTTTTCAAAACATTCAAAATATTTCGTGAAATAAAACTGACTGTTGCATTCGAAATATGATTATCTGTTACCTTAATCAAATATCGAAAATAAAACTTCTAACTTATAAAGGTTCTGTATTTATTTTTGAAAGTAGGATATATCTAAAATGAATTTGTCGAACCTCCTTTTGTATGAGCTGATATGGACCGAAGCTTATATGCACAAAATTATATCTTTGAGATATCGGCTAGTTAAGATTTAAATATTAATTTTGGTCATTAAAAGGGTACTTTATAAGATGTACTTCGAGGTTATTATCACTTTAAAAATCTAATTGGACTCATCTTCACTACATCTAACTTTATGACTTTAATTTGGAGTTTTTGAATCACTGATAGAAAAATGATGAGTTAATAAATTATTTGAAAAAAATGTATTACGTGATCAATATTCGTTTTCATGCACCCATCGAATACGGTTGTCTTTATATTCGCATATTCCTAAAGAAGTTTTCCAATTTTATTTTGTAACATCATATACAGACCTTTTGATCAATCCCTGAAATTCTTGAACTCAGTTATATAATGAATTTTTAAATTACTATTTTGAATCTCTTTTTTTTTTTTTTTACTTGATTCTATTTATATCATATACTCTTAATGTGAGATTGGTTTTTAACTTAACTAATCTAAGAAAATATAAGATATAGTTAAAGATTCTTTGATATAGGTGCCCTTTTTGAGGGTTCAAAAGGTTGACCATATGGGGGTTTTACTATCTATTGTAATAGATGTATAACTATAACGGGAAGTTGAGCAAAATTGAGTGGATAGTTAGGAATACCAAGATCTACAAAGGATTAGTAATGGAGATTATGGAAGTTATCAAATATGATATTTTTGAATAGAAAAAGAATTCGAATTGAGACTTTAAGTTAGGAGAAATGATCAAAAACTATTTCTTACCATTCCGATCCAGAGTATGGTCTTATTACCTGTGTTCTTCCGTTTAGACTATTATAGTGATCATGTGCCATTATGTCAAACTTCTTACTATTTCCCTTTTATTAGTTGTTATTCGAATCTGCAATAGAATGCTGGAGGTCTTCGCACTGTTATCAAACTCCACACGGCTATCAGCTGATAACATGTCTGCCAAGTTGGACGCAAATCATCTGGACCTGCAATAGAATGTTGTAGGTCCTCGGGCATGTAAGAATTCACTGCAGAAGCATCAACATTCACCATATTTACTACTGCTCTTTATGAAAACCAATAAAAGAAACTGTGATTTCCATCTAAAAGAATGTCTATTTGTATGTACTACTGCTCTTTATGCTTTCAATTGAGCTACGAGTGAATATATTTGTGGTGCTTCCATTGCTATTCTATTTAGGAAATTTCTTCAAAACGTTCCAAACGGCTAGACGTCATCATAATATGTGGCATTGTAGCAGGGCTCACGTGACGTTGTAGTAGGTCTCACGAGCTCAAAAGATTGTTTTAAATTGTAACCCCTCTATTTATGTCTGAGACAAGTTCTTTTATAAGACTAGCTGATAATTGGGAAGCTTTGGTGATACTCTGCATCGTTTGTGTAGGAGTATATCTGCTGAAGCTTTTATTGCTTTCGGTGATAGAATCAAAAGCTATAATCTTCCCATTTTGAACAAGCATAAAATCAAAAGCATCAATACACATATAGTCTAAAGGATGAAAACTAAAAGCAATCTATGAACTCCAACGGTATCAGAGAACAAATTGACAAAACTGATCAAATAAGTATTTTATGAACCAAAACTTTCTGAGTTTCTAATATTTATGAAGAAATACACAAAATTAGTTTTTGTATTTAGTAGCAGCTGGACCCTTAAAATTAGGCTGCCTACGTACCTTGACACCGATTGATATCAAAGATCAAGCTGCATGTAGTTCTACAATTTACATCAAAAATTTATATACTATCAAAGATCTATTACAAATTAAAAGTCTTACTTTCTTCATCACTGATTGTTCAAATGTTTGCGGCTTCTATTTTCCACGTATGGAAAGAAAGGAATTTGAGATGTCACTCAAGTGGGACATCAAGTGAGGAACAACAAATTGAAAAGATTCAACTTAACATCAAGTACAAATTATAAATTATACATTGTAAAAAAGTTTAGAAACAACGTTGACAATAGGAATATTTGTAGAGTACAAAACTTTGAGAATGACATTCTTGTCCAAATGCTTATTTTGATAGTCACCAAGTAAAGGCTTATCAGTGTAGATCCCATTACTTTGTACATATTTTGTGAATAATATACAACCTTGTTTACCTGGAAAAGTTTATTTTGTGAGATTTATTTTAGACTATATATAAATACAGTTTCAGATCATGATATAAAGTCAAATTAGAGTTCACATATTTCTGACAAATGCTTCGACTTTCATAATAAGTACTTCTTAAAAAACCAATAAAAGAAAAATTGTGATTTCCATGAAACGAATAATGTATGCTTTCAATTGAGGCAGAAGTCAATTTATTTATGGTTCTTCCGTTGCTATTCTACTATAGAAATTTCTTCAAAACGTCGAGCTGTTCAAAATGGCATGGGCGTTCCCCCGACATGTTCATGGAATGGTGGCAAGTGACACTGTAGTAGGTGCTTAAAAGACCGTATTTTTAAAGTGCAGACCCTTTATTTGTGTCTCAGACAAGTTCTTTTCATAAAACTAGCCAAGGTCATCATCCCAAAGCAGAGTTTTTATGCGTGGGTGATTTGCAAATTTTGTCAATCAGCTTCTGAAACAAAACGGATAATCTTCCACTGTTTTGCCCGCGGAGCAACTTGTTTGCACTGCATCACCTATCCATTGCAAGCCAGACCTAAGAAATGACAGAGATATTAAAAAGTAATATCTAAAATTTCCACTCTACTTTCAATCCAAAGTAGATCAGCGTCTAGAATTTTTCATCAATGTCGAAAGTTTGATGTTTGTTACATTAGCACCTCATATGATTTCTAACAGTTGAAACCATTGCAGATTTCAGCTGCACTATTGGTAGTTTTCAGGCTGCTTGATTAGCTTATTACTATTGTTATGAATATCCAGAATTTTAGACACTAAACATATATGAAATTGTGAGTTGGAACTTAAACTAATACCTAACCAATTGTATTATAACACTGCCTCTATTAGGGGCTTCATCCCAGCATTTTCAGTCTTAAGCCTGGATAAAGGAAGAGAGTAACATTAGATAAACGATAGCCAGCATAGAGAGCAGCCCGGATAAAGGAAGATTGCAGCATTTCACACAAGTCCATAAGTCAGCCTTGCATGAATCCCTGACAAAGATGTGTTCTCTGCTACAATTGGCCCCTGAAATGAAGACCAAGCAACCTTCTCAACCTGTAAGACTCGTCAAACTCCGATACAGTGATATCCTTCCCAAGACAAGAAAAGAAAAAATGGCTTATGTCCTCTAAGCTTTGATGGTCAAAATCTGGCTAGAGATGGGAAAGAACAGAATCCATCACATCACCGTAGGAAACATAATCTAGCTCTTGAACTCCATCATAGACGAGTAAATATCAGTTATCATGTGGGAAACATCACATTAATCAAGTAAATTAGTCTGATATTTGCAACAATATTGGCTCAATTCTGGAAAATGCAACAAAAGAACAAGAAAATGCCTGAATTTTCTTCACTGCAGGCTTGTTGATCTTACAACAATATTGCCTCAACTCTTAACGTTGCCTGCAAGTTTGGTTGGCAGGTGAGTGGTTACTTGAATTCTCGGAGACTAAAGGTTCTGAGACGCCAACACCAGTAGAAGAAGCAGCAAGTAGAAGGAGAGAAGCAATGCTTTTTGTATTGTTTTCGATCATAGAACTTTCAACCTATCAGAATTTAAAGGGTATAAAGGTGAAAACTAAAAGCAATCCTCGAACGGTAATAAAAGGACAATATGATAGGGAGAGTAAACCAAATGCGATAGAAACTGATTGAATAAAGAACTGCATTAATTTTATTATCACCAGTTCAAAATTTACAGCAAGATAGTATTTACAACGAGGATAGGCTTCAAAACCAACAGTGTGCCTTATACAAATACTAGTCAAAAAATTTACCATAAGGATAGTATTTACAACGAGGATAGGTTTCAGAACCGACCTTGTATCTTGAACAAAAATAGTTTTTGTATTTATAAGTAGCTGGACCCTTAATTAGGTTGCCTACGTACTTTGACACCGATTGATATCAAAGATCAAGCTGCACGTAGTTCTACAATTTACGTCGAAAATTTATATACTATCAAAGATCTATTACAAATTACAAGTCTTCCTTTCTTCACCACTGATTGGTCCTTAAGAAGCTTGACAATTTGAAGCACATCAACAAGTTGTGGACAGATCGTTCTTTATCAGCAACTGGGCTCCAATGAATCCCGAACCGATTCTGGCATGAAATCTGAAGTGTGAAGCACTGCCGAGCTAAAAAGAATCTGCCTCAGGGATATCTCCTAAAAATATGCCATTCATAAAGGACATATTTTCTTCTTCATTCTCTTGCAAACGTTCATATTCTACAGTAGAACTCTCTATGTCTCGGAAGAACAGTAGATTTGCTGCAGAAGCGACAATATGCTCCGCATTTTTTTGAACCGCTTCTTCCATGGAGCTGGTGGCAATTCCATTTGAAATATGATCAGCCTTCATATTGCTATCAAGCCCCGCAGCGCTATCTGCTAATAATATGTCTTGCAAGTTGGACGCATATATGTCCATATCATCATCATCATAATCTTGTAATCTTTCAGAATGCTGGAGGCCTTGGGGCATAATAGGATTTGCTGCAGAAGTATCAATATTCTCTGCAGGATCTGCAATAGGATGCTGTAGGTCCTCAAGCACGTAAGAATTCACTGCAGAAGCATCAACATTCACCATATCGTTTTGAATCGATTCTTCCATGGGTCTGGTGGCAGTTTCGTTTGCAGCTTCCATTACTCCATTGTTCATGTGTACCTCTGCCTCTGCTTGTGACCCATTATTAGCGTACCAAGGCAATTGAGGCAACTGTTCTATAGACATGGTCGAGTCCATTCCGAATGATGCCGTAGCCCAAAGATTTCCTTGTACCATATCTGTATCGACACCAATTGTAACATGATGCTCACCCGGAAAACTCCATCGTGGTGTCTTCTCTTCTTGGGGAATATAAATCTCCTCTCTCGACTTTCTCTTGCCCAAATCTTGAGTATCAGCTTCTGATACAAGTATGATTTCAGAATTTTTTTGTTTCTTGAAGTTTTTCGATTCGTCCTTTGTAATTCTGCAAACAACATAGTCCGTGCTTCCAATGCCTATCAAGCCATCATCCGAAAGAGAATATTCATGCATAATCCAATGCCCTTTTCCATCAAAATCTTTCTTAGTCGACTTAAACGTGAACATCCTTTTAGAGCCTATTTTCGTTTTCGTTTTGCCTTTCACAATATCTTTTGGCGCCGTATGTCCATGCCATTTACCACAGCCCGCTGTTCGAATAACGTTCTTATTACCCTGCCTCCCAAGCTTCGACAATTTAGTAAATACATAGATAGTCTTCTTAACCTTGCTCGAATCATCGTCATCATCAGTAACTAGGATGTTCCAAGGATCATTCTCGGTAAACAAATCCCAAGGATTTGCTTTCTCCCCGTAAAGGTCTCTTTCAACGATCCCCTCCCAAGGCAATGGCTGCCTCAAAAGCCTTCTCGTCAGGAATGATAGAAGCAATTCTTGATCCGAAGGCATGAATAGAAAACCTTCAGGAATATGAACACTACTGCTGTTCATCTTTACTATTCCTATATTATCACCAACAAATCTCACAAATCACTCTCTTGATGTCTATAATACCGCAATAACTCACAATCTTAACTAGGTTTTGTAATGATGAATATTGTGCGGCTAGCTAGATTGGCATACATATATATACTAGTATAACTGTAACTTGTGATGCAATCTAGTATAATGCATTAGGAAACACTATACTCACACAAGGACTCAAATTCTTACAAGGGCGGTTTGTTAATTATAAGCATTTCAGAATCCTATCTCTGATTAACTTCTTCTTGTCTAAATTCATTCATAATTTGATACGCAAAACAGTGAAGAACCAAGAACAGATTCAATTACATGAATGTTTACAAATTATGCATAGCCAACCGGAGGGCATTTTCGGGTTTTCGATCTTAAATTCAACTGCCACACCATTACCCGCCAATACACAAATACAAACTCACCCACGCACCTACCAAATTCCCCCGGCCTACACATTTCTCTGTCGACTATCTTGGTGATTTGGTTTATGTATCTAAATTTAGACCCTATTCTATGTTTTGTTTTCTTGAATGATTATTTCTATTTATTTTCTTGATTGAATTCACTATTTGATAGAGTTTTATTTTCTTGATTGAATTCACTATCTAATATGTTTTTAACTTCTTTTTTTTTCTTGATTTTCAATAACTTTTATTGCTCTTTTCCTTCTTTTTTTGTGAATTTGATTAGTTGTGCGTCTTGGGTTACCATTTGTGCCAAAAATTGCAAATTCTTTTCTCTTTGCAAAACTGCAACCCTTTTATAAGGTCCTTCTTACAGTCACGAAGAATTCCCCCACCTCCTATCAATGTTGAGCTTGTAAAAGCCAACAACGGGTTTTCTGAACTTCACAATATTAGGCACATAAGACGGTGGTCTTTCATAAGAACAATAGAAGGAGGCTGCCAGATTTAAGTCTCCCTTCCAATGCCATCTCTTTAAAGCAAAGTTTATGCCAAGAAGTCCAACGCAATTTTTTGGAATCAGCTCTGTCTCCCCCAAGGAATTTGTTGAAAAGTCTTTCAATTTTATGAAAAACTTCCTTGGTAGGAGGGATTATCTGCATCAAATAACAAGGCATGAAGGAGAGGATGCTCGGGACTGTTGACAATCCTCGCCTTGTATTCCTAAGTGCAAGCTTCTCAAATGAAAGATATTTGACAATACATAGATCTACTCAGATTATTCTTTGATATTTTTTCTTGGAATTCATCTTCAAGATGGATCGCCCTTACGCAGTCAACGAACTCATACTTGCACGAAAAGGCCTAATGTCTCAAATAGGGGAATGGCAACGGCTCCCAATCTTCTTTGTAGTCTTTTTCTGGGAATAAGGTTTTTAGTTCCCAACCTGTGAGCTTGTTGTTAATTTTTTGAAAAAACTCATCAAAAAGAGCAGACTTTTTAGCACCTTTGTAAAGGGGTACTCCAAGATATTTGAATGGAAATTGTTGTTGCTTGTAATCTGAAGCACCAGCTATGATGCCGATTCTAGAGCTAGGAACTTTTTTTGTCCATAATTAAACCACTTTTATCTTTGTTGACTTGCTGTCTAGAGACATGTTCATAGTGATTCAAAAAATTCATCAACTTTTTAATAGCACTCTTGCTGCCATTGGAGAAGATGATTATGTCATCTGCAAATGAGAGGTGAGTAACAGAGAAAAAAGAGCCAGTCTTATACTTTAAAGTTGGGCAATTAGAGAATAATTTGTTGATGCCCTAGATAGATATTTAGCAACAATAATAAAAAGGCTTGGACATATGGGATCTCTTTACCCTGAATTATTAGTTCTATTTATTTTACTGATTGAATTCACTATTTGATAGAGCTCTATTTTCTTGATTGAATTCACTTTTTGATACGTTTTTAACTTATTTTTTTCTTGATTCTCAATAACTTGTATTGTTCTTTTCCTTTTTTTTGTGAATTTGATTAGTTGTGCATCTTGGGTTACCATTTGTGCCAAGTTATCTTGGGCAGACTAGAAATTTGGAAGATATGATTTGAGGTGTGAATTATGCTTCTGCCAGCACTGGAATTATTTTCTCAAGCGGTTTTCAATTTTGAATTGGTAACACTGTCTTCTAATTTGTTCTGTTTAAACTATCATCATCGTTTAGTCATAGTTGTCACTTTATCAGTACTTAATCGGCTGCAATTTGCTCATGGCTAGATTGATCTGTTTCAGAGGAAGAACTAATTTAAGATTTGTCAAGAAAGTAGATTAATAGGACATTTATGAAAATAATTTAAGATTTATTAACTTTGATGTCTTTCTATATAGCACTTAATCCCTAAACATTTCTCTCTGGCTACGACAAAAATGTAGCGAAAATGACAAGACAAGTGAAAGAGCCAGCGACTGACACATGCCAAAGCTGGTCAGAATATGGACAAAGTAGGCACCAAAAAGTCAAATTGTCCTTGATATTTAGATTTAAAAGATGTGCAAAATGATTGGTGTTGACATATAAATAAAAAGATAAATATCATTCCATTCCCCTGTAAAACCCATATATATCAACCCGCCCCCCTGTGTTAGCAAAACTATAAAAAATTCCAACCCACCCTCCGTCTCTTTTAAACTAACGCCGTTAAAAAATTTAGTAAAATGACATTTTTACCCTTATATTGTACAATTTTTTTCTCTTTTTTATTCTCTCTCATCCCGTTCTTTTCATCCAAAAAACTTTTTTTAAAAAAATCATCATCTTCCTCACCTCACCCCTCCCAACCCCCCATCCCCACCGTCAGCCACTTAGCCCACCACCCCATACCCAACACCCCACACCCCATACCCCATACCCCATACCCCGTTAGCCACCTTCTACCCCTCTACCTTACCCCCCATCAGCTCCACCCAGCCCACCCCATCCCACTTCAGCACCCCCATCCTACCCTACCCCCTAATGTCTGCACCCCCAACCCTTTCCTAGAAGTCAAGTTTGAACACGACAAAAATCGGACAGAGTTTCCTATGTATTACGGACATTCCAACACTTGTACAATTATGCTCAAAGCCAACAACAAATACACAAGACAACTTCTTGAAACTCTGTTTATGCATATCATGTTAAACACAACATTTTTCCATAATAAGTCTATACTAACCTAGCAACATTTATAATTCGAAGTCCAAAGGTAAGCTAAATGTGTTTTAGTTACATTTCCAATGTAGTTCATAAACTTACAACTAGCTCATTTAATTTCTACAAGTCAAAAGCTATGATCCAATATGTGCACAATGAAACTTTGTTGCAAAACGAGCTATACAACTTGCAAAACATCATAATCCACATTCCTAGATCATAGCCAAAACACATGCCAACCTTTTAAGGAAACAAGCAAATTATCTTCAATCTTCTTCTTGAGGGGCTACTTCAGCTTCACCTTCACCTGAATTTGTTGAATAAATGGGGTGATCAACCACTAGCTCAGTGAGGGGGGTACGGGGAGGCTTTTGAAAACCTTTTCATGATGCACATATGCCAAGTAACATGTATGAAAGCAATAAATATACATTAAGTAGGCATTAGACAATAACAAGAAGCATGAAAGCACTCAATGAAGTAATATAAAACTATATAAACACTCAAGTAAAGGATACGATTTCATTCCAACCTTATCACTCCCACTTCTTTGCTCCTTTGCGATTGCGATGTAGATAATCCCTTATATCACTAGTGGGTATACTCCAGATGTATCTCAAAATCCTACGATCCAACACCACAAGGCCTTTACCGACCAAGCGAGTAAGGGAATAGGTCGTGGAGGTCATGTAACCACTGGCAAGCCCGCTGCCGCCCAGTGGAGACACAACACAACCGTGTCTCGATAAAAGATTGCAACCTTACGATATCATGCATTCAATCATTAAAACATTCATTCAATGAGCACTTAGAATGAGAGGACAACAAAGTAGGTTGCCCCTCTCACATTAGAATAAGCGATATCACTCCATAATCATTAATAATCAAAAGTACAAACACGTATGAAATTATATCCACTTAAGCATTCCTTTAAGACATTCACTTGCATACATATATATTTTACCCATTTTCCAATATCTAGAAGCTTGCTCGGGAGTACCTTTAAGTTTAGTAACAATTTAAGCATCCAGTTAACTAGCAACAAAAAGAAAGTAACATTCCACTTGAAATCCAAAGCTAGAAAATGCTGGAACTATTGGAAAATGCTGAAAAATACTGTTCAGCCGCAAAACCACCCCAAAAAGGCTAAAATTTTGACCTTTTAAGCCTTATTTGCATGAATTTACATATATGTAGGTGTTGAGCAATTCGATTGAGCCAAGAATAATCATTCAAGCATTTTATCAAACACATAAACTACATATTATGCAACATACTACACAACTAGATCATTTACATAAAATTCTAACTACCAAGAGTTATAATACACAAATTCTTGCAATAAACATTCTAGAACATGATTCCATAGCTAAGTCTACCATACCATAATATAACCATAACCTACATATTAAACAACATACAAAATTTCTAACTTTCTAAAGCATTTTGCACAAGTTCTTTGCATTGATCATGTTAATATGAAATTTTATTGCTTAAACCATCATTTCCTAGCATTCACATAAACTTACCACTCTTTAAACTACAAGAAAATACACAAATACATGAACCCCTCGCCTTATTCTTGTAGAGAAAGCACAAAAGAGCTAGAAATTGAGTCAGAAAACAAGATTTCCCTCATTTTTCTTCTGTTTCCTTCTCTTTTCTTCCCTCACGGTTTTTCCCTAGTTGTTTGCTTTCTCTTTTTTTTTTCTCTTATAACAATATATCATATCTCTCTCTTATCTTCATTTTATTTCTTTTATTTTGTTAGATTTTATGACTTTGTTTGGCTTAGATAGAAGGTTTTAGTGTTGCCACATGTTAATTGCTAGCTTAAAACTGCTTATGTACCAGAATGCCATTATTATGCTTATTACTTTGTATTGTACTTTCTAATCATCATTACTCTACTTACTTTTAATGTAGTATAGGCACATAATGATTCAAATAACAAGAACAAGTCGATTAAATGCAATTCTGTTATCTTTGTTGACGAAAAGGTAAGGAGGGAATACGTATGTTTAGTTTCACAAATCATAAGGAGGTATTATGCAATTTTTAGACCACAGGTGGGTATTGTGTAGTGTCAAAAAAACATAGCGGGGTCTTGTGTAGTTTACCCTTACATTTTTGTGGTTCCATAATTACAAATTGAGTCCTAAAGTTTTTTTTTTGGATTTAAAGGGAGGTTTAGACCAATATTACATGACATACAAATGATATTACATATGTTGAAAATCGATTTAGGGATCTTGCATACAAAGTGAGAACCATACCACTAAAGCAAATGCCGGTAATTGAGTCCTGAAGTTGTTAAAAAGATTACACACGCTCCCAATCCCAATTTTGTTTTAACTTAGATAATAGTGTGATTAAATTATCATATTATTTTTTTTCCTAAAAATTGTACAATAACCCATATCTTTTTAAAGATTACACTTTACGCCCTTCTCATTTTTTTTTATATATATTGTTTTTTCTTCTTTTTCTTTTTCATTTTCTTTTCCCTCTTCATTTTCTTTTCATTCTCTAATAAGACACACATCAATATGCACACACACCAGCAATGTCTTCGGATTGCTTTTGCACTTTGAACTGTTTTTGTACTTTGAATATGACAACTGGACAAAGCCATCAAATTCCTTAGGATGCTATGTGAACTGCTAAAGTATCTTAATAAATCTGATCATGAAATTGTCATGCTTTGTCACAACAACCAGCAATTTGGAGCTAAAATTTGGGTCAACTTGATCAAAAGCCCCCTAAAAGCAAGAGGTCTGAAGATCAAGAAGCACTAATGATGAAATCTTTTGAAGCTTTTTCAAAAAAAAAAAAAGAACCAATTTTTCTTTTGCAAATATCAAACTAGGGAATGATTTTCCAACAAAAATGATGATCAAGAATGGGCCAAAAATGAAAATTTTAAAAAATCTGGGCTTGGGTGGATTGTTTCGAGAGCAAATTTACAAATAGTGTGGTGGAAACAACGAGACAATTTACAAATGGTAATTAATTGGCGAGGAATTAGTGGAGAGTGGTGATTTTTTGCTTCATTTTCCTAGGTTAACCAATATTGCTCATTTCAAAGAGAGTGTTAAAATGGCATTCCGAATTTATCTGTCGGCCTTTTGAGTTTTTGGTAAAAATGTCGATAAAGAAGAGAAAAGAAGAGGAGGAGTGGATTTAGAGCCGTTGGCTAAATTAAATTCACTTAATGTAGAGAGCTATACATCCAATTATAAAACATTATCACTTAATTGATATTTTGCTCTTCGAAAATGTCTTTAAAATGGTAATAATGTCACCTTTCCAAGCTATGAACTAAAACATGTTAAACTTGTGATGGTGTCCCGTGTTAGTGAAAACAATTGCCGCTTTGAAATGAAAGTTATTTCTAAGACATCTGCTTTGCTCGTTTTTGTATAATAAAGTTTTTATCATATAGTAAAAAAGTTAATATTTAATACATAAATTCTTACTATATAAAAGAGATGATAAAAACATCACATGGGTGATATAAAAGATTACTCCTAGTTAAACTGTAAAATTTGTTAGAATCAAGGGACGAATATGGAATTGATGATATATTAGGTATTTGATAGGGATACCATTAGAGTAACTTAATTTGCTCATATTATATTTCAATAGAAGCGTAGAATAATTTTGAGAATAATTGACAAGGTATTCGTTTATAATTTTTTATGTTAGTCATTAGTTCAGTTATGAGCTCACACCCCTATATTTTATTTAGTTAGGCCTAGAATTTGATATTAGATAATTATTAACCTCACTGGGGAGCTTTGGCTAATTGATGAGGGTGGAAAATATTGGTCCACCTGAGCTCAATAATCCGATCTCAAGCTACCTGACCTGCAAAACAAAGGAAGGAACTATGGGAGTGGTGGCCCGTGTTTCCTCTCGGGTGTTAGAATGATTAGTATGTCCGAGCTCAATGACTGGTGTGCAGACTATTTATACTAACATTGATTACAGGCAACAATTAATGTCTAATCCTGCCCGACCTGTTCATGCCTGCCCGAGTTCAATATCCAGCGGATAAAATTATTGTCTAGCGGAGAAAACTATTGTCCAAGAGTTAAAGTTGGGTATTGCCATTATGTCATATTAGAAGTGACTGCCATGATGAGGAAACAGAGCGGGTCGGGCATGGGACAGGTTGCTCCACCACGGGTAGGGAAAGCCTGCCTTGCTAGGGTTTACACCCCTATCAGTAATGAAATCTTTATTTGGAATAGGTTTTTTTTAGCCTTTATCCTATTTTTGTCTTAAATAATAATAAATATAAAATGATATAGAAAGTGTATACTGAAATCCGAGATGGTATAATTAGCTAATTTTTGGAAAACAATGTAATTCAGTTTTTGCGTTAACTATACATTATAAATATTTTAACCATTACCAACAAAAGAAAGCATTTACGTCTTAGCACAAAAAAGAAAAAAAAATTCAATTAATTTCTTACATATGATAATTCTATAGGGCAATGCCATTTGTAGGGTTTCGTCAAGTGCACGATAGATATCATTATAAGCAATTTATGTGACATAAGGAGAAGGAGAGAGATGAAGTCCAAAGTGTTCCCTTCATTGGCTCAATTGGGCTAATTAACCTTGGGCTTCAATAGACCCCTTAATAGTTCATGCATGATTTTTCTTTTTTCTAATTAGCTCATGCGTTATTTGTTTTCACTAAAATATAACGAGGGTGTAATTATGGTCAAATATTAGGACATACAATGCATTGGATCGTAAATGATGGATCTAGTCTATCTTTTAGAGGTCTATTTTAAATTTCCTCCTTTATTTTTGAAGGAAGATAAAAGAGAGAATCAACTCTCGGATTGTTGTTCCCTTTCTCAAGTGTCTTCTATTTAAAGCATTACAATAGATAAATCATCTCTAGGACAAAGTGTTTGTATTTTCCACTCAATTAGCTTTGGATCATCAGTATTATAGCAAATAAAGAAAAGCCACTGCCTACTGCGTATTCGATTTCAAATATATATAGTTATAGGCCGCGGTCTAGAATCAACATGTCAAAATAAAAGGAATAAAAAATTAGCTATTATTATAAGCCATGGTTAAGAAAACTGCCTCCTATAATGTCCAAGAAAACATAATAAACAAAAGCACTTTTTATGCGCTATGTTTATTTATTTAAGGGAGGTGTAAACTATTTACATCATTTAAGATGTTATACACAAAACACGATCTCGAAAGCTCTCGTATCTAAAATGAGAATCATATTACTAGACCAAATGACTTATGGCATGTTCAATTTTTGTAATTTCAACTCTCTCTCTCTCTTTTTGGTTATAACATTCTAATAATACTATGCATCAAAAGTGATAGAAACAATCCAGAATGAAGTGCAACTGTATAAAGTTAACATTAGCCAAAAGGGAAATCCAACAAACTGTCAAAAGCAACTTAGAAGTAAGTGTAAATGCTAATATTACAATGCTTGCTTCTTTTATGAATAAAAGCAAATTAGATAGATATCAAAAAGAAGATTTTGGAACATCGAGATGGTTGGAATCTGAA
Organism: Ehretia macrophylla; assembly: GCA_037974665.1. NCBI lineage: Eukaryota > Viridiplantae > Streptophyta > Magnoliopsida > Boraginales > Ehretiaceae > Ehretia > Ehretia macrophylla. The sequence continues at coordinate 63,960,448 of CM075773.1, forward strand.
TGCGACAGTTGATGAGTTTATTACCAGAGGTGTATGGAATTGGTCAGTTAACGCTGCTTGATGTTCCGATTGAAAACAAATTAATAGGGCCATGCTCAGTGGCAAAGCCAGACACAAAGAGTTAAGAGGCAATATGTGATGGATCAGTAATAGAGATCAAGGATACCGATGACTTAGTGCTTAGAATCCTCAATTTGATGATAAGAGATTACAACATTTAAAAATAAAATTTTTGTGAGTATTCAAATTCGAACTGTTTAATTAAAGACACAAAATAATCAATTAAAAATAAAAAAGAATCTAAAACTCATTCACAAAGTTTAAAATTGAAATAAATGTACAATTAAACTAGAAAAGTTTAACTTAAAAATGTTAAAAATATTATAAAAATAAATGAAATGAAATTCATACACAAAGAAAAATACAAAAAGTCATCCAAATATAGAAAATAAATTAAAAAATTATTGAAGAATAAGAGAATAGAAATAGAAAATGAAGAGAGAAAAGCAAGAGGAAAGGGAAAAAAATAAACATAAGAGGGTATTAAAAAAAAAAGATATTTTTTTTTCTTCAAATTTCATGCATCCCTTCAAGTCCACTTGGCTCCGCCAATGGCCATGCCAGTTTGAGTGAGTATGTGTTAAAAAAGTCAATTTCTCCCCTAAGACACCCAAAAAAAGGGTCCGAACTTCTAAATAACGACTCTCTTTTTTACAATATTGCTGAGAATTTAGGAGGAATTCTTCCGAGCATAAATAGACAAGACAAAGTTACTTAGCAGGTTAGATGGTTACTTCTCAGTTTCCTCTACATGGAATCTTATCAGGCCAAAATGCAATCCTGTGTACTGGTCCAGAATCATATGGCTCAAGTATCACATATTTAAGTAGGGGCAGATTCAATTTTTTTGTCAACGGGAGTAACTATTTTTTTAAAACTAAAATACATAGATATATATCTATTTTTTTTTCAAAAAATACATAGAATTTTAAACATTTTTTTTAAGTCAGTAGGGACTGCAACTCCCACGGTTCCCCATGTGGATTTTTCCTGTACCCAGTCATGTGTTTTTGTGCATGGCATGCGTGGCTTGATAAGTTACCAACTTTTTTTCCACTTGTTTCTTGAGAAATCCCAATTGACCCCGAATGCATTTTTTGTCACTAAGGATTAGAGACCAGATCATTTGTTTCTCGAATGTGAATTTTTCTGAAGAATTTGAAGGAAAGGGGTGGAACTTACTAAATACAAAGCTAATTTGTGAAATTGGGACCAAATCACTACATGGATCATACTCAATTGTGACAACAAGATGTTTCGGAATACAACACTCAGACTGTTCTTTTCGTGTTTCTATTTTTCCACTTACGAAAAGAAAGGAATTTAAGATATTTATGAGTAGGGCACCAAGTGAGGAACAACTATTTATAAAGATTCAACTTGGGCTCAAGTACAAATTATATGCTACTCTCGGTTCCTGGTTCTTCTATATATAGCTGGATCCTCCGGAACCACAAGAATTCTTAGTTAGAATAGGATTCTAACTCAGCACTGAAAAGTTTAGGAACTACGCTAACAATAGGGATATTTGTAGAGTATGGAACTTTGAAAATGACATCCTTATCTAGATGCTTGTTGTTATAATAACCGAGTAAAAGGTTATTAATGTGAATCATGTTACTTTCTACGTATTTTTGTAAATAATACACAATCTTACTTCCCTAAAAATGCACTTTATGTCACATGCGATCTTTTCTCTGGAGGGACTTATCTTAGGCTATATACGAATACAGTTTCAAATCATGACACAGTCAAATTAGAGTTCACAAAGTCGACTCCTTCAAACTTTTTCTCAGCTACATGGTTAAAAAACAAGTTCTTTAATACATAAAAGAGCCTAAGTGACCAAACAATTAGATGGAATCGTCGGGTAGCAACAGGTGTAATAGGATATTTTGAGTTCTAACCACAATTTCAGCCTTTATTGTAACCCAAAGAAAATAAAAAAAGGAAGGGCGCCTTAGAGTTGTAACATGTAATTGGCATGCCAGAACAAGAAAGAACAAAGGGTATGGAACCTGAAACATGCCATTTTTTTTTTGTATTCACTTATATTCTACCCCATCCCTCATTTTTCTGAAAAAAAAGAAGAAGAAAGGAAAGAGTAAAGAAAACCAATAAAAGAAATTGTGATTTCCATATAAAAGAATGTCTATTTGTATGTAGTACTACTCTTTATGCTTTCAATTGAGGTACGAGTGAATATATTTGTGGTGCTTCCATCGCTATTCTATTTAGGAAATACATCCACATGATATGTGGCATCGTAGCAGGGCTCACGTGACGCCACAGTAGGTCTCTCATGCTCAAAAGATCGTTTTAAAGTGTAACCCCTCTATTTATGTCTCAGACAAGTTATTTTATATGACTAGCTGATAATTGTGAAGCATTGGTGATGATTCTGCATCTTTTGTGTAGGAGTATATCTGTGAAAAACAGATTCTTAGCTACTATTGTAATTGGTTTATGGGTCAATATGGCTGCTGAATCTTATTCTGCATTAGAACACATTAGCATCGAGCTGAAATTTTATTTAATACACATCTGCTGAAGCTTTTATTGTTTTCAGTGATAGAACTTTTAATCTATCAGAATTCACAGGCTAAATTGGTGAAAACTAAAAGCAATCCATAAACTCCAACAGTATCAGAGAACAAAATTGACAACACAATTGCATTTGTAAGGAGAGTAAACCAAATGTACTAAAAACTGATCAAGTAAGTACTTTATGAAACAAAACTTTCTGAGTTTGTAATATTTATGAAGAAATACACAAAATTAGATTTTGTATTTAAAAGCAGCTGAACCCTTAATTAGGCTGCCTACGTACTTTGACAACAAGTGATATCAAAGATCAAGCTGCACGTAGTTCTACAATTTACATCGGAAGATCATATACTATAAAAAATCTATTACAATTTAGCACTCTTCGTTTCTTCATCACTGATTGTTCCTTAAGAAGCTTGACAATTTGAAGCATATCAACAAGTTGTGGAGAGATCTTAATCAGCAACTGGGCTCCAATGAATCCCGAAACGATTCTGGCATGAAATTCGAAGTGTGAAGCTCTGCCGAGCTAAAAAGAATCTGCCTCAGGGATATCTCCTAAAAATATGCCATTCATAAAGGACATATTTTCTTCATCATTCTCTTGCAAACGTTCATATTCTACAGTAGAACTCTCTATGTCTCGGAGGATCTCAAGATTTGCTGCAGAAGCGTCAATATGCTCCGCATTGTTTTGAACCGCTTCTTCCATGGAGCTGGTGGCAATTCCATTTGAAATATGATCAGCCTTCATATTGCTATCAAGCTCCGCAGCGCTATCTGCTAATAATATGTCTTGCAAGTTGGACGCATATATGTCCATATCATCATCATCATCATCTTGCAATCTTTCAGAATGATGGAGGCCTTGAGGCATAATAGGATTTGCTGCAGAAGTATCAATATTCTCTGCAGGATCTGCAATAGGATGCTGTAGGTCCTCAGGCATGTAAGAATTCACTGCAGAGGCATCAACATTCACCATATCGTTTTGAATCGATTCTTCCATGGGTCTGGTGGGAGTTTCGTTTGCAGCTTCCATTACTCCATTGTTCATGTGTACCTCTGCCTCTGCTTGTGACCCATTATTAGCGTACCAAGGCAATTGAGGCAACTGTTCTATAGACATGGTCGAGTCCACTCCGAATGATGCCGTAGCCCAAAGATTTCCTTGTACCATATCTGTATCGACACCAATTGTAACATGATGCTCACCCGGAAAACTCCATCGTGGTGTCTTCTCTTCTTGGGGAATATAAATCTCCTCTCTCGACTTTCTCTTGCCCAAATCTTGAGTATCAGCTTCTGATACAAGTATGATTTCAGAATTTTCTTGTTTCTTGAAGTTTTTCGATTCGTCCTTTGTAATTCTGCAAACAACATAGTCCGTGCTTCCAATGCCTATCAAGCCATCATCCGAAAGAGAATATTCATGCATAATCCAATGCCCTTTTCCATCAAAATCTTTCTTAGTCGACTTAAACGTGAACATCCTTTTAGAGACTATTTTCGTTTTCGTTTTGCCTTTCACAATATCTTTTGGCGCCGTATGTCCATGCCATTTACCACAGCCCGCTGTTTGAATAACGTTCTTATTACCCTGCCTCCCAAGCTTCGACAATTTAGTAGAAACATAGATAGTCTTCTTAACCTTGCTCGAATCATCCTCATCATCAGTGACTAGGATGTTCCAAGGATCATTCTCCCCGTAAAGGTCTCTTTCAACGATCCCCTCCCAAGGCAATGGCTGCCTCAAAAGCCTTCTCGTCAGGAATGATAAAAGCAATTCTTGATCCGAAGGCATGAATAGAAAACCTTCAGGAATATGAACACTACTGCTGTTCATCTTTACTATTCCTATATTATCACCAACAAATATCACAAATCACTCTCTTGATGTCTATAATACCGCAATAACTCACAATCTTAACTAGGTTTTGTAATGATGAATATTGTGCGGCTAGCTAGATTGGCATACATATATATACTAGTATAACTGTAACTTGTGATGCAATCTAGTATAATGCATTAGGAAACACTATACTCACACAAAGACTCAAATTCTTACATGGGCGGTTTGTTAATTATGAGCATTTCAGAATCCTATCTCTGATTAACTTCTTCTTGTCTAAATTCATTCATAATTTGATACGCAAAACAGTGAAGAACCAAGAACAGATTCAATTACATGAATGTTTACAAATTATGCATAGCCAACCGGAGGGCATTTTCGGGTTTTCGATCTTAAATTCAACTGCCACACCATTACCCGCCAATACACAAATACAAACTCACCCACGCACCTAACAAAGTCCCATGGCCTACACAATTCTCTGTCGACTATCTTGGTGATTTGGTTTATGTATCTAAATTTAGACCCTATTCTATGTTTTGTTTTCTTGAATGATTATTTCTATTTATTTTCTTGATTGAATTCACTATTTGATAGAGTTTTATTTTCTTGATTGAATTCACTATCTAATATGTTTTTAACTTCTTTTTTTTTCTTCTTGATTTTCAATAACTTTTATTGTTCTTTTCCATCTTTTTTTTTTTGTGAATTTGATTAGTTGTGCGTCTTGGGTTACCATTTGTGCCAAAAATTGCAAATTCTTTTCTCTTTGCAAAACTGCAACCCTTTTATAAGGTCCTTCTTACAGTCACGAAGAATTCCCCCACCTCCTATCAATGTTGAGCTTGTAAAAGCCAACAGCGGGTTTTCTGAACTTCACAATATTAGGCACATAAGACGGTGGTCTTTCATAAGAACAATAGAAGGAGGCTGCCAGATTTAAGTCTCCCTTCCAATGCCATCTCTTTAAAGCAAAGTTTATGCCAAGAAGTCCAACGCAATTTTTTGGAATCAGCTCTGTCTCCCCCAAGGAATTTGTTGAAAAGTCTTTCAATTTTATGAAAAACTTCCTTGGTAGGAGGGATTATCTGCATCAAATAACAAGGCATGAAGGAGAGAATGCTCGGGACTGTTGACAATCCTCGCCTTGTATTCCTAAGTGCAAGCTTCTCAAATGAAAGATATTTGACAATACATAGATCTACTCAGATAATTCTTTGATGTTTTTGCTTGGAATTCGTCATCAAGATGGATCGCCCTTACGCAGTCAATGAACTCATACTTGCACGAAAAGGCCTAATGTCTCAAATAGGGGAATGGCAACGGCTCCCAATCTTCTTTGTAGTCTTTTTCTGGGAATAAGGTTTTTAGTTCCCAACCTGTGAGCTTGTTGTTAATTTTTTGGATAACCTCATCAAAAACAGCAAACCTCTTAGCACCTTTGTAAAGGGGTACTCCAAGATATTTGAATGGAAATTGTTGTTGCTTGTAATCTGAAGCACCAGCTATGATGCCAATTCTAGAGCTAGGAACTTTTTTTGTCCATAATTAAACCACTTTTATCTTTGTTGACTTGCTATCTAGAGACATGTTCATAGTGATTCAGAAAATTCATCAACTTTTTAATAGCACTCTTGCTGCCATTGGAGAAGATGATTATGTCATCTGCAAATGAGAGGTGAGTAACAGAGAAAAAAAAGCCAGTCTTATACTTTAAAGCTGGGAAATTAGAGAATAATTTGTTGATGCCCTGGATAGATATTTAGCAACAATAATAAAAAGGCTTGGACATATGGGATCTCTTTACCCTGAATTATTAGTTCTATTTATTTTATTGATTGAATTCACTATTTGATAGAGCTCTATTTTCTTGATTGAATTCACTTTTTGATATGTTTTTAACTTATTTTTTTCTTGATTCTCAATAACTTGTATTGTTCTTTTCCTTTTTTTTTTGTGAATTTGATTAGTTGTGCATCTTGGGTTACCATTTGTGCCAAGTTATCTTGGGCAGACTAGAAATTTGGAAGATATGATTTGAGGTGTGAATTATGCTTCTGCCAGCACTGGAATTATTTTCTCAAGCGGTTTTCAATTTTGAATTGGTAACACTGTCTTCTAATTTGTTCTGTTTAAACTATCATCATCGTTTAGTCATAGTTGTCACTTTATCAGTACTTAATCGGCTGCAATTTGCTCATGGCTAGATTGATCTGTTTCAGAGGAAGAACTAATTTAAGATTTGTCAAGAAAGTAGATTAATAGGACATTTATGAAATAATTTAAGATTTATTAACTTTGATGTCTTTCTATATAGCACTTATTCCCTAAACATTTCTCTCTGGCTACGACAAAAATGTAGCGAAAATGACAAGACAAGTGAAAGAAACAGCGACTGACACATGCCAAAGCTAGTCAGAATATGGACAAAGTAGGCACCAAAAAGTCCAAATTATCCTTGATATTTAGATTTAAAAGATGTGCAAAATGATTGGTGTTGACATATAAATAAAAGGATAAATATCATTCCATTCCCATATAAAACCCATATATATCAACCCGCCCCCCTGTGTTAGCAAAACTATCAAAATTTTCAACCCCCCCTCCGTCTCTTTTAAACTAACGCCGTTAAAAAATTTAGTAAAATGACATTTTTACCCTTATATTATACAATTTTTTTTCTCTTTTTTATTCTCTCTCATCCCGTTCTTTTCATCCAAAAAACTTTTTTAAAAAAATCATCATCTTCCTTACCTTACCCCTCCCAACCCCCCATCCCCACCGTCAGCCACTCAGCCCACCACCCCATACCCCAAACCCCATACCCTATACCCCGTTAGCTATCCTCTACCCCTCCACCCTACCCCCCATCAACTCCACCCAGCCTACCCCATCCCACTTCAGCACCCCCATCCTACCCTACCCCCCCATGTCTGCACCCCCAACCCCTTCCTAGAAGTCAAGTTTGAACACGACAAAAATCGGACAGAGTTTCCTCTGTATTACGGATATTCCAACACCTGTACAATTATGCTCAAAGCCAACAACAAATACACAAGACAACTTCTTGAAACTCTGTTTATGCATATCATGTTAAACACAACATTTTTCCATAATAAGTCTATACAAACCTAGCAACATTTACAATTCCAAGTCCAAAAGTAAGCTAAATGTGCTTTAGTTACATTTCCAATGTAGTTCATAAACTTACAACTAGCTCATTTAATTTCTACAAGTCAAAAGCTATGACCCAATATGTGCACAATGAAACTTTGTTGCAAAACGAGCTATCCAACTTGCAAAACATCATAATCCACATTCCTAGATCATAGCCAAAACACATGCCAACCTTTTAAGGAAACAAGCAAATTATCTTCAATCTTCTTCTTGAGGGGCTACTTCAGCTTCACCTTCACCTGAATTTGTTGAATAAATGGGGTGATCAACCACTAGCTCAGTGAGGGGGGTACGGGGAGGCTTTTGAAAACCTTTTCATGATGCACATATGCCAAGTAACATGTATGAAAACAATAAATATACATTAAGTCGGCATTAGACAATAACAAGAAGCATGAAAGCACTCAATGAAGTAATATAAAACTATATAAACACTCAAGTAAAGGATACGATTTCATTCCAACCTTATCACTCCCACTTCTTTGCTCCTTTGCAATTGCGATGTAGATAATCCCTTATATCACTAGTGGGTATACTCCAGATGTATATCAAAATCCTACAATCCGACACCACAAGGCCTTTACCGACCAAGCGAGTAAGGGAATAGGTCGTGGAGGTCATGTAACCACTGGCAAGCTCGCTGCCGCCCAGTAGAAACACAACACAACCATGTCTCGATAAAAGATTGCAACCTTACGATATCACGCATTCAATCATTAAAACATTCATTCAATGAGCACTTAAAATGAGAGGACAACAAAGTAGGTTGCCCCTCTCACATTAGAATAAGCGATATCACTCCATAATCATTAATAATCAAAGTACAAACACGTATGAAATTATATCCACTTAAGCATTCCTTTAAGACATTCACTTGCATACACATATATTTTACCCATTTTCCAATAGCTAGAAGCTTGCTCGGGAGTACCTTTAAGTTTAGTAACAATTTAAGCATCCAGTTAACTAGCAACAAAAAGAAAGTAACATTCCACTTGAAATCCAAAGCTAGAAAATGCTGGAACTATTGGAAAATGCTGAAAAATACTGTTCAGCCGCGAAACCACCCCAAAAGGCTAAAATTTTGACCTTTTAAGCCTTACTTTCCTGAATTTACATATATGTAGATGTTGAGCAATTCGATTGAGCCAAGAATAATCATTCAAGCATTTTATCAAACACATAAACTACATATTATGCAACATACTACACAACTAGATCATTTACATAAAATTCTAACTACCAAGAGTTATAATACACAAATTCTTGCAATAAACATTCTAGAACATGATTCCATAGCTAAGTCTACCATACCATAATATAACCATAACCTACATATTAAACAACATACAAAATTTCTAACTTTCTAAAGCATTTTGCACAAGTTCTTTGCGTTGATCATGTTAAAATTTGGGTCAACTTGATCAAAAGCCCCCTAAAAGCAAGAGGTCTGAAGATCAAGAAGCACTAATGATGAAATCTTTTGAAGCTTTTTCAAAAAAAAAAAAAAGAACCAATTTTTCTTTTGCAAATATCAAACTAGAAAATGATTTTCCAACAAAAATGTTGATCAAGAATGAGCCAAAAATGAAAAATTTAAAAAATCTGGGCTTGGGTGGATTGTTTCGAGAGCAAATTTACAAATAGTGTAGTGGAAACAACGAGACAATTTACAAATGGTAATTAATTGGCGAGGAATTAGTAGAGAGAGGTGATTTTTTGCTTCATTTTCCTAGGTTAGCCAATATTGCTCATTTCAAAGAGAGTGTTAAAATGGCATTCCGAATTTATCCGCCGGCCTTTTGAGTTTTTGGTAAAAATGTCGATAAAGAAGAGAAAAGAAGAGGATGAGTGGATTTAGAGCCGTTGGCTAAATTAAATTCACTTAATGAAGAGAGCTATACGTCCAATTATAAAACATTATCACTTAATTGATATTTTGCTCTTCGAAAATGTCTTTAAAATGGTAATAATGTCACCTTTCCAAGCTATGAACTAAAACATGTTAAACTTGTGATGGTGTCCCGTGTTAGTGAAAACAATTGCCGCTTTGAAATGAAAGTTATTTCTAAGACATCTGCTTTGCTCGTTTTTGTATAATAAAGTTTTTATCATATAGTAAAAAAGTTAATATTTAATACATAAATTCTTACTATATAAAAGAGATGATAAAAACATCACATGGGTGATATAAAAGATTACTCCTAGTTAAACTGTAAAATTTGTTAGAATCAAGGGACGAATATGGAATTGATGATATATTAGGTATTTGATAGGGATACCATTAGAGTAACTTAATTTGCTCATATTATATTTCAATAGAAGCGTAGAATAATTTTGAGAATAATTGACAAGGTATTCGTTTATAATTTTTTATGTTAGTCATTATTTCATTTATGATCTCACACCCCTATACTGTATTTAGTTAGTCCTAGAATTTGATAATAGGTAATTATTAACCTCACTGGGTATGTAACACCCCAGACCCAGCTCCCACGCCTGCAGGATACACCCCGCCCATAGGGGATGAGCGTGCACCGAGGCCATGGCGAACCTGCCCGAAAGCGCACTATGAACGTATTGTCCGCTCTGGCGCCCATACGCCTCACGGATTTGTCGTCCCCTCGCCACTACGAGGAAAACGCGTGTTCACGATACAAGGCGCACTTACGCACTTATATCAAGCAGCCTAGCATCCTAGCCTTCTGATGTGGGATGCGATTCCTCACATTCACACCCCCTTAAGGAGGCCCGCGCCCTCGCGGGCTAACGGCATAAAGGAAGGTCGGCTCTGATACCATCTTTGTAACGCCCCGAACCCAGCTCCCATGCCTGCAGGATACACCCCGCCCATAGGGGACGAGCGTGCACCGAGGCCATGGTGAACCTGCCCGAAAGCGCACTATGACGAATTGTCCGCTCTGGCGCCCATACGCCTCACGGGTTTGTCGTCCCCTCGCCACTACGAGGAAAATGCGCGTCACGATGTAAGGGGCACTTACCCACTTATATCAAGCAACCCAGCATCCTAGCCTTCCGATGTGGGATGCGATTCCTCACTGGGTAGCTTTGGGTAATTGATGAGGGTGGAAAATATTGGTCCACCTGAGCTCAATAATCCGATCTCAAGCTACCTGACCTGCAAAACAAATGAAGGAACTACGGGAATGGTGGCCCGTGTTTCCTCTCGGGTGTTAGAATGATTAGTATGTCCGAGCTCAATGACTGGTGTGCGGACTATTTATACTAACATTGATTACAGGCAACAATTAATGTCTAATCCTGCCCGACCTGTTCATGCCTGCCCGAGTTCAATATCCAGTGGATAAAATTATTGTCTAGCGGAGAACACTATTGTCCAAGAGTTAAAGTTGGGTATTGCCTTTATGTCGTATTAGAAGTGACTGCCATGATGAGGAAACAGAGTGGGTCGGGCATGGGACAGGTTGCACCACCACGGGTCGGTAAAGCCTGCCTTGCTGGGGTTTGCACCCCTATCATTATTGAAATCTTTATTTGGAATAGGTTTTTTTTAGCCTTTATCCTATTTTTGTCTTAAATAATAATAAATATAAAATGATATAGAAAGTATATACTGAAATCCGAGATGGTATAATTAACTAATTTTTGGAAAACAATGTAATTTTGTTTTTGTGTTAACTACACATTATAAATATTTTAACCATTACCAACAAAAGAAAGCGTTTACTTCTTAACACAAAAAAAAAAAAAAATTTCTATTAGTTTCTTACATATGATAATTCTATAGGGCAATGCCATTTGTAGGGCACTTTCGTCAAGTGCACGATAGATATCATTATAAGAAAATTATGTGACATGAGGAGGAGGAGAGAGATGAAGTCCAAAGTGTTCCCTTCATTGGCTCAATTGGGCTAATTAACCTTGGGCTTCAATAGACCCCTTAATAGTTCATGCATGATTTTTCTTTTTTCTAATTAGTTCATGCGTTATTTGTTTTCACTAAAATATAACGAGGGTGTAATTATGGTCAAATATTAGGACATACAATGCATTGGATCGTAAATGATGGATCTAGTCTATCTTTTGGAGGTCTATTTTAACTTTCCTCCTTTATTTTTGAAGAAAGATAAAAGAGATGAATCAACTCTCGGATTGTTGTTCCCTTTCTCAAGTGTCTTCTATTTAAAGCATTACAATAGATAAATCATCTCTAGGACAAAGTGTTTGTATTTTCCACTCAATTAGCTTTGGATCATCAGTATTATAGCAAATAAAGAAAAGCCACTGCCTACTGCGTATTCGATTTCAAATATATATAGTTATAGGCCGCGGTCTAGAATCAACATGTCAAAATAAAAGGAATAAAAAATTAGCTATTATTATAAGCCATGGTTAAGAAAACTGCCTCCTATAATGTCCAAGAAAACATAATAAACAAAAGCACTTTTTATGCGCTATGTTTATTTATTTAAGGGAGGTGTAAACTATTTACATCATTTAAGATGTTATACACAAAACACGATCTCGAAAGCTCTCGTATCTAAAATGAGAATCATATTACTAGACCAAATGACTTATGGCATGTTCAATTTTTGTAATTTCAACTCTCTCTCTCTCTTTTTGGTTATAACATTCTAATAATACTATGCATCAAAAGTGATAGAAACAATCCAGAATGAAGTGCAACTGTATAAAGTTAACATTAGCCGAAAGGCAAATCCAACAAACTGTCAAAAGGAACTTTGAAGTAAGTATAAATGCTAATATTACAATGCTTGCTTCTTTTATGAATAAAAGCAAATTAGATAGATATCAAAAAGAAGATTTTGGAACATCGAGATGGTTGGAATCTGAATGCGACAGTTGATGAGTTTATTACCAGAGGTGTATGGAATTGGTCAGTTAACGCTGCTTGATGTTCCGATTGAAAACAAATTAATAGGGTCATGCTCAGTGGCAGAGCCAGACACCAAGAGTTAAGAGGCAATATGTGACGGAATCAGTAACAGAGATCAGGGATACCGATGACTTAGTGCTTAGAATCCTCAATTTGATGATAAGAGATTACAACATTTAAAAATAAAAATTTTGTGAGTATTCAAATTCGAACTGTTTAATTAAAGACACAAAATAATCAATTAAAAATAAAAAAGAATCTAAAACTCATTCACAAAGTTTAAAATTGAAATAAATGTACAATTAAACTAGAAAAGTTTAACTTAAAAATGTTAAAAATATTCTAAAAATAAATGAATTGAAATTCATACACAATGATAAATACAAATAGTCTTCCAAATATAGAAAATAAATTAAAAAATTATTTAAGAATAAGAGAATAGAAATAGAAAATGAAGAGAGAAAAGCAAGAGGAAAGGGAAAAAAATAAACATAAGAGGGTATTAAAAAAAAAAAGAGACATTTTTTTTTTCTTCAAATTTCATGCATCCCCTCAAGTCCACTTGGCTCCACCAATGGCCATGCCAGTTTGAGTGAGTATGTGTTAAAAAAATAAATTTCTCCCCTAAGACACCCAAAAAAAGGGTCCGAACTTCTAAATAACGACTCTCTTTTTTACAATATTGCAGAGAATTTAGGAGGAATTCTTCTTAGCATAAATAGACAAGACAAAGTTACTTAGCAGGTTAGATGGTTACTTCTCAGTTTCCTCTACATGGAATCTTATCAGGGCAAAATGCAATCCTGTGTACTGGTCCAGAATCATATGGCTCAAGTATCACATATTTAAGTAGGGACAGATTCAAAATTTTTGTCAGCGGGAGTAACTATTTTTTTAAAACTAAAATACATAGATATATATATATATTTTTTTTTCCGAAAAATACATAGAATTTTAAACATTTTTTTTAAGTCAGTAGGGACTGCAACCCCCTCAATTCCCCATGTGGATTTTCCCTGTACCCAATCATGTGTTTTTGTGCATGGCATGCGTGGCTTGATAAGTTACCAACTTTTTTTCCACTTGTTTCTTGAGGAATCCCAATTGACCCCGAATGCATTTTTTGTCACTAAGGATTAGAGACCAGATCATTTGTTTCTCGAATGTGAATTTTTCTGAAGAATTTGAAGGAAAGGGGTGGAACTTACCAAATACAAAGCCAATTTGTGAAATTGGGACCAAATCACTACATGGATCATCCTCAATTGTGACAACAAGATGTTTCGGAATACAACACTCAGACTGTTCTTTTCGTGTTTCTATTTTTCCACTTACGAAAAGAAAGGAATTTAAGATATCTATGAGTAGGGCACCAAGTGAGGAACAACTATTTATAAAGATTCAACTTGGGATCAAGTACAAATTATACACTGCTCTCGGTTCCTGGTTCTTCTATATATAGCTGGATCCTCCGGAACCACAAGAATTCTTAGTTAGAATAGGATTCTAACTCAGCACTGAAAAGTTTAGGAACTACGCTAACAATAGGGATATTTGTTGAGTATGGAACTTTGAAAATGACATCCTTATCTAGATGCTTGTTGTTATAATAACCGAGTAAAAGGTTATTAATGTGAATCCTGTTACTTTCTACGTATTTTTGTAAATAATACACAATCTTACTTCCCTAAAAATGCACTTTATGTCACATGCGATCTTTTCTCTGGAGGGACTTATCTTAGGCTATATACGAATACAGTTTCAAATCATGACACAGTCAAATTAGAGTTCACAAAGTCGACTCCTTCAAACTTTTTCTCAGCTACATGGTTAAAAAACAAGTTCTTTAATACATAAAAGAGCCTAAGTGACCAAACAATTAGATGGAATCGTCGGGTAGCAACAGATGTAATAGGATATTTTGAGTTCTAACCACAATTTCAGCCTTTATTGTAACCCAAAGAAAATAAAAAAAGGAAGGGCCTCTTAGAGTTGTAACATTTAATTGGCATGCCAGAACAAGAAAGAACAAAGGGTATGGAACCTGAAACATGCCATTTTTTTTGTATTCACTTATATTCTACCCCATCCCTCATTTTTCTGAAAAAAGAAGAAGAAAGGAAAGAGTAAAGAAAACCAATAAAAGAAATTGTGATTTCCATATAAAAGAATGTCTATTTGTATGCAGTACTACTCTTTATGCTTTCAATTGAGGTACGAGTGAATATATTTGTGGTGTTTCCATTGCTATTCTATTTAGGAAATACGTCCTCATGATATGTGGCATCGTAGCAGGGCTCACGTGACGCGACAGTAGGTCTCTCATGCTCAAAAGATCGTTTTAAAGTGTAACCCCTCTATTTATGTCTCAGACAAGTTATTTTATATGACTAGCTGATAATTGGGAAGCATTGGTGATGATTCTGCATCCTTTGTGTAGGAGTATATCTGTGAAAAACAGCTTCTTAGCTACTATTGTAATTGGTTTATGGGTCAATATGGCTGCTGAATCTTATTCTGCATTAGAACACATTAGCATCGAGCTGAAATTTTATTTAATACACATCTGCTGAAGCTTTTATTGTTTTCAGTGATAGAACTTTTAATCTATCAGAATTCACAGGCTAAATTGGTGAAAACTAAAAGCAATCCATAAACTCCAACAGTATCAGAGAACAAAATTGACAACACAATTGCATTTGTAAGGAGAGTAAACCAAATGTACTAAAAACTGATCAAGTAAGTACTTTATGAAACAAAACTTTCTGAGTTTGTAATATTTATGAAGAAATACACAAAATTAGATTTTGTATTTAAAAGCAGCTGAACCCTTAATTAGGCTGCCTACGTACTTTGACAACAAGTGATATCAAAGATCAAGCTGCACGTAGTTCTACAATTTACATCGGAAGATCATATACTATAAAAAATCTATTACAATTTAGCACTCTTCGTTTCTTCATCACTGATTGTTCCTTAAGAAGCTTGACAATTTGAAGCATATCAACAAGTTGTGGAGAGATCTTAATCAGCAACTGGGCTCCAATGAATCCCGAAACGATTCTGGCATGAAATTCGAAGTGTGAAGCTCTGCCGAGCTAAAAAGAATCTGCCTCAGGGATATCTCCTAAAAATATGCCATTCATAAAGGACATATTTTCTTCATCATTCTCTTGCAAACGTTCATATTCTACAGTAGAACTCTCTATGTCTCGGAGGATCTCAAGATTTGCTGCAGAAGCGTCAATATGCTCCGCATTGTTTTGAACCGCTTCTTCCATGGAGCTGGTGGCAATTCCATTTGAAATATGATCAGCCTTCATATTGCTATCAAGCTCCGCAGCGCTATCTGCTAATAATATGTCTTGCAAGTTGGACGCATATATGTCCATATCATCATCATCATCATCTTGCAATCTTTCAGAATGATGGAGGCCTTGAGGCATAATAGGATTTGCTGCAGAAGTATCAATATTCTCTGCAGGATCTGCAATAGGATGCTGAAGGTCCTCAGGCATGTAAGAATTCACTGCAGAGGCATCAACATTCACCATATCGTTTTGAATCGATTCTTCCATGGGTCTGGTGGCAGTTTCGTTTGCAGCTTCCATTACTCCATTGTTCATGTGTACCTCTGCCTCTGCTTGTGACCCATTATTAGCGTACCAAGGCAATTGAGGCAACTGTTCTATAGACATGGTCGAGTCCACTCCGAATGATGCCGTAGCCCAAAGATTTCCTTGTACCATATCTGTATCGACACCAATTGTAACATGATGCTCACCCGGAAAACTCCATCGTGGTGTCTTCTCTTCTTGGGGAATATAAATCTCCTCTCTCGACTTTCTCTTGCCCAAATCTTGAGTATCAGCTTCTGATACAAGTATGATTTCAGAATTTTCTTGTTTCTTGAAGTTTTTCGATTCGTCCTTTGTAATTCTGCAAACAACATAGTCCGTGCTTCCAATGCCTATCAAGCCATCATCCGAAAGAGAATATTCATGCATAATCCAATGCCCTTTTCCATCAAAATCTTTCTTAGTCGACTTAAACGTGAACATCCTTTTAGAGCCTATTTTCGTTTTCGTTTTGCCTTTCACAATATCTTTTGGCGCCGTATGTCCATGCCATTTACCACAGCCCGCTGTTCGAATAACGTTCTTATTACCCTGCCTCCCAAGCTTCGACAATTTAGTAAATACATAGATAGTCTTCTTAACCTTGCTCGAATCATCGTCATCATCAGTAACTAGGATGTTCCAAGGATCATTCGCGGTAAACAAATCCCAAGGATTTGCTTTCTCCCCGTAAAGGTCTCTTTCAACGATCCCCTCCCAAGGCAATGGCTGCCTCAAAAGCCTTCTCCTCAGGAATGATAGAAGCAATTCTTGATCCGAAGGCATGAATAGAAAACCTTCAGGAATATGAACACTACTGCTGTTCATCTTTACTATTCCTATATTATCACCAACAAATCTCACAAATCACTCTCTTGATGTCTATAATACCGCAATAACTCACAATCTTAACTAGGTTTTGTAATGATGAATATTGTGCGGCTAGCTAGATTGGCATACATATATATACTAGTATAACTGTGACTTGTGATGCAATCTAGTATAATGCATTAGGAAACACTATACTCACACAAGGACTCAAATTCTTACAAGGGCGGTTTGTTAATTATAAGCATTTCAGAATCCTATCTCTGATTAACTTCTTCTTGTCTAAATTCATTCATAATTTGATACGCAAAACAGTGAAGAACCAAGAACAGATTCAATTACATGAATGTTTACAAATTATGCATAGCCAACCGGAGGATATTTTCGGGTTTTCGATCTTAAATTCAACTGCCACACCATTACCCGCAAATACACAAATACAAACTCACCCACGCACCTAACAAATTCCCATGGCCTACACAATTCTCTGTCGACTATCTTGGTGATTTGGTTTATGTATCTAAATTTAGACCCTATTCTATGTTTTGTTTTCTTGAATGATTATTTCTATTTATTTCCTTGATTGAATTCACTATTTGATAGAGTTTTATTTTCTTGATTGAATTCACTATCTAATATGTTTTTAACTTCTTTTTTTTTCTTCTTGATTTTCAATAACTTTTATTGTTCTTTTCCTTCTTTTTTTTGTGAATTTGATTAGTTGTGCGTCTTGGGTTACCATTTGTGCCAAAAATTGCAAATTCTTTTCTCTTTGCAAAACTGCAACCCTTTTATAAGGTCCTTCTTACAGTCATGAAGAATTCCCCCACCTCCTATCAATGTTGAGCTTGTAAAAGCCAACAGCGGGTTTTCTGAACTTCACAATATTAGGCACATAAGACGGTGGTCTTTCATAAGAACAATAGAAGGAGGCTGCCAGATTTAAGTCTCCCTTCCAATGCCATCTCTTTAAAGCAAAGTTTATGCCAAGAAGTCCAATGCAATTTTTTGGATTCAGCTCTGTCTCCCCCAAGGAATTTGTTGAAAAGTCTTTCAATTTTATGAAAAACTTCCTTGGTAGGAGGGATTATCTGCATCAAATAACAAGGCATGAAGGAGAGAATGCTCGGGACTGTTGACAATCCTCGCCTTGTATTCCTAAGTGCAAGCTTCTCAAATGAAAGATATTTGACAATACATAGATCTACTCAGATAATTCTTTGATGTTTTTGCTTGGAATTCGTCATCAAGATGGATCGCCCTTACGCAGTCAATGAACTCATACTTGCACGAAAAGGCCTAATGTCTCAAATAGGGGAATGGCAATGGCTCCCAATCTTCTTTGTAGTCTTTTTCTGGGAATAAGGTTTTTAGTTCCCAACCTGTGAGCTTGTTGTTAATTTTTTGAAAAAACTCATCAAAAAGAGCAGACTTTTTAGCACCTTTGTAAAGGGGTACTCCAAGATATTTGAATGGAAATTTTTGTTGCTTGTAATCTGAAGCACCAGCTATGATGCCAATTCTAGAGCTAGGAACTTTTTTTGTCCATAATTAAACCACTTTTATCTTTGTTGACTTGCTGTCTAGAGACATGTTCATAGTGATTCAGAAAATTCATCAACTTTTTAATAGCACTCTTGCTGCCATTGGAGAAGATGATTATGTCATTTGCAAATGAGAGGTGAGTAACAGAGAAAAAAGAGCCAGTCTTATACTTTAAAGCTGGGAAATTAGAGAATAATTTGTTGATGCCCAGGATAGATATTTAGCAACAATAATAAAAAGGCTTGGACATATGGGATCTCTTTACCCTGAATTATTAGTTCTATTTATTTTATTGATTGAATTCACTATTTGATAGAGCTCTATTTTCTTGATTGAATTCACTTTTTGATATGTTTTTAACTTATTTTTTTCTTGATTCTCAATAACTTGTATTGTTCTTTTCCTTTTTTTTGTGAATTTGATTAGTTGTGCATCTTGGGTTACCATTTGTGCCAAGTTATCTTGGGCAGACTAGAAATTTGGAAGATATGATTTGAGGTGTGAATTATGCTTCTGCCAGCACTGGAATTATTTTCTCAAGCGGTTTTCAATTTTGAATTGGTAACACTGTCTTCTAATTTGTTCTGTTTAAACTATCATCATCGTTTAGTCATAGTTGTCACTTTATCAGTACTTAATCGGCTGCAATTTGCTCATGGCTAGATTGATCTGTTTCAGAGGAAGAACTAATTTAAGATTTGTCAAGAAAGTAGATTAATAGGACATTTATGAAAATAATTTAAGATTTATTAACTTTGATGTCTTTCTATATAGCACTTAATCCCTAAACATTTCTCTCTGGCTACGACAAAAATGTAGCGAAAATGACAAGACAAGTGAAAGAGCCAGCGACTGACACATGCCAAAGCTGGTCAGAATATGGACAAAGTAGGCACCAAAAAGTCCAAATTATCCTTGATATTTAGATTTAAAAGATGTGCAAAATGATTGGTGTTGACATATAAATAAGAGGATAAATATCAATCCACTCCCCTGTAAAACCCATATATATCAACCCGCCCCCCTGTGTTAGCAAAACTATCAAAAATTTCAACCCTCCCTCCGTCTCTTTTAAACTAACGCCGTTAAAAAATTTAGTAAAATGACATTTTTACCCTTATATTGTACATTTTTTTTTCTCTTTTTTATTCTCTCTCATCCCGTTCTTTTCATCCAAAAAACTTTTTTTTAAAAATCATCATCTTCCTTACCTTACCCCTCCCAACCCCCCATCCCCACAGTCAGCCACTCAGCCCACCACCCCACACCCCATACCCCATACCCCATACCCCATACCCCGTTAGCTATCCTCTACCCCTCCACCCTACCCCCCATCAACTCCACCCAACCTACCCCATCCCACTTCAGCACCCACATCCTACCCTACCCTCCCATGTCTGCATCCCCAACCCCTTCCTAGAAGTCAAGTTTGAACACGACAAAAATCGGACAGAGTTTCCTCTGTATTACGGATATTCCAACACCTGTACAATTATGCTCAAAGCCAACAACAAATACACAAGACAACTTCTTGAAACTCTGTTTATGCATATCATGTTAAACACAACATTTTTCCATAATAAGTCTATACAAACCTAGCAACATTTACAATTCCAAGTCCAAAAGTAAGCTAAATGTGCTTTAGTTACATTTTCAATGTAGTTCATAAACTTACAACTAGCTCATTTAATTTCTACAAGTCAAAAGCTATGATCCAATATGTGCACAATGAAACTTTGTTGCAAAACGAGCTATACAACTTGCAAAACATCATAATCCACATTCCTTGATCATAGCCAAAACACATGCTAACCTTTTAAGCAAACAAGCAAATTATCTTCAATCTTCTTCTTGAGGGGCTACTTCAGCTTCACCTTCACCTGAATTTGTTGAATAAATGGGGTGATCAACCACTAGCTCAGTGAGGGGGGTACGGGGAGGCTTTTGAAAACCTTTTCATGATGCACATATGCCAAGTAACATGTATGAAAGCAATAAATATACATTAAGTAGGCATTAGACAATAACAAGAAGCATGAAAGCACTCAATGAAGTAATATAAAACTATATAAACACTCAAGTAAAGGATACGATTTCATTCCAACCTTATCACTCCCACTTCTTTGTTCCTTTGCGATTGCGATGTAGATAATCCCTTATATCACTAGTGGGTATACTCTAGATGTATTTCAAAATCCTATGATCCAACACCACAAGGCCTTTACCGACTAAGCGAGTAAGGGAATAGGTCACGGAGGTCATGTAACCACTGGCAAGCCCGCTACCGCCCAGTGGGGACACAACACAACCGTGTCTCGATAAAAGATTGCAACCTTACAATATCACACATTCAATCATTAAAACATTCATTCAGTGAGCACTTAAAATGAGAGGACAACAAAGTAGGTTGCCCCTCTCATATTAGAATAAGCGATATCACTCCATAATCATTAATAATCAAAGTACAAACACGAATGAAATTATATCCACTTAAGCATCCTTTAAGACATTCACTTGCATACACATATATTTTACCCATTTTCCAATAGCTAGAAGCTTGCTCGGGAGTACCTTTAAGTTTAGTAACAATTTAAGCATCCAGTTAACTAGCAACAAAAAGAAAGTAACATTCCACTTGATATCCAAAGCTAGAAAATGCTGGAACTATTGGAAAATGCTGAAAAATACTGTTCAGCCGCGAAACCACCTCAAAAAGGCTAAAATTTTGACCTTTTAAGCCTTATTTGCATGAATTTACATATATGTAGGTGTTGAGCAATTCGATTGAGCCAAGAATAATCATTCAAGCATTTTATCAAACACATAAACTACATATTATGCAACATACTACACAACTAGATCATTTACATAAAATTCTAACTACCAAGAGTTATAATACACAAATTCTTGCAATAAACATTCTAGAACATGATTCCATAGCTAAGTCTACCATACCATAATATAACCATAACCTACATATTAAACAACATACAAAATTTCTAACTTTCTAATGTATTCTGCACAAGTTGTTTGCATTGATCATGTTAATATGGAATTTTATTGCTTAAACCATCATTTCCTAGCATTCACATAAACTTACCACTCTTTAAACTACAAGAAAATACAAAAATACATGAACCCCTCGCCTAATTCTTGTAGAGAAAGCACAAAAGAGCTAGAAATTGAGTTAGAAAACAAGATTTCCCTCATTTTTCTTCTTTTTCCTTCTCTCTTCTTCCCTCACGATTTTGCCCTAGTTGTTTGCTTTCTCTTTTTTTTTTCTCTAATAACGATATCTCTCATCTCTCTCTTATCTTCTTTTTATTTCTTTTATTTTGTTAGATTTTATGACTTTGTTTGGCTTAGATAGAAAGTTCTAGTGTTGCCACATGTTAATTGCTAGCTTAAAATAGCTTATGTACCATAATGCCCTTATTATGCTTATTACTTTGTATTCTACTTTCTAATTATCATTAACTCTACTTACTTTTAATGTAGTATAGGCACATAATGATTCAAATAACAAGAACAAGTCGATTAAATGCAAATAGTAGATGCACCTTAATTAAATATTTACTATTATCAGGTTCGGGCTTCACATCCTCTATCCCTTAAAATAATTTCGTCCCCAAATTCTTACTTGATTCTTGAAACAACTCGGGGTGCGGCTGCTTTATCTGATCTCGCCTCACCCAAGTAGCCTATTCTATACCATGGTGATCCTACAAGACTTTAACCATCAGAATCTTCTTTATACGTAGTTCTTGAACTTTCTAATCTAGAATACGAATTGGGTTCTCCTCATAAGACAAGTTCTCATTAAGCTGCAACGGCTCTGGCTCAAGCACATGAGATGGATCAAGATGATACTTTCTTAACATGGACACATGAAATACATCATGAAGTTTTGAAAGACTAGGAGGTAATGCCAAGTGATAAGCCAACTTACCAACCCTTACAATGATTTCAAAAGGCCCAACATATCTCAAACTCAGCTTTCCACCTTTACTATGTCGCACCAAACCCTTACGGGGATATATTTTTAAGAAAACTTGATCGCCTACCTCAAATTCCATGTCTCGTTTGCGCTTGTCAGCATAACTCTTTTGCCTGCTTTGAGCAGTAAGCATCCTTCGACGGATGAGGTGCACATTTTCAATCATCTCCAGAAGTTCAGGCAACAAGGCTAGATCAATGATTTTTATTTCCCCAACTTCATCCCAATATAAAGGAGACTGAAATTCATGTCCATACAAAGCCTCATACGGAGCGATGTCAATAGTAGATTGATAAGTGTTGTTATATGCGCACTTTGCTAAAGGTAAATGTTTTTCCCAACTCTTTCTGAAATTTAATACACAAGCCCTCAGCATATCCTCTAATATTTAGATAGTTTTCTCTGATTTCCCATCAGTCTAAGGATGATAAGCTGTGTTGAAACTCAATTTAATTCCCAGGATTACCTGCAACCGCTGCCAGAATTGAGATGTGAATCGAGGATCTCTATTTCGTACAATACTCGCCAGCACTCCATGTAGTTTCACAATATTTGCAACATACAGATCTGCTAGTTTCTCAAGACAGTCATGCTTATTCATTGGGATAAAGTGAGTAGTCTTTGTTAGCTTGTCTACCACAACCCATATAGTATCAAAACCTTTCATTGTCCTTGGTAAATCTGTAACGAAATCAATTGTAACATGTTCCCATTTCTATCTAGGAATGGCCAAAGGTTATAATAGACCTGCTGGGCGCTGGTATTTTGCTTTAACTTGCTGACAAGTCAAGTATTAGGATACAAACTCGGCAATCTCCCTTTTCATATTGTTCCACCAATAGTGCTGTTTCAGATCCCGATACATTTTAGTATCACCTGGGTGATTGGTATATTTAGTATTGTGAGCCTTATCAAGGATATCCTTTTTCAAGTTTTGATCATTAGGGACATAAACCCTATTTCTGAAGCGCAGAATACCATCATCATGCACTTTAAAATCTGACTCTCTCCATTTGATTCGATCTTTTGATTTTATGAAGTTGTGGATCATTCTGCTGAGCTTCATGAATCTGAGACAATAACAAGGGTTAAACTTATAAATTTTTAAATAAAATCCCGGCTTGAGTAGTTTTTGGCTTCCACAAACTGATATTCTCAACTAACTCGCAACTCTTAATTATCATACTTGCAATGCTTGCTGTTCGATTAAGTGCATCAGTAACAACATTAGCTTTTCCCGACAAGTAATTAATGGCACAATTATAGTCATCTAGTAGCTCTATCCAACACCTTTGCCTCATATTCAGTTCTTTATGCAAAAACAGATATTTCAAACTCTTATGATTAGTATATATCTCAAATCTGTTACCCCACAAATAATGGCGCCATTTTTTCAATGCGAACACAATAACAGCCAATTCTATATTATGAGTAGGATAATTGCCCTCATATGGTTTCAATTTCTGGGAGGCATAGGCGATTACCCTACCATTCTGCATCAATACGCAGCCCAAACCTTCTTTCGAAGTATCGTTGTAAATCACAAAGTTCTCATTTCCCTCGGGCAATGCGAGAATAGAAGCTGTAGTCAATCTTTTCTTCAATTCCTGAAAGCTACTCTCATATTTATCATCTCATATAAAACTGGTCCTTTTCTGAGTAAGCTTGGTGATCAAAGGGCCTGCAATCTTGGAAAAATCTGAAACGAATCTGCGATACTATCCAGTTAAGCCAAGAAAACTACGCACCTCGGTCATATTCTTGGGTCTCTTCCAGGACAAGACTACTTTAATCTTTGCAGGATCTACTGTAATACTCTGCTGAGAAATAATATGGCCCAGAAAAGCAACTTGTTACAACTAGAATTCACATTTATTAAATTTGGCATATAATTGATGTTGTTGAAGCTTCTGTAAAACCAAATGTAGATGTTGTTCATGCTCAAACTCAGTTTTAGAATATATAAGTATATCATCAATGAATATTACCACAAACTGATCTAAGTATAGTCGGAATACCCGATGCATAAGATTTATGAAAGTAGTTGGAGCATTAGTCGACCCAAAAGGCATCACAATAAACTCATAATGTACATATCTAGTTCGAAATGCAGTTTTTGGTACATCTTCCATGCGAATCTGAAGTTGATAATACCCTTGCCTCAAATCAAATTTGGAATATATCCTCGCCCCTTGTAACAGATCAAAGAATTCCTCATAAGAGGTAAATGATATTTGTTTTTAATTGTTACCTGATTCAGGCCCCCGGTAATCAATACACAATCGCAGCGTGGCATCTTTCTTTTTCACAAATAGCACGGGCGCACCCCACGGTGAAGAGCTCGACTGAATGAATCCCTTCTCTAACAACCCCTACAATTGGACTTTTAACTCTTGAAGTTCAGTAAAAGCCATTCTATACGGTGCTTTAGATATGGGTGAAGTCCTTGGCATCAAGTCAATTACAAATTCTATTTCCCGCTACGGTGGCAACCCTGGTAACTCCTGAGGAAATATATCTGGATACTCTTTAACAACTGGAACTTCACTCAAATTCAATTTATTAGAGGGTTCGTTAATCAAGTAAGCAATATATGCATCACACCTTTTGCATAAAAGCTTAGAAGCTTTAGTTGAAGAAATAAGAAAAATCCCTGAAGAGTTATGATTCCCTGCTACCTCTATCACTGGTAGGCCAGGTATTTAAAACCTTACTACTTATATTCTACAGTTAAGCTGAGCATGATACTTCGCTAACCAATCCATACCCAAAATAACCTCATAGTCTTGGAAGGGAAGTAGGATAAGGTCGGCGGGAAAATTTTGCCCCTTTATATGAATTTCACATGTTTTACACATATACTCAGTGACAAATTTTGTACCCATGGGTTTATTTTCTTCAATTTTATATGGCGACTTCTCAATTTTTAATTCAACACGTTGCACACAAGGGGGAGTGATAAATGAATGGGTAGCACCGGGGTCAATTAACACTTTAACCAACTGATTTAAAATTAGAAATGTACCTTTGACTACTGTAGCTACCTCAGGTAACTCCTCCTAATTGATAACATACACTCTAGCCTGAACTTGTTGTGTAGAAGAATTACCCGCAGGTCTACTCTAGTTGCCCTAACTCGAGGCCTGCCCCTGAACATTCTTAAACTTAGGACAATCTTTGGCCCGATGTTGGTCACTACCACAGCCGGTACATCTCCCAGTTTTCCTCCAGCAATTAGCTTCAGTATGTCCTCTACAGTTACAATGGGTACGCTGCTGACTCTGACTAGCTGCATTACCCCCAGAGGAAGCTCTGAATAAGGAAGTGGCGGCACTGCCCTGCTGAGATTTCGTCACTGCCGGCTTATTTTGACTTTGGCCTTGACTCTGGCTCGGCCTCTATTGTCCCTGAGACTGACTCTAGGACTGAAAATGTCTCGGTTGACTCTGGCTCTAAGGCTAAAAAGGCCTCTTACTTGACTGACTAGACTTTGCTCTGACCTCAAGTTTTTGTTTCTCAACACGCGCTGCGGCATTAAAAGCATCACTATATGTAGAGAATTGGAATGGGGCCAAACTGTCCTGAATATCGAGCCTCAACCCACGAATAATTCTCCAGATCCTCTTCCTTTTGGACTGAACTAGCTCAGGAGCAAAATGTGACAATCTATTAAATGTAGCTTCATATTGAGCAACGGTTATACTACTTTGCTTTAATGACATGAATTCTTCTTATTTCATTTCCCGGGCAATCTCTGGGATTAGTTGTCTCAGAATTATTTCACAAAATTAGCCCATAGATACGGGATGTCTTGATGTCCCACCTCAATTTCACTGTTCTTCACCATTGCTCGGCATCACCGTCGAGCAAGAACACATAATAAGTGACTTTTTTCTCATTGGTGTATTCAAGGGCATTGTAAATTTTCTCAATCCTACCTAACCACGCCTCAACTTTCACATCATCGGGATCCCCTTGAAATCTAGGCGTCCTATATCTCATAAATCTCTCTAGTTGGTTACTATTGCCATTATTATTTCTATTTCCGTTGCCACAGTTACCATTAGTACCGTTTTTACCATTTCCAGGATTATTAGCCCTTCTATGCTCTTGTCGCTCCAATACCCTATTTGATCCATTGTCGCAGCCATTTTGTCTAAGACTTGCTCACTAATAGGCAGCTGTCTCGCTTCCCCAGATCCCTGTGCATCATCACATATTCGGGGTCTACGTCTGGGGCTAAGAACTCTTTCTGCCATCTTTAATCTTTAGAAGGTACACGTGTTATAACAGGTATGCAAAATAGATCACAAGAATATCACATAAAGAACAATTTCACTTAATACACATTGTTCACATTAGCCACATATGGTACAATTATCACTTAATGCATGTTTTTCACTTTGTATGTGTGCACATTCATGCAAATTCACATTCACATTTAAACCTCTACCCTATAGACCTAGAGTCCTATCCCGACTCATGCAATCTATGCTTCTTGAAACTCTGTTTATGCATATCATGTTAAACACAACATTTTTCCGTAATAAGTCTATGCAAACCTAGCAACATTTACAATTCCAAGTCCAAAAGTAAGCTAAACATGCTTTAGTTACATTTCCAAAGTAGTTCATAAACTTACAACTAGCTTCTTTAATTTCTACATGTCAAAAGCTATGATCCAACATGTGCACAATAAAACTTTATTGCAAAACGAGCTATACAACTTGTAAAACATCATAATCTGCATTCCTAGATCATAGCCAAAACACATGCCAACCTTTCAAGCAAGCAAGCAAATTATCTTCAATCTTCTTCTTGAGGGGTTACTTTGGCTTCACCTGAAATTGTTGAATAAATGGGGTGAACAACCACTAACTCACTGAGGGAAGGTCGGGGAGGCTTTTGAAAACCTTTTCATAATGCACATATGCCAAGTAACATGTATCAAAGCAATAAATAGACATTAAGTAGGCATTAGACAATAACAAGAAGCATGAAAGCACTCAATCAAGTAATATAAAACTATATAAACACTCAAGTAAAGGATACGATTTCATTCCAACCTTATCACTCCTACTTCCTTTGCTCCTTTGCGATTGCAATATAGATAATCCCTTATATCACCGGTGGGTGTACTCCAGATGTATCCCAAAATCCTACGACCTAACACCCCAAGGCCTTCACCCCAAGCGAGTAAGGGAATAGGTCACAGAGGTCATATAACCACTGGCAAGCCCACTGTCGCCCAGTGGAGATACAACACAATCGTGTCTTGATAAAAGGTTGCAACCTTACGATATCACGCAATCAATCATTAAAACATTCATTCAATGAGCACTTAAAACAAGGGGACAACAAAGTGGGTTTCCCCTCTAGCATTATAATAAGCAATATTACTCCATAAGCATTAATAACCAAAGCACAAATACGTATGAAAGTATTTCTACTTAAGCATTCATTTAAGAGATTCACTTGCATACACATACATTTTACCCACTTTCCAATAGGTAGAAGCTTGCTTGTGAGTGCCGTTAAGTTCACTTAGTAACAATTTAAGCATCCAATTAACTAGCAACACAAATAAAGTAGCATTCCACTTGAAATCCAAAGCTGGAAAATGCTAAAAAATATTGTTCGATCACGAAACCACCCCAAAAAGGCTAAAATTTTGACCTTTTAAGCCTTATTTGCATGAATTTACATATATGTAGGTGTTGAGCAATTCGATTGAGCCAAGAATAATCATTCAAGCATTTTATCAAACACATAAACTACATATTAGGCAACATACTACACAACTAAATCATTCACATAAAATTCTAACTACCAAGAGTTATAATACACAAATTCTTCCAATAAACATTCTAGAACATGATTCCATAGCTATGTGCTATGCGGGGCAAAGTACTATACCTAGAAGGCTGGTGGGAGCCACCTTTTGAACTTGTAGGAGCCACTTCTAGAATCTTTCACTGTCTGGTTTGTCCTGAATTTGTGTGCCCTTGACGAGGATGTCAGGTCCTTAACGGGATGTGTGTATAATATCCCACATCGGTAAAATATAGTGTGATTATATAGTTTATAAGTGGGTGTTGTGGGTATAAATAATAACTTGGGTTAGCCATTTTGGACCAGTTGAAAAAAAGGCTCAAGTAGTTATTTCTTATGTCTACAACACTAATCGCGCATACGAGCCTGAGAATCTGGGCCCGGGGCGTGACAATATCCATGACTCTGGATCAATCACGATGATTTAGATAAAAGGATTCGATTGCGTGGAAATTACTCAAAAAAGGTTCGTGTACTTGCACTTCATCGTTAATTGGATAATCGTGATATATTACTAGGTGTCACTTGCGATTTGTGAATTAATTAGAAAGGGTTCTAATTAAATATTACTTAGATTAATATCCGCTGCTAATTAATTATGAACTCGAGAGGTCACACACAAAAGAAATTAACGAATAAATTAGATTAGAAAAAAGATTAGATTAATTTTATGATTGTCATAATATTAATATAATGGACTCGTAGTAATTAGATGATTGATTAGATTATTACAGAGTCCAAGTATGGTCAATTTATACTGGCCCATGTATGATCGTGGGTCGAGAGAAGTTACTATATAAAGGAATGTTATGAGACAAAAAAAGCTAGCACACAATTCTTTGTCAGTTCAAAATAATACGGGTGTTCTCTAAAAGCTCTAGTTGGGGCTAGATCTGATTGGTTGTGCGAATCTCGTGTGGATTACTCTTGGAGGCTTCACACTTGGGAAGCTCATCTCATAATCTTCTATTGTTTTGCATTTAGAGGTAATCCTAGAACTACGCATTATATGTAATTAGATTAAATTTGTTATATGTTTTAAATATGCGTGAATAACCATAAACGGATACATGTAATTAATTCCGCTGCAAAATTAAAATTTTTAATTATAATGTATGTTTCCTAACCCCTTGATGGCTGGGGATAAATGTCAATAATTCTGACTCTTTGGCAGAGGATAAATGTCAATACTTCTGACTCTATGATGAAGGATAAATGTCAATACTTCTAACTCTATGCAGGAGGATAAATGCCAATATTTTTTACTCGATAGCAAATGATAAATGCTTACTTAAACTTGGATATTGGATTCATTTGACTATGGTTTCTGGCATTAGGAATTCTTGGCATATGAATTTGGTTTGACATGAACTTTTGTTATTCTAGACATTAAAAATTGTGATTTTTGCTTGAACTTCATCGTTTTCAAATCTATGAACTATGATAATATGACTATCTAACATATAAGAATATTTTAAAGATCCCAAGAGTTTTTTTTGGGAGATTACCACTTACTGAGATTTGTTGTTTATTTTGTAAAAATATTTTTCTTTGTAAAAGGTAAAGATAGACTTTGGTTTTAACTTGGGGCAGAGACAACCTTGATGAATAGCTAATACAACTCTTTTGGATTTCTTAGTTAGGAATAAATTGATTATTTCACTTAGACTTATGAGTTTTAATTTCTTAGGTTGGTTTGAGACTTTGGAAGAAGTTATTCCACTACGTGATGGTAGAGTTAGATGCCCTGATTGCTCGTAGCATATATATAATTATGATTTTAAAATTTTCATTTAGGCTCCGTTTGTTTGCCGTAAAATATTTTCCCGTAAAATGTTTTCCACATAAAATATTTTACGGTGTTTGGTAGGATGAAAAATGTAGTCAATGGTAAAATATTTTCAGTCAAAGGAAAAGTTGTAGTTAAAATGGGTGTAAAATGTTTTCTCCTCCCTTGGGAGAAGAAAACATTTTACATCAGCTGGGCATTCACTTTTTACCTACCGTTTCCTCTCTCATCTCATAAAAAAGTGCGGCTGCTAAAGCTTTTGCCTTCACCATCTCTCTCTTCTCTCTCTCACCTTCTCCTACCACAACATCAGATCTAGATCAAGGTATGTTTTTTGTTTTTATTATTATTTTATAAAGTTCACAACATTGTCTCTATATATTTCTGATTTCTTTTTTTTTCTTCTTAAAAGATGCCAATGTTCATAGCTTTCACAAACATATTTTTTTATTTATTATTTTTTTTGGTTAGTTAACAGCATTGTCTTGCAATCCATGTTTTTTTTTCTTTTTCGTTGTTTGTTCTTTTTCTTTTTCACAAGCATATATATATATATATATATATATTTATGTTGGTGAAAGACACGACTGATTGTGGTTTTGTCAACAGGCACCATCTTAGGTTGGATTTGGTGAATCACATTTGTTGATTTAAGTGAAAGTTAAAGGTTGGAAGTTCAATAATTTGCGATTTTAAGGTGTGTGTTGATTTGGGTGTCCTGAAAATGTGGTGTTAATGCTCTTTTTTGCTATTAGAGTTTGATTTTGGTGTAGTGATGGAATTTATGAGATATGTGGTTTGAAAGTTGGTGTAAAGTTTCAATAAGGTTTGAGAATGGAATCTTTCTTAGCACATTCAAAGATATAATGATTTGCTCATTTGTGTTTTTTTTTTTTCAATTTTTGTTTTTGCAAAGGTTGTTAATTTTCTATTTTGTTGTTGAAGTTAATGAAATGATTGTGATAATGGAAATTTGATCTTATGAAGATGGATCTGGTTTACTTTGTTTGTTTTGATTTTCTTTTTAAGGAACTAGAATGTGTATTTTCTTGTTGCTTTGTGCTTGTTGCAATTTGCATTTTGACATGCTTGTTTTTCTTCTTTTCCTGCAATATTGTTTTAATTTATCAAAATTGGTGACCGTGTTAGCTGTACTTTGCTCTATTTGATGGCTCATACAGTATGTTAAATGAGATATCCAAGTAATGGTACCTAGTTAAGACTGGCTTATGCTATGGAGTATGTGCTTCAACTATGATTTTAATAGCTCTGTTTCTGAGATATTCTCTAAAGGCTCTTGCACTGTATATTGCAATTAGTTACATCTATGTTATAAAACTAACTCTTTATTGATTTTTATTACACTATGCAGTAATAGTTGTCATTATTATATATTATTAGGCAGCTGTAGAAAGCTTTTATGGATCACAGGAAAAAAATTCATGTGATGACCATATCTATGGTTGCAATTGTTCTAGCTATATGTCATGTCTATTTAAGAAAACTTAAGTGTAAACAGTCTGTACGTAGACAACCTCGATTACATGCAGAGTGTGAGAGAGATTTTTATATGAACAGTAAATTGTATCACTCTAACACTCATTGTGTTGAGCAAATTCATATGAAACCTATAGTTTTTAATAAACTTTGTGATCTTCTAACTACAAATAATTTATGGCTCCCAACCATAAATTTGTCTGTTAAGGAACAAGTTATGATGTTCCTACAAATATTAGGACACAATCTTAGGTTTCAGGTTATTAGTGGAAGATTTTACCGATCAGTGGAGATTGTCCATCAATACTTTAAGATTGTGTTGACTGCAATTTTAAAGTTGTACAAGTATGTCATAAAAGACCCAGAGCTTTCAACACCTTCCCAAATTGCAAACAGCATAAGATTTTATCCATTTTTTAAGGTAAGTTTTATGTTTTATTAAAAATGACATTTTCCTTTTACATTAATCTTCTTAAAATTTGATTAGAAATATTTATCAATAGGATTGTGTGAGAGCAATAGATGGAACTCATGTTGATGCAAATGTCCCTTTTGAATTTCAAGGCAAATTTCGTGGTCGTAAAGATGGAACAACATAAAATGTGTTGGCAGCCATCACTTTTGATTTAAGATTCACTTATGTTTTAGCTGGTTGGGAAGGAAGTGCACATGACTCACGTGTATTGACTGATGCACAATCGAGGCAAGGCGGTGTTAAGATTCTTGAAGGTATTAGAAAATAGACTTGTAATCGTGTATGCATATATATATACATATGAAATTGGAAATAATTATACAATTTTCTATTTAATTGTAGGCAAGTATTACTTGGGTAATGCTGGATATGGTATCCGTAATGGAATCATTTCCCCTTATCGTGGTGTCAGATATCATCTCACGGAATTTAGTGAAAATCTACCTGAAAATGAGAAGGAGTTATTTAACCTTCGCCACTCCTCGTTGAGAACCACCATTGAATGTAGGTTTGGAATCTTGAAGAAATGCTTTCGTGTAATTGATGCTCGACCGCATTGGTCATACCAAACACAAGTTGACGTTGTTTTAGGAAGTTGCATCCTTCATAACCTTGTAATGGTCACTGATCCACATGATTTCATTATGGATGAATTTGAAGAAAATGTTCGCATAGAAAGTCATAGGCCTACATTAAGTCAAAGACAAAATAGGGAAGAAAATCGAGAATGGTTGGCAAGAAGAGAAATGATAGCAACGATGATGTGAAATGATTACAACAATACATTAGATAATTAATGCATGAGTTGTCATATATCGGATTGTTTACTATTATGTATTGTTCTTCTTGGATATTGTTGTATTGACTAGTTTGTTAGATTTTTTCTATGGTTTGTTATGAATTGATGTTTATTATGGACTATTATGTTTAATTATGAATTGGATTATTGGTCAAGTGCATGACTATTATGGTTTTTTACTATAGACTGTTATGGTTTGTTATAAATTGGATTGCTTGGTTGATTATTTATTTTGTCTCAACCTTAAATGTTTGTATGTAGTCATGAATACATCAAAGGATGGAAAGGGTAAAGCTAAACAATTCAGGTGGTCAAAGCCAATGTCCCACACACTTATGGAATTATTGGCTGAGGAGGCAATGAAAGGAAACAAACCTTCATCCACTTTCAAGACCGAAAGCTTTGTAAATGTTGCCAAAGCAATTGTTGATAAATTTGATGTTGATTGTCAAGTTATTCATGTTGAATATCATTTGAGGACTATCAAAAAAGAATGGAAGATAATTACACAACTCAAAGCAAAAAGTGGCTTCGGTTGGGATGACAACATGAAGATGATCACATGTGACAAACATGTTTATGAAGATGAAGTGGCGGTAATATTTCAACCCTTTATATAAAACTCTATATATATTTATGTTTCTTGATGTTTGCTTCGTACTTTTATTTTCATTACAGGCTCATCCAAATCATGAAAAATACTTGAACAAGAAGATTGAGATGTATGATGCGATGGCTTTGGTAGTTGGCAAGGATATGGCAACGGTAAACTTTGCAAAGTCCTTCACTGACATTAACTTGGAAGAAGCTATTGAAGTTGACTCCACACTAGTTGATGATTTTGATGTGGAAGTGAGCATGAACAAGACGATGGACACATCTTCTTCTGCTCGTCCTTCGAGTACAAGGTCTCATCGCAAGAGATACCGAAATGTGGAAGATCCAGCTTCTGAGCTAATAGTAGAGAAACTTGGGCAACTAGCTAATGCAGTTGACAGGCTGAGCCAAAGTGAACTCATTGTAACTGATCTTTATATAGAGATTAGGTTCATGGATCATTTGAGACCTAGGTGGGGTTTTTGCTCTACGAGGTATGGATTCTCAAACGTAACTAATGTAATTAAGGTTTTTATTTCATTCATTATTATTAATTTTTTCTGTTTTAAGTGTTAACTAAGAATTCTCACTAACATGAAATCACTTTCATTCTTTATATTATTTACTGAACCAGAGCCTGATCTATTTGAATAAACTTTGAGGAATCTCTTGGTTAAGATACTCTATCCTTGTCAATTATAATAATCATGCGTTCTATTGAATCTATTTTCATTGAGGATTTTTTTAGGGATGTGTAACTAACTATTAATTACTTTTATATAAATTTTGTTTTCTGTGCTATGTTAGAAAATGACATTGTTACATTTATACTTATATACTCACTATTTAGAATGGAAAACTTGATCATGTATTTAAGAGTTAAACAAAAAGTTTTGATGTAATATAAAACTTACCCCTTATTTTTGATACGCCAATTGTAATTGCCTTATTTGAATCATTTGGTTGAATCTTTGCGTTATCAATCATTAAGCATCCTTCAGGATTGTTTAGTTATTCATAAAAATGATAGATGGATGGCATTAAGTGATTTTGTTTTAGTTAGTGCTATTGATTGATAATACTTTGGTAAACAATATCCTTATACCATTGTGGGTCATTCATTCTAAAAATCGAAAACCTAGTCTCTTAGTAAGATTGCATTGAAAATTATTACTACTCTTGCTATATTGTTGATACTCCAGTATGCATAAGGCTTACCCCCTTCCTATCAACATCGCATTTGGATCTATTGTCAAATTTGTAGATATTGCACCTCTGTTAAATTGAGCCTTTTAGTTCTTGAGGATATCATTAAAATTTAGGCTTCATTTGTTTGCCATAAAATAACAATACTTGTGGAAAATTTTAAAGTATACATAATAAATTTCTAAAACCAAATAATTTCGATAATTCTATAAATCATAATCGTAATAGGACAAAAATATAAAAATTTACGAAGGTAAGGATTAGACCACTTACCTCTAAGAAGAATTAATCACTAAACTTCAAGATATCCAAGACTTTCACATGAACAAGAATGTAAATAGTGATAAAATCCAAGGTTGTGAAAAATGTTCAAGGCTTAGGCATAATAACTGAATGTATTTCTTATGTTCCCCCCCGGGAGGCTACAACTCAAGGGAGATTTTATAGGCTACTCTAGGTTAGAAATACACTTATTGGCTTGGGCTCAAATAATTATTAAAAAGCCTAATCCAACAAAAGTTTAATTTTTAATCCTTAGTTCAAATAAAATAATTTAGCTAATTTAGGCCCAAAAGCAGAGTTTTTGTGCGTGGCAGATTTGCAAATTTTGTCAATCAGGTTCTGAAACAATGGATAATCTTCCACTGTTTTTCCCGTGGAGCAACTTGGTTTTCACTGCATCACCCATCCATTGCAAGCCAGATCCAAGAAATGTAAGAGATATTAAAAAGTAATATCTAAAATTTCCACTCTACTTTTAATCCAAAATAGAGCATCTAGAACTTTTCATCAATGATCAAAAGTTTGATGTCTGTTACATTGGCACCTCATATGATTTCTAACAGTTGGAACCATTGCAGATTTCAACTGCAGCATTGATAGTTTTCAGACTGCTTAATTAGCTGCTTACTATTGTTATGAATATCCAGAATTTTAGTTTACATGTATGAAATTGCGAGTTGGAACTTAACCGTATACCT
Source organism: Ehretia macrophylla (assembly GCA_037974665.1). Taxonomy (NCBI): domain Eukaryota; kingdom Viridiplantae; phylum Streptophyta; class Magnoliopsida; order Boraginales; family Ehretiaceae; genus Ehretia; species Ehretia macrophylla. Next base: position 63,996,125 of record CM075773.1, read on the forward strand.
AACCAATTGTATTATAATAACCTATCAGAATTTAAAGGGTATAAAGGTGAAAACCAAAAGCAATCCTCGAACGGTAATGAGAGGACAATATTCACAACATAATTACATATGATAAGGAGAGTAAACCAAATGCGATAGAAACTGATTGAATAAAGAACTGCATTAATTTTATTCTCACCAGTTCAAAATTTATAGCAATCTAGTATTTACAATGAGGATTGTCTTCAAAACCAACCTTGTGTCTTATACAAATATTAGTCAAAAAAATTTACCATAAGGATGGTATTTACAACGAGGATAGGTTTCAGAACCGACCTTGTGTCTTGAATAAAATAGTTTTTGTATTTAGAAGCAGTTGGACCCTTAAAATTAGGCTGCCTACATACTTTGACACCGATTGATATCAAAGATCAAGCTGCACGTAGTTCTACAATTTACATCGAAAATTTATATACTATAAAAGATCTATTACAAATTACAAGTCTTACTTTCTTCATCACTGATTGTTCCTTAAGAAGCTTGACAATTTGAAGCACATCAAGAAGTTATGGACAGATCGATCTTTATCAGCAACTGGGCTTCAATGAATCCCGAAACAATTTTGGCATGAAATTTGAAGTGTCAAGCTCTGCCGAGCTAAAAGAATCTGCCTCAGGGATATCTCTTAAAAATATGCCATTCATAAAGCCTTCTCCTCAGGAATGATAGAAGCAATTCTTGATCCGAAGGCATGAATAGAAAACCTTCAGGAATATGAACACTACTACTGCTCATCTTTACTATTCCTATATTATCACCAACAAATCTCACAAATCACTCTCTTGATGTCTATAATACCGCAATAACTCACAATCTTAACTAGGTTTTGTAATGATGAATATTGTGCGGCTAGCTAGATTGGCATACATATATATACTAGTACAACTGTAACTTGTGATGCATTAGGAAACACTATACGTACACAAGGACTCAAATTCTTACATGGGCGGTTTGTTAATTATAAGCATTTCAGAGTCCTATCTCTGATTAACTTCTTCTTGTCTAAATTCATTCATAATTTGATATGCAAAACAGTGAAGATACAACAATAGATTCAATTACATGAATGTTTACAAATTATGCATAACGAACCGGAGGGCATTTTCGGGTTTTCGATCTTAAATTCAACTGCCACACCATTACCCGCCAATACACCAATACAAACTCACCCACGTACCTAACAAATTACTATGGCCTACACAATTCTCTGTCGACTATCTTGGTGATTTGGTTTATGTATCTAAATTTAGACCCTATTCTATGTGTTGTTTTCTTGAATTATTAGTTCTATTTATTTTCTTGATTGAATTCACTATTTGATAGAGTTTTATTTTCTTGATTGAATTCACTATCTAATACGTTTTTAACTTCTTTTTTTCTTGATTTTCAATAACTTTTATTGTTCTTTTCCTTCTTTTTTGTGAATTTGATTAGTTGTGCGTCTTGGGTTATCATTTGTGCCAAAAATTGCAAACTCTTTTCTCTTTGCAAAACTGCAACCCTTATATAAGGTCCTTCTTACAGTCACGAAGAATTCCCCCACCTCCTATCAATGTTGAGCTTGTAAAAGCCAACATCGGGTTTTCTGAACTTCACAATATTAGGCACATAAGAAGGTGGTCTTTCATAAGAACAATAGAAGGAGGCTGCCAGATTTAAGTCTCCCTTCCAATGCCATCTCTTTAAAACAAAGTTTATCCCAAGAAGTCCAATGCAATTATTTGTAATCAGCTCTGTCTCCCCAAAGGAATTTGTTGAAAAGTCTATCAATTTTATGAAAAACTTCCTCGGTAGGAGGGATTATCTGCATCAAATAACAAGGCATGGATGAGAGGATGCTCGGGACTGTTGACAATCCTTGTCCTGTATTCCTAAGTACTAGTTTCTCAAATGAAAGAGATTTGACAATATATGGATCTACTCAGATAATTCTTTGATGTTTTCGCTTGGAATTTGTCATCAAGATGGATCACCCTTATGCGGTCAACGAACTCATACTTGCACGAAAAGGCCTAATGTCTCAAAGAGGGGAATGGCAACGGCTCCCAATCTTCTTTGTATTCTTTTTCTAGGAATAAGGTTTTTAGTTCCCAACCTGTGAGCTTCTTGTTAATTTTCTGAAAAAACTCATACAAAAAAGCAGACTTTTTAGCACCTTTGTAAAAGGGTACTCCAAGATATTTGAATGGAAATTGTCGTTGCTTGTAACTTGAAGCACCAGCTATGATGCCAATTCTAGAGCTAGGAACTTTTTTGTCCACAATTAAACCACTTTTATCTTTGTTGACTTGCTGTCCAGAAACATGTTCATAGTGATTTACAAAATTCATCAACTTTTCGATAGCACTCTTGCTGCCATTGGAGAAGATGATTATGTCATCTGCAAATGAGAGGTGAGTAACAGAGAAAAGAGAGCCAGTCTTTTTTTTTTGTGAATTTGATTAGTTGTGCATCTTGGGTTACCATTTGTGCCAAGTTATCTTGGGCATACTGGAAATTTGGAAGATATGATTTGATGTGTGAATTCTGCTTCTGCCAGTGCTGGAATTATTTTCTCAAGCGGTTTTTAATTTTGAATTGGTAACATTGTCTTCTAATTTGTTCCGTTTAAACTATCATCATCGTTTAGTCATAGTTGTCACTTTATCAATACTTAATCGGCTGCAATTTGCTCATGGCTAGATTGATCTGTTTCAGGTGAAGAACTAATTTAAGATTTGTCAATAAAGTAGATTAATAGGACATTTATGAAAATAATTTAATATTTATTAACTTTGATGTCTTTCTATATCGCACTTAATCCCTAAACTTTTCACTCTGGCTATGACAAAAATGTAGCGAAATTGACAAGACAAGTGAAAGAGCCAGCAACTGACACATGCCAAAACTGGTCAGAATATGGACAAAGTAGGCACCAAAAAGTCCAAATTATCCTTGACATTTAGCTTTAAAAGATGTGCAAAATGATTGGTATGGACATATAAATAAAAGGATAAATATCATTGCACTCCCCTGTAAAACCTTTAGATATCAACCCGCCCCCCTGTGTTAGCAAAACTATCAAAAATTCCCCTATGATTTTTTAAAAATGACACAGCACATCCCCCATCTCCCCCCTCCGTCTCTTTTAAACTAACACTGTTAAAAAAATTAGTAAAATGACACTTTTACCCTTTTATTATACATTTTTTTCTCTTCTTTATTCTCTCTCCTCCCATTCTTTTCATCCGAAAAAATAAATAAATAAATCATCTTCCTCACCTTTCACCCCTTAACCCCCCACCCCATACCCCGTTAGCCACCCTCTACCTTCCACTCTACCTCCCATCAGCTTCACCCAGCCCACCCCCTCCCACTTCAGCATCCCCATCCCCCCATCCCACCTCACCCCCCATGTCAGCACCCCCAACCCCTTCCTAGAAGTCAAGTTCGAACACGACAAAAATCAGATAGAGTCTCCTCTGTATTACGAACATTCTAACACCTGTACAATTATGCTCAAAGCCTACAACAAATACACAAGACAACTTCTTGAAACTCTGTTTATGCATATCATGTTAAACACAACATTTTTCCATAATAAGTCTATGCAAACCTCGCAACATTTACAATTCCAAGTCCAAAAGTAAGCTAAACGTGCTTTAGTTACATTTTCAAAGTAGTTCATAAACTTACACCTAGCTTATTTAATTTCTACAAGTCAAAAGCTATGATCCAACATGTGCACAATGAAACTTTGTTGCAAAACAAGCTATACAACTTGCAAAACATCATAATCCACATTCCTAGATCACAGCCAAAACACATGCCAACCTTTTAAGCAAACAAGCAAATTATCTTCAATCTTCTTCTTGAGAGGCTACTTCGGCTTCACCTGAAATTGTTGAATAAATGGCATGATCAACCACTAGCTCAGTGAGGGGGTTACGGGGAGGCTTTTGAAAACCTTTTCATGATGCACATATGCCAAGTAACATGTATCAAAGCAATAAATATACATTAAGTAGGCATTAGACAATAACAAGAAGCATGAAAGCACTCAATCAAGTAATATAAAACTATATAAACACTCAAGTAAAGGATACGAATTCATTCCAACCTTATCACTCCCACTTCTTTGCTCCTTTGCAATTGCGATGTAGATAATCCCTTATATCACTAGTAGGTATACTCCGGATGTACCTCAAAATCCTACGACCTAACACCATAAGGCCTTTACCGATCAAGCGAGTGAGGGAATAGGTTGCGAAGGTCATGTAACCACTGGCAAACCCGCTGCCACCTAGTGGAGACACAACACAATCGTGTCTCGATAAAAGGTTGGAACCTTACGATATCACGCATTCAATCATTAAAACATTCATTCAATGAGCACTTAAAATGAGAGGACAACAAAGTAGGTTGCCCCTCTCGCATTAGAATAAGCGATATCACTCCATAAGCATTAATAACCAAAGCACAAACACGTATGAAATTTTATCCACTTAAGCATTCCTTTAAGACATTCACTTGCATACACATATATTTTACCCATTTTCCAATAGCTAGAAGCTTGCTCGTGAGTACCGTTAAGTTCATTTAGTAACAATTTAAGCATCCAATTAACTAGCAACACAAAGAAAGTAACATTCCACTTGAAATCCAAAGCTAGAAAATGCTGGAAAATATTGGAAAATGCTGAAAAATACTGTTCAGCCAAACCACCCCAAAAAGGCTAAAATTTTGACCTTTTAAGCCTTATTTGCATGAATTTATATATATGTAGGTGTTGAGCAATTCGATTGAGCCAAGAATAATCATTCACGCATTTTATCAAACACATAAACTACATATTAAGCAACATACTACACAACTAGATCATTCACATAAAATTCTAATTACCAAGAGTTATAATACACAAATTCTTGCAATAAACATTCTAGAACATGATTCCATAGCTAAGTCTTCCATACCATAATATAACTATAACCTACATATTAAACAACATACAAAATTTCTAACTTTCTAAAGCATTGTGCACAAGTTCTTTGCATTGATCATGTTAATATGAAATTTCATTGCTTAAACCATCATTTCCTAGCATTCACATAAACTTACCACTCTTTAAACTACAAGAAAATACACAAATACATGAACCCCTCGCCTTATTCTTGTAGAGAAAGCACAAAATAGCTAGAAATTGAGCTAGAAAACAAGATTTCCCTCATTTTTCTTCTTTTTCCTTCTCTCTTCTTCCCTCACGGTTTTGCCCTAGTTGTTTGCTTTCTCCTTTTTTTTTCTCTTATAACCGATATCTCACATCTCTCTCTTATCTTCTTTTTATTTCTTTTATTTTGTTCGATTTTATGACTTTGTTTGACTTAGATAGACATTTCTAGTATTGCCACATGTTAATTGCTAGCTTAAAATTGCTTATGTACCATAATGCCCTTATTATGCTAATTACTTTGTATTCTACTTTTTAATTATCATTAACTCTACTTACTTTAAATGTATTGTAGGCACATAATGATTCAACTAACAAGAACAAGCCAATTAAATGCAAATAGTATATGCACCTTAATTAAATATTTACTATTAACGGGTTCGGGATTCATATCCTCTCCCCCTTAAAATAATTTTGTCACCAAAATTCTTACTTGATTCTCGAAACAACTCGGGGTGTTGTTGTTTTATCTAATCTCGCCTCTCCCAAGTAGCCTCTTCTATACCATGGTGATTCCACAAGACTTTAACCATCAGAATCATCTTTGTACGCAACTCCTGAACTTTCTGATCTAGAATACAAATAGGATTCTTCTTATAAGACAAGTTTTCATTAAGCTGTAACGGCTCTGGCTCAAGCACATGAGACGGATCAGGATGATACTTTCTTAACATGGACCCATGAAACACATCATGAAGTTTCAAAAGACTAGGAGGCAATGCCAAGTGATAAGCCAACTTACCAACCCTTACAATGATTTCAAAAGGCCCAACATATCTCAAACTCAGCTTTTCCACTTTTACTATGTCACACCAAACCCTTACGGGGAGATATTTTTAAGAAAACTTGATCGCCTACCTCAAATTCCATGTCCCGCCTATGCTTTTCAGCCTGCTTTAAGCAATAAGCCTCCTTCGACGGATGAGATGCACATTTTCAATCATCTCCAGAAGTTCAGGCAACAAGGTTAGATCAATGATTTTCATTTCCCCAACTCCATCCCAATATAAAGGAGGCCGAAATTTACGTCCATACAAAGCCTCATACGGAGCCATGTCAATAGGAGATTGATAACTGTTGTTATATGTGAACTTCGCTAGAGGTAGATGTTTCTCCCAACTCTTTTTGAAATCTAATACATAAGCCCTCAGCATATCCTTTAATATTTAGATAGTTCTCTCTGATTTCTCATCAGTCTGAAGATGATAAGTTGTGCTGAAACTCAATTTAATGCCCAACAATACCTGCAACTACTACCAGAATTGAGACGTGAATCGAGGATCTCTATCTGGTACAATACTCGCCGACACTCCATGTAGTTTCACAATATTTGCAACATACAGATCTGCTAGTTTCTCAAGACCGTCATGCTTATTCATTGCGATAAAGTGAGCAGTCTTTGTTAGCCTGTCTACCACAACCCATACAACATCAAAACCTTTCATTGTCCTTGGAAAATCTGTAACGAAATCAATTGTAACATGGTCCCATTTCCATCTAGGAATGGCCAAAGGTTGTAACAGACCTACTGGTCGCTGGTATTCTGCTTTAACTTGCTAACAAGTCAAGCATCAAGATACAAACTCGGCAATCTCCTTTTTCATATTTTTCCACCAATAGTGAAGCTTCAGATCCTGATACATTTTAGTATCACCTGGGTAAATGGTATATTTAGTATTGTGAGCCTTATCAAGGATCTCCTTTTTCAAGTTTTGATCATTAAGGACATAAACCCTGTTTTTGAAGCGCAGAATACCATCATGATGCACTTTAAAATCAGACTTTCCCAATTTGATTCGATCTTTGATTTTCTGAAGTTGTGGATCATTCTGCTGAGCTTCACGAATCTGAGACAATAACAAGGGCTGAACTTGTAAATTTGCAAATAGAATCCCGGCTTGAGTAGTTTCTGGCTTCCACAAACTGATATTCTCTACTAATTCCTAACTCTTAATTATCATACTTGCAATGCTTGTTTTTTGGTTAAGTGCATCAGTAACGACATTAGCTTTTCCCGACAAGTAATTAATGGCACAATTATAGTCATCCAGTAGCTCCATCCAACGCCTTTGCCTCATATTCAGTTCTTTATACGAAAATAGTTATTTCAAACTCTCGTGATTAGTATATATCTCAAATCTGTTACCCCATAAATAATGGCGCCATTTTTCAGTGCGAACACAATAGCAACCAATTATAGATTATGAGTAGGATAATTGCCCTCATATGGTTTCAATTTCTGGGGAGGCATAGACGATTACCCTACCATTCTGCATCAATACGCAGCCAAACCTTCTTTCGAAGCATCGCTGTAAATCACAAAGTTTTTATTTCCCTCGAGCAATGCGAGAATAGGAGCTGTAGTCAATCTTTTCTTCAATTCTTGAAAACTACTCTCATATTTATCATCTCAGATAAAACTGGTCCTTTTCAGAGTAAGCTTGGTAATCAAAGGGCCTGCAATCTTGGAAAAATCTTAAATGAATCTGCGATACTACCCAGTTAAGCCAAGAAAACTATGCACCTCGGTCATATTCTTGGGTCTCTTCCGGGACAAGACTACTTTAATCTTTGCAAGATCTACTGCAATACTTTGCTGAGAAATAATATGGCCCAGAAAAGCAACTTTTTACAACCAGAATTCACATTTATTAAATTTGGCATATAATTGATGTTGTTGAAGTTTCTGTAAAACCAAATGTAGATGTTGTTCATGCTCAAACTCAGTTTTAGAATATACAAGTATATTATCAATGAATATTACCACAAACTGATCTAAGTATGGTCAGAATACCCGATGCATAAGATCCATGAAAGCAGCTTGAGCATTAGTCAACCCAAAAGGCATCACAATAAACTCATAATGTACATATCTAGTTCGAAATGCAGTTTTTGGTACATCTTCCATGCGAATCCGGAGTTGATACTACCCCTGTCACAAATCAAATTTGGAATATATCTTTCCCTCCCCCTGTAATAGATCAAACAACTCCTCAATAAGAGAAATGATATTTGTTTTTAATTGTTACTCAAATTCTTACATGGGCGGTTTGTTAATTATAACCACTTCAGAGTCCTATCTCTGATTAACTTATTCTTGTCTAAATTCATTCATAATTTGATACGCAAAAGAGTAAAGAAACAACAACAGATTCAATTACATGAATGTTTACAAATTATGCATAACCAACCGGAGGGCATTTTCGGGTTTTTGATCTTAAATTCAACTGCCACACCATTACCCACCAATACACAAATACAAACTCACCCACGCACCTAACAAATTTCCATGGCCTACACAATTCTCTGTCGACTATCTTGGTCATTTGGTTTATGTATCTAAATTTAGACCCTATTCTATGTTTTGTTTTCTTGAATTATTAGTTCTATTTATTTTCTTGATTGAATTCACTATTTGATAGAGTTTTATTTTCTTGATTGAATTCACTATCTGATACGTTTTTAACTTTTTTTTCTTGATTTTCAATAACTTTTATTATTCTTTTCCTTTTTTTTGTGAATTTGATTAGCTGTGCATCTTGGGTTACCATTTGTGCCAAAAATTGCAAATTCTTTTCTCTTTGCAAAACTGCAATCCTTTTATAAGAGCCAAAATTTCAGTTTTAAAAGTATTTTGCTGGCCCAATTGAACAAAGAAACCGAATATAAGGTGGTCTTTCATACGAACAATAGAAGGAGGTTGCCAGATTTAAGTCTCCCTTCCATTGCCATCTCTTTAAAAGATTAGCTTGAAACAGTTATGCTATGAGTCTCCTCACATGCCAGATAATTCTAGAGTGAAAGCCTAAATTCCTATACTTGGCATCATTTCTCTCTACCCAAATAAAACTCCTAACAAATCTTCCCATTTTCATATGTGAACTCCAATTGGGACTTAACTCCCCTTGATCTACATTCATTGCTGATAAATCCATCTTTATCACTCTCACAAGTTATTTAGATCTTCTTTTGCACCTTAGCTACTACCATGCTAGCCCAGTAGCTCTTCCTCGTGCACCGTAGATCAACCATGCACCTTAGCTACTATGATGTCAGCTCTAGTAGCTCTTCCCCGTGCACCCCAGATCAATCATGAGGCTTTATGATCTTACTCTTGTACGAGCTCACTTACAATCACCTAGATCAACCAAGGCTTGGAGGGATCTTTACGCATATTGTTAAGAAGGAATATGATTTATCATGTTTTGGGGTTATATCAGTGGTAGGTTAAGCTTTAACTTGAAGGTTTTTGGTTAAATAGATTTGCCATGGAGATAATTATGAATGCTTTACTCGAACATATTCCTTCGTCTAACCACGAAAGTAATGTATTTCCTTGGGATTGGAGTATATAAGTTTCCAGGATGAAATTGTTTTTAGGGAGGAAGACTGTAACGAACTATAATTTTGGTAGTTAGACTAACCCATATATAATTAGATATAATGATATAACTAGGCTGATTTATTGGCAAGTAAAATCCTAGTTGGAATTGGATTTTATGGTTATTATTTTTTGAAAATGCTTAACTAAGGGCCTAGCCTTATTACTTAATTTCTAACCCTAGATTTATCATATAAATATTCTCCATCTTCTATTGCCTCCCGAGAAAGAGAATTTTTTTTTGTAGTGATCTGGACTTGCGCCTTAGCAGATTTCCTTGGCATCTTTATTGATGTGTACCCACACATCTAGAATTGTAATTGGCTCGAAGGGTTCATGGATTTCTAGACTTCATAACGTGCAATAGAAAGAGGTAAGTAGGAAGACCCTCCTTGATAGTAGTACCCCTTTGATTTTTATGAAATATGTTTTATTATGTCTATGAGGTGGATACGAATTACCAATCTATTTTGCATCTATCAAAATTGTTAAATTTATTAATTTTTTTTGTTCGAACTTACTGAGATGCCTTATGATTTTATGTTAATTTATTATTTTGGTATCTATCTTGTAAATATTATAAATTTACTTATTAAGCCACTTATTTTTTTCGATTTAAACTTGCATGTTAATCCTTTAGTTTATTTCATGCACTATGGCTTCTTAAATTTTGATATGTACGCATTGATTTTCTTATTGGTATATAGTATGTATTTGCCCAAAAAAAAGAGAGTAAAACAAGTAAAAGTATTTTATAGTTTCAAATAAAAAGAAAAAAAAATCTTATAATGTCACCTTATGAACAATGACGTCACTGTTCATACAGTGACATTCTCAGCAACGAACTTTGGCCATCGGTTCACTAAAGGAATAAAAAAAAAGTCAGTGAAAATTAAAACATTACAAATTCTCTGAAGTGTTCTTTTAATTACACTTTTGTCTTTGCATGGTTTTGTTTTAAATTATTTTAAATATATTCTCGAGTGAATTATCAAATTGTTTTCCTAAAGTTCTTAAGGATATTATATAGCTACAAAAGTTTGGAAGTTTAAAACGAAACTTGGGATCTACAAGTTTTAGCGTATTTGTACCATATAATTTATGAACGGTTTTCCTTCGACACTGATATGAATCATGTATCATAATGAATTTAAACCCTTGTGTCATTTATTTCGTGGCTGTGCTTTTGTACCATTTGTTGGTGGAGATTGTACACCAACATATCATGGGGTAGTGGACTATCATTTCGTAAGGGACTCCCGCTTGCTTTTGGTAGTATATGCGACAACAAATCACTTTTTGGGACTGTGCTACCAGTATGTAGCCTCGGCCATTGTATTGTTGGATCCACTATTGGTACTATTGGGTTTCATTTTTGTTATGATGCTATGTTAATTAATTTCATTATTCGCATAACTGATATTGGTGAGTATGGCATTTCTCTAGACTTTGAAATTTTTGTTTTTTTTTTGGTAGATTATATCCTATTGTTTATCAAATTAAATATCGTATGTTTTTGTATAGTACAGTTTCATTTTTGAATGTTTTACTATTTACTGAGATTCATATCCCATTTTTGTACTTCTATTTTCAAAATTTGTTTTTGCAGATCTTAAGGAATAAGCACTATAGTCGGGATTCGGGTAGATAACCATATTGAGGACACCAGGTTTCAGTTTACATGTCTATGAACGCCTTGTAGTTTTTGTCATTCCTTTGAGCTATTATCAATTTTATTGTAGTCAAATTAGGTTCCAGTATGAAAATTGTTGCCTTTGGAGACTTATCTAGATTTGACTTTGGGACTTTCAACATGTGTTATGATATTATGGTTCAGATGCTCTAGGATTGCTGTATTTGTTATGGTTTTCATGAACTACTTAGTTGCCTTGCCAGTTTCAGAAGTTGATCTTCTAAGGTTCGCGGTGGTCTCGTACCTAAATTTGTTTAGCAAATTGGGGGCGTGATAGAGTAGTATCAGAGCTTAGGTTATGATCTCTTGGGTGAGGATGATTTCGTGTATAGGAATTTCTAGTATGAATTGCTTGGTCAGGATTAAAATTCAATGACTAACTAGGATTATTGGTGACATTTTGGTATTTTTGTTGTTGTTACCATAGGTTCTATAGTATCAATTACATATTCATATTCTACTTGGTAGTGATTATCCAACAGAGCCTTAGATTTTAGTGGTTTTCCATTGTCGAGTATTAATGATGCTTTAGAAAGTAGAAGTAATAGGTTTATGGTCCTGTAATCTGATTTAAGATATCGTATTTAGGCCTATGACTTTAGACAATTGTAAGTTTAATTGTTAATGACTAAATGTATTTGAAGGTGAACTTGTCGTTTAGTTTGCTCGCATAATTAATAATGTTGTTTTATGGGTTTAGAATCTTTTGAAATGTATTATGTGTTCAGTGAATGTTCTTAGGATTTTATGCTCTACAGACTACATTGTGCGCATAAGGGGCTTATGGTTTTTGTCTAATTAGACCCCTTGTTGGGAAAAATAAAAAACAAAAAGTAAGAAGAAGAAGAAATTGTGTGATTTGCGTCTTAAGTTTCAATTATATGATCTCCTCATATAATGTTTCCAGCGGTTTTTGAGCTATTAAGAAGTAATTTTGCACTCTTTGGAATATTTTATTTTCAAATTTTCAATAGTAGATAGATATAAAGAGTTTGTCAATCAGAGGACTATGCTAATATTTCTTTGTTTATCATAAGACTTTACGGACATGTGTTGAGATTGTGCATAGACAACTGCTGTATATAAGGATTTTAGAAAATGTCTTTTAAGAGATTTCATTGATGTTATTAGTTGCAATTGCCACGCCATACTAGATAATTTCCTTCAACGAAAATATTAGTGGGATATCGAAGGTTATTCTTTGGTCCAAGATTTGAGTTAGACTATCAAAATGATCTTGAGACTTTGATTTGTATAAATATATTTGAATGATAACCTTTCCAATCTCATGGAATAGTAGTGGGATTCTTTAAGTTCTAACAACTTTAATCCGTTACTCTATTTAAATTGTAGATAATTGCTTGGAGACTTGGAAGAGATGATTGTGCTGAAATATCAAGTGAGAATTTATTGTGTTATGAAAAATTGAAAGGATCATTATGTGATGATTTAAGCTTAAACATAATCGATTTAATTCAGACGAACTCCTACGATATTGGAATGCCACTTGACTTGTTCTTGGAAACTTAAGAAGTTTACGATGGCTATAACACCCCGACCCTGAGCATATAGTTGTTTTATTTACTTGCATATATTAATATGCTTATTTTAATCATTCCCGTACATTTACATGTTGCCTTAATTGTTTGCATATAATTATTAGCATTACTTTTTATATTTCTTGAAAAATGTACATTCATCTCATTTAGCATACATTCACATGCATTTTCATATTCTAAGCATCGTAGGCATATCGTAGGCATTATTTAAGTGTTATCAATTTGAAAATAGGAACTAAATTAGTTAGAATTAAACATTTAGTTAAGAGGGCAAATGGGTCATTTATTTAAATATCCTACCTAACAATTGACCAAAATAAAACAAAACAAACACACACATTATACATTGGTCTCTACACACACACAAAATTCTGCACACACACAACATGCGACATAGAGAATAAACGGAAAAAAAAAGAGAGGAAAATGAAGAAAAGAAGGAAAAAGAAGTGGTTCCAAGCTATTTTTTCATGCTCTTCTTCGTGTTTAGGTGAGGGAAATTCATCTCTATGTGCATTGTTTTCCTATATCTTGCTTCTATCAAGTTTAGTGTGAAGTTATTGAATGATGTATGAGCTTATAATTGCATTAGAAGATGATTTGTAGCATGCTTGGTGTGGTAGAAGTTCTCTTTTGCTCATGTGTTGTTAAGTGTTGTAAGTAACCTTAATAGTATTGTAGTTGATTAGTTAAAGTTCATGTATGAGGCTTAGATGTTTGATATAAGGCTCAAAGAAGTGTATTAGAGTTCAATAAGCTAAAGCTAACGAAATTGTAAGGAAATAAGCAAAATGATAACAATGAATATGCATATGTATGTGTCCTGTTTCGGGTCAGTGCACTGCCCTTGATTTTACGAGCTTTTTTAACATAGTAAATGTGCTCGAAACTTAACAAAATTTGTATAGTAACTAGATTAGGCAGTTTAGAGCAAATGTTGATTTCTAGTGCTAAGGCTAATTCTAACATTTTAACCTTTCGATTTAGCCATTTTATAAACATGTCCTGAAAATCGCTGGTACTGGTCAGTTTGCGCAGTCGCATGGAAAAGGTCGTAACTTGCTGAATTTACATCGGAATCGAGCTTTGTTTGATTCTAAAGTCATCTAGACTCGAAGAGCTACGTTTATATATATAAAAACCATAGAATTTGGAGGTCATTAGCATAGGTGATTTATTTGATAAATTAGACTTCTGTTACAAGTTGGAAAATGAACTTGCCTAGAACTTGGTTAATTGAATTTGATCATAGAGGGGGTAATTGTAGGTTATGTGATAAATGCTTGGGCTATTGCTTAGTTTATATGTCATATTTACCTTGTATTCTCGTGTATTGCAAGATGTTTAACTTGACTACATGAATACTTGAATGGAATTAGAATAATCAAATTGTTAAGTGTTATGCTAGTTTTAATTGCTAAAGGGTTATTACCATATAAATTGCTGAGTATGTGTTGATTTTTAAGTATAAAGTTGATTGTCTAGCTTGATTGTAAAGTAAATAATTATGGGAATTAGAGCATGATAAGTGTTGTTTTGTTGCAATATGAGTGTATGGTTATTACATGATTTGATTGCTTGGGCTATTTTGTGTGGTTAATTGATGTGCGGTGCTAAACACCTGAATGTGCCAGAGTATATCTCCTGAATGTGCCATAGTACAACCCCTAAATGTGCGATATGTCGGAACATAGTTCCTAAAGGTGCGGTGTTAATCACCTGAATGTGTCGGGGTATATCTCTAGAATGTGTCGGAGGTTAACTCCTGATTGAGTCAAGCTTGACTACGTGATATTCATGCTAATCGATTTAATTGCTATCTTGTTACGTGGATATCTATTGTGTAACTCTCGCTTGGGCCCTTGTTCCTTGGAGAGTTACCTTGGATTGTGATCTTGTAGTTATATCGTATACTTATCTTGACATGGTTAATCTCTTTCCTTTGTTATGTAATGATTGATTGTTAATTGTACATTGGTCTCGCCTTGTTAATTGTGTTTACGTGGCTATTGTAACTCTCGCTTAGGCCCTTGTTCCTTGGAGAGTTTCCTTTAAAGGTGATCTTATATGAAATTGTATACTTGACTTGATGTGAATATTCTCCTTTCTTTGATATGTAACACTTAGTTGCTAATTGTATATTGGTCTCATATTGTTAATTATGTTTATGTGGTTAGTAAGTTAAAAAGTCTTGCTTTTTATCTTATTGCTTGTACTTAGTTATAGTTCCTGAATATGTTATTTAGTTTTATTATCTCGAATGAGTACGTATCTTGTTAATTGATTTTATGCTTTACCTGCATTGCATGAAAACCTTTTCGAAAACTACCCGATTTTATGTTCCCTCCCTCACTGGGCATACGTGTTGTAGTATGCTCATCTCTCTTCTAACCATTTCAGGTTTGGAGCCTATAAAGTCGAAGGTAAAGGAAGCTCGGGATTCACCTTGATCGGATGTTTTAGTTTGTTGTTAATTCTACGTGTACTTGTAATGAATTATGTTTCTTTTAAGGCCTGGGTGCCTTGTCTATGCTGGTTGTAGGAATTCTATAATCTACTGCATGCTTGCTTGTGGACTTTTGTTGAGTTCCAAGGCTTAGATGGCCTTGAGGAATTGTTGAATGTGATGGTAATGGGGGATGGGAGCTATTAAAGAGTTTGGGTTATGGTTTCGTGGGTTTATATTTTGTGTGCAGGTAAACTGTTAGTCCTATAAATAGGGGAGACTCCGTCCATTTTCACCTCATTTTTCGTGACCTCGGGAATTGAATCGGGGCCTCCTGTCTTGTGAGGGATCGGGGCGTTACAATGGCGACCAAAGGCTTATGTCTAAGAGATAAGACACCGAGTGACGTGACATTTATCTGTATGCGGTTTATATATTCTACATGCTTGAATTATTCTTTGATACTTTTCATTGAATCTCTCCAACTATGAAGTATGATTAAGTTCTTTTGACGGAAATTTTCTTGATTCTAAAAACTTATGACTAAAACTTCAAACCCAAAGTTACACTCTTAAAACATGAAAACTTACTTTGTTTATTTTCCTTTCTCGTTCACCCTATATTGGTACCATGCATTCACCATGCCTTGTTAATGTTGCTTAGGCTATCCTAATTTTATTTTCTTCTCTCATAGAATTGATTCCACCCCTTTTTCTAATCATTATTCGAATCCTTGCCTAATCTATTGAACAAGTTTTGTAAGTTCTATTACTAAAGCTGACTTTAACGATAAGCCTCAACTTGCTGTTAATTATGACACATCAAGCATACTTTCAATACATCTCTAATGACTCCTCACTAACCGCAGTTTTAGTAGCTAGCCTTGTTCTATTAAATCATTGTATGTTACGAATAGATCCCGGTTCTTTTTGCTTTAGCCCAAAGTGATATTTTGAGCGAAGTGTATTTATTGATGTTGCTAAATTTTGTTTCAATATTGCCAATACCGGTTGCTAATTCTTTGTCAATCCAATCCATGTGCCTATATATTAATGGAAGTTTACTGTCCTTTATATTTTAGTACCCATCACGAAATTGAAAATTCCAAAACTTGTCATACGCACAATCCTGTTCATTGCTATGTTCTACTCGCCTACTTGTTGTTACCATGCTAAGAATCTTGGTCCAACTAGTTCGAAGTTATGAGTTCATTAAGCTATACTCCTTTGCAACTATGAAATGTCTTCCTCCTACATCCCTCCACTCACTTCTCTTTTTTTTTTTTGCTTACTGTCTTGTGTAGCAGGTTAGAATTTTAAAAATTATGTAGTGTTATGTCATGACTCCTATATAGAACACATTTTCATGAGTATTCAACAGGTGTCTTCTTAGCTTTGGTTCTTTACAAGCCAACTATTTGAGTTTGAGGTTCTTCAGCTGATTTTATTTTGAATGGCTGGAACGTTTGATGAGTACGATCAACTATTGATAGTCATTTTTTCTGTACGTTGGTGTAAATAAATCATGAAGACTGGAATGATAGATGACATTAATGGTTGATGAAAAGGAGTAGTAGGATCCTTGTAAATCCATGATATGATTTAGGCAAACATACATTTTATTTGAATTCAAGTATATGAGAGTCATGACTAGGTTTAACTTGATAGTTTGGTAATTCCTATTGAGGATTACTATGTTTAGTTTTGGCTTATAAATGATGATTTGTAGGTCTCAATTAAAGTATATGAGTATGAGGAAAGGTTTGGATTCCTCATCTAGGTATATGCTCAATGAATTGGAATGCATACTCGTTGTGTAATATTGGTTTGGATTTTCTTTTAACGACGAACTAGACATGGTAAGCTCATTGCTTATTCAACGAAATATTGAATCAATGCAACTTTTGTTATGATCTGAGGCATATGATCAACTACTCAACCCATTTTGTAACTTGAACTCCTTGAGGATTTTTATCGATGTTTAACAATGTAAGAGTTAGATAAAACGATATGAAGATCACCTAAATAACTTGATGATACTAATATTTTTATTGAAATTTACATCATTTTATGGATGAACATGCGTGACAATGACTTGTTAGTGTGAAAGTAAACATGTGTTAGTAAGTTGCAAACCTTCCACACTAGTTTTATTGATTGGCAACATATTGGTGTGCTTTTAATGGCCATGATTAAGATATGAAATTTCAAGAAATGTAGTAGGTCATGGACTTTGAGATTCTGAAAAGAAAAAAAAATCATTGGAAGGATCTTTACGCGTATTGTTAAGAAAGAATATGATTTATCATGTTTTGGGGTTATATCAGTGGTAGGTTAAGCTTTAACTTAAAGGTTTTTGGTTAAATAGATTTGCCAGGGAGATAATTATGAATGCTTTACTCGAACGTATTTCTTCGTCTAACCACGAAAGTAATGAATTTCTTTGGAATTGAAGTATGTAAGTTTCGAGGATGAAACTTTTTTTTAGGGAGGAAGACTATAACGACCCATAATTTTGGTAGTTAGACTAACCCAGATATAATGATATAATTAGGATGATTTATTGGCAAGTAAAATCCTAGTTGGACTTGGATTTTATGGTTATTATTTTTTGAAAATGTTTAACTAAGGGCCCAGCCTTATTACTTATTTTCTAACCCTAGATTTATCATATAAATATTCCCCATCTTCTATTGCCACCCGAAAAAAGAGAATTTTTTTGTTATAGTGATTTGGACTTGCGCCTTAGCGGATTTCCATGGAATCTTTATTGTTGTGTACCCACACATCTAGAATTGTGATTGGCTCGAAGGGTTCATGGATTTCTAGACTTCATAAAGTGCAATACAAAGAGGTAAGTAGGAAGACCCTCTTTGATAGTAGTACCCCTTTCCTTTTTATGAAATATGTTTTATTATGTCTACGAGGTTGATACAAATTACCTATCTATTTTGCACCTATCAAAATTGTTAAATTTATTATTATTTTTTGTTCGAACTTACTGAGATGCCTTATGATTTTCTGTTAATTTATTGTTTTGGTATGTATCTTGTAAATATTATAAATTTACTTATTAAGCCACTAATTTTTTCTATTTAAACTTGTATGTTAATCCTTTAGTTTATTTCATGCACTATGGCTTCTTAAATTTTGATATGTAAGCATTGATTTTCTTATTAGTATATAGTATGTATTTGCCAAAAAAAAAAGAGTAAAAAAAGTAAAAATATTTTATAGTTTCAAATAAAAAGAAAAAAAAATCTTATAATGTCACCGTATGAACAGTGACATCACTGTTCATACAGTGACATTCTCAGCAATGAACTTTGGCCATCGGTTCACTAAAGGAATAAAAAAAAAAGGTCTGTGACAATTAAAACATTACAAATTCTCTACAGTGTTCTTTTAATTACACTTTTGTCTTTGCATGGTTTTGTTTTAAATTGTTTTAAATATATTCTCGAGTGAATTCTTAAATTGTTTTCCTAAAGTTGTTAAGGATATTATATAGCTACAAAAGTTTGGAAATTTAAAACGGAACTTGGGATCTAAAAGTTTTAGCGTATTTGTACCATATAATTTATGAACGGTTTTCCTTTGACACTGATATGAATTATGTATCATAATGAATTTAAACCCTTGTGTCATTTATTTTGAGGCCGTGCTTTCGTGCCGTTTGTTAGTGGGGATCGTACACCAACATATCATGGGGTAGTACACTATCATTTCGTAAGGGACTCTCACTTGCTTTTGGTGGTATGTGTGACAACAAATCACTTTTTGGGACTGTGCTACAAGTATGTAGCCTCGGCCATTGTATTGTTAGATCCACTATTGGTACGTTTGGTTTACATTTTTGTTATGACGGTATGTTAATTAATTTCATTATTCGCATAACTTATATTGGTTATGGTATATGTGAGTATGGCATTTCGCTAGATTTTGATTTTTTTTTTTGGTAGATTATATCCTATTGTTTATCAAATTAAATATCGTATGTTTTTTTATAGTGCGGTTTCATTTTTGAGGGCTTTACCTACTGAGATTCATATCTCATTTTTGTATTTCTATTTTCAAAATGAGCTATTATCAATTTTATTGTAGTCAAATTAGGTTCCAATGTGAAACTTGTTGCCTTTGGAGACTTATCTAGATTTGACTTTGGGACTTTCAACATGTATTATATTATTACGGTTCAAATGCTCGGTGATTGCTGTATTGTTATGGTTTTCGTGAACTGCTTAGTTGCCTTGCGAGTTTTGAAAGTTGATCTTCTTAGGTTTACGGCGGTCTCGTCCCTAAATTTGCTCAGCAAATTTGGGGGCGTGACAGGCTGATTGAAGTTTGCAAGTGTGATAAGCTCTAATCACTTGTTCTTAAATATTTGTTCTCAGCCACAATTTATAAACTTTGGAGTGAAAGAAACAAAAGGATTCATGACCAGGTTTCTCTTAATGAAGAGCGTGTTTTTGAGAAAATCAGGTTCGTTGTAAAGTATAAAATTAGGAACGTACATAAATATAGGAGAAATATAACTAACACATGTATTTGTACTTTTTAGAATATTGATGGCAACCAACTTGTGAATTACTAGTCTGGTTTGATGCCATAGTTTTTGTGTCATGATGTAATGAGTTTTATTGAGATTAATGGAATCACTTGCTAAATTAGCAAAAAAAAAAAGATCATGGGATATATGTTATGAAAAAGAAGTAGGTAGAAAACTCCTTAAAGAATGTAGAGCCACAATCTCTCACATTTTTGGATCAGGTAACAAGCCAGCTGATTTCTTGCTAATCTTGGAGTTTCTGCTACAGGTCTTCAAGTTTTTGAGGATACAAATAGCTTTAAAAGGCTTCGAGGTTTGATCCATCTTGATAAAGCAGCTCCCCCTCAACTTAGATTATAGGTTCCTTTTGAGTGCTTTTATTGTAATTTTTTAGTTTTGTATCTTTTTGCTTGTTGCTATTAATTGAGTTGTTTCTTGGAAAGATGTTATACATCTTTCCACTTAACAACTCAATTAAGAAGCTTGATTAGGATCTTTGTAAGAAGAGGTAACTTGTACCTCTTCTGAAGTAGCTAGGACGGTAGGACAGGCTTCAGTTCCCCGCCCTCCACTACAGGTCAAGTTTGGTCCCTCTCTAACCTTGTACTTCTTTTTTTGATAATTAATAAAACCCCAGAGGAAAGTTCCCCTCGTTTTGCCAAACAAAAAAAGTTAATAAGACTCAAATACTATTATTTGTTTTTGTGAAATATATGATGTATTGAAATATGGATATATTTACTAACAATTTCATTTACACACTATGTGAGACCCCAATCCCGAATTTATGTGCAATTACTTGTTTAATTGTTATTTACGTGCATTTAATTATTTAAATTGTAAATTACATGCTTTTACTTGTTTAAATTGATTATTTGTCATATAATGTATAATTTCATCTTTATTTCTTTTATTACATGAAATATGTGCATTCATATTATTTTCATAAGGATTTTTAGTGAAAATTGCATTTAAAGTGCTTTAAGTTCCATTTATTTACCTTTCTCCTAAAATTTTTAAAACTAGTCTTTTAAATATTTTAAAAACTAGTCTACCATTATATTTTGACTATTGGTTTAGAAAAAAAATTAAATTTGCGACAAAATATGATATTAAAGTTGACTTTTAGAGTGTTAAAGTAACGTTTTTAAAGCAAATAGTGATTTTCCACTCACATATATCATCCTTTGACCCTTTGACTTCATGTTAACACCATACAAGTTCAAAATCAGCCAAAAAATACTCCAAATCAGCCACCAAACCCTTATTACAGGAATAATAAATTTTATGCAATTTTGGCTCTTTAAAGGTATAAATGAAGGAGTTTGAAGCTCAAATTGCATATTCGGACTCATCTTGGTGTCCTCTATCTTTCTGCCGTTCGTTTTCGCATTTCGAAACGAAAACTTTGTGAGGGATTTTACAAAATTAAGCATTTTTACATGTTTTGTAGTTTATGTTCAAAATATAAATTGCTATATATGCTTGTTGTTATTTGTTTTGATGCTATATATCATGTCTCTAGGATTAGGAGAACATGTTTTTATAGTTGTTTCGTGTGTTTATGAGGTATATGTATGAAATCTTTTTTTTAAAGTCTTGATGGGCACTATTTATGCAGACCCGAGAAATAATTTTCCAAATTTAATTCTAATGCTAGTTATGAGTTGTTGGGTGGATAAAATGGCCCCACGTTAAAATTTATCGAATTTCGAGACTGTTGATTTTCACGACCCTTTGCGTGCGCACCTTAGAATTAATGCATTTAGACCCTTGAATACTAGGTTAATGCTTGAATTTGGTCCCATAAGTGAAGTTGAGATTATCTAGATGCTTTAGTTTAAAAAAAAAACTTGGCTAAAACTAGTGTTCATTTATTGAATTCAAAAGGGGGAAAAATGAAGTTAATGCCTTAATGCTTAGTTTTAGCTTATTTATTGAGTTATATGTGTTGTAGAGACTAGGATCACTTATTAGTTGCTCAAATAAAGTGAATGTGGCGTGTTTGTGTGTGGTGAACCTAAGGGGGTCCGAGTAGTGTTCTTGTGTATAATTGGTGTTTATGTGTTTTTTTTTTTGTTATATGAGTAGTTTAGGTGCTAAATGAATGTCTTGCCTTAAATTATTCAAATGGATTACTTCACTTACGTGTTTGGGTATCATGTGGAATTACTTAATGTATTATGCGAATGTGGATGCATGATATGTGTTGATTGTGCATGAAATGCGAAGTGTTGCGAAAGATTACTGTGACGCCCGGGAATTTCACCACCTCTTTAAAATAACTGTTGCATAAATTACTTGAGCATTTTATGTGCATTTCTTTTTCTTGTTTAACTGCTTTACTATTAGGCACTATTCATAAGAATTTGATCGTCTTAAATGTTCGGTTTAATATTTTTCCTAGATAATATAACATATAAAAGGAATCGAGAACTTGTCGTTTTGGACTTTAGAACCTGGGAGTATGCATTTGAAAAATGGTTTTCGCTTCGGTTGAATAGTATTACGTAAGAGTAAGCTTTGATTTAGATTGGCTAGCAATTAATTGGCACTTTTAACTTAGTATTTGACTTTAATTTATTGCACATGTTTATTCATATATACTCAACATAACATACACATGCATTATATTGATCAAAAAACAAAAAAAACAAAAAAAAAACGCAAAAGAGCCCCCCAAAACCGACAGCCCTAGGCAAGGAAAAGTGGGATTTCTTCATCTTCTAATCTTGATCTTGGATATCAACTAAGCTTCTACAAGGGATTTCAACATAGCTCAAGCTTTTTCCTTGCATCTACAACTACTTTGTGAGGGAGATTTGCATTTTCTTGATGTTTTAAGTTTATGTTAAAGTTTCAACAATTCTTGAATTGTTGTTGTTGGCCTATATTATACTTAAATGTTATTTAATATATCTTCTACAAGCTTTATATACCTTGATTGTGTTGTGTAAAAGCTATTTCATGGTTGAAGCTTGAGATTGCAAAGAAGATGATGAATAGTGCCAAAAATTAGGGTTTTGTTAAAATTTGCTAATTAGATTGATTTGAGGCTTCAATTAGGTGCTTTAGACATTATTGGAACTAGTTAAACACTCACACGTAGTTAGATTGCTCGAAAATGAGTTAAGTGCAAAATTAGCTAACTTTAAAAATGAGATTTTTCACGTAATGCAATCTGGGCACGTTTAAGCTTTGGATTAGGTATCCTTCGGGCATGGAAGCACTTTTGGTACTTTCGTTGCGTGAAATCAGGGTTCGGATAGGGTAGGTATAGTTAAAATTCACTCGGGGCCTTCCCGAGCTTTTGTCTCCAAAGTGGGATATTAGGGCCTTGATAGATGTCTTTTGACTTCTTTAGGAATGTAGGATGCTTGGATTATAGATTTGGAACTTTGAACTTCATGTAGGAGAAGAATGGCTTAGTTAAAGAAAGGGAAAAAGCGTTAAATGGTTACTTTGGTGCTTATAAATGTTTTTGGTTATGTTATTTTGTATTTATATGCTTGTTTGGAGTAGAATTGAGCTTATTGCAAAGGTTGTGGGGAAATATGACTATTGTCTCTTTTATGTTGTTTCATTACTTTGCCTATATTGTGACTATTTGCGAGGGCAGCCTACTTTATCATCCCTCTTATGTGTTATTTGTTAAATCTTGATTCCCGTGGACTTGTCTCGGGGTTGCGCAACCATCTCGGACATGGTAGCGTCGAGAAACATAGGCGGCATCGGGCTTGCCATGCTCCCTCGACTACCATGGTGCCTATTCCCTTTCTCTCGCTGAGTATACTCCACTACCCTAGAGGCGTGGTTCACCTGCTGGGCATATGGACCTACCTCAAGAGAAAAGGTCATAGGATCGGGGTACATCCAGAGTATCCCACTTTGGAGGAATAAGGGTTTGCCGATACTTGCTTGAAGATCGTGGCTCATGGTTCAAGATTGAGGACAAGAAGTGAACCGTATCCTTTTTATACGTGGTTAACTATTTGTTTGACTAGTTGTGTTATTTAGTGTTGAATATGTTGTTATCCTGTTGTATATCCTGTTGCATATCATGTTGCACACCCTGGTATGCTGCATCACCTCCCTCGCTGGGCAACATTGTTGCTCATTCCTTATTTAACATGTTTCAGGAGAAGCTGAGGTGAATCCCCAGCTAGTAGCCGTAGTTGAAGAGGAAGAAGAGCAAGTTGAACAACTTCCGTGATTTTCTTGTGTGATAAGGTTGACTATAATGTGAAGCTTGTGTGAAGGTGTTGATTGTTGTTCTTTTTGAGACCTTGGGGTCTTGTATGTAATTGGTGGTTGTATTTGACTTGTAATCTTGTATGTTGGATGAGATAGTAGATGGCATGTAATAATAGATAGTAAACTTATTTCTCTTGTTGCATGCTTGAGTGTGTAGTAGCTAGTTTGTTAAGCTTGGCTTATAGCTATGACGTACTACTTGAAATTAAAGTTAGAGGTTTAACTTGCATGCTTGCAGATATCTATTTTGTTGTTCCAAGGCTCGAATGGCCTTGTGAAACTGGTTGACTATATTAATCTGGGAAGTTAGGGTGTTGAGATGTTTGGTTGTGGTTCAGGATTTATATGTGGCTATATGCAGGTACCAGTTTAGTCCTCGATATAGAGGAGACTCTGTTCGAGTGATGGGTCAGGACTTGACCTATACCGTGGGGTTTGGTTTGGGATGTTACACACTATATGATAAATAATCATATTGTCATATGTAATAATCAATATTATAATTACTTGTAGAGGCAAATGATAAGACATGTACCTTTCTTATAATTATTAGTTCCTATGTTGTATGTTAATTAATTTAAAGCTATAGCTCATGGTGATTGGATTAAATATACACCATTTGATTAGTACATTTAATTATATTGTCATACTTTGCATTATATAACCCATAGCATAACATATTATATTAGTGTAATTTTGTTTCTCATGTATACCATAGCATAGCATAGCATCATATGTATCATTTCATGTAACTATAATGCTTTATCTTGGAGCCATCAGTGAGATACCACTCTGGAAGAGCTAATAAATTGAATTCTTATTTATTTTATATTTATTAAAATTTTAATTTACAGAATAACCCTAAAATATGTATGCCATGGTTCCTTACTTGGAAACGCTTAGTATACTACGATGTTTGATTTGAACGAAATTCTGATTTTACAGATTCGAATAGTTTTATAAAGATGAATGAAAATGTGGGTTTCCTTAATGTTGTCGAAAACTCATGAAATAAGCAAAGAATAAATATGTCACATGACATTTTCGTCCGAAGATGATGCATTTAGCTTCTACAATGATTCTACAGATTATGTTGAATTTAGATTTAGGAAAGATGTGTTCCACAAAGATAAATTAACCGGCGAAATGTTGAATCGTTAATATATATGTTCTTGTGAGGGTTTTCGAAAAGACGAACACTTGGAGATGCCCAATAGACAATGAGAAAATCGTACCTTCATAAGATGCCTTTGTGTGTCAAGATATCATATTAAACTTAACCGATTAACTATGCACTATGTTGTTACCACCTTTGTTGAAGAATACAATCACGAGTTGGTACCCAAAAATATATGAGATAAAAATCTATGTGGTATTGCTTGTTGATATGAAAATGTCAACTCTTAATATAAGAACAACTAACTTCAAATCTTCTACAAAAATATATAGGGTAAAGTGCATAGGACCCCCTATACTTTTAAAAAGGTGCATACTACCCCCTGTACTTTTAAAACTACCAAACACCTCACATGTGGTTTGTTAAACTAAGCGTAATGCCCCATCAATAAAAAAAATCCATCTATTTTGATGGAGAGTGCATTACACTCATTTTTCATGTAACTAGTCATGTTTTTTTTGTACAAATAAATCATTATTTGGACAATAATACCCTTATTTAAAAAATTTTATTGTAATTCTCTCACCACACTAGCCTTAATTTTTCTCTCGGGTCTAATTATATATATATATATATATATATATATATATATATATAATTATATATATATGCATTAATATATAAATAAACAAAAGAAAAGAGGACAAAAGACAGAAACGAAAAAGAATTAAGGGCGTTTAGGTTTTTTTACAAATTCCATTAATTACTTTGACGGAAAAGTGGGGAGGGGCATGTATGCTATGTTTCAAAAACCACAGGGGAGGTGTTTGGTAAATTTAAAAGTTCAGGGGGTAGTATGCACCTTTTTAAAAGTATAAGGGGGTCTTGTGCACTTCACCCAAATATATAACAACTAAAATAACTTATTCTATCACAACTAGATATAACAACAACTAGCAATTAATTCTACCACAAGTAGATATAGGATCAATTTCCAATTATTTACTGTAGAAGAAGTAATAGAATAGCAAAAAAGCCCTATATTATCTTTTAGAAACTAAAATAAAAATATTCCAAGTAATAGCACAATCCATCAACAACTATTAGAAAACATAATGGAAAAAAGTGTATCAATCCATTCAAACCAACAACATTAAAAATTTTGATCATAAACTTAATATCATCCATAAAGCCATGTACCCTAATCAATTTTTCACTTCTGCCAAATTTATATTGTTGGATGCATCTTACCATAATTTGAACGCCAACTGTTTGTTTTAGCGGCTGATTCTTTATCACTAAGCCGGCGAACATTGCCTTGTTTCTCCATTATTAAACACATGACAAACCATAGTCAAATGCATTATGTTGTTTGGGGATCCATGTAAGATATTATTATATATGGAAACTGTTCAAATTCATCATCCCTCTATGTGATACCATTTACCACCTCTAATATCTTGTGTCTTCGATCAACCTAAAATTGAGCCAATGCCAATTTTACAACTTAACCACATAAAACACATAATGCAAATGTAACACCCCATATTTTGGGGCTAACTTATTTTAATTTTTCAATTTGGATTAAGGGCATCCTCATAAGTATTTAAGCCTAGTCCTAGAAGTCTTGATCTAACCTAGAGTGATCTATACAACGTTTCTGAACTTGTAGGCTCCCTGCAAAATGTAAGAAATATTCTATTTATGCCCATGTTGTGAACATATTGTGCAAATCTCACCCGTGTATATAGATTCTTGGAAGATCGTGATAAAATCAGAAAAATCTGAGGTTTAGGCTTAATTTGTCAAAGAATTCTTGCATTATATGGTAAACTATATATGTATATACGTATATATGTATATAATTTATTGAATAATTGTGATTGTATGAATTGTGTTATGGATATTTCACATGTTTCAACATGATTTGAATTATAGCATGTGATTTATTGGACTTCAAAAAGAAAATAGCATGCTAAAATTGACTTTAAAGATTGCATCTAAATGTTGAAATAATAAAAAAAAATTCATATTTGTGATTGAAATTTAAGTATGTTTACAAACAAAGAAACGAAACAAAAAGCTTTGGAAAAAAAAAGATTTTGAATTGTAACCGAGTTACTGTTCATGTGCAGAGTATTCGAGGCATTCTTCATGGTGAATAGTGGCACTTCTAAAAAAATGACATTATCTCTAAAGTTGTTTTTAAAACAAAAGATAATATTTTCTCTAACATTTTATGATATTGTCCTTCCATGTTTTAAACATAGTTTTTAATTGTATCTTAAAGTTTTAGACACTTTGAACAAATTTGGGAACTCAAAATTTCGTGTATTTGGAAAACTTGAAAACAAAACTTTGAGACGAAAATATTTGCAAGATTTTAAAATATGATACATTATGAAAATACTTATTACTGAAAGTGTTGTATATCTTGTTTGATTAACAAACAGGTACACGAAATATTTGAAACTTGAGAATTTGAAAGGTCTTTGAAATTATGACCCTTATTGGCTTAGGATAAATGGTAATGTCTGACCTTTTTTGGCTGAGGATAAATGCCAATATTATACCCTTGTTTGCTGGGGATAAATGTCTATACTTCTGACTCTTTGGCAGAGGATACTGACTCTATGGTGGAGGATAAATATTAATACTTCTACTCTAAGGTGGAGGATAAATTCAATATTTTTGACTCGATGAGGGAGAATAAATACCTACTTAGACTTGGATATTAGATTCATTTGTCTTTGGTTTCTGACACTATGAATTCTTGGCATATGAATTTAGTTTGGCATGAAATTTTATGATTCTAGGCATGAAAACTTATGATTTTTGCATGAACTTCATCATTTTTGAATATATGAAATTTATGAACTATGATAATATGATTATCTAACATATAAGATATTTTAAAGGTTCCAAGAAGTTTTTTTGAGGGTTATCACTTACTGAGATTTGTTTCTTATTTTGTAAAAATGTTTTTTTTTTTGCAAAAGATGAGAATAGACTTTGGCTTTGGCTTGGGGTAGAGGCTGCCTTGATGAATAGCTAATATGACTCTTTTGGATTTCTTAGTCAGGAATAAGTTGATTATTTCGCTTAGACTTATGAGTTTTAATTTCTTCGCTTGGTTTAAGAATTTGGAAAAAGTTATGGATTTTAGACATTTTAATTCTAAGTATAAAATCTTATTCCGTTGTGTGATGGTAGATTTAGATGCTCTGATTAACAGTCACATATATATTATCTGGATTTTAAATTTTTCATTTAATTTTGCATTTTCTGTCTTTAGGAAGGTCGTTCCTTCTTAGTGCACGACAATTGCATTTCTGATATTTGCCTGGCCAAATTTTGGAAGCGTGACATATTAGTGGCAGAGCTTAGGTTCATCATTGATCATTTGAGACCTAGATGGAATAGGTAACTAGGTTTTTGCTCTAGGAGGTATGGACTTTCAAACGTGACTAATGTAATTAAGGTTTTTACATCCTTGCTTGTCTCATTTCATTTTGTGAATTTTTTTTTTTCAGTTTTAAGTGTTAACTAAGACTTCTCACCAATAAGAAATCACTTTCATTGTTTTATATTTTATTTGAGTCATAGCCTGATCTATTTGAATAAACTTTGAGGAATCTCTTGGTTAAGGTCCCTTGGGCCTTGTCAATTATAATAATAATGGGTTCTATTAAATCTATTTTCATTGAGGAATTTTCTTTTGGGGATGTGTAACTATAGCATTCAACTATTAATTACTCTTACTATAAATTTTGTTTTGCGTGCTATGTTAGAAAATAACATTGTTACATTTATACTTATATTTACTATTTAGAATGGAAAACTTAATCATGTATTTATGAGTGAAACGAATTTTTTTTATGTAATATAAGACTTACCCCCATATTTTTTATACTTTAATTGTAACTGTCTTTGTTGAATTATTTAGTCGAATCTTTATGTTACCAGTCATTAATCATCCTTCTTGATTGTTTAGTTATTCAAAAAAATGATAGATGGATGGCAATAAGTCATTTTATTTTAGTTAGTTCTATTCATTAATAACACTTTGGTAAACAATATCCTTACATACCATTGTGGTTCATTGCTTTTAAAAATTGAAAACCTGATCTCTTAGTAAGATTACATTGGAAATTATTATTACTCTTGCTATATAGGTGATAGTCTAGTATGCATAAGGCTTACCCCCTTCCTATCAACATCCCATTTGGATCTATTGTCAAATTTGTTAATAAGTTGAGCCCTTTAGTTCTTGAGGATATCATTAAAATTTAATAATTTTTTTATTGATGATTATCATACTTTCATTGGCCGCCTTATTAGCAAGTCTTGATAATCCGTATTGATATATATATATATGTATATTAGCATCTTTATTGTGTAGTCCATTCTTAATTTGATCAAGCCCCTGTGAGTCCGAAATTAGTAATAGATTGTTGTGGTGTTTTTGTTCCCTTCTATCGGCTTGAACCCTTGGTTCTTTTGGATTAACGAGTGTGCATGTTATTTTTCAAAACTTTCAAAATATTTCGTGAAATAAAACTGACTGTTGCATTCGAAATATGATTATCTGTTACCTTAATCGAATATTGAAAATAAAACTTCTAATTTATAAAGGTTCTGTATTTATTTTTGAAACTAGGATATATCTAAAATGAATTTGTCGAACCTCCTTTTGTATGAAGTGATATGGACCGAACCTTATATGCACAAAATTATATCTTTGAGATATCGGCTAGTTAAGATTTAAATATTAATTTTGGTCATTAAAAGGGTACTTTGTAATTATTGTCACTTTAAAAATCTAATTGGACTCATCTTCACTACATCTAACTTTATGACTTTAATTTGGAGTTTTTGAATCACTGATAGAAAAATAATGAGTTAATAAATTATTTGAAAAAAATGTATTACGTGATCAATATTCGTTTTCATGCACCCATCGAATACGGTTGTCTTTATATTCGCATCTTTCTAAAGAAGTTTTCCAATTTTATTTTGTAACATCATATACAGACCTTTTGATCAATCCCTGAAATTCTTGAACTCAGTTATATTATGAATTTTTAAATTACTATTTTGAATCTCATTTTTTTTTTTTTACTTGATTCTATTTATATCATTTACTCTTAATGTGAGATTGGTTTTTAACTTAACTAATCTAAGAAAATATAAGATATAGTTAAAGATTCTTTGATATAGGTGCCCTCTTTGAGGGTTCAAAAGGTTGACCATATGGGAGTTTTACTATCTACTGTAATAGATGTATGACTATAACGAGAGGTTGAGCAAAATTGAGTAAATGGTTAGGAAGACCAAGATCTACAAAGGATTAGTAATGGAGATTATGGAAGTTATCAAATATGATATTTTTGAATAGAAAAAGAATTCGAATTGAGACTTTAAGTTAGGAGAAATGATCAAAAACTATTTCTTACCATTCCGATCCAGAGTATGGTCTTATTACCTGTGTTCTTCCGTTTAGACTATTATAGTGATCATGTGCCATTATGTCAAACTTCTTACTATTTCCCTTTTATTAGTTGTTATTCGAATCTGCAATAGAATGCTGGAGGTCTTCGCACTGTTATCAAACTCCACACGGCTATCAGCTGATAACATGTCTGCCAAGTTGGACGCAAATTGTCTCATATCGTCATCATCTGGATCTGCAATAGAATGTTGTAGGTCCTCGGGCATGTAAGAATTCACTGCAGAAGCGTCAACATTCACCATATTTACTACTGCTCTTTATGAAAACCAATAAAAGAAACTGTGATTTCCATCTAAAAGAATGTCTATTTGTATGTACTACTGCTCTTTATGCTTTCAATTGAGCTACGAGTGAATATATTTGTGGTGCTTCCATTGCTATTCTATTTAGGAAATTTCTTTAAAACGTTCCAAATGGCTAGACGTCATCATAATATGTGGCATTGTAGCAGGGCTCACGTGACGTTGCAGTAGGTCTCACGTGCTCAAAAGATCGTTTTAAATTGTAACCCCTCTATTTATGTCTGAGACAAGTTCTTTTATAAGACTAGCTGATAATTGGGAAGCTTTGGTGATACTCTGCATCGTTTGTGTAGGAGTATATCTGCTGAAGCTTTTATTGCTTTCGGTAATAGAACTTTCACCATATATGCTTATTCTACAGCTATATTCTTCCCATTTTGAACAAGCATAAAATCAAAAGCATCAATACACATATAGTCTAAAGGATGAAAACTAAAATCAATCTATGAACTCCAACGGTATCAGAGAACAAAATTGACAAAACAATTGCATTTGTAAGGAGAGTAAACCAAATGTAATAAAAACTGATCAAATAAGTATTTTATGAACCAAAACTTTCTGAGTTTCTAATATTTATGAAGAAATACACAAAATTAGATTTTGTATTTAAAAGCAGCTGAACACTTAATTAGGCTGCCTACGTACTTTGACACCGATTGATATCAAAGATCAAGCTGCACGTAGTTCTACAATTTACATAGGAAGATCATATACTATAAAAATTCTATTACAATTTAGCACTCTTCGTTTCTTCATCACTGATTGTTCCTTAAGAAGCTTGACAATTTGAAGCACATCAACAAGTTGTGGAGAGATCTTAATCAGCAACTGGGCTCCAATGAATCCCGAAACGATTCTGGCATGAAATTTGAAGTGTGAAGCTCTGCCGAGCTAAAAAGAATCTGCCTCAGGGATATCTCCTAAAAATATGCCATTCATAAAGGACATATTTTCTTCATCATTCACTTGCAAACGTTCATATTCTACAGTAGAACTCTCTATGTTTCGGAGGATCTCAAGATTTGCTGCAGAAACGTTCATATTCCATTTGAAATATGATCAGCCTTCGTATTGCTATCAAGCTCCGCAGCGCTATCTGCTAATAATATGTCTTGCAAGTTGGACGCATATATGTCCATATCATCATCATCATCATCTTGCAATCTTTCAGAATGCTGGAGGCCTTGAGGCATAATAGGATTTGCTGCAGAAGTATCAATATTCTCTGCAGGATCTGCAATAGGATGCTGTAGGTCCTCAGGCACGTAAGAATTCACTGCAGAAGCATCAACATTCACCATATCGTTTTGAATCGATTCTTCCATGGGCTGGTGGCAGTTTCGTTTGCAGCTTCCATTACTCCATTGTTCATGTGTACCTCTGCCTCTGCTTGTGACCCATTATTAGCGTACCAAGGCAATTGAGGCAACTGTTCTATAGACATGGTCGAGTCCACTCCGAATGATGCCGTAGCCCAAAGATTTCCTTGTACCATATCTGTATCGACACCAATTGTAACATGATGCTCACCCGGAAAACTCCATCGTGGTGTCTTCTCTTCTTGGGGAATATAAATCTCCTCTCTCGACTTTCTCTTGCCCAAATCTTGAGTATCAGCTTCTGATACAAGTATGATTTCAGAATTTTCTTGTTTCTTGAAGTTTTTCGATTCGTCCTTTGTAATTCTGCAAACAACATAGTCCGTGCTTCCAATGCCTATCAAGCCATCATCCGAAAGAGAATATTCATGCATAATCCAATGCCCTTTTCCATCAAAATCTTTCTTAGTCGACTTAAACGTGAACATCCTTTTAGAGCCTATTTTCGTTTTCGTTTTGCCTTTCACAATATCTTTTGCCGCCGTATGTCCATGCCATCTACCACAGCCCGCTGTTCGAATAACGTTCTTTATACCCTGCCTCCCAAGCTTCGACAATTTAGTAAATACATAGATAGTCTTCTTAACCTTGCTTGAATCATCGTCATCATCAGTAACTAGGATGTTCCAAGGATCATTCTCGGTAAACAAATCCCAAGGATTTGCTTTCTCCCCGTAAAGGTCTCTTTCAACGATCCCCTTCCAAGGCAATGGCTGCCTCAAAAGCCTTCTCCTCAGGAATGATAGAAGCAATTCTTGATCCGAAGGCATGAATAGAAAACCTTCAGGAATATGAATACTACTGCTGCTCATCTTTACTATTCCTATATTATCACCAACAAATCTCATAAATCACTCTCTTGATGTCTATAATATCGCAATAGCTCACAATCTTAACTAGGTTTTGTAATGATGAATGTGCGGCTAGCTTGACATACATATATATAGACATTCAGGGATAGTTTCCTAATAGAATAGTGTAACTGTAACTTGTGATGCAATCTAGTATAATGCATTAGGAAACTAGACTCACACAAGGACTCAAATTCTTACATGGGCGGTTGTTAATTATAAGCAGTTCAGTGTCCTTTCTTTGATTAACTTCATCTTGTCTAAATTCATTCATAATTTGATATGCAAAAAAGTGAAGAAACAAGAACAAATTCAATTACATGAATGTCTACAAATTTGCATAACGAACTGGAGGGCATTTTCGGGTTTTCGATCTTAAATCCAATTGTCAAACCATTACGTAAATACAAACTTCTGCTGATCATAGCTCTTAAATAATCTCAAGAACTCAACACGGTTAGCAGTCCTGTGGCACATTCCCTCGAGCTGATCGGCTTCCTTATGGTTTCCACTTTGTGAATCTATTCTGCAATGGCAGAATTCCTGTTTACTATCTTGGGGAATCGATCTTTCATTTTCTTGATGAACATTTTTTTTTACTTTAGTAAATTTACAAAAGAATTGCAAGAAATATTAAAAAGATATGGTATCAGAGTTGGTTTATGCATCTAAATTTAGACTCCATTCAATTTTCATGCTATTCGGTATTGTTTTTCAAATGGTACTATTTTACTTCTCTTTTATACTGTAAAATTTCATATTTTGAATGTCAAATATCTCGTAAAATTTTATTACATAAAAGAAGGTGAAGGGTGAGATTAGCAATGCTCTTTTCGAAAAAGGTTTTAGTGGTTAGTGTTCAAAATTTTCATCTCTCAGCAAAATCAGGACAAGTTACTGCAGTTCTCATTTATTACTTATAACTAATTTCCCAGTTAATTAGTTCCAAGGGGTTCACTTGTCATCCAATAAATTCGAACATTTGTCATTATTGCTGACGGTTGCTAATAAATTACTAATATAGTTCTAAGAAAATATTGTTTCGTTTATGTGGGGCCTACATTATTATGAGGACCGAACATTGACAAATGAAAAAGTTAGCCTATATAGTACAAGTACATTTTTTGTAAACTACCTAAGGTTATAACAATAAGGAATGCTCACATTTACCGTTAGCAATGGTTTAAACAACATCATTCTTGAAAATGATATTGAACTTGTTGACAAACAATTACCTTGACCTCTAATAATAGTGCCTGCAAGATCAGAAACATAGTGGATTATATTAAACGTCTTAGTTCATCATTCTTCATGTTAGATTTCAGTTAGTTAGGAGAACTACAAGCAAGCTAGTAGATTAAGTTCAACATTTAAAGTGGATTGAGATCTTAACTTTAAATTGGACTGTCAATATTTTCGTTTTTTCTATAATATGATATTAGTTGATGAAATCTTACTACTGTAGGTTAAAAGCAAGGACAGAGTTAGAAATTTAATATTGAGGACCAAAATATTTTTTTAATAATACTACATAGATTTTTTTTTTTTTTTAAATAAGGGGGACCAATAAACCTTTTTTTAAAGATACTATATAGATATTTTTTAAAATATTAAAAACCTTCGAGGGATCGAGCCCCCACCGGCCCTCCTTGGTGCCACTCTTGGTTAAAAAACTCTCTGTACTTCTAATTTCTGTTAATAAAAAGTGACAAGGTAAATATATGAGTATTCAACTTGAACACATGCGTGGTGTAGTGGCAGAATCTAGTCCAGACCTAGTTTAGTTGTTAGTAAATAATCGGATTTGGGTTAACTCAAACCCATATGACTAAGAGCCTAGTTTGGGTCACAAGACAAGATAATTCTATAAATAGATAGGCCCTAGGGAGAAGAAGGAGGGAGGAGAATGACCTTTGAGTCTTCTGGATTAAGGCAAGCTTGCCAGTGTCCACTAAGAAAGGGGTTATGGAGGTGAAAACCACGTGATCTAAATCATAGATCTATAGAGGTAGAATCGCATAATTTTAATTGTGAGGGTCTACAATTTGGCGCCCACTGTGGGGCCATTAGCGACCTTCGGCCATTCCTAGAAGATTTTAATCGTCATCTCTGATCCATAGAGCATTTCTTTTTATTTTCTCAAAACTACGTCACTCTTTCCTTTATTGAAAATTTCTCCACAAAATTGCATGAATAGGTTGATAAGCTATCTTGTTTAATATCACTTTGTGTTAATATATCCATGAATTAAGAAATTATTAAATATTGCTTTACTTGGTCCTGCATTTTTTCAAACAAAGGACCATATTCATCTTGTGTTGAATTGCCAACGTGGTTGCTCCTTCCAAATACATGATTAGATGCGCGAAGCTTGTCTTCCCTGTTATGCACCCTTTGTTTACCGGTTAGCCAAAGATAAAACCTATTATTTGGTTTGACCCAAAAAAAACAAAAATGCTCATCAACCACTCGACAACTCCACCGCGACCACCTCCATGTCCTGCCGTGTGCCGCCACTAACAAAATCAGAATTTTCACGGTTGAGTTGAAATCTCATCTTCTCTTCGATCATGAACATCAAGTTCTTTCTTCACCTAAAATTTCTTCGTGATTTTGTGTTTAATTTGTTCTACAAATTTCCTAAAAGTTCTTACCTTTATTTTCTGTTTTCCTTTCCTTTTTTATTTTATTTTCAGCAATTTTTTTTTTAATTTTTCTGCATTTTTATGAGTATGCATTTAGTCCACTTTTGTGAAAGAGGTAGAATTTTATATGAATATGTTCTCTACACACTCCAAGTTTAAAGTGCGTGCGCATGCGTGTGATGGATCCGTTATTAATGCGATCAATTATTGGATCTATAATATGTGTGTTTAATCTTCATTTTTAAAGCTAGGATTTTTAGATACAAATATGTGTGTTTCTTAGCATGAAATGTATTTGTAGTTTGATGCATTATATGTGGATTACTCAGAGGATTAGTATACACACACAGAAAGGCATATATATATATGTGTATATATATATATATATATATATATATATACATGTGTGTATATATATATGATGTGTGTGTACATATACATCTAATATGTTAATCTATTCTATCTTACTAATTTTTTTGTTGAAATTTGATGTTGATTGAAGGTAGATCTTGTGAATGTGTAATTACATATTTGAGTTTTTACTTTGTTTTTCTGCTCAGAAGTGATTAATTTGTTCTTAAATAAATTGATGTTCTCAAGGAATAAATCTCTGCCTAAACAACAGTGACGAACAAGAATAAATCTCGCAATTACCATCATGTTGCACTCCATAGAAAGAGATGCATTTTCCTTTATTGAACACTTCACAGATTCAGTTCCTTGGAATCATCGTTTGAAGCTAGGTTCAAACTGCAAATAAATTTTGAGCCACCAGGTTCTATTACATAAAATAAGTTCATTACTTGAAGTATATAAATTTCTCAAAATATATTGCTTCATTGTAACTGCAATGGTTTAAACCCGTTTTGTGGATGTTGACTTTGTTCGAACTTCACATGTATATTTTATTAGTCAAGAAGGAATTAAATGGTATTTGGTAATAGACATGTGTGTTAAAACCACTTTATTGCCTTGTTTGTGCTCATAATATACACGATTGATGATTGATAATGTATTTGGTAGTCATCCATATACATGATTGATGTCATGCCATATTTACAAAGTTCATCCATATACATGATTGATGTCATACGATATTTATAAAGTTGACTAAGTAATGTATACATGATTGATGTCATGCCATATTTACAAAGTTGACTAAGTAATGTATACAGGACTGATGTCATACTAAGTAATCATATATACATGATTTGTGAAGTCCCGCAAGAGACCCCATGTGCATATCATATGCATTTAGATCATATAATACATAATTAAATCATTTTACATGTTTTTATATTAATTTACGTGTAGTTATCTTGAATTATTGTATTTACCTCATTTTACGTGCACTTGCATTGGTTAACGTGCAATTATATAGTTTAGATATCACATGACTTAATTAATTACTACTAAGTCAAGACAAACAACTAAATACTTAGAAAATAACTAGAATGACAAACTAGTAGAACATAAGCTAGTTGAGGGACACTCTTGTCCTAAGGCAAAATATCAAAATATCCTATCAACAAAAACACACAAAACACCACTCAAAACACACACTACACACACTCACACGTCTGGGAGAAAAATGAGAGGAAGAAGAGAGAAAATGGAAGAAGAAAGAAGGAGAAGATCTTCAAGCCATTCTTGAGCATTTCTTTTGCATCCTCTAGCTTATTCAAGTGTGTATTTTGCATCTCTTGCTTCCAAATGCAAGATCAAAGGTGAAGGATTATTTCAAAAGCTTTCTTAAAGCTCATTCAATATTATTTGATGCACATTTAGTGTTAATCTTGCTCGTAGTGCTCATATTCAAGATTATTTTTATGTGTTGTGGATCTAGGGTTTTGCTTAACTTTTGATGGATGATTTTGAGGAGTTGTTTGATGAGCTAGATAATGTTCTTGTGTGTGTTGGAGTGTATATAACTTGTATGTAAGGTTGGAAATGGAGGTCAAGCACATTAGGTCTTAGATGGTGTTCTTGAGCATTTTGTGGTGTTTGTGTGACCTTGGTTGTTGGTTAATTCAAGGCGGGAATTGCATTTAAATGATGTCTAAAACATGCTAAGTTTGTGAGGGAAGATGGCTATGGGTTGGAGTTAGAAGGACTAGCAAAGGAAGCAAGAGAAAGAAAATTCGTTCATTTTGTTGTCAGATTCAATCGAGTGGAGTAAGATCCGGTCGACCGGATCAGTCAACCTAATGTCACTATCGGTTGACTAAAGTCAGATCCAGTTGACTGAATCAGTCAATCAGATGGTTAACAGCTTTGCGAAATTTTTTTCCAGAGACCATATCTCACTCAATTCAACTTTAAATTGAGTTTCGTTTGATTCTATAACTATCTACTTTTGATAAACTTTAATTCTGTACTAAAATCAGAGTATTTAGAGTTTGGGAAGATAGGAAAATTAAATGTTTAAGTTAGGTTAATGCAAAAAGCATTGAAGTTGCTTGCTTAATTAGCTAACATGAACAAGGAACATTGTGGAGATTATTTGGGCATTGTAAGTGTAACACCCCGATCCCTCTCGAGACCGAGAGCTCTATCAATCAATCTAATCGCAACCCAATTCCAAACCCGGACAAAATTTTAGGGAAAGACGGACGGAGTCTCCCCTGTTTCTAGGCAAAATGTAAAACCTGTAATAGCATATAAGTGGACCAGTACCGTATCCAACCATACAAACACCTCAAGGCCATCCGAGCCTTGGTTCTCAACAAGCGAACACAACCAAATATACATTTCTAATTTAAAAGCTAACCTATCTCTTTTCTTTTGGACATTACAAACATACATTAAAGTTAAACTATTCTATCTGAATACATAAACTAGATTTTCCAAATCATTTCAATAACCTAGAAAACTTAAATTACATTCTTTCTTTTCAATAAATACAAACAACACATGAACATACATCTTTGCATCTTTGACAACTCAAGCCACGTAGCACGCAAGACAATTCTTTAAGCACGAACTTTCACACAGTCACGAATTTTCCAGCTAACATGGCATTTCCTGAAATGTGGTGGTGAGGAGTGAGTATACTCAACACGTATACTCAGTGAGGGCGAGACAGATATTGAGGTGGAGAGAAAAAAGATCGTGCAATGCAAATATGTACAGTTAAGCAATAAAACTGACAAGTAAGCATTCAATATAGACCATCAATACAATAAACACTTAATAAAAGCATTAACACAACCATTCAAAGCTATACCACACTTTGAAGGCTGTGGTTCACTCAAACGAGTAATGTACAAATCATGATTTCGATGACTTTAACGATGACGCACCGGCTCACCCACCTTATAACTTCCGTTAGAGTACTCCGGACATACTCTGTCAATTCTACGACCCAAAACTCCCTGGGTGGCAACCCAAGCGAGAAAGGGAATAGGACACGGAGCTAGAGCAACCAACACTGGCAACCCGAGGCTACCCAGAGAGGCCCATCACTCACGCGCCTGACACATATGCAATGCAATACAACCTATTTAATGATAATCGAGCAAGGCACTGAAGTGCAAGTCAGTAACAACATGCAATACAATAAGCACACAATAAGCAATTACAATCAATTAAGTAACAAGAATAGCACCAACAAGCATTATCAACAATTGATATACAAATTCAATCATAATCAACTTTAACAAGCATAACAAGCATTATTAAGCATTCTATAGGCA
Organism: Ehretia macrophylla; assembly: GCA_037974665.1. Lineage (NCBI taxonomy): Eukaryota > Viridiplantae > Streptophyta > Magnoliopsida > Boraginales > Ehretiaceae > Ehretia > Ehretia macrophylla. The sequence goes on from CM075773.1 coordinate 64,035,752, forward strand.
TTATACTATGAAAACACACAAAATCACAAAATGACCCCAACTTTCAAAACGCTACTACTTTCAAACGAGCCACGAGTTTTGAAAACCGACTTCACCAATCCTCCTAGGTCACCATAAGGCACGTCTAAAGACCCCGAAACCCTACTTAACCCTAGAATTCACGCAAAGCCCCGATTTCCCCCTTTGCTCGTTTGAACTACCGCTACCCTAACCAAACACCCAACCAACACCATAACCACACCAAAAGTGCTTCCATGGCCTCCCGAGACAATGCCATCACGCAAAACGATAAAATGCCAAACTCGACCTAAACGACCCCAACTTTCACTAAGCTATTTTTCTCCGTTTTTCCATTACACAGTCCAATTAAACCACACATTTAGGCATTCTAACATATCTAGCACCTTCTTACATCAACAGAATGCATAACGGAGCAACTTCATCAAAACGAGGGTTTACTATTCATAATTTACTATTCAATTAACAACTTATATTTTAATTTCGATATTCAACCGCAGAAAATGCTAAAAGTCTACAAATACATGTTCTACGATTGCTAGGGAACATTCTTTAAGCTACGAAACGGATAAAATAACAACATACGGTTAAATCACAAAAATTAAAGTTTAGATACAATAATTTCAAATGTGCAAATAACGATGAAACCCTCACCTTAGACGCTCCTAGACGCTAGGAAAACCACGCTGGATGCCTCGAAAACCACCCCGTACAAGCCCTCCCGAAGAAATTGAAGTTTGAAGTCGAAATGTTTTTCTTTTTCTTTTTCCTCCATGGTTTCGGCCATGGCCTTCTTTTTTCCTGATTTTGCTCTTTTGTTTCTTATTTCATGCTTAAATAAAAGATGACAAATGGTCAAGGCTTTGGTCAATGCTCACCTAAGTTGGTCAACTAAGCTTATTTTAGGCATTTTAAAGCTAAAAGAACCAACACAAGTCTAATTCTAGTTTAATACAACTATAATACTAAAATTAAAACACTAAATACTAGTTTTTACTATTTGCTGAGGACTAGAAAACACTCTCTAACTATCGCTCTCGAAATGCTATGCACTTTGCGACAAAAAAAGAATAACAATTAAATCTCAAGGAATTTAAGAAAATGTAATTTTTGAAAAGTAACATAGTTCAAAATTTACTCCGACTCGGAACTACTTTTCATTTAATTGAAAACCGAGCATTAAGGTGCAAGAAAAATAAAACTGATTAACATAAATATGAAAATGAAGCTACAAATGAATGTTTAACTAAAATAAACACATAATTCAATGCTAACATTTAAGATAACACTTAATTAAATGCAATTAAATGCCATTAAATGCATGTCGGGTTCAGGTTATCACAGTAAGAACATGTATTTGTTGACATTGCATTGCACTTTAAGTTTTGCTTGATGAAGTATTGATTTACTTTGAACTTAGTGGATGTCAATACTTCAATATGCTTGCTTGATAGAGACAACCTACTTTGTTGTCCTCAAAATATGTTTTTGCTTGATTAATGCCCTCTTTCGCTTGGTGTATTTCCTTGGAGAGTTGGGATGTATTTGTTCATTTGCAAATTAATTCATGCAGTCTTGTAAACCCCAAGGTAGAAGTTCCGATACCCCATGGTTTTGGGTTCCCTTTAGAGTGCCCACTCTTAATTGGTGTAATGAAGATGATTTGACAAGAAAGCTCGAGATTGGCCATTTCCAACAAGTTTGAGATATAGTATCCTTTTATTATGTGATTCATACTCTCGCTTGGTCCCTTGAGGTCTTCGAAGAGTAGAGATGCTTGATTAGTACGTTGTTTAATTCATTCTTGTATACTTGTCATCCATATTAATCTTACTATTCCTGTTATATATGCATAGCACGGTTTTAGAAAGAAGTTTACAAAAAGATAAAACTTTTGAGAAAACCCTTCCTATTCCATCCTCACTGAGCTATATGCACGATTAGCTCACCCCTCTTTCAACAATTTCAGGTGAGGCCGAGCCTGAACAAATTGTACAGGTTGAGGGTGAAACTGCTTTACTTGATGAGACCGATTTGTGTCTCTGTTGATCTTCATGCTTGTGTTGAAGATAGGCTTGTTAATAGAAACTAATGATGTACTTTTGAACAACTTATGATATGTAATATTCTTTTGGATTTTTAACTACATACTAAGTTTGATTACCATTCTTTTGAGGCCTAGGTGTCTGTATTTGGCCACATATGAAATACAAACAAGGAGGCTGGGTCTTGTAAATATGACTCAGGTTGATGTGACCTTTTAATTTCAAATGCCTTGAGCATACTTTTGAAGTTACTTGTGGGATGATAATGTATGTTAGATTGTTAATTGATGATTTTACAAGTGTTAAGCGATTGACACGTAACGTCCCGACCTTAACCTCCGCGGGTCTTGGTCTCGGGGCGTGACATGATTGATGTCATACTATATTTACAAAGTTGACCAAATTATATATGCATGATTGATGTAGTGCTGATTGTCCATATCGTACAGATTGCATTCAATCTCATTGATGGTGTCGAACATATCCAAAATGATTCCTTAGTCCTTGTCGCTAAATTTACTTGAACTTTACCTTTTTTTAAGCATAGCCAACAATGATGTCAATTAAAATAGACTTTAAATTGCACATTTCTTAGTCTCTCCTGCTATTTGGAGTTAAACTTAATTTTAATTTTAATGTGTAGATTTAGTTAAACTTACTTTTATCCAATGTTTATATTTCAATATAATATATACATATACATGTGGAACTATGCACTTGTGGCTGCAGAAATATAATGCAAACAGTGATCCATACAAGCCACATGAGCTTTGACAAGTTTGCAGACTTCTTATATGTGTCTATGTGATCCACCTAAGCCCGAAAGCACCTCAAGTGGTTGTGGCTAAATACAAGCCTGAAGCACCCCAAGGGATTGCGGCTAAATACAAGCCTGAAGTGTTCCAAGGGGTTGCGGCTAAATAAAAGCTTGAAGCGCTCTAAGGAGTTACGGCTAAATAAAAGACTGACCCGTCCCAAGAGGTAGCGACTAAATAAAGCTTGAAGCGCCCTAAGGGGTTGCAGCTAAATACAAGCCTGAAGTACCCTAAGGGGTTGTAGCTAAATTCAAGCCAGAAGTGACCTACGGGATTGCGGTTGAATACGAGCTTGAAGTGCCCTAAGGGAAATGCGACCCAACCTAGTCCGAATCATCTTATGGAAGATGCTACCCAGCATCCTACAGAAGATACGGCATACTCAAGCCCAAAGCACCCCACATGGGACCCAAATTTAGAAGACTAAGAACCAATCCCACAGAGGTACAATGACTAGCTATTCTCTAACTCAAAAATATTTCAACTTAGAGAGTGGAATATTTAACTGTAGTGGCAGAATCTAACCCAGGTCTAGTCTAGTTGTTAGTAAATAATTGGATTTGGGCTAACTCAAACCCATATGACTAAGGGCCCAACTTGGGCTACAAGACAAGATAACTCTATAAATAGACATGCCCTAGGGAGAAAAAGAAGGGAAGAGAATGACCTTTGAGTCTTCTGGATTAGGGCAAACTTGCTAGTGCCCACTAAGAAAGGGGTTATGGAGGTAGAAACCACGTGATCTAAATCATAGATTTATGGAGGTGGAAACCGCATAATCTTAATTGTAGATTTTGAAGGTTTACACGTGATTGACTTGAAATAAGTAATGAGGTTCAATCATATAAAATAGGCTCTATTGATCAAGCCAGTGATCAAATAATAAACCCGAGCTTGATGAATATGAGTTGAATAAGTGTTTTAGTAAAGAGCATATGAGAGAAATAAGTTACCTCCAATTTACATGGAGAGTGGGTATTTACACACAAGAAGAAGTAGGGTGGCGAGTAACAGGAAATGCGTGATTTTCATTGATTAACTAACAAAATCAGCGTTATTGTGCTTTCGCCATGTCAAGCATCTCGACCTCGGATCTTGCTGCACTTGAGGAGTATGAACCCTTATTAAGTTGACAAAGTCAGGTCGAATCTTACGAATATTGTCTTCAATCGAAATTTCACCGATATCAAAAAGTTGGGCTGTTTGGAATTATATGTTTTCGAAAACTAAAAATCAAAAGAGTTTGTTTTGCATGAGTTATTTCCAATAATTGATTTCAAAAACTGCTTTGGGAAATTTATTCTGAAGAACAAGAAAATAAAAACATATTTTTATATGTTTTCATGTGTTCTTGTTTTGACCAGCCCCCACCCCTTCCCTTAACACATTTAAAATTAATTACTAATAACTAAAAAATAATTAATTTATTAATAATTAGTTAGTTAATTCAATGTAATAAATAGGTTATTTAATCAATAACTAATAATAATTTTAATTAATTAATAACAACTTAATAAATAAAAATAATCAATTAAGAATAGGTTAACAATTAGTTTTATTATTTATAAAATTTTTACAAGTAATTTTATAAAATTATAAAATGTTTACTAGCCATTAATTAAATTAATCGATAGAAATTTTAAAATAATTAATCACTAAATTAATAGTTATTTTTTATCAATAATTTTATTAAGTAGTTTATTATTATATAAATTAATATTCCAATTAATTTAATTTATTAAAAATTTTAAAATAATCAAATTACTTATTAATTTATAATTCGACTATAATTTTGATTTAAAATTAAATAATTTATTATTTATTAATTAAGATTATTGATTAATTAGTTAATACTTAATTTTTTTTATAAATTAATAATTTAGTTAAGTTAATAAAAACTAATAATTTTATTAATAAAACTAATTAATTTAATACAAATATTGTAGTTCGATAAAAGAAAAACATAATTCAAATAATTATTAAGACATTTTCATTTTGAAAACTTGTTCATAAAACAATTACAATCAAACAAATTTTTTAATCTAGTTCAAGGACAATACCAAATCCTTTGCAAGCATCCTTTTCCGCTCAAAAGTTTTTCCCCCCCAACCCCTCCCGCTAATTCTAGAATACTAATCCTCCCTCCCACTGACGTGTCAACCTCCTATTGAAGGATCCAAGAGTACAATTCTTGGACATAAATATAAATCTCCTCCAAACCAAAACCCTCGAGTATTAAACATGACTTACTTGACCCTCAACCAATCATCCTCGGCCACGTCATTATCATGGCAAACCCAAAAATCGAAAACAAAACAGTAACAAATTAAAAATAAAGCCAAAGGGAAAAATCAACACAGAAACAACGCACATGGATCCTTGTAATTCCATCATCTCTTGTGTTCGATTTATTACTTAATTGAAAAAAATTTAAATTTCCTCTATTTTTCTATATATATATTTTTTTAAAAAAATTGGGATTTTATTAGATGATCCGCACGGTACATCATGGTCTGATGAAGGTGCAGCTTCAGAATTGATGGATGGTCGATAGAGAGATATGCGTCAACTCCGTAGCCGAGCTCGCAGCAGAGGCCATCCCCGACAGCAACAACAACCACCTCAGCCACAGACAACAAACCTCGTCCAAAACCTTAACCCGGTTCAGTTGAACCAGACCGCGGCGAAAACCACCCGGCCAAGGCGAAAACCGGAGGCGAAAAGCCCTATTAAGAGAACCAGTAGAAGAAAGATTGAGGATAAGAATAATTTTGACGGCGATAAGGCAGTGGTGGTGGTGGATGATGATGATGATGATGTTGGTGTGAAGAAGAGTGATAAGAGGGTGAAGGTACAAGAAGAGGAGCCGAAGGTACAAGAAGCAGAAGTAGGAGAAGGACAAGTGAAGGAAGAGGTAGAGGGAAAGAAGATGGATGAGTATGATAGCTGCGGAAAGAGTGGTGATAAGGGTGTGGTTCCTGAGGAGGAAGGTTGCACCGCGCCACTGCCTGAGAGGGTAAAAAGATAAATTTTATTCTCTTTTATGTGTGTGCGCGCGCGCGTGTGTTTCATCTGTGTATTTGATTGTATGACGTTAATGGATGTGCATTCAATATGTTTTTAGTTTATGTAATGTGAGTCTGTGTGAGAAAATGAGGAAAGAATGCGTATTGTTACATAAAATGAAAAGGTTTTGGATGAAAGTTGATTGATTTTCATGTTTTTGTGTCCATTTGGGTGTAAAGGTTTAATGGCATTGCCAATGTTGATGGTTTGATGTCAAGGTTTCACAGTGGATTTTATCTGAGCAATGTTGAGGTTCGTGAGGAGTGTGAATTTGTTCTTTTTGTTGTTAATCTTCTTAAAGTTATAACTTTCGGGTGAGTGATTTGATGTCCCAAGTTGTTTCTTTTAGCATCTGCTGTTCTAAGCAATTTGGAAGATGGCATTGTTTCTGTTTTAGTGTTTTTACTCCATGATGGAAGGAGAAGCGGGAATATGTACTTCAAATTTCAGTTTTTAGTGTTTAGTCATGTATAGCTAATTGGTATCTTGATTTCTACCGAGAGAAAAAGAATCTACTTTTGGAAGTTGGTCAAATGCTTTCCAGTTTCTCATTTGCAGGGAAAAACAATTGGCCACTATTTGACGAAAGTGGATCTTGTTGAAAAGTGATGGTTGTCAATTTAGGTTTGTTCACTTCGAGGTGGTTGCAAAATTATGGGTCTTAAACTTTCTCAATTTGTAGAAAGTGAAGAATCTGTTCTTGAATAGTACGTCAAACTTTACATGAATTTTTTTTATTTTTATTTTTTCCTCCGCAAAGTAAACCGGCCAACAGGTTTGTTTCTTGTATAGAAACTGTTAAATCGTAGTTTGTTCAGGATTCTATGACTGAGTTTAAGGTTAGCTATGTCCTTGTGTGGTGCATTAATGGAGTAACTAAGAAACGTACCATTAGGATACTCGTATATTTATTCAAGTGGAATCTGTTCCACATGTTTATTATTGTTGTTTGCGACAAATGTAAGTATTGTTTAAGTGTTAACAATCGAAATCAAAAAGGACATTTTGCTGACAATTTCTTGGTTCATGCCCTAACAGGTCCAGGTAGGTGCTTCACCACCATATCGAGTTGAGAGGAAACTCGGGAAAGGAGGTTTTGGTCAAGTTTATGTTGGTCGTCGGATTAATCCCCCAAATCCATGTGAAAGGACTGGCCCTGGAGCTATTGAGGTGCGCACTTTATATTCTTAATCTGCACCTACACCACCTATTGTTGACTGCTTTTTATCATGTTATTGAAATATGAAATATCTGTTTTCCTGCTCTTAGGTAGCATTGAAATTTGAGCACAGAAGTAGCAAAGGGTGTAACTATGCACCACCTTATGAGTGGCAAGTCTATAAGTGAGTATTTTGTTTTTGTGATTGATCCAGTAAAGAGATGAAAGTTTCATGGTACGTAAACATCTCTTTCGTACTCTCTTTTCAGTGCACTTGGTGGCAGTCATGGTATACCACGTGTACATTACAAGGGTCGTCAAGATGACTATTACATCATGGTGCGTGATATATGCATGTATTCCTTTTCTCTTCTCATGGTAGAAGATTTCTAGCTCTTTGTTTGCTTGGATTTGTGATGGCCGGATACTTTACCACTTTTGGCAGGTTATGGATATGCTCGGTCCGAGTTTATGGGATGTCTGGAATAACAACTCACACACGTTAGTTCCAATTGCAAGAGTCAATTTAGAAATTCTTTCTCTTTAGTTATTCCCTTGACTATTTCACATTAACTTCATGCCTAATTTATTTTAATTGACTCCAGGATGTCCACTGAGATGGTGGCATGTATTGCCTTTGAAGCGATATCCATATTAGAGAAGTTGCATTCAAGAGGGTAATTATCCCACTTGGTTTTGTTTGTAAGTTTGTTCGTCTCCAATTGTATAAGGAAAGCTCTGTGGACTCCTTACAGAGTCCGGATTGCAATTATGTCTTGTTCAATCTGAAATACAGTCTCTGGTTCACTTGCCTGGACTCCTAGCACAGAGTCCAGATTGCAATTATGTCATGTTTAATCTGAAATACAGTCTCTGATTTACTTGCCTCAGATAATTAGAGATAGGAGCATGCCCGAGGAGGCTACTATGCTCACCGCACACTTGCATTACCACCTGAGCTTTGCTACCACTTTGCCCATCTGCACCCCTTACTGAAAACTAAATCTCAAAACAGAATATACATAACATGTCAAATGCCTAAACTTAAAACACAATATACATAACATGTCAAATGCCTAAACTTATTTGGTACGCAGTTCTATTTTTGTGTATCTGCGTGCTCTCAAGTTGTAAGTCTTCTCAAATAAGTTATTACCATTATGGTCAGATTTAGAAGTATAGAAGTGACATGAGCTCTATGTGCATGAATTGATTCTGGTATTCTATAAAATTTCTATATCATTTGACTGCCACATATTTCCAGATATGTGCATGGGGACGTTAAACCCGAGAACTTTTTGCTTGGTCCACTTGGAACACCTGACGAGAAAAGGCTGTTTCTTGTCGATCTTGGATTAGGTAGCTAAAACCACACCATTGTCTTTGTTCACTGCATAATTAGAATACAATTGCCAAGTCCATTCATTTTTCACCTTGTTTTGGTATTTCAGCTACCCATTGGCGTGATAGTTCGACTGGCCTACATGTGGAATATGATCAACGACCAGATGTTTTTAGGTATGACCATTGTCTTCACTTTGCCTTACATTAAGAATCTTCTCTTTGCGCCACATTTAGTGTTTCTTATTTTCTTTTTCAATTATTGTGGTTTTGTGACACATGAACTACGGTATCTCAGGGGAACAGTGCGTTATGCCAGTGTACATGCTCATCTTGGAAGAACGGGTAGTCGTAGGGATGATCTAGAATCCCTTGCTTACACCCTCATTTTTCTTCTGCGTGGCCGGTTGCCATGGCAGGGATACCAGGTTGGCGGTTTCCGTATTTGGATTAAATTGACATAATGTTTTTGTAGTCATCATGCAATTACTTACACAGTGGGTGATTTAGGGTGAAAATAAGGGCTTCCTTGTCTGCAAAAAGAAGATGGCAACTTCTCCAGAGTCTCTATGCTGCTTTTGCCCTGCTCCTTTCCGGCTGTTTGTTGAGTATGTGGTAAACTTAAAGTTTGATGAGGAGCCTAACTATGCAAAGTATATCTCCCTCTTTGATGGGATTGTTGGTCCAAATCCTGACATAAGGCCAATCAACACAGATGGTGCTCAAAAGGTAAATTATTGTTGTTCTCAACATATATCTCCCATGATAACCTTACCTTTAATATCAAGTCTTACTAGTTTTGATGACCCTAACATATTTTTTATCATCACAAAGCTTATATTTCAAGTTGGACACAAGAGAGGGCGATTGACAATGGAAGATGATGATGACGAGCAACCAAAGAAAAAGGTCAGGATGGGAATGCCTGCTACACAGTGGATCAGTGTTTACAATGCTCGCCGCCCTATGAAACAGAGGTATTCACTTCCAAGCCCTAAACTTTAAAGAAGTTTTGCCAATGAATAATAGATTCACAAATCATGGTTGATGTTGTAGGTATCATTACAATGTTGCGGATATGAGGCTGCCTCAGCACATTGAGAAAGGAAATGAAGATGGGCTATTTATAAGCTGTGTCGCTTCTTGTTCAAATTTATGGTCCCTAATCATGGATGCTGGGACAGGTTTCACTGCTCAAGTTTATGAACTGTCACCTTATTTTCTTCACAAGGTCCGTTATATTCCTTCTAATTGGAAAGCTTTCGGTCTCCAAATGGCACAAAATTTATTGCGATGTCAACAAACTAAGAGCCTTTTGCTTTAACAGACTTAAAATCTCTCTCTTTTTCTGTTCTAGGAATGGATTACAGAACAATGGGAGAAAAATTATTACATCAGTGCCATAGCTGGGGCTAATAATGGGAGCTCGCTAGTGGTTATGTCTAAGGGTGAGTTTAACATCTTGGAACATAATATATGCTTTGAAGTTGTTTCTTGGGCTTGGCTAATCTTTTTCATATAATAGGTACTCAATATCTGCAACAATCCTATAAAGTCAGTGAGACGTTTCCATTCAAATGGATAAATAAGAAATGGAGAGAGGGGTTTTATGTCACTGCCATGGCTACTGCAGGATCTAGATGGGCAATTGTTATGTCTCGTGGGGCTGGTTTCGCTGATCAGGTTTCATTGGAATCTGTGGACTCTTTTCATTTGGAACCATTAATGCTGATGGCCTTATAACTCTCATTTTCTGACTATTTTTCTTTTTCCAGGTTGTGGAATTAGACTTTTTGTATCCTAGTGAAGGTATTCATAGGAGGTGGGATGCTGGTTACCGGATTACATCAACTGCTGCGACGTGGGATCAAGCTGCTTTTGTTCTTAGTGTTCCGAGAAGAAAGCCTGGGGATGAAACACAAGAGACACTTCGAACTTCTGCTTTTCCAAGCACACATGTCAAGGTTTATTCTCATACATCAGTCTTTATCTTTATCTGTGTTCCCATTAAGTTTTCCTCATTGGAACTTAATGATACAACAATTGTTTCTTGCAGGAGAAATGGGCAAAAAATCTGTATATTGCGTGTGTTTGTTACGGACGAACTGTTTCTTGAGGTGCTACAATTTTTTTGGAGATGTCTGATTAGTTAACCACCATTTGGTTGGACAAGCCACGAGCCAGTTCCTGTCACCAGCTTCTTAATCTTGAAAAATGATCATTATGTTGGCTGCTGCAAGCCTGTCATACACAGCTTTGTGGGAGCTTATGTAGGTGAAAAAGCTCCTTACCATCAGCACAGTATTTTTCTAACACCTGTGCACTGTATGTCAATTGTGTCCAAATGCTCTAGGCAGTTCATGGTCTTAGTTGGTGGTTAATTTACTTGTAGGGAAAGCTTTTATAGTCCTGAACATAGACATAGTTGGATGCATAGTGCACAGGTCCTTTTGAGTTATTGATGTTGTCTCGAAGACATGCAAAGTGAGGTTTTTTCTGGAGTCTAGACACCGCTCGTATCTTGGATCTGTATTGCTAGTATTTATTGCAACCTATTTAAGGAACATGAGAGTGAGCTGGAAGTGGAGGTTACTTTTATGTATATCTTAATTACTGGTTTGTGATAGTATCATGTACTTTTCATGATTTCTTGTTTGTCTTATGCCTCTATTGATCAACTTTGGCATTTCATCTATTGAAATTGCTGGAGACTTTTCAAATACAAACCACCTTGTAGTTTGTACTACACTTTTAGCCTCGTCTTCTCCTTTTGTTCTTCATAATTATACTCTAGTTTTGCCTGTCAAATGAGCATGGAGGACGTGAAATACGTCTAAACTCGTTTTTGAATTAATTTTGGCGAGTGCTACACAAGAGAGATGGATACTTGGTGGAAATTTTTTTCTCCATTCATTTGTCCCGTAGTATTCAAGATCCGCATCTTGTCTTATCACTTTTCTATCTTTTTACTCTCTCTCTTTTTGTCTCTTTCTCTACAGCCTAGAATTTAAGGCTCTGCAAGGTTTTGCTGTACTTGAACTGCAAGAAATCTGCTAATCATCTATCATCCTCATGTTGGGAGCCTCCAACGCAGGAGTAAAGTTAGCGAGTTGCATTTTGTAGTGTTCCTATTTTCCCTTCTTTTCATTTACTGCTGCTAATCCCATTATATCTGCCACAGCAAGCCAATTCTAGCTCATTTGCTGAAAGTGCACACAAGCTTGGTTGTTTTGAATTTCTGAAGTCTGCACTGGTAAGGAAAAATCCTCCGTAATATGGTACCTTGCTTCAGGTTCTATTATTCTACATAACTATTTCGTGTCCATTCGCGTAAAAAGAATTTGATTAATACAGTTTTGTTGGTAACTTGATTCTAGATTCCACAATTTATGAGGTTAGAAATTAGTCGTTCTCATCGTATGGAGATACGATGTTTTTAGGGCATTCTTAGAGAATTGAACACTATTGGTGCTTTTTCTTGGCTTTTTGTTTGGCAGTGGAATTTGAAAATCGGTGATCTTTTCTTCCCTGGTTTGTCTCAGATTCTTTTCTTACTCAAGTTCCAAATGCTGGGTTGAGATGTTTGAATATGTGTTTTTAGAGCTCTAAATGAAATTTATAATTGCAGAGAGCTCAGCTGAAGACTTCATGGACAAGAGAAGTTAAAAGCTACGATTGGCCATGAGGAGGTTTGAAAAGTGTGTTTTGATGTATCTGTACTTGTGTTAGTTCACTTTCCTGTTCTTTAAAAGCTAATCTACCCTCAGCTCAGTGTTAGCAATCAAATGCTGACCGTTATTTGGTCACCGTGACAGTATAGATTTGGATTCTCTTATAACATTATTATTTTATGAATGGAGATTAATAATGGTAACACAATAATAATACAATTATGATTAATTAATCTGGATCATTGAGTGTGTAGATCAAAAAATTGTATTATCACTTCATTGTCTGGTACTACACTAACATGTAAGCCATAGCATTATAGACATCCAGCGACTAGTATTTTCAAATATTAAAGATGTCTACTTTTTGCAGATACGGTCTGTAAAAGAAGCCTTTGAGGGACAACAAAATGACACAAACCCTAAAGATAAGGGATTAAACTAAGTATTTATCCTAGCAACAATGAAGAATAGCCGAGAAATATTAGTAGAAATTTCACATCCCACATCTTCTTGGCATGATATCATTCCTTTCATCTCTCCTCACGTTGGCAAGAACAATCTCAAAGCTTGTGTTTTGTGCTTGTTTTTCTGCGCCTCTATTTATTTTTGTGTGAGTGCAATCGCTTTTTCTCCAACTGTTCCGTACACCTACTATTTGTAATTATAATATTAAAGCTAAGTTGTATTATGAAAGAAAGTTCAAGGATTTGTATGTTGGGTCTTTGATGATTTGCTTGTCTAGGCTCCCAACGTGTGTTTGTAACTTATTTTGCTCATTTAGCCCATCATATATATATATATATATATATATATATATATATATATATATATTCACAAAGGATACATACTCGAAGCACCAATGCCAAAATTTATAAGAAATCTGAAGTCAAGTTTGGTGTCTTAGGGTTTATGCATCATTGGCTTATTTTAAAGTGAAAAAGATGAAGAGGTTAAGATCAAAAAAGAAACCATCAATATTTGTCTTAATTGGTAGAATATGTTAGGTTAGTTATATTTAAGAGTTGAATATAATGATCGAGTATTACTATATATCACTCTATGTTAATTTATCACCTAAATATCACATCTTACATGGATATTTAGTTGACATGCTAAAATAATAAACTTTTTAATTTCTTTTAGTATGTTAATTAAACATACACATATGAGGTGGTATTTGGGTGACAATAAAATAAAAGGGGAAATTAGTGATCATATTAATTTTTATTATCCAAATCTTTATTTTTATCACCTAAATATTAGCTCTTATATGTATATTTAGTTGACAAACTAAAAAAAGAAAGAGAAATTAAAAAGTTTGTTATTTTAGCATGCCAACTAAGCATCTTTGTAGGAGGTGGTATTTGAGTGATAAAAATAAAGTGGTATATAGTAATGCTCGTTGATCATTATGAGAAATGTTAAATATCACTTTATTTTTATCACACAAATATCACCTCCTATGTGTATGTTTAGTTGACATACTAAAAGAAGAAAGATAAATTAAAAAGTTTATTATTTTACTATGCTAACTAAGCATTTATGTAAAAAATGGTATTTGAGTGATAAAAATAGAGTGATATATAATAATACTTATCGGAATCTAGTCATGAATATGAAAAAAGGTACAATCTATACAATCCCACAACACGGATCATCACAAAGCAAAAGATGAGCCAAGGTTACTGGAATATTTACTAACCAATTTATAGACAAACTATTTACATGACCTGCTTTAACAACAAAATTTGCAATACAATTAGCATACCTTCTGTGAAGGTAAACTTTGGTGAGTGAAGCTGGGATTGGTTGTTAGAGGTTTACTTGGGACTCTTCGGCTTATTTTCCAGCAAAACAAAGGATCTTAAGGGTGTTCTCAGGGTCCTCCTTTGATGCGCTTAAGTCAGTTATGGACCCGTAAGATTACTTTATAAAAATAGGGTGAAGAGAGTGTGCTCGAGTTTGTGAGAGATGTGTTACTAATTGTTGGTAGAATAATGGGTATTTATACTTACTAAATGCTTAAGTTGATTCTTGTTATCTCCTGTATCTAGAATTTAGGGATTATCTTTTATTTTCAAAGATTTAAAGTTAGTCAAAAGTTAACTTAAAAGTTATAAAGAAAATGAAAAGTTAGCCCATCATGTTCCTTGTCTCTTTGTATTGATTACATATTAACTAAAAAAACGTTATAACATTTGTTTGTTCCATTCTTGCTTCTTCACAATTCTTCCCAATAAATTTTAAAAGAGTTTCGTTTGACTTCTAACATTCTTCTTCTTGATCAATTCTTCCCAATTCGACAATTCCTAAATCTAATTCTCACATAATAAAATATACATCAACATAATTACTAAAAGCTAAGGTAATCTATCACAGAAACAGTGAAAGTTTCATTTTGTTATGTTAGTTATATTTTATTAACTTCTTTTTGGTTTGTGTTTTGTTTGTTAGTTTGCATTTATATTAGATAATTATTTGTTAAATGCTTGATTTTGATATCAATATATTTTTAGTTTTAGGTCTAATGGTTGATTATTAATTTTAATTTTGGTATTATAATTGTTTATTCCTTTTATACATAAAAATTAAGTGTCTTTTTTTTATTATTTCATTTTTTAGAAATTTCTTTCAGTTCAAAGTATGAGTAAATCTAAATCGTAACAGACAAGGCTTCATTTTGTTAGATTAGTTTATTTTTTATTAACTTCTTTCTCATCTATCTCTTGGTTGTTAGTTTGCATTTATATTGAATAATTATTTCTTAAATACTTGATTTTGATATGAGTATAATATGTGTTTGTTATTTTTTGTAGTATATATAAGATTTGTTTTATTTCTCGAATCAAATCAACTTATAATTTTTAAAGTTTTAAGTTTGGTCAAATGTAAATGTATAATTTATATTTTATTAAATTCTTGATTAGTTTTTTATTATTTAATTTCATTATAACTAATTATATTTGGCCTTTTTAGTGTCCAAAAAATACTGTACATAAAAAATAATATAAAAAAATACTGTACAAAAAAAAACTATAACCCCCTTAATTTTTAAATCTTAGCTCCGCCGTGACTAAACCTATTGTCCGTTAGGGGAGGTTGACGGGATTAGGCCTATGCCCAACCTGTCCCCTAGATCTTTTGGTGGGCGTTTATGTTTGTGAGCTTTGATTAGCTTACACAGCCACCTCACCTTCGAACCAATATAAAGCGAACACGTGGCAAAGAAGTTGCAAGCTTTATAAGGAAAGTTCTAACAGCTTTTTTAAATGACCAAAATTATTAAATTTGGAGGACCTGTTGGTGTTATATAGTTCTTATAACTCTTCCAAATGATCCCCTATATTTTAGGGACCAAATGGCCAAAACCATTAAATTTGGAGGACCTGTTGATGCTATATAGTTCCAACAACTCTTCTAAATGATTTCCTATATTTTAGAGAATAAATGGTTTGACATTTAGATCCCTCATTACTAGGGGATCAAATCCCTTCCCTATCCCATCTCCCATAATTTTTAATGTTATTTTTCAAAATAAAGATAGAAGTAGAGATTTTTTAAATAGAAAAACTGTTGGAGTAAAACTAAAATAAAATTTTTATAAAATAAGGGATTAATTAAAAATAGGAGAACTGTTGGAGTAAAATTGAAATAAAGGATCTGTAAAAATGAAAAAAATACTTCAAATTCCCTAAATGTAAAAAAAAAATAGAAGAACTATTAGAGTTAACCTAATATCTCGAATGAGGATTAAAATCTGCCCATGAAATGCTGTCACCCTGATCGATAAGAGCCTCATGTAACATCTTTGCATCCAGTTCAAATACAACGTTCTGAAACTGAGAGTTTCACTACGAGAATGCAAACCTGACGCAAGGCTAATACTTCTGACTGAATGGCGGAACTTACAACGATGGATTATTACGTTCTAACAACTATGGACACCTAACTCGTTTTATTAATAAGAGAGTGGGACAAAAGTAGATATATTTATGAGCATTGATGATGATATAAAACAATAGAATTCTGCAATTACTGAAGGGTTGCTATTCAGTTAGTTTAGACTGACATCAGTTTATTCACTAATATTTAACCTCACACACATGTAGGATCCAATTTTTATTTCACAACTCTCACAGACTGATATCAGTCTAGACAAATTGAAGAGTTTTTCATTACCAAAATGTCTACTAAGACAAAAAGAATATTCTCTCACCTAAAAATGTGTTACAAGAATAGTGTACAAGGACGAGTGGAGACGGCCAAAAAAGATTTTTTGACATTACTATAAATAGCACATGGAAGACAACTAAAAGATAATTAATTCATTCTATTGCCAAATTTGTCATTACAGGTTAAATTTACCTTCAAGCCAACTTACTAATTTTTTCACCCGAAGAAGTAAGCTGGAAATGACTTCCGTCGTTCCTTTTTGCTGTTTTGCAGATCTTCGGCTCGACTCAAGCGTACCGGATTACGCATTCAACAATCATAAAGTAAAATAGGTCTTTTTATATATATATATATATGTAATAGTATTAATAATCAAAGGAGGCTCTTTAGCAAGTGTACATTATAATCAAAGAAGGCTCTTTAAAATTGCTCACAATGAAAAAGATATTTCCGTTTTTATTTTTATTGTCTGACCATTTGTACAGAAATCATTACTGATTGAATAATTGAAATCTGACAAGTACGGGCACCTAACTTGTTTAATAATTAATAAGATTGCCAGAACATACAGAGTCAAAATTTTTATATTGGAGTCAAGATTTAATTAAAAAAAGAGAAAATAGAAGTGAGAGAATTTGAATCAGAAAATAAGAAATTAAAAAAGGATTTGAATCATTTTCAATTATGAGATAATTGAAAAATCCTTCGGTTACTTTTTAGACGACAGAGAAGAGCCTCGGCATTTTGTACGTATTCTCTTTGTTTTTTACATGTGAAATTGGACGACAAATAGTTCACATAGAAGCAAGTCGTAAAGCACTTGGATTTACCTGTCGTTGAGAATTTTGGTTCACATTTAATGGTGTGTCTCATCTGATATCAGTGAATAGTAATTAATTTAATTTATGTCTCGTGAGTTGATTGAGTGAAAATATTTTCTAAATTAACAACAACAAAAAAAATGATAAAACGGGGAATCCTATACCAAGATAGAAAATTAAACTTCTCAACTGCCTCGTTTGTCCATTTCCAAAAAGACAAAGATAAAAAAAATTTGAATAAAACAAAAGAAAAAACAAAATGGAGAAATAATTAATATCTTGATTCTTGAGATATAATAAAATTTTACAATATTAAATCCAACAAGATCAGCACATCGATATTAACCATGTGCTGCGACGTGGATCACTCTCAGCACTGCGATGATCCCCAGCTTCCTAATATATTTGCAGTAACAACACACACATCTTGCGAATCGAATCCGAAACATTTACAATTTGTGAGTAGCTATATAATTCTTTCTTCATGGAGCAACAAAAACCCTCGCACCCTAGGTGGGAAGGCAAGGTGTCATCAACACTATCAAAGGCAAGTGCAGACCAAGTATGGACTTTTCTCACAGACTTCTTTAGCATGCACAAATATTACCCTTCCGCCTCTACTTCCTATGGCGTTCATGGCAACAATGGTGAAGTTGGTTGCATTCGGTACGTTGAGTTTGCACTCGGAATCAGTGATGGACCCAAAACTTGGGTTAAGGAGAAGTTACTAGCCATTGATCCTGTTGAAAAAAGTTTTAGTTATGAGATTGTGGAGACCAACGGTGGCTTCAATTCATATGTTGCAATATATAAGGTTTTTCCAGGGAGTGGTAATGGTAATAGTGGATGTATCATTGAATGGTCTTTTAGCCTTGAGCCAATAGAAGGATTGAAACTAGAAGATCTGCAGAAATCTTTTGAAGGGTTGCTACAACTCGCGGCTGAGAAAATGGATGATTCTATATAGATAGGAAAATGATGTATTCTCTTATGTGTTATCTTTTCCTGTTTAGTTTGTCTTTGTCATTGTCTTCTGCTGTTTCTTTTGTTTGAGGGAAATTTCACTTGCAAATAAGTTGTTATTGTTCTTTAAGATTTGTATTCACTCCATTACCCCCATCTCCACAGTTTCTGATATTGTATTATTGACGCATAGCAAATTTTATTTGGGTGAATTGCTTGGAACCTCCTATGGTTAACAGTAAGTACGCACGACCTCTCTGTGGTCAAAAAATCATTTTACAAACCCCCTATGGTCATATAAAAGTGCATATGCACTACAAAAAATGTTTATGTCTGTGTTAATAATGGAAAATAGCAAAATGACTTTTATGCCCTTGTATTTAAGTGCACACGACCCCCTGTGGTCAAAAACTCCCCTCCAGACCCGCTGACGGTCATTACTCTTCTTCTTTATCTTTTTCTTCTTTTTCTTCTTCAATGAAAATGTCACATCTTCTCTGCTTTCCTCATCATCACTGTCTTCACTAGTTTCAAAGTCTTCCAATCTCATTTTAACGGGGAGCTCAGTGCCTTTTCAAGATGCAAAAATAGGCTCGCACCATCTCAAAAATTTGGACCTATTATAATTATAGAACAAACGCCCTTTTGTGGGCTTCTTATCATCTACCACAACAATAATTTCAGCCTTGTTATAGTAATGACAATGCCTGTTCATGTATCACAAATCAAGTGTTGGGTCTTCATAACTTCGACTTCGCGTACGACTTCGGCTACTCAGTGTTGACATTTTCCACTTATGCTACAAAATATTTTTCACTAAGAGGAGTAATTACGTGATAATAAAAAAGTAAAAATATAACAAATTTATAAATGTAAATAAATAAAGCAGAATTATTGTGTTATTATTTTAAAAAAAAGCAACTCACCGCTGTTTGGCAGCAAGCTCATGCGAGTTTTACAATGTTGAAGCTCAAATGAGTGGTTGTCTATTATACATGGAGCAAGGGGTATATTGGTTATAAAATAGCGCACTTATGACTGACCATAGGGGGTCCAAGCAATTCACCCATTTTATTTTAAGGTTAAGACTGAATGTGGATTTCCTATAACGACACAATGTTATGAGGGGATTAATTGTGATAAAGTGATGATACAGTATTGCCTCTATAAATGGAATTGCTCATCCCATGAGGCGGGCATTGGAAGTTTTGATGTCAACCGGAGGGATTTGCACATCTTATTTCTTAGTTTAAGTTCCGTCTTACTAATTGGAATCAAACAAAAAAATTTCGAACAAAAAAATCAGACCCTATAAGAACTGGTACTAAACATCTCTTGAGACTCAGCTAGCTATAACACCTAGTGCATTACCTCAAGGATGTCATATGATTCCCATTCATTTTCTCCTTAACAACGATGATAATCCATATATTTTCTTTGGCCAGTAAAGCTAATGACCATGTAAAACATGTTTCACTAATCTTTGATAATATTTTTGTTAAGTTACCACCTTATCTAACAACTTAAGCTGTTAGAGAGTGATTTTTTATTATTATTTATCATCTTCAACACGCCCCCGCAAGTGCAGGCGGAGTTAGTTTTTGAGCATTGCACTGGAACAATTTTAATGTTTTTAAATAGGTGGCTGTGAGTTTTGAACCCAAGACCTTTTGGTACCTAAACTCTGATACCATGTTAAGTGACTACCTCATCTAAAAGTTTAAATTATTAGAGAGGGATTTGTTTTATCATTTATCATCTTCAACAACTTTGATGATGAAGCTAATTTTCATTAACAATTGTTATCATAATCTTTTAGTATATCAATTAAGCCCATACTTGTATCTGTTTTTGTCACCTATTAGTATATCAGCGTAATAATCTATGATATTCACTTCAGTGATTTTGAATCATTAATTGGCACTTCAATCAACTAAACAGTGTTTAAATCTAGTTTCCACTGTTATATTGCACTTTTTCATAACCATTCACTTTTTTATGATCATGTTAATTGTTTTCGTTAAGATGACCAAAAATTTTAGGGTAAATGGCATTATAGCCCCCTATGGTTAATCGAAAGTGCATAGGACCCTCTTGTATTTTTAAAAGTGTACCGGAACTCCCTGTGATTTTAAAAACGTAGCACCACAACCCCCTCTGTCAAAAAAACTGTTACTTTTAATGGATAGTGCGTTGCACTCGTGCTAAGTGCGATTGTTCATTTTTTTGGCTTAAATTGTTACTTAGTTGGACAAAAATGCCCTTATATTATATATATGTTTTTTTCTCTTTTCTTTTTCTCTCAATCCAATTTTCCCCAAAAAAATAAAGAAATTTTTTTTTACAAAAAGAAAAAAACCCATCATTGTTCTCACCCCTCCCCCCACCTCCACCCCCACCCCCCTCAGCCTCTCCCACCCCACCCTTACCTCCACCTCCAACCCCCCTCCTCCCACCCCCATTAGTCCCCCACCCAAAACCCCATCGGCCTCCACCCCTCCCCATTGATGCATTTGTAATTTTTCACTTTGAATTTATCTTTTTGCATGCACAATTGATTTAATTGATGGGGAATTAAGGCACGATATTTAATTGTTATACAAGGTAATCGTGATGCAAATCAAGCAATTTTGTTGACAAAAGAGGTAAAAAATGAAGTTGAGATCGATCAAAGCACTTCCCGATCGATTGGGGCTCACAAATTCATAGAAGAATGAAGAAATAAAAGACCATGATCGATTGAATGAGCTTCCCGATCAATCGGGATGTTTATGAGAAAAATCACCACTCTGCCTGATCGATCGAGTAGAGTATGAATCAACCATAAACAGTACTCGGTCGATCGGGCCATTTTCCCGATCGATCGGGTGTTACACAAAAAGTCCAAAGTCGGTGAAAACCCGACTTTGATCACTCTTGGACTTATAAATAGCCCCTTGCACGACCTAAGAAGGACTTTTGGCCAATTTTTGAAACCCTAGCACTCAAAGAGGGCTCTCAAACTCTTTCAAAGGCAAGAAGAACACAAGATCAAACAAGAGTGGATTTAAGAACTTCAATCAACGTCTTTTTCATCTTCCATCCATGAGCTTTCCTGAACTTTATCTCTTTACTTTATTTGTGATTTTTTTTGCTATGTATTCATACTAAACACCCATGATTTTGGGTGGTAGCTAGCTTTTACTTAATTTATGTTCGGATTTGGGTTGAATTTATTGATTCATACTTGGATGATTTGTTTACATATTTTTGGTTTATCATCTACATACTTGTAGTTGTAGTTTTGTATTTCAAGAAGTCCTATTATTTTTGCCATTGAATCTTGTAGTTTCTTGGGGTATGAATTAGGAATAAATCCCTAATTAATAATTCGCTTTCATTGAGATATGTAATCTACCATGATAACCTATGTCTATTGAGTTCAATTAGAAGTTAGGACTAAAGTGGGTTAGTTAATTTAGGTCAAGTGAATGATAATCTATGCCTTAGTGATAAGTTATGCTGCAATACCCCTTAATTATCTGAACCCATATGATTAGGGCTTGTAGCCTGATCTACTTGAGCTTAATTAGCTAAACCCGAATCCATGAACATAAAGGATAATAATTTAGCCGAACTACCATCCCAAGTCAACTTTTCCCCATTCATACATCCTTAAACTTCGAGTTGTGTTAAGTTAAAAATTTGACTTTAGTAAATTTTACTTTTTTCGTCATTAGTCACAATCCAATATTCAATCACTTCCATATATTTTTCTCGTTTACGAATTCTTCGTGACAATCCTAATTCTCCGTCGATGACCCATCGAGTAGACATTCGCGTGGTCAAAGAGAAATTTTAACTTTGTTATTGTTTTTTATTTTTATAACTTATTATTGATCGTACAACGACGTGATCAATTTTTGGCACCGTTGCAGGGGACTTGGCATTTAATCGTTGAGAATTCATTTTTTTCTTTCTTTTTTTTCAGTTATTATTTGTTTAGCTATTTTCTTAAAAAATATTTTTTTCCATGAGTCATGTCCTATTTTCAGGTGACTTTTTTTCAAAATCCCCTACATATTGGGCATCTATTGTTGTATACCTT
Source organism: Ehretia macrophylla (assembly GCA_037974665.1). NCBI lineage: Eukaryota > Viridiplantae > Streptophyta > Magnoliopsida > Boraginales > Ehretiaceae > Ehretia > Ehretia macrophylla. Next base: position 64,057,911 of record CM075773.1, read on the forward strand.
CTTTAATCCAAAACACCTTCAATGTTTGTGCTATTTGTAATAAACATGATCATGTTACCTTGGATTGTCCTCTTGTACCTGAATTTCCGGAGTTTCGTAGGGACCATGGCTTTATTACTCAGGATTGTAATTCTAACAATGATCCATATGGGTTTCATGGTAGCCATGAGTACAATTACTTTCATCATAATGTTTACCATGCCAACTTAACAGAGCCTACTACATCAAAATCTAATTTTCTTGACAAGTTTAATCGACTTGTCAAAAGTATATTATCCCTCTAACAATCTCCAGCCACGTAAAAAGACCAAGTTGGTAAACATATTGACCACATTAATTGTAGGGATGAAGACAAGTTTTTCACTCAGCCTGTAGTGTTCTCTTCAAATATCAAAGTAGTTTCATCATGGATGAAACTCCTCAAGATCAAGATAGGAGTGAGGAAGAGATTAATATAGATAGACAGAGAAATGGAGATGAAGAGGGTTGTGGTGAAAAAGAGAATGAGGCAGAAGTAGAAGAGTAAGAGGTAGACAAAGAATATAGGGAGAAAATCGATCATTCTCTACCAATGGCTACTAATATCAATCCACCATTAGTTGATGATTCCCTAATTTTGGAGCTTATACCAGTGCCCTTTCACCTTGATCACTTGCATTTAGGACCACAACAGACTCTTCCAGTTATTAAAGCTTTAGACCTTTCAATTGCAAATGAGGAGAATTGGTTGGCAATCCTTGATGACCAATAGAGGGCCATTGTGTGGTTAGTTTAGGAGGATGACATTCTACCATCTGAAGAGACACAAATGAGGCTTAATCTGAATTATCCTTTTCTTTTTCGTTTAAGGACTGATCTAATAATCCAGCTATATGAGCCAAAGAATTTTAAGAGTATTTTACTCTAACACTAACGTCTGGTTGAGGATGAAAAACTCAGCGCTTTTAGGAGACAACCTAGGTTATTTATTTCAGTTTGATTTAGTCTTTCCTAGTATGATTTATTTGACTTTTCTTTTATGTTAGAAAATAAAGTGGATGAAGATTTTGAGTCCTTATGTTTGGTTCTTTTTCTTGCATGAGCTTATTAGTATGTTATGCTTTCATTTGCTTTTGGGACATTAATTTTGCAGTGTCCTTGGATTCTATTGGCAGTCATATACTTCCATTGTTACATGATACCCTTTTGAAACTTACTTATCAAGGATTGATATGTTGAGCCCCCTCTCTCTTGCACTGATCGTGCTACATTACTTTAGGCCCCCATTGCGCACAATGTTGACCCATTCATACACTTTCAATCAGGTTGTTCTGCCTACATTCTTTTTCCCCTTGTGCCTATCCTCAATGTTCTTTGAGTCTATTTGCTTGGGGGCAAACAAAGTTTTGGTTTAGGGGTGCGGGGTACATTATTTGCGCATTATTATTTTTTAAGTAAGCTATGTCGGGCATATTACTTGTGTCATCATAGAGTTATCTCGTGAAGTTGACTTGCAGGTATGAAATGATTGGAATATTTTGTGAACCATTTTTTTTTAGAGTACCTAATAAAGCAAAATCCTCTTAGGGGGCATGCTAAATAGAGGTTTGGCATGTTTGACTCTGTTAGTAAGCTTTGCTCTTCTTCTTTACTCTTGATTGATTAAATGTTAATGTGGAGAATTAAGATAGAAGTGCCCCACATATGATTGGTTCTTATGACTGCGCCTAGAGGCCTAGCTCTTGTTATAGAGAAAATAAAGAAAAGTATATGGTTGGAAAACTTGAGTTAGTAGATCTTAGGGGTGTTCTTCACCTAGTGCCCTAAGCCTTAAGTGGTTGGGGGTCACTAATTGAAAGCTCGTTACATGGGGGACCTAACCAATAGGTGATAAAAAATAACAAACAAACAAACAAACAAAAAAACAAAACAAAAAAAAAAGAAAAAAAGATGAAAACAAGCGAAAAAGATAAAACAAAAAAAACATGTGTTCGTGGTAGTCAGGGTTGTAAAAAATCTCCATGCACCAATGTCATTGGATATGTGCCTATGGTGTGAGGGTTCCGAGCCTTGGTACTTCGAGCAAGTAAGGTATGCATGGATCCTTTCAAAGCCTAACAGCCTAAGCCATTCTCGGTTGGGATTGTTGACCCCAAAGCCCGCTACACAGGGTACCAGGAAAGCTTTAGGGAACCGAGCACCTCGAACAAGAATAAGCTAAGGCTGAGATCAGTTTAAGAGCCAGGAATGTATTGGGGTACGACTATTGAGGTTAGCCTAGTTAATTATCTTTGAAAATTAATAGGTGGTATGAACTTAAATGTACTTAGCTCACTTTCAGAGGATTTTTTGCTGAAATGATTGATAGTACTACCCTCGGAGCAGTAATTTGACCATAACAATGAATAAAGGTCCTTTCTATTTTGAATTCTCGAAATACATGCTGGTTGAAGTCATAGATGATCTCTTGAGAGACATGACAATACGTTTGATGTAGTTTTGCTTGAGGACAAGCAAAAATGAGGTTTGGGGGTGTTGATGCATTTGTAATTTTTCACTTTAAATCCATCTTTTTTTCGTGCACAAATGATTTAATTGATGAGGAATTAAGGCACGATGTTTCATTTGTTATGCAAGGTGATCGTGACACAAATCGAGTAATTTTGATTACAAAAGAGGTGAAAAATAAAGTTGAGATCGATCGAAGCACTTCCCAATTAATTGGGGCTCACAAATGCATAGAAGAATGAAAAAACAGGATACACCGATCGATATGATGAGCTTCCCGATCGATCGGGTTGTTTATGAGAAAAATCACCACTTTTCCGGATCCATCGAGTAGAGTATTCATCGATTAGGCAGAGTATGAATAAGCCATAAACAGTACCCGATCGATTGGGCCATTTTCCTGATCGATCTGGTACTGCACAAAAAGCCCCAAGTCAGTCAAAACTCGACTTTGAGCACTTTGGACCTATAAATAGCCCCTTGCATGACCTAAGAAGGACTTTTGGCCTTTTTTTGAAGCCTTAGCACTCAAAGAAGGCTCTCAAACTCTTTCAAAGGCAAGAACACCACAAGATCAAACAAGAGTGAATTTAAGAGCTTCAATCAACATCTTCTTCATCTTTCATCCATGAGTTTTCCTGAACTTTATCTCTTTACTTTATTTGTGATTTTTTTTGCTATGTATTCACACTAAACACCCATGATTTTGGGTGGTAGCTAGCTTTTACTTAATTTATGTTCGGATTTGGGTTGAATTTATTGATTCATACTTGGATGATTTGTTTAGATATTTTTGGTTTATCATCTATATACTTGTAGTTGTAGTTTCGTATTTCAAGAAGTCCTATTATTTTTGCCATCCAATCTTGTAGTTTCTTAGGGTATGAATTATGAATAAATCCCTAATTAATAATTTTTTTTAATTGAGATAGGTAATCTACTATGATAACCTATGCCTATTGAGTTCAATTAGAAGTTAAGGCTAAAGTGGGTTAGTTAATTTAGGTCAAGTGAATGATAATCTATGCCTTAGTGATAAGTTATGCTTCAATACCCCTTAATTGTCTTAACCCAGATGATAGAACTTGTAGCCTGATCCACTTGAGCTTAATTGACTAAACCTGAATCTACGAATATAAAGGATAATAATTTAGGCGAACTACTATCCCAAGTCAGATTTCTCCCATTCATACATCGTTAAACTTCGAGTTGTGTTAGGTTAAGAATTTGGCATTAGTCAATTTTACTTTTTGCGTCATTAGTCACAATCCAATCTTCAATCACTTCCATTTATTTTTCTAGTTTGTGAATTATTTGCGACAATCCTAATTCCCCGTAGACAACCCACGAGTAGCCATTCGCCTGGTCAAAGAGGAATTTTAACTTTGTTATTGTTTATTATTTTTATCACTTATTATTGATCGTACAACGATGCGATCAGCCCCCACCACGATCAGCCTCCCACCCCTATCCTCAGCCTCTACCCTTTCCCACCCCTACCCCATCAGCACCTCCACCTCTACCCTTGAAATTTTTATTTATTTTTATATATATAACATGTATAAATAATAAATATACATGCATATATATACACATATATGTGTGTATATATATATACACTTTTGCGTGTATATATATATATATATATATATATATATATATATATATATACATATTTTTTGGCCTAAATATGCATAAACAAAAAAGAAAAGGAGAAAAGAGGAGAAAAAAAAAGAATTGAGGGGTATTTAAGTCTTTTTACATAATTAAGTTAAATTTGTTGATAGAAAGTTAGGGAGGGATGCGTGTGCTTGTTTTCAAAATCATAGGGAGTTCTGGTGCACTTTTGAAAACACGGGAGAGTCCCGTACACTTTTGACTAACCATAAGGAGCTATGGTGCTATTTACCCAAAATTTTAACTTGTAATATTCATCATAAAGAGATTTAATATATTAAGTAACAAGAAACGATTGAGCTTCTTCTTGACCTTGAAAATGGGCATATACTCTTTTGATTGAGTATATCTTTTTAGTTACCCCTTAAGCATCTTTATGCAATTTGGTATTAGTCTTCGCGTTTCAAATTTGTTCACAAACGTTGAGTATCTGGTTCTATTACAATCTCCTGAAAAATTTTATCTTGGAAGAATTATAGAATATTGGTTTTTGAGTATAGTGGGTTCTTACCATATATATAGTCGTCGTTGTTGCTAGTAGAAGTGTTTCTTTGTATGCGAATTCAGATATTTTTGTTAGTGGAGACTAAAACATATAACTTTTTAACTATATGAGTTATTTTTTTTCAGCAGCGGCTAATTAATTTTTTTAACGAAAATTACATAAGTATCTAATATTTTTTTGAGAAATACATAAAATTTTTAATGTTTTTCTGAGCTAGTAAAAGCTGTCCCCACGTACATCCGCCTCTGCTTGTACCACCGTTAGCTATTTCAAGATCTTATGTTTTTAGTTGATTTTTCAACACTATCATTGAAACTCTCCTGCCTGAAAGAGTGTAATTTTCCACATTCTTGTTGTGTTCATTCTATTACTTTAATAGCCAAGTTTACAGATTCAAAATGTACAGTAGATAAGCTTACACTAACAGATATACATACGAATATCTACAATCCTATATTTGAAAAGTTAGTTACAATCTGGATCATCTTGAGAGTCATCAGAATTAATGAGTCTTAACACCCCTTCGCAAGCTAATGGGGATGCAACCACAGGAAGCTTGTCTCTCAGAAATTGGAATCGCGACCGATACAATGGCTTTGTAAACAAGTTAGTGGGCTGCTCCGAGCTGGTAATATATCTGAGCTGAAATGTCCCATTAGTAACTCTTTCACGCACGAAGTGTATGTCAATCTCTATATGCTTGCTTCGATTGTGAATTATTGAATTAGTAGCCATGTATATGGAATTAATGTTATCACAAAAAGGAGTTGGTGCGCTCGGCAATGTGACATGTAAGAATTTAAGAATGTGAATGAAACATAGAATTTCAGAACCAAGCAAGGCAAGAGCTTGGTATTTTTGCCTCTGAGCTGGACTTTGATACAGTAGTTTGTTTCTTAGAGCTCCATGCAACTAAATTTGGTCCGTAATAAATTACATAACTTGAAGTGGACCGTCGTGTGTCAAGACACCCAACCCAATCCGCATCACTATAGCTTGTGAGCGTGAATTGAGAAGCGGGCCGTAACAAAAAACCATGAGCATGCGTGTGTTTCATATAACGTAAAATACGCTTAGCAGCAATTAGATGAGTGGTGCGAGGAACGTGCATATACTGACATACGAGTTGACAGCATGAGCTAAATCAGGACGAGTCATTGTTAAGTACTACAAGGTACTAACCAATTGCCGAAATTCCATTGGGTCAGGTAATGGATCCTCATCTGAAGCATTGAGATGAGTAGAAGCCATAGGCGTGGTTACGGGTTTAGCACCCGTCATGCCATAAGTTTAGAGCAGCTGAAGACAATAGTTTGTTTGAGTATGAAGTAGACCATGATCATGCTTGTGAACCTCCATACCAAGGAAAAAACTTAGAGAACCCAGGTCTTTCATGTCAAGAACGCATTTTTGCATGATGAATTGTCCGAAGTGGTGTATATGTCTTAGCCCCTGGTCTCACAATCGGGCTAAATTTATCAGTGTGGTCACAGCCCAACTGTTGATTATAGCCCTTAGCAACAAGTCGGGTTTTGTATCGTTCGAGTGAGCCATCAGATCAATGCTTAACCCTGTATACCCATACCCATTTACAATCAACAACATTCATATCAAATGACGGTAGAACCAAAACCCAGGTGTTGTTCTTCATGAGTGCATTTATTTCTTCGGTCATTGTGAGACGCCAATTAGCATCCTTATTGGCTTGACTGAAACATGTCGGCTCTTTTGGAAAATTATGAATGATTGATAGAAGGCAGGAAGGAAGGGGATGATGGGTAGAAAAAAGAGCACGAGGTTTTCGTGTGCCATCCATCGATCGAGTTATCATATGGTGAGAACGATTTGCGGGAGGAATGGAAGGAGCAGGGGGAGTAGGAGAGGCGGAAGAATGACTAGTAGGAAGATCAATAGAGCTCGACGAAGTGGATTGAGGCACTATAGGAAGAGGATTTGAGGAAGGCTGCTGGTTGTTAAGCGTGTCATGCGAGGTTGAAGGAATTTGTGAAGAGACAAAGGAATTTTCAGTCGTAGCACATATGTCAGGTAATGCAATTGGAGAGTGGATAATGTTTGTATGAGCTGAACATTATTTAGTGTGTGCTGGGGAGGGAAGTGCATAGGCGAAGTAGAGGCTGAAAGTAGAGATGATGGAAATGGATGAAAATTAAAATCACGAGCTGGTTTATGTGATTCAGAAGCTTGTTGGTGAAATGGGAACTTTGTTTCATCAAAAATTACGTGCCTGGACAAAATAATCTTTTTGGAAATCTTCCTATCAAGCTTATTACACCCAAATGGATTGAGACACGGAAAGCAGAGAGAACCAAAAACCCTCATAGTATCATAGATTGGAGGTGTGCCATAAATTAGTTCACCAGGTGACTTATTCTGCAAAAGAGGTGTGAGTAGCCTACTAATAATGTAAACTGCTATTGAAAAGGCATGATTCCAGAATTCCCTAGTAAGATTACTGTGAACAAGCATAGCCAATCCAATTTCAACTATGTGCCGATGTTTTCTTTCAACCACCCCCATTTTGTTTGGGAGTACTGGGACAAGAGAGTCTATGAACAATGCCTTTTTGTTGAAAAATAAGTCGAAGACTGCAAGAAATAAATTCACCACCTGAGTCGCTTTGCACATATTTGATTTTGGTATTGCATATATTTTCAACCATGGAGATAAAAACAGGAAATACTGAAGCAACATATGATTTTCTCATTAAAGGATAATACCAAGTGTACCGAAAGTAGTCATCGACTATTACAAGATAATACCGGAAATCATCCAAAGCAGTGGTGGGGGCAGGACCCCATACATCACAATGTATTAAATGAAGAACATTGGTGGAGCGTATGGCAGAAGGATTAAATGATAACCGGTGACTCTTGCCAAGTTGACAGCTCGCACAAGGATTATTGGATTCCATGGGAGTCTTTATTTGCAACACACTGTTGAGATGATGTAAGGTCCGAGATGAAGGGTGCCCCACACGGGCATGCTAAATATCCGGAACAACCTTATTTGCCATGAGGGAAAAACAAGATGGTTGCGAAAGAGAATACAGTCCGCTACTGAGCTTGCCCTTGTGCTGTATTCTTCCCGTCCTCATATCCTTAATGAAATAACCATGAGGGGTGAAAACAAAATAACATGAATGCTCCTTAGTGAATTGAGCAACAAAAAGTAGACGTTTAGTCAATGAAAGAACAAGCAACACATTACAATCTAATTTAGCACCAGAGGACAACGAAAGAGAAGTGATATCCGTGTGAGAAATATGTAAACCTTCACCATTATTAATTAAGTACACTATCTGAACCTAAATATAATTTATTACTAGTGACAGTGTCAACATTTGGAGTTATGTGATGTGATGCTCCAGTGTCAATATACCAATTCGAATCAGTTGGGTCAGGATTTGCATGGTAGCAAAGGCCTTTTTGTTTGCTTCAATAACATCGTCCGGGGCCCAACAATTGTTGGCCTTGTGATATGGGTGGCCACAACGATAGCAAACGACTGAGGTAGGATCAGAGGGAGTTGTTGAAGACGTGGAATTGTGTCGTCCACGACCTGGCCACAATTATTGCGACCTCCACGACCAATGCGTTCCCTACGACCACTGTGCGGTGAAGAGCCATGTGGAGATGAAGGACAGGGTGAAGAGGATTACAGTTCTGAGACATGATGCTTAGCATGGGTTGTTGGGAGTGCAACAGAATTATGGATAAGAGAAGTAGCATTAGTGAGTTTTAATTCGTAGTCCAGCAAAAGACCACAAACTTCGGCATATGAAGGTAGAGTTGGGCAAGAATTGATGGCAGCTACGATGGGGTTGAAGTCTCAACTAAGACCGCAAAGTGTCCAAAGGGTGAGATCTTCATCTTCAACATGCTTACCAGTACTAGTAAGGACCAGTGATAATGACTTGGCATGTTGTATGTAAGCATGCATTGATTGGAAGCCTTTCACGGGGGATTGCAGCTCAGTTTTTATGTGTTGAAGTCTAGTGTTACGTCCCTTGTTGCACCCCTTACTGCAACAAGAGCTTTGAAATTAATTGGCTTGTGTTTTGTCAAAATTATGTCCTGGTTGAATTTTATTTTGATATGTTTCTGAATTTAATTGTGGGACATGCATATATGTTTGGAGAAATTTGATTGCCAGGTTTTATTTTCAAGAGAGTTAAAAATGCAAATTGGCATTTACTTAAAAGTAATTGAAGTTTCCTTATTTCAAATAAGGAAGGTCGCTTATTCAAGAATTGCTTGGAGACAAAGACATTCCTTAAATCTCAAGGCCAAAGCACGGATTACCTTGTGGAGATTTAGGCAACTAATTCAGCATATATACCGAGCCTCACACATTTGTAAGGTGTGCAGAATAAGTGGAAAAAGAGAAGAGAAAGAAGTACGAAAGAGAGCTGAAAATTCGTGACTTGAGAGCTGTCAAGTTTTGCTGCAGCAGATTGACGATGTGTTGCAACAGAAGGCAGTAACAGTAGAGATCTGATATAACATATGTTGCTGCAGCAGCGCTGAAACAGACAGCTTGTTTATGCTTCCGCTATGCATATTGTTTTAATCTTTTGATAGGAAGATTTTTTTATTTGTTTATTATTCTATTCATTCTTCGGGAGAAGAAGATGTAGTTCTCAGGATAGAACTTCGTAAGTCGAGGGGAGCTCGCCAGACCTAGGTTCATTAAAGAGTTCATCATCAAGGCGTCAAAGTCAAGAGGGAGTCTTTGCTTGTGTAAGTCCATTGATATTGTAACTTGTGATTTATTAATGAAACATGTTTGTTGGAATAGAGGAGGTCCCGTGGGCGTAGACCGCACGATTGAACCACGTTAAATTTCGGTGTCCTTACTTTCTGCATCTGTTATTTTATTTTGTTTAACTTCTGTTACAACAAGATACTAACCAGAAATTTACAAGTGGCATCAAGAGTGGGTTACTGAACTGACTCAGTTAGATCTCTGGAATAGTTTTTTTTTTTTTTTTTCTGGTCATTTGTGTAGATATGGACACTTTACGTGATAACGGATCAATTAATAAACCACCTCTTCTCGATGGCACAAACTATTCATACTGGAAGGCACGGATGAAAGCTTTCATTAAAGCTATTGATGAAGCTACTTGGAGAGTTGAGTTAAGTGGATGGGAACACCCTATTGTCACAACTGCTGAAGGCACTATTGAGAAAAAAAATCTGAATTGCAATGGACCAAAGCTGAAGACTCGATGGAAACCCACAATTCAAAGGCGTTGAATGTTATTTTTAATGCCGTGGATCTGAATCAATTCAAGCTTATTTCATCCTGTGAAACAGCGAAAGAAGCTTGGGAAATCTTGTAAACAACATATGAAGGTACTGCTACAGTGAAAGTGTCGAAATTACAAATACTTGCAACAAGGTTTGAAGAATTGCGGATGTACGAGGATGAAACCAATGCTGAATTTAATGCTAAGCTTTATGACATAGCAAACGAAACTTTTGCACTGGGAGAAAAATACTCAGACTCAAAGATGGTGAGAAAAACGTTGAGGTCACTTCTGGACAGATTTTCTATTAAGGTTGCAGCAATCGAAGAAGCAAAAAATGTGGATACCATGAAACTTGATGAACTTATGGGGTCTCTACAGACCTTTGAGATGAAATTCAAGCAGAAAAGAAAAGAAAATGGCATTGCACTACAAGCAGAAATTGAAAAGCAGGAGGATGAAGATCTTTCTGATGATAATGAATTGATAGAATCTCTGGCTCTTCTAACAAAGAATTTCAAAACAGTGTTTAAAAAATGGAAGAATCAAGCTAAAGGCCTAAAGTTCACAAGCGTTGGCAAAAATCCTCTTGCTACAGCAAATACTGAAACTTTCAATAAGCAAAATGAAAAAAATATTTGATGGAAAGAAAAAGAATAAGGGAATTCAATGTAGAGAGTGTGAAGGATTTGGTCACATTCAATCGGAGTATGCCAATACCTTGAAACGAAGGAAGAAAGCCTTGAATGCTGCTTGGAGCGATGTAGAGTCAGAAAGTAGCAGCAGCAGCGATGAAGAGCACACAAGCAACTATGTTGCGTTCTGTGCTGCAACAAACCAGACAGATGCTGAGACAGATGCTGTGACAGATGCTAAGATAGGAACTGAACACACTGCAGCAGAATTTGCAACAACATCAGTAGCAAGATTGGTTATTTCAGATGGTGAAATTGATTCTAAATTGGACAGTGATGAAGAAGAAGACAAGTTCATAAGGACCTACAAAACGATGTATCAACAATGGCTGATCGTGTACAGGGTGAATCAAGATCAATTAACCAAGATTGCTGAACTTGAAAGAGAAAAGGCTGATTTACAGAAATCATTAGGAGAAAGTCAGCAAAAGGCCGACATGCTGCAGCAGGAACTGTCACAGATTCAGCGAGGCTTCAAGATGATGAACTCAGGTACTGAAAAGCTTGATTATATGTTATCCATTCAAAAATCTTGCAGGGATCATACTGGATTGGGATATCAAGAAGGAGCATCAACAAGTCAAACAATTTTTGTCAAATAAGCTGAAAAATCAAAAGCAGAACAATCTGTTGCAACAGAACTTGGCGCATAAACAGGAACTTCACAGGTAAAGAAATTTATTCCTATTTGTCACTATTGCTTCACTCTTGGTCATATCAGACCTCGTTGCTACAAGCTTATGAGGGCATTGAAAAAGAGAAATAGGGCTTATCTCCACCTGTCGTAGCAAAAGGTAAAATAGATTTGGGTAAGAAAGTCTCCTATAACTTGTCTTGTCTTTTACTCTGTCTTGAAAGCATGTCCTACTTACTCTTGGTACTTTGACAATGGTTGTTCTAGGCACATGACAGGTGAAAGAGAAATTCTCGAAAACTGCAAGTCATGCAATAGTGGAGAAGTTACCTTTGGCGATGGTGAAAAAGGCCGTGTTCTTGGAAAAGGAACTCTTGTTCTCAAAGGTTTTCCAAGATTGAAAATTTTGCATGTAGAAGGACTCAAAGCAAACCTTATTAGTATCAGTCAATAGTGTGATCAAGGATTGCTAGTAAACTTTACCAAGGATGGTTGTAAAGTAACTAATAATTCTAACAAATGTGTTCTTGCAGGAAGTAGGTCAATAGACAATTGCTATATGCTTTCTGTTCCACATAAACATAATTTTGTTTGTCAAAACAACATAGTTGATAATACTAAATTGTGGCACCTCAAGTTAGGATATCTGAATTTCAAAACTCTAAGCAAAATTGTGAACACAGGAATTGTTCAAGGAGTTCCTAAATTGAAAAGATTGAAGCATGAGGTTTGTGGTCCATGTCAACTTGGAAAGCAGATAAAGACCACTCATAAACAGATGCAATAGATTGTCACAAAAAGACCTTAGAACTCTTGCATATGGATCTTATGGGGTCTTATGCAAATTGAAAGCCTTGGTGGAAAGAGGTACATGTTTGTTTGTGTTGATGACTTTTCTAGATATTCATGGGTTGAATTTTTGAGGGCAAAATCAGATACAATTGATGCTTTCAAGAGATTGTGCCTGAAAATTTCAAATGAAAAGGATTGTTACATAGGAAAAATTGTTAGAATAAGAAGTGATCATGGTAAGAAGTTTGAGAATCATACATTCTCTGATTTCTGTGGTATGCATGGAATTGCTCATGAATTTTCTGCATCTAAGACACCACAGCAAAATGGTGTTATAGAAAGAAGAAATAGGCTTTTGCAGGAAATGGCTCGTGTGATGATTAATGCAAATAACATTCCTCATAAATTTTGGGCTGAAGCTGTTAACACTGCTTGTTACACAACAAATCGAGTGTATCTTCGTCCAGGAACACTTAAAACTCCATATGAAATTTGGAAAGATAAGAAACCTTCACTCAATCATTTTCATGTGTTTGGAAGTGTTTGCTACATCTTAAAGGATAGAGAGCCAAGAGGTAAGTTTGATACAAAATCTGACAAAGGTATATTCTTAGGCTACTCTACAAATAGTCAAGCCTATAGGGTATTCAATTTACATACTTTTACTATAATGGAGTCAGTTAATATTGTGGTGAATGATAATGTACGTGCGCTAAAAGCTGGTGAAACAAATGTTGAATCAGGTGACTTTGTTCCAGAAACTACTGCAGCAGACACTGAGAATAATTCAGGAGGAGCAGTAGATACTGTCACAACAGAAATTGAACATGTCGTAGCAGAAGCTGGAACTGCTACAACAGAGACTAAAGCTGACGCACCAGATGCTGAATATGGTACAATAGGCGCTGAAACAGAAGGACTTGAATAAAGATTTTCAGAACTTCATATAGCTGAACCTTCAAGTAGAGTTCAAAAGAATCACACAAGAGGTGATATCATTGGTGCCTTGCATGATGGAGTTCAAACTCGAAACAAACAAAAGGTAAACTACAGGGAGATGGTCAAGTATGTATACTTTACTTCCCCCATTGAGCCAAAAAATGTGAAGGAGGCCTTAGAAGATAAAAATTGGATCAATGCTATGCAAGAAGAGTTGAACCAATTTGTTAGGAATGATGTATGAGTCTTAGTTCCTAAGCCTAAAGACACAAATGTAATTGGGACAAAATGGATTTTTAGGAACAAGACTGATGAATGTGGCAACATAACCAGAAACAAGGCTAGGTTAGTTGCTCAGGGATACACTCAAGTTGAAGGCATAGATTTTGAGGAAATTTTTGCTCCAGTTGCTAGGTTAGAGTCAATCAGGCTTCTGTTGGCTATTACATGTGTGTTGAAAATTAAGCTATAGCAAATGGATGTATATAGTACTTTCTTATATGGTATACTTAATGAAGAAGCTTATGTTGAACAACTTAAAGGATTTCAAGATCCCCATCATCCTGATTATGTTTTTAAATTGAAAAAGGCCTTGTATGGACTGAAACAAGCTCCAAGAGCTTGGTATGAGAGGTTAACCAAATTTTTGTTTAAAAAGGGATATAAAAGAGGGAGTGTTGATAAGACTTTGTTCATTAAATTCACACCTGGAATTTTGATTGCTCAAATTTATGTTGATGACATAGTCTTTGGTGCAACATCTAAAAATAATGCTGATGAGTTTGTTAATCAGATGCAACATGAATTTGAAATAAGTATGGTTGGAGAACTGACATATTTTCTAAATGTGTAGGTGAGGCAGTGCAAGAATAGCATTTTCATCTCTCAGGAGAAATATGCCAAGAATCTTGTGAAAAGGTTTGGTTTGGAAGATGCAAAGCACATGAGGACTCTAATGGGGTCAAGCACAAAGTTGATAAAAAAATGGGAATGAGAAGTCTGTGGATGCAAGTTTGTACAGAATCATGATAGGGAGCTTACTTTATTTAACTGCTAGTCGACCTGATATTTGTTTTAGTATAGGAGTGTGTGCTAGGTTTCAAGCTAATCCAAAAGAGTCGCACTTAAAAGCTGTAAAGAGAATCATTAAATATGTGAGTTGGACTATTAATTTTGGTATTTGGTACACTAATGACACTAATACGAATCTTGTAGGTTTTAGTGATGCAGATTGGGCTGAGAATGTTGATGACAAGAAAAGCACTACTGGAGGTTGATTTTATGTAGGTAACAATCTTGTTTCATGGTACAGCAAAAAATAAAATTCAATTTCCTTGAGCACTGCTGAAGCAGAATACATCGCAGCAGGTAGTTGTTGTGCTCAACTTTTTTGGATGGGTCAAATGATAGATGATTATGGCATTGATCAAAATAGGTTTACTGTCTTTTGTGACAACATGAGTGCCATAAATATCTCAAAGAATCCTGTACAACATTCACAATCAAAGCACATTGACATAAGGCATCACTTCATAAGAGAACTTGTAGAACAAAATAAAGTGGTTTTGGAATATGTTGCAACAGAAAATCAACTAGCAGATATCTTCACTAAGGCACTAGACTTTATGAGGTTTGAGACCTTGAGAAAAACCTTAGACATTTGTTTTCTTTAAAATTTAATGGATTGTGTATATGTGCATTGGTTAATCACTAGAGCATTGAAATTTATATGTAAAAATCAGCTAGTGATTTCATTTGTAAAACCATATTATCAATGCGCATCATGTACTTGTCATTCTGATGAATCTTAGATTAAAATCTCCACAGGAAAAGATTGTGAGCTTACTTGACGACTAGGGATCTATCAAAGAGAAGTCTCTTTGAGATCATTCCTGAATTCTATTCACCTTGCCAAAAAAAAAATTTATATATATATATATTTTACAGGATATGACAGCCAAAGTTGGAATGGAAATGGCTACCTAAGATCACAAAGAATGGTTCTAGAGTGAAATACCAAAAAAAAAAATAAAAGGGTATAGGACATCCTACAGGGGTGATTAGATGACCAGGTATGTTGGAACAAGTATTGCTTCTAATCTACCTAGGTATGATGGATGTCGAGGACCGTCTAGAGTGGCTTGTACATGAAACACACACACATGGTCCACACTTGAAATTCTTGATTGATTTATGCATGTGATTAATAGAGGTTCGAGTGATGACTCAAAGTTCATGCTCATTAAGGTGTGCGTATATAAATTCCGTATTTTTATGAAAAGTCAACATAATCTTGAGGGTTGAATGTCGAAGTGTGGAATTTGCTTGGTTGACGAATGTTGCAGTAGAATCTCGCACACCAAGTTTCTTTTTCTTGCAAATTTAATCTGATCCTAAGTTGCTAAAACAACAATGTTTCCTATCTGTCAATTATGTTTGTGATTAAAGTCATAGAACTAACAGTTTTGTCACAACAAAAATTTTCCTCTGAAGAACGATGCTACAGCAAGCACTGAGCAATTATAACTTTTTGCTGATGTGTCATAACGGAATGTTAAGGCAAGAAATCAGCGTGCACTTCAGCACACGTCTCTTAAAAAGAGGAAAGAGAATTAACTTCCATAAACTGTTCAACTTATTCCTTGCTTGAAATCTTGTGCTCAATTTATACATTTTTATTAATTTGTCTCCTGTCTTAATTAACCATTTTTTCACTTAATCCCATTTGTCCTTTTTCTCCTCTTTAACAGTTGCACACAAGCATTTTTTTCGGTACTATGGCACGAACACAAACAAGAACTCGTTGTTGGCCCCGAGCTCTGCCCAATGCACCTGGCAGTGATCCCAGCAAACCAATCACCTGTGACGACACATTGTCCAGTGGTGTTGCTACAACCCATCATGATAATCAGCCACCACCACCTCCTATTGTGTCTTCTTCCACCATGGATCACAAAGGGAAAGCTCAAGTCTTTGAGTCTTCTACCTCTGAACCAGACTCAAGTTCTGAATCATCATTTCAAGAAGCATTATCTGAGTCACTGGGCGCCGAAACGGAATCATCCATGGCTGGCACCCTTATTCGCACAAAGGGAGTCGTTGTTGAACCTAGTGTTACTACACCATCTGTTAGCATGAAAAAGGTTGTGCCCGCTGCTGCAGCAGAAGGATCTTCTCATGCAAAAACTGTCAAGATTGATACAGACATGGCTGCAGCGGATTCTGATGAAGACAATGCATCCCCAACACACCACTCATCACCTGTTCGACCAAATACCTCTTTGACAGACTTATCTGATTCCAATGTCATGCCTAGTTTTGTTGCACCTGAGCCAGTTACTGATAATCCGGCTAAACATCTCCAGCTCATGTTGCAGCACTGAGTGAACCAAGACCCATAATGCATGTTGCACATTCTGCTGCAACTGATGATGAGACAGAAACCACACCTAGTCAAGCTTCTTCTGGTGTGAAGGCTGCTGCAGCAGGTAGCGAGTTCAGTCCACTCAAACGTCCCAAATCCAAACAAAAGGCACAAAAGAAAAAATCCACTACTTCTTCTCCAGCAATCCGACACAAGATGCAGTGCACGATGAAGTCGGGGTATGTGGTTAGTCTTGCTCACTCCAAAAAAGTTTTATTTCTCTGCCTCTCTTGTTCGTTGGGAAGTGGTTAATAAGAGAGCCTTTGTGGAAGAACGAACATTGCATACTGACTCATATAAGGGCACAGACATTCTTGAACTTCTAGAACAACGCATGTTACTAGGTACTGTTAAGCTCGATACTTCATATGTCATTGTCGTTGTTCATGAGTTTTATGCAAATTTGAATAAATCAATAGGAGATCCCATTTCCCCATACTATCATCAAGTTTATGTTAGGGGTAATGTGTTTCTTTTCTCTCCTACGGTGATTAATAAGTTTGTGGGCTTTGAAAAACCAGCGAAAGAAGTTGCAGAGGTTAGTTTCACTCTTGATCAAGTTGCAACAGAACTGTTGGGACACACTACTACATGGCCTCACGGAAATCGGCTAGCTATTACAGCTTTGACAACTAAATATGCTGCCTTGCATCGCATTGCTTTAGCTAACTGGTTTCCAGGAAAACATGCCAACACGGTGCATGCCGAGATGGCCATTTTACTGTTTCAGGTTGGCACTAGTCTGAATTTGAACATCAGACATATCATCTTCACTCGGATTTTGGAAGAAGCTGACAAAAATACTCCTATGTTGTATCTTCCATTTCCGTCAGTGATTTATGGTGTTTTTAGTCTTCAACACAAGGTCAATAAATATGATGAGGTATTTGTTAAGCTTCCTCCTCCCTTACGCTTTTCTAGAAAATATTTGCAGGGCAAACATCATGCACGTCCTCAGGGGGAGCCACCTTTAGTTCCTGTGTCTGCTACAACAGGAGCTACTACTCAGGGGAAGCCTGGTGCTACAGCACCTGGTGGCACCGACTCTGTTACCAATTCAAATGCTGATGTGCGGCAAGTGTTGCAGCAGATTCAAGCTGAGTTGCAGCACATTCGGACTGCTCAAGCTGCACTTCAGGCCTCTCATGCGCAGATTCTCCACGACCAGAAGCAGATTCTTGCTACACTTGCCACCTTCCGCTCTCTTGCTCCATCAGATGTTTAGCCTCTTGTCTTTGTTTGTCAAAAAGGGGGAGATTCGACTGTTATTATGCGACTATGTTTACTATACTACTGTCGACTGTTATTATGCGACTATGTTTACTATACTACTGTTATGTTCTCCTTCTCTTTGTGGTGTTCTTTTCCTATCATTGTTCTAAGTTAGTTTAGTTCGGTAGTTCTGATTTTGGTAGCTCTGATACAGTTCGTTTATTTTGGATATTTAGTCTCTGTTCTGATACTCTTTATTGGCTCTATCTTACGTGTAGTTACACTGATGTTTCCTAATCTTTATCTCAAGTGTATCGCTACTCTGATCTTCAGTTTTACCAAAACAAAGCCAAATGGGGAGCTTGTTACGCCCCTTGTTGCACCCCTTGCTGCAACAAGAGTTGTGAAATTTATTGGCTTGTGTTTTGCCAAAATTATGTCCTGGCTGAATTTTATTGTGATATATTTTTGAATTTAATTGTGGGACATGCATATATGTTTGGAGAAATTTGATTGACAGGTTTTATTTTCAAGAGAGTTAAAAATGCAAATTGGCATTTACTTAAAAGTGATTGAAGTTTCCTTATTTCAAATAAGGAAGGTTGTCTTATTCAATAATTGCTTGGAGACAAAGACATTCCATAAATCTCAAGGCCTAAGCATGGATTACCTTGTAGAGATTTAGGCAACTAATTCAGCATATATACAGAGCCTCACACGTTTGTAAGGTGTGCAGAATAAGTGGAAAAAGAGCAGAGAAAGAAGTACGAAAGAGAGCTGAAAATTCGTGACTTGAGAGCTATCAAGTTTTGCTATAGCAGATTGACGATGTGTTGCAACAGAAGGCAATAACAGTGGATATCTTATATAACATATGTTGCTGCAGTAGCGCTGAAACAGACAGCTTGTTTATGCTTCTGCTATACATATTGTTTTAATCTTTTGATATGAAGAGTTTTTAGTTGTTTATTATTTTATTCATTCTTCGGGAGAAGAAGGTGTAGTTCTCAGGAGAGAACTTCACAAGTCGAGGAGAGCTCGCCAAACCTAAGTTCATTAAAGAGTTCATCATCAAGGCGTCAACGTCAAGAGGGAGTCTTTGCTTGTGTAAGCCCATTGATATTGTAACTTGTGATTTATTAATGAAATAGGTTTTTTGGATCAGGAGAGGTCCCGTGGACGTAGACCGCATGGTTGAACCACGTTAAATCTCGGTGTCCTTACTTTCTGCATCTGTTATTTTATTTTGTTTAACTTCTGTTACAACAAGATACTAACCAGAAATTTACATCTAGCCTGGGACTGAGAACCATACAACAATTCTAGTGTAGTCCAAACATCACGAGCCGTTGTCTTATCCACCACCTGAGATAACACGGAATCTGAGAGAGAAACCAAGGACCATCTGGTCCAAACGCTGCCTGTCAGCAATAGCTAAAGCAGGCGAGGTAGGTTTTGGAAGTGTAACATCGAGAAATCCAAGCAGGCCATGACATCACAAAACTAGGTACACCTGAGTTTTCCAAAGTAAAAAATTATCAATACCAAAGTCGAAGAGAGAGCTCTTGGTGGATGTGTTTGACAATGGGCAGATCCGCCACAACAAAAGGAGTGGGTGTAACACCAGGCGAAGAAGAAGAGGATGCCATAGTATAAAAGTTTCGTTGCTTTAAAATCAGGGAGGTGGGCAAAAAAAAATCCTAAGCTCTTGATATCATGAAAGAGTGTAATTTTCCACACTCTTGTTGTGTTCATTCTATTGCTTTAATAGTCAAATTTATAGATTCAAAATGTACAGTAGATAAACTTCCACTAACAGATATACATATGAATATCTACAAGCCTATATATTTGAAAAGTTAGTTACAATCTGGATCATCTTGAGAGTCATCAAAATTGGTGAGTCTTAACACTGCCAACGGTATTTTTGAACACGTAAAGGATTCTATTTGGAGTTATTGAAAGGTTCATTTGTCTATTCTCATATTGCACTCTTGCTTGGGATTATAACATTCCCATCGTATTTGATTTGTTGGCATAGTTAATTAACTTTTTTGATTTCTTTAATTAAACTAATATCATCCAAACGTTTGCAAACCAGGGACCACCAAAGGGGTCAACTCTCTTGGATTTTCATTATAATTTTAGGATTCATGCCAGCCTTGTATTATAAGAGTAAACCTTACTCATTGTTTTAATGCTAGTCATGTTTCATGATAATATTATATTTTAATTCATGTGAGTTTTGTTTTCATACTTTTGGAGGAAATTGAATTCTGTGATAATTAAGCAGAATAATGTAAACAATAGTTTCATGTATATGTACTGATTTTTTAAAATTGGTCAATGTTTTGCATGTTTCACATTTTTTTCTTCATGTGAAACTTTTATAAGTGAAATTTGATTGGAGTCTTAATGTGATAATGATAAAATTTGAAATTTATGTTCAGGAGACGTACAAATAATTTCCCCAAGAAAGCGAGCCGAAACTTAGTTGGATCCAATACCACACATTACTATTTATTTTGTAAAATTACTTTGTACAGTTATAAACGGTTAGTTATTGTGTACAATTAGTTTTAGTTATTTGTAAAAAAAATTTATTTATGGAATGTAAATATATTTTATTTGTACATTTGTTTGATAAATTTTTTATTACTATTTAATAATATTCTTGAATTTGAAATAAAATAAAAAATATTAACTAAAATTAACAAAAAAATTGTTATGGATTTAATCACGAACCACTTCTATCACAAATAGTGACGAAACTGGGGACAGTCAAAATTCTGTCAATCTCAAGTCATCGGTTTGACGCTGTTTTGCAACAAATTTTGTGATGAACTTCTTTCCATCGTTGTTAAATGGCAGCAGAACACCGGTTCATCGCCATTTTGCGATGGATTTAGCAACGGACTTTTTCAGTTGTTAAAGGCGATAATGGACTAGCGACAGGAATACTATTTTGCGACACCCACTTTTGCAATCGCCTTTTTCGCGATGTATTCCTGTGGCTAATTAAAGTTTGCGATGGAACAACCATGGATGTGTTCCATAACCCATTTCAATTTTTCTTGTAATGATCTCGTTATCATCTATACTAAATTTCTATGATGTTTGTCTCCTTGACAGAAAAATAATACACTTATACAACCTATCTTTCAATGTCAAAGTTCAAGCTCAATAGAAACTTTTCCCTTAATTTGTATTTACTATGCAAATCGCATTTATATGGGAAAGGAAAACTGTTAATGATAAATAATCTTAAGAACAGTGTGAATTAAGATTATAGGAAATAATTTCTACTTAAAAATTCAAACCACAAAGACAAGAAATACAAGTTAGATAAAATATCAAATAGATGGAGTACAAAACTTGTAGATATGAATAGAGAAGTATGAAAGTTTGACTCCCACAATGAGCAAGTAAATCAATTTTAGCATCAATGAAAGTGCGCAAATATAAAGAGAGATGGGAGAGATATCAAACACGTGATATTCAAGTGGTTTGGATTCTTAAGGGACTACTCCACCACTTGAGTCTTTTTCTTTAGGATTTTCCAAAGTTCCACTAAGTCCAATATTTGAAGCAAATATTGGTGAAACACAAACCAACCCATAACAATTCTTTGGTCACACAAAGGATCCACAAAGTCTCTTCACATATAGGAGAGACTTCAATACCTACATCTACTATTCTTTGAATCTATAAAGGACCTTACAGTGTAATATTTATAGTATTTATAGGATTTTTCCACACGCTCTCTCTCTTTATAATGATTTTCTCAATCCCATGCTAGAGCCCCAAGTGTGTATGTGATGCAAGAAATTGTGTGTTTGAAGTGTATTAAAATAAAACTCCTCTATGAGTAGATATACAAATGAAAGATCTTCAATTGTTCAATAGATTTGCAAATGTAAACTCAAGATTAGTGTTAATTGAGTGAAACGATTAGCAAATAATGTTAAACTCAATATAGAATGATTAAAAATGAGTAGAGAAGTTGTATCTTTGAAATGGGTGAGTTGTTCATGAAATTTTCAAGACTTTCCATATGGTAGGATTCGATCGACTGGGTCAGTCTTGGATAATATCCATAGTCGATCGCCTCTCATCCTAATAGATTTTTTACATTATGGAATGTTCGGACGATATGATCCAGTCGAGTGGTATCATCTGGATGTTTAAATTTGTGCAAAAATCAGTCTTTTGAAGAGATGATGATTTAATCTTGAAAAGGTACTTCTTAAACATATTTTTCATTCCCATCTCAATTTCTTTAGAAACATTTTGATATTTTGAAAATTATTCTATCGTTTTGAAGCAATTTTAAACATTTTGAAAAGGATAACACAAAGAGCTTTAAACACAAGCAATCTAAGGCAAACAACAAATGAAAGACAACAACCCTTATGTTACCACTCACTACAAAAAAGCTGAGCATAGGCGGCACAAATTAGGCGGCGCTTCAACAAGCGCCACTAAAAATACTATTAGATGAGGTCTTTTGCAGCGCTTTAGTAAAGCGCCGTTTATACTTCTAAAACAAGGGCGCTTTAGAAAAACCGCCGTCAATTTATGACTGGTATTTAGCGGAAAAAAATCCCGCCACTATGGCTGGGATAAAGACGGTGCTTTAGAGAAAGCGCCAGCCACGGCTGGGATAAAGACGGCGCTTTAGAGAAAGCGCCGGCATATCGTAGGACCGATAGCGGCATTTTTATAAAGCGCCGCAATATGGTGTTATAAAAAGCGGCATTTTTCTATAGGTGTCGTTATAGTTCTTTCAAAACCAGCACTTTTGTAGAAGCGCCGGGTTTTATTCCTATAAAGCGGCAGTTTTGGTGAAACGCCGGCATAGGTATTCTATATATACCCACCCAGATTGCAACAACTCGCAGAAAACACTATCCTCACCAATCATCTCCATCCTCTGCTTCTTCCAGGTTCATTTCAACTCGTTTTTACTTGTATGTACATATATATAAGCATGTATATTTGTATTTGTCTATTTGATTCTTATTTTTTGTGTGTGTATAATCATAATATATATATATATATATATATATATACATATACATTTGTATGTATATATACACATATGCATATATGTATCTGCCCTCATAAGAACTAGATAATATATGATTGTTATCATCATTATGTATATTTATTACACATATTTATGAATTTTAATTTGGTAATAGTCCTTCATACATTTAAATTACATGTCATTATCTATGAATGTTATTGTTACTTTGTTTTTTCAAATAATTAGTTGTTTCATCCAATTATTGAAAAAGAAAAGAAAAGGAAAGTTATTGACATTTATTTATTTTTTTTTTTCATCTTACAATAGGACAATCCATCGATGGATAAAAGTTGGATTACAAAGCCAAGATATAGCATTGAATATATTAATGGAGTAGATAACTTTCTTGATTTTGCATTTACTCATAATTCAAGGACAAAGATCTTGTGCCCTTGTATTCGGTGCGTCAATTGCTTATTCCAATCTCGGTACATAGTGAAAGAACATTTAGTATGTCATGGAATAATCAGTAGGTATACTAAATGGATTTATCATGGAGAAATTGTTAGAAATAGAGATGCACCACCTCTTGTTGATATGGAAGCATCAATCAACAATTCACTTGAAAATCATAATAATATGAATGATTTAGTGAAGGGATGCTTTCGGAATTCATGATAGATCAGATTTCGTAAATGAAAGTTTAGAGGGTGAAGAAATAAATGAAGATGAGGATGAGGATGAGGATGATGTTGATATTGATATTGATATTGATATTGAGGTTGAGCAACACAATCAATCTGAAAATGTACCTAATGAAGAAGCTTCAAAATTTTATAAGTTTCTTGAGGAATGCAACCAAGAACTCTATCCTGGTTCCAAATCAACAATATTGTCATTCACAGTCGAGTTAATGCACTTAAAATGCGATAACAAATGGACTAAGAAGTCAGTTGATAGACTTCTTGAATCCTTGATAACCCATTTTCCACAATCGAGAATGCCTAAATCTTGTTATGAAGAGAAGAAGATGACAAATCCATTAGGCCTAAAGTATGAAAAGATTCATGTATGCCCAAATAATTGTATGTTGTATAGGGGTGTTAGAGCATCGCAACAATCTTGTCATATTTGTAATGCATCTCGAGTGCAAGAAAACAATGAGGATAGTGGAAGATGTATGAAAAAAAAAGACAGGTGCTAAAATTATGAGATATTTTCCTTTGGTACCAAGGCTTCAAAGGTTGTACATGTCTTCGAAAAACATCTTTTTCAATGAGGTGGCATGACGAGGGTTGCACAAAGGATGGACTTTTAAGGCATCCCGCAGATTCGTCAGCCTGGAAGAATTTTGATTATCAATATCCCAATTTTGCTTCTGATCCTCGAAATGTGAGACTTGGATTAACCAGTGATGGTTTTAATCCTTTTGGATTAATGAGTAATACGTACAGCATATGGCCTGTAATATTGATTCTGTACAATTTATCCCCGTTGATATGCATGAAACAATCTTCATTTATTTTGTCAATGATCATCCCAGGAAAAGAGTCTCCCGGAAATAAAATAGATATTTTCCTTCAACCTCTTATTGAAGAGTTACAGCAATTGTGGGAAGGGATAGAAACATATGATGCAACAAGTAAACAAAATTTTTTGATGCGGGCTGCATTGATGTGGACCATAAATGACTTTCCTGCATATGCTTGTTTATCAGGTTGGAGCACTAAAGGAAAATATGCTTGTCCATGTTGTGTAGATAAGAAGCAATCAAGGTGGTTAAAACATGGGGGAAAATTTTGCTATTTAGGGCACCGTCGTTGGTTAAGTGATTCACACAGGTTTCGTGCACAAAAACAGTACTTTGATGGGACAGAGGAACGAGGAATGGAACCTAAGACATTATCTGGGTCAGATGTGATAAGGCAGTTAGAAGGGGTTAGTTTCATTGATGAGTATACAATAAATACGAGGAATAAGGCAACTACTTCTAAAAGAAAGAGAACAAGAGTTACAAGTATTAAAGATGATTGTTTAGATGATCAACATATGGAGGGGGGTGACAATCATGTTAGTGAGTTAGCGTTTTGGAAAAAGAAAAGTATCTTTTACCTTATTGGGAGTTCAATACATTGCGCCATAATCTTGATGTCATGCATATTGAGAAAAATGTTTGTGAAAATGTACTTGGAACATTGTTAAACATCAAAGGAAAGAGTAAAGATGATTCAAAAGCACGACATGACTTGGAGGACATGGATATAAGGCCACAACTTCAACCTGTGAAGTTATCTAATGGAAAAGAGTTTTTCCCTCCTGCATGCTATTCGATGACTAAGAAAGAAAAAGAAGTATTTCTGAAGGTGCTGAAACATGTGAAAGTGCCTGATTCATATGCATCAAATATATCAAGGGGTATTAATATTAAGGAAAGAAAATTACATTCTCTCAAGACCCATGATTATCATATCTTGATGCAAGACCTACTTCCTGTTGCATTGCGCCAATCTATGACCAAACAAGTAACAAAACTTATAATTGAATTGAGTATCATTTTCAAGGCCATATGCTCTAAGACAGTCAATGTTGAAGAAATGGAAAAGGTGAAGTCTCGTGCAGCATTACTGTTATGCCACATGGAGAGATGTTTTCCTCCATTTTTCACTATCATGGTTCATTTGGTCATTCACCTTGCTGATGAGGTAAAGGTTGCAGGTTCTGTTCAATTTAGATGGATGTACCCAATTGAAAGGTAATTTTTTCATATTTAATTACTTAATAACAATTTTTTTTTTTTTGACTTTATATAATTATCTTTCACATCTTGTAGGTGCTTGAAAATATTTAAAAAGTATGTTGGCAATAAAGCGCATCCAGAAGGTTCAATTGCTGAGGGTTATATTGCACAAGAGTGTCTCACCTTTTGTTCAAGATATTTTGATGGCATAGAGACCATGTTTAATCGGCCACGCCGAAATGATGACATTGATCCTGTAGAAAGAGAAAAATATTTGTTATCTAATGGTGGCAAAGCCATTGAAGCACCTGAGATTAAAGATTTGGATGATTTATCATTGGTGCAAGCACACAGATATGTTTTGCTACATATTGATGAAATAAAACCATATGTTGAGTGAGTCATTTGTTCTACCACCTTTAATGAAACTGATTTATATCAAGCTACCCACAAGAAGAAAAATGGAAATTTTGATGATGATGTGGCAGATTTTTTGGTATTTTACTTATGATTGTTGCGTTATTTCCCATTTAATGTCTTATGAATGTTTTAATTATTTGTAGTTCATATTTTTAGGAGAGGTGTGATACAATGAAGGAGCAAAGAGCTTTGGAACTTGAAGTGGGGCAGGATGACTATGATTTACAACTCGAGGTTATGAGAGAATTGCGAGGAGAGGAGCGCCCTGGGAGGGTTAGAGGTTTTGGGTTGGGACCTACACCGAGTATGGTCTATGGCTCTAAAACATATTCTGGAACTATGCATAAGAAATTGGAAGCTGAAATGGAAGAGTTGAAGAAATCAAATGTAGCTTTACAAGAGGAACTGAAAGAGTTAAGAGAAAAAAATATAGCTTCACAAGAGGAAATAAAAGAGTTAAGAGAAAAAAATATAGCTTCACAAGAGGAAATAAAAGAGTTGAAAAATCAATATCAAACCGAGATTGCAGATCTAAGGAATACAGTGGATGCTCTCATAGCTTCAATACGAGGTAGGCCACCTCACAGCCAGGTAATAACTCTATCAAGAGATTGTGTGATTACTATTGTACCAACAGTTGATGCTTGGATTTCGAGTGACTTGCTTATTATTAGTTGATAAGCCTGGGTGCCTATGGAGAGTATTACTTGATATCTGATTTAAGTGGAATGATATTATGTGACTGACCAAATATTAGACATAAAATCCTCAGGAAAACTCTTCTTTCTAAATAATCGAGTTTGTTATCGTAGGACTGCATGTGTTACATATGATTGTAGTAAGTGACAATTCAAGATTTCAATGATTTATGTTGCAGTGAGCATGAAGGTTTGCTATTTCCTCAATACGTTATTGGGATTTTATGCATGTTGTTCCCTAGTAGTCTTCTTGTTCATGTTACTTTCTAGGCTATAGCCTGATACTTCTAGATAAGTTCATGTTACTGCATATGTGTAGTAATCATGATTTTATCTTGAAAACTTGGAATGCCTCCTATGCAAAAGTTTTAGATAAATAATCTTTTTTCTTTATGGAATTAAAGATCTATAAGTATATATATGTGGGTGTGGGTGTGTGTTTATTTTTCACTGTATTAGCAGGGTTCTATCTTGGCCAATCTCTTTAATTTTCAAGCATTTCATCCCAATTTTGCACCATAACATGCTAAAAATGTTAAATCTTGTGAAAATGCACTCTTAAGGGGCCTTTCGAACTACTGTTGGTCTGATGAAGCTCTTCGTTCTTTGGTAAGTTTGTGAATTAAATCTTGTTTTTTCAACATTGGATATTCTTCTAATTTATTATATAAAAAGAAAAGGATATGAACACTTTTTAAGATCACAACTTCGAAAGATCTGTCATCAATCTTTTATAGATGCAAACTCTTAATGATATATTTAATCACCTTTTTTTTGCTAAGAACATATACTTAATCTTATAATATGCATGGATATTATGTAGTTTATGAAAAGGATGTGAAGTAATATTTATTGAATATCAATTTCTAGGTTTATAGAGGGAACACAAAAGAATGTGATGTTCATGTTCATGGCTTTATTTTTTAGTAATTTATTGTTAAGATTTTATTTTCAGGGATGTGTCATACTTTGCAAGGCTGCCACACCGTTGGTTCTTGAAATGTTCTCGAATAAATAAAGGAAAAGCTGTGCAAGTGTTTTAAAGTTGCAAATAATTTGAGATTTTTTTTTTATACATATATAATAAAGGATGAAACCATAATAATTTGAGATCCTAACAAGACTAATTAATATCCACAATTGTGTTTATAATGTGCATTACAGTCTTCATGTGTGACCATCTAATGACCTGTGGGCAATTCATGTACATTGGTGTTTAACGAGTTGTGATAGTATTTAATTCTACTCTATTATTAAAATGATCTTTTATGGTTTTAAGATTATACCATTAACAAGTTTGATACTACATTATGATCTTATCCCCTAACTCATTTCTCAAACTAATGGCTGTGTTGGTGAATTTACCGTTAAAGAATATAATTGTCTGACATGGGTAAAACATGACTTTTAACATCTAAAACCGATTGATTTATGATGAAACTTCATTTTTCTTATCATTATACGTGCTATTGCTTCTATGTAGTGTGGTTGAGCTCTAGGTGCAACAAGTTGAATTATACAACAATGATTGGGTGGTGTGCATTGTGAGTTCACTTCTTTCTACTCATCATTGTGTTCATGATAAATTTTGACTCCTGCATTATTTTCTACTAAGTGCACACACTTGTTCTTTTAAAATGCACTTCATAGACTTAAAGTACAGTCCCATTAAAATCAATCCATCTTAACAATGGAAATGGAATTTGATCAGACACTACAAATTCCCCTGCTGTAAAAGTGAACTCCTTTACAAGTCTTCTAAATTGTTTAGCTTCATCTTTTGCATCATTCATAGCATTAATATACCTCTTCCCAGCTATTGTCTTCACTATTATATTCAAAGACAACTGCTTAAGCCATTTGCTAATCACAACTTTTGATGGAGTAATATCACCATTGTTATGCTTTCTTCTGTTTCAGAAACTCAAAAATGCTTCAGTGCCTTCATTTTCATATGCAAATTTGCTCTACGCTGTATCTTGCTTCTTTCTTTCTATGTATATTGCAAATTTACTTAGATAACTAATTTTTGTTTTTGTTTTCTAATGGTATGTTTTAGATAACTAATACATGTTTTTGTTTGCTAAGAACCTTCTATGTAATATAAAAGATTGCCGACTTAGTTTTGGATATAACTTTCTATGTAATGTGATATTGTGGATTTAGTTTTTGGATTTATTACCTTTAATGTGAGATTGTGGATTTACTTTTTGGATTATTGTATTTTATGTATTATCTTTTATCATTGAAAGTTTATCAATATTGGAGGTTTTTCTTGCTAATTTCAAGGCTCCATTGAATGTAAGTGAAGTTTGGATATTCATGAAATTTCAAAAAGAAAAAAGGTCATACAATTGAGGAAAGCACATTGGAATATTATTCAAAATTTCTAGAGCTTATTTAGAAACGTTAAAAGGAGATCCTGGTGCTTATGTTGAAGACTATTAGCGGCGCTTATCTAGAAGTGCCGTAAAACTTTGAAGACTATTAGCGGCGCTTATCAAGAAGTGTTGTAAATCGATCAAGACTATCAGTGGCGCTTATATAGAAGTGTCGTAAAATGTTGAAAACTATCAGCGGCGCTTATAAAGAAGTGCCGTAAAATGTTGAACACTATCAGCGGCGCTTCTCCAGAAGTGCCGTAAAATGTTGAAGACTATCAGCGGCGCTTCTCCAGAATTGCCGTAAAATGTTGAGGACTATCAGCGGCGCTTTTGGAAAGCGCCGTGAAAGGTTAATCAATATCGCCGACGCTTATATAGAAGCGCCATGAAAATTTAAGATATCTCGGCGCATTTTAAGCGCCGTTAAAAATATATAATCCCGGCGCTTGTAAAGTGCCGTTAAAAAAGATAAATCCCCAGCGCTTAAGAAGCGCTGCTATATATGTATCTGTACCAGCGCTTTCTTAATACGCCGGCTATTCCTACGGCGGCGGCACATTCACGGGAGCTTTGTGCGGCGCTTACAAAGCGCCGCTGAATATTAAAAAAAACGCCGGCAATTTCATCATTTCCTGTAGTGATGAATGACTCCGGCCAAAAGGTTAGCGAATCCGACTTCCATTCTTTTTGAGGAAAATAACCGACCCCAACCAAGGGGGCTAGCTGCTCTTTTATACTTCTTCATCCTTATGACACTATACCATCTTAATGTCTTCAACTCTTCATTTCTTTGATTCCTTGTGGTGTATTCTTTTCCTCTTTAATCTAGAATCATTTCTTGAGAGATAACTTCTTCTTCTTTGCAGGACGTATCATTCCACACCTACTTCCACAAGTATGTAACTGAAGTAGATGTTACATATTTAGCTCATGAGTCATAAAATAAATATGATTAATGATACATGCATTTGTAACCAAAATCATACTTATATTTAATCCTTAGTTTTGTTATCATCAAAAGTATGAGTCATTTTGCCAACAACAACGCAAGAGCATCAAATCCAAAAGTTACTATTTAAGATTGTCCTTTTGTTATTCGAGTATGACTTGTTTTCACAAATTTGCAAGGAACGACAGCAGGAAAAGAAGGATTAATTGTCAACTAATAGCAACAGACGGGAAATGTTTTCCAATTGAATAAGAAACAACGACACATTACATTATGGGCAGCGTGGATACTAATTATTCATGCATGCTACGAAATCTATATTTTTCCTTCCACGTTGGAAATCAAGCTAGAAAATCATAGAAAATTCAGAAAATTCAAAAATTACAGATAATTCCAGATCTAAAGAAAATTCAAGATCAGAAGAAAAGTCCAAATTACACAATCCTGGAAGATCTGAGAAACTAGAAAATTCTATGAATAAATTTCAGTTATAAGTATGAGATATATGTTACAATTGTAATTTGAGCAAAAGC
Source organism: Ehretia macrophylla (assembly GCA_037974665.1). Lineage (NCBI taxonomy): Eukaryota > Viridiplantae > Streptophyta > Magnoliopsida > Boraginales > Ehretiaceae > Ehretia > Ehretia macrophylla. The sequence continues at coordinate 64,088,298 of CM075773.1, forward strand.
TTTGCAACTATGAGCCATAGAGCTCAATATCACAAGAGAGCCAAAGAACTCCACATCACAAATATGAGCCATTGAGCTCAAGAGAAAAGAGAGTCATAGAGCTCCCATTCATATACAGGAATCATGATGTATATATCTATGGAGAACCGTGATATCTTATGTGGTTAGAGATATTACTCTAACCCAAATTTCACACATTTTACAAAATCACAATATTATACTCCATATATTCTCAATCAATGAAAATTCACATTTATCCCCCATTCTCAAAAAACCAACATTCCAACCAATATGCTGGACCTATTAAGAGGAAGAAGTATATTATTACTTGTGAGATAGTCACTCGATTAAAATGCAAAATGTAATCTATGATGCATTATAATTAATTATGCATTTCTATGACATATGTACAATATCTTTCTGTGGTTGTGATTTCAGCGAATCTAAATTGATTTATAGAGCAATATTGGAGCTAAAAATATATAAATTCCTAAATCGATACCTGTGTTATCCGAAGTCCTTTTCTTTTTATAACATAGGGTATCATCTGAGTGAATGGTAATAATTTGGTGTGTGAAAACTTTTTTACTATCATGCTATCTGTAACCATATTAAACTCTTTTATAAACATTATTGTCAGTGTTGGGATGAGGGCGTAATACTAAGTGGATAATCATGTATTATCATATAGGCCGTGATATATAATGATTATCAACCTTTGATAATATTATTGATTTTACTTTTATGCGGTTTACACGTAAGATAGTACCTTGTGCCAAGCAAAGATACAATACCCATACAAGTAAAGATTATTTATATGTATTTCAGCGGGAACGGAGCCAGAAGTCGAGTTTTAAAGGATCAAAATTATTTTTTTTTACAATATTTTTTGAATTAATAGAAAATAGATTCAATTTTTACAGTTAAAGTTGAAAGTTATATATATCTATTTAAATCTAATAGACATACACCTACTAGCAAAAAACTATCCAAAAAAAAAAAAAAATGCAACTGTAGTGATTTAAACCCTATACTATCAACATAATATTATTTATGACTAACCACCATAACTAACTCTATGTTTTTGAAGACCTTTACAACTTTTTCGGTTTTTAGATAATATAGATTTTTTTTTTAAAAAAAAGGTACGGCATATGTACCTCGTAACTGCGCGATTTTCTGGCAATGGCAAATTAGCAAAAGTTGGCACTTCCCCAATCTTTCCATTTTTTTTTTCTTTTATTTGACCAACTTAAGACTAGGCAAAAACTAACAAAAAATAACATATAGCTGTGGTGACTTAAATTCTCACCAACCATATAAATGTATTTATACCTAACCACCACAACTAACTAATATTTTAAAAAAATTTACAACTTTTTAAGAAAGCGAAAACCAAACCCCATACGAATGTCATACGACTTGAATGATGATTCTTCAAGAAAATGGCTAGGGAACTCTGTAAAAGGAACTCCTCCCTCTGTCCCTGTATTTCAGTAATCATCTTTCTCTGCTCTCATGAAGAGATATATGTGGATACAATATTTTGACCATATTATTCTCTTCATAATATTCATCACACTGCAATATTAATTTAAGACCTTTCTTACTTATTCCTCTAGAAATTGCAACATATAATTGGCCTTGAGAAAACACTCGTCTGGAAAGAAATATGCCCACTTTTGTATAGTGATTGACCTTGAGTCTTATTAATTGTCATCACATAGCATACTGAAATAGGGAATTGCTTTATTTTCAATGTCAAATGGCAATCTATTGTTTACTGGGTGATAAGATTATTTTTGTTAAGAATAATTTATTGACAGGCCCTATACCAATGATCAGACGAACCTCAATGAAGAAGCAACTTCCCAAATGAGTAACGATCATTATCATCCCATTATAAAGCCTAGCATGTTAAATGATATTTCTTAATAACATCAAATTAACTCTAATCTTCAGTTTGAATTCACGATCTTGCACTCTAACAGTTCTTGAGTTTTTTTTTTTTTTTTTTCAACTAACCAAAAATGTGTTGTGCAAAGTACATTTACATCAGTCAAAGCGTATATGCCAACGTGAACAAAGGTTTCTATTTACTAAGCTATCCACAAATTTATAATTAATAGAAATTTTGTCTCTAATATCGACAAAGATATTCCCGATGATTTGGTCATCCGACTCAACCAGGTGGAGAATAGATAAGCATTACTCTCTTGTGTTGTGTGATTACATGTTGAATCAAAACTTTTGAACAATTGTTCCTCACTTGAGATTTTGTTCATTATGAATTCATTATTCCTAAGAAGAATACTTTTGTTGGCATAAGTATTGCTCTTTGTTGCCTGTAGGTAGCGTTCATTGTAGTAACCAACATATGTTTACCATTTGTTCAAATGGTTATGCAACTTGGATGTATCAATATGCTTCTATTATCATATGCGAGTTCTCCACGACACCATCACCATTATTGAGAATGCATTAATTGGAAAACTCTTCTATTTCGAATTTTTGTTAAGCTAATGTAGCCATTTCAAAATGCATATATTTTACAACGCTAACGCTCTATTATGTTTCCATAAATATGATTATTTTAATGATATTTTCACTATGTGATTTCTCAAACCTTATGGAACAACTAAAAAGGGTTTGTCTAAAATCTCCTCCTAATGCCGTAGTCATTCCTGTGAATGTTCCATTGTCACCATTAAAGGTATTACTGAATAAATCTTTCAATGTTTGTGTAGACTTTCAAAACAAAATTTGTTTTTCTCAATGGAAACTTGTTTCACATTATCAAAGATGTTTTACAAATCAATTTTGAGCCGATTATGTTTTTTGTTTGATTTGACATATAGGGAAAATGTCACATTTAGTCTCTATTATTTCAAAAAAATTAATTTGGTCCCTATTATTTAAATTTTTTCAATTTTAAACCTATTGTTTTTTCAAAAGTTTCAATTTCATCTCTATTGTTTCTAAATTTTTTTAATTTTATCCCTATTATTTTTCTAAAGTGTCAAAGTCGTTCTTATTATTCAAAATAGTCAATTTAGTCTATATTACTTTCTAAAAAAAATTAAATTAGCCTCTATTCTTCCTCAAAAAAAAATTAATTTATTTCCTGAATAATAAGGAGGAATTTAAAACTTTTAAAAAAATAATAAGGACATAATTAAAACTTTTAAGAAAATAATATGGACGAAATTAAATTTGTTGAAAAATAATAGGGACGAAATTAAAAATTTTGAAAAATAATAGGGATAAAATTAAAAAATTTTAAAAAATAATAGTGACGAAATTGAAAAAATTTAAATTATAGAAACCACATTGAAGCTTTTATAAAACAATAAGAATTAAATGTGATATTTTTCCTGACATATATATTGACTCTTCCATTGGATTAATAATATTCTAAAGGTCAGTGCCTCATTTTCCTACCCGATAACACTAAGCAATACATGATGATGCAAAAGATAATATAATTCTTCTTCGAAATGTAATTTAGAAAAGTACCTTAACTAAATATGTGTCATTTTCCATTAGTTATGTACTTTTGTTTGTTTGAATAAATGTTTTATTTCTTGACCAAAAAAAAAAAAAAATGTCCCCATAACTGCTTACCAAAAAACATTTTGCCCATCTGATTATACACAAATTCAAAAACCTTTTCCTATGTAGATACCTGATCATTATTCATTAAGCTGCATAGTATTTCAAAGTCCTTTGGCAAATCAATCTTGTTATAATTGAATTTCTCTTCCAATAATTTTGTTTATGCAAAACAGCATATGAATGTGAGTTTTGAAAAGGCATGTTATGAAAACAATACAATGGCATACTGTTGGCATGAAACAATTCTTCAATGTGGAGCAACACATAATGTTGTATATTTGGCTCGTCCAGTTGCATATATGATCATCTCACGAGAAAAAGCACTGAGAGATAAAATTGATATATTCTTACAACCCGTGGTGGAGCCAGGCACCGGAAGTTAGGGGGTGCACTACGTGGCAAAGTTAGTAATTGAGGTCAAGGACACTTATTTACACAAATTTGTTTTATATAAATTTATATAAAAAAAATCTATTGTCTATATACCTACATTCATGATTTTAATGATAAACGATTACCATATTGAAAAATAGAAAATTCATTAGTATTTGAATCTGAATTATTTAATTAAAGACACAAAATAATCAATTAGAATAAAAATAATCTAAAAATTGTTCAGAAAATTAAAATTAAAATAAATGTACAATTAACCTAGAAAAATTAACTTAAATGTTAAAAATATTACAAAAATAAATGAAGTAAAATTCATACACAATGATAAACACAAGTCTCCAAAATATAGAAAATAAATTGAAAACCTATTTAAAAATAAAAAAAAATAGAAGTGAAAAATGAAGAGAGAAAAGCATGAGGATATGGAGGAAAGATTATTATTATTTTTTAAAAGGCTAGAATTTTATTTTATTTTTCAAAATTATAGGGGGTGCACATGCCTACTTGGCTCCCGCCAGTGCAGTGGCGGAGCCAGGTACCGGGGATTAGAGGGAGCACTACGTGGCAGAGTCAATAATTAACTAGAGTTAGAAATACTCATTTATGCAAATTTATTTTATATAAATTACAAAAATAAAAAATAAAAACTATTGTCTTTATGCCTAGAATCATGATTTTGATGATAAGAGATCACAATATTTAAAAATAAAGAATTCGTGGATATTCAAATCCGAAATGTTTATTTAAAGACACAAAATAATCAATTAAAAATAAAAAATAATCTAAAAATAAATTTTTAAAATTGAAATAAATATACTATTAAACTAGAACACTTTAAATTAAATGTTAAAAATATTACAAAAACAAATGATTTGAAATCCATACGATGATATACACAAATAGTCCCCAAAATATAAAAAATAAATAGAAAGCCTATTTAAGAATAAGAGAATAAAAGTGAAATAAAGAGATAAAAGCATGAGGAAAGAGAAAGAATAAAAATAAAAGGATATCCAAATAATGGGAAAAAAATAATAAAATTTCAAGGGTTGCATGTGGCCCCCTGAATGCTACTTGGCTCCGCCAATGGCTCAACCTGAATGCTTCATTACTAAAAGAAATGTTACAAACGAGTGTTTAACATTTTGCTCTAGATATCTTGATGGTATTGAGACGATATTCAGTCAACCTCGTCGAAATCTGATCTAGATGTAATGGACCTTGAGGGAGATAAATATTTATTCAAATTGCTGGTAAAGTTATAAGTTCAAGTGAACTGATATTGTTGGAATTAAAAACGTGGGTTCAAGTGCACTGATACGTACATGATGAAGTGAGTAAATTTTGAGAGGAAGTCCAAATATTTGCAAATTGTACTATCATTGAAACTTCTTTTTTTACAATTGATGTTTGTTGAAGAGAATTTATAACAATTAAGAAGAGGATGCTTCAAAACAGAAGGCTCAAACAACATGTTCTCTTGTAGTTGGTGAGATGAATTTCCTGATTGATTTAAAATTCATGTAAGTACAAATATATCCATATCATGCATATTTAATTTAATTTTCCAATATTATATTATTGGCATTTCTCATGTAATTTTAGGTTTCTACATAGCGAGAGGTGAATGTATTCTAGACAATGAGACAACTTGCTATTAGACCTAAAAGATATGCAAAACATTTTAAAGGTATCATAATCAACAACATCAGATTTTTTTACCAAAAAATAGGATATGGAGAAAACAATATGAAATACTAGAGTTGTTCTCATGTCACATACCATAAGTTATTCATCTGTGCAAGATAAACACCCCATTGATGGCAATGTAGACCTTTTTTGTGAGTTGGCTAACATAATTGAGATCGATGATGATAGGTACAACTCAATATTATACTATTTTGTTGTGATTGGGATGATGTGACCAAAAGTGTAAAGAAACATCAGTTTAGATTTAAATTGGTAAATTTTTCTCGGGAGCACAAATCATGATTCATTTATTATATCTTCTCAAGCTCGATAAGTGTTTTATGTACAAGATTTGAAATATTCCAAGTGGAGTATAACCCTAAAAACTACACTAAGAAAAGATGAAAAAATAAAAAATGAGACGAGTAAAGATAAAAGACAAAAAAAAAATTGTCATGTCCCGAAAATCCACTCAAGGCGAATCTTGAAATGTGACTGCTGCGAGCTTAAAAGGATCATCCTTTTTAAGTCTGTAAGGCACGAAACATACATGTGCATACCATAAATAAGACGGTATATATATATATCTCAAAGCAACTAAAAACACATCAAATGGTCCAAGTCTCCAAATCAGATAAAGTGGACTATGAAGTTTATTACAAATAGAGACGGAGCTAGAAATTTAGTATTGGGAAGAGGGGGGGCAATATTGTTTTTTGTACAATATCAATGGTGAAATTGTCAAGAAGTAGTTCTCTGCCAAACACTAAATTCCTATGTATTCACTAGATTTGAACTATAATTTTCATTTTAGAAACTAAAAACTTAAAATAGCTAAGTGTAATGGCTTCATAAACTAGTTTTGTTACTTTATACACATACTTATAATTGACTTTAAAAAAATCTAAAATTGACTGAAAAATAAAACATCAACTAATAACTAGAAAAAAATATATAAATGACTAGAAAATGTAAAATAAAACACGGCTCACTAAATTATCCACTAAAATAATCTATTTATGACATGAAATTGAGCATTAAAATGTAATGAACCTTTACATACACTAAAAATTAGTAAGAAAATGTTTCAATCAAGTTAATTACCTTAGCTTGATTGATGTCTTGCCTCAAGAGTAAAGATGCTTGCACACTGAAAAAAATATCGATAAAATATGTTATTAATAAAATGATATAATTAAGTAAAATTAATAACTAAAAGTATTTTACTGATATATTATCTTAGCTTGGTTTGTCTAATTTAAAGCATACTTATTTCGTACAAATTAAATTTTTTTGAAAATGAATTTAGGTGTAGATTGGGGTTTTGAGAAGAAGGTGAAATGAAGAAGAAGAAGAATTGAAAATGGTTTCCGCGAGGAGGGGGAATGGAAAGAAGAAGGTTCTTTTTAAATATAAATAATGCAATTATTAAAGTAAAAAGAAAATAAAGTTCACATGATTATGCCTAAAGAAAGACTTTGAATAATTTTTTTAATGGAAAGTGGGGGGCAAAGTGATTTTTTTTTTTAAAAAAAATTACTTTCAACCTTTTTCTTTTAAAAGTTTGCGGGGGACGAAGATGATTTTTTTTTTTTAAAAAAAAAAAATTACCTTCAACATTTTTTTTTTCCCCTTGAGGTTTGGGGGCCAGGCCCCTACTTGCCCCCTCCCTCCGTCGTTGAATTCTTAGTCCATAAAGGGAAAGAACTAATGATGAAACATTCAAGGAACTAAAGTCGCTCAAACGAAATAAAGTCCTAGAGCAATCATGGAAGTAAAGCTAAGATTCTAGTCCCATAGAAGGTCGTTCACCCCAAGCCCATGAAATTTGAAGTTATTCCTCATTAACTAAAAAACATATACTTGGAATACGAAATGCAACAAAACACGATTTGAGACAAAAATCTTAGTAAGCAGCAAGACCACCAAAATAGCTTGGGGCCTTACTATGTGAAAATACGATGCTATGCGATTAAAATGGAGTTCAAAATGTGTTTGATCAATGAAAATCTCTATGTTGCAGAATGTCATTCAATACCATGAGTCATAAACAAGAGAGCTTATAAGTAATTAATAACATAAACAATATGTATAAGTGTGCCCAAAATGCAATAACAATACGATAACCGTTGTACCAAAAGAGATATAACAAAATGGGTGATTGCTACTACTTAGAAGTAGCATGATATAATAAGAGGGATTTAGTTGCTCCACGAACCACCGAAAAACATTCGAGAGTTTCAATTTAGCAGTAGTATAATATAATAAGAGTGATTTAGTTGCTGCACAAACCACCGAAAAACAATTGGGAGTCCCAATGATAAGATTGTTTACTACCGTAAAACATAGTATACGAACAAATAAAGAATCCAAAACACGCTGAGCGATCAACTAAGGTACAACCCCAACCCCATAGTGGCACAAGGATCATGTGCGAAATTCACGAAAGTCCTTAAGTTCATTCATGGTCGATGTGTAAGATAATGCAAGTTGGCCCCAATTTTTTATTTTCCTTTGTTTGGGACCGTAAAATACTTTGATGCAAACTTAAAGAATGTACTAAATACACATGGGTCAAAATGAGTTTGATAATAGATTTTTAGACAAGTTTGAGCAAATTTTCCAAAACAGCACCCGAGCGCAGTCTATCCCCACCCGGGCGCTATCATGGCAGTGTGGTGGTTGCTGGTTTGGTGCATGGGTGCCAGAAAGTATGCCCAGGCGCTTCCCTAGAGCCCCAAACGCCCCAAATACGTTTTCTATGCAGTTTCATGTGTATTTTTCATACAAGATGCAATACAAGTTCTAAATCTAATGAGTAACAATTACATTGCCTTTAGTTAAGTCAAAGTTCCAATTTCATGCTAAAACAAGGTTAGTTTCACAAGTGAAAACTATGAATGCATATATATATATATATATATATATATATATATAATTTTCAACGAAGATAATATCTAAATTTGAACCCGATTAGCATTCCAACTGCACAAGTCACAATCCTAATTCCAAAAATAATATCTAGAAAATAATTATAACCATAGAATTTGTACGTCATAGCTACGCCAAGTAAGATATCAATTCTCAATCCAAACAAAGTTCACGAAGAGACCCAAGGTTTGATGACAAACCCTCCACACGAAATGGGCCTAGATTCGCAAAGACATTGTGACATCGATGCTTGAGAGTTTGGGTAAAGGGCAAGGATGTGAAACTACTATTACTCTAATACATAGGGATGCCACAAATATAAATAGTATTTATGCCGACTCTAGGTTTAAGTATAAGGACTATTTGGGTTGAGCTTGTTAATGACGTTCTAAGAAAGCTAATCCAATTTGGTTTCTGAATATTCAATGAATTCCAAAACTAGCTCCAAAATAAGGTGTAATATTTAACTCTGGACAAAATAAGGTGTAGGCTCCGTTTGTTTGCCGTAAAATATTCTTTCGGAAAATATTTTCTTACTTTTACGGTGTTTGGTAACACCGAAAAATTGGTTAATCGGAAAATATTTTCCAATCAAAAATGGTGGGCTACTTTTTGAAGATTTTCCGGTGTTTGGTAACACCGGAAAATTAATCAACCGGAAAATATTTTTCGGTTAAAAATGGTAGGCTATTTTTTAGAGATTTTCTGATGTTAGGTAACACCAGAAAATTGGTCAACTGAAAAATATTTTTCGGTCAAAAATGACAGCTAGTTCAAAATTTGGAAAAATATTTTCATTTCTTTGAGAGATGAAAATATTTTCCGGAACTTAACTACTCGTATTTTATGTGTATTTTTTTTTTTAATAAATCTCATGTCGGAAAATATTTTTTATTGTACATCCAAACACCATAAAATATTTTCCAGTATTCTATTTTCTAGGAAAATATTTTCCTCTGAAAACATTTTTCAAGAAAACATTTTCCACTGAAAATATTTTTCACAAATAAATTATTTTATGGTAAACAAACGAAGGAAAATATTTTATTTTTAAAAAAAATATTTTTCACTGAAAATATTTTTCACTGAAAATATTTTTCACAAATAAGTTATTTTACGACAAACAAACAGAGCCGTAATATTTAACTCTGGACAAATAAAGGTCCAAAAATGATGGGACTTTACCAAAAAGAAACATAATATCATAGGAAATTTGGGTTACGTATTTCTTCAAGTTTAAGTTTTTTCCATCACTTCTACCATAATATATATCATAGGATGGAGCTTGCCAGCAGCTCGAGTCATAATTAGATGTGACCCAAACTTGTGACGACTAATAGGCAGCCATTTGCATGTATAAACTACTCCAGGAAAAAAAAGAAAAAAAGAAAAAAAGAAAAAAGAAAAAGTGAAGTATACCAATGAAAATGTATGTTGCGATATAACTAATGAGAAGGCAACTCACTATAGTTGATTATCCCTTTTTTGACTGACATTTTTCTTGGCATGTATAAATTATTTGGCCGAAGTAACCCTTTCGGGTATATATGTTAGTGTTTTTTATGTAATTGTCTCATTGTCAATTATACACCTTTTTTGACCACACTATAAGAGAGACACCTTTTTTGACCAAAGAAAAAAAATAATGAGAAGGTTGTGGCCAATAAACCAATATATATTTCATATAGCTGAATGCATGAGGTGATGGAGTGTCACTCTTTTGTTTATTCCCCCTTCATGATTGGTTGACTATGAGATAAAAGGGAAGATGTTAAAATTAGTGATCAATCATTAAATTAATACATACATATATATACATAGTGGTGAATGAATATAGGAAGTTCAGGTCGTTAAATTTTTCAAGTTTGATGGAGCTGAAATCAGCATAAATTTTTCGTCTTCCTTCTATCAAATGGATAATTGCATTCTAACAAAGACACACAAACCATACAGATATTTAGATTATCTCCAACAGTCTCTCTATTTTTTCTTTATAATAAAGAGTTAAACACGTCACTCTCTATTTTTAATCCCAATATATATATATTTTTGAAAGTCTATGTAATATCGTTAAAAAAAAGTTAATATTATTAAAAAAATATATGTAATACCGTTTAAAATAAGTTAACGGCCCCTCTATTTTTTTTCTATGTCATAAATGTTTTTATTTGAATTTTGGCCCCCCAATTTTAAAATCCTGACTCTGCCCCTGCAACAACCCCACCACTACCGCTACCACTATATCACGGCAACACCGCCATTATATCACCGCACCCCCATAGAAACATCGTCACAGTCAATATCTGGAGGTTTACTTTGTTGATATTTTTGTGTATTTTGTTTGCTTTTTTTTTTTTTTAAAGATAACCGTTGTACCAAAAGAGATATAACAAAATGGGTGATTGCTACTACTTAGAAGTAGCATGATATAATAAGAGTGATTTAGTTGCTCCACGAACCACCGAAAAACAATCGAGAGATATAATTTAGCAATAGTATAATATAATAAAAGTGATTTAGTTGCTGTACAAACTACCGAAAAACAATTGAGAGTTCCAATAATAAGATTGTTTACTATCGTAAAACATAGTATACGAACAAATAAAGAATCCAAACCACGCTGAGCGATCAACTAAGGTACAACCCCAACCCCCTAGTGGCACAAGGATCATGTGCGAAATTCACGAAAGTCCTTAAGTTCATTCATGGTCGATGTGTAAGATAATGCAAGTTGGCCCCAATTTTTTATTTTCCTTTGTTTGGCACCGTAAAATACTTTGATGCAAACTTAAAGAATGTACTAAATACACATGGGTCAAAATGAATTTGATAATAGATTTTTAGACAAGTTTGAGCAAATTTTCCAAAACAGCACCCGAGCGCAGTCTATCCCCACCCGGGCGCTATCATGGCAGTGTGGTGGTTGCTGGTTTGGTGCATGGGTGCCAGAAAGTATGCCCAGGCGCTTCCCTAGAGCCCCAAACGCCCCAAATACGTTTTCTATGCAGTTTCATGTGTATTTTTCATACAAGATGCAATACAAGTTCTAAATCTAATGAGTAACAATTACATTGCCTTTAGTTAAGTCAAAGTTCCAATTTCATGCTAAAACAAGGTTAGTTTCACAAGTGAAAACTATGAATGCATATATATATATAGGGTGAAGTGCATCAGACCTCCTTGTACTTTAGCGAAAGTGCACAACACCCCCCTATAATTTAAAAATCCTCTGAGTTAGTCCTTGTAGTTTTTTAAAAGTGCACAACACCCCCCTACCGTTAAAAAATCCGTTAAATTTAACGGAGAGTGTACTTCACATGCGTTAATTGAGATTTTTATTTTTATTTTTATTTTTAACGAAGTTATTCATTAAATAATTATATGAATTGACCAAATTACCATTTTTTTTTTGCCTAAACAAAAGATGAAATGGCAAAAGAGAGAAATGAAAAAAGAGGGTATTTACGTCTTTTTTACAAAATCCGTTAAATATGACGGATTTTATAACTGTAGGGGGTGTTGTGCACTTTTAAAAAACATAGAAACTAGTTCAGAGAGTTTTTGAACTATAGGGAGTATTGTGCACTTTCGCTAAAGTATAAGGGGGTGTGGTGCACTTCACCATATATATATATATATATATATATATATATATATATATAATTTTCAACGAAGATAATATCTAAATTTGAACCCGATTCGCATTCCAACTGCACAAGTCACAATCCTAATTCCAAAAATAATATCTAGAAAATAATTATAACCATAGAATTTGTACGTCATAGCTACGCCAAGTAAGATATCAATTCTCAATCCAAACAAAGTTCACGAAGAGACCCAAGGTTTGATGACAAACCCTCCACACGAAATGGGCCTAGATTCGCAAAGACATTGTGACATCGATGCTTGAGAGTTTGGGTAAAGGGCAAGGATGTGAAACTACTATTACTCTAATACATAGGGATGCCACAAATATAAATAGTATTTATGCCGACTCTAGGTTTAAGTATAAGGACTATTTGGGTTGAGCTTGTTAATGACGTTCTAAGAAAGCTAATCCAATTTGGTTCCTGAATATTCAATATTCCAAAACTAGCTCCAAAATAAGGTGTAATATTTAACTCTGGACAAAATAAGGTGTAGGCTCCGTTTGTTTGCCGTAAAATATTCTTTCGGAAAATATTTTCTTACTTTTACGGTGTTTGATAATACCAGAAAATTGGTCAACCGAAAAATATTTTCCAGTCAAAAATGGTTGGCTACTTTTTGAAGATTTTTCGGTATTTGGTAACACCGGAAAATTGATCAACCGGAAAATATTTTTCGGTTAAAAATGGTAGGCTACTTTTTAGAGATTTTCTGATGTTTGGTAACACCGGAAAATTGGTCAACTAGAAAATGTTTTTCGGTAAAAAATGACGGCTAGTTCAAAATTTGGAAAAATATTTTCATTTCTTTGGGAGATGAAAATATTTTTCGAAACTTAACCACTCCTATTTTATGTGTATTTTTTTTTTTAATAAATCTCATGTTGGAAAATATTTTTTATTATACATCCAAACACCAGAAAATATTTTTCAGTATTCTATTTTCTAGGAAAATATTTTTCTCTAACAAGTTATTTTACGGCAAACAAACGAAGTTCAAGAAAATATTTTCCTCTGAAAACATTTTTCAAGAAAATATTTTCAACTGAAAATATTTTCCACAAGTAAATTATTTTACAGTAAACAAACAAAGAAAAATATTTTATTTTTCAAAAAAATATTTTTCACTGAAAATATTTTTCACAAATAAATTATTTTACAGCAAACAAACGGAGCCATAATACTTAACTCTGGACAAATAAAGGTCCAAAAACGATGGGACGTTACCAAAAAGAAACACAATATCATAGGAAATTTGGGTTATGTATTTCTTCAAGTTTAAGTTTTTTCCATCACTTCTACCATAATATATATCATAGGATGGAGCTTGCCAGCAGCTCGAGTCATAATTAGATGTGACCCAAACTTGTGACGACTAATAGGCAGCCATTTGCATGTATAAACTACTCAAAAAAAAAAAAAAAAAAAAAAAAAAAAAAAAAAAAAAGTGAAGTATACCAATCAAAATGTATGTTGCGATATAACTAATGAGAAGGCAACTCACTATAGTTGATTACCCCTTTTTTGACTGACATTTTTCTTGGCATGTATAAATTATTTGGCCGATGTTGTTGGATTATATGTCCTAAATATTAATTTTAGGACATAATAATTATATTATTTATTTAATATGAACAGTCTATTTAAGTATAATTAATGCGATTAATTATTTAAATAAAAGTTTTTAAAATAATATTTATAGATTCTATCCTTAAGAGTAAGGATATGAGTGACAGAATCTATATTCATAAATATATTCTAAAATAGTCCCCGATCGTAGGATAAATTAATTAGGCGTTGATTTATCTGGAAAGATCGGATTACAATCTACCATCCAAATAATATGAGATATTAATTTGGGCGATTAGTCTCATATCGTAAGGGTAGATGTATAAGTGCTTGTTGAGAACAAGTGACTGGACATGACCACTAATACAACGAATTACGTGGAATGGTCAATAATTCATTGTATAGTGTAATGGTGCAATTAGTCCTTATACCTGAGACACCATGGTTATCTTGTGTTAGGGATAATGTGATTTGTTGGTGCAATAAAGCTAGTTCTCATCAAGGATTGAATAAAGTACTCAGTGGTTACGATCTATTCCGGCATAGAGATAGGTGCTTGTAGTATGGAATCTGTCAATTAGGGATCTTATGCGATCTATTAATCAAGTAACTAGAAATCCTTAGCCGAGGTAAAATAGTGGAAGTTGTTCCACGAATTATTCATAAGTTACTGATTAAATAGATTTGGTCATATGATTGAGTAATAGAGTTTGACGACTCTATCCATGACTCTAGCTCAATGGGGATGGTTTAGACAGAAGAAATTAGTTGCATGATAATTACTAAGGGTTCGTAGAATTTATACTTCATTATTAGTTGGGTAGTTGTGATATACTGCTAGGTATCACTCACGACTTGCGATAATTAAATTAGAAGAGTTCTAATTAAATATTAATTGGATTAATATTATTTCGCTGCCAATTAATTATGAACCCGAGATGTCACACACAAAAGAGATCGAAAAATTAATCAGCGAGAAAAGTTAATTAAATGTTAGAAGAGTCTAATATTTAATTGGACTTAAGACTGATTAGATTGGAATATTAGTCCAATCATTTAATCAGTCCAAGTCCAATAATTAGGACTGACCCAAAAGCTAGCCCTAATCGGTCTAGGGTTTCCTATAAATAGGAAACTATGACGGACAGAAAAGCTAGAACAAATCCTGTCTTTCATAGCAAATATATTTTTCTTTAAAACTCATAGTGTGGGTCTTGCTGATTGATGGCTCGGATCTCGTGTGGATACTTTCGGAGGCTTCACAATTGGGGAGCTCTGGATTTGATCAATTTCTACAACAGATTCGTCATCATGGAAAGGTAATCCTAAAATCTTATTATGCGTAATTAATAGTTGATTATTTATGCATGTTATAATCTGCGTAATTAGCCATGAACGGATGCATGAGTATTATTTAATTTTCGCTGCATTTTATTTAATTATAAAATTATTAAATACCATGCACGATTCTCAACAGTGGTATCAGAGCCACCATTCATGCCTTTTATGTGATTTTTCGTTTATAGCACATATCATAGCACAATTAAAGGTGTCAAATATAGTTTGTGAAACTACTATGAAAATTTTGGTAGGTTGAGAATCTGCTAATTTTATGCCTATGTTTTAATCGGATTAAACTTTAGCTCAAAAGGTTCTTCCCTAATCAATTTCATTAAATTAGTTTTATGAAATTTTGTTTTAGTTTCATAAAAGTTGTTTTTTGAAACTATTTTGAGTTGTTTTGAAACTGTATTTTCTGATCTTATAAAAATGTTTTATTAAGTTTCAAAACTGGTTTTATTAAAAAAAAAAAAAAAAAAAAAGGAGGAAAATTTTGAAAAATAGATTTTCAGAAATACCCTTCATCCCTTTCGTCTTCCTCATGGCAGCGGTAGTACCGTTGCCTTGTTGTTGCGACATCATCGTTGGGCAGTTGGGCTACCCCACGACGCTAAGCGAGGAGCAGCGCTGGTCCTCGCATGGCCAGCGCGAGGAGCACCAGCGCTGCTCCTCACGGCAGCCACGCGAAGCAGCTCCTCGTGGGTGACCTAGCTGCCATCAGGACAGTAACAAGCGCCACTGCTATCGCCGACGGTAGCAGGTGTTGCTGCTGCCATAGTGGCAGCAGCTTGCCGGAGAAGAAAAGGAAAAAGGGTAAGGGGTGGGGTGGCGCTGGTAAGGAAGGGAAGGGAAAAGAAAAAAGAAAAAAATTCTGATTCGGGTAGGGTTTTGAACTCGACCCGAACCCAAACCCAAACCCAAACCTAAAATGTTGGGTGTTGGGTTATACTTTTATTTTTATTTTCTTTTCTTTAATCTTTTTGGACTATGGACTATTGGTCTGTCGGGCTCAATTTTGGGCCTTTTGGAATCCAAATTAGAATAGAATAGGCTTGGACTTATTTTATTATTTGGATTGGGCTAAAAATTGAAGGATTAAGTTTTCTTTTCTTCCTTGGGCTAATGGGCACATGTATGGGCATATATTTGTTTTGAGCTGACTTGGACTAAATCAATTTCATATTAGAATAAAATAAGTGAGACTCATTTTATTGTTTGAAATTGGGTCAATTTAAATTCGGACTAAAATAAAAAATAGTAAGGACTATTTTTAATGTCTGATTTGGGCTATTGGTTTTGGACTTGGACTTAAGAGAAATAAGTTAGACTTATTTTATCTTTTAAAAGTCAAAGCTAATTAATTATTTTGTTTGACAAATAAATTAAAGAAGCCCAAAAAATATTTTGACACTTTAAATTAATAAATAGTTTATTAATTAATTAAATATAATTTCATTATATTTATATTTTGTAAATATGAGATATTTATGAAGTAAATTTAATAAAGAGTTTTTAAATGAAATAAATTTAATAAAGAGTTTATTAAATTGAAAAATCTAATGTAAAGAGTTTATATTAGAAAATTTAATTGTGCTATACTTGTAGTTAATTAATAAATTATTTATTAATTAATTACTATAAATATAATGAGATTATATTTATTTAAATATGAGATATTTAAGGATCCAAATAAATAAAAGTGTTTATTAATTGGATAAACCTGATATAATGAGATTATATTGGGAAACTAATTGTGCTATATTCGTGGATTACTTTTCATTATTATTTGCTATGTTTGTGGGTGATCATGGACTAGTCTTAGATGTATGAATGGATGAATGAATGAATAGATGGATGAATGTCATTATTTTATTTATTTACCCATTTTGGATTTTATGTAATATTTTAAAATGGGGCTTGCATGCCTCTTATCCCCGTTTTAAATATGTAAAACCCTATTTCCATTTAGTTATCCCCACTAGATTAGGAATCTATGAACATAAATGTAATGGAAGATCAAGATGAAGACATCAAGAGTTGGTGGACCCAATTCGCGAAAGGAATTTTGTGAAGCGGATGAGGAGCAACCCATGAATCTATCTTGTGGACCCTTTATTTGATTTAGGAATTCAACTCAGTGGCTCGGGTTGATAATGTTCCTAGTCCATGATCATCCCATTTTATTTTATGCATTTATTTATTTATGCGATAAATATATGATGAATGCATGTATGTTTCTATTTTATTTATGCGATAAATTGAAATTAGAAGTATGTGAAAAGTGAGACCTAAATTAAAGACCAGCAAACCTTCCCAAATTAAATATTAAGTTAATAATGGTGTAGTCTTGAGAATATTATATCATTGCCTTCCGTTATCGTAGATTAGTTTGTGTGTTGGGCAAGTAAGTAGCTGGCTATGGACACATAGGGGTTATTTATTTGTATCAACATATGAACTAAGTCTATATAAGCATGAGATGTGAAAAATTTGGATTCTTACTGGCAACCAAAAATCTATCATGTGAGGTGTCGGTATTGCATTGATCCAAATTTCCAGGATAATGGGTTTAACTTAAACAATCTTGGAGACCAAAAATCTATAATATGAGGTCGAAAGGATTGGAGGCAAGAATAATTGGAATTTGTATGAGATACATTAGATAAGACGTTATTCACCTATTTGTTTTAACTTCACCAAAAATTTAAAATGTGAGGTGGGTTAAAAATGAATGGGCCCCCAATTCCACTAAGAAAAACACCTTATTATTTTTCCGTTTTCCACTAAGGAAGTGTGGGATTCGAAAAATTTAGTGGGGGTTACTGGTTGATTTAAATACCCAAATCAAATGGTTAATAATATAATTATCTAACATCCTTAGAAATTACTACCTATATATAATATCGGATGTGAACCCAACCTTCTATTTTTGACTAGACCAAACTTCGATGACTAACTCAATGTTTTGAGAATTGTTCTCAAATCTGAGAAAGTCATACACGTTCTAGATGCCCAAAATAAGTTGTCAAGCAAGAAAGCATGGATAATGTATCCATCATTAATTACTTACAAGAGTTGTGAAGTAAGCAAGATAGGACAACTAGATATGAGATATCTAGTGGTAGATATGAGATATCTAGAAATTGTTCTAAATAATAACTAAAGGAATTGATTTGAAAGCATGTGTTCTCAGGATGAGTATCTTGAGTCCATGAGTTTATTCATGGTTTATCATATGCATACAAATCTAATCCTCAAAGACAATTCTTAGTTTTCTCTTGTTATTCATAATGGATTTTTCTGTGTAAATACATTTGACACAACCTTTGGACATGAGAGTCATGTATCAAGGGTAGATCTGGAAAAATGAAACATAATTGGTAAAAGGAAATTATTTCCACTGCAAGAAAATGAGAACTACTAGGAGAGGAAAATCCAAAGGACTTCAAAGAGTTTGAAGAGAAATGAATGTCCTCTGTAAATACATCTTGTCTTCTCATTTACCCATCTGGGTGTTCATTAATTTTGGAATAATTGTAATTCATGTGTTTCATTTATTTGGGAAATAAATGAATTGACACGGGTAAATTAATGAACAAGTTTTATATGGATGATGTAAAATGTGATAAAAGAATAATATGAGAGATCAAGAGATACGGATAACTCTAAAATTATTGTGGCACTTATGATTAGGTCATAGAGGAGAAACAAGAATTACTCAATTGGTGAAAGAAGGACCGGTAAGCCTTTGAGGCCCCAGGACATTCCCAACACGTAGATTTTGTGTTCTTAAAAATGATCAAATCGCCCTTTGTAAGACAAAGGACCACAAATATTTAGGGTTTATACATAGAGATGTATATGGGCCTTTAGGCGAAATAGCCCAATAAGGATTTAGCTACCTTACATATGATTGTCATAAGTATGAATCTGAATCGTTTGAAGTGTTCAAGAAATTCAGAGCTAAAGTAGTAAATCAAACTAGAAATGAGAAGTAAGTCTCAACGATAAGATCATGGAGAATTCTTAGCCTCAATTTCTAATAGTATCTCAAAGGAAAATAACATAGTTACTTTATTAACTCCTTCTGGTATTCCAATGCTTGGTGAAGTATTGGAGAGAATGAGTTGGACCTTGTTGGACATGGTCTGTAATTGATAAACTATGCTAAATTGTAACTTAGCCTGTGAGGCTACATTCTCCTTATAGCAGTCCATCTCTTGGATAAGTTCACTTCTAAGTTAATCGTAAGTACATCATATAGGATATGAGAAAACAGGATACCTAGTCTTAAGGTGTTAAGAATTAGGGTTATCCTGCTTTCAATCAAAGGCTTAAGATTGATAAATTGAAAATGAGATTGGACAAGGTTAATTGGTTATCTCAAAGATTCGTTGGGATATGACTTTTATTCCCTTACTGACTAGAGAGTCTGTTAGCAAGTACAACTTTTTCTTGAAAGAATAGTTCATCTAAGAAGATAGTGTGGGAAGACAAGTATGACTCAGTAGGAATCACTAAACAACTAGTTGACCTGAGTCAAATCTAGGATTCGATTCTAGAAAGCTCAATCCAAGAACAACTTATTATTTCACAGTTTTACCCCGATTAATAAAATGACAATGATCATATTGATGTTTTTTGTCAGTTATGAAAAGCTATGTTTGACATAAACTTAAATGGCTTAAGGCCATAAGATCTTAAATGAATAAAGGTGGAGACCTTTAGGACAAATGGTAAAAGATTATTATCATAGACAAGGAGTTGACTATGAAGAAATCTTTTCACTAATTGTTGAAATTCATTATGATTTATTGGCCATAGTTGCACACTACTGTTATGAGATATGGTAGATGGATGTCAAAACGACATTCCATAATGACTTCATTAATGAAGACATTAATATGGATTTGCCGATACGTTTTGAGTCCAGTGATGAGTCACAAAGAGTGCAAGGTAAAGGGGTCCATTAATAGACTTAACCAAGCCTAAAGAATCTAGAACATTCGATTAACTTCATTGAGAATGAAGATGAATCTTGACTACACAAGTAGGTCTAGTTATTCAAATAATTTTCCAAGTAAATTTTGGGATAATCCGCTTAAATCCTTGAAAGTTGATCTATAGCGATAGATCAAAAGGATTAATGGATTTTTTTCCAAAAGGGTGTTAAAGGTGTTAAACATGTACACAAATTCTAAAAGATGATTGTTCTCTTTTAAGACATGACGTTTATCTCTCAGGACTGTGAGTCTTGAGACTGCTAAAGAGAGATAGACTAGACACATAAGGTTCTAAGTGCTACAACAATTAAGAATCTTATATATGTCATACTGTGTACAAAGACATGATATCATAAATGATATAAGTGTTACAAGCAGATGTCTGTCTAATCTAGGTTAGGAACGCTGGAAAGCAATCAATAACATTTTTAAGTACTTGAGAAGTATTGGAAAATGTTCTTGGTATATGGAGAAAGATAAAACTTAAAGTTTTACAGTTTCAGGCTGAGAGTCTGAAATGGATTATTGGAAATCCATATCTGGGTTTATACTCACCTCTAACGGGAGAGCAATTATTTGGAAAGGTTCCAAATATTGGTACAATTGCAAACTCCAGAGGTTGAGTGTATCGTTGCATCAGATGTAACAAGAGGAAACGGTTTGGATCTAGGAGTTCGTAACTGAACTTAGGATGGTTTTTTTCCATTAAGTCAACGGGTAGTGCTGTGCCGATAATGGAGTTGTAGCGCAAGCTAAGGAACCTAGATCTCACTAGAGATCCAAGCGCGTTAAAGAGGCATTACCACATCGATCAGAGATTGTGGAAAGAATGATATTATGCAGTAAATAACGTCAACAGTTGGCGGTGCTAGTCCACTGATTAAGGCAATGATTCAACAGTCATTTGATTATCATCTTGAGAAGATGAGTATAAGATACCAGAGTAATTGGCTTTAGTGTAAGTGGGGGATTGTTGGATTATATGCCCTAAATGCTAATTTTAGGACATAATAATTATATTATTTATTTAATGTGGTCAGTCTATTTAAATATAATTAATGCGATTAATTATTTAAATAAGAGTCCTTAGAATAATATTTATAGATTCTATCCTTAAGAGTAAGGATATGAGTGATAGAATCTATATTCATAAATATATTCTAAAATAGTCTCCGATCGTAGGATAAATTAATTAGGCGTTGATTTATCCGGAAAGATTGGATTACAATCTACCATCCAAATAATATGAGATATTGATTTGGGCGATTAGTCTCATATCGTAAGGGTAGATGTATAAGTGCTTGTTAAAAACAAGTGACTGAACATGACTGCTAATACAACGAATTACGTGGAATGGTCAATAATTCGTTGTATAGTGTAATGGTGTAATTGGTCATTAGACTTGAGACACCAGGGTTATCTTGTGTAAGGGATAACGTGATTTGCTAGTACAATAAAGCTAGTCCTCATCAAGGATTGAATAATGTACTCAGTGATTATGATTTATTCCGGCATGGAGATAGGTGCGTGTAGATATGGAATCTGTCAATTAGGGATCCTATGCGTCTATTAATCGAGTAACTAGAAATCCTTGGCCGAGGTAAAATAGTGGAAGTCGTTCCACGAATTATTCATAAGTTACTGATTAAATAGATTTGGTCATATGATTGAGTAATAGAGTTTGACGACCCTATCCATGACTCTAGCTCAATCGGGATGGTTCAGACAAAAGGAATTAGTTGCATGATAATTACTAAGGGTTCGTAGAATTTATACTTCATTATTAGTTGGGTAGTTGTGATATACTGCTAGGTATCACTCACGACTTGCGATAATTAAATTAGAAGATTTCTAATTAAATATTAATTGGATTAATATTATTTCGCTACCAATTAATTATGAACCCGAGAAGTCACACACAAAAGAGATCGAAAAATTAATCAACGAGAAAAGTTAATTAAATGTTAGAAGAGTCTAATATTTAATTGGACTTAAGACTGATTAGATTAGAATATTAGTCCAATAATTTAATCAGTCCAAGTCTAGTAATTAGGAAACTATGATAGACAGAAAAGCTAGTACAAATCATGTCTTTCATAGCAAATATATTTTTCTCTAAAACTCATAGTGGGGGTTTTGCTGATTGATGGCTCGGATCTCGTGTGGATACTTTCAGAGGCTTTACAATTGGGGAGCTCTGGATTCGATCAATTTCTATAACAGATTCGTCATCATAGAAAGGTAATCCTAAAATCTTATTATGTGTAATTAATAGTTGATTATTTATGCATGTTATAATCTGCGTAATTAGTTATGAACGAATGTATGAGTATTATTTAATTTCCGCTATGTTTTATTTAATTATAAAATTATTAAATATCATGCACAATTTCCAATAGATATTACCCTTTCGGGTATATATGTTTGTGTTTTTTATGTAATTGTCTCATTGTCAATTATACACCTTTTTTGACCACATTATAAGAGAGACACCTTTTTTGACCAAAGAAAAAAAATAATGAGAAGGTTGTGGCTAATAAACCAATATATATTTCATATAGCTGAATGCATGAGGTGATGGTGTGTCACCCTTTTGTTTATTCCCCCTTATGATTGGTTGACTATGAAATAAAAGGGAAGATGTTAAAATTAGTGATCAATCATTAAATTAATACATACATATATATACATAGTGGTGAATGAATATAGGAAGTTCAGGTCGTTAAAATTTTCAAGTTTGAAGGAGCTGAAATCAGCATAAAATTTTCGTCTTCCTTCTATCAAATGGATAATTGCATTCTAACAAAGACACACAAATCATACAGATATTTAGATTATCTCCAACAGTTTCTTTATTTTTTCTTTATAATAAAGAGTTAAACACGTCACTTTCTACTTTTAATCCTAATATTTTTTTAAAAAAAAAAACTATGTAATATCGTTAAAAAAAAGTTACTGTTGTTAAAAAAAATTTATGTAATATCGTTAAAAATAAGTTAACGACCCTCCTAATTTTTTTCTCCTTGTCATGAATGTTTTTATTTAAATCTTGACCCCCCAATTTTAAAATCCTAACTCCGCCCCTGCAACAACCCCACCACTGCACGGCACCACTACTACTATATCACGGCAACACTACCATTATATCACCGCACCCCCATAGAAACACCGTCACTAGTCAATATCTGGAGGTTTACTTTGTTAATATTTTTGTGTATTTTGTTTTTTTGTTTTTTTTTTTAAGGATGACCTATCTCTCCAACGGCTAAAAAATGACCGTTGGAGAGATAGGGAGGTTGTTTATGGCTCGCCAGCTTTGGCAAGCCATGAATCAATTGTAGGGATTCTCAATTTTAAGGAGTCTCTTTTAGGGCGTTTGTTAGAGCTTAAAGACAATATTTACTTCTCTAAAATGGTTAATGAGTCATTTTAGAGAGGCTGTTAGAGACAGACATAAAACTAAAATAATAATTGTATGAGCATAAAATAAAATAATTCTTCAATGCATGTGCGTAACTAGTGCTAAAAAGTAATAACACTTATAGCAAATATATATTAATCGAAAAAAGGGAATAGAAATTCCTACTGGTTGCTCAATGCTCGTGAATTTGCACTTTTAAAAAATAAAATATTAAGGGAGGACTAAACTAATTTTACATCACTTAAGATAATGTTATACATTCTAAAAGTTAATATGGGGATCTCTCGGACCTAAAACAAGAATTATACACTAACACCAAATGCCCAGTAGCAATTTGCGCTTTGCTTTCAAGTGATACGTCCCTATATCTCAATATTGGAAAGAGTCTTCAAAACGTCTATTGGGCCCATACTCTCTTTGGCATGTGTTTTCACATGTCAGTGTAAGTTTTACAGGTAATGTCCTGGATGTTCAACGTTTATGACGTTTTGAAGCAATTTCACTCGATATTGAAGCAAAGCAATTTCCTGCACTTGCAATTAAAGACGATAAAGAGCCTTGGAATATTGTACTTTTTGTCCTTTTAACCCTCAACTCTTGACTTGTTACATGTGAAATTGGAGGACAACTAGTTCACACAGAAGAAAGCCGTACAACGAGAACCGCACACCAAGATAGAAACTAAACTTCCCAACTACCTCATTGGTCCATTCCCAATAATCAAGAGAATTAATAAAAGTTTACCCTTTTTTTTATTCAAAAAAATGTCTAAATTATACAACACATATAATGTCATTCACAAAAATTAGTCTTGCAATTTCTCACACTTAGACCAAAGGACAAGTTGTAAATTTTGACTCCCTGGGCTTGTCCCAGTGGTAAGGGAAAGTGTTAGAACTACGGAGATTTCGGGTTCAAACCCTCTTGACTGTCTTAAAAATTAAACTTTTGATTGAATTGATATATGTGTCAGATCACTGTACTCGCGAATTTTAATTCACACTCCCAGTCATTAAGCTAAGTGGTGGTATAAGCCAGACTTGACTCATTTAAAGATTGAAGGTCTCCATAATAGTAATGTCTAATTCAGGTTAATGTATAAATAGAAATATTTTCAGGGTTAACAAAAAAAAAAATTGTAAGTTTTACAATATTAAATCCAACATCAGCACATCGATATTGACCAAGGAAAAGAAAAGGCAGCTCAGCATTGCGACGATGATTTCTTACTATATATATATGTTCAGTAACAACATACTCATAATCAGAATTGAATACGAATCATTCGCAATTTGTGAGTAGCTATACAATTCATTCTTGATGGAGCAACAAAACCCCTCACAACCTAGGTGGGAAGGCAAGTTGTCTGCAACACTAGCAAAGGCAACTGCCGACCAAGTGTGGAGTTTTCTCATAGGCGACTTCTTTGGCATGCACAAATACTTCCCTGGCGCCTCTACTTCCTATGGCGTTCATGGCAACAATGGTGAAGTCGGTTGCATTCGTTACATTGCTTTCTCACTCGACGGCAGCAACGACAACGGTGACGCGCCCAAAACTTGGGTTAAGGAGAGGTTAGTAGACATTGATCCTGTTGAAAGGACTTTTAGCTATGACATCGTGGAGGGCAACGTTGGGTTCAATTCATATCTTGGAAAATATAAGGTCATTCCAGGGGGTGGTGATGATAATGGTGGATGTACCCTTGAATGGTCTTTTGGCCTTGATCCAATAGAAGGGCTGAAGTTGGAAGATCTGCAGACAATTTTAGAAGTGCGGCTACAACTCGCGGCAAAGAAAATGGATGAGACCGTTGGTCATTTGGTCTAGTGGTATGATCTTAGTTATGTACGAGAGATTTTAAAATCGATTTTTGAGATATTCAACAATCTATTGGATGTAAAATTTATTTAAGCTTTCCTTAAATCACAAACAAAAAAAAAAAAATGGATGATGCTATATAGCTTAATCAATATGGTAATAATAAGCACTTGCGTATGGATAATGATGTTATCTTTGTATCCTTCCCCCTACCTTATGTCTATCGGCTCTATTGTTGTATTGTATGATTGAAAAGTAATCAATTTTAATTTGAAGGTTGAAATAATTTCGAATTTAAATCTCTCATAATATTATAGTATTATACAAGAAATTAATGGCGATAAAATAATAAGATTATATATATGGGTTGCATAAATATAATTGCAATTTTGTTAATATCATTATCTTATCACCATTGATCTCTTGTATAATATTATAATGTTACGAGAGATCTAAATTCAAAAATGATTTCAACCTTCAAATTAGTTTTCTACGGCGTTTACAGTAATTAATTTTCTTTGTGATAATTTCCTTCATTATTTAAACAAGTTTATTCATTTTAGTTTTTAATCTATAAATTATTTTTAGTTATTTTATAATTGCTAAATTTCGCATTGATATCAAAAGATTCTTTGCTTAATATTGCAGTTGATTTTAATATATAAATATGATAAACGTTTGTTATTTTTGTGCAGAACTCACGGTCGAAATGGCATTATAACTCGTACAAACTGAAAAGGATGAAACCTAAAGGGGTCCAATTATTGACCAAGAAAAAGAATTGTATCCACGTTTCAATTTCTTTCTCAAAAGGGAAAGATAAGTTAAAAAATGAATTTATGTTTGTTTGGCTCAAGATTTATTGTTGACAATAGAAATTTATAATTGAATTCTTGAGCACTGATAATCTAAAAATTCATAAGATAGAAAAATAAGAAGTGTGAATTAACATTATTGACATCAGAGTGGTGCTAGTCGAAAATCCTCAAATGCAAAAAAGACTAAGGTGGTGATTGGTATGTGAAAATTATAGACCTTTAGAACCTACAGTTAAGATTGAGGTTGCCCTCAATCTCTTTTGTTTGTGGGAGTCTTGACAAGCGAGTGGCTACCGGAACCTAAGATAAGGGCAAGGGGCTGATATGCTGTAGGGTAGGGATAGTATTTATGGGTCTCAAGATTGCTTGCTTCTTCACCTCATGACCCTCCTTTAAATAACCTTCACTTTCCCCCTACTTTCCATGTTATAAGTCGATTCTCCATGATCCTCTCCTATCAAGCCCTGCATTCTCGCTGAGCATCCCTGATTGATTGATTATCTTCCGTAATTCTCTCCTTCCCACCCTTTTATCCCTCATAGGTCTGGGCTTTGATTACCCTTACACCCTTATGGACTACATCCTCTCAAGTCTTGGGGCCACGGCCCAATACAGCAAGTCCCCTACTCTTTAGGACTAAAGGGATGTTGGTTCTGGAGAGTTGGTGCTGAGTCATCCTCCGCACGTGACCCGCACCCGCAACGCTATTCCCGAAGGGTCGACGCATGCCCTTACACTCGGATATGCGAGTGGTACCTGTCTTTGCATGCCCTATAGTCCTCGCGAGAGGTGCAGATACCAATACCTTACTATTCTTTGCCACGTGGTCATACTTGAATGACCAGTGCCCGTTGTCAGCTAGGATGACGCCTTGGGATACCTCCACCCTTTTCTTCTTCTCTTTCTGCTCACTGGCTCCATTCTTCCTTCTTTCACACGATAGCTCCGTGCATCTCCCTTTTTTTCGTCCTGCTCTCTTCACCGGTGAGTATTATCCTCTGTCATGGCTGCATCGCAACCCTCCCTAGGACCTATAATCCGCCATCGTTGGTAGATGACGATGAGATTCATCATGTCTGTCACTACTATCTGCTGCCAGATAGCGTTGTTCGTCCCTCTTCCTGCGAGGAGCGAGCTGATAGTCATGACTGAAATTGGGTGTATCTGTATACCAAGTTTTTTTAGGATGGTCTGTGTCTTCCCCTCCCCACCCTAGTTCAACGAGTTTGTCAACATTTTCGTATCTCCCCAGGTCAACTTATGCCCAATTTGTGGCGCCTTCTGTTGTCACTGGAGGTGCTAGCTGACAATCATGGTTTGGAATTTGAGCTCACCAAGTTGCTCCATACATACCATTTGAAGAACCGCCCCTTCTCAGAACTGAGACGATACTCTCTCTCTTCGTGTCGGACATCGTCACCTGGTGCCTGACTTGACGTATGGATATAAGCATTGGAAGGAGTCATACTTCTTTATCTTGGCCGATGATGTTCTGGGGGTCACTTCGAACATTCCAACCAAATGGCTGGTGTTCGGTATGCTCTTTTTACTCTCCTTCCGATGCTTGGTTAACGCACTCAACTCTCTTGTTTTGCAGATCCAAAGGTCAAGTTTCGGTGACCGATCCTAGTGCTGTTTCTCAGCAACGTGTGGAACAGATTCTGGCGATCAATATCGTAGGACGTTATTGGAGGCAACTTCTCAGCCCCGAGACTTTGGTTACTTACCAGCTGTGGTTTGCAGTTGCAGATCTATACAGTAAGTGCTCTCCCTCTTTGACAAGTGTTCTCTCTTATGCTTATAGTAGCTCAAGGACAATCGTATGGTAACATGTTCTATTCTAGGGACTGTCATAGATGACAGGGTGTCGGCATCTACATTTGTGGGAGAGATACTTCGCAGGCATCGCCTAGTCCTAGCGGACCCGGTGCATTAGCCGAACCCAGATGCCGGAGGCGGGCAGAGGACAAAGCGCGCAGTGCAGGCTCAAAAACGTCGTCGATCTAGGGCACCTATACAACCCTCGGGTTTTGCCTCAGACAGCCCTAGGGAGGATGTTGATGTCTGTTCTGATTCGCTTCCTAGAAATAGATCCTCAAACCGATGCTCTCGCTGTGGATGATGCCTCTGCTCAAAAGACGTCCACTCTTGATGCCACTGTTGCAATGAGCGCAACTGCCCAAGAGACACCTACTCCTGGCGTTGCTGTTGCGGTGAGTGCACTTGCTCCGGACGAGGGCCAAACCAGTCAGGAACTGCCGCAGTCACTGCCTGATGCTCATGCACTTGCTGAGGGATTGCCTCCTAGAGTTGACTGCAGGTTTGAAGCTCTTGCCCTTGGGAATGTTCCTTCAGCGCCCTCGAGTCCGTCACCACATGCTTCGGACCTACGATCCGACTCCTCTCGTCGTGCTTCGCCTGAGTCGTTGAGGGGGCTTCCAGAGCTTTGGTGCCACCACCAGACCGGCCGTTGGCCGGGGATTCAAGGCCTGCTGCTTTTGAGGCAACTTTTCGTTTCCCTAGGGATACTAGTTTCTTCCGTAATCCTGGGAAGATAGCTTATGCTCTAGAGGCCATGAAGTTTCCTACCGACGCCGAATTCCTCTAGAATCACAGAAATGGCCTTTTTGACATAGCTACCGGTGTTGCGGTTGGGGTGAGGAAAAAAAATTTAAAACTGTCTCTTTTTTTTAACCTCCTCACTATTTGCAAAACATTGCAATGTAGAATCTAGCACGTCAACGCTTGAAGGCCTTAGAGCGAGATCTGTGGCAAGCGAAGCTTGAAGGGGAAAAACTTAAAGATGAAGCCCGCTATTTTTTTGATGCCCTTATGTTCACGCGGTCA
Source organism: Ehretia macrophylla (assembly GCA_037974665.1). Lineage (NCBI taxonomy): Eukaryota > Viridiplantae > Streptophyta > Magnoliopsida > Boraginales > Ehretiaceae > Ehretia > Ehretia macrophylla. Next base: position 64,117,393 of record CM075773.1, read on the forward strand.
GAGTTGTTCGTGGCGTGCTTGGCCCGTGGAGCCGCTGACAGTAGTCAGGAAGAAACCGTTACCGTTGCGACCTCGGCTGAGCAAGCACGTGCTGATGCCATTGCTGCCGCGGCCTCGATTGAGCAAGCACGTGCTGATGCTATTTTGGAAGCACACCAGGCTGTAGCTGAGCATGACGAGGCCTTGCGCACTGTTCAGGGTACGAATACAGCTGCATCTGAGGGCCTGCGCATCGTTTAGGAAGCCACTAACATAAAAAAATGAGCTTCGTGCCTCCCGCAAACGCTCCCGAGTCCTTGAGAATAAAATAGTTACTCTGGAAAAGTGTTGTGCGGACATACGTGACGAGAATACCTTGGTCACTCGGGTCCATTGTTACAAGGAGCATGCCGCTGGGTTATCTATTGGTTGGGATGTTCGGGTGATGACCTAGTTGTTGGAAGACCTACAAACGAAGTTAGCGGCCAAGAATGCTAGAGCTCCCGAGGATATGGAGGTTTCAGACAATGAGGCCCCGTCTGCCATTGTGTCGTACCAGCCCGACCCGATGGTCATTGAGGCTCCTGATGCATCCGATGCTCTTCCTCTTTAGATGGTTTAGAAGTGTGAAATCCATAATTGTAATACTGTTCCAATGTCCTTTGTAACGTCTTTAATGGTTGTAATATCGCTTATTGATTCTATGAATGAAATTTCTTTTATTCTCTCGTGTGTCTGTCAATGAAATTCTTTTTATTTTCTCGTGTGTTTTTAAAAAAAAAAAACGTTTCGGACCATGTAGAGCTTCTAAGCTTGGTCGTCCTCATGGACGCCCCAAGCTTTAGACTTGAAGACACACACATTTACTGGTTTTAGCTGCACCCTTAAGCCTTTAGTTTCGGCCGCACCCTTAGGTGCTTCAGGCCTTTAGTTTCGGTTGCACCCTTAGGTGCTTCAAGCCTTTAGTTTCAACTGCACCTTTAGGTGTTTCAGGCTTTTAGTTTCGGTCGCACCCTTAGGTACTTCAGGCCTTTAACTCGGGACCTTGGAGGCATTGGGATAACTATCTACTTGGGAACAGAGAAGTAGAAAATAGTATTCTCAATTCTATTTTAATTCTCACGCTTGATATGGAGGCATAAAATCTCATTCCCTCTGTAATCTCATTCTCACGAACATGAGAACACTCGTTCCTAACAAAACACATGGAAACATCATATTACTATGTGCTTTGGAATGAACTTACTACTCAAGTGGCCAAAGTAGCTTTAAAAAAATAGTACACACTATACAAAAAATATTATTAATAATATAATCATTTTTTATTTATTAGTATTATTTATTATCATTGTAACCATTATTATTGATATTAAAATATATAAAATAATAATAATAATAATAATAATTAATGTCATAAGACAAAAATAAATAACAAAAATAAAAAAAATGTACTAATAATATAATATAAAATAGTAAATACATAATATGATAATAATAATATAAATTTATAGTAAAGGTTAATAATAATAATAATAATAATAATAATAATAATAATGAATAAAATAAAATAATCACAACAATAATATGTATAATACTAATATATAACCTAATAATAATAAATAAACTAATATTAGTAATATAATAATTAAATAATAACATCAACAAAATAATAATAATAATAAATCATGTAAATTTAATTAAAAAATAGTATATTATATTATAATATATAATCTAAATATTAATATAAAAATAAATGAATATTATGCCTCAAACTAAACATATTATTAATATGATGCTTATTTTTATTTTTAAGACAATAATATATCTATAGCAACAAGAGGGAATTATTGTCATTTTATACAAGTCATTTTCATTACAACTCTATTATATTGACTACCAAACATGAGTTTGGAATCAATATATCTATTTATATCTTCATTCCTAGGGTATACCAAACATGATATATCAAATCTCAAGTTCATTCCATTCTCAGGGTCATTCCATTCTCAGGGTCATTCCATTCCTTAACTCATTACATTCCTGTCTAAAATTATTTCAAAATATCAATCGTTGTCGAAAGGATAAAATAAAATTGTAAAGTAGTTACAAAATCTTTGGTTGAATGAAATGATATAATCAGAGAATGTAGAGCTTGTTGGATTAGATTCCCAACAGAGCTATGGATTAGAATGTTCTCGTAGTTACTACTATCTTAGTGATTAAGAGGTAAGATTCTAACCATCCATTTCCTGTATGAATCAATCTCAATAATTCATTTGAAATTTTAATTTCTCTCTTCTTTTGCTTTCTCATTTTATTTCCTTTTCTTTCTCTTACTCTCAACCATCCAATGTAAAATGGATAGTAAGATTTCACCTCTTAGACTAAGAGACACGGACTGTTTGGAACAAATGAATTCCACAAATTCATTTGGAAATCCAAATTTTTTTGTTTGGTTGCACTTTTTTAAAGAATTACAAATCGAAGATTTACAATTCTTGGATTTGTACAAATCTTACTCAAATCTAAGACTAGAAGGTGGAATTTACAAATCCATGTTTTTTAATTCTGCAGCTAATATTTTGAGGACAAAACTACCTTTAGGTTTTGACTTTGCTAGGAATAGTCAAAAACTCAAAAAAGAAAAAAACAAATGTCTTCCCACTTTCTCTCTTTGACGACAAAAAAAGAAGAAAACCAACATCTTCTATTCACTCTTCTTTCAGGTATTCTTTTGATTTTTTTTGTAAATTTATTCGTGATTTTTCTTTTGGGCAACATGTATCCAACTTGATAGCCTATCGTGTATATATTTTGTTGAACATCATGTAAAATATAGAGTACATAAAATATAGAATTCACCATATTTTGTTGATGATGATGCACTGTCAGATGTGCGTGGCAAATGGTTTATGTGATTATAATTTTCTGTGATTTTTTTTTTTTGGCAATATAGCTATAATTATAGCGCTCCCCACTCGTTCTGATGCTAGCCTTCCAGATTGCCTGCAAATTTTTCCTACCAAAACTAACTATATTTCACTTTGCAGCTACCTTCTTATTTTTCTTTCTGTGTGCATTCCATTTCGTGAAACAACCTTTTTGTGTTTTGGTAATTATTGAAGATCCTGCAAAGTAGTTTAGGCCTTGGCAACAACAATTTTTTCTCCTGCAAAGTAGTTCAGGCCTATCATGTATATATTTATTTTGTAGTATTATGAGTGATGAAACTTTTTATTAAGCATGGGTCCACAAGTTTTCTGAATGAAAATCAAAATAATAATAGTGGCATCAGCCATGACACAAGATGAATTTGAAGCTAGTACCTACATGAGTGGTGTTGTATAAGAACATATACTATTGCTAGTCTATATTGATTCAGTGTAACTTTTGTCTTGTATTCTTTTATCCTAATTTATTTGATATAAACCAAATTAAACTAAACCAAGCCTTTAGGTGGGGTATCTTAATTCATTTGATATACTTATAAAAAATGCTTAGTGGGAATTTGTTCTATCTTGCGTACTGAGATAAAGATATACTTACTGACTTGTGAATTCATCTGTTCATGTTGACTAGGAGTAGTAGTAATACGAACACACAGATCACAAGTTTCCTCAGATACAGTATACGACTTGTTATTTCTCTTGTTTAGTTGGTTGATTGATTTAGTTTTAATTTGTTTCTTTTTTTCTTATATTGAAATTCAGGGAGTATGAGGGACTTTGAAAAAAATATGCTAACAACTTCAGTTACATATATTGGGTACTTAGTGCTCCTACTTTGTTTATACAAACATATTGAGCGGTCGTTAAGGGAGACTAATCATGATAGATATCATATTAGACAAGAATTAATGAGACAAATAGAAACAAATAGAAATTCTCATCATGTATTACGTATGAGGCCTAATGAATTTAGAACTTTAGTAGATATTTTTAAACAAAGAAAGTTGCTACATGATACACAATATAGTTGTGTTGAGGAGCAAGTTGCAAGATTTTTACACATTTTGTCTGGTAATGTGAGAACTCGCCATGCAAACTTCTTTTGGTGCGAAAGTGGTGAGACAATAAGTCGTCATTTCCATCAAGTGCTTAGGGCCATCATTGTGCTTGAAGATATATTTTTAGTACAACCTGATAGATCCATAATACCTCCAGAAATAATTAATAGTGAAGGAAGATTTCATCCTTATTTTCAGGTAGTGTTAGCATACATAGCCATCTTAAATTACAAGTTATATATTTTTGTTGTCTATTCGTTGATACTGATCAATTAAGTTTAATGATAGAATTGCATTGGTGCTATTGATGGAACACACATTTGTGTCAAAGTCTCAAAAGCTGATGTTCCAAGATATAGGGGCAGGAAATGAGTACCCACAATGAATATATTAGCTGCATGTACTTTTGACCTCAAATTTACTTATGTCTTGCCTGGTTGGGAAGGATATGCAGCAGATTCAAGAATATTAGAAAATGCTTTGGATAGGGAAGAAAAGTTGAAAATACCCCAAGGTAATTATATTAGTACTCCTAAATGATTTGAATAATATCAAGTAAAAACTGAAAAAGACATGAATTATGCTTATTTATTGTAGGAAAATTTTACCTAGTTGATGTGGGGTATCCTTTGAGATCCGGATTAATCACTCCATATCGAAGTACTAGATACCATTTGAAAGAGTATTCTTGTTCTCCTCCCAAGAATCCAAAAGAGTTGTTCAATCTTTGGCATGGGTCATTACATAATGCAATTGAAAGAGCATTTGGAGTGCTAAAAAAAAGATTCCCAATTATAGCTAGTGGAACAGAGGCAAACTATGATGTTGGTACCCTTTTCAGAAATTGTGCTTGGTTGTTGTATTTTACATAATTTTCTCATTATGTATGATCCAGATGAAGAGATTTTGGGCAAGGTAGATAATGAGTTGTTTCAAAATTTGGATGGATTAGATGATAATGAGAGCAAATTATGGCATTGCTGCCCATATGTGGAGTGATTATATTTCTTATTCATAGTTGTTATATTTATGACTTTGTATTCTTTTATATTTGCGACAATGTATTCTGAAATTTATTATTTTTTGGATAAAGTATTGTTGGCATTGATTTATGAACTAAGTTTTTTCTGTTAATATTCATTTTTATAAATAAAATTTTCTTTTAGTATTCGTTTTGTAGTTTCCTAATTAAATTTTACTACTGCATTGGGACGACATGACAAAGGCAGATGGAGACACCAAATGAAAATGAAGTTGAAGTTGTTGGTGAGGGGATGGATAAATATCTTAGGTGGCCAAGAGAAATGGATAAACTTCTTCTTGACAGTTTGAAAGAAGAAAAGGTGAAAGGTAACAAGAAGCTTGAAAGACTGTTGTTGGTATCCTTAACTTGGATTTTCATAAAATTGGAAAAAGAATTGACAAAAATAAGGCAGTTAACAAATTGAAGACTATCCAAAAAATAATGGGTCTAGCAGTCGAGCTCTTGGATAACAAAAGTGGTTTTGGATGGAATGATACATCAAAGAAGATTGAAGCTGCTCCAAGTGTGTGGGAAAGTATGATTAAGGTAAATTTGATAGTGTATATATTATTCTTATTGTTGGTAGACTATATAAAATTTAACTCAAAATTCTTGTTCTTTCTTTTATAGGCAAAACCAGATTATAAATTAGTGCGTGACAAGGAACTCCACTTTTTAGAGGATGCTCGCGAGTTATTTGAAAAAGATCGAGCAAATGGAGCTGGGGTAGAGAGTGCAAAAGAAAAGCTATGAAGGTGGCAAAATGAGCGACAATTTTCTACACGAGAGCAAGATATAGGGATTGAAGATATTGATAATTTGCAAGCAACAAATGAGGTTTTTCTTGAACAACCTAATCATTTTCCTAGCACTTGTAACTACACATCAGTGGAGCATTCACCAATGACTCAAGACTTGCCAATTCGTCAAGAGAATGATTCATCAACTCCAAGCATATTAAGGGCAAATTCCAAAGGAAAAAGAAAAAGGTCCATGAGTGCTACAATTTTTGAAGAGATTATAGATGTTACTTCTTCGATGAAAGAAATTGCCAATGCTATTAAGACTACGAGCAAACGATTTTATTCAGCTAATGAAATTATAGTCGAGCTAAAAAAAATTGGGATTGGATAAGTGGGAAGTCATGGATGCGCTCAACTTTCTCAAAGATAATGAGTCATTAGTGGAGAGATTCTTTGCATGTGATGATGATATTAAGCTGGCATGGTTGAAGAGAAAGATGGCAATTATGGATGATTAAGTGGTGGACATTTGACAAGACAAATCATCTATTATAGTTATTTTTGAAATGTTGAATTGATGTTTGAATTGGATGAATAATTTGCATTAGATGAACCTAAAGTTATTTTTTCATGTTAAACTTACAGTTGAACTTAAATTTATTATGATTATTTTGTAATGTTTAAATTTTTTGAAAATATTTCTTTGTTTTGTTACTTTTTACTTTTTCTTTTGTATTTTTATGATAGTATCAGTAATTAATAATGGTTTGAGAATATAACACTTATATAATAGCCTAATTTCAATTGAATAAAAGAAGGTTATTTAAGTCAAATACAAATGTTAATTCTAATTTCACATGTGTTCCAAATACAATTTGAATTTACAAATAACATAATTGATTTAATATTGTTTTAGATTTCCAAACAAGAGAATTCATTTGTAAATAAATTCTACACATGAATTACTTCTAAACACTATGTTAAAATTTGATGACTGGTATTTCGGAGGTAGCCTTCAAGTATAGGAGATATAGGAGTCTCGAAATAATAATCCAGAGAGAAAAATGGAGTGAGCGAATGAGAGAATATGGTCCATTGCAGTGAGAAGGCAGTTGTTACAAGCATGTGAAGGTAGAATCAGCCTTCGGAAAACCTTTGCATTACTTCTATAACAATATTTTTTCTTACATGAATATTTATTTAGCATGCTAAGAGACGGAAATAAAATAAAAAAATTTGTTATTTTAGAATGTCAACTAAATATTTACATACGAGTTATAAATTATCAACTAAGCATCCACATACAAGTTAATAAAAATAGAGTGACATCTAACGATTCTTTAAATTTAGTATTGATTGAGCAACTCAGAGCTAGGTAGAGTGCCTGGTCACTCGGGTCAGATCGATCATGATGGAGTCGGGGTTCAGTCCATGGATAGCTGAGTTTAGTAATATTGAGCTTGATCTTGGAGCCCGATGATGAAGATTCGAACTTCGGCCTAATTTCAGGTAAACCCAAAACTAAATGTCTCAACCCGTGAGTATGGCCAATGTTCTAGAAATGTGGGCTGAGCCAATCTTCTCATAGTTGGGCCTTGAGATGGTGGATTGCAGCCCAAAAGTGGCTAGCACATTTTATTAAACGTAAATGTTATAATTTTTTTTTGGTCAAAGTAAATGTTAGAAATGAGATTATAAAAATTGTGATTTAGCGTTTGGATGATAATTTTTAGAAGTACTTTTCAATTCCAAAATATGTTCAACAAACAAATAAATCGTATTTTTTAAATGAATGTCCAAAACATTTTGGTATAATCTTCCAATTGAAATTCATGAAAGTTTAGTGGGATGTTAGATGAATTATTACATAAACAAAGCTAGCAACCATCATTTCAAAAATATGTAATTTCTTCTCATTTTTCTTTAATTTCTAGAGTCTAGTTCAACTTTTACATCTCTTTCTTTTCACGCATAATATAAAAATGAACATGGAATCAGATAAACAAATGGTAAACTATCATTTTTAAACTACAACCCAATGTTAAAAGTTTGGGAAGTGGTAAATTACACTAAATGACGAAAGTTTAAAAAAAAAAAAAAAATGAATGCAAAATATAGTAGGGCTTCACCTAATATGAAATTTACTTGTGTATATATATGTTGGTATTTTTTCTCTTTTGACTTTAAAAATGGCTGGAAATTGTTAAGTAGCTGATGACTTAAGATTAAGGCTTGTTTTTATGTGGTGTTTTAAAATATATATATATATATATATATATATATATATATATCTATATATATATAATATATCACGTAGAAGTTGAAGAAAAAAAAAATACCACATAGGAGTTGAATAGTAAAAAAGAAAAACAACACTTAAAGATTAATAGTAACACTATCAGTTAATAATGCATAAAGTACCTCTTTTCTTTAACTTCGAGCCCTATTATTAAAGATTTTTAAATTCATGCCCTAAATACTATAGTAAACTAAATTTAAACCCTAAAATCACCTTCTTCTTTTTTCCAATATAACATTAGAATAACATTGTGAATATTATTAATGATGAAAATTAGAAAAGAGATTTAGCAGTATTGTTTTCATGATGAAAAATGGCGGTTTAGTGAAAGCTATGTTTGCCATTGGGTAAGCAAACCCATTGTGCGTCTAGTGGCAATCAACTCCTCGATAAGACAACCTCTTTGACTTTTGTATATATATATATATATTTTTTTGGTTTGGGACTTTTGTATATTTTGTTTAAGCTTTTGTTTGTTTTAGTGTTACGAGTTTAGTTGTAATGCTGTATATTTTATTATTACTGGTATATATCTTTGTTATTTTTAGTCAATTACTGCTGCTGCTTCTGATTCTCACCCTTCTGATATTAAACACCCTTATGAATGTAGTTGGAGGGCTTTGGTGGATTACGTTTCTACTGCTAAAAGTCTGAATTTTTTGTTCGACCATCTAGAGTATTTAGCTGTTTTCTTCCATTAGGATCGCGTCTCCTTTTAACGCTTTATTTCGTGGCTCACCTTTGTGTTTTGCTTGCCGCTTGTGTAGTGATTTCGATAGGTGTTTGGTTGCAAACTACCAGTATAACCTATGCTAATTTTGGTTGAAATTTTTAGTTAAGCTTTTCAGTTTTAGACTTTTGTATCTTGCACTTTTATTTTGTTATTTGGATTCTTGTATAGTATGGACCCTAATCAACTGCAATTTCAACACTGTAATTTCCCTTCTGTCACTACCATGCAGTGCAATAACTATGCGTGAACATGCAAACAATAAACACTGTGACAAAGCCCAGCAAAAGAAATAAACACCCTAACAACGCAATTCCAAGAAAATTCTTCTATCAATTATGAATATTAATTAATACAATTAGTCTCCTACGAGTCAGCAAGCATATGTACATTCCGACCAAAAAAAAAAGCAAGCATATGTACCTGAAACGTACGTGTATTTCACATGTTAATCCACGATGGGCTAGTGTATCTCGTATGGCTTAGGGTATCTTTAATAAGATATATTTTTTATAAAAATTTATTATTTTTGGTAATTTTTAGAGATTAAATCTTTAAATTTATAGTCAAAATACATGAAATTTATACAATTTTAGAGATTTGAGTTAAAATAGAGACCGAATTTATTTTTTTGACTCTAAATTTAGAGATTTAAAAAGTAATTGAGTCTCTATTTTGATCAAAAAATTGATAAAAATGGTAGAATTCAACTATTTTGACTCTAAATTTAAAAACACAAATCTCTAAAATAATAAATTTTTATAAATAGTCTTCACTATTAAAGATACCCTTAAAACCTCCTAACTAGGATCTGCCACACTGGGACTCTCCTAGAAGAGGATTGACGTCTAACTTAATCTACCAGCAATGACGACATATTTAGATCAGGCTACTGCTAAACAATCAAGGAAAGTAGCTATTTTATATTTCTTGTTTTTTGGGGGGTCGATAGCAATTTTGTCTCTTGGCCTCATGATTTTGCCTTTGCAAGGCTAGCTCAATTTCTGTGTATTAAGGGCAAATTTTGATATCGTGTGTATCGTAGCATTTACATTTACCTTAAGCCCATAAATTCATTTTTCTATGAATGCAATTTTATGTCTCCATGACTATTTTCACTTTCCATCAGTGTTATATGATCTCATCTACCTCTTTCTTTAATCTTCTTTCAAAAGAACAAGATTCCAAGGCAGTCTCAATCTTTTGGTTTGTTCCTAGAACAAGAAAAGCAATTTAATCAAGGGTGAAGTGTACCAGACCTCCTTATATTTTAACGAAAGTATACAACACTCTCCTATAATTTAAAAACTCCATAAACTAGTCCATGTGTTTTTGAAAAGTACACAACACCCCCCTACAACTAAAAAATCAGTCATATTTAACGGATTTTGTAAAAATGACAAAAATACCCTCAATTTTTTTTGATTTCTCTCTTTTGCCATTTTCTCTTTTGTTTAGGCCAAAAAAAAAGAAGAGAAAAAGGAATATATATATATATCGTAGCCTAAAATTGGAAATGGAGAATAAAAATAAATTATTTGTGTCAATTATCTGGTAAGACCAGGTCAACATCACCGTCCAAAGAAAAAAGATGCATTGTTACTTTCTTCAACATTGTTGGTTTTGGTCTTATCAGTGACGTTCCACTGCATGACTACCATGCTTCATTGGCGATATATTAGCATAGCGTCAAAGCTTGTGTAGATGTGATAATTATTGCCTACGAAAGAAAATTAATTTTAGTCAACAATGAAATATATATATATATACACATACATATATACATATATATATGCACACACATTAAAAAAAAAAATACACACACACACACACACACACACAACACACAGTGGGGGTGGGGCTTAGGGGGGGGGGGGGGGGAGTAGATTGGGGGGAAGATTACTTTTTTTTTTTTTTTATTATTATTTTTAAAAAGGGTAATTTGGTCAATTCATAAATTATTTAATGAATAAATTCGTTAAAAAAAAATCACTTAACGCGTGTGAAGTATACTCTCCGTTAAATTTAACAGATTTTTTAACAGTAGGGGATATTGTGCACTTTTAAAAAACTATAAGTACTAGTTCATGGAATTTTTGAACTATAAGAAAGTGTTGTGCACTTTTACTAAAGTATAGGAGGGTCTGGTGCACTTCACCTTTTAATCAAAGGCAACTCTTTCTTAATTATTTTATTAGCTATTGGATTTTTTTTCTATTGCTTTTCACCCATAAGCATGTGCAAATTCATTTTATTAAATTTTGAATATGCATATTTTGAGAAAATTGTGAAGTCTTTATTTTATCTGCTCAAGAAAACCAATTTAAACAATTGTCCTATTCGAATTGCTCCACAGCTAAAGTTGTGGTCGAGTTTAATCTGATTAGATTGTATTTTCTGAACACTGATTTTGAGGATGCTAGCACTTTGACATGCCTACAGCTTGTTATAATATTAGCCAATCATAGACAATAGTATCTTATTTTATTTTCTTTCAAGCCTAAACACTTAATTTAATAGAGGTGTAAGTTATACAATACATATTAAAAAATATTATCTATGAGAAATAATATCGCAATCTTTAACGTTCACAACAAAGAGTATACCACTCAGGGTCGGAGCCAGAAGTTTGAAGTTGAGAGGACTAAGATTCAATAAAGAATATTATTTAACAAAAAATTGAAGCAGGGAGGTCGAATGCTTTAATTTTTTAAAATATGACATATATTTTTGTAACCCAAAATCAATATTATATATATATATATTCTAAATCTTGGGGGATGGGGGATGGGGGCTGGGGAGTGGGGGGTGGGGGTCACGGCTCCCTTGGTACCGCCCCTAATACCAGTAGACCAAAAGCCTTGTACTTAAATGACTATATTGATGAAGGCCAAATTGTCTAGTTAATGAGAAACTAAAGAAAATTATCTTAAATTATTCTTTTTGTATATAACGAGAAACTCATTATAGATAAAACGATATCAAATTTATTACAAGATTATAAATTTTTTGGTATAGTAGTGCCCCCAAAGCATGTTCATCAATCGAGGCCATACATTTTTTGTGATAGAAACCGTAAATTAGAACTCAAATATTTAATCATAATGAATTGCTACTAGACCACTCCACTCAACATTCATTAGCATCTCAGAACTATCAATGGAATGTTAAAACTAGTTGTGTTTTTAGTAGGAAAAATAGCACATTTAGTCCCTATTATTTTTAAAAAGTTTCAATTTCGTTTCTATTTTTAAAATTTTTCAATTTCGTCTCTGTTGTTTAAAATTTCTCAATTTTATCCCTATTATTCCCCCAAAAATTTTAATTATGTCCCTATTGTTTAAAAATTTTCAATTCCTTCCTGATTATTTCTAAAAAGGTTTCAATTTCGTCCTTATTATTTTAAAAAAGTTTTAATTTCATACTTATTATTTCCCTAAAGTTTCAAATTATTTTTTATTATTCAAAATTAGTTAATTTAGTTTTTATTATTTTTCAGAAAATAATGGGACTAAATTGATATTTTTTTAGAAACAGTATGGGCGAATTTGAATTTTTTTAAAAAATAATAAGGACTAAATTGACTAATTTTGAATAATAGGAACGTATTTAAAAATTTAGAAAAACAAAAAAAATGAAATTAAAACTCTTTTATAAACAAAGGGGACAAAACTAAACAAATTTAAATAATAAAGATGAAATTAAAATTTTAAGTAAATATTAGAAATTAAATTTGACATTTTCCCTTTTTATTAGCCTAAAACACAAGCCATAAGGGCAAACAAACATCAAAGTCCATTGACAATATGGCATCAAGATTCTACATAGGTGAGGAGATGTCACCCTAATAACTGCGTAGCGGAGACTGAAAGGCACATGACGATGTTGAAGTCAATATTAAAAGCTCATTTTCAAACGTAATTGCGTACCGTTAAGTTCTTTTTCTAATTGTGGGTTGTCATCTTCTTTTGACGTTTAGAAATTGAGATGCGGAAGAATTTGACGGCATTGAACGGCCAACAAAGTCCAATTATTGGTCCCTCACGAGGTTTGAACACCATTCAAGTCTTTACTTGGTCAGCAATGGCTGATGGAATTGGCTTAGCTAAGGCTAATTATCCTAGCGGCTAGTAAGGCTATTCTCTCATTTACAATTTGAAGGCTTATGAGAGAAATTAGATTTTTGAAAAGAAATTAGGAAAATAAATTCATTTTTTTTCTTTTTTGGTTAACTATAGGCACAAGTTCAAATTAATCTAACAACCTCTGGGGCTGGGGCTGGGGCTGGGGCTGGGGGGCAAAAAAGGAGTATTGTAACCAAGCTATAAAAGTTGAACAAGAGAAAGAAAGACAACCAATTTACAGGAAAATTTTTACTATAATATGCATTTGCTATCTAATTCGCTGGTTAATTAGCGGTTAGAGGGAAAATAAGACTATGTTTGACCTAGTTGTAGAATTTTAGTTTTTAACCTGTAAAGTTTTAATTATAAGTCTTGTTGAATAAAACCGTTGATTATTTGATCTATGTTTGGACAATGTTGAGTTTTTAGAAATTTATAGGGCAATGTTGGACTTTCAAAAATAAGAAGGGGTATATTTAAAAAAGAAAAAGAAAAGTTACTTCCTACATTATGTAAAAACAGTTTTGCAAAATCCTTTTTTGAAAAGTTTCAATTTGAAACTTCTTAACTTTTAACTTTTTTCAGTTTTAACTTTTACTTAAAAACACTTTAAAAAATAGGCTAAAAAGGCTAGTTTCAATTTCTAAACCCACAAAAAACGTTTTTAAGTGTATAAAAAATTAGGCTAAATAGAACCTAAGTTTTTGAAAATTCAAAGTTATGGAGAATACCCACCGACCCAACCTCGTGCGGAAAAAAAAAAAGTTAAGTAGAAGAAGAAATATTATTTTTAAGGAAAAATATCTACTGACAAATTTGGAAACAAAGATAGCCTCGATTAGTAAATAATAATTAAAGAAAACTTTATTGTCTAATGTGCACAAAAGGAAAACAAATCTTAATATTTAAATCATCATTTACTCCTATAATGATGAGATTTTGTTGAAAAGTTTCCTATGGCTAATTATGTTTTTGTTAAGATTTTATTCCATTTTCAGTTTTGTTGTTTATTAGCTTCAAATCATTATCGTTCTTGGAAACTAATTACCCTTCTCGATTATCTCGTTCATTGTGTCAAACAATGGTCAAAATTATGGATGATACATGTTGCGCCCATAGTATTATGTAAAATTATCAGAACAATACTCATGTATAATATTAAAATTCCCAATTGGTAAGCCTATAATTGTTCTTATACTCATTCTATCCTTTTAAACTTCTCCTTAATTTCTCACTTTGGATACTTTTTGTTTCTCACAAACACGAGCAGATTCAGAACTTTTATTCAATGGGAAATGAATTAATTTTTTAGACAGAAAATATCTTAAAATTACACATATTTAAAAAAAAAAAATTGGGGTGAGTGGAGACTGAATATATGCCTGCGCCTTTGCTCGGAAACTTGACCCATAAAATCATGAGATATGATTTGATATGTCTAGATTTGTTTGTGATCATTTTATGTATTTTATATCTTCCAATTGTCATGATTATATTCCCTTTGACCCTTTCTTTTGTTGATAATATTTGGCTCATAAACTTATAAGATACGTTTCATATTCTTTACTTGATCTCTTAGTCTATTGATTCCCTTTAAGTTTTTTTCATAGGACCTTGACACCATTCCTTTCAATCTAAGTATATTACTTTACATAGTACACACATGTAAATGTGATTATGGATTAATTTGTAATTTATCAACTATAAAAAGGAACATAAAGATTAGATAAAGAAAAGTTGAAAAGAAATAGTAGGTAGGATGGACAAGAAAAATGAATAATTGGATATATGATATGGCATTTTCATGGAAGCACACAAGTAAGTTCTTAATTATGGTTGTAATTTACACTATTTTATTAAGGAGTCAAATTTAAGAGAGAGGACTTTTTTTTTTTTTTTTTGGGTCAAGATAAGAGAGAGGACAAAGGATTGGATTTTAAAAACTTGTTGGATGCATCCAAGGAATTTCTTGTGCCTTCTAGAATAGAATTTTGAGGCTTACTAGGAAGATTGTTGAACTATAACCACATGCCTTAGAATAAAATATGTTTAATATAATAATAAATATAAAAGAATATTTAAGTAAATTTTGTTTAAAATTATTATTATCTTATTTATTTTTTGTCAAATTTCTATCCTATCTTTTTTTATTTTCATTACAATACTGGTTAAAACCATAACTTTAATCATAATATAACTATTCAATAATTTTTTCCAACTTGTAAATTTTTCGTTTCCAATATAAACCACAATAACCCCTTTCCCTTCATTTTCTTTATTATTTCTCATTTTCTTTAAAGCCCCTCTATAAATACCTCAGCTAACGCGTTAAAGTCTTCTCTTCTCTTCTCTTCTCTCCTCTCCTCTCTCACTTTCTCTCTCTAGCTATACATACATATTCACTTTCTCTCTATATATATATTCACAATTTCTGTACATATATATAAACGTAACATATACTTATAGCTTTGTGTGTACAGACATATATATATATATATATTGAAAAGCGAAATGGAAGGTGTGAAGATGGAGGAGCTAACATCGGGTGCGAGCGGGCGCATAATACCGGTGTTCAGAAACTTACGCCGTTCCGTTCTCTCTTACGACGCTTTACGCCGTTGTCTCATCTTCATCCAGTCGATTTTCTTATGGATGATTATCTTCCTTCGTCCCCGCCACCGCTTCTCCTCCGCCGCCTCTTCTCCTCCGACTTCTCCGTCATCTGCGGCTGCCGCGAAGAAGAGACGGAAGTTTGCGCTTCGTCGAGACGAGGAGGACACGCTCCACCGTAGAGCGCTCGCCGAGGACTTGCAGATGGTTGTTGATGGAAATGGTGATGGTGATGGTGATGCGACCGAGAATTGGCGGTGGAGCACGTTCCTGTTCTTCGGAGTACGGCGTAACGCCTTGTTTTGCCGGTCGTGGTTTCCGATCTGCAGTGAACTGAAGTACGGTTCATTAAATTTTCTTTTTTGAGTTTTTTTTTTTTCTTAATTTTTTTTAGCACGCATAGACACACACAGACAACGCGTGTACATGCACGTATACGTATGTATGTACTGATAAGACTACATCAGTATTGATTTCTAGTTTTAGTAACTGAGGATTAGGGTTTTGTTGACAAGTAAAAATTTTGGTAATTGTGCTTGATAAATTGATGACTATTTTCCATCTTTCTGGTTGAGTATTTTCAAATTGTTAATTTCTTACTTCATTTTATATGGCGATATGTGATTTTAGTCCTCAATTTTGTTATCGAAGTTGTCTGTAAAGAGAACTAATGTCTTTGATGTTGATTCTTTTTTTTTTTTGGATCAAATTTTTTCTCTATTTACTGAGATGAAACTTCAACATTTATGTGTGTGTATATATATGTGTTCTGTATATATATATACACATGTGTATATATATATACATATATATATATATACATATATCGAAGTTGTTTGTATAGTACTCTGTGCTACTAGGGCGGATCCAAAAACTTTTTTCAGTTGGGTTTTCCAGTGGGGACTAATTCGTCTTTTTAATTAAAAATATATAGATATTTAACTTTTTCTTTTTTAAAAAATACATAGAATTTTTAACATTTTTTTTGTTCAGTGGGGTTCATAAACAAATCCGCCACTGCTGTGCTATCAAGTTGAGTTAAACGTTTTTGAACTTCTGTTAGATAATTCAAGTCTTTAGTTTTGTCTTGCATATTTGTATTGTCCTTCGTTAGTGAATAATGAGAACTTTTTACTTGAATAACTAGTGGTGATTACTTTAAAACATACCTTGATTTAGGGAGGTGACAGAAATCTTGTCCTACAGTAAGTTACAAAACTGGAATTTGAAGCTTATAGATGAATTGTTTTGGACTAATTCAGGTTCTCATATGATGAGGTGATGATAAAATACTATACAAAATTGAGCTTTCTCTTAAAAAATAATCTTTGTGCTCAGCGGTGCATGTTTAGACCATAGGTATGGAACATGTACACAATGTCATTAGGGATGATTCCTGAATTTAGACATTGATGTTTGTTATGTGAGTTAAAACAGGAAGCATACGAGGGTTCTGAGAAATTGCCTCGAGGTAGATAATATTTGTTTAAGAGATTTCACAATGTGCTTAATATTGGACAAACCTTGGAAAAATGCTGCATATTATGATTATCCGAAAATCAGATTATACATCATCATTTTATCAGATTATACATCTTTACAAAATGATGATTAAGGCATTTGCTGAGTGATTGATCCTCAAATAGATTATTTTGCTCAAGCTGAATGAAACTTTATCAGGGAATGTTCAAATTGTTTTGTTATCTTTTGATATGACATGCTTCATGATATACAAAGAAGAAGAATTTTCAAGCATTATTCTTGGATATTATAACTTGATTATTTACATAATTCCTGCATGATCTCTCATTCTGATTCCCACTCACCACTGGATAGTTATTCTCATTTTGTTACTAATTTTGACTGTGAGGGTTAAGAAATAGAATAGTGTCTTAATACTTGATTAGTTGCATTGTTGGTGAATTGCAGCATATTCATATGTCAGGGTCACTTCTTTTGATGCATTAAAGCATGGTCGTTCCGTCATCCACTCGTGTATTTGCATAGTTAAAGGTAACTTTTATACCCTGGTAATACCCTTTCATCCCTTCCATTTCCCTATATACTGAAAGGATCTAACTTTAGCTAGAAACTTTGTGAGAAGTAAGGTTAACTAAAGTCAAAACTGTGGTTTATAAAGATGAGATCTTTTATGTTATCATGCCATATAGTAATCTCTTTTACTTTACATCTTATAATTCTAAGATGAGGAGTATAGTTGAACGTTATCCTTGTAAATCTTTCCATTTTTGCATGTATTTTGGAATGTGAGGACCATGAAGAATAATTTAAGAAGATGACTAACAAGTTATTCTGCAACCCCTAATTGTAAGGTCAGATCTGGAGGGAACCAATTGGTTATTGTCCGTCCTCTATTTTAGTAAAGGCTTGTTGCTTAGCAGGTCTGTACTGAGAATGATTTTAGGAGAAGAAAAGCTTCCATATGGTTCCTCTACCTTCTCTATTTGATGCATTTGGTTATAAAGAACTGGAGAGCTATTCTAGTTTAGGAGGCAGCTACAATATCAGAAGACTTTTTGTTAATACATTTTCCCCAATTTTGGAAAAAATGAAGCTAACAAGAAACTTTCACTAATCCATTGTTGAGTTTCTCAGGGATGTAATTTTTTGCACAACCATGCTGTGACAGCTCTTTGTGCTGGATTGACTAAAATTATTTTATTAACACAAAGAAGAAAAAGCAAAAGAAGAATCAATATGAGCAATATTTTTGTGATATCTCATCTGATATATAGGCGAAATGAACCTTTGTGTATGTTTATTTTTTGATCATTTTAATCTCATGCATTCTTTCCATTCTCCGCTATTTGCATCTATTTATATAAGATAAGATTGCGTGAACAGTAGTATTTGCTCTTGAAGAAAAGAGTGAGTGCTTTATTTGCTAATTGTCTCAGAATTTTTTGCTTTTCCTTTTGCACGTGGGCATTTATTCTTGTTCTTTTGCTGCTGCATTGTTCTTTTTATCCTCTACTTGTCCTAATGGCCATTGCTTTTCTTCTTTAAATTTCAGGGGTATTATGATCATCATACATGGACTCAATGAGCACAGGTAAGCAATGATGATAATCTTACTTATAAAGAGACTCTCTTTAAAAAGAGGGGAACTGAAGTCATAGCCTCGTTATTGTGAGTTTGGGACCTCAGCTCTCCCTCTGTTTCTTTTGTTTTAATTCTCCTAACTCACAGTTCATGCATGTATTTGCTGTAATTGGAACAAGTGAATTTACTATGTTCTTTTCACGTTTTATTTTCAGTGGAAGGTATGCTCACTTCGCTAGACAATTGAACTCCTGTAACTTTGGCGTCTATGCAATGGATTGGATAGGTAGCTACATGATACATTTTTTTATTTGGCGATTTGATAATAATTTTACTTGAAAATGCTGAATTTGCTTTATGCATGCCATGAAATGAGAATTATTGTTTTTAGTGGAAAATGTGCTCTTTTTTCCTTTGGATGATTTGTAAAAATTGCTACGTTTATTTATAGCCAGAAAACATGCATTAGTTTGAAGGATGGAACTAAGAATTCCAGAGCTCCCCTCAAGGATGGGATTTTTTTCTGCATTTTAGTTCCATCATTTATAGTATTGGTAGCAAGATACTGCGATGCCCCATTTCTAATTTTTTAGGAAAATCATTCCTGGGTCTTCTGACAAAAGAAAATCCAATAATAGTAAAATTTGCAAACAATGTTGCGATTTACTTTAGGTGGAAACATTTATGAGGTTGTGCTCATCTGACTGACCTTGATTCCTGATGTCTGCCCAAAGTGGTTCTGATAGTGCTTACATGTAATGTAGAGGTAGGGACAGATCCCGAATCATTTTAATGGGACGCAAGGTGTATATACAAACTTTTAGATATTGATAAGTATTAAAATTTCTAGGTAGATTAATGGGGTTTCACAAGTCAATTTTTCACCAAACGAAAAAACCCTTACATTTAGGAGGGGAGATTGTAATTTCTGGTAAAATCACTTCACAAGATTCGTTAAAAGGATACATTTTCTGAAGTTCTAAAAAGTTTTTTTTTTTTCCCCCCTTCTCATTTTGTCTTTTCCTTTTTTTTTTTTTTTTGTGTGTGTTGCGGTGTTGTGGAGGAGAGGGTTGCATGGCCCCTACGACCCCCTAGCCATCCGCCCTTGATTCTTGGATCATTACTGTTGTGTATGATGGCATTTGCTTATACATAGTGACAGTTTTGCATAGCTTATGTTGTATACTTCTGCAATGATGCCTTTTGACAGTTTAGTCTGATTTGAATCATTTCCAACTCGATTACTATTTTGCAAGGTTCTCTGTATGCACATCATGCAATTAGTAAAATTCTGTAAGACTGCAAATTGACCTCCTTTGACCTCAAACAAATTATGTTTGCCTAAACCAGTGATCATGGTCTGGTGAATACCAACAGCAGCTGTATATGTTGGTGACTGATGTAATATTTCCTAATGATAGGTCATGGAGGGAGTGATGGATTGCATGGATATGTACCTTCACTGGATTATGTTGTTGCAGACACTGTAAGTTTGTTTCTTGAATTTGTTCTTATTTCTATATAAGTTCTTTGTGCCATCAAATTATACATCCAAATATCTAGGGGTTTTGTCCTGTCAGCTGTGTCTGTGGGATGCTCATGATCTCTCAGTATCAGCTATACATTAAGATGATTATTCCATGATATCAGCAGCTCCTTAGACCGGCCTTATTGTGGCTTTTTCGTGGGTTCATTTTGTCATCATACAAATGGAAGGGCAAGTGCCTTTTATTTCATTAGAAACTTTGCCTAATTGACTCAAGTTTTTAAGCTATGTCAGTGTGCAAAACAGCTTGGTGACCTTTGACAAATAACTTGATCAGCCATTTCATGCATTAGCTTTTGTTTATGTTTATCTTTTTCTGTTCTTGGTTTTTCTGAAATGAGTCGAGCTTTGTTTTTCCTGCTATATAGGGGGCTTTTCTGGAAAAGGTCAAATCAGAGAACCCTGGAGTACCTTGCTTCCTTTTTGGTCATTCGACTGGAGGAGCAGTGGTTCTGAAGGTGAGGCTAGTAAATAAAGTGTCATCTTGTTTTGATATTGACAAGGTTTCTCAATATAATATTGGTCTTGACATCTGCTCTTTTCTATAGGCGGCTACTTACCCACACATCGAAAAGATGGTTGAGGGAATTATATTGACTTCACCAGCACTGCGTGTTAAGCCAGCACATCCTATTGTTGGTGTAAGTTCTTCTTGTTCTAAAGGCTTGCCTTTTTCTAATCTATGTATAGTAGGATTGATGAGTTTACATGCTTTTCTTCTGTTGTTGGGTATTGTTTCAATACTCTTTTAATTTCTTTAATTTTTCCTCTCCTCATGGTTTGAAGTACAACCGACACACAAAATAAGACAATTCTATCATTCAAATCTTGAAAGGTGTTTTTTCTTAAAGAATGTTGTAAGCAAACAACTGTATTGTTCGTATAGCATTGCAGTACATACAATTGAGAGGTATTCCTCTCTGATCACACAGATAAGGTAGGTATATGCCTTCCTGAGCTATTAACTAAATTCTGGAAAAATTAAATGAGCAAGATAGCAGAAGATATGAAGAAAGATTTTCATATAGAACTATTTGCTTTGCATTGTCATTTTTGGTTGACGTGTATTAAATTCAAGTTGAAATTGAATACTATGCTGTACACTATGGAAGTGCATCTCTTGACTGAAAATTGAAACTCAGGTTGAAGGAAAATGGGGAGGGGGATGCTCATGAGGTTTATGGTAGGACTCAGTTTTCAGTAGTCGGTGAATTGCCTTGGTGTGACGTTACTGTTTTATTCTGATCTCTGCTCCTTTTTGTATTTCTAGACAATAATCGAAATTTCTCCTGTTTGTTCTGTGTAGGCTGTTGCGCCATTATTTTCATTGGTTGCTCCAAGGTACCAGTTCAAAGGTGCCAACAAAAGGGGCATTCCAGTTTCAAGGGATCCTGCTGCACTCCTGGCCAAGTATTCTGATCCCCTGGTCTACACCGGACCAATAAGGGTTCGAACAGGCCACGAGATTCTTCGCATAACATCTTACTTAACTCGCAATTTCAAGTCCATCAGAGTCCCATTCTTTGTTCTTCATGGAACTGCTGACAGAGTCACTGATCCACTGGCGTCTCAGGATTTCTACAATGAGGCAGCATCTGAGTTCAAGGACATTAAACTCTATGAAGGATTCTTGCATGACCTCCTCTTCGAACCTGAGCGCGAAGAAATTGCCCAGGATATAATCGATTGGATGGTCAAGAGATTAAGCGCAAGCAATCTTGTAAATGTCGATAGTCAATGGTAGCAATATCACTAATTATAGGTACGTAGTGCTTTTTATTGATCAGGAAGTCACAACGGGTGGGGAAGATCTGCGATTTAGTGCATGCCGAATCGTATTTTTGTTCTTTGTCCATGAATGCATTCAGACCTTTGTTCTATATGAAGTAATAACTCTCACTGGTGCTTCTGAATCTTGAAGAATTCTCCTTTAATCTTGTTAATTTGCCTCGATTTACCACAGAGTAACATGGTGTTGTCAAGTGAGTTGTTTAATCAGATGGCCTTTTATGGTCCGATGATATTTATTGATCTTGATTGATTCTATTAGATGAAGTTGGTTATATATGTGGACTGGTTGTCAAGTGAGGTGTCGAATCAGATGGCCTTTTTTGGTCCGATAATTTTTATTGATCTATTGATTTTATTAGGTGAAGTCGGTTATATCTGTGGACTGATTGTCAAGTGAGGTAAAAGTAGAACTGGGTCTTTGCTCCAAGGATTGTGGGAAAATGCTTATATGGGTATACTTCTTGTTATTCTTTGATTTGATTTTGTTCATGTTCCTAGTCTGCCGAGCTTTATTGTTTCTTTTCCTTTCTAGGCTAGGTTGTCTTTTCTTTTTTGTAATGGTTTTCGACCCCTCATTGTAATTTTCATATTAATGGAACCTTTTGTTTGACGTTTCTGAATTAGCCAAAAAAAATAAAAAAAGGTTAACCTTCCTAAATAGGAGTACAAGAAAAGTAAAGGTGTACATAGGTATCTGTTTTTGATGCTCCACCATAGCAACATGTATTGTGTTGAAATTAACAAATAAAAGAAAAAATGCTAACCCATAGTTTCGAAAAGGCAAAGATTATTTATCAACCTTATGTTGTGAAACATTGTTAAGTGAATATTTCATCAATGAACTGGAAGACATTATAATACATTCACATAATGATGTCTCAAAATGGAGAATGATGTAATGATTGATGTCATTCGTAAACTTTGTAATTTTATAAATAGAGGTTGTTAGAATGGATGTGTATACAAGAGATAAGAATTCAATATAATCTTCTTCTCTAAATTCTTTTCATCTTTTCTTTGCTTTCATAGCATATTAATATCAATTTTATAACACGTTATCAACACGAGTTTCTACTACAATAGAGAAGCACAAAATAGTCAGATCATCTTGTTTTCGATTTGCCTAAATTTTCAAAGTGGAGCATTCTTACTGGTTTTGTGGCCTTTTTCACAGCTTGTAGTAGGCACTGGCTAAGGTATGATTCTGATCAAATTTTGTATGATTAAACTAAACTTCCATTTAGTTTAGTTTTATGCTTTATTTATGATATGACTTAGTTTGCCTTAATGGTTTTTATCTTTTAGAATATTGTTTAAAATGTCATGTTTATGTTTTTAGCGAATAACAAAGAATTGCTATTTCACTAAACAAACATAATATGCAATCAAAGAGGTAAACAGCATCAGGGACTGGAAATTTGTTGTTTCATTACTTTAAGCTTATCATTTTGAAAAAATTATATTAGTTGCCTAACTACAACCCTAGTAATAAGACAAGACAAAACAAGTCTCAGTTCTATTTATTACTTAATTTATGGTTCTTCCTTTTCTTTCGTGTCTGGACAAGTTATAACCTTGTTAATCACCTACAATTGGTACCAAGAATCATGTATGATCTTGCAGTAGATATCATCTAAATGCTTCTAAATTGGAACTATTTTACCCTATACTGAAGACTTTTAGCATCAACTCTTACTATTGAATCATGGCCTCTAGTTTAAGAATTAAATACTAACATGTATTTACGCTAGTCTGTGTCCAATCTAAAGATGTGCTTGAGTTATAGAGATTAATTACAATCATCAATGAAGTCCAAGAAACCACATCCCTTTCTAGTATTTTTATCAAACACATAAAATTACACACAGATGAAATGAGTAATACATAGCATTATATACATAAATAGTTGCTATAAGCTTGAAACTCACACCACCACCACCATTTTGTTGTCTCCAAAAAGAATAGGAACAAAATTTTTATAACTCACCAAAATTAGAAAGTCAGGGAAGATTGACTTCAAAAGAAACAAAGTTGAAGTGTAGAAAAATCCGATTTGCTGGGCAAAAGAAATTAGACAATTTTTTTCTTGTCCGTTTTATTGGGTGAATGAGAAGAAGTTGGTTGCTAAAGCTGCTATGCAAAAGAAGAGTGGTAAAAAGTTGATTATGAAAAACAATATTTTGGTCAAAAGAGTTAAAGTAAAAGTCGAATTAAAAAAAGAAAAAGAAAGAAGGGGGGACAAATGTCTTCTTGGTTATAGAAAAGCAGATGCTTTTGGCATATATGATGGATGTATACACATAGATAAGAATTCAATATAATATTCTTCTCTAAATTCTTTTTATTTTTTCTTTGCTTTCATAGCATATTAATATCAATTTTATAAATAATTACCAAAGACAGTCAGAAAATAATAGTAGAAATACAATAGCAAGAAGGAAGAAGAAGAGTAATATTAGTAGGATTTCTTGTGTACATTCACTTCACATAATCTTCTTATTTATAAGTAAAACAATATATTGATTATGTCATCTATGACCTCATTCCCATTTAAAACATTATCATGTGCAGTTATCATAATGTCTTCCAATTTTATACACAAATTTTTTTTTACATATCATTGTGTTGACTTTTCTTATTTGAAGATCTCTTTAACCATGTGATGAAATATCCACCAACAATGTTTCATAACACTCGCCCTTAGATATTCATCTTTCAAGAACATATCTCGTTAAAACCTTTGTCAAGTAAAACCCAATAGGATAAAAACTTGACAAAGGAAAAAGAGTACAATATTCCTTATATACACTACAAGAAAACAGCGCTTGGGCGACGGATTTTTTTTCTGTAGCCAATTGGCTTCGGCCAGGCTACAGAATTGCTATGAACAACTAATTCTGTAGCCTTTCCGTATCCAAATTAGGTTCCATTGAAATGACGATAAAACTTGGTCATAAATTGGCTACGGAACATAATTTTAATTATAAAAATAAATAAAAAATAATAGTCCGTAGCCATGCGGTGGCAAAATAGACACGGATTAGCTAAGGAAAATATGTGTTATTCAAAAACAAATTAAAAATAAAAAGCCGTAATCTAGCCGTGGCAAATTTGCTACAGACTAGCTACGGACCATTTAATTAATTCGGCAAAAAAAATCATAACAAAGTCTGTAGCCATACGGTGGCCAAATAGCCACAGATTGGCTACAAACAATATGTATTATTCAAAAAATATTTTAAAAAATAAAGGGTCATAACCTAGTCGTGACAACTTTGCTACGGTATAGCTGCAGACATTTTAATTAAATCAGAAAAAAATAAAATAACAAAGTCCGTGCCCTATCCGTAGCCCCTAGCCAATATATGCTTGATCAACTAATGTTGATTTTGATATTTTATGAGTAAAATGAACCCATAGAGATTTTCTCTATATGTTTAAGGGTAAATGTCTAGTTTAGTCTATTATGTTTGGTGTAAATGACACTTTCATCCATTATCTTTCAAAATGAACCTTTTAGTCCATTATCTTTGGTGTAAATGACACTTTCATCCATTATCTTTCGAAATGAACCTTTTAGTCTAATATGTTTCACATCAATGACGCTATTAGTTCAATATGTTTCCTCCAATATGTTTTGAAGTTGGACTAACGGCGTCACTTATGTGAAATATATTGAATTAAAAGGTTCATTTCGAAAGATAATGGATGAAAGTGTCATTTATACCAAAGATAATGGACTAAAATGTTTATTTTGAAAGATAATGGATGAAATTGTTATTTACACCAAACATAATGGACTAAACTAGACATTTACCCTATGTGTAATTTTATTCTATTGCCTGTAAATCAAAGCTGCAATTTAAATAAACCAATAAAGAAAATATATGGACTTGTATCATAATCAATATATGTGAGTGCACCAACATTTTCAATGTAAAGGATAAATTCTACAATATATAATTTATGCCACAGGATATATGAAAGAAACATTGAATTCTTTCATAATGTTTTCATTTATATAAAGATCTTTGTAACCAAATACATTTCTCGAGATTTTTATTCATATGCTTCAGGCATATATCCTTTCAGGACTTCAATATAAATATTATTATCACGTGAATATATGGTTTAGGCATATTAAGTCTTTCCAAGACTTTGATATAAATATCATTATCACATGAGTACATGCTTCAAGCATATAGAGTCTTCCAAAACTTCAATATTTATCATGTGATTTATATGGGTAAAATATTACCATCCTCATAAGACGCATACAAAGTCTTTTGTTTTTCTTCAAAAATTACCAAGCTAATAGAAATGTAATTTTTCCAGAGAATATAGACCAAGGTCTAATCACACAGCGTACTAACATATTTCTTGTTTGCATTTAAACAATTTAAGGGAAAACCAATTATTATGATTAATTCCTTGTAATTTCATTTCTCATGAGATTGTCTTCATAATAAAATGCTCCCCCTCAATCCCATCAACATATTTCATGTGCATTTATTTTCTGCTTAAATTGCATCTCCTTTATTATTTTGACTAATAATGTATTTGTCAACATTTTTGAGTTGATTTCAATTCAAGATCCTCGATTTCAATCATAAAATCAGTAGCTACCACATTTTACAAAATTTAATCATGATCTATTTTTCTTTTCCGTTCCATTCTCTTGCAAGAGTAATTTAACTGAGCGAGATCTCTTTATTCTCAATACTTTCAATATTCACATCATATTCAGGTACTTGATAATCTCCTTATCCTAACATCTTTAGGATATCAAACAATTTAAAAATGCCAACTCGCATATTTTGCTCTTTTATTTTTGGAACCAATATGTCTACCATACTATAGGCATGCAGTAGACTATGTTTTTTTTTAATATGTTTCTCAATTGAAACATCAATTCTATTTAGAGCATTTAAAGCTGGTATATGTGACTGAGTCACTATCTTTGCATCGATGAATAATTTGCTGAACTATTAGTTCACATTGATTAATACGAGGATCAATATGATGATACTTTTCACAAATTTCTTATTTCTCTAGCTTTCATTTTTCTCCCCCTAATACTAAGATTAACGAAATATGCTATTGAAACATCTCCCTTCAATTGCCCAATATGTTATATTTGAAGGTGTTTCAAATAATAAATTCTCAGTTTTCTTTATAGACTCAACTTTATGCGCTTGTGGGGAAGTAATTAAAACATGTATTGCGTAAAATATCCTCATATGAGATTTGAATAATGGGGTGTGTATAATTCAAACAGTTGGCTTTGTTTAAATAAACATTGCAACCGATAATATATCATGTCCCTAAATAGGACTAAGCAACTTAGTTCTCAATAATATTGGTCTAACAATTAGCTGCAAGCGTTAAATGAAAGATTTCGCTAGACCATTTTGTCTATGTGTGAGTCACATAATGCTCAACACTAATCCCAATATACATTATAATTAAATGAATGGGATATAAATTATAAATTTTCTTGAATGCATTAACCAAAAATTGGGCCCGTAATTGGATTAGTTTTGTAATAAATCTTACACATTCCTCATTTTGAGTGGACAGTAAGATATATAATCGATGAATGAAAATACATTATTCCATTAAGATATATTCATTTAATTATATGGATTTCAGACCATAACGAAATTATTCATATATTCGTATGAATAACATAATTCCAATTATAAATCTCAAGTTATCAAAATAACACATCTTAAAGAAGTGAAGGTAGTGCATGATTCCCTTTTCTCGGTAATAAATGAGTTATTTAAATCTCAAGTTATCAAAATAAATGAGTTATCGGATCACTGGAATAATATCATAATTTTTCATAATCACTAGATATGTATGATAAATTTGGAATTTCAATCAATCAATGAGCTGAAAACTAATTGAAGATTAAAGTACAAGAATAAATTTATTTAATCAAAATTTTAAACATATTTAAAACTCAATCATCTAAAATACAATAACTCTTACCAAAAGATTCAGATCTATGATGATGTAGATCCTTATTGCAACAATTATAACTAAATCTCACATCTATATTATACATATAACCTTCAAGATAATGAATATATAAATAAGGATCATAAGTAATATACATATAAATATTAGAACCACATCCATGCACTCCTATATTACTAACCTTTGAAATTTTTTTGTCGATGTTAAATATGAAGAGAAAGATGAAGTAACGAGAGAAAAATGATGGAGGAGTAAAGATAGAGAGTGCGGTGAAAGAAAGAAGAGAGAATAAAAAGAGTAGTGGGTCAAAACCCTAATAGCTTGGTCAAACCCCCCTTTTTTCATCTTCCTTTAATCTTGACACAAACCTTTAAGGATGATTTGTATTATTCTTTAATATTTTCCTAAATAAAGATTCACAATAAATAGTTATTTCCATAAATATCAACAACAAACTCAATGTTTCTTGAGATTTGATATTATGGATCATTGTTGAAAATAACATCAGCACATGGCAGTACATGAAAATTCATTTGACAATAGAATCCTTTGATTCTTTAATGAGTACTCATTTGAATTTTCAATAATTCTTTTCATCATCACTGCGCTTGGATGTCTAAGGCAATCATGCCAAATAATAAAAATTTTCATGCCAAAGCATAAAACTCCGTGGATCAAATATCTGCTAGTTCATTAATGGGCGTTCATAAGAATTTTTTTTTTCAATAATTCATATTTCATTATCGTTACACCCATATAAGTGATCACTTAAATGTATAAAATACTTGGATCACTATTTCTTTATTCAATATCCCATATAATTGTATGAGAAACTCAAAAGATAGAGCAGTATCATTTGAACCACTATAAGGCCTCGAAGTATATTGAATAAGGTCGATATTACGAATTTAAAGTGTAGTCAAACCGGATCAAATTTTTGGTCAATTGAGGTATGCGTCTTTTCTGCGATCCGCATAACATCCGAGCACATTTTATAAATTTAGCATATTGCAGCTCATAACTCACAAGTCAAACCTTTCATTGATAAGGAAGCTTCCGTAACATGATGATGCTTGGCAGAAAAGGTCACATGGACTTTTGCTAAAAGATCAAATAAAAATGTCATATAATATTAATTCATGTATATATGAATTCTAATAAATGAATATATATATATGCAGTAACAATTGAAGCTAACCTTAGAAACTAGATAAAATTTAGAGACATTCTCCTCATCTGGATATGAAAGCTAATATGTGGATCTCTTTACTGATTATTGATCAAAGAACACTAAAGTGTTTGCCAATGCTTATTTCATCTTTACTAGTAAAACTATACCATTGGCCAACTTGGGTTTGTTTGAATGGAATATTAACTTTAATCATTTTATGTATGGAAAGACAAAACATCATGAGTTGGCTAGGACACTATAAATTCTAGATATGATTATTTTATCCACCAAAAGTAAAGTAATATCTTAGTCAACTTTTTCAACTTTACTGTAATATTCATCTCAATGATGGTTTTGGCATTAAGATAGTCATGGAATAAATGTCTAAAGATAAAGTTGACCATAACAAATCTGAACGACAGTGTGATATTTGCTAACATCTGAATGGATTGTGCCCTTTAGATATGTTGCAAACTTTCTTCATAATTAACAAAAACTATTATAATCTAATATTATTTTGTTGAGTATGTTGGTCAAAAATGTTAATAGATTTTGGGTTTTTATTATAGTTTAATTCTTTTTAAACTGAACAAGTCTAACAAACATAGTGAAAGAAAAAAATAATTAATAATAGCACTATCATCTATGATAAACTAACAATTAAATAACATAAACATTAATCTTCATATCCTAGGTTTAGGTTAACCTCACGAAATGCATGAAAGCTTAGTCTTCTGAAATGAAGACTAGGTTGGATATTACATGGCAAAATTATAATATTATGATGACATGAAAAATACGTGGTATGCATAGTTACTTTGACCATTGTTAGTATTTTCATATTGATCATCTTCTCGTAAGTACAAATGAATATTAACAATAAAAATTAAATTAAGTCCAATATCGTTTCCGTATTGCCGTGAGCAAATGAGAACTATGTCCAAACTTTAAAGGCGAGATCATAGATCCTGATGGTTCAATATATACTGATTTCTTTATATCCATAGATCAATCACTCATCCTTTTCGTTTTTAATTCAATATACTTCAAGGCCTTACAGTGGTTCAAATGATACTGCTCTATCTTTTGAGTTTCTCATACAATTATATGGGATGTTGAATAAAGAAATAGTGATCCAAGTATTTTATACATTTAAGTGATCACTTATATAGGTGTAACGACAATGAAAGTAGAATTATTGAAAAAAAATTCCTATGAACACCCATTAATGAACCAGAAGATATTTGATCCACGGAGTTTTATGCTTTGGCATGAAGAGTTTTATTATTTGGCATGATCGCCTTAGACATCCAAGCGCAGTGATGATGAAAAGAATTATTGAAAATTCAAATTAGTACTCATTAAAGAATCAAATGATTCTATTGTCAAATGAATTTTCATGTACTGCCATGTGTTGATGTTATTTTCAACAACGATCCATAATATCAAATCTCAAGAAACATTGAGTTTATTGTTGTTAATATTTATGGCAATAACTATTTATTGTGAATATTTATTTAGGATTATAATTAAAAAAGAAAATAAAACATCCTTATAGGATTGTGTCAAGATTAAAGGAAGATGAAAAAAAACGGGGGTTGACCAAGCTAGTAGGGTTTTGACCCACTACTCTTTTTATTCTCTCTTCCTTCTTTCGCAGCACTCTCCATCTTCACTCCTCCATTATTTTTGTCTCTTTACTTCATCTTCCTCTTCATATTTAACACTGACAAAAAAATTTCAAAGGTTAGTAATTGAGGAGTGCATGGATGTGGTTGTAATGTTTATATGTATATTACTTATGATCCTTATTTAAAGGTTATATGTGGAATATAGATGTGAGATTTAGTTATAATTGTTGCAATAAGGATCTACATCATCATAGATTTGAATCTTTTGGTAAGAGTTATTGTATTTTAGATGATTGAGTTTTAAATTGGTTTTAAATTTTGATTAAATAAATTTATTCTTGTACTTTAATCTTCAGTTAGTTTTCAGCTCATTGATTAATTGAACTTCTAAATTTATCATACATATCTAGTGATTATGAAAAATTATGATATTATTCCAGTGATCCGATAACTCATTTATTTTGATAACTTGAGATTTAAATAATTACCGAGAAAAGGGAATCATGCACTACCTTCACTTCTTTAAGATGTGTTATTTTGATAACTTGAGATTTATAATTTGGAATTATGTTATTCATACTAATATATGAATAATTTTGTTATGGTCTGAAATCCATATAATTAAATAAATATATCTTACTGGAATAATGTATTTTCATTCATCGATTATATATCGTACTGTCTACTCGAAATGAGGAATTTGTAAGATTTATAACAAAACTAATCCCATTACGGGCCCAATTTTCGGTTAATGCATTCAAGAAAATTTATAATTTGCATCCCATTCATTTAATTATAGTGTATATTGGGATTAGTGTCGAGCATTATATGACTCACACATACACAAAATGGTCTAGCAGAATCATACATTTAACGCTTGCAGCTAATTGTTAGACCAATATTATTGAGAACTAAGTTGCTTATTCTTGTTTGGGACATGCTATATTATAGGCTGCAATGTTTATTCAAACAAAGCCAACCGTTTGAGTTATATACTCCCCAGTATTCACATCTCATATGAGGATATTTTGCGCAATATATATTTTAATTACTTCCCCACAAGCGCATAAAGTTGAGTTTATAAAGAAAACTGAGAATTTATTGTTTGAAACACCGTCAAATATTACATATTGGGCAATTGACGGGAGATGCTTCAATAGCATATTTCACTAATCTCAGTATCAGGGGGAGAAAAACGAAAGTTGGAGAAATAAGAAATTTGTAAAAAGCATCATCATATTGATCCTCGTATTAATCAATGTGAACTAAAAGTTTAGCAAATTATTCGTCAATGCAAAGATAATGACTCAATCACATATACCAGCTTTAAATGCTCTAAATAGAATTGATGTTTCAATTGAGAAACATATAAATAAATATAGTCTACTGCACACCTGAAGTGAGGTAGACATATCAGTTCCAAAAATAAAAGAGCAAAATCAAACTGAGTAATATTACTCCAAGAGAGTATCAAGTACCTAAATATGATGTGAATATTGAAAGTATTAAGAATAAAGAGATCTCGCTCAGTTAAATTACTCCCAAAAGAGAATGGAACCGAAAAGAAAAATAGATCATGATCAAATTTTGTAAAATACAGTAGCTACTGATTTTATGATTAAAATCGAGGATCATGAATTGAAATCAACTCAAGAATGTCGACAAATAAATTATTAGCCAAAATAATAAAGGAGACGCAATTTAGGCAGAAAATAAATGCACATGAAATATGTTGATGGGATTGAGGAAGAGCATTGTATTATGAAGACAATCCCATGAGAAATGAAATTATAAGGAATTAATGATAATAGTTGGCTTTCTCTTAAATTGTTTAAAGGCAAACAAGGAATGAGTTAGTACGCTGTGTGATTAGACCTAGGTCTTTATTCTCTAGAAAAATTACATTGATATTAGCCTGGTAATTTTTGAAAAAAAAAAGACTTTTTGTGCGGCTTATGAGGATGGTAATATTTTATCCATATAAATCAAATGATAAATATTGAAGTTATGGAAGACTCTATATGCTTGAAGCATATACTCATGTGATAATGATATTTATATCAAAGTCTTGGAAAGACTTAATATGCTTGAAGCATATACTCACGTAATAATAATATTTATATTGAAGTCTTGAAAGGATATATGCCTGAAGCATATGAATATAAATCTTGAGAAATGTATTTGATAACAAAGATCTTTATAGCAATGAAAACATTATGAAAGAATTCAATGTATCTTTCATATATCATGTGACATAAATTATATATTGTAGAATTTATCATTTACATTGAAAATGTTGGTGCACTAACATATATTGATTATGATACAAGTCCATATATTTTCTTTATTGGTTTATTTAAATTGTAGCTTTGATTTACAGGCATTAGAATGAAATTAAACACATAGGGAAAATCTCTATGAAATATCATATATGGGTTCATTTTACTTATAAAAGATCAAAATCAACATTAGTTGATTAAGCATATATTGACTATCTATTTGACTCCCGAAAAACAAGGTCACAGACAGGGTATGTCGAGAATGTGTATAGTTGAAATCCGTCATTCAATATGTTCAACAATCCTATGGGTTATCCTCCAACAAAGACTGTAACGACCCAGCTAAGCGAATACCCCGCAGGGCAGAGGTACACCAACGACGTCACATAAGTTGATATTGTCCGCTTTGGAATACCCCGTACTTAACGTACGAGCGTGCCCTCACGGTTTTGTTCCCCACGTGGTACCACGTGAAAAGGCCTCATAGTGGTATCAGAGTACGCAGCTACAATATTGTCCGCTTTAGGGTGTCCCCTCACGATTTTGTTCCCGGCGCCAGCTAAGCGAATATGTGGCCACATTGGGTCCAACGCAGAGGCACACTGCACGCTGGAAGGCCTCATAGTGGTATTAGAGTACGCAGCTACGATATTGTCCACTTTGGGGTATCCCCTCACGGTTTTGTTCCCAGCGCCAGCTAAGCGAATACGTGGCCACATTGGGTCCAACGCAGAGGCACACTGCACGCTGGAAGGCCTCAACTCGAATATAAGGGGACACTTCCCACTATATATTCAATGGTCCCAGCTCGTAACCTTCCGATGTGGGATGAGGTCACCACATCCACCCCCCCTTAAGGAGGCCCAGCGCCCTCACGGCCGCTGGCACAAAGGTCGGCCCGCTCTGATACCACTTCTGTAACGACCTAGCTAAGCGAATACCCCGCAAGGCAGAGGCACACCAGCGACGTCACATAAGTTGATATTGTCCGCTTTAGAATACCACACACTTAACGTACGAGCGTGCCCTCACGGTTTTGTTCCCTACGTGTTACCACGTGAAAAGGCCTCATAGTGGTATCAGAGTACGTAGCTACGATATTGTTCGCTTTGGGGTGTCCCCTCACGGTTTTGTTCCCAGCGCCAGCTAAGCGAATACGTGGCCACATTGGATCCAACACAGAGGCACACTACACGCTGGAAGGCCTCATAGTGGTATCAGAGTACACAGCTACGATATTGTCCGCTTTGGGGTGTCCCTTCAGGTTTTGTTCCCAGCGCCAGCTAAGCGAATACGTGGCCACATTGGGTCCAATGCAGAGGTACACTGCACGCTGGAAGCCTCAACTCGAATATAAGGGGACACTTCCCATTATATATTCAATGGTCCCAGCTCGTAATCTTTCGATGTGGGATGGAGTCACCACAATGTCGGTCCAACCACATTATATGAGGATCGATAATACGACATGCATTACTAAGATCAAATGTGATTACATACTTAGAAATGTAAAATTCAATGGTCAAAAGATCTATCACTACGACAAGATCGAAATGAAAGGGATAATATATTTGTGCTCTGTACTCTTTTTTCCTTCACCAAGGTTTTTTCCTACTGGGTTTTTCCTGGTAAGGTTTTAGTGAGACAGAACAAATACAAGCATGTCACACTAAAACTGTATTTGAGCATGAAACTTAGAAGGGACGTGACATAAATGCTCATCAAATTCAAAGTCAAGCAAAAGTGTTACAGGATATATAGAAGCATTGCTAACGATGAGCTAGATATTAAGATTGACATGTGTTGACTTTGTAATCATTATTGATGTGTCCACATGAGGGGGAACCTTATACGAACTGTACTCTTTTTTCCTTCACACAGGTTTTGTCCTACTGGGTTTTCTTGACAAAGTTTTTACTAAGACAGTATAAAAGGTATATATAAAGAATATTATACTCTTTTTCCTTCGTCAAGTTTTCATCCCATTGGGTTTTACTTGACAAAGGTTTTAACGAGCCATGTTCTTGAAAGATGAATATCCAAGAGGGAGTGTTATAAAACATTATTGGTGGATATTCCATCACATGGTTAAAGAGATCTTCAAATGAGAAAAAGTCAAGACAGTGAGATGTAAAGTTTTCTTTATGGATAAAGTTGAAAGACATTATGATAACTGCACATGATGATGTTTTAAATGGGAATGATGTCATAGATGACATAATCAATGTATTGTTTTACTTATAAATAAGAAGATTATGTGAAATGAATGTACACAAGAAATCCTACTAATAATACTCTTATTCTTCTTCTAGCTATTGTATTTCTTCTATTATTTTTTGACTGTCTTTGTAATTATTTACAGAAAGAATGAAGAGAATGTATAGAAGAAAATTATAATTAATTCATACAAATGTGTATATTTCTCTAATTCTAATTTCTCTATTTATAGAATTACAAAGCTTCAATAGTTACATTATCTTCCATCTTAAACATGATAATACTTCCTCATGATGATGTCTTCCAACTTCATCCATAAAAGAGGGCTTTACACCTCATTCCTCGATTTTCTAATTTGAAGATTCACTCAACAAAGGGATGAAATATTCACCTAGCAATGTTTCATAATACTCTCCCTTGGATATTCATCTTTTAAGAATATGCTTCGTTAAAACCTTGTCAAGAAAAACCCAATGGGATAAAAACTTGATGAAGAAAAAAAAGTACAATAATCTTTGTATACGCTTCTTGTACTACCTCATTAAAACCTTATTAGGAAAACCCAGTAGGACAAAACCTATGCAAAGGAAAAAGAGCACAGTTTGTATAAGGTTCCCCTTCATATGGACATATCAATAATGATCACAAAGTCAACACATCTCTTGTTAGCTTGCTCATCGTTGGCAATGCTTTTGTGGATCCTATAACGTTTTGCTTGACTTTAAATTTGATGAGAATTTATGTCACGTCCCTTTTAAGTTTCATGCTCAAATAGAGTTTTAGTGTGACATGCTTGTATTTGTTCTGCCTCGTTAAAACTTTACCAGGAAAAATCCAATGGGAAAAAAAACTTTGGTGAAGGAAACAAAGTACAGAGCACAAATACATTCTCCCCCTCATTTCGATCTTGTCATAGTGATTGATCTTTTGAGCGTTGAATTTTACATTTCTAACCATTTAATCACATTTGATCTGTGTAATGCATGTCATATTATCTATCTTCATATAATGTGGTTGGACCGTCTTCGTTAGAGGATAACCCATAGGATTGCTGAACATGTTAAATGACGGATCTCAACTATACATATTCTCGACACAATTGAAGACATACCCTGTCTATATAACCTTGTCTTTCGGGAGTCAAATAGATAGTCAATATATGCTTAATCAACTAATGTTGATTTTGATCTTTTGTGAGTAAAATTAACTCATGTATGATATTTCATAGAGATTTTCCTATGTGTTTAATTTCATTCTAATGCCTGCAAATCAAAATTGTAATTTAAATAAACCAATAAAAAAATATATATGGCTTTGTATCATTAGAAATATACGTTAGTGCACCAACATTTCTATGTAAAGAATAAATTCTACAATATATAATCTATGCTTTGTATCATTAGAAATATACGTTAGTGCACCAACATTTCTATGTAAAGAATAAATTCTACAATATATAATCTATGCACATGATATATGAAAGATACATCAAATTCTTTCATAATGTTTTCATTGATACAAAGATCTTTGTAATCAAATATATTTCTCGAGATTTTTATTCATATGCTTCAGGCATATATAGTCATTTCAGGACTTCGATATAAATATTATTATCACGTGAATATATGTTTCAAGCATATTGAGTCTTTCCAAGACTTTGATATAAATATCAGTATCACATGAATATATTCTTCAAGCATATAGAGTCTTTCAAAATTTTAAAATTTATTATGTGATTTATATGGGTAAAATATGACCATCCTCATAAGACGCATATAAAGTCATTTTTCAAAATTACCAGGCTAATATCAATGTAATTTTTCTAGAGAATATAGACCAAAGTCTAATCACACAGCGTACTAACTCATTCATTGTTTGTCTTTAAACAATTTAAGGGAAAACCAACTATTACGATTAGTTCCTTGTAATTTCATTTCTCATTCATTTCTCATGATGATGTGGGATTGTATTTTCATAATACAATGCTCCCTCTCAATCCCTGTGAGACCCGAGCACGAACTAATGTGCATTTATCTATTTTAATTGGCATTTGAAATAATATGTGCATTTAATTACCTATTCTATCATTTGAATCTACTTGTGCATTTGATTTTGCATTCAACTTGAATTTGGTTTGGCATTTGACTAACATTTGACCTATACTTATATACACTACACAATACATACATATATACATATAAAACATAGGTGATATTTTGCTAAGTCTACCATCATTGACCATTATTTACATTATATACAAAACAAAACAACACCAAAATAAGAGGTCAAAGTCGACCAAGCCAAAGAAAAAGAGCAAGAGAGAAACGTGAGGAAGAAAGAAAGAAGAAGAAGAAAGAAAAGTAAGAAAGAAGAAAAAGGAAGAAGAAAAGAGAAGAAACTGGGTGGTTTTGGCTCAAGTTCTTACTTTGTTTGTGCATATCTTCAAGTTTAGGTGAGGGATTTATGTTTAGTGCATGTATATTATTATATGATGCTAGTGGTAAGTTTGCTATGTCTAGTTAATTGATAGAATATGCCATGGTAAGCATGTTAAACTAGTGGTAGTGTGCAAGAAATGAAGTATATGTTGTATGACTTGAGTAGCTAAAGCCTTGTGTGTATTTGAAGTTGATTGCTAAAGATTTGATGAAGAGATTGAAAGTGTAAAAAATGTGTATGATCAAAGGCTTGAGAGCATGTCCTAGGCTTAACAAGGGAACTACATGAAATTATATGCAAAGAAATGCAAGTAACTAGAGTTAAAAGAAGTGTTCATGCATAGTTAAGTTCTGGACAGATTTGCGCAATTGAAATGCAAGGGTTATTTGATATAGTAAACGTTGTTGAAATTGACTAAATTTTTTATATGTTGTGCCCAAGACCTTGAAGAACTCATGCTATTTGTACAAGCTCTAATTATGTCGTTAAGGTATGTTTATAAAGCCAAAATAGTAAGCTTTTGATTAACCCGTAGGTATAGGGCAATTTGCACAGTTGAATTCTAGCGACCGTAATTTGATGAATATAGCTCCAAATTAAGATCCATTTGAGGCTAAACCCATCTACACTTAATGAACTTCATGTCCATACAGTTTCATAGGTTTTAGAGATCGTTAAGATTGGTAACTGAATCAGTAAAGTTAAGCATGTATAATCCAGAATTTCAGCTTATATCATCAAGTGTTTATGTTGTGTTAACGGTTGAATTCTAGATGAATGATAGTTGTTTGATGAAATTAAGGTATATGTAAGTGAAACAAAGACATGTCATGTGTAATGAATGTTTGCTATAACCAATAATGTACAAGAATGCATGCATAATCACTTCCCTTTAAAGTTATTCATGAGTTGACAGTTGTTATCTTGATGAATGTGTTGTAGAGAATGAATGTGTTGTTAGTGTTTAATGTGGTTGAGAGATGATCTACTTCGTTGATCTTCCTACTTGATGCACATGTGTGAATGTGTTTGATGTTATGTGATGCAAAGCATTAGGTAGATACCCTTATGCGATAGGTTGCAACCTTTAGTGCGTCATGGTAGCGTCGTGTCGTGCTGGACAGCATAGGACTTGTCAGTAATTGCACGACTACCATCTACTATTCCTTCTCTTTTGTGATTAGGCCATAGATTTGTGTACATTCGTAGTGCACTAACAGGAGAGATAAGTGTATGAGATAAGTTCGTGAGAAAGTTACAAGTGTCGACATCAACAAGTGCTCCAAAGTGGTATCCTTCTAATGTGTTGTCTAGTGTGAATGTTTCAAAGTTATTAAGTGAATGTGAATGCTTGGTTATAAATGTGATATGTTGTTTCTTATGTGTTTCAAATGGTTTTCAGGTTAAAGCATACAAAACTTCCTTTTACCCTCTCTCACCGAGCCTGTTTAGCTCACTCATCTTTAATGCATGTTACAGGTATGCTTGGTGTTGACTATGCGCACAAAGAAGCGGTTAATGAGCCGAGAATGTCACTTATGTATGATATGTCCTATTGATGAAAATAATGTTGTTAGTTGTTTAGATTTATTGTTTAGAAGCTTTTGAAGTTCATGTAATGTATACTTGATAACTTGTCTTTATTTAAGTCTAGTTGTTTTCATGTATATATGGTTGGTCGTGTTCAATCGTGATTACAACTAACTAGTTTTATGTCTTAGCGCCTGTTTATACTCAAGAAAGCTTTAGCTTTGAAAGAGTTGTTTACTTTTGCCAACCGAATGAGTGTATGATTAGTATATTCCGCAAGAGATATGTTGAAATGTTATTTATATGATGCTGGCCTTTGAGAATGAATGCCATGTTTTGTGGTGTCTTATGAGCTGTTCATATTCCAAGCGTTATAATGCCCGTGTGTCATTGCGTCTTGAGTTTGGTTCCCAATGGACCGGGTTTTGGGTGTGACAATCCCATCAACATATTTCATGTGTAGTTATTTTCTTCCTGGATTGCGTCTCCTCTATTATTTTGGCCAATTATTTATTTGTCGACAGTAGTGAATGAACTTGAATTCAAGACCCTCGATTTCTAT
The DNA here is from genome assembly GCA_037974665.1 of Ehretia macrophylla. Classification (NCBI taxonomy): domain Eukaryota; kingdom Viridiplantae; phylum Streptophyta; class Magnoliopsida; order Boraginales; family Ehretiaceae; genus Ehretia; species Ehretia macrophylla. The sequence goes on from CM075773.1 coordinate 64,157,122, forward strand.
GATAAAATCAGTAGCTACTGCATTTTCAAAAATTTGATCATGATCAATTTCTCTTTCAGTTCCATTTTTTTCTAAGAGAATATAACCGAGTGAGATCTCTTTATTCTCAATACTTTCAATATTCACATCATATTCAGGTATTTGATGCTCTCTTAGAATAATATTTCTCAGTTTGATTTTCAACTCCTTATCCTGATATCTTCAGGATATCAAATAATTTAAAAATGCCAACTCGCATATTTTACTCCTTTATCTTTGGATCCGATATGTCTACCATACTTCTGGCGTGCAATAAAATATCAATTCCATCAATGATCCAACATATATATAATATTTATCGGTGTTTTAAATGATAAATTCTCAGTTTTCTTTATAGATCCATCTTTATGCGCTTGTAGGGGAGCAATTGAAACATATATTGCGCAAAACATCCTTAGATGGTCTTTGAATAATTGGGAGTATATAATTCAATCAGTTGGCTTTGTTTGCATAAACATTGCAAGGTTTTGAAGAAGGATTCCGCTAAACCATTTTGTGTATATGTGTGAGTCACATAATGCTCAACACCAATCTCAATTGACATACAATAATCATCAAATGATTGAGATGTAAATACTCCTTCATAATCAAGATGAATTCTCTTGATTGTATAATTCAAGAATATTTTATGTAATCGAATTATGTATTTAAAAACTCTTGCAAATGCCACATATCATGTGAAAAATTCATTTGACAATAGAATCATTTGATTTTTTAGTAAGTACTACAATTTTCAATAATCCCTTTTTTTTAAATATATATATATATATATATATCATCATTGTGCTTGGATGTTTAAGGCAATCATGCCAAAGCATAAACTCTTTGGATCTAATATCTTCTGGTTTATTAATGGGTGTTCATAGGAATTTTTCGATAATTCATCTCTTATTATCGTTACACTCATATAAGTGATCACATAAATACAAAAAAAATACTTGGATCACTATATCTTTATTCAATTACTCATATATTTGTATGATAAAACCTAGAAGACTAAGCAGTGACATAATAATAGCTATTCTAAAGCATTCGACCATGAGAAGTAAACATTCAATAGCTATAATCGCCACGATAAATGCATCCATTACTAAAATTTTCACTTTCATTTCTTTGTGTATGTTTTTTTTTTTTCACGGTGTTGAAGGTGAGGGAGATGATGAGAGAAAGATGATGGAAAAGTGAAGAGTGCGACAACATGAGGAAGAGAAAGAATAAAACGGGTATTAAGTCAAACCCTAATTTCTTGGTCAATGCCCCGTCAAAATGAGGTACGTGTCTTTTTTGCGATCCACATAACATCTAGACACATTTAATAAATTCAGCATATTACAACTCAAGTACGTAGCTCGCAAATCATGGTGAATCAACCATTATTATATTGAACATCATCATTGTCATCTTTAATTTTTGTCTACCATCTTTTGTTCACTTTTCTTTCTTTTCTTTTGTCACCTTTCTTTAATTTTGACCATCATAGAAAAAATGCAACCTCTATTTATAGAATTACAAAGTTCACTGATGATATCAATCGAGACATCATCCTCCATTTTGAGACATCATTATGTGAATGTATTATAATGTCTTCCACTTCATTGATGGAATATCCACTTAACAATGTTTCAAACACTCTCTCTTGGATATTTATCCTTTTAAAAATATGCCTCGCTAAAACCTTGTCAAGAAACATTCAATGAGATAAAAACCTGACGAAAGAAAAAGAGTATAATATTCTTTGTATATGCTTTTTGTACTACCTCATTAAAATCTTGCCAGGAAAACCCAGTAGGACAAAACATGTGTGAAGGAAAAAGAGTACAGTTCGTATAAGGCTTCCTCTCATGTAGACATATCAATAATGCTCACAAAGTCAACACAAGTCAATCTTGGTAAATAGCTCATTGTTGACAATACTTTTGTGGATCCTGTAATGTTTTTCTTGACTTTGAATTTGATGAGTATTTATGTCATGCCCCTTTTAAGTTTAATGCTCAAATAGAGTTTCAGTGTGACATGCTTGTATTTGTTCTGTCTCGCTAAAACCTTACCAGGAAAAACCCAGTAGAAAAAAACCTTGGTGAATGAAAAAGAGTATAGGGCACAAATACATTCTCCTCCTCATTTCAATCTTGTCATAGCGATAGATCTTTTGGGTGTCGAGTTTCACATTTCTAACCATGTAATCATATTTGATCTGAGTAATGCATGTCATATTATCTATCTTCATATAATGTGGTTGGACCATCTTCGTTAAGGGATAACCCATTGGATTGCTGAACATGTTGAATAATGGATCTCAACTATATACATTCTTGAAACAATTGAAGATATGTCCTGTCTGTGACCTTGTCTTTCGGGAGTCAAATAGATAGCTTAATCAACTAATGTTGATTTGGATCTTTTGTGAGTAAAATGAACCCATATATGATGTTTCATAGAGATTTTCCATATGTGTTTAATTTCATTCTAATGTCTTCAAATCAAAGCTTCAATTTAAATAAACCAATAAAGAAAATATATGGCCTTGTATCATTAGCAATATGTTAGTGCACCAACATTTTCTATGTAAATAATAAATTCTACAATATATAATTTATGCCACATGATATATAAATGATACATCAAATTCTTTCATAATGTTTTCATTGATACATAGATTTTTGTAATCAAATACATTTATCGAGATTTTTATTCAGATGCTTCAAGCATATATAGTCTTTTCTAGACTTCAATATAAATATTATTATCACGTGAATATATGTTTCAAGCATATACAGTCTTCCAAAACTTCAATATTATCATGTAATTTATATGGGTAAAATATTACCATCCTCATAAGACGCATATAAAGTCATTTTTTAAAATTACCAGGCTAATATCAATGTCATTTTCCCGGAGAATATAGACCAAGGTCTAATCACACAGCATACTAACCCATTCCTTGTTTGCCTTTAAATAATTTAAGGGAAATCCAACTATTATGATTAATTCCTTGTAATTTCATTTCTCAAGGGATTGTCTTCATAATATAATGTTCCCCCCTCAATCCCTTCAACATATTTCATGTGCATTTATTTTCTACTTGGATTGCATATCTTTTATTATTTTGGCCAATCATTTATTATTTTCTACTGCATTTTCTAAAATTTGATCATGATCAATTTCTCTTTTCGGTTCTATTCTTTTTTCAGGAGTAATTTAACTGAGTGAGATCTCTTTATTCTCAATACTTTCAATATTCACATCATATTCAGGTACCTGATACTATCTCAAAGTAATATTTATCAGTTTGATTTCGACTCCTTATCTTGACATCCTCATGATGTCAAACAATTTAAAAATGCCAACTCGCATATTTTGCTATGTTATCATTTCCTAGAATTATTGTTAATTCATTCTATCACTATAGTATCTGAATAAAGAAGCGATATTAATCAGTGGCTGATAAATGAAGGAGATATGTCTTGCTTGATCATGTTTTATGGGTGTTATCTGTTTGCTTTTGTTCCTCAATGAGGTTTAATTACATGACAATATAACGTCGGTTGCTTGGTCGAGTCATTATTATATCATACATATTATATTACCAAATGTATATCCGTGACTTTGCCTTTATGAGTGCTTACAAACTTTTATTACTCAAAAAAGTTTGAGTTGGGCTAAGTAGTCACGATATTAGTATTTATTATTTATGGTAGTGTTCTTATTCTAGTATCTCTTATCATTTTATTGCTTCTCATAGATACTTGAAGGATCTGTTAACAAGAGTTCTCCATTAAAATAAAATAAAAATAAAAATAATAACTGGTATTATTTTACTTGCTATAGTAGTAATTTTTGTAATGGAGCCCCTGGTGAAAAAAAGGGGATGGTATTGCACGTAGTAATAAATAACAAAGTATACATATACATAAGTATGCAATACTAAAGAACTTAGATCGGTGATTCAGGTTTGAGCTTGATAAAAACATGATATTTTATCAAAATAAAGATTTAAATAATCCTAAACAAGTATTACATTTGATTACAATTCCAATATTACATCAGGATCATAAAACAAAATACACCGAACATTACCTCTGCACTAGGCTTCACTATTCTCTCAACTGAGAATATGTCCGATCTTGATCAAAAGATAAGCCAGGCATAAAAGAATGATGCAAGCACACTCAACAATTATCACAGCTCTGGCAAATTCATCATCTAATTGTTGATTCGTAGATATTTTTTTATGAGGTAGAATTGAGAGAAATTTTGGAAGGGAGAATGACGGAGTGCGGCAGGTGAGTAAAGGAAAATATGTGAAATGAGAGAAGAAAGAGAAACATTAGGGTTAAAAAAACCCTATGCACAGATCTACTGCGACTGGGAACAATTGCAAACAATACATTGTATCCTAGTAATTTGATAAGGCATTTGCTATGTTTTCAATATAGTATGGGTATAATAATGGAAAGAGGAATTATTGAAAATTCCTATAGATACCCATAAAGAAATAAGAGATTATTTTGTTAAGTGAATATGTTCTTACTGTGACAATATTGAGTCACCTATATTACTAATATGAATTCAAGGGGATATATATGGGTCTGGAAAAATGTTCTATTGAAACACTAGCGGCGAATTGCTAGACCATTGTTTATGAGGTTTTCCGGTTATACTTGGGATCATATTATATTATATGTTGCAATATTAATTCAAAAAAGGCCAAACTGTTTGAGAAGTATACTCTCCATTGGTTAGATTTCCATCTAAGTATGTATTGCGCAATATATGTTTGTTTCAATTGCTCCCCCATAAGCACATAAAAATGTTTCTATAAAGAAACTGAGAATTTAGTATTTGATACCCCATCAAATATTATATATATGTTTGACCATTGATGGAATTTGTTTCAAATAGCATGTTTTTCTAATTAATAAATGATATTCTCAATATCAGGGAGACAAAAAACAAAAGTGGTCAAAATGAGAAATTTATGGAATGCATTATCATATTGATCCTCGTATATAAATTAATGTGAATGGAAAGTTGAGCAAATTATTCATTTGCAAAATATTGCAAATCGATTATGAAATGCATTGTCAGATGGAAAGATAATGACTTAGTCACATCTACCAGCTTTAAATGTCCCTAATAGAATTGATGTTTCAATTGAGAAACATATAAAGAAATAGAGTCTACTACACGCCGGAAGCATGGTAGACATATATTGGTTCCAAAGATGACGGAGCAAAATATGTGAGTTGGCATTTTTAAATTGTTTGATATCATGAGGATGTCAAGATAACGAGTCGAAATCAAACTAAGAAATATTACTCTGAGAGAGTATCAGCTACCTGAATTTGATGTGAATATTGAAAGTATTGAGAATAAAGAGATCCCACTCAGTTAAATTACTCCTTAAAAAAGAATAGAACCGAAAAGTGAAATTGATCATGACCAAATTTTAGAAAACGCAGCAGCTACTAATTTTATGACAAAAATCGAGGATCTTGAATTAAAGTTCACTCACAACTGTCAACAAATAAATGATTGACCAAAATAATAAAAGAGACACAATTCAGGTAGAAAATAAATGCACATGAAATATGTTGATGGGATTGAGGGGGAACATTGTATTATGAAGACAATCCCTTAAGAAAAGAATGAGAAATAAAATTACAAGGAATTAATCATAATAGTTGGTTTTTCCTTAAATTGTTTAAAGGCAAACATGGAATGGGTTAGTACATTGTGTGATTAGACCTTGGTCTATATTTTCTAGGAAAATGACATTGATATTCACCTGGTAATTTTGAAAAAAGACTTTATATGCGTCTTATGAGGATGATAATATTTTACCCATATAAATCACATGATAAATATTGAAGTTTTGGAAGACTTTATATGCTTGAAGCATATATTCACGTGATAATAATATTTATATTGAAGTTTTGAAAGGACTATATATGCTTGAAGCATATGAATAAAAATCTCAAAAAATGTATTTGATTACAAAGATGTTTGTATCAATGAAAACATTATGAAAGAATTTGATGTATCATTCATATATCTTGTGGCATAAATTATATATTGTAAAATTTATAATTTACATAGAAAATATTGGTGCACTAACGTATATTGCTAATGATACAATGACATATATTTTCTTTATTGGTTTATTGAAATTGAAACTTTGATTTGCAGACATTAGAATGAAATTAAACACATATGGAAAATCTCTATGAAATATCATATAAGAGTTCATTTTACTCACAAAAGATCAAAATCAACATTAGTTGATTAAGCTATCTATTTGACTCCCGAAAGACAAGGTCACAGAGAGGGCATATCTTCAATTGTGTCGAGAATGTGTATAGTTGAGATCCGTCATTCAACATATTCAGCAATCCTATGGGTTATCCCTTAACGAAGACGGTGTAACCACATTATATGAAGATAGATAATATGACATGCATTACTCAGATCAAATATGATTACATGGTTAGAAATGTGAAACTCGATCTTCTATGAAATATTTTATCACTATGACAAGATTGAAATGAAGGGGAGAATGTATTTGTGCTCTGTACTCTTTTTCCTTCACCAAGGTTTTTTCCCATTGGGTTTTTCCTGATAAGGGTTTTAATGAGGTATAACAAATACAAGCATGTCACACTGAAACTCTATTTGAACATTAAACTTTAAAAGGACATGACATAAATGCTCATCAAATTCGAAGTCAAGAAAAACATTAAGCATTGTCAACAATGAGCTACCTGCCAAGATTGACATGTGTTGACTTTGTGATCATTATTTATATGTCCACATGAGGGTGAGTCTTATATGAACTCTACTCTTTTTCCTTCGCACATGTTTTGTCTTACTGGGTTTTCTCGTAAGGTTTTAATGAGGCAGTACAAGAAGTATATACAAAGAATATTATACTCTTTTTCTTTCGTCAAGTTTTTATCTCATTGGATTTTTCTTGACAAGGTTTTAACGAGACATATTTTTAAAAGGATGAATATCCAAGGGGGAGTGTTGTGAAACATTGTTAAGTGTATATTCCATCAATGTAGTGGAAGACATTATAATACCTTCACATAATGATGTCTCAAAATGGAGGATGATGTCACGATTGATGTCATCAGTAAACTTTGTAATTCTATAAATGGAGGTTGCATTTTTTCTGTGATGGTCAAAATTAATGAAAGGTGACAAAAGAAAAAGAAAGAAAAGTGAACAAAAGATGGTAGACAAAAATTAAAGGTGACAATGATGATGTTTAATATAATAATGGTTGATTCACCATGATTTGTGAGCTATGTACTTGAGTTGTAATATGCTGAATTTATGAAATATGTCCGAATGTTACACGGATCACAGAAAAGACGCGTACCTCATTTTGACAGGGCATTGATCAAGAAATTAGAATTTGACTTAATACCCTTTTTAATCTTTCTCTTCCTCATTTTGCGGCACTCTTCACTGAGATTGAATGGGGCATACTGGGGGTTGACAACACTCGATATTTTAGGGAAGCTTGACTCAGTGGACCAAGATGAGGTTGTTTCATGGATTATGCAGTGCCAACATGAATCTGGTTCGTGTTTTTGTACCAAGTCCCTCGTTATTCAAGGCCATGAACTCTTACATATACACATTTATGATTATGATGTATACATGCACATATACATACATAGGGGATATACATAATTAAATAATAGTGTAATATATACATACATCAATAACAACATATATACATACATTAATAGTAGACTTATACATCTGATTTGATCCCTATATCCATTTGTTATCCCTTATTATTTTGCATGTTTCCAAATTTATACTTGATTGTTGCTGTTCTATTATTACTCTCCTAATTTGATTTGGTGATTATCAAAGAAAAAGAAAATTCGTCATAGACTTGGTTTGTGGGTAAAATTTGAATGCACACTCGCGTTATAATTTATAATTTTTTGAAGCATAGTTACAGTATTTATGAAAAATGGATACCTGGAGGAGAATGTTATCTATGCTATTCATGAAATCTCCAACAACAATGGTTTGCACAGATACAAAATTCATGCTTCCTACCCAGCTTTATACTTTTCTAGCAGAAATGAAAAAGAAAAAACCTCTGTGATTGACCTTTATCCCTTGCACCATTGTGACATTGCAACATTTTGAGAATTATGTCTTTTATCCTTAAAATGCAACATTTTAATCCTTTAATTAACTTTGATTTTGTTTATGCAATTCATCCTTTTAGTGAGAATCATCTGAAAACAAATAGACAACCAAATCATCTACCCCAAGAACTCCTCCTATTACATTACCTCCACTAGCTCCACCATCAACACCAACCCCTCTATGCTCGATCCACTACCATTTCCACCAAGTCTTATCAAGCCACATTTTTACAATGTCTTTTTATTTCTTGAGCCTATTGTTTCCCTATTTCTTTGCTCATTAGTTTGAAGTTATATTTCATGGGCATGTGTGGTGGCAACAATTGAAATTATAAGATAACTTGGGTTTCCATTGTTATGGATACAATCTCAATTATTTGGAGTTACAAGCTTTTACAATTTACAACCACAAGTTGAAAGTTGAATATAACTTGGGTTTCCATTGTTATGGATACAATCTCAATTATTTGGAGTTACAAACTATTACAATTTACAACCACAAGGTGAAAGTTGAATACTTTAAGGAAATAGAGTGCAATATACATTACTAATACTAAGTTATTTATATACTTGATGATTCGACTGGTGATTGAGGGGGAGAAAATAAGTAGGGTTTGGGAGGAATTTGCAAGGATACTAAGTTCCCTTCCAACATTTCCACCACTTTAGTCATTGATGGTCGAGTTGGGGGATCTGTTTGTATACACCACAAACTCACTATAATCATCTTTCTGGCTTTCTCATTCTCTTCTTCATCCAAAATTTCATCAAGTTCAAGCTCGTTGGTCAATTCAAGTTGCTTGTAGATCCAATGTGGATAGTATATCTCACTAGTATGATTTACTCTAGCATCAACATTCTTTCTTCCTCCAACCATTTCCAAGATCATCATGCCATAGCTATAGACATCTGACTTATGAGATACCACTCCAAATGTTCTGCAAATAACCTCTGGAGCAATATATCCAATCGTCCCTCGTGCGCCAAATATTGATACACTACTAACTCTCCGAGTGCATAATTTAGAAAGTCCAAAATCAGAAATTTTTGGAACAAACTCTTCATCAAGAAGAATGTTATGTGGCTTTATGTCGAAGTGTAGAATTTGAGTATTACAACCTCGGTGTAAATACTCTAGTCCTCGAGCAATGCCTACCGCAATTTTGTACAATGTCTGCCATCCCAATTGCCGATCTAGCAATGATTGTTTATCATAGATGAACTTCTCCAGGGATCCATTGGGCATGAACTCATAGATTAAAGCTCTTTTGTTGCACTCAAAACAAAAACCAACAAGCTTGACAATGTTAACATGAGAAGTCATACTAATACTAGCCACCTCATTGATAAATTCTTCTCCATTTCCCTTTGATTCATTCAAGATCTTCACTGCTACGAGACTACCATTACAAAGTTTTCCTCTATATACAGAACCATAGCCACCTTCACCTAGTCTAATCTTGAAAGAACTTATCATTTTCTTAACATCAAAATAGTGGTACCTTTTAGGAGCAAGTGAACCATAGCTCTTTAAGAAGGTTTCCACATTTGGGTATTCATCCATTTTAAAATTAAAAAGTGAGTACCTCCTTCTCAAGCAGAACAATGTAATTGTGAGTATCGCAACTCCACTTGCAAAGGCAACTGCATTTTGTAAAGAAAAATCAAATTTATGTACTTCAGCAATCTCTAGTTGTTCATTTAAATGTGAATACGCTAAGCAACGCTGTTAATTAATTGGAGTTACCTATGCCAAGAATTAGTTGCAGATGACTTCGTGCAACATGACCTGCACAAAACGTAAACCAAAACGACAAAAAGTAGGATAATTTATAGTGTCATAGAATGTTTTCTTTGGTAAAGTGTATATCACAGAAAGTGAGTACCATCATATTTGCAAAAGAATTTAAATACAAGTGCTTATTTATACCTTTGGAGCAATGAAATCGATTCTCGCTGTCTAACTGGCATTGGCCGCGTCGGCGGTGACAATTATAACAATCAGCAGAAAGATGCCATTCCAGATTAACTTCGCTGGCCGTTATATTAAACAAGTCGTTAGGATCCAAATTTGGATCAAAGGGCATCATTGGCATCTGAAAATTTGAGCAGCTAGGTGGAGTGACAAGAGCGCTAGGATCTCTATCATCTGGATACTTGTAGTATATATCGTAGCCTTGCGCTTCACATCTGGTGAAGTTCACATAACCAGCAAAATGATCATGTAAGCTCTGGTCACTAATATCACATCTGAACAATGTGATGTTGGGAAAGATTGTAAATGATATCAAAGCAGTGTTTGGAAGAGATACAGTATTTAATCTATCGCAAGTCTTCTGTTCAAACCACGGAATGTTGATCCTAATTATGTTCATGTGTTGCTTGCCTATAGTATTATACCAGCTTCTTTCTGAGGTCAGTCTGATTCTTGGAGGCTTAGCATCACAATCTACCACAGACAAGCCACAATTTGGTTCAGTATGTTTGGAGAAAGGAAAGCTCATAATTCCAAGACTACCACATTCAAAATTCTCAGTGCAGTTAGGCTGGAAATTGTTCTCCCCCTGAGCCAAGTGAAAGATTAGTAGATGTGAAAGAATGAAGGAAATTAAAGAAGAGGAAAGAGCCTTAGCGAACTTCCCCATTCAGTAGAACAGAAAAAGAACAACAAGAGGAAGATGGGTGGAGAAGTTAAACCATCTAGTATACTACAATTTTGCGTTTGTTTCTCGACAATTTATTTAGTTTCATCGGTGCAAACGCAAGTTGACTTGGAAATCTTTGCATAAGACACGAGGGAATGACTTAGAGCTGTAAGTGGGGCCATGTGAAATACGTACCTAGCAAGTAATTGTCGGCTATAATTTTTATGAAGATAGCAATCCCCATCCTGAAATAAATTTGAACATGAATGAAATAGAATCTATCAAGATTGGAATGAACTTGGTAAAGATTATATCATACTTGATATGTTATAAGAATGAAGATAGAAATGAATGTATTAATTCAAAACTCATGTTTAATAGTCAGCATACTCGGTTAGTATTGAAAATGACTTTCATAAAATGACAAGATTGCTTTTTTATAATATACATGTTATTTCTTAAAAAAAAAATATTCACAATAGTAATAGTGGTAATAATAAATTAATAAATATACTAGTATTTAATAAAAAAATTGTTTCATTATTATACACTTTTATGTATTGAAAATGCATTTTGGTTATCTAAAAAAATAATATTATTAATAAAGACTAATAATAATAATAATAATAATAATAATAATAATAATAATAGAAACAACAACAACAACAACAACAACAACAATAATAATAATAATAATAATAATAATAATAATAATAATAATAAAGGATTTTCTTTTTATTACTATATACATGTTTTATGTTTTGAAAGCATTTTGGTCATTTGAAGAAGAATAATGATGAGAATAATAATAATAATAATAATAATAATAATAATAAGAAGAAGAAGAAGAAGAAGAAGAAGAAGAAGAACTAAGGAAACACTTGTCATGTGGAATTCATTTTATTTATAAATGAATTGCGCGAGAATTTGTATTTACAAATGAATTCTCTTGTTTAGAACCGTAAAATAATATTAAGTCAATTCTGTCATTTATAAATACAAATTGTGTTTGGAACACATGTGAAATTGAAATTAATAGTTGTATTTTACGTAATACCTTTCTTTTATTCAATTGAAATTAGGTTATGATAGAAGTGTTATCTTCTCATTCCATTATTGATTACTAGTACTATCATAAAATTTTTCAAAACAAAAATTAAAAAATAAAAAATAAAAAACAAAGAAAAATTGTCAAAAGAATTAAATATTATAAAATAATTATAAATTCAACCATCAGTTCAATATTTAGAGATAACCAATTGAGTAAGTATAAATACAGCAGGACATAGCCTCCAAAGCTATCGAATTCTAGCTAAACACTTTACACTCATTTAAGCTCTCGAATATTCCTCCATCTCGTAACTGACTCGAGCGTTAGAGGGGAGAACTTGGGGGCACCCCTAGGTCCTTTGTTTTATAGAAATTCGGCTCGGTAGACTCACCCTACATAGCATTGGAGCTCGGACACCAGCCTATACTTATCACTAGAATTTCACCTTAACAAATTACACCAATTAAGTTGGTTAAAGTCATTTTACTTTCACGCAAAAATTTAAAGTCTCTTAACGAATTTTAATTTTATTTTCAATTGTACAATGGAGGCTAAAGTCATAGTTTGAAATAGGTCGTTATTTGACTATTTCACCTAACTCTTTGATGTATAAATTTACTCAAATTCTTTCTTAGACGAATAACACATCAATCGGTCAAAATGTTTGACTCATTGCAATTATCTTTTTTCCCTTGACCTATCCTTTTCATTTTCCTTTTCCTTCACGACAAGGTTATCTTCACCTCTATTCGACTTTTTTTAATACCCTAAAAATTATTCCACATAATAGGACAACAAGTATAAATAAGCACCATATTAAAAGTTTGATATCTTTTGACTTTTCTAAATGCAACACTTACATTGGAAATTTATAAAGCACTGGAATAAGCATGTGACGTGAGAAAACAACTTTCCAACTTTCCGACGACACCCTTCATCTTTCATAGCTTTTGGGTGGTCATATCCTCGATAAACGTTATATACAAAAAAGTAATTAGATTTTCGTTTGCCCCCCTCATCTTTTGAGGTAACAACACTGTCACTTGATGAAATTTAGTTTCCACTTAATTCCCTCGGAGCTGTTATTGAAGATTGATAGAATATGAAAAGAACAATTTCCCAAGCCAGCTGTTGAAATTATGGCTTACAGTAACCCTCTCTTGTGTTTTCTTTCTTTTTCTTTTTTTTGAAGGATCCTTTATTATCAATATATGGAATGAAAATTAATGTTGTCTTTTCCAAGCTCATTTATAAACATCCTTTAATAGGGTGTCATTTATTTTGTGATTTTTTTGAAGGACCAATTGTTTATATTATCATTACGTAATCACACACTATACGTTAGACGTTTTGGATGATTTAATTTCTTTAATTTTTAATGTCATTTATAGTGTTTTTAGGTTATGAAAAAAGCTAAAAATACTATGTTTTAACTAATAGGACTAGGGTTGGGGATGATATAGATAAATCGTCTCTAAACCGTCTCCTCGCGACTATTTGGAGACGACTCACAAAACCGTCTCCAAATTGTCGCCATTAGGAGACGGTTTGGAGACGACATAGATAAATAATCTCCAAACCGTCTCCTGTTAGCGACTATTTCGAGAAGACTGACAAAATCGTCTCCAAATCGTCGCATTAGGAGACAGTTTGGAGACGATATAGATAAAGCGTCTCAAAACTGTCTACCTGTTGGTGACTATTTGAAGACGACTTGTAAAACCGTCTCCTAATAGAAGGCTTTGGAGACGGTTTGGAGACGACATACCTAAGTCGTCTCCAAACCGTCTCAAAATGGTCACTGTTCATGTAGCGAAATTTTCGTCACTTTTTTGGCGAAAAGGCGACAGACCGTCACCTTTGAGCGTTTTTCTTGTAGTGGGAGAGAGTTGAAAGAAAACGAAGAGAGAAAAAAGATATATATATATATATATATATATATATATTTATTTATTTATCACCATCGGTGACCGTAAAAGAGAGGGAAAAATAATGAGTATATGATACAACTTTGGCGTTAAGAAATACAATATGAGATGACTTCATAACTTGGTGAGCAAGACTAGAGAACTAAACTAATTAGAAAGACCGTCTAATAAGAAAACCTGAAACTTAGTATTATAAGAAAACCAACTTAACTATTGTCTAAACTAGTGTCATATTATAAGGAATTATATTGAACTCTAAATATACCTTAACAGAGAGAATAAACAGCAACCTCCCAAAGACAATAACAACAAACCAACAAAGGCACAAACTGTTTGTGAACGATGGCGTACAGAAAATGGTAGTGAGGTTCTATGGCTTGTAGGGTTAGCTCTTGGCTTCATAGAAGATTAAATCAAGGACGAAATTAGGTCTATAGTCTATTATTGGCAGTGCCCTTTGTCTGTTCTCATGCAACTTGAAGTAATGGAAGATGTTAAACGTTTGGATTTATGCACGTAAGTTCCAGTCATGCTTTAATTACTAAAGGGATTGGTCAAGTAAGACATTTCTCTTGAGATAATGACATAGCCAAGATTTTTTCTTCGTCAATCTTCTTTTTTTTTTTTTTTTTGGTCGATCAATCTCTCAATCCTCATTTACTCGATGATACATAAGAGTTTGAATCTATTTAGAAGTTTATAGTTATTAAAAATTAAGTAAACATGAAATCTTGAAAAGAAGTAAAACAAACAATGATGTGCTAAACAAAAAACAATGCTTTATGATTGCAGATTAACTATGTGCTAAACTTGAGCAGAAGACAGTAAATATTTGGTACTTCCATCTAGCTTTAATTACTTGATTATGGCTTAAAACTAGGGGAACATTTAAAACACCAATCTGATGTTAGCCTAAGGTACAATTTAGAATTTCATCATGAAAAAAAATAAAAAAATCAATTTTGTTACTATAACCAACAAGTGCTAACACAGATAAGAGCGTAAAACTTATAGGAACTGTAAATTAGCTTAATATAAGCTGTATTGCCACACCACATTTCAATTGTACAAGATGAGTTTATATAGAAGAGTTGGAACTCAATTAGCTCATTCGTAATTGCTTAATCTATGGAGATAAATCCTCCTAATTTACATGCACTGAGGATCACGATTGTGCTGAATCAGTTGATTGAGATACCAATGAGCTGGCTGATTTATTCAATCGTGATTGTGATTTGTCAATCATCAATTGTGCTCTATCAAAACTATCTCAGGGACTCTAAATGCTACAGCTTCAGAATGAGCTACTGAATTGCACATAATAGCTTGAACTCTTCTGCAAATCCATCTTCCCAAATGGTCTCTACAATAACTGAGGTTGTTGAGAATGCAGCATCACAATTAAGTTTAAACACATGAGAAGGAGGAGGGGACAAGATGGTTGGAAAGGGAACGGTTGTCGAAGGGTAGAATGATTGGTGATATAGATTGATAGTTTGCATGAGCACGAAGATTTTCTGCCAGGAATACATTTGTAAATTGAACCACTGTAACTGCAGTAATTGAGTATTAGGATTGACTTCATGAAATTAATCTCTCCTTCCAAAGCTTTCCCTTCTCAAATACCCCCCTTTCCAGGGGTAATTGAGGGTATCCTTTTATTTTATTTATTTATTTTAAAAAGACCCCCTGCAGATTCAAGTAGGGAACACATACATGAGGCAAGTTCGCTATTAAGGGATTAGCCGAATCATCAAAGGAGCCTTTGTTCATGAGAGCAAAAGCTAGAGCCTTAGGCCATATGTAGTGCCTCGTTTTAGGGGCACTGCATCAGATAATATTGTTTAATTGAAGTTAGAATTGTTGTTGAGCTAAAATGACTCCTTTTAGGAGTATAGAAACATAGCCGACCCAAACTCCCTTGGTATTCGCTCCCAACATTCATAAATAAGGGGAAGGAACTAACCTTCAAACCCTTAACGGTAAGGGATTAGGGTCTTTATTCATTTTTTGAACATACTCAGTGGCAGATGTAAACACTATAAGAAAATTGTTAAAAGCGATGGTTTGTCGCTAATTCGTAGCCAAATTGGCGACAAAAATAAGATGGAAATTTTGACGCTAAGCATAGTGACAATTTGGAGATGGTTTAGAGACAACATAAATAAGTTAATTTTTTTTTTTTTCATTTTCGGTTTTTTTTCTATATTTTTTATTTCACATTTTTGTTGATTTTTTTAAAAACAATTCTTGGTTTTTTTTACTTTTTATTTTATTTTTTTAATTCTTAGTTTTTTTTTATTTTTTTGTCATTTTTGATTTTTTTTCTATATTTTATATTTCATATTTTTGTTTTTTTTATAAAAAAAAAATTCTTGGTTTTTTTTTTTCACTTTTTGTTTGAATTTTTTTATTTCTCTGTTTTTTATTTTTTCATTTTCAGTTTTTTTTTTCTATAATTTTTATTTCGGTCTTCGAAGACGATAATATAATACTGGATTGCTATTTCAATTTTTTATTGTTGGGAGTTTTTAAGACTATTTTTTGAAACTTTTAAAGGATTTTTTCTTGTTCATAAGAACATTACATTCGAAGAATGACTTAATTAGATGGAGGGAGTAGCATGCAAGTTTGAAAAAAAATACAAGTGTTTTACTGTTAATTAAACTAAAACAGTATTTAATAAACGAATTTGGTAAAACCAAGGGGTGGTATGCATTTTACTCAATTAAAATGGTAGGATAATTTGGATTTTTATTGTTGCGGATGCAATTTCTAGCTCCTTGAAGTTACAGACTACAACAACAAGGTAAAAGTCGAATTCCTTTAAGGAAAACGAGTGGAATAAATATTACCGATGCTAAGTTATTTGTACACTTGACGCTTCAACTAGTGATCGGGAGGGAGAATATAAGTAGAGCTTAGGAGGAACTTGCAAGGAGTCTAGGTTCCTTTTTAGCATTTCTACTACCTTAATCATTGAAGGTCGAGTTGAGTGATCTGTTTGTATGCACCACAAACTCACTATGATCATATTTCTTGCCTTCTTATTCTCTTCTTTATCGAAAATTCCATCAAATCCAAGCTCTTGGTTTAGCTCAAGTTGCTTGTAGATCCAATGTGGATAGTATATCTCACTAGTATGATCAACTCCAACATCGACATTTAGGGGTGTGCATGGGTCGGTTTGGAAGGTTTAAAACATATTTTTTGACCCAAACCAACACATTCGGTTTAGAAAAATTAAAATCATAACCAACCCATACACCTCTCAAAACCACTCAAACCAAACCAATACATTTGAAGAAACCAAACCACCCAAATCAAGCCAAATCATACATTCGGTTTAACTTATAATTACAGTTGAATAAAATAATTGTATTGTAGAAATCTAAAATATAGAAGAGTTACTCATGGTATCTTTTATTTTTTTCAATGAAAGGGGAGATAGATTGAAAAAATGTGGAGGGAAGTAAAAAGTTTTCTAGATATATATGTATGTATGTATATATATGTACGGGTCGGTTTGAGTTTATGGTTTTGATTGTAAAAACCATAAACCAAACCATGTAGTCGGTTCATATGAAAATTTAAACCATAACCAACCCAACTTTTAAAAAACCGCTAAAAATGGATTGGGTTGGGTTGGGTTAGGCGGTTTGGGCAGGTTGACGGTTTCGTTGTACACCCCTATCGACATTCATTCTTCCTCCAACCATTTCAAGAATCATCATGTCATAACTATAATTAAACATCTGACTTATGGGAGACCCCTCCAATATTTCTGCTAACTACTTCTGGAGCAATATATCCAATTGTCCCTCGTGCACCCAATATTGATACGATACTCTTTGTCCTAGTAGATAATTTAGAAAAGCCAAAATCAGAAATTTTAGGAGAAAACTCTTCATCAAGAAGAATGTTATGCGGCTTTATGTCAAAATGCACAATTTGAGTATTACAACGACAATGTAAATACTCTAATCCTTAGGCAATGCCAACTGCAATTTGTAAAATTGTTCTCATCCCAATTGATGATCTACCAATGATTTTTTCTCATAGATGAACTTGTTAAGAGATCCATTAGGCATGAACTCATAGATTTTGTTGCGCTCAAAATAGAACCCAAGAAGCTTGACAATGTTAACATGAGAAGTCCTACTAATACTTGCGACCTCATTGATAAATTCTTCTCGATTTCCCTTTGTATCATTCAACATCTTCACTGCAACAAGACTACCATCACAAAATTTTCCTTTGTATACAGAACTATAGCCCCCTTCACCTAATCTGATCTTGAAAGAGCTCGTCATTTTCTTAACATCAGAATAGAGGTACCTCTTGGGAGCAAGTGAACCATAGTTCTTTAAAAAGGTTTTCCACATCTTGGTATTCGTCTATCTTGAAACCAAAAATTTAGTATTTCCTTCTTAAACGAAAGACTACAATTGTGAGTATCGCAACTCCACAAGCAGAGGCAACTGCATTTTGTAAAGGAAAACAAATTTACTGCAAGAATCTCGACTAACATGCATTAACAAGAATACGCTACAAATCTGTTAACCGAAGGAGTAGGTACCTGTTCCAAGAATTAGCCACATACGACTACGTGCACCAGGGCCTGCACCAAAATAAACCAAAAGAATGGAGAAAAAAATAAAATAGCTGGCAGGATAATGTTTAGTATCATAGAAATGAATAGTATCATCACATTTCCGTGAAAATACAAGTGCTTATACCTTTAGAGCAATATATTTGATTCAGGCTGTCAGTTAGACATTTGCCTCCTCTGTGGTAACAATCATAACAATCATCAGAAAGATGCCACTCCATTTGTAGCGTATTCTTGTTAATGCATGTTAGTCGAGATTCCTGCAGTAAATTTGTTTTCCTTTACAAAATGCAGTTGCCTCTGCTTGTGGAGTTGCGATACGCACAATTGTAGTCTTTCGTTTAAGAAGAAATGCTCAATTTTTGGTTTCAAGATAGACGAATACCACGATGTGGAAAACCTTTTTAAAGAACTATAGTTCACTTGCTCCCAAGAGGTATCACTATTCTGATGTTAAGAAAATGACAAGCTCTTTCAAGATCAGATTAGGTGAAGAGGGCTATGGTTCTGTATATAAAGAAAAATTTCGTGATGACAGTCTTGTTGCAGTGAAAATGGATCAAAGGGTATGCTTGGCAACTGAATAATTGAGCGGCCATGTGGAGTGGCAAGAGTACTATATATAATCTGTTTCATTTGTTTACTTGTAGTATACATGGAAGCCATGGTCTTTACTCTTTACTACAATTGGTGAACTTTTCATAACCAGCAAAATAATTATATATCTAAATACTTATCTAAGCTTTGGTCACTAGAAGAGGTATATATTACATTTGAACAATGTACTGTTGGGAAAGACTGTAAATGATATTAAAGGAGCGTTTGGAAGAGAGAGATTTTTAAAACTAGAGCAATCCTTCTTATCATGCCACCAAGAATAACAGGGAGTATATCATCTAACATTTGTAAACTAGATGTTTGTTTCTTGTAACACGCAAGTTGACTTAGAAATATTTACAAAGACTTAGCAAAGACAGCTAATAAGGCTATCCTTACCAGAGGTAGTAAAATAAAAAACATACTAAATTTGGAAATTTTTAGAAACCCAAACATTATTTTTGATTTAAATATACATGGGACCCATCACTTTCACAACTTTAGAGGCAAAATGGGTCTCTAAATTACATTTGGGGTGCTAAATTTAGAGACCCAAATGTAATTTAGAGACTCATTTTACCTCAAAAGTTATGAAAAGTGGTGGGTCCTATATATATTTAAATAAAAAATAATGTTTGGATCTTTAAAATTTTTTAAATTTAGTATGTTTTTTTATTTTACCACCTCTAATAAAGATAGCCTAAGTGGGGACATGTAGAAACGACTGAAGAAATTCCAACACTATTATATGAGAATAACATGAAGAAGCATATGAACAGGGTATAAAATAAATCATCTAATATTGTAAACATCTCGGAAGTTGACTTAGAAATCTTTGCAAAGACTTGACGGAAAGACTTAGAAAAGGAGATATTATAAGCATTGGCTAGAATTTCCATCCAAGAATTTCCTACTCACCTTCCTGATTGAGCAGCCATAAGCAGATCAGTTGACTAGTTGACTCCTCAAGTGATATTTTCACGAGAGTCATAGAAAGGTTAAATCTTGCATAAGCTTTGCATGATGAGAAAAATGAGCGGAAGTGAGATTTTTTTTTCTTTGGTATAAGTCGTACAATGTTTATTAAGAATGTCACGAATAAGAATTAATCTCGTAACTTCTCACATTTATAGCGAGAGACATACTAGTGGATTAAAAGCCGAAAGTGAGATTTGTGTCTCGTAAGACGCAACAAAGTTCAAACAAATGAACAAATAAGAGGTATGATTTCACCTTTGTATATCACTCGTTTAATAATTGTCATTAGTGAGTGCTATCCACCCCGCCCAAACCTGGCTGAGAGGTACACTATCATTCACTTGGAATTCGATTTTATTTTATTTTATTTTCTCAAAGCAATCCGAATTAAACACATTGAATGATAATACTTGCCAGTTTTTTTTTATCAGATCTTACCCATGCAAGGTAATAGCTATATGAATTTAGTTTTCTCAGTCTGATCATATAATCACATTGTTTATATCATATTCAATCATTAGAACCATCACTACTTGAATCACTCAATGCACAAATTAGTAAGCACGCCATACATCAGATTCAAGGGCGGAGCCAGAAATTTAACGTTGGAAGACCAATTTTTTTTTTTTTTTGTATAATGCTTTTTGCACAGTATTTTTTGAATTAATAAAAAAGACACCTAATTTTTATAATTAAGAAAAAAAAAAAGATCAAAACAAGTATAACACTAAGTACCTAAGTTATAACTATGATGACTTGAACCCACACCCTCAACATATTGGTAATTGTGACTAACCACTAAACTAACTCTATATTTTTTAAAAAAATTAAACCTTTTTTTTTGTTTTACTTGAGCGGCCAAATCTATTTTTTCAAAAAAATTTCATTAAATATTCTCTTTTTTAGGTCGCCCCGGGCCCCACTCCCACCGCCCCTGAATTCAGATTTGGTCTCAAGCACGGAAATAGCCATAAAAAATAATACATCACCTCATTATAACCATGCACGAACCGAAATAGCCATTATATCATGGGGTCTGATCGATCGGATTTTTTTTTTCTTTTTTTGTCCATTTAATTGGACAAAAACTTTCAAAAATTTCATATTTATCGGTTTCAAATCTGATTGATCGGAGTTATGCTATCACTAAGAATTAGCAGAAATTATATTTCTTTTCAACATCATCAACATTTGCTTTGACAACGAAACTAAATTCCTTATCAGGTAACACTCTTAGGAACAGAGTAACATGCACCATATTCCTCATCTCCTGGTATTTTTATAAAATTGCATAATAAATATTGTGTTTTAAAAAATTACGTTATAAATCTTGTGTTATTAAAAACGTTACATATGATCCCTAGCCGTCCATTTTTCTATTAGTTTTAACATGGTATAGATGTAATATGCATGCCTATCAAACCCTAATTAAGTCTACATTGACGGGTAGGGAGTATCACTGTTCATTTTTCAATTTAAACAATTCCGAATAGAAATGTTAGTCAAAAATAATAATCTTCAAGATTTATCATTTTAAAAGATGCTAAATGTTGATTTTGCAGAGTGAATTTTGAAGGAAATTAGAAAAGCCTTCACTTAAAAAAGAAAACATTTTGATTTACTTAAATTGGAGTGTGAAATGCAAATGAATCTTTCGAAAAAATTATTACTTTTCATTATTAGGAGGTGACTTAAAGTGGTAAATAAATAGTGCATCTTATCAAAGAAGTGAGAAAGCATATTAAATATGGAGATGATAAAAAAGAGTCGATCGGGAGTGCCTAAGAAAGCCAATTAATATTCTACATTATGAATCTTACACTAATTCAAATGGCATCCGCGCTTGACCTATTTATGTATCTCTGTTGTTTTATTTGTCAAAAAAAAATATTATATATCACCGTTTTTTTTATCACCTCCAACGTGGTGTTCTACATGACATGTCAACTAGACAATATTTTTATTTATTTTTCTTTTTTTTAATTCTTTTTCTCTCTCTCTTAATTAATATTTACTTAAATCTTTTTCTTTCTTTCTTTAATCATATTAAACCTAGTACAAAAACATCGATCCATAGCTTCTCTCCTCCAATAACATCTGCGTAATATCCAAGACACCCTAATTCCCGTTTCCTTGCGGCCATTATTATTCAAAGAAGTCATATCACCACAATTCCATTACGTGCCGTAGCGTGAGCTCTCACTGAATGGCCATGGCCTCTAACTGCTACTGGGATTGAACTGTTATATGAAACCTTTACAAGATCAGTGATATCATTCACGGATGATAAAAAACTGCAGCATGAATTTCATGGACGAGTTTTCTGAAATCACTAGAGGCTGTTGTAATAGAACCATGATCAACACGAAGCCTAATTGCTATATCATGCAAGAGAATTATGGGATTGAATTATTAATTCCATGGCCTTAACTTGCCTATAATAGACATCAAACGGCTGAAGATTAGTAAAACAATGAAGTATGCAGGAAGATGAGATGCTTAGCCATTTTAATGGAGATATATTGTACTGTGGAAAGTCTCTGTAAGAAGAAATTGGTGATCTTGAAGAAGGAAAGATTTGTTACGATAGATAGTATATAAGCTTGTAGGTTGTATATACCAAGGCACAGTAGGGGAACTACTCTTGAATGTGTAAGGGCTGCAACCCCATTAAATTTAAATTTTTATCTCAAAATGCGTTTTTTAAGGTATTTTTAGATTAAAAATCAATTCAATTCCCAATTAATTTTTTTAAATCTATATATAAATATTTAATTATGTGATTTAGTCCTCACTAAAAATAAATTATAGCTCCACCCCTGCCAAAGAAGACCAATTGAAAAACATCCACCCATGTGATTCCGGAAGGTAATGTTCTTGATGTTGTTGATGCCACCCGCCGAGCTACATGTAGCTCCGGGTGTACCGTTGGGGAGATTTTTTTTTTTTAAAGTTTTAGAATTAAATTTTTTAGAAGAAAAATTGTCATCCTGTATACATCCTGAGTAGTTGAGTTAGGACATGAATAATTTTTTTAAATTTCTAAGCAATAATTTTTCTCTACATCTAATGAAAGAGATTTTTTCTATTTATAAGGACTAGAGTTATTTATTTATTTTTCCTTTTGGTATGTTATGTCACACCTATATTGAGTGGAGTCCTACTTTAAAATCTCTACATATGAATTACCAGTTACATTTTTATAATTGCTATAAAGTGTATTTTATGAGAGAAGGTATATGTCTTGAAAACTTCGCTTGTGGTATATTGTGCTTAAAGTAAGTATTGTTTAGTAATAGCATATTATGATTTGTTATCAACAAAAAAAATCATTTTATATATAAAGCCAACATTTCTTTTATAATTTATAAAAAAAAATATTATGCATAAATGAGCGCCCAACCATTAATTACTAGATTCACGCTTTAGTGCCCACCGTAACATCGGGTGCCTGATTCTGCCCCTGATTGATGCTATTATGAATCCACCATATTCGAATGTCCTTGCTTCCTCCATTGATGTTGTTGCTCCTATTATGGATCCAAATTCGGCTAATTCAAATGGCTAATATACCTAATGCTACGACTATTATGAATCCAAATGCTACGGCTAATTAGAATGTACCTATTGCCATTATGGGTACAACACAAAATGAGATGGATACGCATTTCCCACCTCTCAACGTTGAAGATCATTTTTTGCCTCTTTAAGGTTCTTCCATCAATCAGGACGAATGCCTATTGCTTCAAATTGAAAAGCATTCTTCATGCCTAAATAAAGCACCAACCTCAACCTCAATTTTTTCCAAGCCTAGATCATTGATGTTAAGAAAGTTTTCTCCCTCCTTTCTATGTCCCTATTGTTTCAAAAAAGTTCCAATTTCATTCTTATTGTTTAAAATTTCTTAATTTTGTCCTATTATTTCTAAAAATATTTTAAATTCGTTCCTATTGTTCAAAATTAATTAATTTAGTCCTTATTGTTTTATGAAAGAATTCAAATTCGTCTCTATCATTTCTCAGAAAATTTCAATTTAGTTTTTAAATAATATAGACAAATTTAAAATTTTTAGAAAAATAATAGGGATGAAGTTGAAATTTTTTAGAAATAATAGAGAAATTTTAAATAATATGGATGAAATTGAAACTTTTGAGGAAACAATAAAGATGAAATTGAAAATTTTTAAATAATAGGGATGAAATTAAAACTTTTGAAGAAACAATAAGGACAAAATGTGCTATTTTCCCTTGTTCGGTGGGTCAATTTATTGGTAAACCCCTTCCCTTCTTCCTCATCAAGAATATAGTGGATTCACAACGGAAAGACTTTGGGAAAGTTGAGATTCATTCCACGGATAATGGTCTCTTTATTTTTTGTCTTGACAATGAGGAGTCTTGTAATCTTGTTCTCGAATAATTATGGCATGTAAATCGACCATTGCTCTTGAGAAAAAGGGAACCAGATTTACAACTAGTCAATTTCTCAAGTGAAAGAGTGTCAATGTGGCTCAAGCTCAGGATTAATGTTCTCCTCGTTCTTTGGACCCAAATTGGGCTCAGATATGTTGCTAGCACCATTGGTTTTCCTCTCCAAATGAACTCAAAAACTGCCTCATGATTTCATCTGGGGTATGCTAGAGTTTGCATGAAAATGAATCTTAAAGAACCCCTGGCAATTGTGACATATGCCAAGCTGCCAATGGTTGAATCAAAAAATTTGAGTTTGAATATGCTTGGAAGCCATCGAAGTGCACTTTATGCAAATTACTTGGTTACACTGCCTCAGCATATGCCCTTCCAATCTAAATCAGTCACACACTAAAGTAGCGATTGGTACATTGGAATGAATTTGAGTAGGAATAGAATGAGCCAAAGAATAGAATGAAACTGGGAATGGAATGAGCCAAAGAATAGAATGAAACTGGGAATGGAATGAACTTGGGAATGAGAATAACATATTTGGTATGCTTTAAGAATTGAAGGTAGTAACATGAATAACTTGTATAATATGACAGGATTGCTATTTTATTATTATAATATTAAAAATAAAAATATATAAAAAATCGTAAATAATATAAACATAAATAATAATAATAATAAATAATAATAATAATAAAATAAAAATAATAGATAATAAATAATAATAATATTATTATTAAAATAATAATAGTAATAATAATATTTTATTATTATTATCATTATTTATTGGTATTATTATTATTTTTTAATTTTTGTCATTATTATTTTACTTTTTTATTATTATTAGTATTTATTATTATTATTATTATTATTATTTTAATCAATGTTATTATATTATATTTTTATATTTTTAATTATTTATTATTATTATTATCATTTTTATTTTTATTTTTTTAATTATTATTATTATTATTATTTTAATAATATTATTATTATACTTTTTTAATTATTATTATTTTAATTATTATTATAATTATTTAATCACTATTTTTTTGTTTTTATTATTATTTTATTTTTATTTTTATTTTCATAATAATAATTATTATATTTTTTCGTTATTATTATTATTAGTATTGTAATTATTTATAAAAGTTATGTTATATAATATGGGTATAGTAGTTAAGTCTATTCCCAAACACATGGGAATGAGTCATTTTCATGTATTTGGTTTGAAATGGTTATTCTCATGTATGTGGAAATGAGATTCCTTTGGGAATAAGATTCTCAAGTTCATTCCCTCATATCAAACATGAAAATTAAAATAGAATTGAGAATTCATTTTATTCTCAACTTATTTCCACATACCAAACACTGCATAAAGAGACAATTGAGCCAGAAAAGAAGCGAGCCCAACCCTAGTGGATTGATGTCCAGAAAAAGAAAAGGGAAAACATACGTCAATCTCGCCCTTCCTACTCCAAGTCCTCTTCTGGTCCCCCTGCCAAGCAATTAGCCATCCGAGTGTCTTCCAAAGCAACTAATAACAAGTTTTAGACTTTGAACAAGATTCAAGAACAATTGGAGCATCCTCAACTGTTGTGCGGTCCTTCGACCTCAGAAATGGCCTTCAAATATTACTTACCCACCCGAATGTCTTTCAAAGCACCAATAACAAGTTTGAGACTTTGAACAAGATTCAAGAAGATTTGGAGCATCCTCAACTGCCGTGCGGTCCTTCGACTTAAAAAATAGCTGACAAAGATCATTGTTTAGAATCCATGAATTTCCTGTTACTGAGACTTCCAACTGCTCACCTTGCCAACATCCATCAGACCTCTCGGGGGCTGTTCATAACTTCCTTACTGGCATGCCCATTGATCCAGAAGAGTGCCTTCCTGGTCCACTTGCTACCACATAGTTGGAGGGCCATGTTGCTGTTTTTGCTAGTCTCTTGCCGCAATGTACTTACTCTCTTAGACTAGATTGCTCTTTGATGTTTCTTTGTTTCCTTTGTATTGATCGTTGACCCACCTATGTAATTTTTTTATTGTTTAATAAAATCTTTTGCTTGATGACTTAGCACAAAAAAAGAACTAATTCAATTAGCGGTGGATTCAGAATTGAGTGGAGATAAAATTTGTATTCTTAGTAATGTAATTAGATTAAATAGCGGCTAAGAAGTGCAAATTATGAAAATTCATTTATTAAAACTTGGAGTTAAGGCAAACATAGTGACATTAGTGGGATTACGTACAACCCCATAGCCCACCTCTTAAATCCGCCCCTAGATTCGTGTTAGAATATAACACTTGTCCCATATATATCGAAAAGTTAAATCTCTAAAATTGCCTTATAAGATCCTGGACTACTTAACTTGACATCAACTGATTCTAAGATGGAAACTCAGTTATCTTAACGTAGTATTAGAGCTAGGCTCTTGTTCCAGTTTTAATCAACCTCGTATGACCCATCCCAAATTAGGTCCACTTATGTTCAATTTTTCACGTGTGTTATGTTTCACGTATCTTCAATCTTCCATATATGTTAATCAACCATGTGTATTCAATCTTCCAAGTGTGATCCATCTCAAAATTAGGCCTACACGTGTTCAATCTTCCACGTGTGATTTCTCTCAAATAGGTCACACGTGAGGAGGAGTGTTAGAATATAACACTTGACCCATATCAGAAAATCAGAAACTCTAACGACCTTATAAGATTTTGAACTACTCTACTTAACACCAATTAATTTTAAGATGAAACCTCAAGCTTCTTAACAATTCGAGTGTGGTCCATATTCTTTCAACGAAACACTAAATAGAATATGTTTCGGAAATTACTCATATTAAGTTTAATGTTTGATGAATAGATCAACACAAATTTGAGTTTCTAATGAAATCTAACTTAGTCTACTTTCAATTTCAATTTCTAGAGCATATCATACAACTACTGCACCTGCAAAGAATGGAGCAGCAAGTTTGATCTCTCACTTTGGCGGGTCTAAATCCTTTGCATTTTTGTTGGGTTTATTAATATCTGCTTTCTAGGATATGTGCTGAAGCATGTATGGGGATGCTTAAAAATGTTATGATATATGATTCTGTATTACTTAGTCCATCAATTCTTCAAGTCTATGTGGACTTGAATGAATTTTTTTTTCTCTTACTAAATAACTTTGTGCCTGATAACACATAAATTTTTTTAATGCTTGATCATATAATAAATTGCTCACATTGGACATCATACGAGCTGAATGTTGCGTCACCCAAAACTCAAATGAGTTTGCACGCCACTGTTGAATGAGAGTCCTTTCCAATAGCATAAATCTTGTTGGATTGTTTATACTAATAATATGTGGTTTTAGTAAATCAATGTTTCTAATTTTGTGGAATGACTTCAGTGGCTTGTACCCATCTTAGTTCACTGAAAAACTTTTAATTTAAAGGGAAGTGTTCCGAATAAAGGTTTGTTAAAATTACAACCAAAACAAAAAAAACTAATTTTAAATTTACGTTCAATATTCCACAAAAGCTTATAGTCACAATGAGTACAAATTAACTTTTGCTCCAATTAGAATATAGGCTTTTAATAAAATTAACTTAAAATTCAGAATTCGAAATATTTTAATTTTCAGAAAAAATATAATTAATTCTATAATATCTCTCTTTGAGAAAAGAAAAATAAAGTGAAAAATTAGGGGTCAAAGTTGATGTTCCTCTTAGACAAATGTCTCGATTGACGTCACAATAAAGGGAATAGAGAACAGAATGGATTTTATTTCCAATTCCCTCAAACTCGTTATTGTTCATTACTGAGAAACATTTTAATCCCAATTCTTATTTTGTCAAATAATTATTCCAAATCGAATCAAATGAAATATTTTCTTTCCTTATTTTCGAGAAAAATAGAAGAAGAGTATTCTCTGAATGAAAATGTCGCCCAATGAAATGTGGACATGTGATATGACTGACATATCTGACCCCGATTACATTTGGAAGAGCAAACACTTCATTAGTAACTGTCACATTCTTGGCAGTCCTAATAAAGTTCCCAGCTCAACCATGGATTTTTCTTTTATGAAGTATGTGGTAAATTTATCACAGTTATATAGATAAAAAGTGATTCAATTAGTTGATAAATGTCAATCATTTGTCATAAGTGGGGGTATTATAGTAATTTATTTAAAACTTTGTAAGGCCAAATTAGTAAAAAGAGAAACTTCTGACATTCTGATATGACATATTTGTACGATACAGACTAATGTGAATTAATATCATAAAATAAAAACTTGACATATAACTGTAGCAAATTTGTCACATGCCTCATAGAAAAATTTTCCTTCAACCATTCCTACTTGAGCCGAGGAAATCCACCTGAGAGCACCACCATACCAACTCAAGCATGGCGTTGTCCAGGATCACGGATGTCCTGTCATCATTTAATGTGTCTTGTTCCTATGTCAGGCGAGCGGTGTACTTAGTCAGGAGTCCGATTCTCTCACCGTATGATCAAATAATATGGAAAAGCAACCGGGGAGAATAAAATACCTTCTATTAGCGCCGATTATAGATAACTCATCTTTATACGCTCACTCTCTCTCAAAATTATCTTTACCAAATATCTTTTCTAATTAAACAAACTAACTTGAATGTCACAACCTATTTCATGATTGAACTCCATTTGTTTGCAAGTCAATTCACTCATCCACATCCAACTTGGATTTTGCCTTAACACTATCTTTAAATCAAATTTGCACATGCATGAATTGGATTATGTTACTATATCATGTGGTTTGTAATATTGGGTGAATGCAATATAGTCCTACTAATAGTAAAACAAAAACAAAAAACAAAAAAAATCACACACATTTTTTTTTGGTCGAAAAATCACACACGTTGAAACGGCTAGAAGTTGCACTCCAGGAGCATTGACCACTTTCTCTCAAATAGGAAAAAAGCAGTTAATGTTCTTTTCTATTTCTCGTTCGGTAGAAAAACAAAATCAATGAACCTTCCAGAATACAGAAAACGGTTCGTATTTATATATTACTTGGTAGGAAAAGAATGAGGATCATGTCCCATGATAGCCTTCTATATAAGGAAAAGCATGAGGATCATATCCCATGATAGCCTTCTATATAAGGAAAAGCATGAGGATCATATCCCATGATAGCCTTCTATATTAAGAACAACATCCTTAAACCATCGAAATAACATGCATAAAACTATCTACGTGCAAGACTTATCAGTATCATCGAAAAGATCTGACGAACTACTTTCTATTTATTATTCGCCATTTTTGCAATCATAGAGATATTTTAATCATTCTCTGTATTGTAACCATGGCTAACAAACCTTTTCGTTCATTATCGTTTGTGATATTTTCATTGTGTTTTTTAGGGTTTTGTCAAGGCCAAGCAGGAGTAGGTGGTGGTGGCGGTGGAAACCCTCCTCAATGCTTGGCAAAGCTCCTTCCATGCCAACAATTTTTGCAGTCAAGTAAACCACCAGAAGCTTCATGCTGTGCTCCATTGAAGGACCTTGTGGAGAAGAATGCAAAGTGCCTTTGCGATGTTTTTGACAACTCTGTCATCATGAAGGGGCTTAATGTAACCCCAGATGATGCCCTAAAACTTGCAAAGACTTGTGGTGCTAATGTTGATACATCTCTCTGCAAAACTGGTAAAAATTAAACTATATATATATATGTTTAGATGTCATGTCTTTAGTTTATATATAATCTTCATTTAGATGTTCATGGATTAGATTTTTAATTTTATCATCACTTTAGAAAAAGTCGTAGCCAAACCTAAACCTATACTTGAGAGATAATTGTCCATAAATTGACACTAAACCTTCTTGCAAGGACAAATCAAACCGATTAATTATTATTATTATTAAAATGATTTGAGTTTTTTGTTTTTCCCAAAGAAGTTCCACTCTGGCGTGTTTATTCAAACAAAGGGAACCAAAATTTCTTGGAAACACCACTTTGCATGTGTTAAGAATGTCGTTAATGTTTATTGTGAAATATGAATTGAAGCAATAAACACGCATAAAGGCTTATCAACAAACAAATTTACATCAGTTATGTGCAAAGTTTGAATGAAATGAAAGTATGCTCTCACTTACTGTGGACTTGTACATATTGCGTTGTTGGAAGCCATGAAATGATATGTACCATTGTTTTTTTTTTTTTTTACACATCTTCACTTGCCCTCCACCCCTATGAGATTGGAACCTTAGTCTCCCAACAATAAGAAGAGTAACTCATCACTAATTTACTCCTGAATTTCTTGTAACAATATTAATTATTGTTATAACGTGAATTTAAAAGATTGCTTTTTTATGAGATCTTTTGCCCCCTCAAACTGATGAATCTGTATGGATCCAAATCCGAATATGGATGGATTACAATCATATGCAGAAGAAATAAAGTTAATAATTCTCATTATTTCTTGATTCCTAGACATCACAAACTTTCGATGCTGAGATAAAAATAAAAAATAAAAAAAAGGAAAAAAAAAAAGACATCACAAACTTCTGATAAATATTATATTCTGAATTTTGTGTGATCAAGTAAAGAATCTACAATGTTATAAGTTTCAACTCTAATTTCAAGAACTGGGATTTGTAGAGCACGAAATGTAGAAGACAGTATTAAAATTAGGATAACCGTGTATAATTGACCCCTTTTTCTGTGCTATGTCACCAATATCATGTTTTGTGATTAATACATGGCATTGTTTACCTAGCAAAAAAAAAAAAAAAGAATAGAAAATAAATAAAAAATGACCAAGAGATTTAATGGAATATTGCGAAACGCACACCAATCAGGTTATTTATCGATAGATAATCTAGAAAGTCACAATAAAAATTAATTAGAAACTCATGGTATTTTCTTTTCCTAATGACAATTTGTGCTAAGAAAGCATTATTATTATGATGTATTATTAGTGTACAATGTGATGTTAATCTTTTGACAAAATCTGATGCTAACCTTTGCCTAGTTCTATATGGGATTCCTTTATATGCTCTATAGCAAACATATGGCATTTGATTTGTTCTTCTTATTTCTCGAAGTCTTCTAACGCTTAGTTTTGTTGTTTTTTTTCCCCAACTTGACTTGCTTCACTTCTTTACAGCTGCTGCACCAAGTGTTTCACCAGCAACGATTACTCACTCTAACAGTAAGATGATATCAATTTTGAAAACCATACACCACTAGTCGTTAAAATCATATTTTTTCTAGTGTTACCGTCCTTAAAAAGTCCATTCGTTTGATCAGAGACGAATCCAGAGTTCAATCTGAGGAGGAATAAAATTTGTAGTCTTAATATTATACTATTAGATTGAGTGGCGACTATGATATTAGAGCTCATTTCTAATATTGCAAGAACTGCAAATTTCTAAAATCTTAGAGCCATTTCTAGAATTTCTAATATTGCAAGAACTGCCCATTTATGATATTAGTCTTAATAAAATTTGTAGTTTGAAAATTTGTAAGAACTGCAAATTATGAAATTTCACTACTTTGATAGTATTATAGTTAATATAGGCATAGTGACGTCAGTGGGAGCTACAACCCTTCCTCTTAAATCCGACCGGCGTTTGATTGTAGTCCACCTAAAACATTTTATAACTCTTTTAGCAAAACACTTTACAGAATATATATATTGCAAAAATTAATTACTCATTTAATAAGTAGTAGCTATGATGAAGAGATCATTAACTAGTGAGGACAGAAATTCAAGTTTCTAATGAGGTTTCACTTTATCTTTTTGCATTTTCAGGTTCTACAACGGATCATACAGCTAGTGCACCTGCAAAGAATACAGCAGCAAGTTTGGCCTCTCACTTTGGCGGGTCTCTCTCCTTTGCATTCTTCTTGGGTTTATTTTTATCCGTTTTCTAGAATATGTGATGAAGCATGTATGAAGATGCTTAAAAATGTTATGATATATAATTCTGTATTACCTAGTCATTTCTTCAAGTTTATGTGGAGTACTTCATTGAAATTTCTTCTTCTCTTTTTTTAGGGTTAATATCATTTTTAGTTACTTATCTTTGCCCTCATTGACACTTTAATCCCTTATTTTTAAAAGTGCTACTTTTCAATCCCTTATCTTTTACATTTGGGACACTGTTAGTCCTATTTGCTAAATCCGTTAATTTTTGGACGGAAATAGCACGTGCGCGGCACATGTGATTTTTTTTCCCCCCAATTTGCAGGGGTAATTTGGTCCGAAGTGTGCCAAACACGTGCTATTTCCGTTCAAAAATTAACAGATTTAGCAAATAGGACTAACGGTGTCTCAAATGTAAAAGATAAGGGACTGACAAGTAGCACTTTTGAAGATAAAGGATCAAAGTGTCAATGAGGATAAAGATAAGTGACTAAAAGTGGTATTAACTCTTTTTTTTTTTTTGTACAAAAAAACTCTGCGCTTGATCATATAAAAAATTTTCAACAGCACGCGAACTTAATGGTGCGTCACTTAGTGAGAATGGATGACACTCAATAAGAGTGGATCATTCCCGATCACATAAATCTTGCTGGATTTTTTATACTAATAAATATCCTGTGGTTTTAGCAAATCAATGTTTCTGATTTTTGAGGAATGACTTTAGTGGATTGTACTCTAAAGCCCAGCTTAGTCCACTTAAAAAAATTTTAATTTAAGGGGGAAGTCTATCAGATAAAGGTTTGATAAAGTTCCCATACAAAAATAATATCACTTCAAAATTACGTTCAATATTCAACATATAAGTGAATAATAGTCAGAATAATTAGTACAAATTAACTTTTGTACCAATTAAAAACAACACTTTACTAAAATTAACTTACAATTCAGAATTTGAAATGCTTATATATTCAAAAAAGATAGAATTGATTCTATCATAATTGTCTTAGGAAAATGGAAATAAAAAAAATAGGGGACAAAGTTGAATGCCTCTATTGTCGTCACAATAAAGGAAATGGAGAGTGGAATGGATTATATTTCCAATTCCTCTTACTCGTCATCGTTCATTACTAAGGCATTGTTTGGCCTAACTTTTAGATAGTCAAAAGCATTTTTTGTGAGTTTAGAAGCTGAACTAACTTGTTTGGCCCATTTTTAAAAGTGCTTTAAAATAAAAGTTAAAGCTGAAAAAAGCTAAAAATTGAGAAGCTCCAAATTGGAGCTTTTCAAAAAAGGCTTTTGCGAAGCTGTTTTACATAATGTGGGAAACTATTTTTCTTTTCTTTTTTCTCAAATATACTCCTCCATATTTTTAAAGTCCGATATTACCCTTAAAATTTTTAAAAGCTTAACGTTGCGTAACACAGGCCAAACAGTCAACTGTTTTTATTCAACAGCACTTCTTACAAAAGCTCTACTCTAAAAGCTCTATAGCTCAAAAACTGAAATTTCACAGCTAGGCCAAACAGAGCCTAAGAAACACTTTAACCCCACTTCTTATTTTGTAAAATAATTATTTTGAATCCAATCAAATCAAATCTTTTCTGAAATCTAGAATATCCTTTTCTCAACTAATTTCAGTGATCTTGAAATTAATAGTTAGGTAAACCTATTTTATGAATCTTCAAATTAACAATAATAAACCTCCAACGACCCTACAAACTCAAACTAGCAATTACAATCTATGCGACTCCCAAGAGTTATTAAATAAAATCTTATCCTACACATCAGTCACTTATATAGATTTGACAATATTACGGCACTACTACTAGTGTCTCAAAACACTAAAGATCTGTTATTAAGGATTATTCCCAATTTAGAATGAGCAATGCTAAAAATAAAATCCGAAATAAAACAAAACACAAGAAATTAGTATATAAGAGCATATTAGTGCACAAGCCGTGTGGAAAAACAAGATGGCACATGCAAGCATATGATGCTCTCCTAAATTAGTATTGGCAACGAAAACCATATGTGCTATATAATCAAATATTTACAAAGCGCATCAGTGACCCATACTACTAAAGCTTTATTTGGCTTAACTTTTAGACATTCAAAAACGTTTTTTGTAAGTTTAAAATTGAAACTAACTTGTTTGGCCTATCTTTGAAAGTACTTTTAGGTAAAAGGTAAAGTCGAAAAAAGATGAAAAAAGCTCCAAATTGGAGCTTTTTAAAAAAGGTTTTACAAAACTGTTTAATTTATATAATGCGGAAAGTTGTTTTCTTTTTCTTTTTCAAATATACCCCTCCATAATTTTTAAAATCTAAAATTGCCCTCAAAATTTCTAAAATCTCAATATTGCTAGACATAGGACAAATAATCAACAACTTTTTTTTAACACTACTTCTAACAAAAACTCTATTGCTAAAAGCTCTACAATTTAAAAGTTAAAATTATAAAGTTAGGGAAAATAGAGCCTAATTCTTTTGATATGAATTAAGGCCGGTTTAAAAATTTATAAAAAAAAAAGGGATTGATGCAGAAGAACCTGATGAGAACACGAAGCTCCAAGAGTTAAGGTATGAGGGAGTGAGGTGAAGGCAATAGTAGATATATAAGTACTTGTTGGAGAACAAGTAACTAAACATGACCGATCATATAATAAATTACATGGATTATCAGTAATTTGTTATATGCTATAATTGTGTAATTAATTCTTAGACCTGAGACACCATGATTATATTGTGTAAGGGATACCATGATTTGCTAGTACAATATGGGAGTCCTAGTCATTGATTAGTCCATGTACTTAGTGGTCGTGATCTATTCTTACATGGAGATGTGTGCATGCGATATGGAATCTATGAATCTGGGGTCCTATGCGATCTTATATTAAGTAAACGGAAATCTTTGGTTGAGGTGGAACAGTTAAAGTCGTTCCATGATTCATTGACAAGTTACTAATTAATTAGATTAGATCATATGATTAAGTAAATAAGTTTAACGTCCCTATTCATGATTTTCACTTAATCGGGAGAGATCAGACAAAGAAAATTAATTATATGGTAATTATATATTATGGGGTTCATATGATTTTACTTCATCATTAGTTGGGTAGTCATGACATACTGCTAGGTGTCACTCATGACTTAAAAAAATTAATTAATTAGAAGGAATTTTAATTGAATATAAATATGATTAATATTCTTCTATTAGGCAATTAATTATGAACATGAGAAATCATATACAATAGTGATTCGGCAGATCAATTAGTAGAGAGAACAAATTAAATTAATTAATAGGAACGTCCAATTATTGTTTTAATAATAGGACTCATAATGAATATCAGTGGGCCTAAAATATACAAGAACCCAGAAAATAAAGTAAGAGTACATAGAAACACAAGCTAGATACAAAAGCCCAAAATCAAAAGGCTAGCCAAAAACTTCACCTGGAGCTCACGTAGGTTATACTCCAAGTCTGTAACCAATCATTAAACACCTACTAGAACTGCCACACAAGCAGTAAGCAACCCAACAAAGGGAGCCGAGAAACAACGCGTGAAAAGGAGATGCAAGACCCCAATGGAGGAAGACGACTGGAGATGGTGAACAAAAATCCAGACCTCTAGCGGTAAAGGCGTAGTCTACCTGAGCCCTCTAACTACAACCACACGGGTGTTTAACATCATAAGGGTAAGGATGAGAAATAATAGCAGTAGCAGTAGTTGATTAAAAAGAGCAGAGGTATACATCGACGACAACTCAAACAGACATCACAACCAAACTCATAGCATAAAAGACTAAAACTAACAAATATTTATAGAAAATATATAGAAAAGTAGCAAAAGTGAAAAGAAATAGAAAAAAAACAAGAAAATATAAGCCAATAAAAAAGGAAAAAGTTGGATGCTACCGGCCAAAAGATCAGAGCACTGAAAACAGTCACATAAAAGTTATGTGATAGCCTTCAACTAGAGGGAATGTCCTGAGAGAGTTGGGAGAAAGAGAGAAAAAGAAGACGCAATGTCTTGTGGATTTTAAAGCAGTAATAGGCGGTTATAATATTTTCCCCATTTTGGGCATATCATTTTCCACTCAGTCAAGCTTCACATTATTACTTTGAGGGTTAAATAGCATTTTATAGTAATCGCAGTCTCGCATTGAATAAACTAGTAAGACTCTTTCGAGTGTTTCCATGTCCTAACTATAGGAGGGGACGTTTAACCAGTTGCTTGGAGAAGGGCAAATTTTACTATTAATCCCCATTGTTTGCATAAATTTTCACTTTAGTCCACTACAAGAAAAAAAGGTTGGCGCTATGGACAGTTTTCGTAGCCTAGTCGTAGCCAACTTGGGATAGGCTACGGCTAAGCTACGGAAAGCCATCCGTAGCTAAAGGCCCCGTAGCCAAATTGATAGTCCGTAGCCCATCCGAAAATTAATTTGTATTTATTTTTTATGACTTTCGTAGCCAAATTGTTGTAGCCCATCCGTAGCCAATTAAAATTTTAACTTTTTTTATTAATTATTTACGTCCATAGTAAAGCCGTAGTCGTTCGGTCATAAATTGGCCGTCGCCCATGGTTACAGATGGGACTCCATAGACCTTTTGGTCGTAACCCGTTCGTAGCCCACAGAGCTGTATCAAATCGGTCGCCCAATTTGTCCTTAGCTAGTCCGTTGTCAATTAATTATTTAATTTTAAAAAAATAAAAAATTACGAAATTAAAATATAAAACTAAAAAAATAATATTTACAAAAAAAAAAACCTAAAATGATCTTCTATTGTCTCCTAATAGTCTCGCTCACGTTGTTTCAATGCCTACAAAGCTTTCATTTTTTCTTCCAGTACTTTCTCGTACTCTTTCGAAGTCATTTCCTATTACACCAACAAACAAATATCTCATAAATAATAAGAAAAAAATTGCATGAAGATATTTAGAGCAGTTTGATTTACAATTGTTAAACTACATGCATGGAAAATAATTTTAGTGTAGCACAAGAAGTTAAAGATTAAGTGAATATAAAACTAATGTGTTTGTCATAGCATGAGGAGATTCTAGAAACTCCAATAACACAAATGAGATAATAATACTCCCATTGATCAATCAAAATTTCACATTGAAAACTTGCATTCTGTACAGTTGTTCTATTGATTAGGACACTGGGAATATCACAAAAATTCAACAATTTCTCTTTAATACATTTGTCAAGTTTCTCTTTAACTTTTACTCTCTGTTTTTCATGCAATTTTTAGTTAAAACAAATGGCAGTTATGCAAAGTGAAGCATGACTTACAACCCACCTCCCACAAATCTGTGCTAATATATCTCACGATCTATACATGATATGTACATATGCCTAGTGACTAAATCACAGGAATAATATGAATCTCTTACAAATCCAAAAAACAAGCTTAAATTCTTCTTCAACACATGTGCCTAAGAAAGATAAACCATGATTAGGACTCAAGAGTTGGAAAAAATATTAAGGTATAACCATTTTAAATTTTAATGGAAGAACATGTGGCATGTATAACTTAAAACCACACCAATTTAGTGTTGGACTAAGGATAGTGGTGTAGGAACACTAATTCAGATGGATGAGGTTATGGTGACTACAAACATGTAAATCTTGCAGACTACAAACATGTAAAGCTTGAAAATCATTGGGACACAATGCTACAAACTGCCAGCTTAACAACCAAGAGACTACAACTGATTGTTTAACATGGAGATCATTCCCAAGTACCTTACCACAATAGCAGCCTTAAAGCAATCTCAACCCGAAGGGCATGCTCAACCAAAGTCACAAATATGGCAATCTATTAATAACAGGGAAATGGATAACCATATTCATAAAAATGTAAGCTCACAACAGCAAAATGACAAATCCGAAACAAGC
Organism: Ehretia macrophylla; assembly: GCA_037974665.1. Taxonomy (NCBI): domain Eukaryota; kingdom Viridiplantae; phylum Streptophyta; class Magnoliopsida; order Boraginales; family Ehretiaceae; genus Ehretia; species Ehretia macrophylla. Next base: position 64,195,378 of record CM075773.1, read on the forward strand.
TCATCAAATCATTTTAAGGTACTGGAAAAGAAATGATAATACCTAACTGGCTATTCCATCTTTTGTGGCCAAATATAATGGTAATATACAAGTGGGATAAATTAGAATAAGGTACAGTAAGGCCCAAAGTATTTTTTGATTCTAAGTTTAAGAAATGTGAATTTTTGAACGATGATAAAGATATTGTTGGAAGAATCTGAGTTCTGTGGGATGCATAAAGCTTTTCTTGTTTAATCAAATTCACTATGTAAGTCATGAACTTCGACATGTAATACTGAAAGTTTATACATATAAAAAACAATAAAATGCAAAGTAGTAGACAAATGAATTTTATTTTTTACATAAGTTACCGGAGTAGAATTCGAAAAAAAAAAAAGTGTAAACAATAAAATTAAATCTCAACTCTTAGGCAGTAAATAACTGATGCATTCTTACAGACTTTATTCTAGCCAGATTGCCAAGATTAGGAGCTAGAGCACCTTTGAGACCAAGATCTTTTAGGTTCTTGCAAGTTGGACAAACATGACACCGAAATCTTTAAGTTTCATAGAAAAACACGACTGAGATATAGGTAAGCTGATTTTGTAGTACAAAATGTTCAATTGAACAATCATTACTAGTCTAAGGAGAATGACAATTGTGCAACTAAAGAAAATCTTAAAAACACAGGGACATTGTACTTACAATACCACAACATTCAACTCCATATCAAAAAGGATTATCTTTTCCAACATCATCCTTCCAATTCGATAAAGACCCGAATGGATCACTCTCCACTCTTTCTTTAAACCTCAACAAAGCCAATCCTACCACTTAACAAAAGAATTCCATTTAAGTAAAAAAGAAGAATGCCATATTACTTAACAAATTTGTACATATTGTGACTTCAATGAATAATCTTCTAAAATACAGTATAACTGTACTATATCTTGTACCATTTAAGCTAATGAATGATCTAATAGCAACAAAGATTTAGATCACAGTGAGGTATACTATATCTTGTACCATGACGAAGTAGAATATTACTTAGTACTTGATATGAACCACGTCAACATGTGACGAGACCCAACACCAAGAATGGTGAGAATGAACCCAAGATCTTTCAAGAACGATGGAAACTGCGACCCTTAGCTTAGAAAAGTAAGAACCTTGTTATGGTGAAAATGCCATAAACGGGGATGGAAATCCGTTTGATAAGTCAAGGTTGAACGCCACAAGGTAATCCTTGATAAGTTCGAAAGAGTTTCTTGAAAAACTCAAAGGAGAATAATCTCACAATTTTAATAAGTCAAAAACATATATTAAATTATCTTGAAAGTCAGCCTTATATAGGCAAATAACAAATAAGTATTCTACTTGGAAAAGGACTCTTAAACCTTATCCTAACTAGGAAAAATGTGAATAGTAACTAGGTAAAAGAAAGTAGACTTTGAGTCCAAGAAAGGCTCATTCCTCTTATGAATTTGACTCTAGATTGGATTTAGAGTTATCTGATCACCTAATTTTCATCCATATTGGACTCTAAACAAGAAACTAGAATTCAAATTAAACAAAAACTAAAACTAAGATAAAATTACAAAGAAATCAAATCTTGACCAAATCTTCCAAGCTTCTTGAAACTTCTTGAAGAATCTTGAATTTTCTTGAATCTTGAAAATAGAATCTTCACTTGATTCTTTGCTAGAAAATTCGCCCAAATATGGTTCAAGGAACATGGACGGATCAATGAATGTGGACGGTTCAACAAATGTGGACGGTTTAATGAATGTGGACGTCTGATTCTTGGCTCTTTCTTGAATGGTTCGTACAACCTTGATGTCCTCATCATTCCCCCCTCTTGAGAAGGATTTGTCCTCAAATCTTCCGGGTTTAAAGACCAGCTTAGGTGGTAGACCATGTGGTATGTCCTTGGGAAACACTTCCTTAAAATTCTGCAAAAGAGAAACAACAACACTAGGCAATGCAGAATCAAGTTGGTTAGTGTTTAAAAGAGCCTCCTTGTACATAAGTACAATCATCGATTGTTTTGAGATTAAAGCTCTCTTAACCTCACTTCCTTTTGCATAAAACTTTCTTTGTTTTCTCTCTGTTTTTACCTTCTTGGCCGAACTCTTCTCTCTTCTCAATTCCTCTCCAGATTTGGCCTTACTTTTTTTTTTCACTCTTATTCTTTTGCTCTCTCAAATTCTTTTGATCACTCAATTTTTGCAACCTCACTTGATCCTCATAAACTTGTTTTGGTGTCATCGTAACTAGAATGATTGTCCGTTGACCGAACATGAATGAATACTTGTTGGTGAAGCCATCATGCTGCACACGTCGATCAAATTGCCACGGTCTTCCTAAGAGAAGATGTCCAGCATGTATTAGTACCATATCATACAATACTTCGTCTTCATATTTTTCAATTCGAAACGGTACTACAACCTGTTTTGTAACCTTTACCTCACCACAATCATTCAGCCATTGCAGCTTGTATAGACGATGGTGTTTAATTGTTGCGAGCCCTAGTTTTTCAACCATGGAAGTACTAGCAACGTTAGTACAACTACCACCATCAATAATAACACTACATACCTTGTCTTTCACGTGGCAACAAGTGTAAAAGATTCTCACGTTGTACTACTTCTTCCTCTTTTTTAGCCTGCAAGCTTAAGGCTCATCGTGCCACTAGTCCAAGCATCTCTCCATGATCTACCCTAAACTCCTCTTCAACCTATGTGGTGTCTTCTAGTACGGGCATGTCATCAGAATACGTTTCATCTTCAGATTCAATCTCACCACTTTCGAAGACTATTATGGCTCGCTTGTCTGGACATTGGCTTGCTATGTGTTCCCGTCCCTGACATTTAAAACATTTAATTTCACTAGATCGAGTCATAGTAGAGGTTGTATTACCTTGAGAGGTCATGGCAATGATGGGTGGTTTGGGCTAAGCCTTGGAAGTGGACAAACTTTCTTCTTCCTTTGGGTAGTTCGTCCTCCAAGGTGCTGGACTCGAGTGTTGTGGGGCTTGTCTTGGTCGTGTACCTCCCTTCTTTAGTTACTTCTCCACTTTAATTGCCATATTCCCCAAATCCTCCAATTCCACATAATGATGCAACTCGATTGTGTTAGCAATCTCCCTATTCAGCCCATTCAAAAATCTGGCCATAGTGGCCTCCCGATCTTCCTTCACATTAGCTTTAATAATAGCCATCTTTATCTCCTTATAGTATTCATCAACACTTTGGTTACCTTGATGAAGACTTTGCAGCTTGAGGTATAGATCTCGGTAGTAGTGACTTGGTACAAAACGTCTTCTCATCACTCTCTTCATCTCATCCCAAGTTGCAATATGACGATCTCCATTCCGCCTCCTATTGATACACAACTGATCCCACCAAACAATACCATAATCAGTAAATTCAATTGCAGCAAGTTTTTGCTTTTTCAATTCAGAATAGTTATGGCAATCGAAAACCAACTCCATCTTCTTTTCTCACTCAAGATATGCTTCGGGATCACTCATTCCTTTAAAAACAGAAATCTTCATCTTGATGCTTCCCATATTGTTATCAATACGGTCCCTTGCTTCTCTATCTCTATCTTGACCATGTCTCCCATGACTGGCCACTGACATCCTATCAAGCTCTTCGTCTAAGCCTTCTTCGTCAACTTCATCCATATCTTCAACTTCCCTCCGTTGTAATCTATTCCTCCTTGGTGCGTTTGGAGCAACTAGTGGATGTGCCCTTTGTGCCCTTTGTGCTCTCTCTTCAACCCTATCTAACCTTTTATGTAGTTGTTCTAATTTAGCCCGCATCATCCGTCTTATCTCTCCCATCAAAGCTTGCATCTATAAATTTGGAACAGCTGGATGTTGAGCCTCTTCACCTGTGTTTTCTCCTTGATTATGTGACATGTTCTTACTCCTTCACGTGGTTCACTCAAAGAATAATTCACTCAATTTGGCTTTTCTTTTCTGTTCTTTTCTTTTTTGATGTTATAGAAACGTTCACAATGAGCAAGTAGCAAGAAATCGAATTTAGAAGCCCAAGAACCCTAATTCACGTTTGGCCAATTGAAAGCAAAACAAGAAACGGAATTAAAAACAAGACTAGACATGGAATTGAGACACAACTAAAAATGAGGAATTCAAGAAAAATGAATTGAAAGCAAGATTCAATCAAGAACGAAGTAAGAAAATTGAAACTTAATCTAGACACACGGATTTGACCAAAAAAAACAAGAAAAAGATAGGCAAACCTGATAAACCTAAGCTCTGATTACAAATGATATGAACCACATCAACATGCGATGAGACCCAACACCAATAATGGTGAAAACGAACCCAAGACCTTTCAGGGATAATGGAAAGCGTGACCCTTTGCTTAACAAAACAAGAACCTTGGTATGGTGAAGACGCCACAAACAGGAATGAGAAATTCGTTTGATAAGTCAAGAATGAACGCCACAAGGTAATCCTTGATAAGTTCGGAAGAGTTTCTTGAAGAACTCAAAGGAGAATAATCTCACAATTTTAATAAGTCAAAAACATATATTAAATTATCTTGAAAGTCAGCCTTATATAGGCAAATAACAAAGATGTATCTTGGAAAATGACTCCTAAACCTTATCCTAACTAGGAAAAATGTGAATAGTAACTAGGTAAAAGGAAGTAGACTTTGAGTCCAAGAAAAACTCATTCCTCCAATGAATTTGACTCTAGATTGGATTTTGAGTTATCCAATCACCTAATTTTCATCCATGTTGAAATCTAAACAAGAAACTAGAATTCAAATTACACTAAAACTAAAACTAAGATAGAATTACAAATAAATCAAATCTTGACCAAATCTTCCAAGCTTCTTGAAACTTCTTGAAGAATCTTGAATTTCTTGAATCTTGAAAATACAATCTTCACTTGATTCTTTGCTGGAAAATTCGCCCAAATATGGTTCAATGAACATGAACAGTTCAACGAATGTGGACGGTTCAATGAATGTGGACGGCTGATTCTTGGCTCTTTCTGGAACGGTTCGTACAGCCTTGATATCCTCATCAGTACTCTTACAAGGACTGCAATTCAAAATCAACCTCACTAAGCCCTAGTATGAAAAGATATAATATAACTGAATTCACAAAAAAAACCACAATTCTTTCACGTGTTCATGGAACATAGAACTTCATAATCACTACTCAAGCATCATTGACAAATAAAAATTAAATAAATAAGTGAAAAAAACCAATAAATTACAAACAAAAAATAGATTATACACACACATACACATATTGAAGATAGTATATTGCACTACCAAATAAACTAGTATCATTCTAAAATATTAGTACCATAGTCCAAAATATTTAACTAGTACATTGCACTATCAAATAACATTTCATATTACACAACCAAATATCACCACAATACAACATTTTTAATTCACACAATATTTATGACAAATATACTGCAAAATATTTATGTCAAATATCACTAAATAAAATTTGAAATAAATATAAAATTAAATACAAAAATTATGGATTGAACAAATAAAAAATCTAAAAGTTACACACACACAAATATATATATACACACACATATATATACATATGTGCATACTAGACAAAAAGAGAAGAAAAATATAAACTCTAAACTATTTACCTGTAGAAAAGAAAGAGAGAGATGGTAGTGGTATCCTTGGTGGTGGTGGTGGTGGTGGTGATGGTGCCTTTTGTGATGGTGGTGGTACCTTTGGTGGTGTTGGTGATGGTGCCATTGGTGATGGTAGTAGTACCCTTGGTGGTGGTTATTGATGGTGTTGGTGCCTTTGTTGGTGGTGGTGATAGTGGCCTTGGTGGTTGTGGTTCCCTAGTTAGTAGTGGTGGTGGTACCCTTGTTTGTGGTAGTGGTGTCTTTAGTATTGATGGTGCTCTTGGTGGTGGTAGTGCTCTTAGTAGTGGTGGTGGTGTCCTGAGTGGTGATAGTGCCCTTGGTGGTCATGATGGTGGCATTGGTGGTGGTAGTGATGTCCATGGTGGTAGTGGTGGTAGAGAGAAAAAGGGGTTGAAGAAGATATTTTTGTTGAGAGAGATAGAATGAGTAAAGAGAGTGGAAGGAAGAATAAAAAAAATTCATACTTATCTGATTTGACTGAAAAATCAAACGCGGGCGACGAAATGGCTACAACCACTAGTAGCCAAAACAAAAAATTGGGTAAGGGGTAGGCTAGAGGGGGCGCCGGCGGGCCCTCTGACACAGTCGGGGAGCAACTACCAGCCCCTGTCCGCAGCCGGCAGGCCCTCCGATGGACTCCCAAATTTTTTTATTTTTTATCCTTTCTAAAACATCCCAAATTTATATTTTATTTATATTTATAGGCTTATTTAATTTAGTTATATATTTGTTTTTAAGTTTATATATAGTTTATTATATATATTAGATTTAGTTTAATTTAATATAAGTTTGTATATAATTTATTATATATACATTCTAGACATACTTATTTTTTTTTTTTTTAATTTTATTATTGGGCTACGGTTGGCTATGGACATATAGAAGTCCGTTGCCCATCCGTGGCCATTGGCTACGACAGGGCTACGGACTTGTAAGTGTCCGTAGCCTATTCGTGGCTATGGGTTACAGATAGGCTATGAACATTTAATAGTATTTATCTTTCACTTGTCAATAAATAGAAAAAACATATAAAAATATTTTGATATCTTCATAAATTACTTGATTATGAAGTTCAAACCAAATATGAGAGTTTTTAAAGTACTAGATTGAGTGTTAATTAACATTAACACAAAGTCAATTGAAGTTTTACTACGTTGTAGGTGGCTTCGTATTTCTATAATTCAAATTAAAAGCGATAACTCTTATTTTTGTGTAAAAGTTCATATCCCATCTGTGGCCCATCCGTAGTTCCTAACTATGGAAAAGAAGAAGTCTGTAGCCCATCTGTAGCCTTTTGCTACGAATGGGCTACAGACCACTAATAGTATGTATTCTAACTTGTTAATAGATAGGAACAAGTATTAAAACGTGTTAATATCTTTATATTTTTCTTATTTATGAAGTTAAAACACAATGTGAGAATTTTTGAACCACTAGATTGAACGTTAATTGACTTTAACACAATGTTAATTGAGAACAAGCTAAGTTCGATTTAAACGATTATTAATTTCCTATAAGATTTCTCTTTAAAAAAATACGCATGCTAATGAAATACGGACCAAATTTATTTTTATTTGGAAAACTTGCAAGTCAAGTAAAGTTTTACTACGTTGTAGGAGGCTTCACATTTTTATAATTCAAATTAAAAGCGATAACCCTTATTTTTGTGTAAAGGTCCGTAGCACATTCATGACCCAGCCGTAGCCCTTAGCTCATTCGTACCCCATCCGTAGCCCCTAGCTATGGATGCGCTATGAACCACTAATAGTATGTATTCTAACTTGTTAATAGGTAGGAACAACGTATTAAAACATGTTAATATCTTCATATTTTTCTTGTTTATAAAGGTCAAACGAAATGTGAGAGTTTTTAGACTACTAAATTGAACATTAATTAACAATAACGCAATGTTAAGTGAAAACATGATAAATTCGATTTAAACAACTATTGATTTCTTATGAGATTTCTCTATAAAAGTACGCATGCTAATGAAATACAGACCAAGTTTATTTTTATTTGGTCACTTAAATTGGCACCGATAACGATCAATTAAGTGTATCCATCAACCGGATCAGCTACGATTGGCCACTTAAATTGGCACCCATAACGATCAATTGGCAATACTTGCATAGTACCAATAAACCTCTTAATTCCCCTATTATTCTCCAGGACTTGATAGGTTACAAAACGTTTAGTCATATCCATTGCTAGTAATTCCTCTTCGGCCCACAGGACAATCGTCGCATTGCCATCTGATGGCGATGGTGACTTAGCCGCAGAGTAACGAACTTGGCCAGGCTGACCTGAGACTCCACCTTTGACACAGAAGGATACAACACTAGGAAAGATTTTGTAAAGGTTGCAGAAATCTGCAAGGAGAGGCCATACTTTTTCTGCTGTAGGACCAGTTATCTTTGCTTGCAACTTGGCTTCCCATTTTGGCTGTTGTTGATCAGTAGCCATAAGCGTTTGACAAAGAAAGAGAACGAGAAGAAAAGTTGATATGATCGTGGGACGGAGAGAGAACATTGTAGGCTTTGTTTTTGTCTGTGTTGGGCAATAAAATTAAAGGGCCAAGGAGGCTAGATTTATGGAATATAATTTCGTATGAAATATTAGCTCAAGAGCAACTGATTGTATATATGGAGGATCATCCGAGTTACTGTTTGACCAATGACTATAACATTTTCAGATAGGGAAAATTTCATAAATGTTTTCTATTATTTCTCCGAAATTTTAAATTCGTTCCTATTACTTAAAGTTAGTCAATTTATTTCTTACTGTTTCCCATAAAATTTTAAATTCATTCTTATTGTTCTAAATTATCCAATTTAGTTTCTATTGTTTTTCACAAAATTTCTATTTAGTCACATTATTTTAAATATTGAGGTCTAATTTGACTTTTCTATGAAAATAATGTAGATTAAGTTTAATTTTTTTGAAAAATAAAAAAGATTAAATTGGCTAATTTTGAAGAGACAAATTTGAATTATTTCTTGAAAAATAATAGACTAAATTGGTAAATTTTAAAAAATGGAGATGAATTTTGATGTGGATGTAACCGAGTACTGCATCTGACCCAACTGAGTATGACCGAGTATGCGCCCGAGGTCACAGTGTCCGCATGGATAGTTCGCTTGACATTAGAGAGCCCGGACATAATATAGATAACTGACAGGGGATAGAATCCTACCAAATCAGGAGGGAGCCCCGCTATGAATAGTATAAATAGTTCATTCCATTTTAAGAAAAAGACTAATAGATGCCAGTAACTTATAACCAATACTGTAACTTTATTCATATATAAAAGCACATATTTAAACCGTAACAAATTTGAAATTGTTGGGAACAATAGAAATCATATACACAATTTTCACTTTTCAGATAAGTATACAAGGAATAAAGAGAGTGAGTTCGCGGAAGATTTCAACAATTCTAAGGTGGCACTGCCATATGCTTAATTCAAGCGACCAAATAATCAATGCCGGCGTGCAGGAATTTGTTTGTGTATCTTAGGTTGGCAGACAAAGCTGGCGTGCAGGAATTTGTTTGTGTATCTCAGGTTGGCAGACACTTGGAAATGAGTTATCTGACTGTAAAACAATAAGAAAAAGCGGACCCATATTCAGTGGCGTATTTGTTTAAAAAGTTGTTAAAATTTTTATGTATTTTTTTTAAAAAAAATATTAAATATCTATATATTTTTAGTTAAAAAAAAAATTAGTCCTCATTATATATATATATATATATAGTTAAAAAATTATTAATTTTAAACTCCACTGAAAAAAATTTATGAATCTGTTCATGCCCATATTCCTTTTGAAGAAAAGATTTTGACCCTGAAATTAGGTGTGTCATAAATTATCTCACAGAGCTTAAATTGATAATAAGCTTTTATATATTTTGTCAAGGCAAAACCTACATAGGGGGACATCCTAAAATTCACTGAAGGAAGAATAGTACTCTAGATGAGACTGTTGTCACACACGGCATAACCCATTGGCCTCAACGAGATTGAAATCCCAACTGACTCAATAGTTGCTGCAAGAAGTCCCATTCTACCTTGTCATAAACCTTGCTCATATCCATTTTAACTTCTTTTTTTTGGCTAAAGCATCCATTTTAACATCTATTGTTTACACCAATGAATTCCTGTGTCGCTTGAGGTAGTGTGTGACCTCTTGGGCCAAGATGATGTTGTCTTAAATAACTTGGCCTGGAGTGAACGCATTTTGTGTTGGTGAAACAAGACTATCCATGTACGGGGCCAGCCTATTAACTACCACCTTGGAAATAATTTTATATAGGATATTCCAACAACTGATTGCGCTGAACTGAGAGATAGATTCAGGCATAGGAGATTTGGAAATAATAGTCAAATGTGTCTCATTGGCGCGAGCCGTAACAGAACCATCCGGACTGATGATTGCCAATGCTTTTGAACGAAGAGGCTCAGATACCTATCAGGGCTAGGAGACTTCGTCGGCCCAATAAAAAAAGTAGCTTTCTAATTTCAGAGTCCTCCACTAGCCTACAGAGCATGACATTCTTCTCGGCAGTGACTATTGGCTGATCCGTATACAAAACATTTTCAAGGTTGCGTGGAACAACCGTATAATAGAGGTTCCTGAAGTGGTTGAGAATGATTTGACCTATATTACCTAACTGATCCTTCCATTTACAAATATAATTTTTTAGATAGAGAATCTTGTTTTGGCACCGTCACTGCATTGTAGTGGCATGAAAGAATGCAATGTTCTTGTCCCCACATTGTAACGACCCCAATCCAACTCTTTTCGAGACTAGGCCAGAATCTGCATTCATTACCGTTATGGTCTCATGTAAATAACTTTTTATAACATTAAAAGAAGTAAAGTATAAAGATTTTCTTTCAATAATTAGCTATTAAACAACAATCCCGGTACAAAAGGGTGTTATATTATCAAGACATGAAAACTACCCAGCTACTTTACAAACTAGGGTTTCAGTACAACTACCCTTCTACTTGAGAGTAATACAAACAAACTTTAACTTTTACAACTTGGACCAAAACATGACAAACAAGGAGCTTCGAGCACGAAATCATTCAACTTTAGCACATAATGTCAATTTCCATTTCAAGTTAAGCTACACCTACAAGGGCGGGAGGGGGAGAGGGAGGGGGGATGGGAAAGAGGGTGAGCTCTTGGGAAGCTCAGTGATGATGGAATATGAGAGTTTTAAAAACGCTTTTGGGTAGGCCCTTTTGAAAATCATAATGCGATGCGTTATACGTAGGATAACATTAATGTACTATCCATATATGATAAACGATAAGATACAATAACATATGATAAACAGTAGAGATTTCTATCACATTCAATAACAGTAGTGACATATGGATAAACAGTCTTTCCTCCCCGAGGTCCGCTAAGAACCAAACTAGAGTACTTAAACACATAATAAAAAAGATACGTTTTGATACGTACAAGACTCTAGAGGTGGCTCCCACCGCCTCTAGGTGTAGCACTTTTCCCCGCATAGCACTTAGTTCCTACCGTTGAGGTGGCCGGCCTCGAATCATGATCACAACTTCTTATCTCTCCTAATAGGGTACTCCGGATTGTACCCGAAATCTACGACCTAACTCTTTGAAGGTAGAATGCCAAGCGAGATAGGGAATAGGACCATGATAGTCACGGGAGCACCAGCAAGCCCTATGCCGCCTGACATTCGTGTAAGCTATCGTGTCTGAGGTTGCAACCCTCAATTCCAATAACACACAAGCATGCACAAGTAACCATGTAACACACATTCGATAACTATTTGTACAATTTATGATCACACATTTCAATAAACACGTAGGTGAAAGACAACAAAAGAGATTGTCCCTGAATAAGTACCTTTAACAATTGAAAATATTAATACAAGCAGATAATATAATGTAATGTAGAACAACTCATTGTTGTCACTTAAACATTTAATAAACTCTACTTCAGTTGATAATCAATAGCAAAAGTAGATAACTATATATACATGTTGTAGTCCAGATAAACTCAAGTTTAAATAAGTATCACATTTCCCGGTAATCCAATAATCTTATTTAACTAAACTAATCATTAATTTAGAGTATAATAACTAATTCTTGGAACTTAGACTGGTATTCCAATTCATCTAACTTATAATTTCTAATTCAATGACTAAACTCATTAGTAGTATTCCTTTTCATTCAACCCTAATTTAGAATAAAGCCTACTTAGCAGGTAATAACAATCTATTATGCTTGTATATTAAACTCTTATCTAATTAATCAAACTTACTAGTAACATTTACTTCCAGGTTCTATTTAAATTCATTTAAGATTATAATTCTATAGTTACAGCTCGGGTACATACAATACTACATTCCCTGATATTTAAATAGGACAACTTATATCTAAATGTTTTTTCCAGGCACCTTCAGTCAAACAGTAATATTCATTAATACCAGAGATGGAATCCAAGATGAAATAAATTAATTCTAGATGTCTTTACTTATTAGCATATACTAACCTTAACAGTCCTAAATATTAAATTGTAATTCAGCTAATTAGATTCGTTAATTCTATTTACTTTCTAATTAAGACAACACTTGATAAATATAGATATTCAGATATATATCATTATAACTTTCATGTAATAATTCTACATATGCTAGCTTATTATATAGCAAATATAATCAAAATCTCTTCACATAATATAAATAATTCTATATGTTGTTTTTAAAGATTTCCTCACCAACTAGATAGGACTTGCAAAAGGAAGCTTAATTTCCACTCCTAGTTGCATGCATGAACTCCATCGATTTCTACAAGCTCCAAACGCCAACTGGCACCTTAATTGATTCCTTCTTTTTTTTATTCTTCACCGAACTGCTTTCTGTTTCTTTACTTTGTTTTCTTTTTGGTTGGTTTTACTTAGTGCTTCTTTAATATGAACATTTAAAGCTAAAAGTTAACTAAAGTCCTACTGCTTCAGCTTCGTTTCTTTTCTTTTTGTTGGTCGGTGGTGAAGGTGGTAATTAAGGTGAGTACTTTGGAGTGAAGATATATAAATTAAACTAAACAAAGATTATTCCTTTTGTGTGTTGTGTCACTGCCTAAGGTAATTGCCCCCTTTTATATAGCATTGATGCATGGTTTAGATTGGGTGAAGGTGGGCGGCTATAGTGTAAGCTGATAACGAAAGTTTAATGATGCCCTTAAGCTTGTGCTGGCGGACAATGAAGCTGGTTCGGTGATGATTGGTGAAGCTGGCAAGTCATGGTGAAGCGGTGGTGGATGTTTCAGCTAGCAATGAAGACAAGTAGCAGCCGTGTATTGCGTGATAGGCTGCCTTGCTTACACGAATTTGTAGAAAATATTTCAACTAAGGTTCGAAGCCATCATGCAAGCTAATTAGCATAGGTTTGCTTAGTGGACTTTAATGCTTAGGATGAAAATAGGTGTCTTAGCAAGTAGATGATACAAGCAAGAGAAGCTGGCTGCTAACTTGGATGATGAGTATCGTAGACGGCTAATAGGATAGAGCTGTCAAATAAACATTAATGGTATATGTCGAGGTCGAAAACCTCACAGTTGAAGTTGGGAGCTATTTGCACGAAGTTGGACTTTTCAGGTCGGCCTTCGAGCTGTACTTTCTGGGTCGGCTACGTCACCTGCACAGAGAAAAGAAGGAAAAGGCGAGGTGATGACCCGAATTTTTCCCTCGGGCGCGCGAATGATTAGTATGTCCGAGCTGGCAAGGTAGCTGAGAGCATTTAATGACGAGTTACCTCTGAAATGAAGGGGTGGAGCTCTATTTATACTAAATTCGGATCTGACGGCATTTAATGCGGTGCAGCTTTATGTCCCATCAAGACTTTATGTCCCATCAGGGCAGCTGGCACTGAGGTCGGGGTTCTCCGGGGTCGGGGTGAAGTTGGATCAGCGTCCAGGTTGGGTATTTAGCTGAATGGGTTCGGCTTGGCTCGGATTAGCCCGCCTCAGCTTGGTTTGGGCATCTTACCTCAGCTCGGTATCCCCCTCGTCAATCCCTCCCCCCCCAAAAGTCGAGATCGAAAGGGTGAGATCGGGATTTGGGAGTTGCTCCCGAGCTGGAGGTGCCGGACCCCGACAGAGAGGGGATGGCCACGTCAGCGACGCATACCCTTTAGATGGCTGACACGTCACCTGGCAGTTATTACGAGATGCGACGCTTGAGATTCCCGAGGCAGTTACAGGAGTTGCCTATAAATAGGGCCTCGACATCCGAGATTCATTTCACATTTCGCTTTCAACCTTCAAGAGTTTTAGGTCGGACACTAGAGTGCTCGGACGCAGTTAGCTCGGAAAGAACCTTGTCGGACGCATTCAGAAATCAAGAGCAGTAGGTGCATCCCGACTCCCTTTAGTCATTCCTGTACATTTATATTCAGTCTGTAGACAGGATGGGGAGGTCGGAGTCGGAAGATTCCCAGGCTATGGAAGTAAGGTCCTACGGTGGAGATAAGAGTCCGTCGAGCTCGGAATCTACCTCGGATAGGGACCAGGGTGGAGAGAGCACCAGTTCGTCTTCAGGGCCGGCTCGAAAATTTGGGCCCGGGTATAGCGATGATGACTGCCAAGTTATTGGGGTCAGACTGGCGCAAGAGAAGGCAGAGGTGGATCCTTTGGCCGATCTGGAAGACTTGGGAGATAGGGAGGATGACGAGCCATTGAACCAGTTGGAGGGGGTCGAGATACCTCACGAGTACCTAGCTGGAATTTCCGCATCGGAGCCGACTGAAGCTGTCCCGATTAGGGCAGTCCGACCCCGGAGTTCAGCTACAGCCAGTGGTTCATCGGTTCGGGGGAAGAGGGTAGAGCATTTATTCGCTTGCTGCAAGCGCGAGTGTCATTCTACCATCGAGATGGCTAACGCTCGGCTGAGAGACTGGTCGGTGGACCGACACCACAAACTGAAGGTCCCAGGTCAGAATGAAGCTGCTTGCTATCCTCCGCCCGATCACTTTACTATTTACGACCTTGCCTTCGACGTCGTTCGGCTTCCACTTCCCAGCTTCATTGTCGGCATTTTGAATTACTTTGAGCTTAGCCCGGCTCAGATGTCACCACACGGTTGGGCCATAATGGTGGCATTCTACGTGTCCTTCCTTGAGAGGAGGATAGAGCCGACCTTGCGCCGGTTCAGACATTTTTTTGTTTGCAAGCCCAACCCGAAGCAACCAGGCTGGTTCCACTTCGCAGCTCGGGTCAACAACGCCATATTCACCAAGTGGCACTCCTCTAACAAGGGCTGGCACAATGACTACTATTGGGTCGGGTCGGCCGTGAACCCGGGGTACAGAATGGATTGGAATCTTTCCCTAAAAAAGACTTTGAATGACGACCCCAAGCTTTCAAAAGAGGAACTTGCCGAGGTCAGGGTGCTAAGGCCCGAGCCGGGTATGCTGATCGACATCGATAGTGTCCTCAGGTGGGACAGGATCTGAAAATCCAAGTTATTCGGGATAGAACTCGACCTAAGCGAGGAGCACTCCCACTTACTTCCCGAGCTTGAAGAGAACGCTTATTCCGACTCAGAAGAGGGTCAGTTCGCAGGATCACTGCCCGACCTCCCGTCTCTTTGTTTGTCGTTGCTCTTCTCGATTGGTAATTAGCCATTTTTCACCTTTCTTTTCCTTTGTTTTTGCAGGCATGGCAGATACGGTGAAGCTCGCGTACCTCCAGAGAAGGAGAAAGCCCGAAGCCAGTGGCGATGCCTCAGCTCGGTCCGGCTTGGGCTCCGTCCCTCAGGAGCAGAGACAGCGGCCCGGGGGCCATGTGCGGGAGGTCGGCGCTGAAGTCTCGTCGGGGTCTCCTTTGCCAAAGAAAGCGAGCTCGGGTGTGGCAATCCCCGAGCGCTCAGCATCCCGTCCTAACAACAGGAAGTGGCCCCGGCCCGAGTACTTCGGGAAGGGCAAGGCCACGAAGGTGAGCCCTTCAAATAAGGATTTTGTGGAGGCTGCAAAGGTTGCCCGCGATCCCAAGTTGGGGTCAGTCCCAGCGGAGCAGCTTTCACTTGACCTGAGGACGGCCATAGTTACGGTAAGACCTACCCAAACGTGCTGTTATGGTTTCTTTTGTTGATTACTTTGACTGACCACTTTGCTTTCTTCCGCGCAAGCTGAGTCCCACATCCTTATGGCGCATGGCCTACTTGCCCGGGCCCAGACTTACTGTGTAGAGCTCGAGCAGCGCCACACAGATTCCCGAGTCGAGCTGGAGTCCTTTAGGACGGATGCGGCCCAGAGGCATAAAGCGGATGAGGCGGAGATCGCCCGACTAAGGAAGGAGCTCGAGGCTGAGAAGTCCCGGTGTAAGGCCGCGGTCAAGGACGTTGAGCGCTACAAGCGGGAGAAGCGCGAGGCCGAAGCGAAGCATAAGGACCTCTTGGATCAGGTCGGCCTGCGAGGGGAGAAGGCAGTGGAGGCCTTTAAGTCCAGCCAAGAGGCTGTGGACTGGCTAGCCACTGAGGGTGGGGTAATGGCCCGATACGCCAAGTTGGAGTACTACTTTCGAGGCCAGGTTGCAGCTCGCGAGAGGGCGAAGACCTTTTTCCCTACCGCCAAGAACGATTATATCGAGATCTTGGAGGCCCCGCCCCTGGAATTCTGGGATATTCTCGAGCTACCGGCCGACCTGATGTCTCAGGCCAAATAGATGCTGGCGTTCGTCGAGAAGGGTATGGACCAAGTCGGGGACATAGCCGAGGCCACCACCTCCACCGCTGCTCCCAAATAATAATAATTTCTTTTGTAAAGTCGCCCGGGTCGGGCTTTTGTAATTTTGCCCAGGTTGGGCTTGTGTAATCGTTTGTTAACTTAATGAAATGTTTATTTTATTTGTTTTTGCGTTTTGGTCGAGTTTGTACGCGCGTACCTTTCTCTTCGCAAATTTTTCTTAAGTAAGTGGGGTCGGACCAATTTAATGGACCATTCAAACTTAAGCGTAATAAACCGAGGTGAACGTGATTAATGAATTATCATCCTAATCCGAACTAGTTAATTGGGCAACTGTATAATCGTCGCCGACCTGGACTCGTCAGTCCGATTTAAAATTGGTCAAACTAATGTTGACAAATGTTGAGCTCGAGTTTAGACCCCAAACTAACATACCGACCTGAAGCCGGATTATACCGAGTTGGACCTTAATCCGAACTGGCGAACTAATCAAATTATTATCGATTATACCTGAGCTAGAACCTTGTCCGAGCTGGTTTACTTGACCATTAGCTCGTGATTAAGCGTGGCCACCACGTTAATCCGAGTTGGTAACAGCTTTGTAGCTGAGACAAATTGGGCCCGGGTCGGGCATTGCACTGATTTGGTTGCTTGGGCCTGGGTCGGGCGTTGCAATGTTTTACAAAATGTATTGTATTGAATTTGTACATGAAGTACTCGGGCTCGGGAGCCGATTACAAGCAATGTTTTGGCTTAGGGCCTTAACAAAAGATTTCAGCTCAGGGCTGTTACAAATAATTTCGGCTCGGGGCCGTTAGACAAAATACCGCTTCAGGTGTTCCGAGTGCCATGCGTTCTTCAATAGTTTCCCGTTCTTGTCGCGACGGTAGAAGGTCCCGGGTCGGACTTCTTTCACGACTTCATAGGGTCCCTCCCAGGTCGGGGAGAGCTTGTTTCCAGAGCACGGCAAAAAGATGGCCTTTCTGAGTATGAGGTCGCCAACCTTAATAGGCTTAGGCTTAACCTGTTTGGCAAAGGCCCTTTGCATGGTAGCTTTGCTGGCCAACATTCTGATTTGAACTTTAGCTCGGAGCTCTTTAGCGAGGTCGAGCTCTTCACGGATCCGTGCTTCGTTTATTTCTGGGTCACTGTGGAGGGTTCTACTAGTCGGAGACCCGATCTCCACTGGCAGCACCGCTTGAGTGCCGAAGGTCAGTTCGAAGGGCGATTCTCCCGTTGCCGAGCTGGTGTTGGTTCGCTGAGCCCACAATACTTCGGGAAGAATTGATGCCCATTGGCCCTCTGCTTCCTCCAGCTTGGTTTTCAGGCCCTGTAAAATGATTTGGTTAGTCCTTTCAACTTGGCCATTACTTTGAGGGTGAGCAATAGATGAAAATCTGAGGTCGATCCCAATCTCAGCACATTTGCCTCGAAAGTATGCACTGTCGAATTGCTTGCCGTGGTCAGTGATGATGACCTTTGGCACACCAAATCGGCAAATAATGTTTTTCCATACGAAATCCCAGGCTTCCTTTTCTGTTATTCTAACAGCACCTTCAGCCTCGGGCCATTTGGTGAAGTAGTCTACAGCTACGAAGGCGTGCTTCTTTTGGCCGACACCGGTCGGCAATGGGCCGATGATGTCTAGGCCCCACTGATAGAATGTCCACGGGCTTATCATTACTGTGAGGTCTACCGCAGGCTTCCTCTATACATTGGCGAACCTCTGGCAGGTGTCGTACTTTTTTACATATTCTTTGGCATCTTGCTCTAAGGTTGGCCAGAAGTAGCCTTGTCTTAATGCCTTCCGAGCCAGAGCTTTGCCTCCCAAGTGGTTTCCACATACCCCTTCATGAATCTCACGGAGTACATAGTTTCCCTATTCGAGTCTAACACATTTCAAGAGAGGCCAAGTGTAGGCTCTCTTGTAGAGTTGCCCGGCAATTATGACAAACCTTGAGGCCTGTTTCATGAGTTTTCGAGCTGCTTTTTCATCTTCTGGGGTCATACCCCTCTCCAAGTAGTCCACGATTGATTTGGTCCAATCTGGGCTTAGATTGAGCTCGGCTACGGCTTGCACCCCGAACTGAATACTAGGTTCGGATATTTCTTCCACATGGACCAGTGCAGGTCGGCTCTCGCCCAAGGCCAACCTAGACAGGGCGTCAGCCTTCATATTCTCTTCCCTAGGAATCTGCTGTATCGTGAACCTTCTGAGCGCTGAGGTCAAATCCTTGACTCTGTTGAGGTAGGCCAGTATGGTACAGTCCTTGGCTTCGAACTCTCCTGATATCTGACTAGAAACCAATTGAGAGTCGGTGCTCAGGTCGACTGTCTGTGCCCCGAGCTGAGCTGCAATTTTCAGTCCAGCAATCACCGCTTCGTATTCTGCTTCATTGTTGGACGCCGAAAAGGTGAACTTCAGGGAGTATTGGTGCTCATGCCGGGTTGGGTCGAGGATGACCACCCCAGCTCCGCTTCCGGACTTCCCTGAGGCCCCATCCACGTGGACCTTCCACACGTCCCCAGGGTCGTGCTCTGCTTGGCCAGTGTATTCTACAACAAAGTCCGCGATGGCTTGGGCTTTGATGGCTGTCCTGGGCTGGTAGGTGATGTCGAATTAACTCAGCTCAAGTGCCAATTTCAGTAGCCTGCCCGACGCCTCTGGCTTGTGCATGATGGACTTGAGCAGGGCATCCGTCATGACCTTAACTGGATGAGCATCAAAGTATGGCTTCAACTTTCTTGCCGCTGTGATGAGCGCGAGGGTGAGTTTTTCCAAGGAGGAGTATCTCACCTCGGCCCCTTGCAAGGTTTTGCTAACATAATAGACCGGCTTCTGCTCCTTTCCTTCTTCTTGGACTAGTGCCGCCTCCACTGTTGTTCCCAAGCATGCTAAGTATAGTACCAGCTCCTCCCCCACCTCAGGTCGGGATAACAGGGGTGGCGAAGTTAGATACCTTTTTAGCTCTTGGAAGGCGTTATGCCATTCCGTAGTTCATTCAAAATTCTTAGGATTCTTCAATATTTTGAACAAATGAGCACACTTGTCAGCTGACCTGGACATGAATCTGCTCAACGCTGCGACCTTGCCCACGAGCACCTGGACGTCCTTCACGCAGGTTGGTAGCGCCAGGTCAAGTATCGCCTGAACTTTCTTTGGGTTAGCTTCTATTCCCCGGGCTGTGACCATGAAACCCAAAAACTTTCCTGCCTTGACGCTGAATGCGCACTTTTCCGGGTTCAGTTTTATCCCAAAGTGCTCCATTACGGCGAAGGCTTCAGCCAGGTCGGCTACATGGTCTTCCGCCCTTCTGCTCTTGACCAACATGTCATCTACATAGATTTCCATATTCCGGCCAATCTGATTTTTGAAGACCTTGTTCACCATCCGAGTGTAGGTAGCTCCAGCATTCTTGAGGCCAAAAGGCATGACCTCATAGTAGTAGAGTCCTTTATCGGTGGTGAAGGCGGTCTTCTCTTTGTCTCCGGGAGCCATCTTGATTTGATTATAGCCTTTGAAGGCATCCATGAAAGAGAGTAGCTCGAATCCGGAGGTGGCGTCCACCATCTGATCGATCCGTGATAGGGGAAAGCAGTCCTTAGGGCAGGCTTTGTTGAGGTCGGTGAAGTCAATACACAGTCTCCATCCACCCGAGGACTTAGTCACCAGCACCACATTGGATAACCAGGTTGGGTACTGTATTTCCTTTATGTGGCCGGCGTCCACTAACTTGTCCACCTCTTCTGCTATGATTTGTTGCTTATCATAATGGAAGTGTTTGCGCTTTTGCTTTACCGGATAGTGATTTGGGTCGGCATTCAGGTGATGCTCAATCACATCCGGGTCAATACCTGTCATTCAGAGGCAGACCAGGCAAATATATGTTTATTCTTTAGAAGAAATTGGCTTATACATTTCTTGAGGTTGGCAGAGAGTTCACTCCCAATCTTTGCTCTCTTGGTTTCATTAGAGAGCTCCACCTCCTGAAAGTCTTCAGCTGGGCTTCCTCTCTTAGCATCTCTCTTTTCTTCGGGCAGATCTGGTCCCCAGCCGACCTGATATTTGGGTCGGAGTGAGTTTTCATAACATTCCCGAGCTGAGAGCTGGGCTCCGCGAATGGTGGCCACACCGCCCGGGGTCGGGAATTTCAGGGCCTAGTGGTAAATTGAGGGGATGACCCTGAAGTGATTGAGTGTCACCCGGCCTAAGATCCCATTGTAAGTAGAGTTACAGTCCATCACAATGAAGTTGGCTTGCATCGACACCCATTTATCCCCATCTACCAGCTTCAGCGGGAGGTTGATGACCCCTTCGGCTCGGTGGGACTGCCCGGTGAAACCCGCTAAAGTACCCCTTAATGACCTGAGTCTGCTCCTGTCCAACCCCATTTGCTCAAAAGCGCTGAGGAATAAGACTTCTGCCGAGCTCCCAGTGTCCACCATCAACCTCTTGACAGTAAAGTTGGCTATTTCAGCGTTGATCACCAGTGGGTCGTCATGAGGCAATATCACCCCCTCCAAGTCTTCTGAGGAGAAGGTGAGCTCCTCCATCTTCGGGGCTGATCCCCGCATTGATCCATACTCCCTCCTAGCACGAACGTAGCCCTTCGTGCCTGCTCAGGTTTCTCCTCCTGACGCCAGTCCTCCTGCAATGGTCTCAATCACAGCTAAGCGTCCGCCCCTAGTCTGGCGCCTGGGTGGACTCCTCTCCCTATCCCTTTGTTCGGGATTCCGGGTCGGTTGCGGATCTACATATCTCCGGAGGTGGCCTCAGGCTATCAGTACCTCAATCTCCTGCTTTAAGTCTTTGCACTCTTCGGTGGTATGGCCTTAGTCTATATGGTAGCGGCAATACTTGGTTTTATTGCGCTTATCGGGTCGGCCTTTCATCCTCGGAGCTGGAGGTAGGTGGTTCTGGTGTTGGATCTCCATCAGGATCTGTTCCCTCGTGGTGTTAAGGGGAATGAACATAGTGAACCGGGGGTTCTGCTTGGGCTGTTGAGGCTGCTTGCCTCGGTCGTTTTGGACTTTACCCCCAGGTTGGGCTCGGGAGGTCTCTCCCTTTTTGTTGGCTTTCTTCTCCTTGTCATCATCCTTCTTTGCCTAATTGATTTTTTCCGAGTGTATGTACCCTTCTGCTCATACCATCAGCTCGGATACAGTGTCCACGGGGTCGATTGCCAGAGAGGACGTGAGGGGGCCCGACTTGAGCCCACTCTGGTAAGCCATCAAGGCCATGGAGTCCTCCAGGTTGGGAATTCGGAGGGACTCTTCATTGAATCTGGCCGTGTAAGCCCTCATACTTTCCCCTCTATGCTGCTTCACCAGCAGCAATGTAGAAGTATGGCGGGTGGCGCGCTGGCTTCCCGCAAAGCGGGACAGGAAAGCCTCAGCCAGCTGGTGAAAACTTGCGATTGAACTAGGACGAAGTTTTTGGAACCAACCAAGGCATTGCCAACCAGGGTGGTCGGGAATGTCTTCGCCTTCATGAGATCTGGCATGTCATGCAAAGTCAGGTGGTGATCAAAATTAAACAGGTGGCTGGCTAGGTCTCTATCTCCGTTGTATACGGCCAGGTTGGGCATACGGTTGCCGGTGGATAGTGGCATGGCCAGTACCTCGGGGGAGAGTGGGCTTACGCCGAGCTGGTTAATGACCTTAGCTATGGCAGCTGCGGTCTTGGCCTGCTCGGGGTCGGCTTGAGCCACCCGTTTACCTCTCGCCACGTCGGGTCTCACCACCAGCTCCAGGAAGCCCTCTTCGTCCTGAGTCCGTTTTCGCCTTGAGTCAGGGATGTGGAATTGCGGACGCGAGGGCCGCGGCATAGCTTCTCGCGGAGCCAGGGGGCCTTCAGCTAGCCGGGCTACCTGCTCCTTAAATTCCTCGAACATCCTCAGCATCATCCTTATCTCCTGTGACAGGCTGGAGTTGGGATCTTCTTCTGCTGTGGGGTTGGTATGAGTGGCTAAGTGTATACGTTGGCTCGTTCCAACGTCGGCTTGGGTTAGGTTTTGGTTAGGCACCTGCGTGGTTTCGAGGTCCCCTTCCGGGTTGGGCGAATCCTCTACCGGTGTGCTGTGGCTTCTAGGTTGCACGATAATGGTTTCTCAATGGGTGGTGAAGAGAGTTATAAAAGAACTCGTCATTTCCCACAGACGGCGCCAAACTGTCGAGGTCGAAAACCTCACAGTTGAAGTTGGGAGCTACTTGCACCGAGCTGGACTTTTCAGGTCGGCCTCCGAGCTGTACTTTCCGGGTCGGCTACCAGACCTGCACAAGGAAAAGAAGGAAAAGGCGGGGTGATGACCCGGATTTTCCCTTCGAGCGTGCGAATGATTAGTATGTCCGAGCTGGCAAGGTAGCTGAGAGCATTTAATAACGAGTTACCTCCTTAAATGAAGGGGTAGAGCTCTATTTATACTAAATTCGGATCTGACGGCATTTAATGCGGTGCAGCTTTATGTCCCATCAAGACTTTATGTCCCATCAGGGCAGCTGGCACTGAGGTCGGGGTTCTCCGGGGTCGGGGTGAAGTTGGATCAGCATTCGGGATGGGTATTAGCTGAATGGGTTCGGCTTGGCTCGGATTAGCCCGCCTCAGCTCGGTTTGGGCATCTTACCTCAGCTCGGGATCCCCCTCGTCAGTATATTTAAATTTCTTTTGCTATTAGTTGTGAATGGTTAATGGAATAGCCGAGCACTAGTGTTTAATTCTTAATAAGTTAACACTTATAGTTTTAGCGATAATCATTTAAAGAACAAGAATATTTTCGAAGTACCTATTTAGCTAAGATACATTTTATTCCAGAAACTATAAGTGCTATTTAATTTTATTATCAGTTACTGCGTTTATAACCTGTGTCATATATGTAACGCCCCGATCCCTTACGAAACCGGGACCTCTATTAATCATACTATCCTTAACCCAATTCTAAATTCCGAGCACGAAATTTAAGGAAAAACGAACGGAATTTTCCCTATTTATATTACTATCTAGAAACCTGCAATGAACAACATACAACTATAAGACCATAATCTACAACCTCAATCCATTTCATCCTTCAACTTCACCACTTCACATTCTGCATTAAGATCATCCAGCCACAACTTAGCAAAAGTTCATCATACAAGCATGTCAAACATAATTATTGATATTTTAAGTCTAAATCCATTTATCTTACCACTCCAATATTATTTATTTAATTTTTTTTTATATTTTAAGTCTTCCAATCGATTCCTATTTCATCCACACAAGCATGCAAGTCAACTAGATAATAAAGTAAAACAATATAAGTTATTACAAATCACTAGCACCTAACCATCACTCAAGACTAAAACTTTAATATTACATTTCTTAAGATAACACAAATACATACATAACCGTAAGGTCTCAAATAGTATACAAGCATATCATGTACACATTCTTCCTTGTTCTACACACTGATGGATCTGGTAGGCCACACAGGAGGCAATCCCATATCCAGCTTTTCCTGGGACATGTTGAAAAGAGGAGTGAGCAACATAGTTGCTCAGCGAGGGAGGTGATGCAGCATACCGGGAAAATGTTTTCATGAGATGCAACAAAGATAACCCATAAATATCACAATTAAGCAAGCTAATGAAACAAGTAGTTACACACTTTATAAAATGATATGGTTCAACTCTTTGTCTTCCATCTCGAACCACGAACCACGATCTTCAACCAAATACTGGTAAATCCCTTATTCCTCCAAATGGGGTACTCCGGATGTATCCCGATCTTACGACCCATTTTTTCCGAGGTAGGTCTGTATGCCCCAACAAGGTGAACCATGCCTCTGGGGTAGGGGAGTATGTCTCAACGAGAAAGGGAATAGGCACCATGGTAGTCGAGAGGGCACGGCAAGCCCGATGTCGCCCGTGTTTCTCGATACTACCATGTTTGAAAAGGTTGTGCAACCCCGAATCAAGTTCACGAGAGCCAAGAATATCACATATCACATAAGAGGAACGACAAAGTCGGCCGCCCTCGCAGTTAATCACAATATTAACCATTAAACATGTAATAACTATATAAATACAAAAGAGACAAATAACATAATTTTCTACAAACTCTTCAACTAGCTTGGTTACACCTTAGATGAACATTTAAAACACCTAACAATCATCTACAAGCTCATACAAGTACAAAGACATCCAATTCTTACATTTTCCCCTTTGATCACAAGGCAATTCTTCTTCTAAATGAAAATCAGGGCCTCAATTCTATAACCAATCATACTACACTCCTGAGGATACCAAAAGACACCTATCTAAGCCTTAAAATCCCACTTTGGAGACAAAAGCTCGGGAAGGCCCCGAGTAGGTTTGAACTACAACTACCTTAATCGGACCCCAATTTAACGCAACGAAAGTACCAAAAGGGCTTCCATGCCCCAAGGACACCTAATCTAAAGTCCAAATGTGCCCGGACTACATTTCGCAAAAAATCCCCTTTTTAAAAGTTAGCTAATTTGCATTTTAACTCAAATTTGGGCAAATTAACTACACGTGAGCATTTAACTAGTTCCAAATACATCTAAAGCACCTAAGTGAAGTATCAATTCGTTCCAAATACCAACCTAAAGCCAAACCCTAATTTTTGTCACTATTCATCATCTCTTTTGTGATATCAAGCTGTCAACCATGGAGTTAGCCATTTAACTATAGTCTATACAACATGTAAAACATGTATAATACAACATTTAAGCATTTCTATAGCCATAATCAACAAATCACAAAATTATAAAAGTTGATACAAACTATAAACTAAATTAAATGCAAACTCCCTCACCTTAAATAGCTAGGAAATGGAAGGAATTAACTTGAAGACACCTTGGATCATGCTAAAAATGGTTGAGAATTGAAGACAACTCAAGGCCTAGCTCAAATAGTGCCTCATGATTTTGATGTTGCTGTTGTCGTTTCTTTTTCCTTCTATTTTGGTAAAATGCTATGACTTTAGTTTAATATACTATATAAGTCTATGATCATATATCAATTGCCTACAAGGCCTTAGCTTGGATCCATTTTCTTTTCCTTCCCTAGACTGGGCCGAAGGTCCACTTGTTTTTTTTCTTCTTTCTTTCTTTTGTTTTGTTTTTCCTTAGCCATAATATATAAGTATGCATATGCTAAGTAAATAAATGACCTACTAATGGTTTGGGCTTCGATTAAATATAGTTGGGCTATAAAAACTAAGTAGAAACTAATATAAATACTATAGGCCCAAAGTAATTAAAATAATACTATTCACTCGAGGACACTAAAAAAAAATATTTATTTTACTCACGCTCGGGACATGAAATGCGCATTCTAACAATGAACGAACATATTATAAATGAGGTGTAATAAAAGAAAATTTTCAAATTTGGAAAAATAATACAGTTTAAAATATTACCCGGGTTCAGGCCAAACTTTAAAATTTAAGACATATAAAAACAAATAAGATCAAATAAAGGGAAATTAAGTCAAATATACATACATAATAATAAAATATAATAAATTAAAAGTCTCTTTGGGCTCAAAAAAACCGAGTCAATTAATTATAAACAAGTAATAAATATAAGATAATCATTTCTGGTAATTAGGTGAAATTCAGATAAATACATTTATTATTAAAAATGTTAAGATAGCCTGTTCAAGTTCGGGCCAAATAAATAGATATTTTTACTAAAAATAATAAGCCAGTTCCTTCGGGTCTGGGAAATGTAAATAAATATAATTTTTAAAATAATAAACTAGCTCGTTCAGATCCGGGCCAGGGCTTCCCGTTTGAACAGTATGATAAATTAATTTAAAGACATGTAAAACAATTTTAAATAATTAAAATAATAGAATAAGTGTCCCGGACAAATTTTTTAGATATAAATTAAATAAATACAAATAATGAAAGTAATAAATTAATGACTTTATGTAAATCAATTAAATATAATTTAAATAAATACAAATGATGTTAATAATAAAAATAATTATTCCCGGGTTCGATGCTTCACATTAAAATAGTGAAATTAAATTATTTTAAATTGTTAGTAAAAAAAATTCTAATAAATACAATAATAAAATAATTATTTCAGGAAAGCCAATTAAATATAATTTAAGTGAATGCAACAGTTATCGTGCCACGTTTTTTCAAGAATGGTGCAATTTAATAAAGTGAATATATGCAAATTAATAAAATATCTATATGCTAGGTCTGGGTCGTCACACTCTCCCCTCCTTATAAAAATTGCGTCCTCGCAATTTCTCATTTTAAGTGAACTCGTATGCATCTTGAACAATTTGGATAAGAAGCTCGAACGCGAATACCACCGATAACGCCAAGGAAGTTTATTAGATAAGCATCTTAAATAAGAACTTCAAAGTAATATGCCAAGAAGAATACACACACATGTGCCGAAGAAACACCGACAGAAACTTTAGTAGGTTATTAAAGGAAATACTAGGCAAGAAATCTTGCAATAAGGGTGCCAAATAAAGGCTCCGAATAAGAATACCAATCTAGAAGTCTGAGTAAGAATCCTTCTGACTAGGAACACCACATAAGAATTCCCAATGTGATTGTTGTATAAGAGTTCCAAAGAAGTAATCCAAATGCGAATATCAAAGAAAATACCAAATATTATTGAATAAGAACTCACAGTTGGAATGCCGAGATAGATTACCAATTAAAATCCCCAAAGAAAATCCCAAGCCTGTTTCTCGAAGTACTTCTTATTGATCTCAAATATGTACTACAATCAGCTCTATTGGTCCACATCTTCAGAAAACCCAATTCTGGTCATCTCTATAGGGGATAGTTTACTTACCAATTCAACGGGTAATGGATGCATGCAATTGAGATTATACAAGGTGAACTTCTTATAGCATGTACATACTATGTGATAAAATTTCACAGGTTATACAACTATCACACATGCTCAAGGAATACTTTAGATTACTTATGCAATTATGAACTATACTAGAAACCAATAACACTTAGTTTTGATTAGCAAGTAATCCTGTTACTCACAATAACTTAGTTCACAGAATTTAAACACATGTATTGCTACTAATAGTTGAAGCAAGTAGTTATTCATAAAATCACTTGGATGTACACATAATCATATAAGCACACATATCATATAAGTTTCACTTATATCACAAAAAGGTCACATAGGTGCACACCAAATCACATAACACAACATACGTATCACACAATCCTCATACATTACACAAATAAGTCACATAAGATACACTTACATTCAAGACATACAGGTCATACATAACACTCTATCCACGTAACACACTTTACAAGCACAAGATCAATGGTCATTACCCAATAGGTCGAAGATCATTTCCCGGCTAAGAGCTAACTAAGCTCTGATACCACCTCTGTAACAGCCCGATCCCTCACGGAACCGAGACCTCTATTAATCATACTATCCTCAACCCAATTTCAAACCCCGGGCACGAAATTTAGGGGAAAACGGAAGGAGTTTTCCCTATTTATAGGACTATCTAGAAACCTGCAAACAACAACATACAACCACAAGACCATAATCCACAACCTCAATCCATTTCATCCCTCAACTTCACCACATCACATTCTACATTAAGATTATCCAAGCAACAACTTAGCAAAAGTTCATCACACAAGCATGCTAGTCATAACAATTGATATTCTATAGTCTAAACCCACTTATCTTACAACTCTAATATTATTTATTTAATTTTCTTATATTTTAAATCATCCAATCGATTCCATTTCATCCATACAAGCATGCAAGTCAACTAGACAATAAAGTAAAACAATAGAAGTTATTACAAACCACTAGCACCTAACCATCACCCAAGACTACAACTTTATTATTACATTTCTTAAGCTAACACAAATACATACATGACAATAAGGTCTCAAATAGTATACAAGCATATCATGTACACATTCTTCCTTATTCTACACAATGATAGAGCAGGCAGGCCACACAGGAGGAAATCCAATCTCCAACTTTTCCTGAGACATGTTGAAAAGAGGAGTGAGTAACACAATTGCTCAGCGAGGGAGGTGATGCAGCATACCGGGGAATGCTTTTTTGAGATGCAAGAAAGATAACCCTTAAATATCACAAATAAGCAAGCTAATGAAACAAGTAGTTAAACACTTTATAAAAGGATACGGTTCAACTCCTTGTCTTCAATCTCGAACCACGAACCACGATCTTCAAGCAAATACCGAAAAATCCCTTATTCCTCCAAATGGGGTACTCCGGATGTACCCCGATCCTACGACCCATATCTCCCGAGGTAGGTCCATATGTCCCAACGAGGTGAACCATGCCTATGGGGTAGGAGAGTATGCCTTAGCGAGAAAGTGAATAGGCACCATGGTAGTCGAGAGGGCACGGCAAGCCCGATGCCGCCCGTGTTTCTCGACACTACCATGTTTGAAAAGGTTGCGCAACCCCGAATCAAGTTCACGAGAGCCAAGAATATCACATATCACATAAGAAGAACGACAAAGTCGGCCGCCCTCGCAATTAATCACAATATTAACCATTAAACATGTAATAACTATATAAATACAAAAGAACAAATGACATACTTTTCCATAAACTCTTCAATTAACTTGTTTATACCATAGAAATGCATTAAAACAACTAACAAGCATCTACAAGCTCATACAAGCACAAGAACATCCAATTTTCACATTTTCCCCTTTGATCACAAGGTAATTCTTCTTCTAAACGAAAATCAAGGCCTCAATTCTATAAACCAATCATACTACACTCCTAAGGAAGCCAAAATACATCTACCTAGGCCTTGAAAACCCACTTGGAAGACAAACGCTCGAGAAGGCCCCGAGTAGGTTTGAACTATAACTACCCTATCCGGACCCCAATTTAACGCAATAAAAGCACCAAAAGTTCTTCCATGCCCCAAGGATACCTAATCTAAAGTCTAAATGTGCCTGTATTACATTTCGCTAAAAACCTCCTTTTTAAAAGTTAGCTAATTTACATTTTAACTCAAATTTGGACAAATTAACTACACGCGAGCATTTAACTAGTTCCAAATACATCTAAAGCACCTAAATGAAGTATCAATTCATTCCAAATACCAACCTAAAGCCAAATCCTAATTTTGCCACTATTCATCATCTGTTTTGTGATCTCAAGCTTTCAACCATAGAATTAGCCATTTAACCACTCAAACATAGTCTATACAACTTGTAAAACATGTATAATACAACATTTAAGCATTTCTATAGGCATAATCAACAAATCACAAAATTATAAAAGTTGATACAAACTTTAAACTAAATTAAATGCAAACTCCCTCACCTTAAATAGCTAAGAAATGGAAGGAATTAACTTGAAGACACCTTGGATCATGCTAAAAATGGTTGAGAATTGAAGATAACTCAAGGCCTAGCTCAAATAGTACCTCACGATTTTGATGCTGCTGTTGCCATTTCTTTTTCCTTATATTTTGCTAAAATGCTATGACTTTAGTTTAATATATTATATAAGTCTATGATCATATATCAATTTCCTACAAGGCCTTAGCTTGGATCCATTTTTTTTTCCTTCCCTGGACTGGACCGACGGTCTACTTGTTTTTTTTTTCTTTCTTTTGTTTTGTTTTTCCTTAGCCATAATATATCAGTATGCATATGCTAAGTAAATAAATGGCCTACTAATGGTTTGGGCTTCTATTAAATATAATTGAGCTATAAGAATTAAGTAGAAACTAATAGAAATACTATAGGCCCAAAGTAATTAAAATAATACTATTTACTTGGGGACACTAAAAAAAAATATTTATTTTCTTTACGCTCGGGACATGAAATGCACATTCTAACAATGAACGAACATATTATAAATGAAGTGTAATAAAAGAAAATTTTCAAATTTGGAAAAATAATACAGTTTAAAATTTTACCCGGATTCGGGCCAAACTTTAAAATTTAAGACATATAAAAACAAATAAGATCAAATAAAGAGAAATTAAGTCAAATATGCACACATAATAATTAAATATAATAAATTAAAAGTCTCTTTGGGCTCAGAAAAACTGAGTCAATTAATTATAAACAAGTAATAAATATAAGATAATTATTTCTGGTAATTAGGTGAAATTCACTTAAATACATTTATCATTAAAAATATTAAGATAGCCCGTTCAGGTCCGGGCCAAATAAATAGATGTTTTTTTTTTCAAAAAATAATAAGCCAGTTCATTGGGTTCTGGGAAATATAAATAAATATAATTATTAAAATAATAAACTAGCTCGTTCAGATCTGGGTTCGGGCTTCCTGTTCGAACAATAAGATAAATTAATTTAAAGACATGTAAAATAATTTTAAATAATTAAAATAATAGAATAAGTGTCCAGACAAATTATTTATATATAAATTAAATAAATACAAATAATAAAAGTAATAAATAAATGACTTTATGTAAATCAATTAAATATAATTTAAATAAATACAAATGATATTAATAATAAAAATAATTATTCCTGGGTTCGAGGCTTCACATTCAAATAGTGAAATTAAATTATTTTAAATTGTTAGTAAAAAAATTCTAATAAATTCAATAATAAAATAATTATTTCGGGAAAGCCAATTGAATATAATTTAAGTGAATGCAACAGTTATCGTGACACGCTTTTTCAAGAATGGTGCAATTTAATAAAATGAATATATACAAATTAATAAAATATCTATATGCTAGGTCTGGGTCGTCACAATATATACTCCTATATTCTTACTAAAGCAATTAACAAATGCTAAGTTTATTATTCTTAACTTATTTTGAAAGTATTTATTTACCAACTCTTCCTATTTCATAGGTTAACATTTTTATTTATTTACAACCCTTAACTATTTAACTAAGGCTTTTTATTAGAAGATACTTGCATGTGTATACTGTTTCCAACTCAGTTCTAATGTCTAATTTTGAAATGCAACTTAAGTTAGAGAATATCTATATGCTTAAAGGGTAATATACCTCAATATCTTTAAAGCTAAATTTATTCAACATCTCTCAGTTTTAGCTACTTAGCTACTTAGTGAATATGCTACTTTTCTACATAAGCTATAATCGTTCTATAACTATTATCTATATATTACTTCCTAGCAGTTTCCATTCAAGATAATTACTAAATAAAGCTATAGAAGTTATTTAATCCAAGGTAAGGTACTAGATTTAGTATTTCTGATGTGCTTATAAACACCTAATAATCCCCAAGTAAGATCATTAATCAGACTAAACCATGTTCTACTACTATATAAGTTCCCTAATCCAAAAGTAAAGTTCTAAATTTAATATTCTCGAGTTAACTCTACATGTTAATTGAAACGAATGCTTAGTTTGATATGCTAGGCTTAATATATGTTTTCCTAAATTTAGTTTAATTCCTACTATGAGAGCTAAAAACATATAGTGAATACAAACTAATCTCAAATAATGCTAGAATAATATACTAATGCTCAAGAGTTAGGTATGGGGCCTCACACACATTGTAACCAACGAACCCGCGATTGAACAGCCCAGTACATTTTCTCTCTCTACCATATGCTATCAAGACTGCGGGTAAGGTCCTGAATTTGGCCCTGATGATGCTTTATCCATGGCAAGCTTTGAAGATCGCTGATTTGATTTTTTAATTCCTTGATTTGTTTGCAAGCATTGTTAAATGTGCATTGACTCCACTGTGTAAGACAAGCACTACAATGGCTCAGCTTAATCCTCGCAATCTGAATCCTACAAGTATCAACAGGTAAAGCCTAGCTTTCTGCAATATTCCACTCATTGTTGGCATGCGCAATCCAATATTGTTAGATTTAAATCACTTGGCCACTGTGGTAAAACTATTTTCTGTCTACAGAATCAGAGGTGAGTGGTTGAATCCGACAACTGGCCCAATAATAACCCAAGCGGATACATATGGCACCATTGCAAGTTACATAGAAAGCGAACAATTTTTTGTTTAATTACACAGTCCCCATCTCGATTATTCGACCTTGTATATGTACAACCCTTTGATTCAAAATCAGTTAGATAGTTCAAAATCATTCGCCCATCTGACTTTTCCTTCAGACTTAAAATTTTGTTAAAGTCTCCTATTAAGAGCCATGGTAAATATGTGTCCTGTTCAAGATTCCCAATTAGCTTCCATAATTGAGATTTTTGATTGCGGCTCGGGTAAGCATATACAAGTGTGAGGTGCCATGGGTGCTGATCTACCTCATTTACCTGAACATGAATGAAGAACTGATGATGTTCAACAAGAAAAAGACTAACATGAGATTTCCATGTTAATAGCAGACCTCTAGAAGAGCCCAATGGCGGGACTAGCACCATATTTTGATGGCCCGTACGCAAGATCTACTTACGGAGTTTAGAGTTTCTCTGTTTGGTCTCAACTAAGCAAAAATGGGTGGCTTATATTGGGATATCATATTCTGAAGGTAACGAACTGCCAGGGAAGCCCTCAAACCCTGGAAGTTCTAGCATAAGATAATGATTTACGCAATGCAAACCACTAATCATTTGTGAAAAAGCTAGTGGCTTCTATTTCTGTCCTATCTGATTCTAGCAATGATAAGGCTAGGGATCTTCTCAGTCCCCTTCTAGTTAACGTTTGTCCAGATCCCCCTTCAGTTGAGGCTTTTATAGTTTTAAAGCTTAAACCTTTGGCTCCGCATCTTAAATATGTTTATTTAGGACCCAATGACACTCTCCCAGTGATTATCACTTCAGACTTGACCATTGAGCATGAGGAGAGATTGTAATCTTTCATGATCATCAAAAAGCCCTAGGGTGGATCATGTTTTATTTAAGAAGAATAGAGCCTTCATTATGCATGCATCAGATTCATTTGGAAGAGGGAACTACTCCTTCCCGCATGATACAAAGGTGGCTAAACCCCAACATGAGTGAGGTTGTCTAAAAGGAAGTTATTAAATTTCTCGATGCGGGTATATATCATTTACCCGATTTCATATAGCACTTGGGTTAGTCCGATGCAGGTGGTACCAAAGAAGTCTGGGATCACGGTGGTCCCTAATGATAAAGGCGTGCTCATTCCAATACGCACCACTATTGGTTGGTGTGTCTGTATTGACCTCTGTTGTCGGAATCGTACGATTCGATATTATTCAGCAAAGAATCGATACGAATCGAATGAGAAAATCGTGAATCAATGTGAATCGTACCGAATCGTACGATTCACTGAATCGTTCGCGATTCAGGCCACACTCACAAACTACAAATTGGAGTCATAAGAAAATATGACAAATCAGATTATCTACAGTTGGGTGAAAAGGCTTTGAAGTTGAACAAAGTGTTAGCTGTTAATGGTCCACTATTAACTGGCCTAGGTGCACTTGGGTCTACCTTCGTCGGTTCGTCTTCTCATGGCTCTTGGGCAATTATGTTAGGAGTCGTTGCTGATGGTTTGGAAACTGTTGTGAACACATTTGAACATGGTGCACAAGTCGACATGGTGTTTGAAATGTACAGGAGTAATGCTGGTTTCTTTAAATTCATGGAAGAGTCAATAGAAACAAACTTGTCAGAAAAAGATGTGGAGAAAAGAGAAAATGGTGAATTGTTTTAGATGAAGGTGGCCTTGCAGTTAGGAAGAAGCCTGTCAGAATTGAGAGATCTTGCAGCTTCTGCTTCTAGTAAGAGGGAGGAAATTGATGAGTTTGCAAGCAAGCTCTTCTAGGGCTAAAATTATATTAGCTTGTTTTATTTTATTCTTTATCACCAGCAATGGTACTATATATCTATTTTTTTATTTTGAGATTCACAAGCAATCGTATGTGGTCTTTGTTGTTTAGACATAAAATTGTTTTGAAATTTAGTTTGCAAGATAGTGATTATTAGAAAAGTAACAAAAACATATATTAATATTCATTCAAAAGAAGAATTTCAACTAAAAACTGTTAATAAAAACATAATATATCAAATTAATATAGTTTTAAATTTGTAACCGAATCGGTACGATTCACAATTCGATACTATTCAGATTCAATAAAATGACATTTTAGTTCACGATACAGTTCACAATTCGACAACTATGGTATTGGCTATAGAAAGCTCATTGCAAGACCCAAAAAGACCATTTTTCTTTACCCTTTCTTGATCAGATATTAGATAGAGTAGCTAGACAAGGCTACTACTGCTTCCTAGATGGGTATTCGGGGTATAATCAAATCCCAGTCTTCCTTGAAAACTAAGAAAATACCATCTTAACTTTTCCTTATGGGACCTTTGCCTATCATTGCATTCCCTTCAGTCTATGCAATGAACATGTGACCTTTCAAAGGTGCGTGATGGCCATCTTTTCTGAACTTTCTGGAAGTCTTCATGGATGACTTCACAATTTTTGGAGCTACCTTTGATGAGTGCCTCAAACACCTTTCTTTAGTGCTAGATTGTTGTGTCAAGATGAATTTGATACTTAGTTGGGATAAAAGTCATTTCATGGTTAGGCAAGGAATGATACTTGGTTACGTGGTATTTTGGGATGTTATTCATGTGGACCTGGTTAAAGTTCAGTTGATAGAGAAACTTCCTACACCCAAAACAGTGTGGGACGTGAGATCCTTCCTCGGCCATGCCGGTTTTTACAGGCATTTCATCAAGAACTTTAGCCATATTGTTCGATCTCTCTCAAATCTCTTAGTACATGATAATTCATTTCATTTTGATGATGAGTGGCATTTGAGAATTAAGTTGAAATCCTTACTTTCCTCATCTAGCCTCCCAATTACAATCTCTCCTCTGAAATTATGTGTGATGCATCTGATTAGAGAATGACAAGAAAAGTTGACATGATCATGGGACGGAGAGAACATTTGTAGGCTTTGTTTTTGTCTGTGTTGGGCGATAAAAAGGACCAAGGAGGCTAGATTCATGGAAGATAATTTCGTATGAAATAAATATATATTAGCTCAAGAG
Source organism: Ehretia macrophylla (assembly GCA_037974665.1). NCBI lineage: Eukaryota > Viridiplantae > Streptophyta > Magnoliopsida > Boraginales > Ehretiaceae > Ehretia > Ehretia macrophylla. The sequence continues at coordinate 64,230,728 of CM075773.1, forward strand.
CAACTGATTTATTGCACGACGAATATGAACGCGATCTTAGTCAATTAGTTCCATCCCACGGTTAGCTCCACCATGATATTTTACTTTCAATCATTATAAATAAAACAAGCTAGAGCAACATTGCTCACTTCAGAGCCAAACAATCTTCTTCACATGATTGTATATATGGAGGATTATCCGAGTTATTGCTTGACCATGACTATAACCTTTTCAGATAGGGAAAATTTCAAAAATGATTTTTATTATTTTTTTGAAAATTTTAAATTCGTCTTTGTTGCTTCAAATTAGTCAATTTAACTTCTATTGTTTCTCCAAAAATTTTAAATTCATCCTTATTATTCAAAATTATCCAATTTAGTACTATTATTTTTAAAAAATAATCAATTTAGTCACATTTTTTTTTAAACAATGAGGACGACTAATTTGAATTTTATTTGAAATAATGGGGATTGGACTAAGTTAGATTTTTTTTTAAAAAATAGAGACTAAATTAACTGATTTTGAATAATAAGGATGAGTTCAAATTTATTTATTTTTTAAATAAAATTTAAATTAATTAATTTTTAATAATTAAGGCGAATTTAAAATTATCGAGAAACAATATAAACCATTTACACAATTTTCCCCTTTTCAGATAAGTACGCTACATTACAAGGAATAAAGAGATCAGATAGAAAATACGAAAAGTCATCAAATGTGCAAAAAGTATACGTAGTAGTTTATTAGTCAAATTGGAATATCTATGCTTTAGGAGAGAGCTATTTCCTCACGAAAGATCTCAACATTCTAAGGTGGCAATGTCAGATGCTTAATTCAAGCGACCAAATAATCAAAGGTGGCGGGCAGGAATTTGTTCTTGTGTATCTTAGATTGGCAGATAAGTGCGAAGGAGCAATTTGACTGTAAAATAATAAGAAAAAGCGGACCCATATTCCCTTTGAAGGAAAATTTTTGAACTTAAAATTAGGTGGGTCATAAGTTAGGAAAAATGATGCAAATGGTCTCTATTATTTTTTCAAAATTTTAAATTCATCCTTATTGTTTTAAATTAGTTAATTTAATCCCTATTATTTTAAAAAAAAAATTAAATTCATTGCTATTGTTTAAAATTACCCAATTTAGTCCCTATTCTTTTATATAAAAAAATTCAATTTAATCCTTATTATTTTTATATAAAATTTAAATTAGTCCTCAATGTTTTAAAAAGTTGTGACTAAATTAAAACTTTTTGGAGAACAATAGGGACTAAATTGGCTGATTTTGAACAATAGAAATAAATATAAAACTTTTAAAAAATAATAAGGACTAATTAAATTGACTAATTTTAAGCAATAAGGATGAATTTAAAATTTTAAATAAACAATAGAAACTATTTACGCAATTTTCCCTCTCATTAATTATCTCAAAGAGCTTAAATTGACAATAAGCTTTTATGATGTTTGCTCCTTTCAGGACGCAATCAGTACGTGCTAAATATCTCTTTCCACGTTGTGGGCAGCACCTTACCTTTTGCGGGTTGAGAATCTGTCTTCTATAATGCCCATGTCTCGCAAAACTCGTACGAGCATTTCCTCATATTGAATGCAGGAGGAGATGTTTATCGACTTGCTCAAAGGATTGGAGGTTGTGCGTAGAAGGTGTAAACGGTAAATAATTGGGTGGCTTATGCTGACCAACTATCCTCTTGTGTAGGCGAGTGTTTGCATATAGAGCCAAATTTGACACCTTGAGTAGAGTTAAGTGGTCATCTCATCTAACAACTGAAATTATTAGAGAGAGATTTTTTGTAATATTTATTTGTCCTGTTTAATATGCTCATTTACATGAAGGCTCGATAGTTATTAAGTGAGCTTTATACATGGACGTAATTTAAGAAAATGGTGACGGTGAGTTTTGAACCCAACACCTTTTAGTGCCTAACCTCTAATACTATATTAAGTGATTATCTCATCTAAAAATGTAAGTTATTAGAGATAAATTTATTATATTTATTTATTGTATTCAATAAGTAGAGAAAGATAAGAACGGGACATGATAAACCTCTCACCGTGCTCATGCATGCCTAGAAGAGTGATTGGTGGCCAAACTGAGATACAGGTTTTCACCTCCCTTATACGCCAATACCTAGATATCCTATCTCTTGAAAGTTTAAGTTCACATAACTACTCTCTCCATTTCCTTCCTAATGCATGCACTAACAAGAGGATGTAGATAACAATGGGTAGGATTTAAATCAAAAAATAACAGGTAATTGATCTGATAACAACCCTAGTAACGAATCTAATGGGTATCCATTAAGCTTTGGTTTTGATAAGGGGTACCCCAACGGGTTATCATTTAGGGTGTGCATGGTATTAGACATTAAATAAACCCGAAACTCAAAACGCAAATTACTTATTTATTAAAAATACTAAAATTAAACATATATATAGACACACACCATGAAACATATATAATAAAAATAGATTAAATTTAGCTTTAAGTAAAATGGTCCTGGCCCAATGATATAGGCTATTTGGTATTCAGCAAAGAAAACTAACATAATGTTTAATTAGAAGCACTTGTGATGTTGAATTTATTTGATTTATAAATAATTATGTGAAAATTTATTTTTGTAAATGAATTCCTTTATTTGGAAGAGTAACACAATATCAAATCAATTTTATCAGTTGTAAATACAAATTAAATTTGAAATACATGTGAAATCGTAATTAACAGTTATATTTTACTTAAAATTTCCTTCCTTTAAGCATCTATTAAAAGATCTATCTAACCTTAACAAGCTAATTTTTGTGTCCTTATAGTAGTAGTGAAGCTACATTCGACAAGAACTTGCTGGTCATGGACTACGTACCATTGTTTTGGATTTTCTTGCAATAACCTTACACTTAAAAAAATAAAAAATGTGTTATATATATATATAATATTTCTTCATCTTCACCCCCCGCACTCACCAGTACGCACACATGCATACACACACACTTATGCACATACTAGTTCATACATACTCTCACACACCAGTTCACATACCTACACATATACTCATACATATTAGGTCACACTCACACGTACTAGTTTGCAAACACGCATAGTTACACATTCACTCATACACACTAGTTCGCACACACCAGTTCATACTTGCACTCATATACCCCAATTCATACATATTCACACAGACCAGTTCACATACACACACATATATATACACACACTTGTATATATATACACATTAGAAGTAGGGTTTAGGCATTAGGGTAAGGGGGTGGGTTGTGGCATTGGGTCAGTGGCATGGGGTGGAAGCATTGGGGTTGTTGGGTTGAGGTCTTGGGGAGCAAGATAGAGAGGGTTTAAGTTTTTCTCTTTTTTTTATTTTTTTGTTTTATGTGTGTATTATGTGTATTGTGTGTGTGAATAGGGGAAAGAAGGGTATATTGGGGAGTGGTAAATTTTGGAAGGGCAATTAAGTAATTTTATTGATTTTCTATCAACTTTAACTCTAATTTTGATTAACGGTTGAGACTAATGTGACTGAAGTTAGTAAACATGAGGGACTAATGTGCATCTTTTGAAACAATGTGGAGTGTGGACTAATTTGAAAATTCATGTTCACATTGGTGTTGGCTTTAGGCCTAATGCATGATTTTGATGATTACAAATATGGTTATTTTGACGTGTCAAGTGTGATTGATTTAATATATTTGTATATTGTTAAATTCACACTTGTGACTCTTGTGATTAAATTGTACATATTTCTTTGAGTCATATATTGATTGATGACATAACTTTCATGAAAAAGATCATGGCATTGATTAAATGATAATGCAAGTATAAAGGAAGAAGATGATATATTAAATTTACTGAGTGTGATTGTATTTATATGTTTATATGATTAAACTCACACTTAAGGCTCATGAGATTAAAATATGCATATTAAGTTGAGCCAAATATTGAAATTGAATGAATGACTTGCAAAATGAAAATAATTGTATGGATGTAATGAAGAATGCAAGTATAATCAATTTGATTTATCAAGTGTGTTTGTATTGATATGTTTATATGCTTAATCACACACTTGTTGGCTTGTGCATTAAATGTATATATCATTGTAAGCCAATTTATATTTGAATGTTTTGGCTTGTGTGGATTATATTGTACTAATGATTTTATGAGCCAAAATATGTTATAAATGCTTGGTGGAAGAAAATCTTGCAAGAAAAGAAAAGTGTGCTTCATAAAGAAGAAATGCAAGATCAAGAATTTGCAAATTATGTCGGCAATTAAGAAGTTGAATAATGCAATGATCAAGATCACCACAAACATGAACCAATGAAGTCTTGAAGAATTAGAGAATTGAAAATCTTGAAGATCAAGACTTGTAGACTTGAAGATGGTGTGGTAACATAAGCCGGAGACGTGACGAAATGAGGGGTAGCGGCATGAATATTGTCGTTTGCCTTGGATTTGCACTTATGTGGTTTCAGCTCTTGGTAATCTCTTAAAATATTCTTTAAATATTTTCTAAAAAGTTATTTGAGGTCAATTGGATTAAAATATCTTTTGAAGAATTGCTCTTAAAGTCCAAATATTTTTTATCTTCAAAAGATTAAATTTTGGGTGAAAATTGGTTTTAAACTCTTGGATTGTAAAAATCGGTTTTAATCTTTTCACAAGAGTTTAGAAAATATTTTGAAGTATTAAAAAGGTTGGAAACACTTTATAATAAGTGTTTTTGAAGTGCCTAAATGTTTTGCCTTCGAAAAATTGGATTTCGAGTTCAATTTCGCAAAATTGAAAATCAAGCACTATTTGGCACTATTCCAATCAGACGAGTGACTCGACCGACTGATCAATTGACTACTCGACCAACTTATACGTGACTGACTACTCGACTGACTTATACAGATTGTGTCGGATGAGCCAAGCTAGACGAGAGTCTCGACCGACTGGGTCTGAAGTTTGAAAAAATAGTCGTTAAAGAGCCGTTTTGTTTTTGTTCTTTATATACCAAACCAATCCATTTCATCAAATAACTCTAACAATCAATCTATACATGTTATAAACTTACATTGTTGATTGAAAGCATCAAAAACACAAAGTTTGAGCTATAACTTGCATCATCTATTGAGCTATAACTTGCATCATCTATTGAGCATTCAAGAGCATTATTTGTGTTATTCAACTCATTGAGCTATATCATTATACACACATTCTTACACAATTATCTTGGTTCTATACACTCTAGTGCTATAGCTTTGAGAGATTCATTATATAGAGAGTGTTGAGATTCTTCTTTGTGGACTCAAAGAAGGGAGAATTCTTGTACATCCTTTGTGGACTTAAATGATAGATGTTGTAGTAGGTTTGAGCTTCACCTACATTTGAAGGAGTTTGATCTTTTGTGGAATCAAGAGATTGTTGTAGTTGGTTTGTGATTCACCAACATTTGAAAAAATATTTATAGTGGAGCTAGTGAAAATTATAAGGGGAAAAGACCTTAAGTAGTGGATGTAGATTAACAAACCACCTAAAAATCCTTGCATTTGATTTTCTATCCATACTTTCCTTACTATCACGTTTATTGCATATCTTGTGATAAATTCATTGTTGAACTCATAAGTATTACATGTAGTGCACATAAGGTGTTTGATATATTGTCATTGAGAAAGTTTTTCAACCATTTATTGCTTAAACTCCATCATATCTTGCCTTGCATTTTAGGTGTTTGATAAATTGCTTAAATGACTATTGTAATTGAATTGTATATTTTTAAAAGTAGTGATTTGCTTACATAAGCCTAATTCACCCCTTCTTAGGCTAATTTGGACTAATAAGTGGTATTTAGATCTAGGGCTTTATATATAGCTTAACCGCTAGTAAAGTTAAGATCCGGGCAAATACTACTATTTTGTCTCCTCTTATGTAAGGATATTCAATTGATATGCCTCCACTCTTTATAGGTAGAAACTTTATGCGTTGGAAGAATTATATGACAACATATATTCAATTTGTAGACTACACGTTGTAACATATTTTTGACCATAGACCATACAAAGTTAAAGATGAGTCAACCGAGCAAAACATTGCCAAGTTGACCAAAAATACTCAAGCTATGCACCTTCTTTATTGTGCATTCAATGATGACGAATTTGAACAAATTCAAGAATGCATATCTGCTCATGAAATATGGAACCTTCTTGAAGAGCTATATCAAAAGGAAGAAGGAGATGATAAAGAAGAAGAAAATGTGGCATACATTATTACATTAGATGAATAGGTATGTCTATCTTAACATTATTACATTAGATGAATAGGTATGTCTATCTTATGAATACAACTACTCTTCATCTAGTTACAATGATCTTACAATAGATAAACTAGAAAAAACCATCTTGAATGTTCAAAATGAATTGATGCATGCAATTTCTAAAAATGAAAATTTTCTTGAGGAAGTGGAATGTGCTTTATTTGACATTAATGAGCTTAAAAATAAAAATGCTTTAGTTGAAGTTAACCCTTACTTTGAAATGTATGATATTATCATGTTTGAAAAAGAAAAAGAGTTTGAAAATAAAATGCAATGGCTAGGAGAGAATTTTAATGAATTGAATTTAGAAGTTATCAAATCTTATAAAGAAAAGAAGAAAAGAAAAAATTGTATATTGTTCATAGCTTACAATACAAGTTGTGCAAATCACATGATTTAGAATATAAATCATGTTTCAAACTAAAGGTTTTGAAAAATTGTTCTATCAAAGACCCATGTTCAAATGCGAAATCTCCTTCCAAAGTGCATCAATATGCTTTCACATATTATGATAGAATAGAACAATTTGTTTAATATGTTTATAATTTGACATTGTTTGATGATAAATCAAAAGTTCTATGGTGGTTAAAACACAAATGGATTGTTAAAGTCACCACAAATGATACTAATCACCTAAAAATCCTTGTGTTTGATTTTTCTATCCCTACTATCCTTACTATCAAGTTTATTGCATATAATGTGTTAAATTCATTGTTGAACTCATAATTATTACATGTAGTGCACACAAGGTGTTTGGTATAATGTCATTGAGAAAGTTTTTCAAGCATTTATTGCTTAAACTTCATCATATATTGCCTTGCATTTTAGATGCTTGATAAATTGCCTAAGTGACTATTGAAATTGAATTGCATATTTTTAAAAGTAGCGATTTGCTTACATAAACCTAATTCACCCCCCTCTTAAGCAAATTTGGACTAATAATTGGGGACTAATCGCACAATTAACCATTCAAGTTAATAAGAAACTAAATTTTCCTAATATGTCAAATGTAATAGGGTTAGTGGTACAATGCCCCCTTGCGTTTGGGCCGAAAAACGCAATAAACCTTGAGTTTTAGAAATTGACATACAAAACCCTGTGTTTTTCGGAATGTTGCACAAAAGACCCCTCCATCTACTGCTCTGTTAACTTTAACTAGGCGTGTAGCACAATCGCTCGTTGAGAAGGTGAACGACATTTTTTGAAGTCTTACACACTTGAAGAGATGAAAATACCCTTGTGTAAATTTTTAAAACACAAGATTTATGGCGCACATTTTTTAAAACACAGGGGGTTATAGTGTTTTTCACTCCTTGTTTTAATTGTTCATTCCCGAGTTAGTTTCTCTACATTTCCATCCATGGAGATGTGAAAATCTTTGCGTATTCTGTGCCCGGTTTATTTCAGCTTGGCACCGACAATGCAAGGATAACGAGTATTAAATACCAATAAGAAAAGAAAAAAGTAAAAATAAAGGAAATCTTCTATACTAAATTTATGAACATTTACAAGAAGTTTGTCATCTCGTAAAATTATAGCAGATTTCATATATAGACTATACAGGAAAAGACTTCAAATACTTATATTCTTGTAATTGATTATTCAAATTAAGCAATGTAGATCTACAAAAATAGTTATCCCCTATTCAAAGAATTTCTAATCTCTTCCCCTATTCAAAGAATTTCTAATCCCTAAGTTATCTCACAAGGTATTTACAAGTAAAGCCTCCATGGCTTTTTTTCTTTCTTAATCAATTTCAGCATGTACCAACAAACACAAAGTTCTTTGATTTACCATCATTAAGGCATCTTCTACTGCCTCGATGATACAATCAATATTGGTGATATTTGGATCATAGTGAACTTTTGCTTCTTCAAGAGATAAACTAACCACTGCTTTTTTTACTCCATCAACCATCATAAGTGCACGTTCAGCAGACTCAGAACAACTTGTGCATGCCCTTCCCTTGATTCTGAGCCGGCATATTGCAATGTCTTGCTCTGGAAACTTGTTAACTTGAAAACCTGTGTCTTCAACGGCTTCTTTTATCTTTTTTGCCTGATATATGTATTTGTTATTTATAATTCCAACTTGCACATTAAAGCAATCAAAACTAATCATTTACAGATCTATTGAAAGCAAACAACATGAAGTGGGATCTGGAATCTGAAACACGACTGCCATGATCTGATATCAAACTCATCGACAAAAATCCCAATAAATAAACAAAGCAATATCAAAGCAAAAGAAAAAGGGAAAATTTATGCACTTACTACATGAATATAGCAAATTAATTCCTAAATTACTCACACAAAGACACTCATTAACCCACACATACCTGCCATAAACGAGTATATATATATTGAGAAAGTCAAACTTGAGTTCAGCGTCAAACATTCAAGATAGAGGTCTGTAAAACTAACACATACATACAGAGTAATGGCCAATCAGTCACGTTATCCAGAATAACTCAACACAAATATACATAGAGAATTATTCTAAGTATGTGTATACCAGTGAAAAGCCTACATATAAACACAGAAGTACGCACACATATCTATATCAAAGATGATTTACCTTTGATTTTGCTCAACAGCTCCGAAGGTTGCAGATCTGAACACTTTCCCTCCATTTTTGAAGCTTGAGATTACTTCGAATGTTTGAAGGTCTTGGCATTTATAAATCAAGGTGATGGGGGCATGGGGAGGGGGGAGAAGGTGGTGGTATAGCGTATGGGGGTGGTATTGAAGGGGATCCGCCAAAGATTCTTCAAATATTGCATCGGGTTCATATGGTGGAAACTTGCCTATAGAAATATATTCTATGCTCGAAACATTAAGATTTTGACACAAGAACAACTTTCTCAAAAGAGTTAAAATTGCAAAAGATTGATGTTTCAAACACTAGGATTAGAATTTCTCGCTCTAGAAAAGGGCTTTCACTAGCGGGAAGAATGAAAATAGTAAAGGTGCATCAGATTTTTATTTTTAAACGAGGGCAAAATAGTCATTTTGCGTCTACCGTTAACTGAAACAGACGGAGATTCGAGTATGCAACATTCCAGATAACATAGGGTTTATTATGCCACTTTTCAAAACATAGAGTTTTTTATGCAAATTTTTAAAAATACAAGGAGTATAGTGTATTTCACTCAATGTAATAAGAGAAAAAGTGAACGTTTCTCCCTCACCATCTACTTATTTATGTTGGTTCATATTAATTTGTGTCTTTTTTAACATTTATATTGAATGTTTCAAAATCTTTTAGGTTGATTTTCTATTTAATTTAATTTTTTAAAGTAAATTAGTTTAGGTCTGGGCACTTGTGGCACTACATTAAATTTGTTTTCATTGAGGTAATCCTGAAACTATTCTTTCATATAATAAATTATATGATATTTGTCGTTGTACGTAAAACTCAAAATTAGTCATGAATGGATGCATGATATTATTCCGCTGTGTTATTGTTATCATTAAAAAAATTTAAATATCATGTATGTAAACTAATACACATGCCTCACAGGGATGAGAAATTAAAAAAGATGAAAAAAGAAGTGAAGTATGTAATATACGTAATATATCTCTCCAATCAATCATACAAATTACTTTATTATTGACACTTTATTGATCCACCCTACTTGGTTACATAACAAATTGAGCAACAGGCTTCGAGAACAAGTCCTAGATCGACCTTATCAAGATCCAGTGAATTGCACACTACGCATTTATTGCTCGGGTTGAGATCCGTGATTCATATGCAAGCAATCCTCAGCTTGTAAACTAATGTTCTTTTTATTATATTCTTTTTGTCGTGAAACAAACATTTAATTCATTAAACACGAGAAACAACATACGAAAGGTCCAAAAGTAAACTAAAATAGATCATCTCATATTGAGATGATAGAAAATCTTATTTATTAATTAGATCTATCTCAAGCTCGAGTTGACACGTCTCACATTTAAGTTTATCCACATATCTCACTTTTTTCTTACATCAGACCCACCCATTATGACACGTGTCAGCTTGAGACACGAATACATTAGTAACATGAACATAAAAACAAAACATTACATAAACGCTAGAGAAAATCTAGTGGAGAAGTTCTCCATTTTGTTGTGTCCCTTGTAGGGGTTCTAGACCTACTAGTGATGGACAGTGACAGTGCGCATGGTGGTAGTAATTGTGCAGACACTTGTTCTAGTAGTGGCAATGGCGGTGGCGGTGGCGGTGGTTGAATAACCACTGAAAATTGTCATCGTTATAGTTTAGGTGTTTAGTTGAAAGGTGTATTACAAACGATCTATTTCCAAAACTATAAAGATATATAAATATATGCTAGCAATAATTGAAAACTTGACAAATTTATAAGAATAATATTGCATTGTTTAATGCATGCATACTATTTCAAATTTTGTTAATTTATAAGTGGGCTCAAGCTGGACCTCGGCTGGGTTGGGCCGGTCCTTATTTTGGTGTGTTGGGCCAGTTCTAAGTACAACATTTTGAGAATTCATGCAACACTATATTCTTTTATAAAAAAAATGGTAAATATTCAATTTGGTCCTTTATCTTTAGGGTTTCTATCATTTTAGTCTTTATTTTTCAAAATATATATTTTTAGCCTTGCATCTTTATTATTTGTCACAACTTAATTCTTATCTTTCAAAATTTACCCTTTTAGTTCTGTATTTTTATCATTTATCTCAACTTAGTCCTTATCGACAAATGATAAAAATATGAGACTAAAATGATACAATTTGAAAAATAAGGATTAAGTTGGACAAATAGTAAAGATACAAGACTAAAATGATATATTTTAAAAGATAAATACTAAAATAACACAAACATTAAAAATAAGAGACTAAATTAAATATTTACCCAGAGAAAAAAGAAAATATAGTTATCTTACTCCAAATGCACAGTACCTAACTAATTTGGTCCAAAGAAGCTCTCTATTTTCTCCACCGTGGCTTCAAGAAGTGATTTACGTTGAGAAATGAAACCTTCATAAGTGACTCCATCAACGGGATCAGCCAAAACCGACCACTTAAATTGGCACCCATAACGATCAATTGGCAATACTTGCATAGTACCAATAAACCTCTTTAGTCCCCTATTATTCTCCAAGATTTGATAGGTTACAAAGCGTTTAGTTGGATTTATTGCCTAGCAACTCCTCTCTCACCCACAGGACAATCGTCGTATTGCCATCTGATGGTGATAGTGACTTAACGGCAGAGTAACGAATTTGGTCAGGCTTACCTGGGACTCCTTAAACACAGAATGATAGATCATTGGGATAAATTTTGAAAAGGTTGCAAAAATCCGCCACGAGAGGCCATACTTGGTTTGCTGTAGCACCAGTTATTTTTGCACTCAATTTGACTTCCTATTTTGGCTGCTGTTGAGTTGCCATAAGAGTTTGAGCCAGACAAAGAAAGAGAAGAAGAGTTGCCATAAGAGAGGGACAGGGAAGGAACATTTTGAGTCAGAAAAAGAAAGAGGAACCAATGTCGCTAAACGAGGAAGATAATTTGGTGTGAAAGATTAGCTCAAGATTAACTGATTATATAGAGGGTCATCCGAGAGTGATTGGATTGACCAAGTTTTGCTTTGACATTTCCAGATAATTACGCTACTGTGCAAGAAAGAGAGAGAAAGAGAGAACATCAAATGTGTAAGAAATTGTTAGTAATATATTAAACACTGATCAACTTGGAACTCTCCAAAGCTTTTAAAAATTGTATTAAACAATTGTTGAAAAATACAAACCAAATCTCAAGATAACTTTTTGATTTTTAAAATCTTGAGAAATGAAAATCAAGGTTCAAAGTTGTTAAAAATTGTGCAGTATAAGTATGAGATAATTTCACAGCAAGACAACTAATGCTTAATCAATAAAACTCTGTGAACGAAACTAAAAACAAGATGCAATATTTTGGTGAAAATAAATTCTATTATCACATTGTTACAAGCTATGTTTCAACATTAACTGGACTATTAAATCGTGAATACTCTGTTTTCCTAATTGCTTGATCCACTTAATGTTCTAACAAAAGTAGTAACGGTAAACAGCAAACAGCAAACAGCAGTGGAAATAATAAAACTATAACTGAAATAAAGAACACCAAGATTTAACATGGTTCAACCATCCGGTCTACGTCCACGGGACCTCCCCTGGTCCAACAAACCTGTTCATTAAGAAATAGTATAAGTTACACACACCAATGGACTTACACAAGTAAAGACTCCTTTTTAACCTCTGACGCCTTGGTGAGAAACTCCTTGACAAACTTTGGTTTGGCGAGCTCCCCTCGACTTACAACGTTCTCTCCTGAGAATAACTCCTTCTTCTCCCGAAGAATGATCAAACAACACAGTGATCTAAATATTCAGAACATACACAAGTCACTCATAACTCACTATTACATATTATAGAGTCACAACACTTAACATCTAAGCAATCAATAAGCACGTCATATTGCAACAAAACATAGAACTCTAGTATGCTTTCTTGCAGCGTGTCTAACTCCTCTCTGCTTTTTCTTCGGTGCCTGCTATGCTCCTGGATGACAAATATATACTATGTTGATGCACCACTAACCGCCTTAGGCCTCAAGACATTCCTAATCAATATGCAATAAATGTTATACCATAGTCAGCACAAGTTTCATATGGTAAGATGCCATAATATGGTTCCTGCACCTAGAATGGTAAGTTGCCATAATATGTTTCCTGTAACACTTAATGGTACCCAGTATATATTTGGTAAAGATCATGAGGTTTTGGCAAAAACACAGCCAATCAAATGAGCAAAAATTCACGACCTCAACAATCTCCCCCTTTGGCTTTGTTTTGGCAAAAACTATGATTAAGGTAAACAGAATTAAAAAACAGGATAGCATAGAACAGATGTTGAAAAACCATGTTGCAACAGAGCAGCAGTAACAATAGCAACACCAAGAAAAACTATCTCCCTCTTTTTGCCAAACCAAAGGCAAAGACATATGAGGAAAACCACTAGGACATGAGAGTATAAAAACAGAAATAGAGCACAGATAGGAAGGGAACAAAAATTAACTAGAAGAAGCGCCCATCAAGTACGTCATCAAAGCATTTTGGCCTTTGAGCAGCTGAACCAAAGTCTGATTAAGCTGATCCTGGTTAGCCTGAATATTCTATTGCTCTTCTCGGAGTTCTTCAATGGCCTCACGAAGCTGCTGAAATTACTGCAACATGGCAGACTGATCAGCAGAGGAACTGGCAGCATCCGTACTAGGGGCTGGTGTACCATCAGCATGCTCCCCCGTAGTATCATCTTTGTGAGCCCCCTGCAAAAACTTTCTAGAGAATAACAGTGAAGAACCTGGTTTGTGCAATACTTCATCAAGATCAAGAACCTTGTGTTGTGACACGAGAAACGTACATATGAGAGAGATATATATAGCAAGTACTGGCCAGAAAAGTTTTTAGTAGCTTCCTTAATTATGCGCTCAAAAATAACCCGACCCAGATCAAAATTTACCCCAGTGCCTATAGAGTAAAGCAATCGGCCCATTTCACTACTGAGAGTAGTAGAATGCTTAGTAGGATACCAGTTTGCCATGGCCATCTTATGCAGAGCAGCATACTTAGTAGTGAGTCTATTCCCAGGTAGTCTGGATTTGGATTTCCATTCAAATGGCTCACCTATTAGTTCCATAGCAATAGTAGACAGAGAAACATCTGGAATAATCTCTGTAACTGGCACACATCCTAAGAAATTAGAGCAGTGGGTGAAAACTCAAACAAATGGCCGCGCACAAAAAACTGACGATAATATTTTGATGTTGCAACACTGACATTGATGTGCAGATTTGAATAAAACTCATAAACCAGATTGCTAGAAAATGACTTAATCAAAGCAAATGAGCCTAACAGATTTCTTTCTCTTAGTAAGGCAAGTACCCTTGTTCCTTGATACGATTTCTCATTCAGTGGTTTCTTTGGAACAAACTTCCGCTGAGACACAATTTTAAACTTCTCTTTTGACTCAAAAAAGAAAAACTGTGAAGAATAAGCAATGGAAGGATCATACCCTGGACATGATCATTTTGCTGTCTTGGGTGGCTTAGAGCGTGAAGACTTTGCAAGTTTAACCCATTTGCGTTTAAAACTGCCAATGTGTTTCTTCCTTTTGGTCTTGAATTGTCGACCAACTTCTTCAGGTGTGACTTCAGTTTCGAATGGTGCACGGGACGCTGCAACATTATCTAAGACAGAGACAGGTGTGTTTTTTGACTGCGCATTGAGTGACTCAGTAGTAGCATGACTCGTTCCACTCTTCTCAGTCGGTGCCCTGATGGGAGATGATGTTGCAACAGGGACAGCAGTTGCGATCTTGGGCATTACCTCAGAGTCTGAAGATTGTGTGTCCTGATTGTGGTAAGATGGTGTTTCAGTGTGAACAACCACATCCATGCCTGTTGGAGTCCACAGAGGGTCAATGAATGACCCTTTAGCCCTAGCTTGGGTTGTTCGTAGTCGTAGTGACCCACTAGTGCTTATGTCACTAGATGATGTTACATCACTGCCTTCAGCCGCTGGTGGAGGAGATTGTTCATCAATGGTGATAGGTTGTAACGACACCCCTCCAGGTGCTCCAGATTTGGGGGTTTCCCAATGTCTACCGCCTGATCGCGTCTTTACCATGGTTGTTCTGCAAGTGGGTTAGACAGCAAAGAACTTGAAAAACCACAGGGAAGATGAGAGAGAGAACACACAAAAAATGAGATAAGCTATATGAAAAATGATAGCAGAGTAGTGGAGATATGAAGAGGCGAAAATTTCTCAATTAACCGGTGCCCTAATCGTGGGTAACTGCCCATCAGTTTAGCCAACCACATGATCTTGGGAAATTCAAAAATTAAATATGCAAAAGTACGTTAACTACCAATCAACGATATCCAAGTTTCCCGCTCAAAACACTCCTCCATGTGTTATACGAAAGTTGCAACATTTTTGACATACGTTAGCATAACATAATCATGATGATTTTTAATGACTACTTGTTGCAACCTAAAACAAACTAGCAGTATATTCCACAGTTCTCAGATCCACCAGGATTTTCTTCATTCCCCTCCCCCCCCCTCCCGGCACCTTTTTTTTTCCTTTTTTTTTTCAAAACTACAATAAAATAAAAAATTCGACATGAATCCAGTCAGTATGAAATTACTCAAGAAGCTTTACTCATCAATACTCATTTCAGTCAAGAATTTAATTAATGAATCATGTGTATGCGTGAGAAGTGGAGATTTTAGATAGTTATTACCTTCAAATCTACAAGGTGCAAGTGCTCTTCTTATCAGCTGTATTTCCTGTCCAATCAGCATCACTAAACCCCACAAGATTAGTGTTAGTGTCATTAGTAAACCATATTCCAAGACTTACTATTCCACTCACATATTTGATTATCCTTTTTACTGCAAGTAAGTGAGATTCTTTTGGATTTGCTTGATATCTTGCACATACTCTAACACTGAAACAAATATCAGGTCTACTTGTTGTAAGATATAACAAACTTCTTATCATACTCCTAAATAAACTCGGATCAACTGATTTTTCATTATCACTCCTAATCAGCCTAGTAGTCACACTCATAGGAGTTCTTGAGGACTTAGCAGATTCTAACCCAAATCTTTTAACAAGATTCCTGGCATACTTCGCTTGAGATATAAAGATCCCATCTACATATTGTTTAACCTGCAACCCCAAGATGTATGTTAATTCCCCAATCATACTCATTTCAAACTCATGTTTCATATGCCTAACAAATTCATCAACCTTATTTTCAAATGTTGCACCAAATACAATGTCATCAACATAAATTTGAGCAATGAGAATACCTAACCCAGACTTTTTGATGAACAAGGTTTTGTCTACTTCCCCTCTCTGGTAGCCTTTATCCAGCAAGAACTTTGTTAATCTGTCATACCAAGCTCGTAGAGCTTGTTTCACCCTATACAAGGCCTTCTTCAATTTATACACATACATGGGATAGTGAGCGTCCTCAAAGCCTTTTGGTTGCTCAACATAAGCTTCTTCATTTAGAATGCCATTCAAGAATGCACTTTTTATATCCATTTGAAACAATTTAACCTTTAACACACGTGCAATAGATATAAGCAACCTAATAAATTCAAGCCTACCAACCGAAGCTAAGGTCTCATCAAAATCCACACCTTCTACTTGTATATATCCATGAGCTACTAGTCTTGCCTTGTTTCTAGTGACATTACCACTTTCATCAGTCTTATTTTTAAAGATCCACTTAGTTCCAATTACATTGACATTTTTTGGCCTAGGAACTAAAACCCAAACATCATTCCTCATAAACTGACTCAACTCATCTTGCATGGCATTTATCCAAACTTTATCCTTTAAAGCTTCAGTCACATTTTTTTGGTTCAAGAGTTGTTGTGAAACACACAAATCTTACCATGTCTCTGTATTGGAGCATGATTTTTGTGGACATGTGGCAGCTCCGCTTGAGTTCCTTTACTAACATCCTCTGTAGTTCTGTCGCATGTTGTAACAGCTGGTGAGACATCATTCGACTGTTCAGCTATTCTTCCTGATGTTTCATCTGTCTCGGTCACGCTGGGTTTTGAAGTTCCTTCTTCCTTCAATGTTACAACATCATTTAACTCATTTGTATTTGTTTTGCTGCCACTGATTTCTCCTGTTGATTCTCCTACAAATTTTTTCACCTCGTCAACTACCACATTAACAGATTCCATTATTGTTCTAGTAGTTAAATTAAAAACTCGAAAAGCCCGATTGTTTGTAGCGTAACCAAGAAAAATGCATTTGTCACTTTTAGCATCAAATTTTCCTCTTTGTTCTCTATCATTCAAAATGTAACATATACTTCCAAACACATAAAAATGCCCCAGTGAGGGTTTCTTACCTTTTCAAATTTCATAGGGTATTTTAGAAGTACCTAGTCGCAAGAAAACTCGATTTATGGTATAACACGCAGTGTTAACTGCTTCTGCCCAAAACCTGTGAGAGAGATTTTTATCATTCAACATTACACGAGTCATTTCTTGAATGGTTCTATTTTTTCGTTCAACCACACCATTCTGTTGTGGGGTCTTTGGAGTAGAGAGTTCATGTATTATTCCATGCTCGTTGCAAAATTCAGTGAATGAGTGGTTCTCAAATTCCCGACCATGATCACTTTTTATTCTGATGATTTTTTGAATATTGCACCATTTCTCATTTTTCAATTTTAAACACAATTTCTTAAACACATCAAAAGTGTCAGATTTTTTTCTAAGAAAGTCCACAAATGTATATCTGGAAAAGTCATCTATACACAAAAACACATATCGCTTACCTCCGATGCTTTTGGTTTGCATTAGACCCATAAGATCCATGTGCAACAGCTCCAAGATATTCTTGGTTGACACATGTTGCAACATCTTGTGAGATGTTGTTACCTGTTTACCAATCTGACAGGAACCACACACACCTGACTGCTTGTTTTTCAACTTTGGCAATCCTCGGACTGCTCCTCTATTCACAAGTTTGGTCAGCAAGTCATAATTTAAATGTCCCAATCTTTCGTGCCAAATCTCAGCATTGTCACAGGTGCTGTTGTAACATGTCACTGGTCGTTCCTGTGATAGTGTAAGTATATAACAGTTGTCAAATGACCTTTTACCTGAAAGCACGCAATTGTTAGCAATTTCTAGCACATGACAACCATCTTTAGTAAATTTCACATCTAACCCTTGATCACACAGTTGACTAATACTAATAAGATTAGCTTTTAAACTATCCACGTGCAACACTTTCTTGAGTTTTGGAAAACCTTCAATATTCAAAGCTCATCTCCCAAGTATTTTTCCTTTAACACCATCACCAAACGTAACTTGTCATTCGTCTCGCTCCCTATAGCTGTTCAAGACTTATCGCATTCCTATCATATGTCTAGAACACCCACTATCAAAATACCAAGAGTTAGCAGTACAAGAATGCATTGAAGTATAAGCAACACAACAGGCTAACTCTGTTTTCTTTACCCATAATTGTCTTACCTTATGTTTTCGACAAACGTGTGAGGATCTTTTCTGCTTACTATGAGACTTACCTTTCTCTTGCATTCTTTGAAGTTTGAAACAATGAGGTCTGATGTGACCAGGTGCAAAACAGTAGTGACATGTAGGAATGAACCTATTTTTCTTTTTCCCACATTGTCTCTGCAATGTTGTTGGTGCTGTCGGAACATCAGATACCAAGGCACTTTTACTGCTGTTCTGAGCAGTCGCATATTCATGTTCAGATTCTGGGTGGTTTTAACTTTTGACAAAGATAGTTGTACCAGAAGATTCTCCTTCATAGAAACCAATTCCACTATGATCTCTACTTGATTTCTGAATGGATAACATGTGATTCAATTTTTTAGTTCCAGAATTTAGCATTTTTATATTTCGCTGCATCTACTTCAAATCATGTTGCAGGATCTGTACTTCACACAGTCTTTCTTCAGCCAGTTTTTCTAGTTCTGCTTTTTGTTTTTCCAATTCGACAACCATGAGTTCTAGTCCTTGGTTTTTCTTACACATTACCACCCATTTTTCGTACATGTTCTTGTATGTTTTCATGACTTCTTCATCATCCAAGTCATCATCACTATCAGATTCACCACAGTCAGATTCACTTAACTCCCTATATTGATCATCTGTTGTTGTAACAACAGTACGTGCTCCCTCATCCACACTGATCTTGCTTAGTGTTGTTGTAACAGTGAACGCAACAAAGTTTCCAGTGTGCTCTCCTTCACTTTCTGAGGAGTCTTCTGATTCTACATCACTCCAGGTAACCTTCATAACCTTTTTCTTCTTTTTCAAAGTGTTCGCACATTCAGCTTGAATATGACCAAAACCCTCACATTCGCGGCATTGAATGCCTTTACTTTTTTTCTTCTCATCAACTAATTTCAAGTTTTGCTTCTTAACAAAATTAGTTGTTGTTGCAACATGAGGTTTCTTTTCAAAATTTGATTGTCTAAACCCCTTTCTTTGCTTATACCATTTTTTCAGAACTCTATTGAAATTTTTGGTGAGCAAAGCTAAGGATTCAATGATTTCAGATTCCTCATCATCAGAAGAGCTATTCCTTTCAACATCAGTCTTTAAAGCAATGCCTTTTTCTTTATTCTTTTGCTTAAACTTCATTTCAAAAGTTTGAAAGGACCCCATTAGTTCATCAATTTTGATTTCATCCACATTTTTTGATTCTTCTATGGCAGCCACCTTAATTCCAAATATGTCTGGAAAAAACGCAATGTTTTTCTTATAAGCTTGTCATCATAATATTTTTCTCCCAAAGCAAAAGATTCATTCGCAATGTCGCACAATTTGGCATTAAAATCCGCAATGGTTTCATCCTCCAGCATCCTTAATTCCTAAAATCTGGTGGTAAACATCTGTAACTTTGATCTTTTGACTGACGTTGTACCTTCATATGCAGTTTGTAATATCTCCCAAGCTTCCTTCGCAGATTCACATGTCGAGATTAACTTGAATTGATTCAATTCAACAGCATTGAATATTGCATTCAGCGCGTTAGAGTTCCAACTTGCCAAAAGATCTTCATCCTTAGTCCAATCTGTTTCAGGTTTAGTTGTAACATTGCCTTGAGCATCTGTTTTGGTAGGAGATGTCCAGTCAGTCAGTATAACTTTTCAGGCCTTTTCATCAATAGACGTGATGAATGCCCTCATTCTAGCTTTCTAGTACGAGTAATTCGCACCATCCAACAGCGGTAGTTTAGAGATTGAACCTCCCTCACGTAAGGTGTCCATACCTATTCCTGCAAGACAACAACTCAAAACTCCCAAGAATCTAACTGAATTAGTTCGTAACCTGCTCTTGATGCCACTTGTAAAAAGTTGTGCAATATAAGTATGAGATAATTTCACAGCAAGACAACTAATGCTTAATCAATAAAACTCTATGAACGAAACTAAAAACAAGATGCAATATTTTGGTGAAAATAAATTATGTTATCACACTGTTACAAGTTATGTTGCAACATTAACTGAATTATTAAATCGTGAACAATCTGTTTTCCTAATTGCTTGATCCACTTAATGTTCCAACAAGAGTAGCAACGATAAACAGCAAACAGCAAACAGCAGCGGAAATAATAAAACTATAACTGAAATAAAGAACACCAAGATTTAACGTGGTTCAACCATTCGGTCTACGTCCACGGGACCTCTCCTAGTCCAACAAACCTGTTCATTAAGAAATAGTATACACCAATGGACTTACACAAGTAAAGACTCCTTTTTAACCTCTGACGCCTTGGTGAGAAACTCCTTGACAAACTTTGGTTTGGCGAGCTCCCCTCGACTTACAACGTTCTCTCCTGAGAATAACTCCTTCTTCTCCCGAAGAATGATCAAACAACACAGTGATCTAAATATTCAGAACATACACAAGTCACTCATAACTCACTGTTACATATCATAGAGTCACAACACTTAACATCTAAGCAATCAATACGCACGTCATGTTGCAACAAAACATAGAACTCTGGTATGCTTTCTTGCAACGTGTCTAACTCCTCTCTGCTTTTTCTTCGGTTCTTGCTATGCTCCTGGACGACAAATATATACTATATTGATGCACCACCAACCGCCTCAAGACATTCCTAATCAATATGCAATAAATGCTATACCATAGTCAGCACAAGCTTCATATGATAAGATGCCATAATATGGTTCCTGCACCTAGAATGGTAAGTTGCCATAATATGTTTCCTGTAACACTCAATGGTACTCAGCATATATTTGGTAAAGATCATGAGGTTTTGGCAAAAATACAGCCAATCAAATGAGCAAAAATTCACAACCTCAACAAAAGTGTTTGGCATTTTCAAAGTGAATTAATTGAAGATACATTTAAATATTATGAAATAATGAATTTAGTCACGTATCTTGTCATTGTTTTTTAGTATTTCTAGATTCATATTAAATAGCTTTAATACACCCTACTATTAGTATAAATAGATGTAGTGTTCTAGTGTTTTGGCAATTGAAAAAGTGAGTGAAGAAAAATATCGAGAATAAAAGGAAAACATTTGTAATTAAGGTAGCAGCCTACTACTCTGAGTTTAATTTGTTGAGAAATACAAATTATATTTGTAGAATATTTCCTTGTGCTCTCTATTTGTAAGGATTAACAAATCCAAAATCGTATCCAACATAGTGGCATTAGAGTTAGGGTTTATTATCAAGTTTAGTGTGTGAATCTTTTCTCACATTCATTTATCATGGCATACAATCTTATACAATCACAACTTCCAAAACTCACCTGTGAGTATTATAAAAATTAGAGTATTCAAATAAAGGCTTTTTTTTTGTTTGGTTCACAAGATCTTTGGAATATTATCACAGATCCGTTTGTAGAACCCACTATAGAAATTGAGGTAACCTACAACGCATAGCAAAAAAATTCTTTTCGTGAAATAAGGAAGATAGATAAGAAAGCATTTTTTTGGACTATTGGGCTTTTTTTTTTCTTCTAGTGGTCGGATATTGAAAATTTGTTTGGAATTTCAATCTTCTGTTTACGAGAATTTAGTTCAATATTTAGTTACTCTAGGGTAAAGGAGGTTTTTAAACATAGTTTTAAAGACAAACATATGATTAATATTTAGGGATCCAAGAAGTTTTTGACTCACGTCAAATTAAAGAAGATGGATAGATGGATAGGCCATTCTTTTGACAAATGCCCCCCCACTTCACTTGATATTTTAATTTATTTGAATAAATTTAAGTGGTGGCAATGAGTTTTGAGTGCACGACTTTTAGATATCTAGGTTTTAATATCATATTAAGTGATCACCTCATTTAAAAGTTTAAACTTTTAAAGAAAGGTTTGTTATATTATTAATCGATAAGCACTTGCTACGTTGATAAGGATTTGATAAGCTAGAGTTTAGCTATATATTAAAATTCTAACTATTCTTTTATTCGATTTTTCCAATTTTTTGGAATTAGTATAAGGAATAACACATATCTCTTGTCCCATTTTTTTACGAACAAGGCAAACATCCTTACGCAACCCAACTTACATCGTATTACATAACCTAATAAATTACTTAACCCAATTTGTGGGAAGATATTTTTACTACTTTAACCAAAAATTAGAAAATTTGGTAGCTGATAGATTGAACGAAGAGTGACAGTGAATCTGGAAAAAGAGTCAATAATAGTACATGATATTGAAGATTTTTAACAATAAATGTATTTGGAGTATTAAAGTTCCAGAGGATGGCTCTTGGGCATGGAAAAAACTGTTAAAGGTTAGAAATGAGGCTAGCTGCTTCATCAGACATAAAATTGGCAACGGAGAAGACATTTTCTTATGGTGGGATTGGTGGCATTCGAAGGGCAGATTAACTGAGGTTCTTAGAATATCTCCAATGGGAGATACTATTTATAAAAAATATTATTTTTGGTAATTTTTAGAGATCGGATCTCTAAATTTAAAGTCAAAATACATGATGCCCGTCACTTTTATTTAGAGATCCAAAAATTGATTGGGTCTCTATTTTAGTCAAAAAGTTAATAAAAGTAGCGGCTCTATGTATTTTGACTCTAAATTTAAAGATCTGATCTCTAAAAATTACCAAAAATAATATATTTTTATAAATAGTGTCTCTCATTGGAGATGCTCTAAGCATGAACCAAATCATTGCATCTAGAATCGGCTTGCAGAGTAAAGTCAAGGAGATCTTCAGGGCAGGTTCATGGCATTGGCCTAGAACAATGGAACATTCAAACATTGCAGGTGCCAACATCACAGTTTCCACAACGGAGCAGGATGCATGTTGGTGGAACATTGGATCCAATGGAGAATTCAATACGACATCTACTTAAGAAGAGATTAGAATGAAAAATCAGAAAGTGGATTGGTTTGACTTGCTTTGGAAAAATCCCCTTTATTCTAAAGTATAGTTTTTGCAGTTGGTTAGCAATCAAAGATTGATTACCCACAAAGAATCGACTGATCAGTTGGAAAATTAATATTCCAATCCAATGTAGCCTTTGTCATATGGTCCAAGAAACAAAAGAGCACTTGCTCTTTGAATGTCATTTTAGTTGACGAGTTTGAAGAACATGTATGAAAGCATCTAAAATGCCTATTATGGGGATTCAATGGGAACGGATCCTTTTGGATTGCAGCAGAATAAGCAAGAGGAAAACTCTACAAGCACATCTGACTAAGCTCCTCTTCAATGCAAGTATTTACCACCTATGGGCGAAATTGAATGCTCGTATATTCAGAGATGAATATGCAAACGAAGAACAGGTTTTTCAACAGATTAAATATCATGTTAGATGGAAGATGGCCTCAGAAAAGATTGCGAGTCTCAATCGGAGGGATAGGGAGCTTTGCGAACAATAGAACTTTTGTGTTTTTACATAGTTGTTTTAAGATTTTTTTGTGCAGTTTTTTTGTTTTTGACAAAATTTGTACACTGATGTAATGTGTATTTTTTTGAGATAGTGGAATGAAATGATTTTCCTTGCTGACCCAGCAAAAAAAAAACTATGGAAAATGTTTTTGTTTTGTCAAAAAATGAAATTTTCATTACACAAGACAAAGTTACACTAATGGCCCAAAAAAGTCCATGGAAACAAAGCCAAACAAGACGCTGAAGCACTAAGTATCCAACAAACTCAACATATCACATTTTTAGCTTTCAATGAAGAGAGTAACATTAGATGTTGCAGCACCATAAAGAAATGCATTAAACCAATTAATACTAGGAAAAACATATCATGAAATTAAAAATAGAATTTATATATACATGTAAATAAATAATTAAAAACTGTAAAATATGATAAATAATTAACAAAAATAGAAAACAAAACTATAAATAAAAAAATTCGAACAAAAAAAACAGAAAATTTAGAAATATATATCTGTAAATATATACATATACATATATATGTATGTAGACAGATAGTAGAAATGACACCTAAGCGGCACGGTGGCCGAGAGAATATGAGATGGAGACGTGCTAGCGAAGATAAAGGCACATTGGCAAAGTTGAAGGGGGCAGTAGATCAGAGCTAATCAAAGGGGATGGACTGATGGGGAAAGGAAAGAGCGAGGGCAGTGGTGGCGTGGGGAGGGATGATGGTGGTGGCACGAGGAGGGGAGGAGGAAGAAATGTTATTTTGAGATATAAAAATACTTACTGATGCGGCGTATGAGTTCTTCTTATCGAGTTATGCGACAGTTACCAGACGGTCGCCTAAACCCAATTTTTTTAAATTAAGAAAAGAAACTGTTGCTAATTTGTTGAATATAGTGATGAATTAGATAATATGAGGGGTTTCACTAAAATTTCAAATAGCCAATGCAAAAGTTCACTATATAATAACTATGTGGCGACGTCTAATAACTTAATGGGTGGGAATTAATATACCATTGCTAAATGGTCTCTATTTAGCGACAAATTAATGATGGTATATTATTTTTTGATACAATTGTAATTAATCGTTGCTATATTATCGCAAGATGGAAATGATTGAGCCACCGCTACTAAGAAAAGTAGAACACTAAATAAGTACCGTCGCAAATTGATCGCCAACTTGCGACAAAATAGCTATTCAAAGTTATTTTCCGTTACAAATTTTCAATACTGTCACTAAGTTATTGCGAATTGGCTTCCAATTAGCAACACCACTCCTACAATCTATTGGGGTTAATTCCAAAGTATCGGTAAATTGTCGCCTATTGGTGATGTGTTAATGACAACCTTTGAAATGTCATCACTAGTTTGCCCCTAAATGGTTGTTATTTTTTGTGCCAACTTTAAAAAATTGTTGATGTCCGTCACACTTTCAACACTAAGGTGATGCTTCACTAGTCGTCACTGGCCGTCGCCTAACTCAGTTTTTCTTGTATTGTTTAAAAGTGAGGTGAATTAAATAGTGCCGAAAATCATTTGTGATAGGTTAGTGGTGTTGATAGGTTCTCAAATCAAAATGGCACTGTGTTGTGTTGGTTCATGAGTCGGTGCTGCTGATTCTAGGAAAACTTTTTAAAAAGTCTGACTGACCGGTCAATCAAATTTTTTTGCTCATAATGAATGGTCCCAACATGTGTTAGTTCTAATGTTTTGTGTGTAAAAAGTCTAACTAATTAGCATAAGGAAAAACTCTTCAAAAAATCTAACTGACCGATCAGTCAGACTTTTTGAAGAATTTTCCCTGATGCTAATTCAATGTGTAATTGTAGTGTGATAGAAAAAAAAGAAAAGAGTAAAATGCAACACACACCCTGTGTTTTACTGAATTTGCATTTAAAATTCTGTGTTTTCAAAAGTCGCACAACACCCTCTTTTTTATTCATAATGTTGCATGGGAAAATGACACATTTAGTCCCTATTATTTTTTCAAAGTTTTAATTCCGTCCTTATTATTCCAAATCTCTCAAATTCGTCCCTATTATTTCTAATAAAGTTTCAATTTCATCTCTATTATTTTTCTAAAAATTTAAATTCACCCTTATTGTTCAAAATTAGTCAATTTAGTCTTTATTGTAAAAAAATTGAAATTCATTCTTATTGTTCAAAATTAACTAATTTAATCCCTATTATTTCGCAAAAACTTTTAATTTAATTCATATTATTATCATATAAAATTTAAATTGGCACTCATATAAAAGAGTTACATAACAAATTGAGCAACAGGCTTCGAGAATATGTCCTAGATCGGCGTAAGGGTATCTCTAATGATTAATACTATTTATAAAAACTTATAATTTTTGACAATTTTTAGAGATTCGGGTCTCTAAAAATCATGTTTACTGATTTAAATATACGTAGGGTCCACCACTTTTTAAAAATTTGAGTTAAAATAGAGACTCAATTTATTTTTTTTGTTCAAAATTTAGAGACCTAAAAAGTAGTTAGGTCTCTATTTTATTATAAAAGTAATTAAAAATAGTGGGTCATATATATTTAAATCATTAATAATAATTTTTAGATATTTAAATTTTTAAAAATAAATATAAATAAATAAATTTTTATAAATAATAATACTTATTAAAAATACCCTAATCAAGATTTAGTGATTTGCACACTACGCATTTATTGCTTGCTCAGGCTTCGAGAAGATGTCCTAGATCGGCCTAATCAAGATTTAGTAATCATTTATTGCTTGCTTTTTTTTTTTTTTTTGGTCGAAAAATTTATTGCTTGCTCAGGCTTCGATAAGATGTCCTAGATCAGCCTAATCAAGATCTAGTGATCCGCACAGTACGCATTTATTGCTCGTGTTGAGATCAGTGATTCATATGCAAGCAATTCTCGGCTTGTAAACTAATGTTCTTTTTATATTATATTCTTTTTTGTGGTGAAACAAACATTTCATTAAACACGGGAAACAACATACAAAAGGTGTAAAAGTAAACTAATGTTCATTCATGTTCTAATAGTATAGCTAGAGCTGGTATTTGGGTCAATTCAATGTTTGATTGGATCAATTTTTTAAAATACATGATCTAACTTGGTCGATGAATCTATTATTATGGGTCACGAGCTATGTTAGGCCAACCTAATTTTTATTTATTTATTTTTTTTGTAAGTAATATATTTTGAATATATTTTATGTATGTAAACATATACTTATACAAATACTGATACAAACACACACCCACACACATATATATGCTGGGCACTTGGATTAATAAAAAAAATTTAAGTAAAATTTAAACTTAACTTTATTAACAAAAATCAATTTAACAGTTAATGAGAAACAAATAGATTAATAACATTAAAATAAAATATTACATAACAAATCATAATTTCACGAGACACGAATACATTAGCAACATGAACATAAAAACAAAACATTACATAAATGGTAGAGGAAATCCAATGGAGAAGTTTCCCATTTTGTTGTCCTCCTTGTAGGGCTACTAGGCCTGCTCGTGATGGACAGTGACAGTGGGTCTGGTTGCAGTAATTGTGCATCCACTTATTCTAGTGGTGGTAGTGACGGTGGTTGAATACTCACTAACAATATATAACTACAGACTGTATGACCCCGTTCATCAAATAACGTGAAATGATTCCAAACTTCTACTGCTTGTAATCATCGTGCTGGTAGTTTTTCTGCCATAGTTATAGCGTCCATAGGATTGATAGGAGTATTGACTAAATTGTGGAAGAATAGTAACGCTTTAGTGTGTAGTGTCACAATATAGTAAAGTTAAAAAATCACTTATTTATAGAAATAATGTTACATTGCTTAATGCATATTATATATATATTTTTTCAAATTTATAGGTGGGCTTGAGTTGGGCCCGGACTGGACTGAAATAGTCTAAATTTTGGAACGTTAAACTGTATTAGACTCACCTAAATGCCAGCTCTAAATACAACATTCAGAGCATTCATTGAACACTATATTCTTTTATAAAAGTAAAAGATAATATAGTCATGTTACTCCAAATGCACAAATTTATTATGTAACACACATTAACAATCCGGTCTCTTTTTCACATTTACAAGTAAAAATAACAACACAATATTTTGGTGTCTAACGATACAACACCATAGACTCCATTATCCCCCACCCTTGAACAACCAAACAACCGGAAACAGAAAGAAAACGCAGAAGTATAAGTGGACTCCATTATACCTAATTACTAATTTGCTCCAAATAAGTTCTCAATTTTCTCCACCGTGCCTTCAAGAAGCGAATTAAGTTGAGAAACAAAAACTTCATAAGTTACTCCATCAACGGGATCAGCTAAAACCGACCACTTAAATTGGCACCCATAACGATCAATTGGCAATACTTGCATAGTACCAATAAAGCTCTTAAGTCCCCTATTATTCTCCAATATTTGATAGGTTACATAACTTTTCGTCGGATTTATTGCTAGCAACTCCTCTCTAGCCCACAAGACAATCGTCGTATTGCCATCTGATGGTGATGGTGACGGTGACTTAGCGGCAGAGTAACGAATTTGTCCAGGCTTACCTGGGACTCCTTCGACACAGAATGATAGATCAGACGGAAAGATTTTGTATAGGTTGCAAAAATCCGCCACGAGAGGCCATACTTGGTTTTCTGTAGCACCAGTTATGTTTGCACTCAATTTGGCTTCCCATTTTGGCTGTTCTTGAGTTGCCATAAGAGTTTGAGCCAGACAAAGAAAGAGAAGAAGAGTTGCCATAAGAGAGGGACGGAGAAGGAACATTTTGAGCCAAAAATAGAAAGAGGAACCAATGTGGCTAAACGAGGAAGATAATTGGGTATGAAAGATTAGCTCAAGATCAACTGATTATATAGAGGGTCATTCGAGTGTGATCGAATTGACCAAGTTTGGCTTTGACATTTTCAGATAAGTACGCTACTGTGCCAGAAAGAGAGAATGAGAGAAACGTCATCAAATGTGTAAAAAATTGTTAGTAATATATTAAACAATCAACTTGAACTCTCCCTTTGGTCTAGTGGTTCCAGAGGTTGTCATTGACAAATTGACACTCGCAGTCATTATAAGAAATTGTGAACTCGAATTTCGTTAATTACAGTAGGTCTTTATAAACAAAAAAGAAAAAAAATCTTGGAACTCTCCAGAGCTTTTAAAAATTGTATTAAACAGAGTCAACTTAGGACAAAATCACGTCTACTTAGTTACCTCCGCAATGAAGTGTCATCTAGCAGAACTACTCAGAGCCAAGCCGCGAATTCACTTTTACCAAAAAAAAAGAAAAAAAAAGCTGCGAATTCACAACCTCCGGAAATGCACTCGATATGATCATAACCATTAACTCAACATATGCCTAGACAAAAAAAAAAAAAAAACTGAGCATATGCTGAAATTGATTGAAAGAACAGGTCAATCATTTAAAAAAGTGATGCGGAGAAACTTAAGATGGTGACTTGAGGAAGATTCCAATTTTCTTTAATTAATTGATTGGACCATCTATGTTTGTCTAGCTGTTTCCGGGAAAATAATTCATTTAAAATGTCGAGACGGCCTCACTTTTAAAATAAAGGTCAAAGTAAAATTGAATAGATCACTTTAACGACAAAAAAAAAAAAAAAAAAGAATAGGTCACTTCACCTTGATCTCAAGAACTTTGGTGATATTTTAGTATAAAAGAATATGCATATTTTAGAAACAAATAATAAATTTTGACTTTTAATTGAGTATGAATACACAGCAAAAGTACTCTTAAGAAAGTAAGTTTAAAATGAAAACACCTAAGAAAATGAGGGTAACAACTAATTCCAACAATTAGATTGATACTTGTTTTACGCATAGTTATATATATTAGAACCATAATAGAGTTCAACAATTTGATAGTCAATTCCTCTTGTTCTCACATATGTATGGTGTTAGCGTCAACACCAATTTAGCTTTGTCTTTTCTCCCCTCACAATTAATCGTATTTATCATCACTTTGATAGATGATTCACACTGTTTTGTTACGTGTATATGATCTCGCACGAGTCAGATCCACAGGGAAGCTTTGTAAAATTTGTAAATGAATTAGAAAATTAGTTAGAAAAAGAGGTAAAAGTCTTAAGGAAGGACAGAAATCACGAATATATATCCGATCAATTCAAAGAATTATGTAATAAAAAAGGAATAATAAGGCAACTTAAAATTCTAAAAACATCACCACAAAATGGAGTATCCGAGACGAGGACAAACATTCTTAGAAATGGTTAGGTCTATGATGGGATAGACCAATCACACAATATCTTATTAAAGATATGTTTTACTTACTGTTGCCTATATAATTAATTGAGTACCCATAAAGTCACTCCATCAACTCCTTATGAACTATGGACAGGTAGAAAAACTGACGTATCACACATGCGTTCTTGGGGGTCGACACTTATGTTCATTCTCACAAGTATGAAAGATTAATTGGGTCTTAGAGGCAAGAAGTATATCTTTATTAAATATCCTGAGCACTCTGAAGGATATGTGTTAATTGGTGAACATAGTCATGGAGATCTCACAGAAATTGAATAATGAGATATCACATTCTTGGAGAATTATTTTTCTAATAGACGTGAAGTCGGTAAAGAAGCATTGAGTAATGCAAATATCAGTAAAAAAAATAAAATTGCATAATTAAGGGGAATGGCATACTTAAGGAAGATGTAGAGTATGAAGCTGTACAAATCAAGTGAAAGTAGAATTGCAATTGCTTATACAAAGCTCGAAATTAAAGGAATTAGAGGGATACCAAAGGTTATGTGTACTTCTATCATTATGAGAATGAAAGACTAAAGGCGACGACTTAGGGGATTAAGAAATAAACACGTTGAGTATAATATAAGATGAACACACTTCCTGATAATAATTTGGCTTGAGCACTAGCTAGTTTTTGGAAACCAAACATACCTTTAGACGGTGAGATGAATGGAATGTACTGATATGTGAATTGTGTATATGTGTTTATGAAATCTAACACATGAAACAAATCTAAATAGAACAACTAGACTGTCAATTAGTTCTAACTTACACAAGTATGTATCACCATCTATCACTCTTTGGTTACCAAAGTATGACCCTAATTTTCTTTTTTTAAATGGATCAGTCATCATCACTATCTTCTTAATTAGATTCCTTAAAGTTTCAAAACTTAACCAAATTTCTAGTAATAGTCTTCTCAAACTGTACCTTTTTTAAAAAGAAAACTAGGGCCATACTTTGGTAACCAATGAGTGATTAGATGGTGATACATGCTTGCGTGAGTTAGAACAAACGGGCAGTCTAGTTATTATATTTAGATTTTTCCATGTTTAGACTCTTGGGATTTGGTTTACATTCTCTAATACCCCCTTCAAACCAAAACTATTTCCACACTAAGTAGTGCCCTCAATTTCTTGAATGCTTCAATTGGTAGTGCCTTGGTGATTTCTACTCTTATTCAAAGCTTTGTTTGTCATCGAACGACTTTATATATTTCTTCAACACGACACATTTAGTCGTGATGTTCCTACTACAACTTCATTCTTCTTTGCAACAATCCTTTATTTTTAAAATATTTTTCACAACTTGGGATAATCCTCCCTCAAATTCAGATTTGACACCTCCTCAAATCTGATCTTTTTTGTTTCTTTTTTTTTTTGTTTCTCCTTTTCTTTTTTGTTTCTTTTTTGGCACTTCAATTTTTTTCTTATCGTGACAACAATTTTTTGTTGTCTGATTGTTCCGGCATGACACCAATTTGCTCAACGCGTCGTGACTATAATTTTTAACTCTCTTGTCTTTTTGGTGAGCACTATACCATCTCTTGACGCGAGCACCTCTTTTGCTTCTAGCGTCCACTTTTCGACAGTCTTGTGCTCAAGCAACGAAATATATCTTCTTTTCGTCAATCTTCTTTTGATGTTGCTCGATCGTCAACAATATCTTGACTACAAACCGGCAATCTTGTCCAACCTTCTTCAACTTTTTCAACAACTCAATCCTTTTGCATTTGTATGCAACCCCGAGCTTTGATACCACTTGTTGGAAATTGGATCTAGCACACAAATGCAAAGGATACAAAAAACTTTTAACATGGTTTAGACTTAGCCTACATCCACGAATACCCAAGCCACAATACATTTTCTTGAGTCCAGTTACTAACTGGCTCTTATTACTACATTGCTTAACAAGTTTAGGGTACTTTGATACAAAACCATCAAAGCCAATTTACACTAGTAAATAGAAAAACTAAAAGACACATACTAAGTACATCTATTCATTCAATTGTATCTTCAATAAATCCACTAAATACTTTGAACCTTTGATATGCTTTATATTCATTACCCCATAATGATGTGTTCATAATTTTATGTATAAACCCCTCTTTTTACATGCATTGAATACTTGAATTTGTAGTAATTTGATCATTCTTGTAATATTTTGGTGCAATATAGGTTCTAAGCAATTAAGAAACAATTCGAGTACAAAAAGGGCGAAAACAAGTGGAATCGGGTGAACAATGAACAATAGCACAAACAAAACCAGTGTCTCAATGTTCATGTGGTCCATATTGATGACAAAATGATTTACCATGATATTCTTCTCTTCGAGAAGGTTCCAACGCCACTGACGATGCTAAAATTCAACTTCAAACTGCAACATCCCGATCCTTCATGAGACCGGAGTCCCGATCCAAATCCCGAAGTCACGAAAAGTGAGGAAAAACGGACAGAGTTTTTCCTGTTTTTAGGCCTATCCACAAACCTGCACACAGACAAAATAACCACAAAACAATATACTAACATCAATTTCATAACTTCTCAAGACTATAAGGCCATCCAAGCCTTCCTACTATAACCTAATATAACATACAAACATGCATTTTCCACTAACTGTTGAAGTATTATGTTATAAATTCGATTATCATACCACTCTAATCTTATCTATTTAACTTTCTTATATTTTAAGTCATTCTAACCATATTTGCCTAGTCTACACAAGCATGCAAACTACTAGGCAATAAAGTAAAGCTATAAAAGTTATTACAAGCCAGTAACACTTCGAGACTTTAATACAATCTTCCACAACACAACACAAATACAAACAAAACCTCTACGATTACAAAATAGATTACAAGTCAAGCTTTACACATATGTTACATAAATTCAAATGTGATACAACTATCTAAAGCTAACACCACTCTAAATGACTCCCGAGCCTTCTCTTTCTCATTCCCTGTAAGAACCGAACCTGAAATGGTTAGAAAGAGGGAGTGAACAAACAATGTTGCTCAGTAAGGGAGGGAAAACATATATTCGGGGAGTTTTTAAAACGGTTTCGTGCAATGCAACAACCGATAATAAAGCAATTAACAATACAAAACTAGTATACCATTAAATAAGCTAAACAATTTACGTCAAAGAAAGAAAATCACCCACGATAGAACATATACACTAAGCAATCTAGAGAAAACAATAACAATATATCACACAATACAAATATACAAGCTAATTAACACAATATAAGAACACAAGCAATGGTAACTTTCTAAGGACTTAGGGCCCAAGCGACAGTTACAAATTAAAAGGATATGATGATGACCACGCGCACGAACCACGAACCATGATCCACGAACTCAAATAAATGATAATGATTTCGATATCGATAAGCCGGCATAACCCTTTACACCAAATGGGGGCTCCAGATAAACACCCCGTTAATCTTATGACCCAACTCTCCCAGGGTGGCATCCTTAGCGAGAGAGGGAATAGCTACGGAGGATGGACAACCATTGGCAAGCCCGATGCCTCCCAGTGGAAGGCCACAACATCCGTGCAAAATGGTTGCGCAACCATAATAACGATAACGATACGATAAGTGTGAGTTTTCCCTCGATGATTTCTATAATTTTCAAGGAAAACCGATTCGATAACTATACAAGGTTACATATACAAGACAATTTTACAAGCAATAATAATATAAATAAAGGATAAGTATAGATATTCACTCAATTTATAACAAGTACACATAATATATAAGCAATTGCATTAAGATGTGTAAGTTACAAGAAATAAGCAAACTAAGATACACAAGAGAATTAAAACTCCCTCACCTTTAGGAAGCCAAACCTATAAGAATTTAGCCAAGAACTCCTTCAAACATCTCCAAAGCACCAATTCCTTCAATTACCACTACATAATCCAATCAACTACTTGCATGAGAAATTATACATTCATTCTACAATTGGTTTCCACATTCACATTCAACTAAAGCTAGCTCAACCCGTTGCAAGTATATATATAAGCATGATACTTAGCAAGTTCATATAAGTATAACACTTAGCAATTAAAACTAGCATAACACTTTAATAATTTGACTATTCTAATTCCATTCAAGTATTCATGTAGTCAAGTTAAACATCTTACAATGCACAAGAACACAAGGTAACTATGATATAACAATTAACCATCTCTAACATAATGCAATGCAATAACTAGTTTTCTTACCCAATCAAGTAGCAACATAACTAACATTGCAACATTAAACACATAGCATATACCAATTTAACATATAGCTTCAATATACAAGTGATTTAACTATTCTTGTTCACATGAGGAAGACAATAACACAACTAAGTCAATGGATTAAAATCAATTACACAAGTTCTATAAGACTAAAAGACTACCTTACACGCTCAAGGAAATAAAAGGAAAAGGCTAGCACCAAGTGACCATTTGGCCGAAACTACACACACGCACACAACACTTGAATTTCTCCTTGAATTCTTGTTCATAAGCTATTCATATATCAAGTTAACTCAATTCATAAAAGTCTACTAAAACACTTATTCAAATGATTGGTATTTGAGCTATATACTTTACCCAAGCCACGAAACTCCCAATCCAATTATACCAACCCTATATAGACACTTTATGACGCCTCTCAACCATGCGAAATCACATTTTAACCCATGTCTACCACTAAACCCCAAAATGCCCCTTTGTCCACTTGTACTATGACACCCTAAACCAATCATTAAATCAATGCCATAAATACACCATAGTCATTATTTAACACATTTAGGACCCTACAACACATCAAAACACACCCGGTCAACACTTCGTAATTATGGCCCCTTTAGCTCTCATTCAATATTTTCAAGTTCTAACAAGGTTCTAACCATTTAAATGTTACATTTAGCATTCTAGATGGTTATGGCACCTAATCAAAGCAATAAAACATACAAAGAAGCAAAAACTCCAAATCTCAAAACAAGTCAAGCTAGAACTTCACAAAGGCATGTCCATTTTTTATTCTTCTAACATAACCTTAAATTAATCAGTTCGGTTACCTATGCTAATAGCCTCCAAAGTTTCTAATTTTTAGGTATAAATGTAGCTATTTGAGTATAGATAATTTTAGCCTCAAACAGAACCCAATTCCATTATAAATTCCTCAAGTTATAACTATTTTCGTACAACGACGTCTAACTACCCTGCTCCAGCGATTTTCCAAACACATTTCTAAAATGCCTAAATCGGAGGGTCAAAACGTTAGAATTAGCCTTAGTACCAAAAATCAACATTTGCTCTAAACTGCTCAATCTAGTTGCTTAATAAAGTTTGTTAATTTTCGAGCAAGTTTACTATGTTAAAAAGGCTTTCAAAGTTGGCAGCAGTGCACTGTCCAGAATCAAGGCTTTGCTTATTTATCAACTTCTCTTGCATTTAGCTAACTATGGTCAACACTCTAGCATGTATAACATTTTTACACTACATTTAGACATTATTACAAACACTTAAGCTACACCATTAAGTTAGCTTTAGAAAAATCTTCAACTACATTCAAAACACATACATAAGCTAGCAACACAAGCATTAGAGAACTCCTACACTATTCTTCACACTAAATAACTAACCAATCATGAGTTTCAAGTTTCTTTAACCATTAACTTCAACATAGATAGCAAGATAATTAACTTTAAATGCACATAAAGATGAACCCTTACCATAATCAAGCTAAATATGCAAAGTAAAGGTTGAAGATAAGCTTTTCCACCCTATCTCCTTCCTTCTTTCCTTTATCTTCTTCTTCTTCTTCTTCTTTGGTCTTAGCCGTGTGTATGTGTGTGTTTAGTGTAGTGTCTGATTGTGTGTTTGTGTTTGGGTGTTATGATCGTGTGTGTGTGTTTGGGTGTAGTTGTGTTTTATTTATTTGTTTTGTGTATGTACATTTGTTTTATTTTATTTTGTGTGTTAATTGTGTAGTTGAAATGCTAAGTTAACCAAGTCAATAACTATAAAAACAATCTAGATTGCCAAGTGTTTATTAGCTAGCTCATTAAATGGTTCAAACTAATTTCCTACATGTTGCTATTCATACGTTATGTTTAGCAATTTTCAAGGTTTGACCTTCCAAAGTTTGTTGCGCGAGAAGACAACTCAAATCTACTCGAGTAGGTTTATAACCTGCTCAAGCAGCTGTAATCCAGAAATGTTAAGCCCTTAACTTGCTCGAACAGGTTAGGCATTTTTTTAGCAAACGTGCATCTCTTTTAAGTTGGTCAAATCCAACTTTGACCAAGTTTCTTTACCTATTTAATACAGCTTTGGGAGCAAGAAAAAGGACTTTTGGCCTTATTTTCTTAACGCTAAGCACGAGATGAGGCATTGAAACCTTTTCACAAAGCCAAAAATAATGGTTCAAGTAAGATCAAACTTGAAGAGGATTCAAGAAACAAACAAATCAACATCTTCTTCATCAAAACTCTATGGTAGTGATTGGTATATGGGAATGAGTTGAGAATGAAATGACATTCTTAACTTTATTTTGATTCACATACTTGGTATGAGGGAATGAGTTGAGAATGAAATGACATTCTCAATTTTATTTTGATTCCCATACTTGGTATGAGGGAATGAACTTGAGAATTCTCAATCCCCCATACATGGGAATATTCATTCTAGGCCAAACACATGGGAATAGCCCATTCTCATGTACTTGGGAATGAACCTTATTTTTTAAATGACAAACATACCCCTATCAAAACTCTTCTACGTTAGAATACCTAAACAACGTGGTGTAAGCCTTAAACAATAGCTGCAATTTTTTTTCTCCGCCAACGACTGCAATCATTTTTTCTTCTCTAGATAACATCATCAACGACAAGGAACAATCATTTTTTCTGCTCCAATCGGTCCTTCTCCAGTTTAATTGTGGACAAGGTGATTCTCACTTTTAATGCACAATTCCTAATTAGATTTTATCCAGTGACTGGTTGTTACTTTATCATAATTCTATACATTCTTGCATAATGGTTCTGAAGACTACTAGTTAAGGATATAGTGAGTGGGCCAATTGCATTATCAGTTGATGTTATTTTCTGAACTATAATGTCACATTTTTCCACTATCTAACGAATGATTTGGTATTGTCTCTCAACATGTTTGGACTTCTAGTGAGACCTCAGTTCATTAACTTGCGTTATTGTTCCATTATTGTCGCAATACAGGGGTAGTGCCGACTCAATAGATGGTACCATTCCAAGTTCTGCCACGAACTTCTTTTGCGGCAGCTGATGCTACAATATATTTGGCTTCTATAGTGGATTCTATAGTCGTACTTTGTTTTGAGCTCTTCCAGCTCACGGTGAGGATAAACCAAACATAGATTTTCGATCGTCCATATCAGATTAGAAGTCTGAATTTGTGAAACCTTCTAGTTTCAATTCTCCTTTTCCATAAACTAAGACCATATCTTTAGTTCTTCTCAAGTACTTAAGAATGATCTTGACTATTGTCTAGTGCTCCTCGCTTAGATCTAACTAATATCTGCGAAGCTTAAAGTGGGGGTTCATAGCAAAAGGTAACATCACTACAACATAAAAGACAAAGGAAAACAAGGAAAAGACGAGAATAGTGAGAGTATAAAAAGAAAATTGTAATTATATTTTTTGTCAATATTTTTTCCAATTTGTTTGAGTTGAAGCTTGAAGTAGAGTTCACGGGATAGGTGGCATCACTATGACAAGGGAAGACAGAAGAGAACAAGGAGATGACCCGACAAGGGTGAAAGATACAACTTCAAGAACCTCTTCAATCTCACATTCGGGTCCAATACCAGTACAAGTGATTCGGGTAAGAGCAAGCACGAGTCGAGTTATTGGCATGATAATAGTATAACCGTGCGTTATGTATATATATATATATATTCAATCCTGATCCCAATTGGAACAGATTGAGTCTGAGTTCTACTTGTTGAGGGAAGGTCAACAAAACCTGGAGTAGGGTCAGAAATACTGATCCTAGAAAGACTAAAGGCAGAACGGGATGAGACTGATCCCATATTTTCTCTATCTATCTTAATGGAAACAGTACCATCATCATACTGGATGATCTGTTCTATTCTGGAGTTCTGGACATTCTGATCCTGAACAACTGGTTTGGTGGCATTTTCAATGTCCCACCTTTCTGGAAGTGAAATATCATTCCACTTAATGGTTCTGGGTATATTAACTATTGATCTATTTCTGTCCATGTTCCAAAGGATAGTTTCACCTTTAGGACATTTTCTGGTTATAGACCTAGGATTTAATCCTGTAGTCATTAATTTATAATTAAGACGATAAATAACTTCATATGCGTGTGTACCACAATCAACATAATAGTTATGCGTCTTAATGTCTAACTGAAGTGCTTTCATGACATGTGGACATGTAAGCGATATGGTATGATCTGGAAAACAATTAAAGAAAATAGGTCCATTACAAAGACTCGTCTCTACTAATCCTAGTAGTGAATCATTGTATCAAAGTAACCTACAATCTCTAAGAGCTAGATATACACTGGTATCTAGTCCTTCTCTGATTAAAGGCTTAAGTGCGACTTGCACATGGCCAATATGTAGAAACCTATAGCCGTTTCTAATGGCTTTGTCTAGTGATTTCTGGGAGAACAATCTAATGCTCTGTTGATCACTGGCTAATAGCACTACTTCTTCCTTACATTTAATAGTAAGCAGAGATTTTAGGTCGATGAGACCCTTTTGATAAATCTCTTTTATGTCCATCTTAGGAGGTTTCCAATTACTTAACTCTCCTACTGTCCATGTCTGTTCTGTTTTAGTTATGGTATTATTATCTGATCTTACTGAAGCATTACTGCTACTAGAAGCCATTACAACTGTGTTACTAGTCTTGCCCTTACTAATCTGCAAACCTACTTACTATCTTCGAGCCAACGACGCCTACAAGGGAAACCTGGAGCCAACTGCCCTTCCTCGGGTCTTACTTACTCCCTAACCCTATCACGACCTATCGCGGCAAAGGTAAGTTGTAGATACAGGTAAGTTGGACAAAACTAACAACCTAGTTGCTCTGGCTCTGATACCAGAAACCAACCAGGATAGAGCAGATAACAAAAGCCATAACAGAAAGCAGAGAAAACAAGGATAATAGACAGATAAATAAGTGGAATACAAATAAGATGAAATTCAAAAGGAGACAAAGTCTCTTACTTGTTATTAAATGTAATGGAAGAAGACTGTGTTACACTGTTGGTTGTACCGGAGTACAATGTCAATAATACAGATCTTTTTTTTTTTTTTTCTAAGTGAATCAGATCGATCCCCCTAAGTGAATAAGACAGATGTCTTATATAGGATAACGAATCTGAAAAACAAAAGTGAAAAAGTAAAAAAGAAAAGTCAAAAGTAACTTTTCCTAAAGTGAACAGTAAAAAGTGATTTTTACTATTCATGAATAGTGGTCGGCTTTTACTGTGGCCGAATCTTGTTTTGTCGTGACACGATGATCATGTCTGGCTTTTACTGTGGCCGAAAGATCTCTTGTCGTGACGTGATGATAATGTTTTGATTGGGATACTTTCTCTGTGACTGAAAGTATTTTCGTCGTCTTGTGATGATGATGTCTGATGATGGAATCTTGACTGGATTCATCTTCTTCTTCATCTGAGAGTCTGAAACTGGTTCTATGCTGAAGACGTTGTAAAACTTCTTCATGTCTGGATCATGCTGACTTATGGTAGGATATATACAAGTACACTGAGTGGTATGTATTTTCCATTAATACAAAGAAAATAAATAAACTAGTTTATTTTCCCTATAATCTAATCTGCATCGTACTTAGTCTTACTATCTTCGAAGCCTTACTATCTTCGGAGTCTTACCATCTTCGAAATCCCACCTGCCTGCAATGGGCAACCACGGAGTCTTACGCCTTCTGCTCCTCAAACCCTACTAGGCCTTACGATCAGGATTAAAGGTAGGTTGACTAAAGGTAAGTTGGCTAAAGGTAAGTTGACTAAGCAAAATACAAAATAAAATACTGGCTAGAAGATAAACAAGTTTCTAAATCTTCTTTGGCTTTTTGGGAAAGCCACACCCATCAACGGGCTTGAGATGTCTTTACCAGTAGCCGTTTGACCTGGACTAGCTGAAGTTTCATGAAATTCTTCAGTAACCATATGACTTCAGAGAGGGGAAGTCTTACCGTTTCATCCTAGTTTTTGAAGGCAACTTAGAAGAACAAAACCCTATCTGTCCAATGTTTTTAGAGAACATTAGGAAACTCATCTGTCCTGTGTTTTTAGAGAAAACACCGGAAAACTCATATGTATAGTATTTTTGACGGAGAACACTATTAAACTCCACTGGCCCAGTTTATACTCATAGAGGAGTGTTACAAGAATCTGTGTTTTCTATTCTATTTCCAGTTTATACTCATAGAGGAGTAAAGATGCCATAACAGTCATCTTCATTGTCATCTGCATTGTCTGTGGATATGGATGCCTGATCTGAGGCAAGTTCATCGAGTTGAAGCATAATGGCCTTGACTTCGTCATAACTGGTGGCCGCTGCTAATTGAGTGGTGAGGAAATTCTTGAAGGAGAGAAACTCCTGCTGTACTGGTTGAATTTCCTTTTTCTGTTTCTGATTTGTTTCAAGCCATGCTTGAACCTTTGGTTTTGAACAAGAACTGTTGTTCATCTTCTTCCACCACATGACTGAATGAACTCTTCCGAAAACCAAAATGTCTTGATGGTCTCCGAAAGAAACATGTTTGTACGCGAATTCTGATCTGAAAATCCACGTTACAAAGAAGATTCTATAGAACACAAAAAATGGAGGAAGGTAGGCTAAATGGGCTGGTGCCTTCCACTGTTCTGTGAAGTACTGGAATCCTTCTAGGACTGGTTCTGGTAAAATGTCTGTGATTGGACCAAATGATGCCCACCATTGGATAAACCAATTCGGGACCTCTAATGGAAATGTTTTCTTGAAAAGGAAAAACCATGACATATCATGCTTATCATTCTGGCGGTTAAAAACTCTAAACCATGCCTGAATGTAGTCATAATAGTTATAGTCTCTGAGGGGTACATTTTCTGGAATCTGTTTGGTTTTCTGTGGAGGTTGTGACCATTGTTCAAGGGTGATCACGTTCTGAAGTTTAGCCTTGACATGGCTATACTGGCCTGGTTGTTTGTTCTTGTCATCTGGAACAAACTCTATGGACTCTGTTGCTATGAGGATTGACTCATAGTAACTCTGTGTTTTATATGTGTTGTCTGGGATGTAGTTTGAATGAGGGTGAAGAAACGCCCTGGCAAACTCATCGGGGGTAATGTTTGGATTCTGTTTGAAATGGAAAGGTTCTGTTACAAGAATCTGGTCAAAGACATTCTTGTATATGTATGAGGGTAATGGAGTCTGTATCTGTTTTGGTTCTGGGGTAACAATCTTTGGTTTAGCAACAAGTGGCTGAAACTTGTTACTGATTGTCGTCTGAGAAGACGATGTACCTGCAGTACCTGCATGAACATCGGTTAACTGTTTTTGAGGGGTCAAAGTCCCCAAAACTGTGAGGTTTCTACCTAGGGGTGACTGGGTAGAAAATGGTGTATATGTGATCTGTTTATCTTCAACCTTGACTGGGGTTGATGACTGAGCTGAGGATGATGCTGGTGTTTTAGCTTTCTGAGCATAAGAGGTGAGATCAAATGCTTTAGCTTTGCCTTTGTCTTTCTTAGGTGCCATTGCTACTAAGTCAGGAGTTGATGATCCTGCAAAATGGTTAGCAACAATATATAAAGAAAGAACTACGGAATTGAAACATTTATCAATTCTGCTTCTGGATCTGATTCTGTGTTTCAATCTACTTAATTGCGGTGGACTTGAAACAATCCATCTAAATCCATTAATTGGATTCTTGGTGTCCGCTTCTGTGATCTGTAAAAGAAAACAAAATGAAAAGGTATTCCCGGAGGAATCCTATGTGATAGGCACATGGCCTGTTAGAAATTCTCTGGTTAGAAAATCAGGGATGAAATTATCCTCTCCCTTGATGTACTGAATGTCAAAGTCAAAAATTGACAGAATGGCCTGCCATCTGGCAAAAATCTGTTTTGATGCAATATTTTTAACATCCTTAGTAAGCACATCTTTTGCTGACTTGTAGTCAACACGAACTAAGAACTTCTGGTTCAACAAATCATCTTGAAATTTTGATATGCATTTGACAATGGACAAAATTTCTTTTTTGACTGTTGAATAATTCTGCTGGGCTTTATCCCATGTTCCTGAATGGAAACGAACAATATGTTCTTTTCCTTCTAAAATCTGGATTAGTATACCATCAAATCCTAATTCAGAAGCATTTGTCTGAACTATCTTTGGAGTATCTGGTTGACATAAAGTCAAAACTGGTAAAACCTTAACTTGATGCTTAATTTCCTTAACAACGTTGGTGTGGACATCAGTCCATGCTGGAGGGTTCTTTTTAAGACGTTCAAAAAGAGGTTTACATAAATGACGAATGCCTGGATAAAAATCTGCAACATAGTTTAAAGATCCTAAAAATCTTTGCAACTGTGTCTTCTCACGCAGAATGTCTGGGAATTTTTCTGCAAAATCAAGTGTTCTTTGGATTGGTGTGATTTTCCCAAAAGAAATCATATTTCCAAGAAACCTAATTTTGGTATGAAAAAGACTAATCTTGGGTGCAGAAACCACAAGACCATTTTCTTTAATAATTTTAAAGAAAATATGCAAATGTTTCCAATGCTGATGAATGTCATTACTGAAGACTAAAACATCATCAATGTAAACAATTGTGAAATCTGTGAACTGATTAAAAATCTGGTTCATAATGTTTTGGAATTCTGAATGTGCATTCTTGAGCCCAAAAGGCATGACATTCCACTCATATTGTCCAAATGGAACGGTGAATGCAGTTTTGTACCTTTCTGATTCAATGACTTGGATTTGCCAAAATCCCGATTTCATGTCAAATTTACTGAAGACATGGGCCTAATGTAATCTCTTAAGGAGATCATTCTTGTTGGGTAATGGATATCTGATCCATTGTAAGACCTTGTTTAAGGGCTTATAATTGATGACAAGACGAGGGACTCCTCGTTCCTGTTCTGCATGTTTATTAACATAAAAGGCTGCACACGACCATGGGCTTTTGCTGGGTCGGATAAGCTTTTTATCTAATAAACTCTGGATCTCTTTTTTACAAAGAGAGAGATATTCCTGGTTCATCTGTATAGGCCGAGCCCTGGTATGAATATTCTATTCTGAAAAGTCCTTCTCATATGGGAGAGAGACTGAATGTTTTTTACGAACCCAAAAGGCCGTAGGGAGTTCTGAACAAACTTCTTTTTCAAGTTTGGTCTGGAATTCTCTGATGGACTTCTGCTGTTTAGCAATCTGTTCATCAATTCTGAGACTTTTAATATCTTGTTTAAGAAAACTGATCTGGTTTTCTTTCTGTTGGATTGAGTTAATATTTCTTCGCTGTGAAGGGAAATAAAACTCAAAAAGGATAGGTTTACCTAATACATTGGTAGATATACCTTGTTCTGTAACAGTCATAGGAAATAACTGTTGAAGGAATGGATTCCCGAGAATAACTTGGGAATTTAACTGTTTTATCAGCACAAAGCTGGTCTGAAAACAAATACCCTGGTTGCACACATGTGCATTAGGTAATTTGTATTGGATATGAAGTCTGGTAGAGTCAGCTGTGGAAAGCTTCTCTTTGGTTTTCTCAAAGTATCTGGAAGGAATTAGACCTTCTTGGATGCAGTTCATATCTGCACCTGAGTCTAATAAAGCAATGGTTTCGAATTTGAAATCATTAACTTTGATGGTTAACTGGACATACCACTTCTGGTACGTGATTCTGTTCAGAAGATTGAGGTAATCCTCTGTTGGTTTGGAGGTACTAGCTCCTTCTGTCAGTTTGCCAATAGCAATCTGAGTCTGTTTGTCAAGTTCATTATTCTGAGAAAGATGTTCTTGACGTTCTAGGGATTCTATTTGTAAGAGTTGGACATCCTGCTGGAGATGTTCATGATCTAATCTGAGATCACAAATCTCATGCCTAAACTCTTGTCTGAGTTGCTGAATTTCTGTTTTTAACAGTTTAATCTCATGCTGAAGATCAGAGATTCCAACTGGTTGGGTTTTTCTCTTCTGGAAATAACTGAGGACATCAGAATAATTTGTATTCTTGATGTTATTCTGGATAGGTATGGATGGAGGTTTATTTTCCTCTTTCTGATCCATAATATCTTTTAGTCTGAGAAGATAAGCTTGCTTTTCTTCTGGATCATTGATCTTACAAATCATATCGATCATAAGACCATGAGAGTCTGTAAGGACATTTAATCCTTTCTGACAGAAACATGCTCCTTTGCTGGGACAAGCACATTCCTGGATGGAGTTGGAAGAACTACTAGAATAGTAGTTGTCTGTTCCAATCTGATTAATGTTTTCTTCATCAGAGTATTCTGAAGAAGAGCCGGATGATGATTCAAGATCATCTATGGACTGAATGATTCTGCTCTTTGTAGCTTCATCTAATTCTAATGATTGAATTAGTGATCTGATCTTGCAATCTCTTGCAAAGTGTCCTGTTTTACCACATTTGAAGCATCCTGTGGCTTTCTGTTCTTTACTATTCTTTTGATATTTCCAATTTTTTCGTGGAAACCTCTGGTAATGTTTCTTTTTGTGAGTGTATGGTTTGTTGCCATACTTCTGGTTATACTTCTGTCCAATAGACTTGAAGTGATTCTTATATTTTCTGGAGGAAATTCTGGATTTATGTGTTTTTTGAGTATGGGGTG
Source organism: Ehretia macrophylla (assembly GCA_037974665.1). Lineage (NCBI taxonomy): Eukaryota > Viridiplantae > Streptophyta > Magnoliopsida > Boraginales > Ehretiaceae > Ehretia > Ehretia macrophylla. The sequence continues at coordinate 64,275,712 of CM075773.1, forward strand.
GTTTAATTCTTTCCATACCATACTGTTCACACCAATTTCCTAATTCTTTTATGTTAGACTGTTTCTTTAGCTGTGCTTTGAAACGAAGATCAGTGCAAATCTTCAAAGCAGTCTTATTAATATGAGATATGATATCACCATATGTCATAAGATCATAGTCTAAACCTGGATAATCAAGTGAAAGGGATTCTCTCACTTGCTGAGCAAACAACTTTGGAAGTCCACAAAGGAACCTTTCTTTCCAATAACTGGCATTGTTGTCAGATCTTTGGTATAATTTACTGAGAAAGACATCCTTATACCATCGGAAGTCCTGGAGTGTTCTACATCTGAGGTTCTGAAGGATTTCAGATGTTCTTTCTTGATAGACTGTGGGATCACCTATGAAATGGTAGGTGATATCAAAGACTAAGGCTGATAGAGCACATGACTCTGTCTGACCTTGCTGATTAAGAATGGGTTCACCATTCTCATTGGTTTTCACCATGTTAAGAATGCCTTCTTTGGTAGCTTCACTGAGGTGGTCATCCCACCATCCTTTGAGCTGACCATTGAAGCCTAGAATGATGTTTCTGGTTGCTGCTCTCTCAGAAACAGCTTGTTTGTAAATGTTACCGATAATGATCATCTGTTTGGTAACATTAAGAATCTGATATTCTGTCATCCCATCTATGTTCCATTCATAGATCTGAGATCCAAAAAAAGATCTTTGGGAATGAACTTCTTCAATTTGAAGATCTGGAGGTGAAGGTCTGGGATATAAATTCTTTGTATCAGGAAAAGAAATTCTATTGATATGGATAACTTTATCCCTCCCGGAATTCTGTGAAGATGAGGAGTCACAATCAGAATTACTGTCTGACTGCTTTAAAGTCTGAAGAGCAAATTGGCTGGATGAAGGTTCTGATTTCTTAGATCTGGAAATCAATTCCTGGAGAAGTTTGGTATTCTTCTCTTCTGTCGATTCCAAATTTGGAATATATTTTGATATTTTAAAAGGTAAAACCTTGATCGGAGATTCTGGTTTAACCTTTGAACTGGTTAACTTAAGTGAATCAAATGGTTTTGTCAATGAAACAGTGGGCTGTTCAGTTGACTTCTGTTTTGATTCATCAGTCTTAACTGGAGTTACTAGGACTGTAGTCTGTTTTTCAAGAATATCTTCGATATTCTGAATCTGTTTTTGTAATGTGACAACTGAAAGATTAGTCCAATTATTTTGTTGGGCTATGTCTTTTAGTTCTGGTTGTTCTAAAAGAACTACTGGTTTAAGATCAACAGTTCCTTCTTTTGTAGGAATCTGTGTATGTTGAAACGGAGGGTGCTCCGCATCAATGACTGTTGTGGAATTGGGTAAATTCCATTTTCTTGTTCTTGCAGTAAGAACATTAATGTTCATTGGTTTATTTCTGTGTTTAAACCACATGAAAAATGGTACGTTTAACCTAACAAGTTGCAAATACTGAAGCCATTGGCTTTTTAAATCTGCTAATTGTTCATTGTTATGGTTTTCAAAATACCATTCTCTGATCTGTTTGTTCTCATCTGAAAGAAATTCTTCTTTCAAACCTTGAACATCTCTTTCAAAGACTTCAGATATAACATTGATTCCAAAGTCTGAGGCTGAAGGGTTGAAGTCAACAGACGATGTATCTGTTGGTTCAATATATATATATATGTATGTTTGTATATATGTATATATGTATGTATAACAAGAGTTCATGTAGAGGTGACAACTGGGCTAGGTAGACACAAGCCCAACTCAACTCATCACATTAAAATTCGGGCCCACCCCAACTCGATTGGAAGTGGGCTCAACTCAATCTAGCCCGCCACATGAAGGTGGGCCAAGCTAGATCATATAATTTTTAACTTAGCCCATTTGAGCCCAAACCCATTTTGACACAAGACCAGACCAGCCCAACCTATGAGCCCAACTCAACCCAGCCTACTTGAGCCCAAGCCCTTTAATATTTTACTTTTATCTTTATATCACTAATGTACTCGTATCTCATTAACTTATAGTTTGTTATGTAGTATTTTATCATTTATATTAATTGTTAATATTATCAATCAACTCGTGTGTTGTCTCGTTAGTAGTTAAATTAACTTTTCCTTAAAAATTAAATTTAAATTTTATTTTTTAATTATTAATCCAACTATCCAGGTAATATATATATATTGGTGTTTGTATATTTATATGTGTTTGTATATTAGTATATATATTATATATTCAGAATACACTAATCACAAAAAAAATGGGTTGGCTCAACTTAGCCCAACCCAACTCATGACTCGTGGTAGCGAGCTTGTGGATCGAGTTAGGTCCTATATTCTGAGAAATGAGCCCAGCCTAATTTGGCCTACTAAACATTTGTACCGAACTAGGCTCATATTTCTCAACACATGATTCAGTCGGACCGTGTCAGATCGTACCAAACTGACCCATATACCAGCTCCATGCAACACAATGCTCTTCACAATAAGAAACAACATATTTATCTTACACCAAAACACTCAACACGATTGTTGATTACACTGTAAAGCGTAATCGATACACATTGAGCATCTTGTCTTTTATTTCACATTTACAAGTAATGGTGACTTGACTCCCGCACTAACATTACAAGATTTTAACGTCAAAGAATACTATATTATTGACTTTTAACCACACAAAACACAAAGGAAACACGGAAGTAGTAGCAGTGGACTCCATTCTACCAAACTAATTTGCACCGAATAAATTCTCGATTTTCTCGACCGTGCCTTCAAGAATCGGGTTAAGCATCTCAACAAAAGATTCATAAGTGAATCCATCAACGGGATCAGCTAAAACCGACCACTTAAATTGGCATCCATAACGATCAATTGGCAATACTTGCATAGTACCAATAAACCTCTTAAGTCCCCTATTATTCTCCAAGATTTGATAGGTTACATAACGGTTAGTCGGATTTATTGCTAGCAACTCCTCTCTCGCCCACAGGACAATCGTCGTATTGCCATCTGATGGTGATGGTGACGGTGACTTAACGGCAGAGTAACGAATTTGGCCAGGCTTACCTGGGACTCCTTCGACACAGAATGATAGATCAGTCGGAAACATTTTGTAAAGGTTGCAAAAATCCGCTACGACAGGCCATACTTGGTCTGCTGTAGGACCGGTTATCTTTGCACTCAAATCGACTTTCCATTTTGGCTGTTCTTGAGTTGCCATAAGAGTTTGAGACAGAAAAAGAAAGAGAAGAAAAGTTGCCATAAGAGAGGAACTGAGAGAGAACATTTTTGTTTGTCTTTTAGTTTTGGGCAATAGATGAAACCAATGTGGCTAAACGAGGAAGATAATTTTGTTTGAAAGATTAGCTCAAGATCAATTGATTATATAGAGGGTTATCCTAGCGATTGGATTGACCAAGTTTGGCTTTGACATTTTCAGATAAGGAGGCTGCTTTGGAAGAAAGTGAGGGAAATTTTTTTCATACATCAACGGGGCCATCGCCAAGCTGTGGGTATGAGAGTGGGCTCCACATAACCCCAGATAGAGTTGAATGATGTATGAAAGAATTTTTCAAATTAAAGTGAGAGATGAGAGAGAAAAAACGTCATCGAATGTGCGTAAATATATAAAAAGGAATTTATAGTCAAATTGGAATATGTTTTGCGAGAGAGCTATTTCGTTCTTCATATATAATTCTCCACAGCTTTTATTTAAATTGTTTTTACCCGTTAGTGATGCAGAGAAACTTGCAAGATGAAGTGTCATCTTGCAGCAGTAGTGGCATACAAGATGAAAAAGTATTGAAATATAACAGCATCGCAATGATCTCGTCCTGTAAATAAGTGAAAAATGACTTTTCCCAATGTTTTGATATTTTTCTCAGAGATTGTTGGATTAGGATCATGGGTCGCCCAATATGGGTTGATCCGACCTATTTGAGTCAAGTGTAGGAAGTTAATTAATTTCCCAACACTTGATATTTAAGTTCAACTACTTTCCAACACTTAGTATTTACGTTCTATTATCACTAGGCAAAACAAAATAAAGCAATACACTGCTCTCTCTCAAAATCTCTCAAACGACATATTAATTAGGGTATTTAGGCTATAAATTAAGCAGAGCACAATATAATATTGTGCAATCGGATTCTCGACATACACAATGGAACAAACACATTCATTGATCCGTCGTTTTCTACTACATAAAAAATTAGTCTATTTTTATGAAATTTATAATTTATAAAGATACTGTATTTAGTAATAAAAATCTTCAAAGATGGATGCTTAAATTGATTGAACGAACAGAACAATGATTTCAAGAAGTGATGCAGAGAAACTTCCAAGATGGCAATCCGAGAAAGATTAATGCGAGGTTCTCAATTTCGTTGCTTATCACTACCTTGAATTGTCAACATTAGTAAAATCAGGAAAATCCTTCAGGCTTCAACTACACCGAATCTCAATTAATGAAGTATTATCCGATGATGGACCTCCTATGCTTGTTTATCGCCTTTCAAGATCAATGAATTATATTTTAGGCTTCATTAATAGAAGCTAGAGGAAGTATTTGTCGAACAGGAGAAAATGAGTCATACATGGATATATATAATTGTACCAAAGGTCCAGCTCTAACACCATGTTATAAATCAAGAGTTTTTAACCTAAAACCAATTAATGTTAAGGAGAGATGACCCAAAATATTATTCTAAGATGGTCTTTGAACTAGTGATTTTCCGATATACGAAGAATGCATATTAAATATTTTGTCAAGGATTGTTGATATAAAATAAATACACATGCTTGATTAGCCAAAAAAAAAAAAAAAACTTAAGACTTCTATAGTATGTTACTAAGACTATGACTAATTAAAGGGTATAATTTACTATACTAACCAAACAAAACTTGATAGTTGAGCTAACACTAAATATTGATAAAATTAAATAGCTTGATTTAATTTCCGTGTAATTATGCTCCAGACTCCTTACACTTAATATTAATGTGAATCAGGCCATATAATTTTCGGAATATGATAATATGTGTTGCGCTTCATTTACACTTCTTTTTTTTTTTTCTTATGAGAAAAGGATATAATGATCAATTAATGATAATAAAGAAGAAAACATGTTCAGGTAATTTTTGGCGTAGATTCTTCCTTTTTAGTGAATGAGACGCAAACTCCACAATTTAATAATTAAAAATGAAAAGCAAGGACGAGGAGTCAGACGAGCCTATCTACAAATACATTTTTAATAGAAGGGTCAATCTCATATACTTCAAAATGTGAGGTTTGTGTTTCATTAGTTTACAAATGTGCGAGGTTTATATAAAGGTTTGGTTTGAACTGGTTTAGTTAATCTTAATTCTTTAATATTGCGTTTCTGAGTTTTTGATGATCCCTGAACTTTAATCCCACCCCCTCCAAAGAAAAGAAAAAAAAGTGCGAGGTCTAAGTCAAAAAGATAAGAAGATCAATTTTTAATTTTTTTATTCATTATTATTTTGTAATTAACCATTCTCTCTTTACTTTTTATAAAGTGATCTAACTCTTTATCTCGTCATGATGGTTTTAAGCTCACTCGTATTTTTAAAGTGACTAATAAGTGGGCAGATTTTCTAGCTTGGTTTGGAAGGGTGTAACATTTGGGCACTTTTCAAATTGATACATCCCCTGAACTATTAAGTTTTCTTGTGAAGAGTGACAAATAAAAAGATTCTTCCTCTAGAAGTATTATAGAATAACCTGCTTTTTGCCTCTCGTTGATCAGAAAAAAAAAAAAAAAGTATAACTATCCTTCGATCAAAAAAAAGAAAAAAAGTATGACCATCCGAACACGTGTAATGGATGAAGAGTTTGACAAAATACATAACTTGCGGTCTTCTGTCTACTTTCTCATAACTTGTAGTCTCTCATATCAAAGACATCAAAATCATATAATAGGATTTGTACATTATCGTCATGCTTGTTCAACTGCTTGACTTTCATATTGATTAGATTTTAGTCCAACTTTGAATTTTCTAGGTAATTCTATTTGATAGATTGATTAGCTTCATTTGTAATAAAATTTGGATTTGTTAGACTTTCATATTGATTAGATTTTAGTCCAACTTTGAATTTTCTAGGTTATTCTATTTGATAGATTGATTAGCTTCATTTGTAATAAAATTTGGATTTGTTAGACGCGACGATCCAAATTACACGAAGGTGTTTAGAGTCTGTTTGTTCTAACTTTTAAATACTTAAAAGTGTTTTATGTGAGTTTGGAAGCTCAAACTAAGCTAATTGACCTATTTTTTAAAGAGTTTTTAAGTAAAGTTCAAGTTGAAAATTAAAAAAATAAGAAGCTCCAAATTAAATTTTTTTTTAAAAAAAATTTACAAAAATATTTTTACATAATGCACAAAGCAATTTTTTTTTCTTTATCAAATATATCCTTACATGTTTTTAAAAGTCCAACAATTTTCTCAAAATTTTTAAAAGCCCAATTAAGCCGAATAGTCAACCATTTTTATTTGTCAACACTTCTAACCAAAGATATACTACTAAAACTTTACAAATCAAAAGCTAAAATTTTACATTTAAATCAAACAAAACCTTTAGCATTTGGTCCTTGTCTATTATTGGACAAACTATGTGAAAAAAATAAAAATAAATCATGATTTTGTCTATCAGTTGGACGTCATGGAGATCTTCAGCATGAACTCATTATGTAATGCGCCTAATATTTTTATTTCGTATTGAAATAATGTCTTTGACAATTGCTCAATCTACAACGATGTTCCTTCTCGAAAAGATCTAGTCAGATGGTCAACATATATTATTCTGATCAATCTGGTGTTGACACGATTTGCTTTTATTTTAGAATTTAAACTGTTGAGTTTGTCTTTAGAAGATGTGACGTATAATCCCAGGCTAAAGCCAAGAAAAGAGGTTTGCTTGCTAATGAAGATGGTGATCACTTGCAGGTGATATTTGACTGCCTTACGATTCTCACGTTTTTCCTTGTCACATTTTTTTTTTTTTTTAATACAAGGAACTCATTCTAATTAAACAAGATTATATTATATCCTCTTGAATGTTCAAAGTAGTGGATCGGCACTTTCAAACGCATGTTCCAGCTACCAATATTTGTAATAAAAAGATATAAATTTTAATTCAAAATATTTAATCAAGTAATTGTATGATCGATTCCCAAATTCTGGAGAATCACATTACTTAGGGAATCCCAAATTCATTGCTTTACACAAAGCATGATAATTGTAATAGAGTAAAAATACCACTCCACTCCCAACTTATTTTCATATCTCTGAGATTCATAAAAGGGCTTTGTTTTTGAAAGAGTAATATGAGCTATTTGTGTTTGCGTTCGACAAGATAATACAATATGATTGAGTTACAGTTATATAAATACAACAATAAAGTTAGCTTAAGCTATATGATATCTCCTAACTAACAAAAGTTTGAGCTATGTGATATATCTAACTAACAGAAGTTTGAATAATGTAAAGGTTATCAGGAGGTTGCAATGAGTAGATAAGCCACCAAATGTAATACAGATAAGACCGCAAATTGCATTTTTGCAAGGGGCTTTATGAAGATATCACCTAACTGCCGAGAAGTATGAACATAAGCAACATTCAGTGCACCTTCATGAACCTTGTCCTTTACAAAGTGATAATCGAGGGTAATATGCTTCATTCTGGAGTGAAAAACTGGATTCGCACATAAGAAGGTGGCACCCAAGTTATCACACAGGACTATTGGTGGCTGAGTGATAGAGATACCAAGCTCGGACAATAAATTGAAGATCCATGTGAGCTCAACAGTAGTGGCTGCTGCTAAGGCAATAAAGTTAATTGGATTATGATTGGCTATGTTTTTACAAAACTTTTGTTGTTACCATTTTTACTTTGCAGAAAAAATATTATGGTAACTTACCATAAAAGAGGAAGCTTTGTGATGATTAAGGAATTACATTAATTGCCTATTCATAAGGAAAGGTTTCATGAGTCAAGGCCTTGCTTGAAACCCAAGCAATGATGACCTATAGCAGGTCGAGTATATATATATGTGGAAGAGGTCGCAGAAAAAGGGAGTGGAGTAGCAAGAAAACTTATAGAATTGTTCTCCATTGTTCCATGTCTTGTTGCAACATGATCTGTGTTTAAGTTCTTGATTTTATCAGTGTTGCGATTCTGTTTTGTTTTGTCATGAGCAACTTGTATAAGCCTTGAGTGATCAGATTACAGTAACCTTTCATCATTCTTCGGAAGAAGAAGTTGTAGTTTTTGGGAGAGAATGTTGCCAGTCGAGGGGAGCTCGCCAAACTAGAGTTCGCTAAGAAGTTCTTCATCGAAGCGTCAAAGGTTAAGTAGGAGTATTTACTTGTGTAAGTCCATTGATGATGTAACTTGATATTTCTTAGTGAATTAGTTTGTTGGACCAGGTATTGGTCCTGTGGACGCAGACCGCACGGTTGAACCACGTTAAATCTTGGTGCTCTTAGTTTTGTTACAACTTTACTTTATTCCGCTGCTTTATATATTCTCTGTTTATGTTGCAACATTAAGTGAAACCGGTTAATCAGTTACTCAGATAGATTGAGTGTTTCAGTTAATGTCACAACATCATCTGTAACAGTTTTCTTTTACACCACAAAACTCCATTAATTAATCAAATTATTCATATTTATTCTGTAATAACTCTAACAAGTGGCATCAAGAGCATGTTATGAACTAATTTGGTTAGATTCTTGGGAGCTTTGAGTTGTTGTTTTGCAGAAGGAGGTATGGACACTTTGCGTGATAGAGGCTCAATCACTAAACCACCACTGCTGGATGGTGCAAATTATTCATATTGGAAGGCTAGAATGAGGGCATTCATCAAGTCGATTGATGAGAAGGCTTGGAGAGTAGTTTTGACAGGTTGGACAACTCCTACCACTACGGATACTCAAGGCAATGTTGTAACAAAACCTAAAACACAATGGACCAAGGAGGAAGATCAGTTGGCGAACTGGAACTCCAAGGCACTGAATGCAATCTTCAATGTTGTTGATTTAAATCAATTCAAGCTTATCTCAACATATGAATCTGCTAAGGAAGCATGGGAGATACTGCAAACAGCATATGAAGGTACATCGTCAATTAAAAGATCTAAATTGCAGATGCTTGCCACTAGGTTTGAAGAGCTGAGGATGCATGAGGATGAAACAATTATTGATTTTAATGGCAAGCTGTGTGACATCGCTAATGAAGCTTTTGCTTTGGGAGAAAAGTATTCAGACTTTAAGCTGGTTAGGAAAACATTGATCTTTCTCCCAGACATATTTGGAATCAAAGTTGCTGCCATAGAAGAATCCAAAAATATTGATGAAATCAAGATTGATGAACTGATAGGGTCACTTCAAACCTTTAAGATGAAGTTTAAACAGAAGAAGAAAGAAAAATACATTGCTCTGCTGGCTGAAGTTGAAAGAAAAGGGACACTAAGCTCTTCAGAGGATGAGGACAAGGAAATTTCTAAGTCTTTAGCCTTTTTTACCAAAAACTTCAACAAACTTTTAGAAAAATGGGACAAGTAGAGAAAGGTTAGACAATCAAATATTGAAAAGAAGCTTTTTGTTTCAACACTTTCTGACACATTTAAGAAACAAAATTTTAAACTGACAGATGAAAAGAAAAAAGGTAAAGGTATTCAATGCCGAGAATGTGAGGGATTTGGTCATATTCAATCTGAATGTGCAAACACCTTGAAGAAAAAGAAAAAGGGCTATGAATATTACCTGGAGTGATGGGAAGTCAGAAGAATACAAGGAAAGTGACGAAGAGCACATCAGTAACTTTGTTGCGTTCAATATTGCAACAGTCCAGCGAGAAACCAGACTGAACGAAGAAGAAAGTGCTATAGTTGTTGCAACACTGAGTGAAACAGAGGATAAATCAAGTGAAACCGACTATGTTGCATCAGAAAGTGATGGTGACTTTGATAGCAAAGAAGTCATGAAAACGTACAAAAATATGTACAAAAAATGGGTGATCGTGGGCAAGAAAAACCAAGGATTGGAGTTGAGGATCATAGAATTGGAGAAACAAAAATCAAAACTGGAAAAGCTGGGTGACAAAAGATTGCAGGAAGTTCAGATGCTGCAACATGAATTGAAATAGATGTAGCGTAATGTGAAAATGCTAAATTTTGGGACTGAAAAACTTGACCATATGCTGTCCATTCAAAAATCAAGCAGTGATCATGCAGGACTTGGTTTTTATGGAGGAGAATCATCTGGAAAGACCGTCTTTGTCAAAAGCTCAAAAAATCCTGTACAAAAACAAAATGTCGCGACATTACAGAGGGTCAGAGAGAAAGTCTCAGCTACTGATGTTACAACACAGACTGCTACAGCACAGAAGAAACAAAGGAAAAAGAAGAACAGGTTTGTTCCCATCTACCATTTCCGCTACATACCTGGACACATCAGACCTCGGTACTTCAGGTATCGTAATATGCTGAAAAAAGGTAAATCTTTGGGTTAATAGTGTCACGACCCCCTGTGGTTTACCATAAGTGCAAGTCGGGTCCCTGTGGTTTCATAATTAGCTTATAACCCCCTGTGCTTTTGAAAATTGAAGCATGCGTGCCTCCTCCGTTAAACAATATGTCTATTTTAACAGAATTTGTTATGTACGTGCTAGTAACGCAACTGTTTGTGTTTTTTACACGATTGACCAATATGTATGAGGTGCACAATGGCCCCCTGTGTTTTTAATGATAGTGTGTAATGGCCCCCTGTATTTTTAAAGATATTTGATATGCTGACATTACAATCGAGGGCATTTGTGTCATTTTGATGTTGCCATTAAAATTTTAAACGGATTTGGACCAAAGGGGCACGTGTGCTTCAATTTTCAAAAGCACAGGGGGTTATAAGCCAATTATGAAACCATAGGGACCCGACTTGCACTTATGGTAAATCACAGAAAGCCAAGATACTATTTAACCTAAATCTTTTAATCCCCTGATTCAAAAGAATAGATCATCTCAAGCACTGTTGCAACATAAGATGAGATAATTTTGGGTAAAGAAATATGATTTAACCTGTTTTGTAGCATATACATATACACAAGCTTGTACTGCTAACTCATGGTATTTTGATAGTGGGTGTTCTAGACACATGACATGTATGCGTGAAATTTTAAACAGCTACAAAAGATGTGATGAAGGGCAAGTTACATTTGGAGATGGTGTTAAAGGGCAAGTTCTAGGAAGAGGAACACTTGAAATTGAAGGATTTCTAAGGCTCAAGAAAGTACTGCATGTTGAAGGCCTGAAGGCTAATCTCATTAGTATCAGTCAATTGTGTAATCAGGGTTTGTTTGTAAAATTCAACAAAGATAGTTGTCATGTGTTAGATATATCTAATAACTGTGTGCTTACAGGGAAGAGATCATCTGATAATTGTTATATGTTAACTTCGCCACATGAATAACTATTAACTTGTCATAACAATACCCATGACAGTGTTGAGATTTGGCATCAGAGGTCAAGACACTTAAATTATAAATTACTGACCAAAATTGTGAATATAGGTGCAGTATGAGGTGTTCCGAAGCTAAGGAGCAAGCAAACTGGTGTATGTGGTTCTTGTCAAATGGGCAAACAGGTAAGAGCATCACATAAGATGTTGCAACATGTCTCAACCAAGAAAATTTTGGAGCTTTTGCACATGGACCTTATGGGTCCAATGCAAACAAAGAGCATTGGAGGTAAAAAAATATATTTTTGTTTGTATGGATGATTTCTCCAGATACACTTTTGTGAATTTCCTTAGAGATAAATCTAACACTTTTGATGTTTTTAAGAAACTGTGCTTAAGGCTGAAAACAGAAAAATGTTGAAATATCCAGAGGATTGTCAGAATAAAGAGTGATCATGGTAGAAAATTTGAAAATCATTCTTTTGCTGAGTTTTGTAATGAACATGGTATAACTCATGAATTCTCTGCACAAAACCCCCCCACAATAGAATGGTGTGGTAGAGAGACAGAATAGGGCAATTCAGGAAATGGCTCGTGTAATGTTGAATGATAAACATCTTTCCCACAGGTTTTGGGTAGAAGCAGTCAGCATTGCATGTTACACCATCAATCGGGTATTTCTTTGACCAGGTACTTCCGAAATGCCTTATGAGATCTGGAAAGGTAAGAGACCCTCGCTGGGTTATTTTTATGTCTTTGGGAGTACATGCTACATTTTGAATGATAGAGAACAAAGAGGTAAGTTTGATGCTAAAAGTGACAAAGGTATTTTTCTCGGGTATACTACAAATAGCCGTGTTTTTAGAGTTTTTAACTTGACCACCAGAACTATGATGGAATCTGCTAATTTTGTTATTGATGAGTTTAAGAATGTTGCAGGAGAATAGGTGTAATACCCGAGCCCGGAATGTGAATTTTCTTGTTTATTATTTTGAAAATTATATTTCCTTAAATTCTTTGTGAATTAATTGTTACTTTCTCGCTGTCGCAACGTGTATTGCATTTAAGGAGCGATAGCTAGAGAACGATTTCTAGTCCTCAGCAAATAGTGAAACTAGTATTTAGATGACTTAAATTTTATATTTTAATTGTTGCTAGCTGAAAATTTAATATGTGTTAGTTATTGAGCTTAAAAATGCACAAAAATAGAGCCTTTGACCAAGTTTTAAGTTGTTTGACTTGGACCTTTGACCCTTTGACCATTTAACACTTAAATAAGCATTTAACTAAGCAAAATAAAAAAAGAAACAGCAGCTGAACAGAGAGAGAGGGCTGTGAGTTTCCAAGAGAGAAAAAAAAACTTTCAACCTTTCAATCGTTCAATCTTCGCGAGAGCTCGTGCGGGGTGATTTCCGAGGCGACTAGCGTTGTTTTCCTAGCGACTAGGAGTACCTGAGGTGAGGGAAGCATGTTATTTGCGCATTTAAACGTTATGTATGTTAACTTTGTCAATTTTGAGATTTGTCCGTAGATTGTTGTTTAAAGCGATTTGATGCTTCTAGTATGTTCCTTGGCATTTGTAGAACATATATTTATAGCTTTGTAACATTTTCTACGGTTAAATGTTGTAATTGCAAATTAAATTGTCAATTGAATAGTGTTTTGTGAATAGTAAAACCTTGAAACGTTGAAGTTGCGCTGTTATGCTTTCTGTTGATGTAGAAATGTGCTAGGTACGCTAGAATGCTAAAATGTGTGGTTTGTTTGGGTTGCGTAGTGGGAAAAACGAGAATTATGCCTTTGGGAAAGTCAGGGTCGTTTAGGTCGACTTTAGCGTTTTCTCGTTTTGCGTGTTGGCATTGCTTCGAGAAGCCATGGAAGCACTTTTGGTGCGATTATGGCGTTGGTTGGGTGTTTAGTTGTTATAGTTGTAGTTCAAACGAGAAAGGAGGAAATCGGGGCTTTGCGCGAGTTCTAGGGTAAAGTAAGGTTTCGGGGTCTTTAGACGTGCCTTATGGTGACCTAGGAGGGTTGGCGAAGTCGGTTTCCAGAACTCGTGGCTCGTTTGGAAATGGTAGCGTTTTGATAGTTGGGGCCGTTTTGTGTTTTTGTGTGTTTTCTTGACTTTATGCCTATAGAATGCTTAGAATTACTTGAAATACTTGTTTGAGTTGTTTTGGATTGAAATGCTTATCAATTGCTGCTATTGCGTGCGAGAGTAACCTACTTTGTTATTCTCTCACGTGTGGCTTTATCGCTTGTTTATCGCCTTGTATCGAGTCTTGCATTCCATAGTGTCTCGCGCGTGAGTGATGAGCCTCTCTGGGTAGCCTCGGGTTGCCAGGGTTGGTTGCTCTAGCTCCGCTGCTATTCCCTCTTCTCGCTTGGGTTGCCTCCCAGGGAGTTTTGGGTCGTAGGTTGATGGATACTTCCGGGGTATTCCAAACTGGTGTTATAAGGTGGTTTGGGGCCGGCGCGTCGTCATCGAATTCATGTTTGAAAGTTGCTCGTGAAAAGAGTACCGTATCCTTTGAATGAGTGTTTATAGTCTTTAATGCTTGCCTTGATATAATATTGACTTGTTTGTATCTTTAAATGATAATTGTATGCATTGTTTGACTAATTGCATTGCATACTCCTCTCATCTCCGTCCTTGAGACCAATTGCCCTCGCTGAGCAATAGTTTTTGCTCATTCCTCTCTATACTATATTTTTACAGGAGTAGTTGAAGCAGAACCTATCGAGGTAATAGAGGAGGAGGAGCAGGTGGAGGTGTTTCCGTGATAGCACTTCTCTGCTTTGCTGGTGGTTGGTTACCAGTTTTTGTGCGAGCCTTGCTTATTATGTATATTACTTGGGTGTCGCTTAATTTTGAGGCTTGTAGCCTTGTATGTATTTCTAGTTTGAAGCCTCTACGGTCTTATGTTGTATAAGTTGAAAGAATGTAAAGTTGTAAACTTATACCCATGTGACTAGTAAAGAAATGCATGCTAATAGCTAACTGCTTAGTGGCATAAATACTTGTGTAGTATGCATATCATTTTTGGTCTGGAATGTTGGATAATAAGAAATGTATGTTTTTAAAGAAGGTTGGCTTGTTTTGATTATTATATGGCTTTCACAAGTGTTATATTGATTTTAGGGTTTTCGGATCGTCCGCGGTACAGAGGAGACTCCGTCCGTGTGTCGGGTCCGGGCTTGGCCTTTTGCAGGGTCGGGTCGGGGCGTGACATCTTTAGGTGGTATCAGAGCATGATAGTCTTGCATGAGCCGAGATATGATTCTCGGTCTGTGGGGTAAAGGTCTAAAATGCTAAAGTGTTTATGTATGATTGCTAAGTGAAAAGAAAATGATATAGTATGACTTTGTGAACTTGGAGTGTTTATGTGTTTAAGTGAAATAGTTTGGCAAGTTAAACTTGTCTTATGTGAATTGTGTGATAGAATATTGGATTGTTATTGACTTGAGTGTTACCTAATCTTATGTGCTATATTTCTGTCTATAAACTGCTTTTAAATGTTGCCAGCTATTGTGAACTGCTACTATGCCGCCACGTCGTGGTACTCAAGGTATAGGGTCAAATGAAGAGGCAGCTGAACAGGGTCAGCAACCGTTGCCTGAGCAGTTTATGGCTACTATGACTACTGCAGTAGACCGGATTACACAGGTGCTGCATGAGCAGAGGCAGGACCGGAATAATCCCCAGGGAAATCAAGCTAATCCTGGTGGACAGGGGTACAGAGTTGAGAATAACCAGCTAGAGAAATTTTTGAGGCACGAGCCGGGAAAGTTCTCCGGAGAGCCGGATGATGAGGCAGCCGAGAGATGGATTAACCGTGTCGAGAAAATTTTCACTGCTTTGAGGTACACTGATGAGGCAAGAATAGATTATGCGTCATTCTTATTTGAGGGTGATGCAGAGCAGTGGTGGAATACTGTCAGATTGAGGTGGGATTGTGAGGATGTTCCACACTTATGGGATGATTTTGTAAGTGAGTTTCGGGATAAGTATATTCCCGAGATGGCTATGGAAAGAAGGGAAGATGAATTTGTGGCCCTGAAACAGGGAAATATGACTGTTGCTCAGTACGAGGCTAGGTTTGTTAGCCTGTCGAGGTATATGCCCGAGTTGGTACGGCCGGTTAGGAGGATGATTCATAGGTTTGTCCGTGGGCTGAGAATGGACATACAGTTGCATTTGACTGGGCAGACCTATACTACTTTTCCCGAGGCATTTCAGGCAGCCTCGAAGTTTGAGAAACGGAAGGCTGAGATGTTAGCTGAGAGCAGTCAGCCGAGTAAGAAGCAGTTTTTGGGCCAGAGCAGCCAAAGTCAGCCGAGGCAGTATCAGTCTTCTACACAGGTTCCTCAGCAACGTCCGTATCAGCCACATCAGCAGTTTCAGGCTAGGCCAGCTGTGATTAGACCTCAGCAAGGAGGTACAGTTCCTACCCCTGCCAGAGCCCCAGCACCTACGGGAAACACTGCAGTTAGGCAAAACCAGCAGTGTAATTATTGTAATCGATCGGGGCATATTGAGGCTAACTGCTGGAGGAAGAGTGGTAAATGTACGGGTTGTGGCAGTGATGATCATAGGGTGAGAGATTGCCCTAAGTATAATAATGTTCAGGGCCGTGGTGGAGGCCAAGGTGTTCAGAATAGGGCTGCAGGTGCATGTCCAGCACAGAGAGTTCAGGCTAGGGTCTTTGCACTGGATGCAGAGGAGCTACCTGATACTACAGCTATAGTGGAAGGTACCTTTCTTCTCAATACTCAGCCAGTTAAAGTTTTGATTGATCCCGGAGCTACACATTCGTTTATAACTCCTGCATGTGCACGATCTGTGAATGTTTGCATTGATAAATTGCCTCATGAAGTTGAAGTTAGTACTCCTTTGGGTGAAAAATTTGTTACTGAGTCTATTTGCAAATCTTGTGATATATGTATTGAAAACCGTAAATTTCCTGCTGATTTAATTATATTGCCATTCCGTGACTTTGAAATCATTTTGGGAATGGACT
Organism: Ehretia macrophylla; assembly: GCA_037974665.1. Lineage (NCBI taxonomy): Eukaryota > Viridiplantae > Streptophyta > Magnoliopsida > Boraginales > Ehretiaceae > Ehretia > Ehretia macrophylla. Next base: position 64,292,201 of record CM075773.1, read on the forward strand.
GGTTGGGAAAGTATTATGCTCAGTTGGATTGTAGAACAAAGGTCGTTTATCTTAAGGTTCCTGACCTACCGGTACTAGAGATTGTTGGGAACTGCAGGGCTGCCCGAATTCCACTTTTATCAACGATCAAGACTTCTAAGTTGTTGAATAGGGGTTGTGAAGCTTACTTAGCCTATTTGATCAATCATCCTACTGATAAGTTGAGTTTGAATGAGGTTCCGATTGTTAGAGACTTCCCTGGTGTATTTCCCGAGGAATTACCGGGTTTACCACCGGATAGGGAGATTGAGTTCGTGATTGATCTTGTGCCAGGCACTGCGCCAATTTCTAGGAGTCCTTATAGAATGGCATCGGCTGAACTTCAGGAGTTAAAAATTCAGCTTCAGAACTTGCTTGAGAAAGGATTTATACAACCTAGTTCTTCGCCGTGGGGTGCTCCTGTGTTGTTTGTGAGAAAGAAAGACGGCACGCTACGGTTATGCATTGATTACAGGGGACTTAATCAAGTCACGATTAAGAACAAATACCCCTTGCCGTTGATTGAAGAATTGTTTGACCAGTTGCAGGGTGTGAGTGTTTACTCCAAATTTGACTTGAGGCAGGGTTACTATCAACTTAGGATTCGGAGTGACGATATACCAAAGACGGCATTCAGGACTAGATATGGCCACTATGAATTTGTTGTTTTTCCGTTTGGTTTGACGAATGCACCAGCCGCATTCATGGACTTGATGCAGAGAGTTTTTCGACCCTATCTAGATCAATTTGTCGTGATTTTTATTGACGACATTTTAGTGTATTCGAAGAATGAGGCTGAACATGAGCAACACTTGAGGATTGTGCTTCAGACTTTGCAGGAAAACAAGCTTTTTGCTAAATTCAGCAAGTGTGTGTTCTGGTTGAATCAGATATCTTTTCTAGGCCATATCATTTCAGATCGAGGAATTTCGGTGGACCCAGCTAAGATTGAAGTTGTTTCATCTTGGAAGAGACCTGAGACGGTGTCAGAGATTCAGAGTTTTCTTGGATTGGCAGGTTACTACCAGAGATTTGTTAAAGACTTTTCCAAAATTTCTGGACCTTTGAGCCAGTTGACTCGGAAGAAAGTTGCTTACAACTGGGATGCTAAATGTGAATCCAGTTTTCAAGAATTGAAGAAGAGACTAACTACAGCTCCTATACTAGCTTTACCTGAGGGAACAGAGAACTTCGTTGTCTACAGTGATGCATGTAAGGAAGGTTTGGGCTGTGTTTTAATGCAGAATGGTAAGGTGATTGCTTATGCTTCTAGGAAGTTGAAACCTTATGAAGTCAATTACCCTACACATGATCTAGATTTAGCTGCAGTTGTGTTTGCTTTGAAGAAGTGGCGTCACTACTTGTGGGGTTACAGATTTGAAATATTTACTGACCACAAGAGTCTCAAGTATTTGTTTTCACAGAAGGATCTAAATATGAGGCAGCGGAGATGGCTAGAGCTATTGGGTGGTTATAACTGTTCTATTAACTATGTGCCAGGTAAGGCAAATGTTGTTGCTGATGCTTTGAGCCGAAAGGCTACTGTTGCAAGCTTGATTATCAAGGATTGGGAAACTTTGGAAGAAATTTGTTCATGGAAGCCAGAAGCTACTGAGGTAGGGATTCGATTTGCTAGTTTGCAGATTCAGTCAGGGTTGCTAACACACATCAGAGAGGCTCAGAAGACTGATCCTCACATCTTGAAGATCCAAGAAAAGTCAAAAGGGGGAGAGTCGAAATTTAAATTACATGCAGATGGCATCTTCAGATTCAGGGATAGAGTATGTGTTCCTGATGATCCGACTTTGAAGAATGAGATCCTGTCCGAGGCACATAATTCGAGGTATACGATTCACCCGGGCAGTACAAAAATGTATAGAGATTTGAAACAACACTTCTGGTGGAACAATATGAAGAGGGAGATTGCCGGGTATGTATCCAGATGTTTGACTTGTCAGAGGGTTAAAGTTGAGCATCAGAGGCCAGCCGGACTTCTATAGCTGTTGTCGATTCCGCAATGGAAGTGGGTACATATAACAATGGACCTTGTGACCAATCTTCCTAGATCTCCGAGAGGATGTGATTCTGTTTGGGTTGTTGTGGACCGCTTGACTAAAGTTACACATTTTATTCCCGTGAACAAACAAGATAGCCTTGATAAGCTAGCTGAGCTTTATGTTGCTAATATTGTGAGGTTGCATGGTGTGCCACAGAGTATAGTGTCAGATAGGGATCCCAGATTCAGATCTCATTTTTGGCAGAAGTTGCAAGAGGCCATGGGAACTAAGTTGAGCTTCAGTACTGCATATCATCCACAAACTGATGGCCAGTCTGAGAGAACCATCAGGATCTCGGAAGACATGCTTCGGGCATGTGTGCTTGACTATGGGAAGAATTGGGAGAAGTTTTTGCCTTTAGCGGAGTTCGCCTACAACAATAGTTATCAATCTACTATAGGTATGGCTCCCTACGAGGCATTGTATGGTCGTAAATGCAGATCCCCGTTATATTGGGAAGAGGTTGGAGAAATGAGAACAGTTGATCCGACTGTGTTACCTGAGATGATTAAGATGGTAGATAATGTTCACCTTATTCGCCAGCGTATGCTTATAGCTCAGAGTCGTCAGAAGAGTTATGCGGATAAGCACCGTCGGGATCTTGAGTTTGATTTGGGAGATTAGGTGTTTCTTAAGATTTCTCCACGGAAGGAATTGATTCGGCATGGTAAGAGCGGGAAGCTTAGTCCCAGGTATGTGGGTCCGTATGAGATCACCGAAAAGGTAGGTCATTTGGCTTATCGATTAGCTTTGCCTCCGAGCTTGTCGAGACTGCACGATGTGTTCCATGTGTCTATGTTGAAGAAGTATCATCCAAACCCTTCACATGTACTTGAACCAGAGCCTTTGCAGATTGAAGAGAAGTTGTCCTATGAAGAGAAACCGATTCGGATTGTGGATTGGAAGATTCAGGAGCTTCGCAGGAAGAGTATTCCGTTAGTAAAGGTTCTGTGGAATCATCATGGGTTTGAGGAAGCAACTTGGGAAAGAGAGGACCAGGTTCGGGATCAGTATCCGGAGTTGTTTGTTGACCAGGTAGGATTTGCGTGGGCGCAATTGTTTTAAGGGGGAGAGGGTGTAATACCCGAGCCCGGAATGTGAATTTTCTTGTTTATTATTTTGAAAATTATATTTCCTTAAATTCTTTGTGAATTAATTGTTACTTTCTCGTTGTCGCAACGTGCATTGCATTTAAGGAGCGATAGCTAGAGAACGATTTCTAGTCATCAGCAAATAGTGAAACTAGTATTTAGATTACTTAAATTTTATATTTTAATTGTTGCTAGCTAAAAATTTAATATGTGTTAGTTATTGAGCTTAAAAATGCACAAAAATAGAGCCTTTGACCAAGTTTTAAGTTGTTTGACTTGGACCTTTGACCCTTTGACCATTTAACACTTAAATAAGTATTTAACTAAGCAAAATAAAAAAAGAAACAGCAGCTGAACAGAGAGAGAGGGCCGTGAGTTTCCAAGAGAGAAAAAAAAACTTTCAACCTTTCAATCGTTCAATCTTCGCGAGAGCTCGTGCGGGGTGATTTCCGAGGCGACTAGCGTTGTTTTCCTAGCGACTAGGAGTACCTGAGGTGAGGGAAGCATGCTATTTGCGCATTTAAATGTTATGTATGTTAACTAAGTCAATTTTGAGATTTGTCTGTAGATTGTTGTTTAAAGAGATTTGATACTTCTAGTATGTTCCTTGGCATTTGTAGAACATATATTTATAGCTTTGTAACATTTTCTGCGGTTAAATGTTGTGATTGCAAATTAAATTGTCAATTGAATAGTGTTTTGTGAATAGTAAAACCTTGAAACGTTGAAGTTGCGCTGTTATGCTTTCTGTTGATGTAGAAATGTGCTAGGTACGCTAGAATGCTAAAATGTGTGGTTTGTTTGGGTTGCGTAGTGGGAAAAACGAGAATTATGCCTTTGGGAAAGTCGGGGTCGTTTAGGTCGACTTCGATATTTTCTCGTTTTGCGTGTTGGCATTCCTTCGGGAACCCATGGAAGCACTTTTGGTGCGATTATGGCGTTGGTTGGGTGTTTGGTTATTATAGTTGTAGTTCAAACGAGAAAGGGGGAAATCGGGGCTTTGCGCGAGTTCTAGGGTAAAGTAAGGTTTCGGGGTCTTTAGACGTGCCTTATGATGACCTAGGAGGGTTGGCGAAGTCGGTTTCCAGAACTCGTGGCTCATTTGGAAATGGTAGCATTTTGATAGTTGGGGCCGTTTTGTGTTTTTGTGTGTTTTCTTGACTTTATGCCTATAGAATGCTTAGAATTACTTGAAATACTTGTTTGAGTTGTTTTGGATTGAAATGCTTATCAATTGCTGCTATTGCGTGCGAGAGTAACCTACTTTGTTATTCTCTCACGTGTGGCTTTATCGCTTGTTTATCGCCTTGTATCGAGTCTTGCATTGCATAGTGTCTCGCGCGTGAGTGATGAGCCTCTCTGGGTAGCCTCGGGTTGCCAGGGTTGGTTGCTCTAGCTCCGCTGCTATTCCCTCTTCTCGCTTGGGTTGCCTCCCAGGGAGTTTTGGGTCGTAGGTTGATGGATACTTCCGAGGTATTCCAAACTGGTGTTATAAGGTGGTTTGGGGCCGGCGCGTCGTCATCGAATTCGTGTTTAAAAGTTGCTCGTGAAAAGAGTACCGTATCCTTTGAATGAGTGTTTATAGTCTTTAATGCTTGCCTTGATATAATATTGACTTGTTTGTATCTTTAAATGATAATTGTATGCATTGTTTGACTAATTGCATTGCATACTCCTCTCATCTCCGTCCTTGAGACCAATTGCCCTCGCTGAGCAATAGTTTTTGCTCATTCCTCTCTATACTATATTTTTACAGGAGTAGTTGAAGCAGAACCTATCGAGGTAATAGAGGAGGAGGAGCAGGTGGAGGTGTTTTCGTGATAGCACTTCTCTGCTTTGCTGGTGGTTGGTTACCAGTTTTTGTGCGAGCCTTGCTTATTATGTATATTACTTGGGTGTCGCTTAATTTTGAGGCTTGTAGCCTTGTATGTATTTCTAGTTTGAGGCCTCTACGGTCTTATGTTGTATAAGTTGAAAGAATGTAAAGTTGTAAACTTATACCCATGTGACTAGTAAAGAAATGCATGCTAATAGCTAACTGCTTAGTGGCATAAATACTTGTGTAGTATGCATATCATTTTTGGTCTGGAATGTTGGATAATAAGAAATGTATGTTTTTAAAGAAGGTTGGCTTGTTTTGATCATTATATGGCTTTCACAAGTGTTATATTGATTTTAGGGTTTTCGGATCGTCCGCGGTACAGAGGAGACTCCGTCCGTGTGTCGGGTCCGGGCTTGGCCTTTTGCGGGGTCGGGTCGGGGCGTGACAATAGGTGGAAGAAGGAAGCACTAGTAAGATGAATACTAATGTTGCAGATGGTGTCATAACACCAAAGGAAGAAGAGACAAAAAAACATGATGTGGCAGATCCAGTTGCAACACCAGAAAAAGAAACTCAGGAGAAAGATAATGGTGCATGCGATGTTCCAACAAGCAGTGGAACAATAGATGCTACCACTGATGAAATACAAATTGAAATGCCTCAAGTTCACAGAAATCATGTTGCAAAGGATATAATTGGATCAATACACAATGGAATTCAAACTATAGGTAAACCCAAGCTGAACTATAGGGACATGGTAAGGTATGTTTGCTACACTTCTCCTATAGAACCCAAGAATGTGAAAGAAGCCTTGGGAGATAAATTTTGGGTAAATGAAATGCAAGAGGAATTAAATCAGTTTGTGAGAAATGATGTCTGGACCTTAGTCCCTAGGCCTAAGGATGTTAACATCATTGGGACTAAATGGATCTTTAAAAACAAAACTGATGAGAATGGTAACATAACAAGAAAGAAAGCTAGGCTTGTAGCTCAAGGGTACACATAAGTGGAAGGTATGGATTTTGATGAGACATTTGCTCCAGTGGCTAGGCTTGAATCCATTAGGTTGTTGTTGTCCATTGCATGTGTGCTAAAACTAAAATTGTTTCAAATGACGTAAAAAGTACAATCTTAAATGGTATCTTAAATGAGGAAGCCTATGTTGAGTAACCAAAAGGCTTTGAGAATCCACACTATCCTACATATGTGTATAAATTGAAAAAGGCTTTGAGGATCCACACTATCCTACATATGTGTATAAATTGAAAAAGGCTTTGTATGGGTTGAAACAAGCTCCTCAAGCATGGTATGACATGTTGACTAAATTCCTGATTGATAAGGGCTAAAAAGAGAGGGGGAGTAGACAAAATCTTGTTTGTCAAAAGGTCTGGTGCAGGTATTCTTATTGTACAAATCTATGTTGATGACATAGTTTTTGGTGCAACATCTAGGAATAAAGTTGATGAGTTTGTGAAACACATGAAACATGAATTTGAAATGAGCATGGTTGGGGAATTAACATATTTTCTAGGTTTACAGGTCAAGCAATATGAGGATGGAATCTTCATATCTCAAGAGAAGTATGTCAGGAACCTAGTCAAAAGATTTGGCATAGAATCATCAAAATCTTCAAGAACCCCCATGAATGTGACCACCAAGTTGACAAAAAGTGAGAATGAGAAATCAATGAATCCTAGCCTATATAGGAGCATGATAGGTAGCTTGTTGTATCTTACAACAAGTAGACTAGACATATGTTTTAGTGTTAGAGTATGTGCTAGATATCAAGCAGATCCTAAAGAATCCCACTTAGCTGCAGTAAAAAGAATAATCAAATATGTAAGTGGAACAGTAGATCTTGGGATCTGGTTTACTAATGACACTAACACAAATCTTGTTGGCTTTAGTGATGCTGATTGGGCGGGTAATGCAAATGATAGAAAAAGTACAACTGGTGGATGCTTCTACATTGGAAACAACATGGTGTCTTAGTACAACAAGAAGTAGAGTTCAATCTCTTTGTCAACAGCCGAGGCTGAATACATAGCTATTGGAAGTTGTTGCACACAGCTTCTATGGATGAAACAAATGCTAGATGATTATGGAATTGAACAACAGGTTTTGACAATCTATTGTGATAATATGAGTGCCATTAATATTTCCAAAAATTCTGTTCAGCATTCTCGCACTAAACACATTGACACAAGACACCACATTATCCGTGAGCTTGTTGAAACCAGAACCATTGTTTTAGAACATGTTGCAACAGAAAAACAGTTGGCAGATATCTTCACCAAAGCTTTAGACCCTTTGAGATTTGAAACCCTGAGAAAAGCTCTAAGAATTTGTAGTTTATAATGTTGCATCATGGACTGCAACAGAGTCATCAAAGAAGCTTGAGAAATTTGAAAGCTTAATGTTTAATTCAACTGGTGATTTATTTAGTGAACCATACTTATTGAACACTCTGAATTCTGGTTTGATGGAGAAAGCTAATCTTGATAATCTGCGAGTGCAGGAGCTTGAACTATCTGATGATTAGGGATAAAGAGAGAAGTCTTTTAAAATCCATTCTTGCATTCTATTCATCCTCAAGGTCGAAAAAAAATATGCAGGAAACAATGATAATGTCAAGCACTAGAAAGAGTTACCTAATCCAAAGTAAAAGGTATTAGTGTGAAAGCTGCCAGGTACAACAAGAGCTGAAACATCAAAAATTTTTAAAAAATATTGTGTTTTCCTACAGGATGATTAGATGATCAGGTATGTTTGAGCTGATAGGGAAAAGTTCCACATCTTGCAGATTTGATGGTGAAAGTTATCTTTTTCAGAATTTAGCCTCACACACACACATGGTTCATTGATTAAATCCCTGACTTAATTAAGTATTAGTGAGTAAACTTTCTTCAGTGATTTCATGATCACTGTACATATCATGCATTTTTTATTGTTATAAAAAAAAAGAGAGGGATGAAATCTCAACGGATTTGAGCAAAAGTTGGAGATTCTGTTGCAACATCACTTCTACTCTTTGTGGATAACAGTGGATATCTCATGTCAATATGTTACAACACCATAATGCAACAGGGGTCTGAGAGGAAAAATTCTTTTGAGCGGGAAAATCTTGGAAATCTATAATTGGCAGTTGCTTCAATTTTGCAGTTTTTGAAATTCCCAAGCTCATGGGATTGGAAGTTGCCTATTGTTACCCACGTTTGAAATTAGGGCACGATATTTTCGCAATCTCTTGTCTTTCCATCTTACATCTTCTTTGTCTCCACTACTACTCATGCTCTCTCTCTCTCTCTCTCTCTCACCTTTCTTTTCTTTCTTCAAGTGTCGATTAAGCTTTTTGCATATAAAAAATGGTGAGTACAAGATCAGGCAGCCGGCGATGGAGTCAATCACAATCAGAAGCGCTGGGCGGTACCTCCAATCAACCCATCACTATTGATGAACAGTCACCCTCCACAGAGGCTGCAACCCAGGTAGGTAATGTTCTAACATTACCAAGCAGTGCTAATTCAGATAGGTCTCCTCTTCAACGACAAGTAAAGACAAGGGCTGGAGCTACCTAAGTTGATCCGGAGTGGACTCTGATAGAGTTAGACCTGGTTATCGTCACCGACATATCTCACGGCCATGAGGAAGCAGAAAAGTCCTCAGATTCTGGGGCTATGCCAGAGATCAGTGTTATAACACCCGTAACAACATCGTCTACAACTGTTGCAACCGGACCTCTAAGAGAGTCAACTGAAGCTAATATCACACCAGTCTCTGGCAAGGGTGATGTTGCAGCTTCGCGTGTAACATTTGTACCAAGGCCCAATCCTGCAGTTGCAGCAGAAGCACCTCGTGCCGATGTCCTCCCTGACACGAAGAAGAAATGAAATGTAAAGTATGTTGGAAGTTAAAAGCGCAAAGCGACAACCCCTCCTGCACCATCACAGCCCAAGAGGCGTCCATGTCCTGGGTATAACCCTTCCTCTTCTTTCTCTAAGAAATTTTATTTTACTGAGTCTCAAGAAAAATTTAAGATTCTTTCTCAAAGGAAGTTTGTTATTGAAAAACCCCTAAATCTGAAGTCTTATCAAGCCACTGGGCTTGTTGATTTGCTTAAGGACAGGAAACTGCTAGGCTCTTTTGATAAAGTAAAACCATTTTCTAGTAATGTGGTTTATGAGTTTTATTCTAGTCTACACATGAATGTCAATGTTGAAACATCCAAATACTTTCATCATATTTTTGTGAGGAACCATGTGTTTGACTTCTCTCTCTCTGCCATCAATGAGTACCTTGAGTGTGAACCCTCTGAAGATTTTATCCCTGACATCTCATTGAATACCATTGCTACGGAGCTGGTAGGCGAACCGTGTGAGTGAAAACAAGATGACAGATTGCCTGGTCCTAAGCTAACCACTAAGTATGCAGCCCTTCATAAAATGGCTATAGCAAACTAGTTCCCTACTAAACACTCCACCACTTTGAGTGTTGAGATGGGTAGGCTTCTATACTCCATTGTCACTGGGATAAATTTCAATCTGGGTTAAGTCATTTTTTATCGTATTCTTGACGAAGGGGCCAAGGAATTTGCTAGTCAATATTTGCCCTACCCCTCTCTCTGATTTGTGGTATGCTCATGTCTCAACATAATGTGCTCCAAAAGAATGAAATGCTGTACAAAATTCATTCTCCCTTGTTCTTTTCAAAGAAATTTCTCCAGGGTTCCCACAAAGTAGACATTCAAGGGGAGACAACCAATGTTGCAACAACATCTTTCTCAAGAAGTGCCAGTACTTCCACAGATCAATCTGCAGTGTTGCAACAATTGCAAAAAGTTCAGGATGGTATTGAGGAGCTAAAAAAAGAATAGAGCAATGTCTAGGCCAATCAGGCCCAGATTCTTCAGACTCTTCTTCAGGGGCAGGAAGCCTTGATGGAACATTTGATGGAACTTCTTCAAAATCGTGATGTCTTTTCTCGAGTTGAATTGGGATGATGAATTTTTTCTTGTTAATTTTACTGTTTTGTGCTCTCTGTGAATTCTAGTTTCTGCTTTAACCCTTTGGCTCTGTTTACCAAAAAAAGGGAGACTTTGCTATTGATGTTACTGCTATTAATTTTGCTATATTGATGCTGCTGCGATTGATTTGAGTGCTGCTTCTTATTCTCTTACTGGTATAATGTCTGTGATCTGTGATGTTTTATTGTCTATTGCAACAGGGTCATTATCTTTTGCAGGGTCGTTATCTTTGCTGCTCTGATACTTTCTTATATGTGATGTTATATTGATTGTTGCAACAAAGTCATTGTCTTTGAGTTGGACTTAAGCACTTGTGCAGTAAAATATTACCTTGTTGATACCAAAGTTTTGCCAAAACAAAGCCAAATGGGGAGATTATTAAGGAAATAAAGTTAATTGGATTTTGATTGGCTATGTTTTTGCAAAACTTTTGTTATTACTAGTTTTACTTTGTAGGAAAATTATTATGGTAACTTATCATAAAAGAGGAAGCTTTGTGATGATTAAGGAATTGCATTAATTGCCTATTCATAAGGAAAGGTAGAATAAGGTTTCATGAGTCAAGGCCTTGCTTGAAGACCAAGCAATGATGACCTATAGCAGTCGAGTATATATACATGTGGAAGAGGTAGCAGAAAAAGGGAGTGGAGCGGCAAGAAAACTTCTAGAATTGTTCTCCATTGTTCCATGTCTTGTTGCAACATGATCTGTGTTTAAGTTCCTGATTTTATCAGTGTTGCAATTCTGTTTAGTTTTGTCATGAGCAACTTGTGTAAGCCTTGAGTGATCAGATTACAGTAACCTTTCATCATTCTTCGGGAGAAGAAGTTGTAGTTCTTGGGAGAGAATGTTGCAAGTCTAGGGGAGCCCGCCAAACTAGAGTTCGCTAAGGAGTTCTGATGCGATCAGGTTGTGCGTTAAAATGTGCGCAAAATAAACCAAGTTAAAATACCCGCAAGTGCATGGATATTCATAGTGTAGTGTGCTATAAGTACGGAATCGTACCACAAGGAAGCGCGTTAGCAAGTTGGTGAAGTAATGTGTGAAAGTGTTTAAAGCGGTAAGTGACAGTTTGTACAGGGTGTTTGATTATACTACAACTAAATTAAACTAAGTAAATATGAATACGAGGAGTCGTGATCTAGGGGTCGAATATGTAAATGAGGCAATTAATCTAGGCTCGGTATTCAAGATTATCTGATTTTATACAAGGGTTAAGCTACAAGCATTTAACCTAGTCAATTAACTTAGCTTATTAAAATCCCGATTACTAACTCTGATGTAGGTGATGTGCCATCTACGAGCATTGGAGCCATAGTATGGAACTGTCCTTGCAACCTGGTGTAAAAGGTCTGTTTCGACTAAGCAATCAACTTCTCCTTACTGGTTTAGAAACTATGGTCTACTTAAAAGCATTACCTATAGTTCATGAAATCTAAGGTTGTCAAGCTATTTTTGATTCACTAATAAAGCATGGATACATGGCACAAAAGTAAAGCAATCATAACATCTACTTAAAAGCATTATGATATGAAAGACAATATTTAATAGTAAAGCAATCATACATCTACTGAAAAACATTACATATGAAAGACATTACTGAATTAAAACAAGTCATATATTGCATTTAAAATGTATAATTTGAATCCGAGACCGTATATTAAAATACTAATATTTACAATATTCTCCCCTAGATATCAATCTACTCAGACATAAATAAATATGAGTTATGTAAATAAAAGAGAGTCAAGAAAGGTTCCCCCATATTGACGAACGCGTATTTCTAATTCTCAAAATTTGAGTAGAGGTTTGATGCAAAATAGCTATTCGGGCGGAACTAATTTCCCCCGAATAAGAGCTACCAGGGATGAATTTCTCCCGAATAAGAGCTTTCCTATTGAAAGCTATTCGGGCTGAACTTCCCCTGACTAAAAACTATTCGGGTCGGACTTCCCCCTAAAAGTAGCTATTCGGGCAAAATTTCCCCGAATAAGAGCTACCTAGGCGGGACTTCCCCCATATTCTACTACTACTTAATTAACTAAAACTAAAATTAAAACTAAATGGAATTAACTCGGAATTATATCAAAAATATTGATAATAATCCAAAATTAACTCAAAAATTCTCAAAGGGTTGATGCTTTATTTATAGGCAAAATTCTAAAAATAGTTGACTTTTTTGCATTTGTTGACTTTGACCGGATCGTTGACCGCAACATCTTCGGGCCTTTTTCACTATTTTGACCCTCAAAACTATGGAATTTGGCTAAAATCACGCCGCGCGCAGGACAAAAAGTCCTACATTTTTGCTCAGAAGGCTGTTTGTACCCGAAAAACTGATATGATTTGCCAAAAAGGGACATGGGTCACTATTTGAGATCATCTAGGTCAATGTTCCGAGTCCAATTTCGTGTTAGTTTCGGTCAAATTTCTTCTCTATGAGCTTCATTCTTCAACTGCTTCTCGTGCTTCCCCATTTTTACTTCTTGACTTGCAATTTGGATCATTTCGGGCCTGATTCTTCACTTTTCAGTATTTTCCTTCATTGCATCGAAAGTATCAAAGTGTTGCATTTATTCCAAAGTTAAGATGCAAATGCAGTACAAATACCATGGTTTGAGTGCTGCAAATACAGTCACATCATGTTCTTCATCGAGGCGTCAAAGGTTAAGAGGGAGTCTTTACTTGTGTAAGTCTATTGATGATGTAACTCTTTGCAGCTGACCAATGAATCTGACTTGGAACATGCATAAATTGAGCCAAACGATTCACTGGGAAAACAATATCAGGTCTCGTCAAGAGTAAATATTAGAAACTGCCAACAAGACTCATGTAGGTAAAACTATCAACTAGCAACGAACCATCGTGAAAAACAAGTTTGGTTGTTGAAGACATGGGCATTGTTGCCTCTTTGATACCACTAAGATGATGTTTATCTAGTATATCACGGATGTACTTATGTTGTAAGAGAAAAAGACCTTTTGAAGCGTGAATTGTATCAACAACAAGAAAATATCCCAAAGAGCCGAGATCTTTGATGGAAAAACGCTTTGACATAGCAGCTATAAACTGATTGATAAAAGAGGAGTTGTTGCCTGTAACAAGTAAATCGTCCACATATACTAAAAATTACATTAGTATAGAACCATGATTATAAATAAAAAATGAAGCATCCGATTTAGAATTAATAAACCCAAATTGAAGTAGAAAATTTTATAACTCTATGTACCAAGCGCGAAACGCTTGTTTTAAACCATAGATTGCCTTCGCCAAACAACAAAAATGATTAGGATACTACTTGTCAATAAAACCTGGAGGCTGTGACATAAAAACTTTTTCAGTAAGACGCCTAAGTAAAAAAGCGTTGTTTATATCTAGCCGATGAATAGGCTACCCAAAACTCAAGACAAGAGACAAAATGACTTGAAAAGTTGTAGATTTTACCACCGGGCTAAAGGTGTCATGGTAGTCCACCCAAGGGCGTTGGTGAAATCCGTTAGCAACCAAATGGGCTTTATAGCGAATAATGGAGCCATTTGGATTACGCTTAATGCAGAAAATCCATTTGTAGCCAATAACATGATGATTAGTGGGCTGAGAAACTAGAACCCATGTGTTATTTTTTTGTAGAGCTGAGACCTCATCGCTCATAGCAACAAATCACTTTGGGTCCAGAAATGCTTGCGACACGCGTGTGGGTTCTATAGGATTTGGGAGTGGGTGCTTCTGGACATTAAAAGTACGTAAATAACCTTTGAAATCCTTAGGTTTAAAAATATTTTTCTGGGATCGAGTCACAACATGATTTTTTGGCAAAGAAGTAGGTGATGTAGAAGGTGGAGGGGCATCAGTTAATACCTCAGCCAATGAAGAATTGTTTGGCACAATATGAATAGGAAAAGAGGGATAATACTTATACCTTGGGGATTCCGACGATCCAGATTGGAGCAAGGGTGACTAGCTGAATTGTTCATGAGTAGCAGATGATTGTGAGACATTGGCAGCATACGAGTTTGGACTAGAAGAGGCATTGGTCGGCAACGGGGATGATGTCGGGACATGATATATAGCAGGCTGAAGAGCAGCCAAGGATGGAGAGCACGACACCTAAGTCTTGATGTTAGATTCCGAGTTGCATTGAAAAGAAGAGTTAGAATAAAACATATCCTCAACAAACTCAACATGATGAGAGATGTAGAGCTTATTCGTGTTTGGGTCAAAGCACTTGTACGCATTGTGGATATTAGCGTAACCCAAGAAAATACATGGTTTTGAACAAGGTTGAAGCTTATAAGTACTGTAAGGCCGAAGCTAGGGAAAACAGATGCACCAAAAAACACGAAGTTTATCATATTGTGGTGATTTGCCAAATAACATTTCGAACGGCATTTTGTTTTAGAGAACTGGTGTGGGCATCTATTTATGAGGTAGACGACAGCGAGAACTACGTGAGGCTAGTATGAAAGAGGAAGTTTGGCAGTCTGAAGTAGTGTAAGGCTCGTTTCAACAATGTTTCTATGACGTCTTTCTGTAGAGCTAACGTGTTCAGGTGTATAAGGAGGGGACACAAGATGTTGAATCCCGTGATTTTCAAAGAATGATTTTAATCCCTTATATTTAGTTCCTCCATCAGAGTATAAAGTGACAATTGATAGCTGAAAAAAAATTTGACCATTGTTTTGAACTTTTGAAAGATAGAAAACATATCAGATTTCTACTGCATTGGAAACAACCACACATATTTTGTAAAGTGATCCACAAAGAGTACGTAGTACCTAAAGCCATCAATAGATTGAACTAGGGAAAGCCCCCAAACATCAATATATATTAAATCAAGAGATCAATGACTTTAAAGAGTAGAAGTGTCAAAAGGCTAACTTATGACTCTTGTTAAAAAGACATGATTGACATGAAAAGTCTATTTTAATGCTCGACAAAGGAGACAAACATTTATTTTGATAAAGATAACTAAGGACTCTACTTGAAGAATATCCCAAGCATTAATGCCAGTGTATAGGAGATGTGCGTACACCCACATATGTTTAATCAAAAGACACTAAATACGTCCTACACCCATACTTCTCAGGCCATTCGTACACGTCATTCTTGCTCCTTCCGTGGATTAACGGTGGCCCCGTGATACGATCCTTCACAACAAAAGAGAAAGGAAAAAAATCAATAGAAGTGTTGTTAGATTTGCAAAACTGAGATACTGAGATTAAATTTTGCTTAATAGAAGGAGCACATAAAATATTTAAGAGAGTAAAGGATTAAGAAGTAGAGTTTAAGATGGAAGAACCAGTGTATGTAATATCCAGACCCGAGCGATTACCCAAGATAATGTCATCTAGGCCTTCATAAGGTTGATGCAAGGAAAGATTCCCAAGATCGAAAGTTACGTGGTGAGACGCCCCAGAGTCTTCGAGCTCGAAGGCTAAATGGTGGTGTGGTGTAACACAGGTTGTTGCATAAGCTTCTTAGCCGTGTGACCTTTCTTGTCACAAAATTGACAAACAACTGATGATTTGTTATGATGTCCACCATGACTATTCCCAATACCATTCTTGCGCCACTAATTAGAATTATTGTCAGATGAGCTTTTGCCTTTGTTCTTGTTAAAAGTCTGTGCAGTATTATTGTAACGAGATTGAGAACTAGAGTGGTGAGAAGACGAATACGTAGTATTGACAATAATTATAGAGGAAGCAGCAGCCCGGTTATCCTCCCTTTTTAAGGTAATTTAATGTTCCACTAGTTTGTCAAATAATTCCTCAAAGGAGACAGCCCTGCCACGAGCCTGAAGAGCGGCATACATCTCTTTGAAACCACTTCCAAGCGCATTGAAAGTGAAAATCGTGAGATCGTCAACACTTACTGGGGCATTCGCAAGAGCAAGCTCATCAGTAGTGCTTCAAATGACCTGAAGATATTCATTGACGGATTGGGTATCTCGAGAAATGTTATTGAGTTTTTCCTTCAAATTCATGACACATGAACGAGATTTGTTTACATATAGCTTATGGAGTTTATCCCAAGCCTCCTTCGATGTCTTGGCAGTGGTGCATAGAGCAGTGACCCCTTCAGATAGTGATCCCAAAATTGCATGAAATAGAAATTTGTCATCTCGTACCTACACAACATACTCAGGATTAACATAGGGCTGAGCAGTAGAGCCAGTGGTTGGCACAGGGCAAGCATGAGAGCCATCCAAATAGCCCATAAGATTATTTCCAATAAGGAGAGCGTCAAACTGCACCTTCCAAGCAGGAAAATTGTGTGGAGTCAACTTTAGAGGAAGTTGAGCAGCAGCGTTAATGGCAATAATGCCGTCTAGTGACGATGATGCGAAAGCGCTGGTGACACGAGTACTTTTAGATTGAGGCTTGGATTGAGCCATGGTGTAGTAGAGAAAGAAGAGAAAAAAGAAAATATGTCTACGTGTGCCTCTTAAAACAAAGAGAATTACTCGCAAGAGTCAGATTAGCTTTGATTACCATGAAAGAGTAATATGAGCAATACTTTGTGTTTGCATTCGACAAGTTAATACAATAAGATTGAGTTACATGTATTTAAATATAACAATGAAGATAGCTTAAGCTATATGATATATGCTAACTAATAGAAGTTTGAGCTATGTGATAGGGAAATCTCACATTTAGTTTCTATTATTTATAAAAAATTTCAATTTAGTTTATATTATTTAAAATGTTTCAATTTAGTCTTTATTGTTTCCCTCAAAATTTTAATTTCGTTCCTATTGTTTCAAGTTTCTCAATTTTGTCCTTATTGTTTCCCAAAAATTTTAATTTTATCCCTATTATTTTCAAAAAGTTTTAAATTCGCCCCTATTATTTCTTAAATTTTTTTAATTTAGTCCTTAAATAATAGGAACGAATTTGAAACTTTAAGAAAACAATAGAGACAGAATTGAAACTTTTTAAAATAATAGGGACAAAATTGAAACTTTTTGAGAAACGATAGAGACTAAATTGAGACATTTTAAACAATAAGGATGCAATTGAAGCATTTGCTGAAATAATAAAAACTAAATTGAGATATTTAAACAATAAAGACTAAATTGATATATTTTATAAATAATAGGGATTAAATGTGAGATTTTCCCTATGTGATATATCTAACTAACAGAAGTTTGAATAATGTAAAGGTTATCAGGAGGTTGCAATGAGTAGATAAGCCACCTGAGTACAATACGGATAAGACCACAGATTATGTCTTGATAGTTTTGTGGCGAGTCCGCGTATGTGCAAGTGCATGTGTAAAGCAAAAAATCTGATTAAACTTGGAACACTAGCATTAACAAATTTTCCAAATTTGTGTTTTATTGCATTTGAACAAATCTTTTCATATATAAGAAGGAAGAGTCTAATTTTCTAGAAAATTTATTTAGGGAGGACAACTTGAATATATCGTGAAATTAGAGGTTTTCATGAAATTATGCTAAAAGTTTTGTCCAAGGATCTTTAAAATGAAAGCAACGAGATCAGTTGAGCTGGGGACAGATTCAGTAGCATCCAAATTTGAACCCAATTAATAATATTGGGTATTTTTTTTATTAGCACCCCCCTCAATAAACAATAAGTGTAATCTAGACCCCCTATTTATTAGAAAGTGAGAGATAACTCTCCTATTAGGGGCCTGTCTAATTTTCTGTTAAAATAATCTAAAATGACTTTTGAATCCTTTTTTTTTTTAATAATCTTTTTCCTATATTTTCCTTTTCTCTTTTTCTTTTTTATTTTCTATTTCTTTGGCAGCATAATACATTTGCAGCAATGAACAACTTTTCTAGATTTAGAGGGATTAACTTAAGCAAGATAGAATGAAATCAAAAAGGAATGAAGAGAATCCATACATTTCGTGCAATAAGGGTGATTTGCAAAGAATCAATTAACTCTTGAAATATACTAGTTCGATAACATATATATATATATATATATATATATATATATATATATATATAGTTTGATAATTTTAACTGATAACTTAATTTGAGGATCTAACAATTCAAACCATGGAGAAAATTGCTAGTATATAAATAATCAAGCAACTTAACTTTCAAAACAAAAAAAAAAACAAAAAGGCAACTGGGCCAACTTCAAAATGCAACTTTTATTCACTAAACCTTTACAAAAACCCTTCTTTGTCCATTTCTTCATCTGGGCCATCTTCAAATAGCTGTAAAAACTTGTGGCCAGCTATTTGAAAGTATTTTGATCAAAATAGTTTTTTTTTTTCTTTTTATGAAAACAAAAAAAAACAGAAAACTTGTTTGGCATGGGTTGTTTTCGGAAATTATTTTCAAAAACTATTATGGAGAATGTGTTCTCAAGAACAAGGAAACAAGAACAACCTTTTTATATTTTCATGTGCTTTCGTTTCATTTTTTCTTCTCCCCGACACATATGAACACGTGTTTTTTCCTTTCTCAGTGCTAAAACACACACACACATACACAAAATTACACATACATACACACACAATTACACATACACACACACACAATTACATACAAACACAAAATTACACACACACATACAATTACACACACATATACAATTATACACACATACAATTACACACAATTGCACACACACACATACAATTACATACACATATACACACACACACAAACACAATTACATTATTTGTGTGGGTGTAATTGTGTGTGTGTATATAATTGTGTACATAGTTGTCAAATCGTGAATAGTATCGTGAATCGAAATACCATTTTTTTGAATCGTGAATCGTATTGATTCGGTCACAAATTTAAAACAAAAATTCTAGATAATAATTGATATATTAATTTTCCATTAGCAAAAATAAACAACAAAAAACAAGTGAAAGTCAATTTGAATTTTTGATCTTGTAATTATAGTTGAAAACTAATGTTAAATCATAAATAGTTATTTTATTTTATTTTATTTGTTCATGTTTTTAATAATAGGCTAATTGTATATTGTTTGCAAAAAATTGAAGTGGGCTTTTGTTTTTTTGTTTTTTTGGATTTTTTTGGTTTGACCAGAATCGGGAACGATTCACCGAATCGCACGATTCACTACGATTCACCACGATTCACTACGATTCGGTGACTGATTCACCAAATTAGCGATTCACTAACTGATTCGAATCGATTTTTGTGTGAATCGAATCGAATCGTACAATTTGTATCGCGAATCGTACGATTTCAAAAACTATGATTGTTTGTATATGTGTAATTGTGTGTGTGTGTAATTCTAAAGGTTTCTTAATCTTAAGAACTTATTCAGAGAATATTTTTATGCAAACAAGTTTTTTGTTCTTTTGTTTTTAAAAATTATTTTTGAAAACTGTTCTAAAAAACTGTTTTAGAAAATAAAAAAATAAGAACACTTCCAAACAGGCCCTTGTCTCCACACAATTCCTTATATATGTTGCCTTGAAGTTGAAATGTTTATTCATACCAACTTAACAAAATGCAATGTTTATGCAATTCCTCGTATGGATCATCTTTAAAACAGCCTCTAAAGCTCTCAACTTTGTTGTCTGCTAGTTCATTAAAGCCTTCCAAAATGAGATCTATTAAAGGCTTGAGAGATATGTTGAATGAGTTAGGTAGAAGACAAGGTTGGTTGTGTTGATGGTGATATGGGAGAACCATGAATCGGGGGGAGGAAGGGATTTGCAGGAGAGAGAGAGTGGAAAAAGGTAGAAAGCAAATGGAAAGGAACATGGAAGAGGGTAAAAGGTCAAGAAAGGAAAAAGAAATAAATGAAGGGTATAATAGATATTTTTATACTATTTTAATAGAAAATTAGACAAATTCTTAACAGAAGGGGTCTAAGTCACACTTAGACATTCTATACTATTTTAATAGTAAATTAGTCTATCATTTTTTAATAAATAAGGGATCTAAATCACACTTAACCTTTGTTGAGAAGATCTCATTCGAAAATACCCAATTAATATTCATAGAATTGGAGTCAATCAATTCTCTATCATGGTCCCATTAAGCTTGCAGGATTTGAAAGAAAAGCTTGACAGTGGGATCTCAATCTAACCGACTGAGCAAATAGTACTAAGCGAGGGCAAAGTGGAGATTCAAATTTTAGACGGAAGACAACCTCAAACTGTAAGACTTGAGATGATTCATTTAAATCTACATGAGTGCTTTCCTTACATAATTAAACTTGGGGAAGAACATCTTTGGTGAAAGGAAGAATGATTAGGTCAGAAGTAAATCCAAGACAGGACTTAGTAGGACCTTATTTAAATGAGAAATAAAATAGAAACAGGAAAATGACAAAAAGATATTGACCTATGGCTTACTTTTGATATATCATGAAGAAGAACATATTTTAAAGATATATATGTAAATTATGCGTATATGTTAGATTTAATTTTGTAATCTTTAATACTTTTATATGTACAATAACAAAATGTGACAAGAATTGGAACAATCCTTCTATGTTTGGACAAAGTTTGTTATTCGTTTAAGTATTGCACTTCATTAACAAAGAATAATATTGTAAATGGTGAAGTATTGCCCTTCAAGAAAGTATATGTAAATAAATAAGCGTCCTAAAGTAGAAAGAGAAAACAAAAACAATCATTTTAAACCAGTGATTGCATTCTTCGTACTTCAGTTATTCACACAAAGTAACATAATCCAAGGTCCTTAGCACAACATAAAGCCAATTTTATTGGTTCACAATCACATTAATCCTTGGGACACAACTAGAACTTCGAGCAATCTTTGATCTGGATGGGTTGTTCTTCCTATTCTGATGGCTCTTTTTTGTAATATCTCTCATTGCCGATGTCAAAGCCAATTTAGGGTTGAGTCTAGTCGTGCTGTTAAACTCTTGACAGAAATTTCTGTGGTTGCTCATGGCTTCTTCCATGGCTACTGGTGCACGCTTTAATGTTTCACTTACAGCTTCTGAACAAAGGCCGCAAACCCACTTACCTGAATAAGAATCTCTTACTTTATTGATGTACTCTTGAGTATATTCTTCACGAAGGCCACAACACTCGCAATCTGCTTGCATCACTTCATCAACAATATTGGCTATAGTTTGTTGCTCCTCATATTTATTTATTTGTCTCGAGACATCAGATACCACTTTCCGTAGAATTTGTCCATTCTGTGGAAAAAATAGAAAAATTAGAATTTGAATCTTAAATCAAAATCTAACATAGAAAGTCTAATAGATGTGAATAAGTATTAGAGATTTTTCTTTATCACTTACGACTGGCTTTTTATCGTTCGTTCTTTTTTCTTTGAGATGAGAGAGGGAAGGAGAAATATACACAATACATATATATATATATATATATATATATATATATATATATATATATATATATATATGTTTGTATACATATCCCACTTCTTTTAACTACCAAGGCTTCGATATAAGTATTAAGTTTTTTATTAATAAGATACAAAGACTTTGCTTAGCCAAAAAAAAGATACAAAGACTTCACATTTATAATTGCACAATAAAACATATTTATCTAGAGGTTATATATATATATATAGAGAGAGAGAGAGTAGGGAGAAATCGAGAGATTGAGGAAGAGTGTGGGAAAGCGTGTGATCATGTAACCGGTGCATGAAGATGTGGTGCCAAAGATTACCCATTTATGAAGCTCTCGTGCAACATAGTAATAATAACGAGAGTATGTCGTAAAAGACCAGCATGTATATGTGACAGATTGATTTTTCTTAGGCCAATTAATGAAGAATAGTTTGTTGTAGGGCGTTATCATGCAACCTATACATAAAGGCGAGAGGAGGTTTGGATCAGCACATAATATTATAATCCAAATTTAGAGGAATGACCACCCGTTGCTTACATACCATGATTTGGAATCAAGAGACAGATCTTTCCTACAAGTATTTCCTACCGAGAGAAGCACCTTAATATGCATGGCAAATATACAGCTACACATCTATTGCAACTATTTATAGGTTGAGTAAGCATGAAGCCAAAAGAGTATTTCAACAAAAGACACATGAGGGGATAGACATGGCTTTCGTAGGTTCTCTTTTCATGCGGATAAGGGCCTTTACAGCTTCAAGTATATGTAAATTACACAGATGAACGTTGCTTTCTGCTTTCTGCCATTAATGCTCAAATTGCACCAGTAGGGCTTCAATTTTCAATTTTCAATTTGCAATTTGCAATTTGCAATTTGCAATTTGCTAGAGATGGTTAATAATTAAAGACACTGCACCGGCACAATGGTTCATGAAATTTATCAGCGACACGAAATGTGAGATTCGCAAGTGAGATATTATTATATTAGGCTATGGAAAAAAATGACATGTCGCTAAAAAAAGCAAGAATATATACATAGGCATGTATCTCATGTGATCTCATTACTTTAATGACCCAAAGCAATACAAGATGCATGTAAGCAAGCAGCTATATCTTTGATATATATATATATATATATATATATATATTGTATTTCAGTGAGAGTTATAATATACAATTTTATAAACACACAAATATGGTGAGAACTAAATGATTATTTTAAATTAATATTACCTATATATTTAAAAACTTTTTGAGTTTTTGTGGGTTAGGAGGATTTGCAGCCCTGACGGACATCCCCTGTATCCGTCACTAAACTATATGTCTATATGAAAGAGTTGAGAACAAAACCCTAGCGGAACAAATGTTCTATGGGAGGATACAATATATGGCTTGATTGGTGTTATGGTTAAATTTGAGCTCTGCTCGGAATCTTAGTGTAATAGCTGACCTGGAGGAATGAACACACGGGGGTTATCCTGGTGGGATAACTCTAACAGTGAAGTTAGCGCTCGAGTTAAATAAATGTGTCGAGGTCTGTGAATATGAGCCCGTTAAATGTAAAAAGATAAGGTTTAATGTTTAGGTTTGAAATGTCCTTGATATGGATATAAAAATGGCCCAAGTATTCAGGTGGCCCAAGGCCCATGATAATAAAAATAACAATCATAACAAGACACTTGTCACGGAGAGGATGTATAAGGACAAATGGGGACCACTCCAAAAAGGCAACCACATTACTATAAATAACATAAGAAAAGTGAGCAAAAGGTAACAAATTCATTATTACTTCCAAATTCGTTAGTTGAATTATTCCCGAGCCAAATACTAATTCTCCCGCCCGAGAATAGAGGTGGCATTTAGGTCGAGCCGACACTGGCCCAGTTCAGTCCAGCATACGAAAATTCGGGCCCAGCCCAACTCGAATAAAAGTGGGTTCGACTCGGCTCAGCCCACCACATATAGGTGGGCCTAGCTAGGTCATATATTTTTGGACTCAGTCCATTTGTGCCCAAGCCCAGCCCAACTCAACCCATAAGCTCAGCCCAACCCAGTTCGAACCCAACACAGTCCCAGTTTGAGCCCAGTGAAAGCCTAATTCGAGCCCAGATAAAGTCCATATTGAGATTATAATTTGTACATGTAATTTTTCTTATAAATAGCTAGTGTATTCAACTTCATTTTACTACAAAACTATATATTTATTTTACTACCTATTGTCTCTTTATTTTACTACAAGAGAATACACAATATTTATGGCTATGGGGGAAGAAAATCTTTCACAATGATTACGTTCAAATGTTTGGAATCATTTTGCTTACTTTGAAGAACATGGGTATGTAATTTGTAACTATTGTGAACGTAAATATATATTTTTGTCGTCAATTTGGAACTAGAACGCTTGTAAGACATCTTGTATCTCAACACTCAAATATTCCAAACTATTTTAATCATCAACCATCGCCACCACCACCACCAACAGGCCTAGCACCCGCACAAGGAGCCACTAATATCAAAATTCAGAACACACTAATAAATTTTTTTTTAAAAAGATGGGCTGGCCCAGCCCAACTCAGCCCAACTCGTGACTCGTGGTAGCGGACTCGTGAGCTGAGCTGGGTCCTATATTTTAAAAATTGAGTCTAGCCCAACTCAGCCCACTAAACATATATGCTGAGCCGGACTCATTTTTTTTAACCCACGATTCGGTCGGGTCGTGCCGAGCTGGCCCATTTGCCAGCTCTACTAGAGGAGAAACGCGGGAGATAACCCCCGTCATTTCTTTTTTTCTTGTGTAGGTCCTCGGCTCGTACTAGGGACGGGACAGTCACCCAACTCGGCTTAGTAAATTTTGTATCTAACAAAGGTCCTTGACTCAGATTAGGGACATGACAGGTACCAGCTCGGCTCGATAAATTTTGTATCTAACAATTGGTGCCGTCTGTAGGAACCGAAAGATGATCCCATTGAGAAACTATTGTGGTTAATGCACGAAGCAAAAACCTTTGTGGCTGGGATAAGTTTCCAAACTCACTCCCGAGATTCGTATCTACTTCTCATTAATTTACTCGCTCCTTCTCATACGAAGCCAGAGAGAAACTCATATTTGAAAGTTATTGGTTTTTGAGTAAGCAATTTCTAAAAAGCATCAATCAATTAGTTTAAATGAAGATTGCCCCTGCTTATACCTGGTTTTGGCTTGAAATTGTCACTTAATGGCAACCGAGTGGATTCAAAAGTATATCCATGAACAGACATGTAGAATCTGCATATTCATATCCTCTTAAAGACAAGTTTTCCAAGCTTTTTTGAGTTATTTGTGGGTCAATTCTACCACAATAAAGTATGTCAATTTTGAGCTTGGATGATTATATAATTTGTAAGCTCAATTGCATGTGTTTCTCTGGTAAAGCTGTGGAGGCTCGAGTTGAGTGTTTAAGACCAACATATGTGTTTAAAGTATACACCTAAGGTATTTGATAAAATGCTAAGGGTGTAATTTGTATAGAAAAGCTTATAAAAAATATGTCTATCGTGGTATGCATTCGAAGTGTTTGATAAAATGCCAAGGTACAATTCGCGTTGGAAAATTTAGACATATATTTCTTGCGATATGTGTTAAAGGTGTTTGATAAAATACCTAGATATGCTTTGCATCGGAGTCTAAATGGATTAAAATTGCAGTCTTATTTAAGTGCCCAATACACTTTTCGTCCAAGATCGAGTCATTGAGCAGGTAGCATGCTTGGCTATTATCCTTTTCGGAAACTTCTTAATGTGCACAAAGAAATATATGTGCATAATGGAAAATGTAAATTCTTGTAGGCTTTGCATTTTGTTTGGCTGCTTGAGCATTAAAGTCATGCGAGACTTGCTTAATCGCGAATAGTTCATTTATATTAAACACATTTCGTGCACTATAAGCAACTCGTATGTTAACCTTTCTTATAAATGCGAATCAGCATTGTATTTATCATTGTTGACAAGCTCATTTTGGCTTAACTAACAGGCTGCACGTTTCAAGTGTAATTACTAGCAATTGCATGAGTTGTTTCACGTTAATAACATGCTGCTCCATCTTTTTGTATTGATCAGAGGAGTTTGAGAAGTAATAAGTAGAAGTTTGTCTTTACATTAACAATGACAATCAGCTAACTTGTCTTTAAAAAGTGGTCTGATCTGGAGAAGCGGATTGGTTTGTGACTAAGGAGTGTTCGACGAATGCCGCATGGAAATCGCTGGTTTATTAATGCTCCCAGGTGTCCAGGTTCACGAACCATTATCCTTACTGAATATTACTGCGGAAGAGTTATTTGATAAATTACTAAAAAGCTGTTTGAAAAGCTTCTCTATGTGTAAAGACAATTCTCTGGGAAATTTGCTTGAATCTTGGGGTCTTTTGTCTTTATACCACCTCGATCCCTCCATGGCTGCTGAGGACAAAAATCTAATAGTGGCAGGGATGGTCTGAAACCAAACTGTCTTTCGTGGCTGCATATAAGAAAATGTGGTCTTTATGTTGATTGCTAAAATATGTAGCAACTCTTAATTTTATATTCGAAAAAGACTTGGAATAATCTTGTTCGATACATATCTTGTGAATATTCTCTATTTGGTAGAGCTACTAAGAATTAAAACCATGTGACAACTTAGTAACTAAGCTTCAGTTTGCGAGAAAACTAAGGTAATCTCCTAAAGTCCATAAGGGGCTATACTATTCTCCCTAAGACTTCATATGCTGAATGAAAATGAATACATTTATATTGCTAGAGAATGCATGTCATATGTTGACGTGGTATTTTGGAGAAGGGGAAAAGCGCTTTGGTGACCATACTACTGAATTGCATAAATTGTTTGATTAACAATCTGACGCTGCTATTGCGCAATCAGCCGGGAAAATCGGCTCCAGTAGTCATGAGTCAATTAAATTAACTCATCTATTGAGCTTGAAAGTTCATATTCAATGTGATGACTCGGCATTCAAGTCGAGGAAACTATAATAATGACTTATTCATCTTGTCAATGTTTCTGTTTAGCGCGTAGGGAGGAGTCCTCGCGATTCAATCAGTTGTTTTGATGTACCATGCCGGTCAGCACATCAATTTGCTTTTTCTAGAACCCAATAAAGTTCAGTGCCTCTTGGAGCAAAGTTGTGCACGGACACTTTTATTTATATAAAAGACATTTCATTCTTAGTTTATCTAACCATAGCCCAGGCTCATGACAAAAAATGGTAACTATTCTTGGCGTTCGATGGAATGCCCTATGGTGGTGTACACTTAATTTGCATCAGAAGTCCAACTCGGACCGAACGGAATGTCTCAACGAGACTGATGGAGAATCAATAACGAAGGTGATCAGTTCAGATCATCCGGGACTTCGTAGAGTTCACCTGACCCTTGTTGAGAACATAGCTACCCCTTTAAACTTCGAAGAGGTAACAATAATCTACCTTTCAATGATACATTTACACTTGTGTTGTTATCTACTAACATGGCAGGGATTGGCCTAAGTACCATCGACTACCATCCCAATAAGTCCAAGCCATCAGAGCCGGCCTAAAGGCGTAAGAGCTCCAAGCCATTACAGCTGAATCAAAAGTGCCAATTGAGCCCGATACAAGAGAGGCCAAAAGTGCCAATTGTGCCTAATATAGGAGAGGCAATCAAACCAGAAGAGGCCAAAAGTACCGACGAAGGGGTCACAAATGACTGACGAAAGTCCCTAAATGGGTAAAAGGCCAAAAGTGCCGACGAAGAGGTCACAAATGACCAACGAAGACCTCATAAATGGGAAAAAGGCCAAAAGTGTCGACGAAGAGGTCACAAATGACCAACCAAAATCCCATAAATGGGTAAAAGGCCAAAAGTGCCGACGAAGAGGTCACAAATGACCGACCAAAATCCCTAAATGGGTAAAAGGCCAAAAGTGCCAACGAAGGTCATAAATGACCGACCAAAATCTCATAAATGGGTAAAAGGTGAAAATGAGTAGACAAAGGTCATAAATGACCAACCAAGACCCCATAAATGGGAAAAAGGCAATAGCGGACCAACGAAAGGCCATCACCGGTGACTGAACCAAAAGGTCTAAACACCGATACTATTAATAGACAATCAGACGACTAAGCCAAAGGTCAAAAGACTACTACCCGAAATGGGAATCAGGTGACCGAGCCAAAAGTTGAAAAACTATAACCCGAAATGGGAACCAGGCCGCCGAGCCTAAAGATCTAAATACCATAACTTGAAATGGGAACCAGGTCATTGAGCCAAAGGTCAAAAGATCACAACCCGAAACGGGAATCATGCCATTGAGCCTAAGGTCAAAATACCATCACTCACAGAGGAAAAGTCCTCGGACTAAATATATTCAGGGTTAGGCTGAGTGCCATCAGCCCGAGGACTCAAGTGGCCATAAATTCGAGAACCAAGGATCGTAAGAGGTCGTATAATTTAAATCCTATGAAAGAAAATGGTTAAAAGAAAAAGTTTTCCTAATTGTCGTCTCAGGCAAATATAAGTTTAATTCAGAAGTGAAAGGCTAAGCAAAAGGAAAATTTGGAAAGGGATTACAGAATCGAGCTAAATCCCGATACCATCAAAGCCGAACTCGGAGTCCAAGGGAACCCCTAGACACGAGCCAAATTCTGAGGCTATCAAAGTCTAGCCACAGGCTCGCAAAGCCAAAATCCAGGCCCTCGGCGCCAAATATCACGACCATTAGAGACAAGCCACAAGTTATCAGAGCCAACCTAAGGGCATAAAAGCTCCAAATCTTAAGAGCTAGCCCCTGAGGTCATAAGAGCCCGAGGCCAATAATGCCAACAATAGAGCTGAATTTTGAGACAAGATTAATTAGAACCAAAGAAAGGTCATTTGGCCCCGAGGTTATCAGGGCCGCGAAATGGACATTTAACCCTGAAGTTATTAACTAAAAAGGGTCGTTCGACCTCAAGATAATTAGAATCGAATAGGGTCATCCAACCTCGAGGACATTAGATTCGAGCTCTAGGCCATGAGGGTCAAGCTTCGAGCCATTAGAGCCCGAGATGAGATTATTAAAGATGGACTCAAAATCATTGAGAACCAAAACTTGAATTCGTTGTTAAACACAATTAAGCTATGGAAAGCCAAAGTCGAACCCTAACTCACAAAGATATGTGCCAAAGGCGAGAATAAGCCTAAGAATGTCTAACAAAGTCCTAAATGAGCGTAAGCATAAGGCGAACCCAAAGATTGGCTTATATATGATAAGTCTGAGAAACGAAGCTAAACCACGACCAAGGCCAGAACGCAAGAATGGGGGCCGAACCATAAAATAAGAAGCAAAACAATGATCGTCGAGGAGCTACGCCATGCGTTGAACAACATAGGCGGTAGGGGCTAAATCCGACCCTAAGAATAAAGTCATACAGGGGCTGTCACTGCCGCGGTAGCCCACAAACCATATGGCATCCAAGAAATATTTCTCGGGATGCAAAGAAGACTTAATTTGACAATCAGAGTACAATGACGAAGGGATGAAGGTCGGCGTAAGGTATAAAGGCCTAAATCCGACCCTAAGAATAACAACATTTGCCAGCCAATTAGGGTGATCAAGCTTTCAGCTAGTTCAAAAACCTTAATTCAAAGCTACAAAAGAGTTAACCAATCCAAGTAAAGTGAACCCCCAACCCTTGGGTCATGAGACAGACCCAGAGGATGATGAGAAAGGATTTCTCTAAGAGGATTTATATTCCCTATCCTTAGTTATTTTCTTGCTACTTAAGTAAGCACATTGACTCACCCCCGATCTCTGAGCGCCCACTATACTTTCAGCCACTCCCCCAATGAGTAGACTTGATAAATTCAGACTCACAGGAGCTCGGGATCTTATTTCCCGACTTAGCAGACCTATTTTGACTACAAGTGCATCAATAAAAGCGATGTTAACGCTACCATGATGAATCCAATGTTGTCCAGTGCAACAATTATCATCTACCACCATATCGATTCAATTAAGCAACGATTAGACCGAACCTAGTCATAAGGGCGAAAGTAGAGAAAAATACCGAGGAACTAGAAACATGTTTGCAATTCCCTGACCTCTTGCAGAGCTCAAGAAATCGGGGGGCTTATGATATGGATATAAAAATGGCCCAAGTATTCAGGTAGGCCAAGGCCCATGATAATAAAAATAACAATCATAACAAGACACTTGTCACAAAGAGGATATACAAAGACAAATGGGGACCACCCCAAAAAGGAAACCACATTACTATAAATAGCATAAGGAAAGTGAGCAAAAGGTAACTAATTCATTACTACTTCCAAATTCGTTAATTGAAATGTTTTACATGTTATTTTTGTGTTTAACTATGAAATATAAATTAATTAATGTATTTGAAATAAAATAAAATAAAACTATCAAGGGTCTTGGGTTCATCATATTGCAGAAATCAAAACATTTGAGTTAGGATAGAATTCAATTGCAACTCAACATCCCTTTTCAGCATTTAGTCATTCTTGATTTATGCCAAAATGCCGAAGAATAAGGAAGATGAGATAAGAGGTAAAGAAAAAATGAATTGTCGTGTATCTTTTTTAGTTGGACAAATTCAATTTTTTGAACAATCACTTGGTAAAATAAAAAATTGGGAATTGTTGAATATGTGATGTGTACCATGTATTATGTAGGAGCCTGAAACTTCATTAGGAATGATGAAATGCATGAGTAAGGAGCCTGGATTAAATATAGAGAAAAGTGAAAGAAAGCTTGTTATTGAACAACTAATTATGTAGGAGATGTTCTCAAGGCGTATGTCAAAGTTTATTATCTTAATTTTCATAGGGGTATAATATTTGTTCTTTCCTGTTTTATCTCCTAAAAATATTGGTTGTTTCTTCATCTTTTCCTTCTCTATGTCTTTATCTCAGTCTTTCTTTCTTTCTCTCTCTCTCTCTCTTTGTGTGTGTGTGTGTTCACGTGTGTGTATATGTGTAGGTGTCTGTTATCCATGTAATCTTTGTTTCCCTCTTTTTCTTTGATATTGTTTCTTGTTGATTTTGGGTCTTTAAAACTGCTTTTGTACTTTCTAGTCTTCAACTCAATGGCTAATGTTCTTCTTTGCTAAACTGATAATCCGCGCAAGTTGCAATGTGCTTTCTAATAGGAAATTATACTACTTCCCTATCCACTATGGGCTGAATGAGATTGAGCAAGGTGAGTAATGACAAACAATGAATGGCCATGTAGTTTCCTGTAGAATCAATTGGGCAATGTGTATATCTGATTCCTTAAGTACCGACTTTTAATGTCTCTGAAGTTTGAGTCGTCTAAAGAGTGATGGACAACCAACCACAAGTGCTTCTCCCATTTTCTATTATTATTATTATTATTATTATTATTATTATTATTATTATTATTATTATTATTATTATTATTATTATTATTATTATTATTATTATGTATCTCCTGTCTTGAACAAATATGAACGATTGAGAGGAACTAGTTCAAATATATCGCTAAATGTGCATCATATTATACTAGTGCCATTTATTAATTACTTTGATATTTTCAAGGAAAATGGATCATTGCCAGACCTTTTTCCCGTTATTTATGCTAACCCCAGCATGTCATTAGTGAATCTGCTTTGTTTATAATCCAAAAAATGCTAAACATAATCAAAGGCACTTAGGTTCTAAATCAATTAGGCTACAATCGTGTATTGTAGACTCAGATTTTGTGCATATCGTAGTGGAACAAGCAAAATCTCCTGCAGATTATTCATTTATCAAAAAAGTGTCTTATTTTAATATTTTCAATTTTATGAAGATTCTAAAATTATTCTTAAATAAGGGTGAAATTAAATGGGAACAATTATGATGTGTGTATCGTAAGGTCCAGTATATTCTTGAGGAATAGAAGGTCATATAAACTTTGAACCATGTGTTGGAAGAACCCAAGATTGGTAATAGTACTTAACACATAAGGGATTTAAAAACCTATCAGGTTTGGAAGAAAAAGAATACAACAACTCGCATTTTGTTGCGGAGCACCATGCAAGATGACCTAATTGATGAGTTTGAGGTTTACTCTACTACTGAGGGCATGTGGAGGGCCCTAAAAGATAAGTTCAGTGAAACTTTTGTTTCCAAACTACGTCAGCTTACCATGAGTTGACACTTACAAAAAGAGGCATAATACTAGCATGAGGTTGTACCTCAGAGAGATATCAAACATGATAAGAGAGGTGAATGTAGTTGGCCACATTTTCACAGATGAACAACAGATACAGGCTGTTATTTGATCCCTCCCTACCAATTTGGAACATATGATTGTCAATATGACATACAATGAGAGCGTGAAAATATTTGAGGACATTGCATGTTACTTGGAGCTTGAGGAAGAGTGCCTCTTTGCAATTAAGGGCATTGGAAAAGCCAATGTGGCTGAGTCTAGCAAGCCTTGAGCATCTGGCTCTAAAAACAAAAAAAAAGGCAAACAATTCAGTGATAAGGGGACGGGTAAGTCGAACAAGCAGGGCAAGAAGGAAAAAAAAGTGAGACAAGTGCAATGGAAAGAAAAATACTGGCAAATTTAAATGCTATAACTACCGAAAAAAGGTCATTACGTTGGGGACTTCCCTAAGCCCAAGACCTAGGCAAAATGAGCGGATATGGAATACCTATATCTTACGGCAATGTTCTGGTGGATATACACTAGGAACAATGCTAGGGTTGAAGTCAAGGACATTGGCACTTGTAAACTTTAGCTATGCGGTGGTTGAATCCTATTTCACCATGATGTGCTATATGCTCATGACATTAGATGGAATCTGGTCTCCACATTGGTCTTCCTATGCATGGGTTTTGATATTTTTATGTCTGATGTTTCTATTGGTCTTCCTGTGCTTGGGTTTTGATATTTTTATGTCTGATGTTTCTATTGAACTCATGTTAAATTCTGTTTCTTTTAGGTTTAGGTACATTATGGATGGTTTTTTTAATCTTAGATGTGGAACATATATGTTACGACAATGACAATGCTTGTTTTCATATAATACATCCTCTAGCAATATGGATGTAGATGTGAATGTATGACATAGAAGGCTAGGGCATATTGGGCAAGATCGTATGAATAGACTAGCTAGAGAAGGTCTTTTGGAACCACTAACAAAAGCCAATTTGCCCATGTGTGAAAATTGTCTTACCGATAAATCTACTAAAAAACCATTTGGCAAAGGCTTAAAAGCTGAACTTCCATTACAATTAGTTCATTTTGACATATATGGTCCAATGAATGTTAGAGCAAAGCATGAGGCCTTATATTTCATCGCTTTTATAGGTGATTTTACTAAGTTTGGTCACATCTATCTAATATCACATAAGTCTGAAGCATTAGATTGCTTTAAACACTATGTGAATTTAGTAGAGAATCCACTAGACAAGAAAGTAAAATCACTAAGAACCGACCGTGGTCGAGAATACCTTCTAATCAGTTCAAAACTATTTGTGATGAAAAATGTATATTGTAACAACTCGGACCCAGCATATAGCTTAACATACTTAAATGCATATAAATTGATGTATGTTTAAGTGTTATATGTATTTATGTGCTTATTTTAGTATTTAGATTTATATAATAGATTTATTATCTTATACTTTTCTTATTTTTCTTTAATGGGGACACTAGCATATATTAAATCAAATAAAAATGTTTTAACTATCATTTTGTCATTTTTATTTAACGAGATTATTCTTAGAACCTAATAGACTTATTTTCATCTTTTTAAAACGAGCACTGAGCCCAGGGTAAAAATTAAACTATTTAATTTTGCAAATCTTGTATTTTTCCCTTAATATATATATGATTTTGGGCATATGTTCTTAATTTTTAATTGTATAGCACGTTGGGAGAGTGTGTTAGGAAAATGATTTTCATACCGTATGAATAGTAAAAATAATATTTTGGACTAGTTAGTTTGTAATTGATTTTGGGCTTTGAAATTTATATGCTTGCATTGTTATTCTTGGGCCAACTACATAATACATATTATATATACACGTTATAGCATACATATATACATATAACTTAGAAAAAAAAACAACAATCACCAAAACACCACCGCCAACCCGTCGGCTCCTAGGGCCAAAGAAGAAGAAAGTCCACCTTGTATTTTACTCTTGTGTGCTCATCCAAGGCCCTTACAAGTTCATTCAAGTAATCCAAAGCCTTGTACAAGTAATTGTGGTGAAGGAGATTGCATATTTGTATTGTTTTTAATTAGGGTTCACTTTGAGATTTTTGCAATTATTGTGAAATGGTTTATCTATACTTAAATATGCTTAAATTTCTCCTTATTGTATGTGTAGAGTACTCTTTTGAAGTTAGATGGTAGTTTTTATTGGTTAAAAATGGTGAATGATGTTTTGAGAAGATGATGAATAGTAAAAATTAGGGCTTTGCAAATGTTTTTGTTCTAGAAGTGATCAAACCTAGATTAGTGCCATTAATGGCTTAAAATTACTAGAGTTACAAAGAATTAATTCAAAGTAGGTTTAAGGGCACTATTCACTCAGGACCATTGAATTAGGACCTGATGCTCGATTTAATAATTTATATGGACTCTAGGGATACTAAAATTTTTGTACGATAAAAATTATTGAATTCCGATAATGTTGAATTTTGAGGACTTAATTGCGTATAAAATAGTGGCCTATTGATGTAGTGATCCGGGGTGAGATTAAAGTGCTAATTAGTCTTATATATGTAGGATAGAGTCTAGAATACTTTTATGGCATTGAATTAATCATCAGTTTTGGTAGTTGTAGTTCAAAGTAACCACGGGGCTTTTGGGACTTTTGTAATAGAAAGGTTAGATGTGGGTTTTCTTGGTTCTAGAAGGGGTCATAAAGTGTACTTGAAAGTATAGGATAATTGTTCGTGGATTAGGAGTCTTGTATTTTATATGTGCATTGAATTGAATTAATGATCTAAGGGGGGACTAGTTATAAACAAAGGTTATGGTTGTTGGAAATGGACTTCTAATTGAACAAATAGGTGTTTGAATGTATTTGTGTAATGAACTTACTTGTTTCGTGAAATGTCATGAAGTGAATTGTGTGGCTACTTGGTTAAAGTATGCTTGTATCTTGTTATATTGCTAAATTGTTATATAATGTGAACTTTATTGCATTGGCTTTGAATGACAACTATGAGATTACTTGTGATAAGTATGTGTTCTACTACATGCTAGGGTTTGATTCATTGAGCCAATCCAAGGTGTTTAAGAGTGGATTCCAAGGTGAGGGAGTTTGCATTCTCTTGTGCATTTTAGTTTGATTATTGCTTATAAATTGTATAGTTTAATGTAATTGCTTATATTTGTGTGTACTTTGTTATAATTAGTATGAATATATATACTTGTTCCTTGTTTATATTATTATATTGCTTATAAAATTGTCTCGTAAAAATTATCTTGAACGGTTATTGAATCAGTTTTTCTTGGAAATTATAGATATCATTGAGTGAAAACTCTTATCGTTTGTTATTGTATTGTTATCGTGGTTGCGCAACCATTCGTATGGATGTGGTGGCCACTTACTGGGCGGCATCGGGCTTGCCAGTGGATGCCCATCATTCGTAGCTACTCCTTCTCTCGCTAGGGATGCCACCCTAGGGGAGCTGGGTCGTAGGATTTGGGGTACATCCTGAGTACACCGACTGGAGTTATAAGGGATGTCGGCTTATCATTATCGTTATCATTTCATCAATATATCTTGTTCATGGTTCATGGATCATGGATCGTGGTTCGTGGATCGAGGTTCGTGGTTTGTGCTCGTGATCAACATCGTATCCTTTTGAGTAACTCTCGTTTGGGCCCCTGTTCCTTGAAGAGTTACCTTAATTGTATTATCGTGGTTGTTATATTTCTTTAATGTGTATTATTTAGCTTGCTTGGTTGTATAAGTGTACTAGTTTTGTATTGTTAATTTACTTTATTGATAGTTATTCGCATTGCACGAAAGATTTTCAAAACTCTCCAGATATCTATTTTCCCTCCCTCACTGAGTAACTGTGTTGCTCACTCCCTATTTCTAACCATTTCAGGTTCGGTGTCTTCAGAGTCTAAGGAAAATAAAGTTCGAGAGTCTCCGTGATTGGACGCTTAGCTTTTATTGATTGATATATGTGGATTTATGTAAAGTGTTTGAGTAGCTTAGCTTATGATCTACTATATGATTATAGAAGTTTTGTATGTAAATGTATTGATTCAGTGGGTTGTACTAAAGTCTTGTAAGATTTAGTAGTTAATGGCTGGCCTGTAATAACTTTAGTGATTTTCTTTAATTGATTGGATAGTTCGCTTGCTTGTGTGGGATGATTGACTTAAAATATAATAAAGTTAAGTAGATAAGATTAGAGTGGTATGATAATCGGTTTTAACACATGGAATTTCAATAGTTTATGTCAATGCATGCTTGTATATTTATTTTGCCATAATTAAGGCTCGGATGGCCTTAAGGTTTGAAGGGAGTTAAGATATTGAAGGATGGGGTTATTCTGGAAGTTGTTTTATTGTCTTTGTGGCTATTTCTTCTGTTTGCAGGTAACCGGTTAGTCCTATAAACAGGGAAAACTCCGTCCATTTTTCTTTATTTTT
Source organism: Ehretia macrophylla (assembly GCA_037974665.1). Taxonomy (NCBI): domain Eukaryota; kingdom Viridiplantae; phylum Streptophyta; class Magnoliopsida; order Boraginales; family Ehretiaceae; genus Ehretia; species Ehretia macrophylla. The sequence continues at coordinate 64,328,183 of CM075773.1, forward strand.
TTGTCTTCGGGTTTTGGATCGAGGCTCCGATCTCATGAGGGATCGGGGTGTTACAGATGGTATCAGAGTATAGTTAGCTCTCAGCCAGGACAAGGTTCTTGGTCTGTTGGGTAGTAACACTTGAGTAGGTGCTTGTAAAGTGTGCCTTGAAAGAATGCGTGTGCCTGTATGAGACTTGTGTGTTTTGAAATGAATGTGTGCACCTGTGTGTTATGATTGCGTGATAAGTGCTAAATGTGTGTTATGTGTAGTGAAGTGGTCAATCGTGAATCGAAGTGACTCCGTGACCAAATACTTGCTTGAATAGTTGATTATAGATGTGTGTATTTAAGTTCTATGAGATAGATTGTGTTGTTAATTGTATTTGAACTATCTTGTTGAACAAACTGAATTTCATACTCTTGTATATCCATAGTTGTATACTAGTTAAAGAGTATTTGTATATATGCCATATTTTCATAGTATGTGAACATTGCATCAAATATATTATGAATGTATTAGAGAGTATACATCTTATGTGAAACCCACTGTATACATGCATTACCCTTAAACATGGTAAGTAAACACTTTCCCCTATAAGGAGATGGTTAGTGGTGGACTAATCGCAAGAGGGAGCAGCTGACTAGATGCTTGCTAGGATTCATAATGGGCATGCTCTTTGGTATTCCTACATGATATTCTTATTAGTCTTCTTCTTCAGCTATTATAATTGGAATAGAAATAGAGCTTCCATTTAGTGATCCAAGTGGGAAAGAAACACCAGTTAATCATTTCAAATATGAATCAATTTTAAAGCCAATTATTGAGTTCACTTTAAACCCCTACATAAAGAAGTAGTCGTAAAAGCATTACTCTTCATTTTGAGATTGAAAGAGAATATTTTATGGTCACTACTCAAGATGATGATGAGCCCAAGAATGCGTCTCAAGCTCTATCATCCTCCACATGGCAAAGTTGGATTAAAGCAATGGAAGAATAAATAGATTCCATGAAGAAAAACCAAGTGTAGGCATTGGTTGATCTTCCGCCTAAGAGGAAAGAAATTATAAACAAGTGGGTTCTTAAAATTAAATGGAAGACAAGTGGATCCATTGAGAGATATAAAGATCGCCTAGTGGCTAAGGGTTTTACCCAAATAGAAGGTATATATTATGAGAAAACTTTTTCTCTAGTGGTTAGGTTTGTCTCAATCCACTAGATTTTAGTAATTGTCGCTCATTTAGACCTGGAATTATATCAGATGGATTAAAAATGGTATTTCTCAATGGAGAACTGGATAAAGAGATCTATATGGAGTAACTTGTAAGATTCATAGAAAAAAGTCAGGAAAACAAAGTATACAAGCTCCAAAGATCTATCTATTAATTGAAGCAATTATCTAGACAGTGGTATCTAAGGTTCCATCGATAAATTATTTCGTATGATTTTACAATGGTTCAAGAAGACCACTGTGTATATATCAAACAGTCTAAGAATAGATATATGATTCTATCACTCTATGTTGATGATATTTTGTTGGTTGGAAATAGTAAGGAGTATATAATCACTGTCAAGAAGTGGTTATACTCAATCTGGAAATGAAGGATATGGGTAAAACAGCACATGTACTAGGAGTCAAGACCCAAAGGGATCAATCGAAGGGACTTCTTGCTTTGTCGCATAAATCCAACATCAAGAAAGTCCTTCAACGATTCCAAATACAAGACAACAAACCCATTGAAACTCTATAGTCAAGGGTAAAATCCTGAACCAAATGATATGTCCCAAAACTCAAAAGAGATAGATGATATAAAAATTGTTCCTCATGCGAGTGTTGCAGATAGTTTGATGTATGACATGATGTGTACAAGGCCAGATATTTGTTTTGCCATAGGATTGGTAAGTCGTTATCAATCAAATCCTGGATGAGCTTATTGGAAGGCTATCAAGAGGATCCTAAGATATTTGAAAGGCACTTTGGACTATTGTCTATGTTACCAAGCAGTTGATCTAAATCTGAAGGGATTTACAGATGCTGATTGGGAATATGACCCAGATAAGCATAAATCAACTATTGAATATGCTTTCTTGCTAAATAGTAGGACTATTTCTTAGTGTAACAATAAGAAAATATGCATATCATTATCAACTATGGAGGTTGAGTTTGTGGCTTGCTCAGCAATTGTGAAAGAAGCAATGTGGCTTAAGAGGTTCTTGTTGGACTTGAGAGTAGTCACAAATGCTGAGAAACGAGTGATATTCTATTGTGATAGTCAAGTAGTCATTGCCTATACCAAAGATTCAAAATACCATGGCAAGAAAAAACACATAGACATTAAGTATAATTTTGTAAAAGGCATGGTGACAAAGAAAGAAGTGATTATTGAACATATTTCTACGCAATAGATGGTTGCTAAACCTCCCCACTAAGCCAATCCCTAGAAATGTATATTTGTCACATGTAAAATCTCTAGGATTACGTTGAATCTGGCGTATATGTTCTGTGTGTTGTTAAATGATTATTTATATACTTATACAATTGTATATTTTAGTTGCCAATTCGATGAATAAAATATTTTCATGCATTTGAGTAGTGTTTAATCTTTGTGATATATATGAATGAAACAAGGTATGAGTATGTTAGCACATATTATTGGAATCGAAAAGTATGTTTGTAGGTATTTGAGATTGGCTCTTTATACGAGCAATCGCCTCTGGCATAGTGGGTGTGTACGGAGATGAGACGATGTGAGTTAGTTTGTATTTGTCAAAAAATATTATACTCATACAAGGACGGTCATCTTAAGAATTAGTTAGTAATTAGTTCCTATGACGGTTGTTAAGATGAGACTTTTTAGTTGTATATGTTACAACTAAACATTGATATAAAGTCGATATGGATTTTCACAATCCATTTGACCTGTTTATAGCTAGATGAGCAACCTTCATTACTCTATGTATTAAGTTCGAGGAATTAGGTTAGTTACTAAGTGATAACTAAACTAAAATCTGTATGGTGTTTGATTTGAATAAATACATATGCCCATTTTTTTAAGGAAGTCACACCATAACACATGTTTCATACCAGGCCCCCGCTTGAAAGCTCGAGCGCGATCGCTCGTCTGAATAAGATCTGTGCTCTAACAACTATATAATGGAGTACATGAATGAATCCCTACTTCACCACTGTATGAGACCTTGAAGCAGTAAATTCTTCTTTGGATACCCTTAGTGACCTACGCTCATATTCTGATGAATAAAGTTTAATGTTAGCTACCTTGGTACTGTGTCACCTAAAGATCACGTAAGATTCGGTCATATGGGACACAACCAAGAAAACGGTTGACTTGACTTAAAAGGATATTAGAGTGAAGGGAAGATTGTTCACATCTAGCGCTTCATGTGTTCATAGGTCGACTAGTTATATAATCTTTGAGATCTACCATAACTATGGATACATGGTTGAGATTTTAAAGGTCAAGCATAGTCTCAGAGGGATTAGGTGTGCATTGACTGATGTGAATTTAAATTGGTCCAGGGTATAGCCCCATTTGTTGTGTATTTGCGAGTCGCATGACTTATTTGCCTATAGGGTTTGATTAATCTTCGCGATTGGTTAGTAGAGAGATAACGGTGGATATGGTTTTGTCCATCTTTTACGAGTAGGAGATGTTAGAAATAGGGTCATGGGTCGCCCAAAATATGCTGACCCAACCCAAATAAAATAATTTTGTGGGAAGTCTATATGATATATAAGCCAAGAAACAGAATGATACGTTCAATTCTGATTCCAGGCGAAAACTTAAAACTCTCTCTACTCTCTCATCTCTTAAAAACACCAAGCATAACCCAAGGCACTTAGATTGTGAAGCAGAAAGGCTACAATCTCGTATTGTAGACTCTGATACTGTGCATACCGCAATGGAACAAGCAAAATCTCTTGCAGATTATTCTTCCATAAAAAATGTGTCTTCTTTTAATATTTTCAGTTTTATAAAGATTGTACGATTATTCTTAAAAATCTCATTTTCGATATTTATGTGTTTGATATGTGGTGAGAAAATTAAATGGAAAGTTGCATGACACTTTTGAGCTTTTTCGTTGTCGAAAACTTGCAACCACCCACTACACATTTTTCTTTTAAAACAAACATCTAATAATAGAAGAAGATTGTTTTTTTTTTTTTTATTACTTAACCTCACTTTTCTTAAGAAATACTTTTTGCCTAACTTTACAAGGTTAAATGTTCAATTTTAAAAAATTTAGAGGGCTATGGCCCCATTATTCCATGAGGGTTCGTCAATGAGTATCTAGAGTAACCAAAGGAGACTCTGAGTGAGGGGAAAAAATATTATTAACGTGTAGTTCAAGATGAGGTTGATGTGCTATATAATTCTTATCATTTTTTAGTTTAATTTTGTTATCTATATCTTGTCTCTTAGATGGTTATCATATGATCCAGTACTTAATAAAAATTTCCCACAAATACTTTTCTTTGGGATATATATTTGTTTCACAATATTGGCGGTGAAGGCTTGCAAGGTTGGCTTCCAAGGTGATCCTATGAATGCTTCAATGATGTTCAGAATTATATTACATAAGGCTAGCTTTGTGTTCATGACTATTGTTTCCTTCTTCATTTTTTATTCTTTCGTTCGGCTAAATTTTAGAGATCATCTTTAACAATGTAAAATAATGGCATTTATTTCCAAATATTTTCGTTCTAATTCATGCACGTTTTAGCTTGAGAGGTGTTTGGCTTTGTTCAAGTTAATAGAGATAAGTAAGGAAAAATATGTCAGCTAGTTATGTACATTTGTTGCTTAAATTAGTCTAATTCTAGAGTATCAACTTATCAAAGGAAAAAGAAAAAAGGAGGGTGAGATACTTCTAAAATAATCTCTAATTCGTAAATTCTTTTGCCAAACACACTTAATGAACCTTTATGGACATCTATGGTTTTCTCATGTTACATTTTGTTTGTTTGTTGCAATTCGTTCTTTGCTAAATTCTGTTACTTGATGTTTTTATCAAATGAACATTTTGTATTCTTTGACTTTTATTTAATGAAATCTCACATGAGAAAAAGAAAAAAAAAAAGAGAGAACCTTTATGGACATGATTAAATGGGTCAAAATAAGCCAAATTACATCATGTAGCTGCCACTCAATGTTGAAGTTGGGAATATTAGAGGGTATTTGAATTATTTTATTAAATTGAAAAAAAAAGAGGGCTGCTTAGCTTTTTAAGTGCTTCCTCTTAAGTGTAAAGAAATCTATTTTTAAAAAAAATAAAAAATAAAGGCATCTCATAAATTTGATGGCAAAACAATTGAGTTTAAGATCTCATAAATCTCTTCCCTACACACACAAAATATCTTCACTACACAGACATACACGACACATACAGAGTTTTTATACAACGCAGACATATATGCACACATAGAGTTCACACATAACACACACGCATCACAGACACACAACCCACCCGTCCACGCACACATATCACGCACATACACAAATGCATACCGCATATCACATGCACATACACAAACAGACTATCATACGCACACAAACACATGCATAGAGGGTGGGGTGGGTCGCTTGTTAGGGGCTTTTCGGGGGTCGTAGGGTGGGAAGTCGCGGGGTGGGAGGCATTTGCTAGAGGGGTTTGTAGCAGTGGGGAGAGGTGGATGCTGGCTGCAGGGTGGGATGGGGCTACTGTCTAGGGTGAAGGTGGGTGGGGACTGCGGCGAGGGGGTGTGAGTGGGTTGATGGACTGATGCTAAGTATTGGTTATTGGGTTCGGTCAGTGGCAGGCCCAAACACTCAAAGTGAGAAAAATACATTCGTGTAGTAAAAGAAGTTAGAGTATGTTATCATACAATGAAAATGTTCAATATACTAATTTTTTTTTATAAAAAAAAAACCAATAAAAAAGAAAAAATTATTTTTTTTTCAAAAATAAGTCCGCCACAAGGTACGGTCAAGTCGGATTTCTAGTGTTAGAATGAGTAAATGGAACTTTATGTTTTTTTTTTCAAGTTATTTCATATTATATATTATGGAAGGATGATAACTTCTCAACATAAAGATTTTGTTGAATATTTCTATCAAGTTAAATTTGTTTATAGACAAGAAATTTTATTTATTTATTTTTAATCCATTGCGATTTGTCATTATTTTAGAACTTCTTTTCATTTCTTTTAAAAACCTTTTAAGTTTTCTTTTAAAAAACTATTATTTTTTATTCATTAACGGGTCAGGTCAGGTACCTGCAAGTTTTTAAATATTTAACGAGTTCGGGTTTGATAAGCAAAATCTAAACCCGACGGATTTCCTTCATGGGTTTAGTTTTATAAAATTTTAACGGGTATCCGACCCATTTTTATTCATATTTATGTTACCTTTTAACGGCAAACTAACGATAAAAACTAATCTGGTGACTTTTTGCAAATAGTAATTATTTGCGTTACTTGTTTGAACAATGAAAATTAAATTAAAACTCCAAATAAACATGAGAAAATTTTGGTGAAAGTTTCGCTTTACCATTCCAGAACACAAGGAATGTATTATTTACCTGCTTTGTGAAATTCTACCTATTTTCACATTAATTAAACTTGTCCTTATTTTCTAAGTTGCATGCCCATTTGGGCTCATATAAAATCTTTCACAAATCATTCACTAAAAATTAAACTATTCAGCCCATTTTTTTAATATTCTCAGTCGGTATGCCTATGTCTGCTAGGACCTAGGAAAGTGGTCCTCCATCTTTCTCTAGAGTTCATGCTTAACATTAGGTCCTATATGGACCCAACTATCCAACTTTTGAACCTTTTATATGTTCAATTCCGCTATCCAAAAGAAGAAAAAGGAAAAGATAGTTTTGTTGATGCAGAGCCGCAAGCATGTGAGTCTTACACGAGCATTAACCCATTTTAAGAAAAGCTTTTGAAAGTGTAAAAGATGGACCACTGATTCTCTAATAAAACTGCATGTGAACTTAATCCTCTTAGTCAAATTGTTCAAAAGCTATCAACCAAACTACCGGGCCTTTGGTCTAGTAATATACTTCTCGTTATGATTGTGAGAGATTGCGAGATTGTGAGATCAATTTTCGTGGATAACATCTTTTAATATGTATTGTATAACTTAAACCTCCTTTTAATTAATCAAAAAAAAAAGCTATTTAAACATGTGTATATATACATATACATATACATTCTAAAACATTGATACGATAAATTATAATACAACGCATAAAGCAATAATTAAAAAGTATTTTTATTATACTTAAATGTTAAAAGATTAAGTCTTAGATAAATAGTCTCGAGTTTTCAATTCATATATATAAATGCATATGCCATTTGAAAAATATTCATCACTCTATAAGTATTTTTTCATTTTCATTGGTATAGTAACTTGCATAGACTAAATGTCTTATTAGATACTAATACCATTCGAAAGAGTTCAAGAAAAACTTGTATGCAATAAAATTAGCATTGTGTGTTCAGAAAATATTAAGTATTAAACAAGTGTTGAAAAATGAAAAACAATTCTTTTAATCCAACATGTATGAAGGAGTACTTGAACATTTATCAAGTGTCGAACAAGTGGTGAAAGATTGCAAACGGGTGCGAGCTCAACAGAATTTCTGCATGAGCTATGGCAAGTTGAAGCTAATTCAGAAGTGAAACTATGGCAAGTGAAACTATAAGATAATTTCTGCATGAACTATGGCAAGTAGTGTAGTTATTTTCTTTATACTATAGGATTATTAGTGAAACTATGGCAAGTGAAACTATAAGATAATTTCTGCATGAGCTACGGCAAGCAATTATTTTCTTTGTGCTATAGGATAATTAGTGAAACTTTGGGTCACATAATTAATATTGAAACAATCGGTACGTAGTCTTTTGACATTTCGAGAAAAGGTGATTACTGTTTGTTTATTTTTGGAAAAAATGCCACTTACCATCTGAAACATTGACAAAATCTTAATTTACCATCTTGATAATTCCTTTCTCAATTTGCCATCTATTTTTCTAAAATTTGTATTAAAACCCTAGCCCTGTCTCGATCCACTGATAATTGCTCAATAGGATATGTCATCTTATGCTTTAATTTCAATTATAAGAAAACCAAGAAAATATTATAATGCAAATTCAAATTTAAAAATTTTAGTGTCATCAAGATTTGTGGCTTAATCTAACCAAGCTCGTATGGTGAAAAACACCCAAATACCCTTGAAAATAATCATATGAGTGATACTGACAAATATCCATAAGTAATTGGAGACAGACGTTGATAGAATATAAAAATTGGGACAACTTCAAATAATTACTTAGATGGCGAATTGGAAAAAGATGTTTCATGACTAATGGTAAATTGAGATTCAACAATCTTTTCGATGACATACCCCAAATAATATCATTTTAATCAAGATATTATAGATTATTAATATAACTACAAGAAAAACTGTCATTAGCGACAAAAAATTAACGACGAAATTTTTTTGTCGCCAATAGAGGCGATAGTGCAACGACTTGAGACATAAGTAAATTGGTGCAAACTTTGAGATGAATTTGCTACGAGTTAGCGACGTAGACGAAATTTTGTCGCTAATACGTCACAAATAGCAACGCATTCACAACAAAGTTTGAGAAAAAAATATTCGTCGAAAGTTCATTTCTAATTGGTTTCAATTAGAGATAACTTAGCGACAAAAAATTTTAAATTAACGTGCGCCGCTAATTTCATCGCTAATACATCTCAAATAGTGACAAGTTAGTGACGAAATTTTAGAAAAAAATATTCGTCGAAATGTCGTCCCTAATTGGTTTCAAATAGAGACAATTTAGCGACAAAAAGTTTTAAAATAACTTGCATCACTAATTTCGTTGCTAATACGTATCAAATAGCAATAAGTTAGCGACAAAGTTTGAGAAAAAATATTCGTCAAAATTTTATCGCTAATTGGTTTCAAATAGAGACAACTTAGTGACAAAAGGGTTCAAATTAACATGCGTCGCTAATTTCGTTGCTAATACGTCTCAAATAGCAACGAGTTAGCTACGATGATTTTTTTAAAAAAATATTTGTCAAAATTTCATCCCTAATTAGTTTCAAATAGAGACAACTTAGTGACAAAAAGTTGAATCTTTTCACAAGATTTGAAATTCATCATTTCATAATAAAATACCATTTTAGATTGGTGAGTTTTCAATAATTATAAGGGTTTATAACCTATCAGGTCCCTTATCTTTGTGGCTATTGACTAGTTGGTCCCTCATTTTCAAAACGACTATATGTCAGTCCCTTATCTTTTAAAGTTGTGTCACCGTCGGTCCTACCGTCTATTTTTTAACAGATTGAACATGTGCCATACATGTTAGTCATTTTATTGAGGGCATAATCATCATTTGAGGGCAAAATCGTCTTTTAGCTATAATAATATCTATTATCAGACCCGATTCTACCCCAAATCCCTAACTACCCATTTACTCAAAATCCCTAATCGAGCTGCCTCTGCTGATTCTGTTCAAATGTTGGAGTCCAGCAACATTATTCAAAATACAAGTTATAACATCAGAGAAGTGATTCATGTGGTGAACCCATCCCACATCGGAAGCTTACGAGCTGGGACCATTGAATATATAGTGGGAAGTGTCCCCATATATTCGAGTTGAGGCCTTTTCACGTGGTAACACTTGGGGAACAAAACCGTGAGGGCACGCTCGTACGTTAAGTGCGGGGTGTTCCAAAGCGGACAATATCAGCTTATGTGACGTCACTGGTGTGCCTCTACCCTGCAGGGTATTCGCTTAGCCGGGTTGTTATAGAAGTGGTATCAGAGCGGACCTTCCTTTGTATCAGTATCCCGCGAGGGTGCTAGGCCTCCTTAAGGGGGGGTGGATGTGGTAAACCCATCCCACATCGGAAGGTTACGAGCTGGGACCATTGAATATATAGTGGGAAGTGTCCCCTTATATTCAAGTTTAGGCATTTTCACGTGGTAACACGTGGGGAACAAAACCGTGAAGGCACGCTCGTACGTTAAGTACGGGGTGTTCCAAAGCGGACAATATCAGCTTATGGGACATCGCTGGTGTGCCTCTGCCCTGCGGGGTATTCGCTTAGCCGGGTCGTTACAATCCAGCTATTTCTTTTCTTTTGCAAAGGTTAAAGGGAATGAAAGATTACTTGAATGACAAAAGCAGGGGAAAGAACAAGAAGGAAGAGACAAAGAGAATGGATATCTTTAGCAAGGGGGAGAAATTCGAAGAGGAAGCTCAACAAGGAATAACATGCAAATTCGGTATTTACAAAACAATGCCTTTGTCTTTCACCAAAGGAAAGAGGAAAAACAAGGTTAAGAAAAAAAAAGGTTGAAGACAAGTCAAGCTGCATTGTGTAACAGTTTGTATATAATTTGCAGAAGAAAGAACAAAAAAAATCGAAATCAATAGAGAACAAAGAAAGAATTGAAGGCAGAATTTTAATTTTTCTCACTGAAAGAAAGAAAATACAATAGAGGTTATGAAGGAACCACCTCTAAAAACTTAACAGAAAAATTAAGCTAAGAACTCTCCTTCCTATTCTTCTCTGCGACTCTCCTTCTTATAGTTGTTCCTTCTTGCTTTTCACGTGTTCTGCTCATGTGCTTCCCTTATATTCCACACCTTTTCTGTTACAACATAATTCTTCATACTTGAAATGATACTGCTAAAGACCATAAAATCCACAAATTTTTTCCTTTTCATTTTTAGCATAGATTTTTTTTTTTTGAATAATTGTTGATGGAGAAAATTCAAATTCTTTTCAGTTTCCACCAACATCCCTGTCTACCATAACAGTCCCTAATCCAAGGCTTAAACTTCCAAAATCCTCATTGTCATTTACATCAACTATTATAACCTCCTCAACATCACTCTTATCAGATGCAATATCAATAATTTCTACTCTCTTCTCATAAATCATTTCAATGCCACACGCAGACCCCAAAGCTCACTTGTCTTCAAATCGGGTATGCAAGAGCAAAAGTGAAATCCTTGACGACAAGCAAGAGATAAGAGATTATGGGAAGAAAGAGAAGAGGGATTTGGGGGATTTGGGGGATTCGGAGCTATATGCACAATTTAGGGATTTGGGGCTATAGGAATGATTTAGGGATTTGGTTAGTGGGTTTTCAATCGGGTAAGGGTTGGGTATAAAATAGGAGAAAATATGCTGATTAAGCTAAAATGACGATTATGCCCTCAATAAAATGACTCACATGCATGGCACATGTTCAATTTGTTAAAAATAGATGGAAGGACTGACGGTGACACAATTTTAAAAGATAAAGGATTGACATATGGTCGTTTTGAAAATAAGGGACCAATTAGTCAATAGCCACAAAGATAAGAGACCTGATAAGTTATAAACCCTAATTATAATTTACATAAACCAAATAAGAAGACTACATTTAAGAAGTAAATTACATACAATGACTTTACGACAACATGAAAATCCAAATAATCAAATTTTAAAATGGTCAAACTTAAATTTGTGAATTACAAATAAGTGATTTATAATACATAATCTAAAAAGTTGGGCTCCGCTAGTTAGGTTCCTTCATCGTCAAAATAAACAAATAACTAAAATAGAGTTACCAAAAGAATTAAGATGTAATACAAAAATGTTAAAGTTGATTAATTCATTAGTAGACTTATAATACATAAATTTTGGGATATAATACACATTTTTATTTAATTCAATAATTCAGTTGCTTTGAATCTCATTTATCTTATTAAACTTCTAGTGAAGAACAAGTTCTTCAGAAAATCATTACTAGAGTTGGAAATAAGGAGTCGAGACACTTTGTTGAGACTAACAATAATCAAGAGTCACAGTTTGCCTTACTAAAAGCCAAAAATGAATTTGACCCAATAAACTAACTGTAAATAAGGATCTTATGTCTTAATTGGTAAGTTGGGAACATTCTTGTTTAGTTTGATCTATTGACTCCAATTATATCTTTTGTGAATTTAGAGTTGAATGAAATCTTTCTATTTGCTTAACTAAAGCAAAAGAAAAGTTCAAACTTTTGCAAACGAACTTCTCATTTAGTTTCTATCAATTCTAATGTTTAGAATATTTTTTTGGTGTCACATATACTATTAAATTGAAAAATTAAATTTCCTTTAAGGCAATAATCTTGTTTAAATGTCACTGATGTGTTGGTGTTTTCCAAATTATAGCTCAAGATTTAAACATACATACAAAAGTGTTAACAGAAGCTCTTTCAAGATGTTTTTCTCTATTTTTAAATTTCTCAGATTCTCAAAAAGAGATGTTTTTCTCTGTTTTTCACGTTCTCACATTCTCAAAATTAGGTAAACTGTTGCAACAGCTAGTTAAAGGATCGGTCGACGTTGCTAGGCGATCCCCTTGGCTGGTTGTATCACCCGACAAAGGTGAAACAACCGGTCGACTTTGCCGATCGATCCCATCGACAAGCAACCTCGTCCGGCAGCTTCTGTCTTTGTCAGGTGAGGCATTGAGGTTGAGGCATTCAAAGTCTCATTAGACATTTCCATATAGTATAATTTATAACATACAAAGAGATTCACATATCAGTTGAATAGATTCACATTGACATTATTAGAATGAGTAGCATTACAGTGGGAGGTCACCAAAATAGTATCTCAAGGTATTTTCGACATTTGTATCAATCAAGAGATATTGATTTTCCTGAGTTAGTATATTAATGAACAATTGAACATATAGCAGTACTACAGGTCATGATGTAATCTCATAAAAGATACAAAAAGTAAGCAATTATGGACTAACCATGCAACAGAACAAATAAAAAGTCATCACCAATTCAATTGTCATATTTTGCAAAGTAAGAAACTGGGATCCATGAATTTTTGAAAGCTTAAGTAATCAACAAGTTAATATATATATTTAAAAACAGGATTGGCACAGACAAGAGGTCTAGGCAGTTGTGTCTTCATCAGAACTATCCTCATTTTGCTAAAGACTTCTTTTATCATGTTCCTATGTGTTTGGCATTAGAGGAAAATCATATCCTTTCTCAGTAATCCAATGATTGTACAAATCCACCCATGAACTGATATTTGACACTTGTTGTTTAAGAGGCTTTATTTCCTTGTGAAAGATGTATTTGACTCTCCTTTCCATTTCGTTCATGCAATCTTCAAGGGCAGAGATTAGGAGATTCATGTCAAATGGTGACTGGGTGTTTAATTGAGAAACACTGTTACTTGACCTAGCACATTTCATTCGTTCCCTCTCAACCGCATCGGTTCTTAAAGATTCTCTTAGGGTTGCTCGAACATCTCTTTCTTTTTCATCTTCATCATCAGAATCGACATCCATCCGATCATATTCATTGTTTGTGTTAGATTCTTCTTCGACAACTATTTTTTTTCCTTTTCCTTTGACATTTTTCCTCGATTGTTTTCCTGGTTCCCCAATTATAGCAATTTGTTTAGCTTCAGATAATTTCTCAACTTCACTAAGCTTATATATTCTGCCTTCATAGATAAATAAGCCCATGCGTTTCATAGCCTCTTTATTAAACCTCCAGCTAGGAAAAAATCTACAAATAGTAGGAAGTGGAACTTCATAGTCCTCAAATATCCGAGTTAGTACCATTCCATATGTTAGGCTCATGATTTTGGTCTTAATGTGCCACATGTGAGATAGCATCATATATGAAAAATGAATTTTCTTTCTTGTATTGATCATATACATAGTATAGGCGTCATAGTACTGTAATCGACCATCATGACCATCTCTAGGCATAACTAAGTTAGTGACAATGTGCAATAATAGCCTATTTCGACCAGTCATATCACGATCATAAAAGGGTATCATCATCATCGTTCAAAGCTTTATCAATCCCTTCCCATACCATCGACATCATAACATCATTATCATTTACATGCATGTTTGGCCATCCTTTAGCATTATAGTACTTCTGGCCAGTTAGAGAAAAATCAAACAGATTTGCTAAATAGTCTTCAGTTAAACGAATTTCTTTTCCTTTAACAATTGAAATCAAACTGTGATTAGGACCTTCTTTAAGTAAGAAATAGAATTCTCTAATTAACTCATTATGCACATGACATTCTACATGTATAAAAGCTTTACAGCCTTGAAATTCTAAGCATTCAATAATATCAGTACCTTCAAAAGATGAATCCACAATTGGCTTGCCAGCAATCACATTGCACTTTTTGAATTTTTCGCGTATTCTTTGAGTAGAAGTCCCACTTGAAGATGACTCTGCTTGATTCTTCTTAGATGCTGAACCTCTGCCCATTGTGCGAACCATGTTGAAAGTCTTTAAAAAATCAGTGAAAACTAGGTTTTTGATGTGTAAGAAGTGTGTTTATAGAGTTAAAAATAAGTTTAATCGGTAAAATTTGATGTTTGGCAAAAGGGATTTTTAGACTTTGAGAGAGGTTTTTGGCAACAGAGTGTTTGAAAAGAAATAAAACTGGCCAACGAGCGGTTTTAAGTAATGCCCGTCGTGATTTTCTAGCTGCCGATCAATGGCCTTGACTGGTTAGGTTGTCCGGTTCCTTATGTTGGGGACGGTCGATATTAACGATCGATGACTTCGACCGGATGGGTTGGCCGGTTAAATATTTTTTTGCCAGTAGATGGTGTCGACTGACCCCATCGTCCGGATTGGTTGGCCGGCTCTAATGCATTTTTAAAAAATTGATATTCTTAATTAGTACAACTAAGAATTAACAACTACACTAAATATGTATCTTTTCATTGTTAGTAGAATATGTAGCCTATAGTAACACACAGACTATTGCTTAAAATCCAAAATTTATAAGTTGTAAAAAGAGATTGAAGTATCTTAAGCATAAAAAATGGGACAATGGTAGATATAATACAATTTTCGAAAGTAGCCTATAATTTGTATGAATTCTCTTATCTTGAGCATAAAACAAATAAAATTAAAGTATTAATAATTATGTAAACCTTTTACGAAACAACTACGTGATAAACAAATTTTGTAGAACAACTATATGTATTATTTTAAAGAAGTATATTTAACCACTTTTTTCTAGTCCATTGTTATAAAAAGTACATATGGTTTGCATGCTTGTATGGGCTAAGTTATGTTGGTTGGATGACTTAATATATAAGAAATATGAGTAGAAAAGATTAGAGTGGTATGATAAGTAAAATTATAATCATAGTATATTAGTAGCTAATAGGAAATGTATGCTTGTATGTTTTATAGTTAAACAAATAAAATTTTAATATTTAGCTTTCAATTTCAAATTAATTCTCTACTAATCTCAATCCTCTTAATTTATTCTTTCGTGAATTAATATTGAGTGGTGAGGTTTAGGTTTAGGGTTTAGGGGTTAGGGGTTAAGTTTAGGGTTTAGGGTTTATGGTTTAGGTAAAAAAATTATAATGAAATAAAATAAGAATAAATAGAAAAAGAAAAGAAAAATAGAATGAAAATAAAAGTAAAATAAAATGAAATAAATAATTTTTAATTTTACTTTCAGGCAGTTTACTTTATAAGTAGGTTGACATTGGGTGTACTCTCCATTATCACAGTTTTACCATTTTGTTATTTAATTTTGTCTAATCTAATTGGATTTTATTTGGTAATATACTTGTCTTTCTAAATAAGACTCAACTTTAATTAAATGCAAAGACAGTGTTTAGAATATTTCTTGACTTTGTATATATGTCATTAATGGACATGTACAACGTAAAAGCCTCTGATAGCTCATGTTATCAAAATAAATTTATATGATAACATACCTAGTTCTTATTGATAGTTAAAAGGTCGAATACTTGGATTTGAACTCTCGTACCATTATAGTATTGTGTGAAAGATTTAATAGTCGTGAATTATTTCATCATTATTGGAGAACTATAAGTTGGTCCAAGTTGTATTATATTTTTAATTTTAATTTATTTTTGTTATTGATATAACGTTAAATACTTTTTACTCTTATATTAATAAAAATATACAAAATGTATCATTATTTGTACACTTTATTTTAAATTTTTGTTTTTTTAATTAAGATATTGTTGTCCCTTAATTAAACCTAAGAGGGGGGGGGGGGGGGTGAATTAGACAATATAGACAATAATACAACTTTTTCGATTAAGCAATTTACTTGCAATGATTATTCAAAAACAATCTTAAGCTAATGTGCACTTTAACAATATAGAATGTAAGTGAAGTAATTTATCAAACACTTAGTGTGCAGAAAATAATGCAAATAGAGAGTTGAGAGTAAGAGATTGCAAATCGCGATTGTAGTGTGGTTCGGCCCCTGCCTATGTCCACGACCTAAGCTCCCCGCTTAGGATTTCAACAATCTTCGTTATGGTGGCTCTTCAAATGTTGGTGAGTTCACAAACCAACTACAACGGTAGTTCAAGCTTTTACAATAATAATAAAAAAAAAATCTTTTTCAATACAAAGCTTTAACACCCAACACTTTTGATAAGGAAATCCTTCTTTTCAAAGCGTTACTCTCTCTTTTGATAAGTGTTTGAGATTCACAATAAAAACCCTCTTTTAGGGTAGATGAATACAATGAATGCTTCTCTCTCAATATTGCTCACAGATTCTTACTCAAGTATAGCTCAAAGATGATTCAATGATAAGATTTAATGAAAGAACTCAAGAGTAATTGCTTTGACTCAATATCTTGAAATTTTGCAGTTGAGAGGCATTAATAGAAGCTGAAATGGGTGTAATAAATGCACCCCAACGTTCATAAAATAGCTATATTTTGAATTAGCATTTTGGCCCGACCGGTCGACCCTTGTGTCGCCGGTCGACCGGTCGAGAGACCCTCGTCCGGTGGACGGGTCTCGGGTGGACGACCCTTTGGCCACCGGTCAACCAGTCGCCATGGGATCGTCCGATGGGATCAAAACTGCCAGGGTTAGGTTTTAAAAGTGTTTCTTTTGAGCATCTTTTGTAAGACATTTTTCAAATATTTTAAAACAATATTTGAAAATTATTATTGAGCATATAGCATTTGCAATACCCAAAACCCCAGTCAAGTCCCAACCGGTACCCCTTATGTCGCCACGTCTCCTCTTATAACTCATTCTTCATCTACAAAGATCTTCACTTGAATCTTTACAACTTGAGCTTGTAAAGATCTTGACAAAAAGACACTTGAGTTTGATCATGTTGAGCTATTCATTTTATCTTCATGATTAGATCATTTGAGCTTTATCAACATAATTCTTCATGAACTTGCTCTTGAGCTTGTATAACATTGATATTCACAAAGTGCTTTGATCATCTCTTCAATCTTCCTTCTTTAGGACAAGATCTTAGCTAGGATGATCACATCTTGAATCTTCATAGATCTTGACCATTAAAGTACTTTGATCTTCTCGTTGGGGGATGCCTTTTACTTGATTATTACTTCAATCTTTATGAGCTTACTTAATATGTTGAATATCCTTCAAGCTTTGACTAATTCTCAAACAATAAACTCATTACAAGATATAATTAGTCAATAGATCAATTTTATAATTAAGATTTAGTTATCATCAAAATATAAGATTTAAAGTATTTAGGCTAACAATCTCCCCCTTTTTTATGATGACAAAATCTTATACAATGAAGCACAATAAAATACCATAATTTGATATCAAGGCATAAGTAAGATTTTCAAGTAGACGTACACAAAACTCCCCCTTACTATATGCATATCAAATTCAAATTTTCATGTTCAAGGTTTCTCCCATAATCTCCCTATATGTTTTCTCATTCTTATGTTCTTTCATTCTTCTCCCCCTTTCGCATCATCAAAGAGATTTAAGCATATGAGGGGTAAGATAACATCAGAATAAGACAATGCATAGATAAGCTCAATAAGATTTTTTCAAAATATCATCTCAATGGGATTTTGAACATTTATCCTTTATGAAAAATAGCACTACAAGGCAAAGCTTCCCCTTGCTAAGTGCATATCATAAAAAACATTTTAACTTAGAGCATATGATCCAAGCACAAACTAAAATATGCAAATGATATCACTATGTCACCTCTTCATTTGATATCAAGTTCACAAAGTATGTAAGCTCTCTTTGAGAATATGTATAGGTAAGGAAATAGTAAACACATAAAATCCTCATTCATTATATTGTATAACTCTCCATATCTTATATTGTTTCTTGGTCATACAATAACATTTCTATGTGATCTTATCTAAAAATAGCACTATAGTGGGATTTTTGGGAAATAGTACAACAATGGAATTTCCATGAAAATAGCATCACAATGGTCATTTTTACCAAGGCTCCCCCATACTAAGTGCATAATAAGAACAAATACTTCTCTTTTAGATCATGTATCAATCACATCTCTCTCTCCCCGTTTGTAATCAACAAAGAAACAATTTTTCACACTAAGGAGGTGTAAGATATAATATATATGCTTGTAAGATAGCATTTAGGTACATGAGTTTACCTTTCTTGAAGCATGCATTTGCTTTCTCCAAAACTTTTATTCTTTGATACATTGTTATCATTTCATTATTGTTTCTCCTCCTTTGGTACTCAACCAAAGCATATGACAATTTTATAGCATAACAATTGATATATCTCTTTTCAAGAGCAATGCATAAGGATGATTTCATTTAGACATGTAAGCTCCCGCTTTGTTGCATGCATATCTTAATCATATTATCATTGCACACTATGAGCATTAAAATCATTCACATATAGCATAAGTCATAGCATACAAAATGATTTATATTTCTCTCTTTTTTAGAAAAGGATACCACTGTTATATCTCCCACTTTGGTGTTCAACTAAACATATAGCAAATTTAACACTATAAGAAACGAATAGTATTCAAGGCATTCATCATAAATTCCAATTCTTTTAAAATTTTCTTATATTCCTCATTTGGCATGATATTTAATTTCTCAAATTCATTTGACATTTCATTCATGTTGATATCATGCACACTTCTCCTTTATGATCATTATGAACAAGTAATAAGAACACTAAGGAGCAAGTAGTAAAAATACTTAAGAAGATATGATAAAAGCCAATTCATGGAGGAACACGAGTTTTAGTTCAAGAGTTTAATCAAAATCCATGGAAGATAATCTAGAGATGGTAATGGTATGTATGTTCAACAATATTTTTCTCCTCAAAAGTACACATCTTTATATAAGCACATGCCATATACAATCAAGGCTTTCGGATATACTTTTCTTCAAAATATTCATCTCAATGCATGTCTATGTTATTCTCATATGAGTATAGAATACATGCTAGAACCAAGTATCTCAATGTATTATAATGATTTGTTAAGCACAATAGTCATTTCATATTGAGATAAAGACAAGTATGGTCAATAGTATACTCCATCAAAGGTTATGATAATATTTTGTATTGTGATAGAGTGACACTTGAAATTTCCTTTTGTAATACTCTTAATGAGAAGATTGGAACAATATTGCAAGTAAGCACATAAGAGCATAACCATGATTACATTGGTTTTAGAGGCAATTGGATATAGAATATTATAGATCATACCTCTATACTTCTTTTCCATCAACCAATATTACCTTATCTCAACTTTGTAGAGCTTGGTTGATGTTTTCATTTGAATCTTAGTTCATTTCCTTCACTAAGCCCAATCTTCTTGATTTGTACTATTGTGTGCTAGACTTGATTGATGAATACTTCTCCTTGTTTTTCTTAATTGAGAGTCCAAGAAGGAACTTATAATTCTTCCCTCATGCTCATATTTGAATAATCTATGCATGCTTTTAAGGAAATCTCACAAAGTCAAGGATTAGTTGCTCCAGCAAGATCAAATAGTCCAACAAGGTCCTTAAATCAATTCTAGAAAAAACTTTAAGTGTGTTGACCTTAGTTGAATCAAATCGATATTTACCAACCATATATGGCATTATTATCAAGTATCTATGCTTGTAACAATGTAAATTTAAGAATTGAAATCAAGTAAACATGTCTTCCTACTAAACATTTACATCATATGCACTCAATCAATGATACTTCAACAGTTATCTTTTTCTCTTGTATATGCTAATGAGATGAACATACTACTTTATCAATATCAAGAGACAAGTATAACAAGTATGTTTATTGCTATAACACATCATTTTCAACAATTTGTTCAATTTGATAAAGAAACCCATTACGTTCACAAAAGATATTTGAATCTGAGAGAGTTCTTATACCTTTCGGTGAATTACCTAGAATCCTATCGTTTGGATGATCTTTCATATTCTTTTAAAATCTTAGGGATTTTGATCAATGCTTTGTTTGTTGTTCATCTTGTTTTGATCTTTGTTGCTTTTCCTCCTATAAGATTGGTTGAACTCTTTGATTTTATTAGTCCTTTGAAGCACTAGGAGATCTATCTTTTTGAGTGCCTACATCATCATTAATCTTTCTTGATGCAAAGAGATTAGCATCATCAAAGTTCTTATGCATTTTATATGTTCATGATGTCAAATATGATCAAGAGCACAATCCATCAAGAAGTTATGATAACGTTTTAGTATGGTGATGGAAAGACAATTCAAGTTTCCTTTTACAATGATCTAATGAGTGAGCAATATCGCAATTAAGCACACAAGAGCATTGTTATGACATATTAGAGGTAATTGATTGAAATACATTATTAAGCATACCTCTATACTTCTTTTTGTCAACCAATGTACCTTTTCTTAACTTTTGTGGAGCTTTGGTATATTCATTTGAGTTCTTGACCATTTGGACTGTTGATATACTCACTTGAGTTTTTGACCACTTTGACATGAATAAGTACAAGCTTATTCATTTGATTCCTTTGTGATCTTGGTTTGACTTGTAAATACTCCTTCTTGATTTACTTGATTGGGAATTTATGGAAGAATTTTGAATCTCCTTTCATTGCTAAATTCCATTTCACTTTGCAAGCTCTTAGAAAATGTTTCTCAAGGAGATGGATTAGTTTTACCAATCAACAATCAAATGCCCAACAAAGTTTTTGTATAATAATTTCAAGTAGAGATATAATGCTTCGTTGAATGAATCTCTCATTTATCAATTTTGGTCCTTTAATTCATCAAGAAGTTTGACACTACATCCAATCATACAAGATCAATCAAAGATTTTCACTTCATTATGTACTATCAACACATTATATCATCATTGAGAGCCAAGTGCCTAACTTTGAATTACAATATATACCAAATTCTTGACTTTCAACATTTCAATCACATCAATTTTCTCTTTAAAGCTATCATCATTATAAACGATAAGACATTTCATTTTTCTTTCAAGATGTTGTGAAATTATGCATTTCAACTAATCACAAGGCAATCATGAAAATAACATTCCTTGTTATGACATTTTGAATGCTATGATCAATATTTTTTTTTACTGTTTATGAGTGTGGTTAGTATTCCATAAGGACTTTTACTTTATCTCTTTAATACTCTATGTCTTCTCTAAGTATAGACATGACATTCAAATCAAGAAAAAAACTTGTTATGACATTTATTCTTTTGGACATCAAAAGATCATATTCACTTATTTATTCAATCCATTTCCATTAATTAAAACTATCATTTTAAACAAGTATAGAATCAAGCTCATAAGTTGCATCCCATTTCATCATGCATATCATTCAACCATTTATTTTGCACTTGTAATAATTATCACATTCAACATTTGATAATATCAAACTTAAGTATATATGGTTCACTTCATATGACATTCATACATGAGTATTCATTCATTCAATTTAATTTTATACCACAAAATTTAAACAAAAGAAATTGATTCATGGGTCACATGGGTGATAAGGTTCCTTTAGCTTCTATCTTCCACCACTAGAAGTTAGTTCATCTTTTTCAAATGAGAACCTTAATTTTCTCAATATAACCTTTTAACATTCTTTAGAAGCACCTCAAATTCATTTTCACTAAAGTGACTTCCATTGTACCAATGTATTCCTATCCTATTGGATATATGTTGTATCTCATATTCAAACACCAAGTATGGCTTAGCTCATCCAATTTAAAGGAATTCTTAAGACAATAAAGATTATAACCATGATTATTTCACAAATCAACAAATCATCATCACAAAGAATTACCTTTTCTCATTTGACCTTTCTTGGCACGATTATCAAATTTATCATAATACAATTCTTTTCTAGCATTCAAGCCATTAAGTTTACCATGTTCATACAACACATGTATATTCAAAATCACATGACATAACAATGCATATAACATCTCATGCATAGATTCATCAAACTTATTGGCATGATCATTTTCACTTTCAATCACATATAATATCATATAGTTGATTAAGCAAGTTGAATTTTAAAACATTCTCAAGAAGCACATATACAAAATAAGTTCAATATTACCCATGCTTCCTCATCTCAAAGATCTTGCCTCTTTCATGAGTTGCATCACCATCATCTTTGGTATTGGTTGACATTCCTACAACAAAGCAAGATCTAGGTACCCATCTTTAATTGGGTCATCGGGGGTTAGTCACATTTGTTGTAGCTTTAACAATCCATTTGTGTTTTAGCCACCACAAAACTTTTGTTCCACATTCAAGTAGTTTGTTATCATAAAACAATACAGCAAGTTGTTCTATTTCATCACAATAAGCATGTTGATTTACTTTAGAGAAAGATGACACATTAGCATTTGAATATTTGAAGAAACATTTCTTCAAGAGATTTTGAGTGAGACATGGTTTACATCCTAACAAATTTAATTTACATGCTATGTATTGCAAACCATGCACAATATCCCATTTTTCTTTTTCCTTGCAAGATTTAGTGATTCTTTCATTCAACTCATGATACATTTTCTTCAAACAATAAATCTCATCTTTTAAGACTTTGTCAAACAAGAAAGTGTTTTCTATTTCAAACTTATAGTTGGTTTTAATAACATGAGCATTCTTCTTTTCAAAATCTTTTAAATCAAGTATGACACCTTTCACTTTTTCAAGAATGCTCACATTTCTAGGTATAGCAAACGTTAGTTCATAATGAATACTAGAAAGGGATGCCTCCAAATTATCCATTGTACGATCATTGTTACTAGATGAGGAACAATAAGATTCATAAGATAGGTTTACCTCTTCATCTATTATAACGAAGCATACACCATTTTCTTCTTCTCTTGATTCTCCTCTATTATCTCCTTTTTGCTCTTGATATAGTTCTTCAAGGAGATTCCACATCTCATGGGTGGATGAACATTCTCGAATTTTTTCAAACTATTGATCATTGAAAGCACAATAGAGAATATGTATAGCTTGAGCATTTTTGGTCAATTTGGCAATGTTTTGCTCGGTTGACTCATCTTCAACTTCGTATGGCCCATGCTCAACAATATGCCACAATGTGTAGTCCACGGATTGAATATATGTTGCCATATGATTCCTCAACCTCATGAAAACAAATGAGGTCTATCAATTGAATATCCTTCAATGTGAGGAGATGTAATAGTATATGCCATGATCATGACCTTACTAGACGTTAAGCTATATGTAAAGCCCTAGCTCTTGATACCACTTGTTGTCCCTTAATTAAAACTAAAAGGGGGGTGAATTAGGTTATATAGGCAATAATACAACTTTTTCGATTAAGCAATATACTAGTAATGATTATTCAAAAACAGTCTTAAGCTAATGTGCACTTTAATAATATAGAATGTAAGTGAGGCAATTTATCAAACACTTAGTGTGCAGAAAATAATGCAAATAAAGAGTTGAGATAAAGAGATTGCAAATTGCGATTTTAGCATGGTTCGGCCCCCGCCTAAGTCCACGACCTAAGCTCCCCGTTTAGGATTTCAACAATCTTCATTATAGTGGCTCTTCAAATGTTGGTGAGTCCACAAAACAACTATAACGGTAGTTCAAGCTTTTACAATTAAAAAAAAAATCCTTTTCAATATAAAGTTTTAACACCGAACACTTTTGACAAGGAAATCCTTCATTTCAAAGTGTTCAACTCTCTCTTTTGATAAATGTTTGTGATTCACAATAAAAACCCTTTTTTAGGTTGATAAATACAATGAATGTTTCTCTCTCAATATTGCTTACAAATTCTTGCTCAAGTATAGCTCAAAAATGATTCAAAGATGAGATTTAATGAAAGAACTCAAGAGTAATTGCTTTGAATCAATATCTTGAAATTTTACAGTTGAGAGGCATTAATAGAAGCTGAAATGGGTATAATAAATGCACCCCAACGTTCATAAAATGACTATATTTTGAATCAGCATTTTGGCCCGATCGGTAGACCCTTTTGTCGCCGGTCGACCGGTCGAGAGACTCTCATCTGGTGGACAAGTCTCAGGTGGACGACCCTTTGGCCACCGGTTGACCGGTCGCCATGAGGTCATCCGGTGGGATCAAAACTGCCATGGTTGGGTTTTAAAAGTGTTTCTTTTGATCATCTTTTGCAAGACATTTTTTAAATATTTTAAAACAATATTTGAGAATTATTATTGAGCATATACTATTTGCAATATCCAAAACCCCAGTCAAGTCCCAACCGGTACCCTTTATGTCACCACGTCTCCTCTTATAACTCTTTCTTCATCTAGAAAGATTTTCACTTGAATCTTTACAACTTGAGCTTGTAAAGATCTTGACAAAAAAATACTTGAGCTTGATCATGTTGAGCTCTTCGTTTTATCTTCATGATTAGATCATTTCAGCTTGATCAACATTATTCTTCATGAACTTGCTCTTGAGCTTGTATTACATTGATACTCACAAAGTGCTTTGATCATCTCTTCAATCTTCCTTCTTTAGGATAAGATCTTAGCTAGGATGATCACATGTTGAATCTTCATAGATCTTGACCATTAAAGTATTTTGATCTTCTCGTTGGAAGATGCCTTTTGCTTGATCATTACTTCAATCTTTATGAGCTTACTTAATATGTTGAATATCATTCAAGCTTTGACTAATTCTCAAACAATAAACTCATTACAAGATATGATTAGTCAATAGATCAATTTCAAAATCAATATTTAGTTATCATCAAAATATAGGATTTAAAGTCTCTAGGCTAACAGATATTATTAAAAACTGGTTCAAATTTCTATAAATATTGAGTGTAAATTAAACATAATAAAATAACATTTCTATGAACTTATCAAATTATTCCCAACAATAATTTTACCAAAGTAGACACTTTTAACCACATCCACGATGAAAAATAAAACCAAACTCCCACTTAAGTTTAACCCTAAAACCCACCTAAAAATAAAATCAAAGTCACTTCTCCATATGCCAAAGTCACTTCTCCCACTTAAGTTGAACTTTCTTCAGATGCTGTAAGCCAATTCTCCATGTGCCAAAGTCATCCACTTCTCTATCTGAAGGTACAAATTTGAACTACTTCATCTCTTTTATGTTTCTTGCTCGTATGTTTGACATAAATCAGGAAGTTGTTTTCCTATTTTTACCTCTACTCACTGCAACCCACCCTTTTTTTTTTACCAGGTATGATGCATTTATGAGTTGATGCCTTCGGGATTTTGACCACTTTCGAAGCCACAGACAACTATCTTCTACTCAATACTACGGGTTTAGCTTTCAGTGAGATATTTGCAACATATTACAACACTATTTTAGTTCTTATTACATTTTATGATATTTGGCAAGGACGAAACCGTAATGATTTTACTGTAAGAACCACACAGTACTTGAAAATTGTGTATAAGAACTACAACCAGCCAACCCAGCCAGATGATAGGGTCGACCGGTAGATTTTGTTTGAGACGATCGATGGAACCGGTCGACCCCATCATCTAGCTGGGTTGGCCGGTTCTTATTCTTAACAGAATTTTCATGTTTAGTGTCATGACTAACATCAAGTTTAGATATGAAATCAAACACTTATAATTAATGACACATTGCCAATTTAATATGTGTGTTTTCCCATCTATAATTTGCTAAAAACTAATGTGTTTTATATTTAGATGTTACTACACAGGCAGATTGCTTTTATGAATAAATGCATATATATTCGGGCACAGTTATGTATAGGATTTCAATCAGACTATCTATGTTGATCGTACACTTAATTATCCAAACTTCGAATATCAACTTAAGTTATATTTTTTTGATGTGTTTATTAGATTTTAAATATTTGATGTACTACAGAAGTTACCAATATGGAACACAATCATCAATGGATGGATGACCCTTGGCTACCTGATGGACAACTTAGTGATTCTTTTATTAGCGGTGTACATGACTTTGTTGCATTTGCAAGTAGTCAACAACATTACATGGACGATGATAATATAAGATGTCCTTGTGCCAAATGTAGAAATCGTAAGTTTTTAGATATTCACTCTGTGAAGATCCATCTTTACAAGTGGGGCTTATGGCTTATTACTACAAATGGACTTCACATAGGGAATAGATTCCGTCATACGCTAATACTTTCGAGCATAATTTTGTGAATAATAATTATAATGGATTTGTTGAAGAAAATAATTACAAGTCAATAATATATGAAGCTGCTGGTCTGAAATTTTAAATGCATTATAATGACTCGTGTGATGCACCTAATATGGAAGCATAAAAAATTTATGATCTATTGAATGCAGCCCATCGACCATTGTGGGAAGCTTGTAAGAACCTCACTCATTTGTCTGTTGTGTCTCGTTTTATGAATATCAAATGTGAAGAAAATATGAGTAACGTATGCTTCAATAGAATAATCAAGACGACGAGATAAGTATTGCCGGATGCTCATAATTTACCTGAAACCTTTTATAGGTTCAAGCATTAAATGAGACATTTGGGATTGGGATACAAAAAGATAGATGTATGTATAAATGGATGCACATTATTTTACAATGATAGAAAAAATTTGGATTCCTATCCCGCTTGTCATGAGTCACGTTTCAAGCCATCAAGACGGGGTAAGCTTATTGCGAATAAAAAGTTGAGTTTCTTTCCACTAACTCCAAGGTTGAAAAGGTTATACTTGTCAAAAGCTACCGCTGAACATATGCAGTGGCATAAGACACACCAAGTTGAGGATGGAAAGATATGTCATCCATCCGACGGTGGGGTATGGAAACATTTTGACAGAGTTTATCCAGATTTTACTGGTGAACCAAAAAATATTCGGCTTGGTTTATGGTCAAATGGGTTTAATCCTCATAGCTCAAATTCTTAACCTTATTCTTGTTGACCGGTTATAATCACACCATACAATCTACCACCTTCGATGTGTATGAAGAATGCTTTCATATTCTTGACTCTTCTTATTCCTCATCCGAAGAACCCTGGTAAAAATATTGATATATACTTAGAGCCTTTGATTGAAGAATTAAATGAACTATGGGAAGAAGGTACATTTTCTTATGATGTGGCGACACAAGAAAATTTTCAATTGGGGGCAACATTACTGTGGACAATCAATGACTTTCCAGCTTACAATATGTTATCTGGTTGAAGTACACACGGGAGGTTGTCGTGCCCATATTGCATGGAATTTTCAAAGGTTTTCAATTGATTGCAGGGAGGAAGAATTGTTTCTTTGATTGGCATCGCTAGTTTTTACCACAGAGTAGTTTGTTATGACGGGACAAGAAGAATTTTCTCAAAAATAAAGAAGAAAGATCTGATCCATTGCCTAGGTTAGACAGTGAACAGATATAGGAATGTGTCAAAGACTACCCTAAAATCACTAAATTATCTGGAAATAAGATAGATGGTTTCAGAGAATGGCATAATTGGACCCAAAAAAACATTTTTTGGGACTTACCTTATTAGCGATCACATCTTTTACGCCATAATTTGGATGTGATGCATATTGAGAAGAATGTATTTGATAATGTTTTCAACACTGTGATGGTCGTCAAGGGTAAGATAAAAGACAATTTGAAAGCAAGAATTGATACGTCCAACCCTTGTGACTGTCCTGAATTATGTGTCTAGGGTGACCAACGCAATGGTCGTGGGTTGAAGCTGGGTATCTACACACTTCCCGTTTCAAGTAAAATGTCTTTCAATGGGGCCAAGTAAGAGAGTACGTATGTAACACTCGAGAAATTGCATCATATTCATAAATAATTGTAGCCTATCTTTTGTGCATTTTAATGTTTTTTATTTCTAATTTAACTATGTTTATTTGATGGTCACTATTCATAAGAAAATCAATAGTCTACTTTGCTCAAATTAGATTTTTTCCTAGATAGTATAATTTATAAAAGGGATCGGAAACTTGTAGTTTTAAACTTTGGAAGTTGAGAACACGCGTTAGGAAAATAATTCGTGCTTTGTTTGAATAGTATAACTTTAGTATAACATTAGTTTTAACTATTTAGCGTTTAATTAGAGTTTTAACTTAGTTTGACTAAGATATACTAGCATTTGACTTATTATACTAACACATACACATGCATATATCACCTAGCAACACACATATATGCAAATGCTCAAAAAACAAAAGAATTAATACCCAAAATTCCTCCCCCCCCCCAACCCGATAGCCCAAAGAAGAAAAAATGAGAAGAAAAAATTGTTCAATCCTTGTATCTTGGCCTCCTAGCTTGACCTTGGAAGGTTGTTTGAGCACCTAAGAGCATCACCAACTTGTCTACACCTATAAATTGTGAGGGAGTTTGTATTCGTAGCATGTTAAAGTTTATGTCAACTTTTGAGATTTTGTGATTTGATGATTTTGGCTATTTAAATGCTTAAATATTGTGATATACATGCTATACATGATATATAGACCATGCTTGAGAAGTTTGGTAGCTATTTCCATGGTTGAATTCTTGAGTTCTTGAAAGAGAAGATGAATAGTGCTTGATTTTAGGGTCTTGCTATAACTTGTTATTTAGAATGAATTGATGCTACCTATAGGTGCTCTAGATGATATTGAAACTAGTTAAATGTTCACGTGTAGTTAAATTGCCCGGAATTGAGTTAAAATGCGAATTAGCTGAAATTTCAAAAGGGGTTTTTTCATGAAATGTAATCCCGACACATTTGGACCTTAGATTAAGTATCCATGTGTCATGGAAGCACTTTTGGTGCTTCCGTTGCGTTAAATTGAGGGCCGGATAGGGTAGTTGTAATTAAAATCCACTCGGGCCATTCCCGAGCTTTTGTCTCCAAAGCGAATTTTCAGAGCGTAGATAAATGTCTTTTGGTATTCCTAGGAATGTAGTATGATTGATTTATAGATTTGGGTCCTTGAATTTCAAATAGAAGAAGAATTGTATAGTTGTCAAAGGGGAAAATGTGAGAAATGGATACCTTTATGCTTGTATGAGCTTGTAGATCCTTGTTATGTGTTTAAATAAATGTCTAAGGTATAATCAAGCTAGTTGAAGAGTTTGTGACCTTTTGTGTTTATATAGTTATTTCATGTCTAATGTCTTATATTGTAAATAACTGCGAGGGTGGCCTACTTTGTTGTCTCTCTTACCTGATTATTGATATCCTTGGCTCTCGTGACCCTGACTTGGAATTGTGCAACCTTTTTGGACATGGTAGCGTCAAGAAATTCCTAGCAGCATCAGGCTGTAGGTCTCCCTCGACTACCATGGTGCCTATTCCCTTTCTCACCGAGTATACTCTACTACCCCAGAGGCGTGTTTTACCTCATTGAGGCATATGGACCTACCTTGGGAAGAATGGGTAGTAGGATTAGGGTACATCCGGAGTACCCTATTTGGAGGAATAAGAGGTCTGTCGGCATTTGCTTGAAGATCTTGGCTCATGGATCGTGACTGAAGACAAGAAAATGAACTGTATCCTTTTTATATATGTTTAAATATTTGTTTGAATAACTTGTTATATTGTGTTGGTTATGTGATTATCCTTCTTGCATTGCACGAAACCATTTTCGAAAACACCCCCGGTTACCTGTATCCCCTCCCTTGCTGGGCAACTTTGTTGTTCACTCATCTTTTAACATGTTTCAGGAGAAGCTGAGGTGAATCCCTAGCTGGTAACTGTAGAGGAAGATGAAGAAGTTCAAGTAGAGCAACTTCCATGATTACGTGTGTGTTGAGGTTGGATGTTCTATGTAGACTATGTGAAGATGTTGTTTGTTGTTCATTTTGAGACCTTAAGGTCTTGTATATAAATGTGTTGAAACTTAAAGCTTGTAATTAACTTGTAGTCTTGAATGTTGTTGGTGTAGTTGGCATGTAATAGTTAACAGTGGACTTACTGTTTTGGTTGCATGCTTGTATGAAAAAGGCTTGTTAAAGGGAGGACTTAATATATAAGTAAAGCTTATGAATAAGATTAGAGTGGTAAGACAAGTAAGTTATGTTTTAAGGTTGTTATAACCACGTTTTGCATGCTTGTATGATATGCTTTTCTTGAGTTCCAAGGCTCAGATGGCCTTGAGGAGTTTGTTGGTTATGTTGAATTTGAAGGATGGGATTGTATGAGAAGTTTGGTTGTAGAAAGGTAGTTGAATGTGATTATTTGCAGGTACTAGTTAGTCTACGGTACAGAGGAGACTCTGTCCGTGTACCAGGTCTGGACTTAGCCTTTGGTATGGGGTTGGGTTCGAGGCGTTACATTTAGATGGTATCAGAGCTATTTGAATGCATGAAGTCGGGTTAAGTTCCTCTGGGGTAGAGGTCCTTATGTGAAAGTTGAATTGCGCGACTATGCGATTGTTTAATTGTCTAAGTGAATAATTGTTTAAATGAAAACATGCTAGCTTGAAAATGAATAAAAGAAGTGTCTATTGTATGACATTGTGTGAATATGAAAGGTTTAGTGTTTGATGCATGTTAAGTGTTTTATATGTTGCCTTATGTGCACAAGGTGTTTGGTATATGAATAAGTTACCTTTTGTGTCATTTATTTGCCCATTATAACACTGGATTCTTCTAGTATTAAGATGAGGAGGGGAAGGCGAGAAGGCAGCGGAGGAAGCTCCTAGACAGGATATCCTAGGCAGGATGCGGGTGTAGCCGGGAATGTTCTGCTAGGGCAGGAACCAATCAATGCACAGGTTATGGCCTCAATGGCCACTGCCATTAACACTATCGCTCAGTTTGTGACTCAACCGGGTCAGGTTGGAGTTGGTAGAGGTAATTCGGCCGCTAGAGCCGAGGGTAGTGGAACTGCAGGGGGTAATTTGCTTGATAAGTTTATTCATCACAAGGCATTTAGTTTCTATGGAGAACCGGATGATATGAAGGCCAAAATGTGGTTGAATAAATTTGAGAAAGTAGCGGTTGTACTTGAGTGTAATGACAAGAGAAAGATCACCAATGCTGTATTCTTGCTTGAGGGTGATACCGAGGAATGGTGGTGAACTGTTAGGGAGAAATGGGATGCCGAGAAGGTATATCATTCATGGGCTGACTTTGTACAGGAACTTAGGGACAAGTATGTATCAGTGGTAGCTCGTGAAAGACATCAGGAAGAATTCATATCTTTAAGGCAAGGGAATATGACAGTTGATCAGTACGAGGCTACATTTACTAGACTCTTCCGCTATGTGCCAGCTTTAGTACAGCCTGAGGACATGTGGATTCAGAGATTTATCAGGGGCCTGAGAGGTGACATTCAGCTTAACTTGTATTCGCAGGATTATCCTAATTACGCTGCAGCAGTTAGGGCCGCATCGAGATTTGAGAAACGCAAGGCAGATTTGTTAGCAGAGTCCAGTCAGCCGAGTAAACGATAATATCAGTCTCAGAGTCAGGGCTATCAGAGACAATATCAGCAGCTTGTTCAGGTTTAGTAGCAGAGACAAACTCAGAGCTACTTGGGCCCAGTTCAGACACAGTCTCAGGCAAGACCAATTCAGAGTCAGACACAGAGTCAGACACAACCTATTGCCACTAGATCTCAACAAGGTAGCACCGCTACATCCACTTACAGAGCTTCTACTGGAGGCACTATTGCCAAGAAAAACTAGCAGTGTAGTCACTGGAATCGCAAGGGCCATACGGAGGCAGAATGTTGGAGAAAGTTGGGCCAATGTGTTGGTTGTGGTAGTAATCAGCAAAGAGCTAAAGATTGCCCCAGATTTAAGTAGGGACATGGCCAGAGTGCTCAGACCAAAGCTTCAGGTGCAGCTCTAGTTCCACGAGGCCAGGCACGAGTATTTGCTTTAGACAAAGAGGAGCTCCCCAATACGACGATGGTGGTAGAAGGTACTTTTCTTATTAATAATTAGCCAGTAGTAGTTTTGATTGACACCGGGGCTATGCATTCTTTTATCACACCTATGTGTGCACAATCTACTGCTTTAAAAGTTGATAAATTGCCATATAAAATTGAAGTAGGTAACCCTATGGGTACGAAATTCATTACGGAGTCTGTGTGTAAAAATTGTGACATTTGCATTGAGGGGCACATGTATCCTGTTGACTTGATTATCTTACCCTTCCAAGACTTTGAAGTTATTTTGGAGATGGACTGGTTGGGGCAGTATTATGCTTACCTGGATTGTAGAATAAAAATTGTGACTTTAGAAATACCTGAACAACCTACCATTAAAATTGTTGGAAGTCGAAAATGTACGGGGACTCGTATAATTTCTTCCATTAAAGCTACAAAAATGTTGAGTAAAGGTTGTGAAGCATATCTAGCATATTTAATTAATCAGCCTGGGGATAAACTGAAATTGAATGAGGTGCCTGTTGTAAAAGACTTTCAGGGGGTATTTCCTGAAGAATTGCCTAGGTTACCACCTGACCAAGAAATAGAATTTGTGATTGATCTATTGCCAGGAACTAATCTTATATCTAGAACCCCATATAAAATGGCTCCCCCTGAGTTGCAGGAGTTGAAAATTCAGCTACAGGGTTTACTTGAAAAATGTTTTATACAGCCTAGCTCTTCACTATAGGGTGCTCCTGTTTTATTTGTAAAGAAGAAAGATGACACTTTACGGTTGTGTATTGATTATTAGGGTCTTAATCACGTGACTGTGAAAAATTAAATATCATTTGCCACTAATTGAGGAATTGTTTGATCAGTTGTAAGGTGCTGTAGTGTATTTGAAATTTGATTTGAGGCATGGTTATTACTAGTTGAGAATCAGAAAAAAAGATGTACCCAAGTCTGGTTTCAGAACCAGGTCCACCCACTATGAATTTGTTGTACTGCCATTTGGGTTGACAAATACTCCAACCGCCTTTATAGACTTGATGCAGAGAGTATTTAGACTGTACCTTGACCAGTTTGTTGTGATTTTTATTGATGATAGATTGGTATACTCGAAGTCTGATGCAGAGCATAAGGAATATTTGAGAATTGTGTTGCGAACCTTGCAGGAACATAAATTATTTGTTAAATTTAGCAAATGCGAATTCTAATTGAAGTAGGTTGCCTTTTTAGGCCATATAATATCACAAGAAGGGATATCTGTTGATCCTACAAAAATTGAGGTGGTGATGTCATGGAAAAGACCTGAAACTGTTACGAAGGTTCGTAGTTTCCTAGGGTTGGTTGGTTATTACCGGAGATTTGTTAAGGACTTTTCTAAAATTGCTGGACCATTGACTTCCTTAACTCAAAAGAAAACTGTGTATAATTGGGATGACAAATGTGAAACAAGATTTTAGGAACTGAAGAAGAGGCTTACCACTGCTTCTATTCTTACACTACCTGAGGGGACAAATAATCTGGTGATTTATAGTGATGCTTCAAAAGAAGGTTTGGGCTGTGTTCTTATGCAAAATGGTAAGGTAATACCTTATGTCTCGAGGAAATTGAAGCCCTATGAACTTAATTATCCTACACATGATCTTGAGCTTGCTACTGTTGTCTTTGCTTTAAAGAAATGGCGACATTACTTGTGGGGTAATAGGTTTGAGATATTTACTGATCATAAAAGTTTGAAATATTTATTTTCTCATAAAGATTTAAACATGAGGCAAAGGCGTTAGCTAGAGTTGTTGAATGACTATAATTGTACCATTAGCTACTTGCCAGACAAAGCTAACACTGTTGCAGATGCATTGAGTCGGAAAGCTACTGTGGCCAGTCTGATTATAAAGAACTGGGAAACTATGGAGGAATTGTGTTTGTGGAAACCGAAGGTTACAGAAACAGGTACTCAGTTTGTAGGATTATAAATTCAGTATTTACTGTTGTCTAGAATCAGGGAAGCACAACAATCTGATCCTTAACTATTGAAGATTCTAGAGAAGTCTAAAGGGAGAGAGTCCGATTTCAAGCTGCATGATGATAGACTACTCAAGTATAAGAATATAATTTGCATTCCTAGTGGTTCAGCTGTGAAAGATGAAATTCTTGTTGAGGCTCACAGTACTAAGTACACTATTCACCCTAGTAGCATCAAGATGTACAGGGACTTGAAACAAAGCTTATGGTGGAATAATACGAAGAGGGAAATAGCTGATTATGTGGCTAAATGTCTAACTTGTCAGAAAGTTAAAGCTGAACACTAGAGACTTGCAGGATTATTGCAACCATTAGAGATTCATGTGTGGAAATGGGATCAAGTTACTATAGACTTTGTGTCTGATTTGTCAAGGTCACCGCGAGGAAATGATTCTGTTTGGGTTGTGGTTGATAGATTGACGAAAACCTCACATTTCATTGCTACAAAGAAGACCGACAACCTTGATAAATTAGCTAAGCTGTATATTGAGAACATTGTGAGACTGCAGGGGGCTCTAAATAGTATAATGTCAGACAGAGATCCCAGGTTCACATCACAATAACAATTACCAGGGTACCATTGGTATGGCGCCGTACGAGACATTTTACGGGCGTAAATATAAATCCCCATTGTATTGGGAAGACGTAGAAGAAATGAAAACTATTGACCCAGGTATTCTACCTGAGATAATAAAGATAGTTGACAATGTGAAACTTATTAAGAAAAGAATTCTTACAGCTCAAAGCCGACAGAAGAGTTATGTTGATAGACACCGATGTGACTTGGAGTTTGTTGTAGGCGATTATGTGTTCTTGAAAGTCTCACCGCGTAAAGGTTTGATTCGACATGAAACGGGAGGTCAACTCAGTCCTCGATATGTGGGGCCGTTTAAGATAACTGAGAAAGTTGATGATTTGGCTTACAGATTGATACTACCTCCGAGTTTGAAAAAATGCATAACGTGTTCCATGTGTCGATGTTGAGGAAGTATCAGCCAAATCCTTCACATATTCTGAAGCCGGAACCGTTGGAGATCGGTGAGACACTGACCTATGTGGAGAAACCTCTTCGGGTTGTTGACAGGAAGATTCAGGAACTCAGAACTCAAAGTATTCCAATGGTAATGGTTCTTTAGGATCATCACAAAGTTGAAGATGCCACTTGGGAGCAGGAAGAGTAGATGAGATATCGTATTCCAGAGTTGTTTCCTAAATCATGTAAGAATTGCGTGGAAGCAATTAGTTTAAGGGGGAGAGGATATGATGCCCAGGAAATTGTATCATATTCATAAATAATTGTAGCCTATCTTTTGTGCATTTTAATGTATTTTATTTCTAATTTAACTATGTTTATTTGATGGTCACTATTTATAAGAAAATCAACTGTCTACTTTGCTCAAATTAGAATTTTTCCTAGATAGTATAACTTATAAAAAGAATCAAGAACTTGTAATTTTGAGCTTTGGAGGTCAGGAACACGCGTTAGGAAAATAATTCGTGCTTTGTTTGAATAGTGTAACATTAGTTTTAACTAGTTAGCATTTAATTGGAGTTTTAACTTAGTTTGACTAAGATATACTAGCATTTGACTTATTATACTAACATATACATATGCATATATCACCTAGCAATACACATATATGCAAAATGTTCAAAAAAACAAAAGAATTAATACCCAAAATACCTCTCCCAAACCTGACAGCCCAAAGAAGGAAATAGGAGAATAAAAAATTGTTCAATCCTTGCATCTTAGCCTCCTAGCTTGACTTTGGAAGGTTTTTGGAGCACCTAGGAGCATTACCAACTTGTCTACAACTATAAATTGTGAGGGAGTTTGCATTTGTAGCATGTTAAAGTTTATGTCATCTTTTGAGATTTTGTGATTTGATGATTTTGGCTATTGAAATGCTTAAATATTATGATATACATGCTATACATGATATATAGACCATGCTTGAGTAGTTTGATAGCTATTTCCATGGTTGAATGCTTGAGTTCTTGAAAGAGATGATGAATAGTGCTTGATTTTAGGGTTTTCCTATAACTTGTTATTTAGAATGAATTGATGCCACCTATAGGTGCTCTAGATGATATTGAAACTAGTTAAATGCTCACGTATAGTTAAATTGCCCGAAATTGAGTTAAAATGCGAATTAGCTAAAATTTCAAAAGGGGGTTTTTCATGAAATGTAATCCCGGCACATTTGGACCTTAGATTAGGTATCCATGGGGCAAGGAAGCACTTCCGTTGCGTTAAATTGAGGGCCGGATGGGGTAGTTGTAGTTAAAATCCACTCAGGGCCTTCCCGAGCTTTTGTCGGGTTTTCAGGGCGTAGATAGGTGTCTTTTGGTATTTCCTATAAATGTAGTATGATTGATTTATAGATTTGGGTCCTCAAATTTTGAATAGAAGAAGAATTATATAGTTATCAAAAGGTAAAATGTGAGAAATGGATACCTTTGTGCTTGTATGAGCTTGTAGATACTTGTTATGTGTTTAAATGCATGTCTAAGGTATAATCAAGCTAGTTGAAGAGTTTGTGGAAAAATATGATATTTGTCCCTTTTGTGTTTATATAGTTATTTCATGTCTAATGGCTTATATTGTGAATAACTGCGAGGGCGGCCTATTTTGTCGTCCCTCTTACGTGATTATTGATATCCTTGGCTCTCGTGATCTTGACTTGGGATTGCGCAACCTTTCGGACATGGTAGCGTCGTGACAATCTCCCTCGACTACTATGGTGCCTATTCCTTTTCTCACCGAGTATACTCCACTACCCCAAAGGCGTGGTTCACCTCATTGGGACATATGGATCTACCTCGGGAGGAATGGGTTGTAGGATCAGGGTAAATCCGGAGTACCCTATTTGGAGGAATAAAGGGTTTGCCGACATTCGCTTGAAGTTCTTGGCTCGTGGATCGTGACTGAAGACAAGAAGATGAACCGTATCCTTTTTATACATGTTTAAATATTTGTTTGAATAGCTTGTTATATTGTGTTGCTTATGTGATTATCCTTGTTGCATTGCACGAAACCATTTGCGAAAACACCCCCGATTACCTGTATCCCCTCCCTCGCTGGGCAACTTTGTTGCTTACTCCTCTTTTAACATGTTTCAGGAGAGGCTGAGGTGAATCCCCAGCTGGTAGCTGTAGAGGAAGAAGAGGAAGTTCAAGTAGAGCAACTTCCATGATTACTTGTGTGTTGAGGTTGGATGTTCTGCGCAGACTATGTGAAAATGTTGTGTGTTCTTCATTTTGAGACCTTAAGGTCTTATATGTAGATGTGTTGAAACTTAAAGCTTGTAATTAACTTGTAGTCTTGAATGTTGTTGGAGTAGTTGGCATGTAATAGTTAATGGTAGACTTACTGCTTTGGTTGCATGCTTGTGTGAAAAGGCTTGTTAAAGGGAGGACCTAATATATAAGTAAAGCTTGTGAATATAATTAGAGTGGTAAGACAAGTAAGTTATGTTTTAAAGTTGTTATAACCACATTTTGCATGCTTGTATGATATGCTTTTATTGAGTTCCAATGCTCGGATGGCCTTGAGGAGTTTGTTGGTTATGTTGAATTTGAAGGATGGGATTGTATGAGAAGTTTGGTTGTAGAAAGGGGGTTGAATGTGATTATTTGCAGGTACTAGTTAGTCCACAGTACAGAGGAGACTCTGTCCGTGTACCGGGTCCGGACTTAACCTTTGGTGTAGGGTTGGGTTCGGGGCGTTACAACGTAGATGGTCAAGGTACTAAGTCAACGGCTACAAGTTTCACACACTAAAATATAGGTCATCCAAGTCTATAATGAACAGTGGAGTGTTTATGAAAGGGACGTATAATGATAGTACCGATGAGGGTGACTATTATGGAATGCTAAATGACATTGTTGAATTAGAATACCATAACCTAACAGTGAACCATACAAGAGTAGTCTTATTCAAGTGTGACTGGTTTGATTCAACAAAAAATAGAGGCGTTAAGGAGCATTCTTAGTATCGACTTGTTGATGTCAATGTGAAAATGAAGTATCAGAAATATGACCCATTTGTGTTAGCAGATTAAGCACATCAGTGTATTATTGTAAATATCCGGAGGCCAAGAAAGATCGAGATGACTGATGTGTTGTATGCAAAATTAGACCAAGAAATCACTATGATCTACCTTTAGTGGATTCTGCAATTGAAGATGAATCAGCTTGTCAGTTAGATGAAATAGATGTACCTATTGTACTACTAAATGATGCAGAGATGCCTCCACATTGTCATGAAAGTGGTGAAAATATTGAAGTATTGGAAGAAGAGCTCAATCAACTTAATGATGTCATTGATGTCAATTATGAAGTTAATGTTAAAGTAGTTGAAGATGAAGATGAAGATGATGATTTAGATGAAGAAGATGAGAATGATGGGGAAGGAGATGATGATAAAGATGTAGATAAAGACGAAGATGATGAAGATTAGTGCCAACAATCAATTGTCTAGATGTGTATACACTATATTCGTGCGATATCTTCTTGCACCAATTGATTATGTATATTGTACTACCTTCATGTGATATCTTCTTGCACTAACATTAATCTATATAAGTATTCAAACTATAAATATAGATATGTTTACATCAATATTTGTTTGTGGTCCAATGCAGCCATGGCGCTAGGTAAAGGTAGAGGCACCGGCGATAGATGATATGTGCCTCCTGGAGCAGTACAGCGTGTTGGAAGAGCAAGCATTAGACGTGGATTAGGTAGTAGAAGTAGATCAAGAATTGGATGTGGATCAGGCACTCGAAGTAAATCAGGAATAGGACGTGGAGCAAGCACTGGACGTGGATCAGCCACTGAATATGGATCAGGCAATGGACGTGGATCAAGCATTGGACGTGGATCAGGCACTGCACGTGGATCAGGCACTGCTTGTGGATCAGGCACTGAATGTGGATCAGGCACTGGACGTGGATCAGGCACCGGACATGGATCAGGCACTGGATATGGATCAGAGACTGTACGTGGATCAGGCATTAGACATGTATCATCTACATCTTCAAGACTGTCAGCTGAAGAGCGTGCATCCATCGTATCATTTACGATACCACCACACCAGGGGACAACACATGTTCCTCCTGTGGCACCGAGACCTTCGTAAAATGAGTCTGGACCATCGACTTCATCTCAGAGCTTGTCGTAACACTTACAGGATATGCACATGGATAGTAGCGCTCATAGGTCTGACCTTAGTGTATCTACTGATCATGTCAAGTCATCAACTGCTACTGAACGACGGGCTACAATATCCTCAAGCACCTTACAAGATTGGCAGCTTCATGGGTTCTTATCCTTAGAGGCCTACACTGTATGGCAAATTGATCGACGCACATACCTAGAATTGTATGGTAGTGGGTAAGTGTTCAATTATTACAATTTCAAATTAGCTATTGGTTATTTTTTATGTACACATTTGTATAAGTATAATTTTTCTTATTGCAAATGGGTACCGTGTCAAGCTAGTCAGGAGATAGCTAATATATTATCTGGAGGGTATACCGAGCCTTGGCCGACGTGGGGTACAGTTCCGATTGAGGTTAGACAGAGATGGTTCATGGCTTTTCAAGTAATAATTATATTTTTTGCTAGTAGTATATTTATCTTACTTCTCTACCTATTGCATCATATTATTTGTATTTCATTACTAATTATTTTATTTATTGTAAAGAGAATATACAATTGGTGGTTGTGTGATGAATCTGCCATTCAGAAACTATTCTTTGAAAAAGTAAGTCATAGGATACGAGACCTCTTCAGCAAGAGTCGTAAGGACAAAAATAAGAAACGGCCAGTCTGGGTGAAAATCGACATATAAGACCAGCTTTATGACCATTGGGCATTAGATACGTGGCAAAAAAAGGTGGCCACCAACTCAAACAATCGAAAAAAAGGTTCTTCGACTTATTATGCAGGTTCTATCCATTTCCACGAGGTTAAAAGAAGAATGGTAAGTTTCGAAGTACTATAGACTTATAAATATAAGTTATTAATTACTTAATATATTTTTCTTTGAACGAATGTATAATGCAGGAAGAAGAGGAGGGATGACTAGTGACCACTGCAGAGGTCTTTGAGAGGGTCCATCACAAAAAAAACTGATGGTCCCTACTCTAACCCTAGGGCTGCTGAGACTATGGTATGTATATGAACTTTTTGGATTCTATCTACATTGTAATGATATACAGAAGGTGACTAGTTTTCTAAATCAGGTTGTTTATCTTGTTGCATGTCTTGCCTAGATGTTCTCAGATTCTTTCTCTATTTTTCAACTTTTCACATCCTCAAAAGTTCTGTCAAAGTTATATCATTTTATAGAAAACTGGCTTGCTTAACAGATTGGTCAACTTTGCCGGTCGACGCCCTTGGTCGGTTGGATCACCCGACAAAGGCATAACTTGTCGGTCGACCCCATCGACCGGCATTGTCGACGGACAAGTTATACTTTTGTCGGGTGAGGCATTCAGCCGGTTGTGCTAGTGTTGTGTGCAATGGTGTTGGTTATGTGGTATTATTTATCTAAAATTGTTAGTATGTCAAAAGGCCAGTACTTTTTCATTTGCATAATCTAATCTTTGATGTCATAAAATTGGCCTTTGTTCATTACTTTCCTAATACATGCAATATGTCTTCACCAAGTGCTCATTGTAGTCCTCAGTGTATGTGAAAGTTACATATATACTTAAATGAGTTCAATTACATACTTAACAAAAAGTTTTCTTTTCTCATGACATGCATTATCTATGTTCTCTAGAGAAAAACAGGGCTATTAATATCAGATATAGGATACTGGACATCTCTAT
Source organism: Ehretia macrophylla (assembly GCA_037974665.1). NCBI lineage: Eukaryota > Viridiplantae > Streptophyta > Magnoliopsida > Boraginales > Ehretiaceae > Ehretia > Ehretia macrophylla. The sequence continues at coordinate 64,369,194 of CM075773.1, forward strand.
AGAAGAAGTGGCTATACATTTGTTATTGGTATGAATTATCCGAAGATTATTATATAATAACCAAAATACTAAAGAAGGAAGTTATTTTTGGCTTAAAATGCTTTACATTGATAAAAAAAAACTTGCGATATACATCGTTAGCATTAACCATCATATGTCTTTGGCTGTAGTAAATGATGACTGAATTCACTAATTATTTTAGATGTATTTCTATTTTTTGGTGTTTGACTGAATTTTTATTTTTATTGTAGGCCAAGTATAATGAACTGGTCCAGCAAGCCACACAGGCCTCGCAGGAGGATCCTACGGCACCGCCTATCAACTACGATGCACTATTTTATGAGGCGGCTAATGGCTCGCATAAAGGACAAGTGTACGGACTTGGATCCCTCGATGTTCGTGTTAGAGGTCATTTTACTTGCCATCGGATTACTGAGCAAGATATACAAGAAGTCGTAACTCACGTGACATCGGATTTGCGAGAAGAGGTGACGCAACAACGAGAACAATTGTATTTGTTCGAGGAACGGATTGCCGCCTTAACCCAGATGTTGCCGCATCTACCTCCTTCGCATGATCAAGATCAATCGCAGCTGCCATCTGATGACCTTGCCGATGATGGAACTCAGGGTGGAGAAAATCAGTAGACTACTTTTATAAAACGTTTTGGACTTGTTCGAATTTTATTTTAAATATTGTAAATATTATTAGGGACAATTTCGGGGATGAATTTTGCGATAACTATTAGCGATGATATTGCAGGATAAAATTACCAACAAAATTCAATATGCTTTTAGTTACGAGTTTTTGCCATGACTTTAGCGACAACATATAGCGACAAAATGTGCGACTATATTTGTGATACCTTTTTGTCACGACATTTGCTATGAAAAATTTACAACTATTTTTTCGACGAGTTCTTGCCACAACATTAGGTACGACGTCTACAACAAAATTTTTAACTAATTTTGTGACAAATATTTGCGACGAGTATTTACAACGACATTAGTTACAACATTTATGACAAAAGTTGCGACTATTTTGCGATGAGTATTTGTCACGATATTAACTACAAAATTTATGACAAAATTTGCGACTATTTTGCAACAGATATTTGCAACGAGTATTTGCCACGATATTAACTATGATGTTAATGACAAAATTTTATGACTATTTTGCGACAACTACTTGCGATGAGTATTTGCCACGATATTAACTACAACATTTAAGACAAAAATTGTGACTATTTTTGCGACAAATATTTGCGACGAAGTTTTGCCACGACATTAGCTATGACATTTATGACAAAAGTTGCGACACTTTTTGCCACAAAATGAATATTGTGACGGTTAACAAAACTTATTGCAAATTAGTGGCTTTTTGCGACGAAAATATATTCGTCAATATTAGCGACATATTTGCGACTATATAGACATTAACGACGGAGGGTTTAGAGACGCAGTCATTTTTGTCTCTAATTCGTCTCTAAATCAAATTAGCGACGAATTAGAGACTAAAATCCACCGTTACAAAACAACTAATTTCTTGTAGTGATATATATACCAATAAAAATTACTTATATAACCGATTTGTAACTTTTATAGCAATAACCATACAATTGAAGTAATCTATATTAGGGAAGGAATGACTAATATTCCTCTACTTTTACAAGTAATAGCTAAAAAATGTAAAATATATATATTGGGTTAAATTTCACTAATGTCACTAATTTTATTCAAATTTTGAAGTAAATCCTCAAAAAGTCATATTGAGTTTCTAATATTCTACAAAAATTGTTAAATTGATCCCTTACACTATCTTATCTTAAAATTTAGACAAAAAATCATGAAATTACTTATGTTCCCCCGTAAAATTATATTTTGAATTTTTAAATTGATCCCAAATATTACTTGACTTTCAAGCAGTTCCACTATTTTACTCAAATTTTCAAGTTAGTCCCTCTAAAAAGGAGACATGTATGGTTACATGGACATTTTATGTCATACTTTAGAAAAAGATAATGGTAAGGGAAAATTTGAACTCTTATGGTAAACATTGATGAATTGTATAATATGACTTTTGTAACTTTAAAGATTATTTTAAAAATTTTAGTAAACATTGAGACAAGTGAAGAATTTTTTATTACCATTGTCAAGGAACGACGTGGACTTAATCATAAGGATAGCTTTGACGCCCAAACCAGTAATCTATTAACTGAAAGGGTTTAATATATAAGCAGAGAGTGTTAAGGATTGAATGAATCACCTTTCACCATTGATTGAAGGGGCTATTCATACTGAACGACCTCCCGACTTTTACGGAATTAGAGAGACAATTCATGACTTGAACGCTAAGGATCATTACTTTCCTAGATAGACTTCCACTCATTATGGAGCTTCCTTTGGTGGTCCTTCATCAAGGGACCTCGGGACATCCAACAAATGTGCGAGGCTGACTAAGGGCATCTAGTCTTGGGTTTGTGAGGTGTAAATCTGAGCTTAGGCTTGAATGCTCGACCTAAATTACTAGACTCGATGATAGCTTCTATAGGTCGAAAAGTCCTGACCCTGACTCATTTTTGCAAGATTGGGGAATACCCACTTTGATCAAGTTTAACATTGGTCCTGACCCTGACTTTGAGACGTCATATCTCTCATTCAGCCATTGTGTTCTTGATCACCGTCTAGATGAGTTTACCCTAGTCTTGGAGCTTAATCCTATGATCTTTTATGCTTTGCATTCTGATTTAAGGTCAGACCACACTCCTCTAGTGCCACAAACTTTTGATTTTTTACCTAATGATGAGGAAGAGGTATTTGTGGTCCTTCATGACGTTGAGAAACCTATGGGATGGATGATTGTGCAGAAAATATCCTTCAAAGGGCACTAATGAGGCTTAGTAGGCAACTTAGAAGGATGAGTTTTTGTGACATTATCATATTATTCGATCTAGGTATTATAGACCTTATGGTTGTTATTCTATGTACTGACCACGTATAGGTAGAGCAGGCCGAGTTGAGTATAGCTATAGGTTTTGACATAGTAGACCTTGTTCCTTGACTAGCCGCAAGGACAAACAAAGAAAACTGCCATAATGGGATGAGATTAAGAAAAAGCCAAAAATAGGGTCAAAATCAACCTAAGTGCTTCAAATAGGGTGATCTTGGGTAGTTGATAACTAACTCTTCTTTTTGTATCTTCTAGACTCTCTATAAAAGGGAGAATAAGTACTATTTTCTATCAAAAGAGGATCAGCAGAAGCTAGTCGATTAATAACAAAATGAATTTTTCCAATGTACAAAACAAAAATTTCAAATGGCTTTGACTACATATGACATGCCCCTTGAGATGGAAGTTTCAGACCCTTTGGGATAGATTTGAGATGAATTTTATCCCGATCCTGGCGATGCAGTATACTTTTGTAAGATTTTTCTACTATTGTGTTGATTTGATTTTTTGGACTTTTGTGCTGAAAGAGTTTAAGCATATCTTGCTCTAACATTAGTGCCTGACTAAGAGCGTTAAACTCAATGTTCCTAGAAGGCACCCTAGGCATGATATGTCTTTTTATTTTTACTGCTTTTATTTTATTTTTCTGAATTATAGATAGCTTCTTGTTTTTGTGAGTTTTCCCATTTTGATCATCCATTAAATTTGATCATGTCTCTTGTATTGCTATTGCACTCTATTGTTATATATACTTATTTTTTCTATGTCTTTTTAGGTTCTTTTCCACTTTGTTGAGAAGAGATTTGAGGAAGTCAATGATAGCATCATCCATGTCATAGCCATTGGACACTGGGTAATATATTTCCTAATTTTCCCCTCCACGGTGCCTTTTTTTATATTTTCATTAGATATTTGCTTATTGTACTTTGGTGATATTTGCTTGGGGACAAACAAACTTTAGGTTTGGGGATATTATGCATGTTCATTTGTGCTTATTATTGTTTTCGGTGAAAATTTTGAAAATTTTGTGTTCATATGCTTTATATTATGTTCAATTGTGTTGGTTTTTTCAATTTTTATGTTTTTATATGGTCTTGTGGTGAATTTTCTTGTAATTGAGAAGTTGTGATGATGTTGTTGATTAGCTTTCATGAGGTAATTCAGGAGAATAAAAAGTTTTGATTTTATGAATGTTAGTGCCAAATAATCTTAAGAAGGGGGGAGGGGGGGGGGGGAGGGGTGAATTAAGGTTATAGCAAAGTATTGCTATTTAAAAATTACTACAATTCACAAAAACCTCTTTGAGACAATTTATCAAACACCTTGTGTGAATAACTAGATAAGAGTTAATATGATGAATAATAATCACACACAAGAGCAAGATAACTACTCTAAACAATATATATGACAATGAATGTAAATATAGTAGGAAGAGAAAAATCAAACTCAGTATTTTCAAGTGGTTCGCACTCCCAAAGGCCTAGTCCACCACCTAAGGTCTTCCTCCTTAAGATTTTCTAAACTCCACTAAATCAATGCCTCTTCAAATGTTGGTGAAGCACAAACCAACTTACAAGTCCACTCTTGAATCCACAAAAGCAAATACAACAATCTCTTGAACCCACAAGAGATCAACCAAGCTTCTTCACAAGTAAGTGAAGCTCAAACCTACTATTCCTCTTCCTTTGAGTCCATAAAAGATTTTTCCACACTCTTCTCTTTACAAGGATTCTCTCAATCTTAATCTAGAGCCCAAGAGTGTATACAATACAAAGATTTGAGTATTTGAATGATAGTAGAATGAAGAACAATCAAAACTCCTCAATGAGTAGATAATACAATTCAAATATTTGAATGCTCAATAGATTTGCAAGTTATAGCTCAAGCTTGGTGTATATTGATTGAAATCTATGAAATTTGAAGCTTAGAATCAGTATATGATGCTTTGGAGTTGTTGGAAGAGTTTTTTGATGAAATGGATTGGTTTAGTATTTAAAGAAAATGTTGCAACGACTTTTTAACAGCTTTATTTTTAAAACAGCGTTTTGGCATGACCGGTCGACCCCTGCTCCACCGGTCGACCGGTGAAGAGACCCTCGTCTGATGGAGAGGTCTCAGGCAGACGACCCCTTGAGCATCAGTCGACTGGTTGCCATAGGGTCGTCAGGTTTGATAAAAAAATGCAATCTTGAGCCTGAAATCCATTTTTTCGAAGGCTAAACACTTAGGCACTTAAAAGACACTTCTTCTAAAGTGTTTCCAACCTTTTTGACACTTCAAAACATTTTCCAAACTCTTGTAGAAATATTAAAACCGATTTTTATAATCAAGAGTTTAAAATACATTTTCAACCAAAATTTCAATCTTTTGAAGATAAATTGTTTTAAACCTTTTAAGAACGTTTCTTCAAAAGATGTTCCAATCCAATTAACCTTTTGAAATCTTTTCAAAACTTTTGAGGAAGTATTTAAAGACATTTTTGAAAGATTACTATGAGCTTGAACCATAAAAATGCATACCTAAGGCAAACGACATTTTTAAGCCGCTACCCCTTATGTCGCCACGTCTCTATCCTTATAATACTACTTCGTCTTCATGTTTTCAAGTTTTGAATCTTGAAATATAATCTTTATTTCTTCAACTCTTCAAGACTTCATTTCTTCATGCTTGTAGTGATCTTGATTATGTATTCTTCTATGGCATATATAAGTTTGCATCTTTTCTATCTTGCATTCCTTAATCAAAACCATTTACCTCTTCATGCAAGATTCTCTTCCTCCTTTAATCACCAAGCATCCACAATATATTTTGGCTTACAAAATCATTAGTACAGTATAATCCACACAAGCCAAAACATTAAAGTACAATTTGGCTTATACACTACAAAAAAAAAAGTTGTTTTGTGACAAAATTTTGTGACGAACATAAAAATGTCGCAAAATTGGGACAAAATATCCATGAAATATGTTGGGGCTCAAATTATGTGGATCTTATGAAGAATATGTGACGGCAACAACAATTCGTCACAAATTTGTCACAATTTGCCACAATTTTGCCACGACAAGCTATACTTCTACGCGGCACATTCATATCGTCGCAGTTTTGACACAATATTTGTGACGAACTTATGATGCATTTTAAAAATGTGACATTTTTGCGACGATTATCATATTTATATAGGTGAAAAAGGGACCAATTAACCTAGCCCCTTTTTCACCCATACCTTATTTTTCACCCCACTCACACTACCATCACCACAGCCACCTAGCACCACCACCATTACACGCCACCGCCACTAAAAGAAAAAACCACAACAATTATAAAAATAAACAAAATCTTTGGTTTTCTTTCTCTAAACCCCTTTCTATATCTCTTTGTGTCTCTCTCTCTCAAATCAATCGCTGAAGATTCGAAATAATCGTTGAAGCTTCGAATTCTCTTTGATTCAAAACAATCATTGAAGCTTCCAATTCTCTATGAAATCAATCGCTCAAGGTTCGAACCTATCTCTCTCTACGTGTATATATATATATATATATATATATATATATATATATATATATATATAGATCTTGTGTTGTTTGTTGTTTGATGCAATTTAACATTATTGCTATAATTAGGGTGAGCTCAATTAAGGTTTAATTTTCCCCCAATTAATTCAACTAGGTTAGGGTTCTAATTTTTCTCCAATTTTAATTTCTCTTTAATTTTTGCATGTTTAATTATTTGATTGCAATTTTCCGTCACTGCTATTGAACCTCTTAGATCACATCTTAATTTCAATTTGATGTTGAGTCTCACAAGCAGTAGTTAGTTTTAGTCTAGTGGTAAATGAATTCAATTGTATCCAATCAACTAAAATTAGAACGATGAGTGAGTACACTTGATCAATTCTCCTAGTGATGCTATGGAGAGATGGGATGTCTCTTAAGTCGTTGCCCCTCTCTATGCATGAATGATTTTCACCAAATGAGAAATAAATAAACAAATAAACTGTTCTTTTGCATTCATTGAGCATCTTCTTCATCCCTACCACCACCTATTTTACTTAACAATTCAGAATTTGAAATTCATGCCATTCAATCAATTAATCACTCTTTATGCACCCTAAACAAGGCTACAATGATGTGTTTTCCCGAGTCAATTGAGCATGCAGCTTTGCTGACCCATAGCTTGGTGGGGCAACCCAGAGTCTCTGTTAGAAAAGATTTATGTCTGTAGTCTATCTTACAAATGATTGAGGTTGCAGCCATGACAGTGTCTTTTGCCTGATCAAGTGATAGGTCTGAGCCTTATCCTCTTTGGAAAACATATCACCCCGTATCTATATATAGATACAAGGTGACGTGCATATGAGCTTTGTATATACAATTTTCATTCTACTTATTGTCGCTACTCTTGTTGCTACTGCTACTAGTTTTGTTGCTCTATGAAGGCTGTGTCAATGAGTATTTGAGTTGATTTCATTTTGCCCCTATGAGTTTCTTTCAGCCTAATCACAGGCTAAAAAGTTTATAATCTTTTGGTATGTGAAATGGTTGTGATGATGTTTTTCTTTTGAGCAGAAAATGAACCAGACATTGAGGTTAAAGTGACCCGTATCTTGGCGGGGCAACCCGGATGGTAAGTGGGTTGGGACCTGATCTTTGTGACCTTCCTCCCACATGCAAACTATAAATGGTTTATACCATGATACTTAGTTATTTTGTCCGCTTTCATTCTCAATTTTATGTACTTAGTTGTTTTTGTTGAGTAAAGGCTTTATGTTTGTTTATTTTCCTATTTGCAGATACAAGACATGGATTGTCTCAAGATGGTGAGAATAATAAGCTTGATATGGATTGTCTTCTATGCAAGGATGGTGTGCCACAATGGAGGATGTTAACTTTTTGCCTACAATTTTCTTTTGTCCCTTATCATAGCACGACAAACAAACTAAATGATGTTATGATATATATGTACATTTGGTATTCCTTTTTGAATGTATGTTTGAAGATATGGCTATTATGTATATTTAGTTAATTTGGTTTAGAATTGTTGAATGGTGACTATTTTGTAATACTTATTTGATTTGGTGTAGAATTGTGTTCTTATGAATGGATGTGTGGTGTTTAATTATTGAGATTCAATTATGGATGTTCTTTCATAATTTAGCAGGACAAATAACATTAGAAGAGTGGATTTAAAAATTACCACGAATTTGTGAAAAAAATTTGCCATTATTTTGCTATGAAAACACGATGTGACGAATCTGTGACGAAACATGTAGTCACCAATTTGTGACAATATTTGGCCACAATTCTGCGATGAACGTTTTGTGACGAAAACGTGACGAAACATGTAGCCACGAATTTGTGACAAAATATTCCAGCTTGACATAGCATCGCAAATTCGTCACTGTGTGACGAAAATACGACGATTGTCGATTTTGCCACGCAGTGTTAGGCGACTACTTGAATTTCGTCGTAATTTCATCACAAATGTTTATTTGTGACGAAAATGTGACCTTTACTGGCCATCACAAAACAACTTATTTTTTTGTAGTGATAATGATACATACATTTAATGCACATAAGCGAACAAGTGTGTGTTTTAAGCATGTAAACATATTTGCACAAACACACTTACAAATTCAATTATCCTTGATTTGTTGTCATCAAAATAATATCTTTTGGCATAAGGCCAATAATGAGGTAGTCATGAATTAAACTTTTAAGGTTGATCTTGTTGAGGCCATGGTAGGGTGACTTCAAATTTATGCTTACACTGTTTCTACAAGGCTAGGTAGTGAGACTATAAGATATACGATATGGTTGTGAAATGAGTGCCCTCGATTCAGTAGTCCTATTTATATGCCTTAGCCCTTATAGTAGTTGAGGAAAAAAAGTTTTGTTCCTTGTTTTTATCTCTTAGCACCACTATCTTTATATTTATTGTTCATCTTTTGGGATTTATGCTTAAGGTGTGCATAGCTCAAGTACTTAACACCTCAAAAGAGTAAGGTACGTACGGGGCCTTTCAAAGTCTATCAACATAAACCTTTATTGGTTGGGATTGATGACCCCAAAATCGCGTTATATTGGGTGTTGAGTTGACCGTTTGGGACCAATCATCGAATATAAAGAGATGAAGTTTGTTTATTTTTTATGTTTTAGGTTGAATATAAGGAGCGAAAGGTATGTTTGGAGGATTACAATGGCAATGGGGGTGCGAGTAGCGTGACTTAGTTGTATTGAGTTGTCTTACTACCCAATAATGTAGTGACTTAATAGTACTTATTGTGATCTTGAGGTAAACACAATATGATTTCAAAGAGAAAAATCCGAATGAGTTTGATTCACTACTACACCATGAGATCAACTTTCTATGATCTTTTGTCATTTACTGAGAGTCGATTGATTTGTTGGAACATTCCCTTCAGAACTTAGAGATTTGCTTTATTTCTATTCTTGATTGGGGACAAGCAAGTGTAGGTTTAGAGATGTTGATGTATTTGTGATTGAGGTTAATTATATACAATTTTTAGAGGTGTTCATGCTTATTTGAGTCTTAGTTGGCCATTTTAGTATTTTTGGATAGAATGATCTTGACAATTATAATGCTTAAAAGTGACTAATTAATGTTAATTTTACAATGTAGTTATGTTTGGGATGAAGAATGAGGCCAGAGTGAAGAAAAGAATAAGAACTTGGGCCAGGATAGTGCGTTGAATAAATAAAAGTGTTGAGCCTTATTTATTAAATAACATTTTTATTATTTTTTCAGACATACTTCACATCTATCACATTTTCTTTTCATTCACGATTTTCTTTTTCCTTATTATTTCATTTTACAAGCCTGTCACAATTTTTTTTTTTTTTTACGTCAAAATTCACAATCACTGATCTCTAATTTTGCAACTCGCACGGTTTTATTTTAAGGTGAAGTGTACCAGACTCCCTTATACTTTAGCGAAAGTGTACAACACCCCCCTATAGTTTAAAAACTCCCTGAACTAGTCCATATATTTTTTAAAAGTGCACAACACCCCCTACAGTTATAAAATCTGTCATATTTAACAGATTTTGTAAAAAAAATCTAAATACCCTCATTTTTTTTTCATTTCTCTCTTTTGCCATTTCTTCTTTTGTTTAGGCCAAAAAAAATGGTAATTTGGTCAATTCATATAATTATTTAATGAATAAATTTGTTAAAAATTAAAAAAAATCTCACTTAACGCGTGTGAAGTACACTCTCTGTTAAATTTAACGGATTTTTTAACGGTAAGGGGGTGTTGTGCACTTTTGAAAAACTACAAGGACTAACTCAGGGGGGTTTTAAACTATAAAAGGATGTTGTGCACTTTTACTAAAATACAAGGGGGTTTGATGCACTTCACCCTTTATTTTATTCACTTTGACACTAATTTTCACAATCACCGAAAATTCTCACGCACACGGCTAAGCACCTCATGAAACAGCAAATCATGATTTCAATTTTTTAATAAATACAACCTCTCTTCATTCATCACCGACCTCATTATCATACACAATACCAAGCACCAATCGACTCAACACCAATTGAGAAACAATGAACCATCATACTCGGCTTAACAATACATAGCATCACACACTTTGCACTTTTTAATTTTGACACAAACCAGTACCTCAAGTCAGCACCAACATTCACTATACTCATTGTACCAGCACCACTGGTATTGTGTGAGATTATGTATGCGGTTTGGAGGGAGAGAAACCACAAAATTCATCATGATGCTTATGATAAGTGGAAAATATAATTGCTAGCATTATACAGTCGATTAGATTGAAAAAAATTTACTTGTAAAAAGTTTAAAGATAGCGAGATTAATAAGGTTCTTTGTAGAAATTGAAGGTTAGAAAACATACTTTGTTATTATGATCAGAACTGCCTTTACAGTTATAACTCGTCATTTATTTTGTTGAGTTTAATAAGATATTTTTACTTTCTCAACGAAAAAAAAGAACCAGCACCACTCGGCCACTTACTAGACCAGCATTCACCATATATACCTCACCGATCACACACAAGCACAATTTTAATTGACACCTCACGCCATACAATTGAGGATCAACATAACCTCACCAGCACACTTGCACAATTTTTCACAACCGCATTCACTCAAATTCCACGGACTTCACTATTTTTTTTTTACACTAGATACCAATTCGGCACACATATCGATATTTTTTTTCATACAAGACTTCACATTCTTCATTTTCTGAACACACTTTCACAAACTAATTCACACACACTCACTAATTTCACACATATTAACACACACTTCTTTTAGACACTTTCACACACACTACACCCACTTCACATACACTCACATCCACTCCTACCTACACCGTTTCGGCTTCAACTCAAGGCTCGAATTCAATTTTGAAGCAAGGATTCAAGGCTATTTTGAATGCAATTTTAAAATCATCAAACGAGAAAGCTCTTTTGGCTTTATTTCCTTTTTGTTGATTTTGATTCCGTTATGAGTTAGACACTTTTTTGGTTGAGGAAAACTTGTTTGTGTACTGGTTTATGGGATATTTTTTATATTTAGAATTGGGTATTTTGATGAAGTATTCATGTGTATGTCTTTGATTCACTTGAAATTGCTTTATATTCGTTTATGATTCTCAAGTTTCAGCTTTAAATATATGCTTGTAGCTAGCCTTTATTTGTGTTATCAACCCGATTTGGTTACTAATTTCAAGCGGGTCCGAGCTTAATGCTAACATGTTTCATTTTTAGATCTTCCAAATTTCTTGTAGTTGATTTATTTTTGATGCATGTCTAAAGACTTCATATGAATGGTTTAGAATGTTGATAATGATCATTGGTTGTACCACGGTTAACCTACTAGTTTAGTTGACTAGGCCTAGGATTATTTGGACAAACCTATACCTGGCTATTAGAGCATCTAAAGGACGGAGTTGCACCTAAATTTAAGCTTGTTGACTTAGACTACTTAGGTGACCTCATCAAATCGGACATGTAGTGTGGTCAATTTTTGTTGACTACTCGAACCTAGACTTCAAAAATACCCTATAGGCAATGCACGAGCTAGCTAGACTGTGACGCCCGAGATTTGTTTGTATTTCTAGATTACTGTTGCATCATCTAATTGCGCATTTCTTCTGTGCTTTATTTACTGTATTTCTTAGTTGCTATTTTAAACTACATAATATTAATGAATTAGCATTTTTATTAAATCATATTAAATGTTTTAGGAGTGAGAAAAATGTGCGATTGAGCTAAGAGCGATAGGAGCCTTCGTTTAGAAAATGGTTTAGTGAACTAATAAATAGTGTTACGTAACTTAACTTAGTGTTTTAATTAGCTAGCACTCATTTTGCACCTTATACTCGTTTTAAAGCTTATTAGACTCATTTTAGAAGACCATATATGCCCCAACTTAAACCCAACTTAATATATATTCAATCAAACACAACACAAGTCATAACTTAGCAAAAACAAAAACAAAAAAGAAGCAGAAATTACTGTAGCAAATCCGAACAGCTTTGTGCAGCCAAGGAGGAGAGTTTTTCTTCACCAATTCACCATTCCAAGCCAAGCCAAGCTAGGTACAAGTACTTTAATGTGTTTGCTAGCCTTTGTCGAGCTCCTACGCGCTTTAGGTGAGGGTTTTGCATACTATTTTTGCATTTGAAAAATATGTCAACTTTCTTGAATTCTTAGATTTGTTGTCAAATGCTATTGCAATGCCTAAAAATGCTTATGTATGTTGTATATAAGTGGTAGAGACCTAATTTACGCTATTGTTTCATAGTTTAAACGGTTAAAATTGCTCGTTGATTATTTGACATGAATAGTCACGGGATTGTTAGGGTTTTGTGTAAGCGGACTTTATAGCTTGAATTAATGGTTCTAATAGGTGCTTTAGATATTAATGAAAGTAGTGTAAAGGCCCTGTAGGGTTTAATTGCTCATAACCTAACGAAAGAAGGAAATAGCCGACTTTTAAAAAGGGGTTTCGGGGTTATCGCGAATTTCGGTTGAATTGGCCTCCACATTTAGTAATCCTAGGCTATTTAGGACCTAACTAAGCTTTGCTAGCTCCCAATTGAGTCCCGGTTGAGGTACGTGTAGTACAAAGTCAAAAGAGAGAATTTGGGGCTTTCGGGCTAAATGCGGGTGTTTGCGTAATTTCGAGGATCCTAAAGGTGCCTAAGGGGTTAATTAGAAGCATGGTATAGGCCGCTTGCTAATCTAGAACCATAACATGAGTTTGGAAAGAAAACGGGTTGAGTTACAAAGGAATTTAAGTACAAATTCGATTGTCTCACGCTTCTAAGACCTTGGCATGACTCCTTGTGTGTTTAAATGTAGTTTCAAGATATTTTGGAGCTTTTGGTACAGTTCTATGTGAATCTTGAATATGCCTCTTTGTAATTGGCTTAATTGCTTATATAAAATGCTTATATTCTAACTGTTTCGAGATCAACCTACTTTGTTGATCCTCCCACGTGTTATTGCTTATATTATTGATATTGACTTGTCATGATTAAGTGCATTGCATATTGGTTGTGCAACCATAGTGCTAGGGGCGGATGTGTTGAATATCGGTTGGACGGCAGAGGCCTTGCCAGTGGATATTCAAACTCTGTATCCTAGTCCCTCATTCGCCTAGTCCGGAGATTGCCAAGGGATATTGGGTCGTAGGATTATCGGGGTACATCCGGAGTATACCACTGGGTGATTGGGAATTTGCCGGCACATTGATCGTGGTTCGTGGATAGTGGTTCGTGGCCAAAGATAAGAGAATCATGGAGTTTGGGGTTAAGTGTATCGTATCATTTGATATGTGTGGTTATTTACTGTTTCAAATGTACTTTACTTGCTTTTCTTGTTAACTGTTATAATTGTTGCATTGCACGTCCCGTTTGGCCTTTATCCCTCACTGGGCAATAGTGTTTGCTCATACCTCGCTAACATGTTTCAGGAGACGCTGTGGTTGATCCCCAGCTAGATTTGGTTGAGGGAGAATAACAGGAGGTTCAGACTGATCCATTGCCTTAGTTGTTGTGTCTAGTTGCCGGAGGTGGACTATGTTCTTGTTGATGAGAGTAGAACTTGTTTGCTTTACTTTATGTTCTATTTTGTAACCTAAGTGCTATGTGTATATTATGTAGTTTGCAAATTGAAGGATAGATGTTGTAGTAATAGATTTGGAACCATGGCATGTAATAACTTATGTTTCTACTTCTAGCTAGTTTGCATGCTTGGGAGTGAATGCTCTGATGTATGTTAGTTTTTCAACTTCCAAGAATGTTTCAATGCTATTATGGAGTGGCATGATAAGCGATTTTTGTAAAGAAATTAAGTTGGATGCATGCTTGTGTGATTTTGAACGATTGTATGTCTCAAGGCTCAGATGGCCTTGAAGCTTTGAACTTTAGTTATAAAGGCATGTCTTGTTATGTTGTGGCTTTATTGAATGCTTTCAGGTTTTCAGAATATCCACGGTACAGGGGAGATTCTGTCCGTTTTTCCTAAAACCCTGAGATTGGGTTGGATTTGAGTTAAGAATAGCTTGGTTAGTAGAGCCTCCGGTCCCGTGAAGGATCGGGGCGTTACATAGACCTAACTCATTCCAAATTTGATCCACCCTTTGATTTGAACCCATTTTTAGATTAGATTAATTAGTTTTCTTATTTTTTTAGTTTAATTCTAGTTTAAAGTAGAGTTGCCTCAGTCCAGATTTAATTCATTTTCTTATTCACGACTTTTAGATCACTTTTCACACGAGCACATATTAGATCTACTTAGGAGCTTCCCTATAGAGATTGACCTCGCTAGTAGAACACAACTGCAACAGACCTCGTGTACTTGTGATAATTTAACTTGAAACAAGTAGTTGCATTTTTTGACATATTTTTAGGCATGCCTCGATTTCAACATCAACATTAGTCATATACATGTGTGTATATGAAGATTAATTGAACACGAAGTACATAATCTTCATAAACCAATAAGTAGAACACTAACCTTGTGGTATATGTAGGATAATTTTTCCTTGAACTTGCCAAGTTTGTTCTATAGTTTGTTTGTTGTGAAAAAATTCAAGATACCAGATCATGATCAAATGACAACAACTTAACTGTCCTTTATTTGATATTTGTACACACACACATAGATATATATATATATATATATATATAGTAAGTAGAGAGAGAATTCTTGAGAACTTGAGAGAAAGAGAAACAGTTCTTTAAACACTGTTTTCCGATCTAAGAAAAAAAATCGTCTTTTTTTTTCTTTCTATATATTATAGGAGAGGTGGGAAGTTAAGTAACTTTCTAGAACTCTCCGCTAACCACACAAATAGGTCAAATCAAATCAATCCATATTAGGTGACCCAACTTTAATATCCACTACAAGAAAAAATGCAGTGGTTGACAAAAAATGCCCTTCCGTTGCCCCAAAGCGACGGGCTACGGAAGGGCAATGAAAAACTGTCCATCACCTTAAGGCTCATTGAAAAACTCAAATTTCATCATCTTATCGTCACCAACTTTGCAAATTAATAAATATTTATTTTTCAAAATTCATTGCCAAATTAATTTTTACTTATCTTATTACTATTTGTCACTAATCTATTGCCCAATTAATTTTTGTATTTATTTATTTCTATTGACCATCTGTCATAAAATTAATTTTTTTTTTTTATTTTTAAATAATTTATTAATGTTCGTCACCATTTCCTCACCCTATGAAGTTTTTATTGTAGATAATTTAATTAGTGTCTGTCCCCATTCCATTGCCTATTTTTCATCATTAATCCATCGTCCAATATCTTTCGCTAATTCATAGCCTATCTTTCATAGCTATTCTATTGTCCGATATCTTACGCTAATTTGTTGCCCATATTTCGTAGCTATTTCATCGCTACTCCGTCACTCTTTTTCAATCGCCAATTAATTATTTATTTTTTCAAAGAAATATAAAATTTCATAAATAAAAATATAAAATATACAAACATATTAATATTTACAAGAAAAATTAAAATTAAATACACATACTAATATTTACAAAAAATCCAAGATACTGTAAAAAAATTAATATTTAAAAAAAAAACCTAAAATCTTCTAATCATTTTCTTAGTGATCTCGCTCACGTGGTGGGTGATTGCCTTTTAGTTGGGAGATTTCTTCCTGCATTTTCATCACGAGGGCTATCACTTACTACACTTGATGCTGCATCGTCTTTTACACTTGTCGTTGTTCCTCAAGCTATTGGCTCATGGCCTCCGTCGCTTGATTGATTGCAGCATCGACATCCCGCTACATAAGTACAAGGGCATTAATGGTGGGGACATGTGCTTCCCTAAAAATGTTTATGTGACGCCCGAGAACTTCAACGTACATTTATTTACTGTTGCATCTACTATTTGCGCATTTCTTCTGTGCTTTACTTGTTACTTTAAGTGACTACTATTCATTTCATTTTTCAACTACTTAATTATTTTGAATTAGCATTTTTCTTAAATCATATTAATTATTTTAGGATTGAGAAAAATATGCTTTTGAGCTAAGAGCGATAGGAGCACTCGTTTAGAAAATGTTTTGTCAATCTAATGAATAGTGTTACGTAACTTAACTTAGTGTTTTAATTAGCTAGCACTCATCTTGCACCTTAGACTCGTTTTAAAGCTTATTAGACTCATTTTAGAAGACCATATATGCCCAACTTAAACCCAACTTAATATATATCCAACCAAACACAACATAAGCTCATAACTTAGCAAAAACAAAAAAAAAAAAGTGCAGGAATTACTGTTCAAAATCCGAACATCCCTTAGCAGCCAAGAGGGAGATCTTTTGCTCATCAAATCCTCATTCCAAGCCAAGCCAAGCTAGGTGCAAGTGGTTTATGGTGTTTACTAGCCTCCTAGAAGCTCCTACGCGCAATAGGTGAGGGATTTCATACCTATTTTTACATTTAAAAAATGTGACAATTTTCTTGAATTTCTTGTTTTGCTCTTAAATGCTAATGCAATGCTCAAATATGCTTATGTATGTTATATATAAGTAGTAGAGACCTAATTTATGCTATTGTTTCGTAGTTTAATCGGTTGAAATTGCTCGTTGAATATTTGGCATGAATAGTGACGGGAATGTTAGGGTTTTGTGAAATTGGACTTTATAGCTTGAATCAATTATCCTAATAGGTGCTTTAGATGTTAATGAAAGTATTGTAAAGGCCCCATAACATTTAATTGCTCATAACCTAGCAAAAGAATAAAATAGCCGACTTTTAGAAAGGGGTTTCGGGGTTATCGTGAATCCGGGTTGAATTGGCATCCACATTTAGTAATCCTAGGCTATTTAGGACTTAACTAAGCTTTGCTAGCTCCCATTTGAGTCCCGGTTTAGGTACGTGTAGTACAAAGTCAAATTAGAAAATTTGGGGCTTTCGGGCTAAATGCGGGTAATTGCGTGACTTCGATAGTCCTAAGGGTGCCTAAGGGATTAACTAGAAGTTTAGAATAGGCTGCTTGCTAATCTAGAACCATAACATGAGTTTGGAAGGAAAAAACGGGTTGAGTTACAAACGGGTTTAAGTGCAAATTCGATTGTCTCACGCTTCTAAGACCTTGTCACGACTCCTTGTGTGTTTAAATAGTTTCGAGATGTTTTGGAGCTTTTGGTATAGTTCTATGAGAATTTTGTAAATACCCTTTGTAATTTTCTTAATTGTTATATGAAATTGCTTTTATTGTTATTGTTATATTTGTTGTTGTTGTTAATTTGCTATCTTTGGACATGTGTAGGCTAGATGTTTGATAAAAATGCTTAATGAAGTGTGCAACAGTTATATATACTTGAATAATGTTCAAAACTAGCTAGGAATATAAGGGAACCAAGCAAAATTCACGCGTGCACATATGTGTGTTCAACCGTGGCTGTCCAAATTTTCTTTCAGCAAAACTAAGGCAATTTTGAGCTTAAAACTGTATTAATTGGAGAAGGATTAGGGGTTGAATTATATACCGTTAGAAAGCCTTACGAGTCTAGTTTCTAATACTTTTTACGGTGCATTAATCGGAGTTTTCTAGAATAAGTTATGATCATTTTGGTGAGATGTGTCAGAACTGTCCTATTGCGTGAGAATCTGAATTTCATTGTTATTTTGCTAGAAGTGATGATATATTTCAACTCTAATTGAATTTCTTCAATCAAGACTTTATTGTGTAGTGTTCTTGGATGATTAGTAGCGTAATGGAGCTCTTATAATTATGTAAATTGTGATATAATTGAGATTGAATGAGTAAATAGAAATCATGAGTTAGTATGGAATGCAGCTACCTTTTCCCTTGCCCTTTTACCCATCTTGCTAAAATGTGAACTCATTTATTAAGTCATGTAGAGGTAAACTATAGCTTGAATGTCATACTACCTACATGAAAATAATTGTTTAGTTATAAATAAATGTGATTTAGATCTATTGTTTATCTTGAATGCTAATTTGATTGGAAATGAAGACAAGTGTTTTGGTGTAGCATCTATTCTTTAAGCTTATGATTTAATTTCAAATTGAAGAGTTAGTTTAATTGTGTAGGAGTTTAGTTAGAATGTAAGTTAATTGTGAAGTAGTTATTTATTGGCTTGTTAAATGTTATCTTTAATTTGAGTTTGCTATGAAAGTGGGATAAAATTGTTCTTATTTTCAATTGCTATCAAGTTAATGTTGAAGTTATGGATAGATAGGCTCCCTATCCCGTGTCTTACTTGTGAAATAATGAGTTATAAGTTATATTAAAGTTTGCTGAGCTAGATAATGATATGATTAAGACGGTTTGTTATCAGTTATAAAGTCTTAAATGAAACACTTATTTCTTGAATAGTTAGCTAACTAAGAACTGGAATGTTGGTTGAGTTAAATATTATGCACCTAACTTTAATATTCTAGTTGAAACACTCCCTTCTTGAGTTGTTAAGTCATCCTTTTACTTTTAACCCTATGTCTGCTAATGAGAAGCTTCTAACTTAGATTACTTATTTTAGGATCATGCTATGTAATATTTCCACTTGTTTAACTCATAAAATTAATGAATTGAAATTGTGAGTTTAATTGCCTACAAGTAAATTTCTATTTATATGTGAATTATTGGATTATTAGTGGTTGTTACAAAAAAAAAAGTATTTGATTGAGCTTGTTATAAAGGTTACTTTGTAAAATATTAATATAGTTAATACCATCTAGGAGGTTATGAAATGTTTTATAGCCACAAGAATGCTTCGGTTGACTATCCAAAATGTTTGGGAGTGAAGCCAATTCTTGCATCTTGGAGCTTGGTAAAGGTGAGGGATTTTCATCCTTTTGTGCATTTTGATTCATCTTCTCTTTAATAAATTGTATGACTTAAGATAATTGCTTGAGTTATATTCTTTTAATATCTTAATTGTTTTCGAGGGCAACCTACTTTGTTGACCCTCCTATGTGTTATTGCCCTATATTTGGTTATACTGTCATTGGATTTAAGTGTATTGCATAGTGATTGCGCAACCATAGTGTCAGGGGCAGTTGTATTGAATATCGGTTGGGCGGCGGCGGGCTTGCCAGTAGATATTCGATCTCCGTACCCTATTCCCTCACTCGCCTGGTCCGGAGATTGCCAGGGGGTGTTGGGTCGTAGGATTATCGGGGTACATCTGGAGTACACCCACTGGAGTGATTGGGGTTATACCGGTACATTGATCGTGGTTCGTGGTTCGTGGATCGTGGTCAAAGATAAGAGAATCATGGAGTGTTGGGGTTAAGTGTATCGTATCCTTTGATATGTGTGGTTATTTATTGTTCTAAATGTACTTTACTTGCCTTTCTTGTTAACTGTTATATTTAATGCATTGCACGTCCCGATTGGCCTTTATCCCTCACTGGGCAACAGTGGTTGCTCATACCTCGCTAACATGTTTCAGGAGACCCTGGGGTTGAACCCCAACTTGTTTTTGTTGAAGGTGAAAAGCTGGAGGTCCAGGCGGATCAGTTACCTTAGTGGTAGTGTCTAATTGCGTGAGGTGGATTTATGGTTCTTGCTGTTATGTAGAGATCTTGTTTGCTTTACATTATTTTCTATTTTGTAGCCTAAGTGGTTATTGTACATGTTTGAGTGATTGTAAGCTAAATGCTAGTTGATTGTAGTAGGAGATATGAACTATGGCATGTAATAACTTATATTTCTGCTCTTAGCTTCTTTGCATGCTTGGGAGTGAATGACTGGTTGTTTTCAATTTCTAAGAATGATTAAAAGCTATCATGGAATGGCATGATAAGCGGTTTTGTAAAAAAGTTAAGTTATGAATGCATGCTTGTGTGTATCTAAACTGTTTGTATGTCTTAAGGCTCGGATGGCCTTAAAGTTGTGATCTTTATTTTGGAAATGACTTTTTTGTTGTTCTATATCTTATTGAATGTTTTTAGGTTTTCAGAATGTCCACAGTACAGGGGAAACTTTGTCCGTTTTTTCCTAAAATTTTGAGACTGGGTTGGAATTGGGTTGAGAATAGCTTGGTTATTAGAACTTCCGGTCTCGTGAGGGATCGGGGCGTTACACCTTATGAGTTGAATCCGTAAATGCGCCTCTTCTTGGACTCACCAGTTCTCTCATAGAATAACTCATCGAGGTTAATAGGTGGCACCGTGTGATCAACTTGGCTCATAATGCCATGCTATTGGAGCATCTGCTTATATCGCTCTTGTAAAGACAAAATTTTGAAATATTTAATATTCTTATTAAATGAGACATATGTGTAATTTATTACACTGTATAAATACTTGCCATCATCTCAGCAGGCTTTGTATCAGAGTATTGAAGACCATCACCCTCCCTGCACTATAGGCCTCCTTGAAAATCTCGACGTAGGATACCTTACAACCTTCTCTTTCTTCTTGCATTATTAACTTCATAATTAGTCATGCATATATTAGATACAAAATAAACTAATTTGCGTTATTAAATTTAATTAGTTAATTAGTTTACATACCATCATCCTCTTGTACTCATGAAAGGGGTAGCACCCATGTAGTGTTTTAAAATATTTTTGCTTTTGTTGTCCTTGTTTATTTTAGATTTGCTAATCTACTTTGGATCACGCTATTTAATCAGCATCTGCTCCCAGTCTTCAAATGTGGCCCAAGAAGGAGACTTGTTAAATTTAAGCACCTTTGATAATTGGTCTTTTAACCTCTCACCTTTTGATAAAAATACTGTCTTATTGGCACTGTTTCACAAGGGTACTACTTGTAATCGATCTACTACCGCAAAGAAGAAAAACACGTACATGGGTTAGTATAACATGCATATATAATATATATAAAATATAATAAATATTTGTTCCTTTAATTTTTATATATATCTTAAACAAGCGAAACCATCGCTCCTTGACTTTTAGTGTAACCTCTCTGTAAGTGATCCATGGGCCCATGTAACCGCCTACAAAAATGGTCCTGAACTCTCGGATGCTCACATCAGGTACAAATTTGTTAACAATTATAACGATAACTTATTATAACTGTTAGAATAATGAAGAATTAAAGTAACTAATCTATATTTGTATTGATTTTAATTTTTAACCGTTGTAATGTAGCTGAATATGTATACGCCTATCTTCCAACTATGCCATGTAATCAGGTAGTGACTGGAAACCTTATTGCCCACCAATTTGAAAGGCACCAATAATATCCATGGACTGATCCTCATAATGCACACAAATATTCGAGAGGGATGCAAATAGTCCAGTGGCCTTGCCTGGTAGGGACAAAGAGCTAAGACTTTTATGTTCCTGCCGAATGGGGTCGGTGCCCTTGCCTGGTGCTAATTTTCTTTTCTTTAATGTATTGCGATGGAATAGTCATAGAAACCTAGATATTCGCCGTCATTTCATTGTTAATATGCCATTTTTGTAAAAAGAACCGAGATTTTATTATTTTGTTACGGAATGGAGAAGAAAAAATAAAATTATGCAGTCATTTTGTGGCCAATAATGATAGAATGGTTACAGACTACTATTATCCATCGTCTTTTCATGTCTACTGGCAATGGAATGGCAACGAGTGTTTAATTATATTTATTGTTTTTCTTATTATTAAATAGAAAAAAATGTATAAAAAAATGTTAATATCTTGATATTTTGCTTATGTATAAAGTTCAAACTAAAATAGAGAGTTTTTAAATTATTAAATTGGCCATTAATTAATATTAACGGAATGCTTAATGAAATTGGTTAAGTTTTATTTGACGATTATTGAATGCCTATGAAATTTTTCTACCAAAATACACATGGTTGTGAAATATGAACCAAGTTTGTTATGATTTGGAATCTACCATGCCACATAAAATTGTCCTCTATTTTAGATAGAATCACACTTCTATAATTCAAATAAAAGCGATCTACTTTGTTTTTATTCAAAAATTACATTGTCATTTCTGACGGCATAGCAACGGACAAATATAATTTTGTAGCCATTCTGTGTCCAATAGCAACAAAATGGATATGGATCTCTATTATCTATTGCCTTTTCGTGGCCATTATCGATAGAATGGCGACGAATATTTAATTGTAGGGTAATTTATGGAAATTGTCTTAAATCTTTACCTTTTTTAACATTTAAGTCCTCCGACTTTCATTTTAGACAAAATGGTTCTTCATCTTTCATTTTGATGACAGCTGTTAGTCCTTATAGCAAAATCTTTCAAAAAATAACATTAGTGAGCTCATGGATGACACTTGGTCGCAAAATACACAAATCTTTAGGGGTATAATATATACGCGATAAAATATAAGTATCCTAAGGTTTATGCATTTTGCGGTCACGTGCTCACTAACTTTATTTTTTGACAGATTTTGTTCCAAGAACTAACGGATGTTATCAAAATGAAAGATGAAGGACCATTTTGTCCAACATGAAAGATAAGAGACTTAAATGTCAAAAAAAAAAAGATTTATGATCATTTCAGTAAATTACCCTTAATTGTATCTATATTTTACTTATTACTAAATAAAAAAATCTATAAACATATGTTAATATCTCAATATTTTGATTATTTATAAAGTTCAAACTAAAATAGAGAGTTACTGAATTACTAAATTGGCCGTTCATTAATATTAACAGAATATTTAATGAAATTTTTTAAGTTTGATTAGAACGATTATCGAATGCTTGTAAAATTTTTCTATCAAAATACGCAAGGCCATGAAATATGAACCAAGTTTGTTATGATTTGGAAACCTATCATGCCATATAAAATTGTCCTCTCTTCTAGGTGAAATCAACCTTCTATAATTCAAATAAAAGCGATTTACTTTGTTTTAATTTATTTAAAATTCATCACTATTACGTTGCTATTTGCGACGGCATGACAACGGAGATATGAAATTTTGTAGCCCTTCTGTGGCTAATGGCCACAGAATGGCTATGAACCACTATTATCTATCATATTTTTGTGGCTACTAGCGATGGATCTTTAATTATATCTATCTTTTATTTATTAATAAAAATAAAAACCCTATAAAAATACGTTAATATATTGATGTTTTACTTATTTATGCAGTTCAAACTAAAATAAAAAGTTACTAAATTACTAAATTGGCCTTTAATTTGGTATTATTTTTAAAAAAAATATTTTATATTGTTATATTCTTATTGCTATTAAAATATTTTATTTTTATTACTCTTAAAAAAAGCCACGAAAAGGCGATGAAATATTTCTGTTACTCTTAAAAAATAAAATGTAAATATACGCTACCATTGCATCATAATTTTGCAACGGATATTTTATTAAATGAACAAAATAATAAAATATGATAGTCCATAGCCATTATGTCGCACATTTACGATGACATGGCGATGGAAATTAATTACTTATTTTTTACTTATACTAATATTTTATTATGTGTTGGGAAAAACATAATGTTTCTCTCTCTAGAGATTTGTTTCCTTCTTCCCTCTAAACTCTACCACTACTACTACTACCACCTCCTTTTATGGACGTCTATTTTGACATCTATGGTGCCTCCTCCATTACACCATCTCCTTCTATCTCCTCTTCTTACGTCTTACTCATGAGGTTTTCTATCTTGCCTTCTTCTTCTCCTTTTTCAAGCTCTCTTGGCTCAATGACTTTGAAGAAGATCATCAAGATGAAATCTCTTTTACCTCCAAGCTCTTTTTATATGGTAAGCTTTTCTCATCCCTTTTCTTCCTTCTCCAAGCTTGGTCATCCTCTTCTTTAGCCAAGCACCATTTCTTCTCTCATTTACTTGGTCAGCCAAGCCACCCCTCTTACCCATTTGGTTTATTTTCTTTTATCCCTTGGTTATTTCCACTCCTATTCTCTTTCCTTTTCCCTATTTTTTCATATTTGTTGTCATTGTGACAATACATTATTACTTGTTGTGTAATACCTCCTCCTTTATCCTTTAGTTCTTTTGGCTTTTCTTCCTCCCCCATTTTTCTTCCCCCTACCCTCTTAACTCGGCTACCTTGCTCTTCTTCTTTTCCCTTACTTCTCTCCCTCCTTTTCACATAGCCACCTTTGGTCGTGCTCTTTTCTTCCTATTTTCTCCTATTTATTCCCCTTTTCTCCTCCTCATATACCATGACCATGTGAGACCCCAAGTTTGACCTTACGTGCAAATACGTGCTTATTTGACTTTTATGTAAAAATAACGTGTTTATTTAACTTCTATGTGCAAAAGTTATATGTATATTTAATTTAATATCTAATATGCTCAAAAATATGATTCATATATGTTTACTATTTCAAAAATGCATTTGAAAACCGATTTGAGAGCTAATTTTGACTTTTCATCTTCTTTGACCGTTTTCGAGTTTTAATTGCTTAAACTAGCCTAAATTCGGTCTAAACTCACCTGTCAACATTTTAAATATTTGGCAGAGCGTTTTTCTGGAGTCTAGAAGCAATTTGGAGCGAAAACGAGCAAAATTGACTATTTTAAGTGACTTTGACCAAAAGTTGACTTTTTAATATTATTTAAATACCAAAATTAGCTCAAAAATCACAAAAATCGGCTACTTCTCTTTCCTTTCAGCCGTGAGCAGCCATAAGCCTAGGAATAGTAGATTTTTCACTATTTTGTTTATATCTTGAGCTAGAAGCGGAACCGAGATGCAAGACCAACTTTTTTTGAGTTCGTGGCGACTTCTAGCGTCTTTCTACCGGTTCTTTTTCTATTTATTTTGTGATAAATCGGTAAGGGATTTTTTTTTCAAATCTTTCAAAGTTCATTTTTGTGTTATAAAATTCTAGAATTAAGTTTCTATCTTGCTAATTAGGGCCTAGGGAGTTTATTTACTGATTAATTTTAGTTTATAGCTAACTTTAACGAAATTGATTTTAAATGAATAGTTAAATGCCTAAACAAATTAATTTGCATAAAACCTCGTACCTTAGCTTAAATAAGGTGTTTATAAACATTTCTAAGTAGTCCTAGCATCACGTCGTGGCTTAGAATCGCGATTAGAGAAGGATTTCGTAATTTGCGCAGTTGCTGGAATTTTCGTTAATTAAGGGATTTTTGAGCTTTTTGAATGGTTTCAATGATTTTAAATGTTATCTAAGTATAGTAGATGTTAGATAATGCTTAGGGTAAATTAGAAGGATCAAGTTTTTAATGGCGAACGTTTTAAGCTAGGTTTGTTAAGAAATTTAGTAACTTTTGCCTATTTTAGGAATTTTGCATTTCTAAGTGTTCTAATGCCTCTATTAGTTGGCATAACCTCCTAGAATGTTAATTGTATCATGAAAATGGATATACCCTAGTTAGAATTAGAATTTAGCTTGAAAATCAAAAGGGAACTTTGGAACAACGGTTAGAGTTTGTCTTGTTTGAATAGCTAAATAGTCTTAGATGTGTTAGGAAGCCTCTAAAATGTAATTATGGTGTGGTTTGGCTAATCGGATTGGGTAGCTGTAGTACAAGTTACCTAAAGGGCTTTTCGGTGTTTTTGAGTTAACATGGCTAAAAATATGATTTTGTGGCATTTAGTTGCATCATAAGGTGACTATAAATGATTAGTAAAGTTAGATTTAGAATTTGTTGTCTTGGGTGAAGTTTAGAACCGAAATTGTAAGTATTGGAATAATATTTTTGTTAAATTTTTGTAATTTATTTGAGAAGTGTGTTTTGATGCATCTAGTAGGTGGCATAAATGCTAGATAGCTTAAATGTATGATCAAACCCATTAAAAGTTGGCTAGAATTTGGTTAGAATGACTAGAACATAAAGGGGGACATTTTCGGGCAATTGGTTTGTTCTAGTGTTTTAGGTGCTTGTAAAGCTTCTTTGTGGTTGGTTAATGACTGTTGAATGTCATGGAATATTTATAATTACTTAATTCTTGAACATGTATGTGAATAATGTGGTTGAGTTATCTTTAAGTTGCATGATATTGTTGTGTTTAGGTAGTAGTCTTGAATGGTATGTGGAAAGCGTTGATGCTTTGGAGTTGAATTGGAGGGGTTCTTGGCTAGACTTTTATAGGTTTGGTTTATTCAAGGTGAGAGAGTCTTCATTCCTTTTGTGCATCTTTTCTTATTTTATTGTTTTTTGATTATATGATATAGTTAAATGGATAAAGTTTATATGTATTATTTTACTTGCTATCTTGAGTCTTTTCGTGTTATTTGTGATTAACTGCGAGGGCGGCCTACTTTGTCATCCCTCTTATGTGGTATTTGATATTATTGGCTCTCGTGATCTTGACTCGGGATTGCACAACCTTTTTGGACATGGTAGTGTCGAGAAACACGGGTGGTATCGGGCTTGCCATGCTCCCTCGACTACCATGGTGCCTATTCCCTTTCTCTCGCTGAGTAAACTCCACTATCCCAGAGGTGTAGTTCACCTCGTTGGGGCATATGGACCTATCTCAGGAGAAAGGGTCATAGGATCGGGGTGTATCCGGAGTACCCCATTTTTTGAAGAATAAGGGTTTTGTCGGCACTTGCTTGAAGATCATGGCTCGTGGCTTGTGATTGAAGACAAACGTGGAATCGTATCCTTTTTATATGTGGTTGAATACTTGTCTATTTATCTTTGATATTTTGTGTTGTATATGTTATTGTCCTTGTTGCATCTCATGAAAGTATTCATCGGTATGCTGCATCACCTCCCTCACTGAGTATACATGTTATATACTCACCCTCGTTTCTAACACCTTTCAAGATTAGTGCTATCAGAGGTAGAAAATAAGGCTTGAGAGTTTCGTGTTGATTATACTGGCTTACGTGGATTGTCATTGAATTTACTTTTGTAATTGTAAAGTTAAGTTTAGAATGTATTGATAGTTATGTATAGCTTGTAATGTTTTATTAACTTATAATCCTTACTTTATTATCTAGTTGACTGGTATGCTTGTAAGGATAATATGGATTGAGGTTGTAGATTATGGTCTTGTGGTTATATGTTGATGTTTGCAAGTTTTTAGATAGTCCTATATATAGGGGAAACTCCATCCGTTTTTTCCTAAATTTCGTGCCCGGGGTTTGGAATTGGGTTGAGAATAACAAGATTAATAGTAGTTCTGGTTCCGTGAGGGATCGGGGCATTATAGACCAAGCCTTCTATTGGCCATGACATTTCTGCCTTTTTTTAATTTTTAAGTGTTTATAAACACTTTTTTGCAAAATTTGTAATCGAGTGGGATGTTGCAGCATTATGCACTTCATTTTGATCCATGTTTTCTTGATTGGTTCTTAGTGCTTGCTTGAAGAATTTGAAGATGGAAGAACCAATTTCTTGGTTGTACTTGTTGAAGTTTGTTTTGTTTCACTTGACTTTTATGTTTATTGGTTCTTGGTGTTGATATTGTAATTGATCTTGTTGGAAGAATCAAGGTTGTTGAATTTTTGTTGCTTAATTTTGTCCTTATAATGCCGTATTAGCTAACCGCTGGCAAACTTAACTGGAAATTGCATTCGTGTTGTTTCGTTGGCCAACTCGTGCTTAATAGGACATTTTTAAGCTAGCTACTTTGTTTTTCTTTGTTGTAATTGGTCGTATAATCTACCTCTATACATTTTCATGTTTTATGAAATACAAACTACTTATTCAGCAAAAAAAAAATATTTTATTACTTATCAATTATAAAATAAAAATAAAAATAAAAGCTACATTTCGTTGCCAATCCACGGCTATTTTGTGATGGAATGGTCACAGATTATCACATTTTTTTTATTTAATAAAAATAGTTATGGCCCTTCTACTGCAAAATAGCCACGAAATGGTGACAAAAATTTTTATGTTATATTTTTTAGAATAATAAAAATATTTTGTTGCTAATTCATGGCTATATTGCGACGGCATAGTCACGAAAGCTTGTATTTCATTTATTTTTTAATTAATACCATTGTCAATCACCAATCCATAGCCAAATTTTGATGCCATTTGTCCCACTACAAGAAAAAAGGCTTTGGGGTAAGGAAGGTTTCCATAGCTATGTCGTTCCCCCATTGGGACAGGCTACGAAAGCCCATTATTTATAGTTATTCCATTGCCAATGGCCACCGCATGACTACAAACCAATATTATCTATAGTCTTTATGTGGTCAATGGAGACAGAATGACTACAAACATTTAACTGTATTTATTTTTAACTTATTAATAAATAGGAAAAATGTATAGAAACATGTTAATATATTTATACTTTGTTTGTTTATGAAGTGCAAACTAAATGTAAGAGTTTCTAAACTACTAGATTGACCGTTAATTAATATTAACAGAATGTTTAATGAAACATGTTAAGTTTGATTGAAATAGTTATTGAATGCTTATGAGATTTTTCTATAAAAATATATATGGTAATGAAATACAAACCAAGTTTGTTATTATTTGAAAACCTTGCAAATCACATGACATTGTCTTTTATTGTAGGTCGAATCAAACTTCTATAATTTAAATTAAAAGCGATTTACTTTATTTTTTTCAAAGTTCATAATCATGCTGTGGCAAATGGCTACAGATTGGCTATGGACACGTAATAGTCCATAGCTATTATGTGGCCAATGGCCACAACATGGCTACGAACCAATATTATATGTAGCCTTTCCATGGCCAATGAAGACGGAATGGCTATGGACATTTAATTGTATATATCTTTAACTTATTAGTAAATAGAAAAAATGTATAAAAAGAAGTTAACATCTTCATATTTTCCTTGTTTATGAATTTCAAACTAAATGTGAGAGTTTTTAAACTACTAGATTGAATGTTAATTAATACTAACGCAATGGTTAATGAGACATGTTAAGTTTGATTGAAATAGTCATTGAATGTCTATGAGACTTTTCTATAAAAAAAATACATATAGTAATGAAATACGAACCAAGTTTGTTATTATTTGAAAACCTTGCGAGTCACATGACATTGTCTATCATTGTAGATCAAATCACACTTCTGTAATATAAATTAAAAGCAATATACTTTATTTTTTTCAAAGTCCGTAGCCATGTTATGACCAATGACTATGGATTGGCTACGGACACATAATAGTCCGTAGTTATTCCATGGCCAATGGCCACCATATGACTACAGATATGTTAAATAGGTTCTATTGTTTTATAGTATTTTATAATAGTATATTCTTATTGGTATTAAAATATTTTATTTTTTATTACTCTAAAAAAATAGCCACGGAAAGGCAATGAATATTTATTAAATCAACAAAAAAAAAAAATAATACGTGATATTTTGTAGACATGTCGTGGCTAATGAGCGACGGAGAGGCTACAAAAATTCATTGTTTTTTTAATATTAATATTTCATTAGCTATCAATTATAAAATATAAATATAAATAAAAGATATATTATGTAGCTAATTTGTGACGAATTTGCAATGGCATGGCCACAGACTATTGAATTTTATTTTTTCTGATTTAATAAAACAAATATGTGGCTATTCCGCAGCAAACTAGTCACAGCATGGCTACGGATTTTTATATTTTAATTTTTTTTTATGAATAATAAAAATGTTTCTTCGTTAATCTGTGGCTAATTGGCCACTGCTAAGCTATGAAACATTAGTTTTCATCTATTTTTTGTAATTAAAATTATAGTCTGTCATCAATCTATAGCCAAGTTTTTGTGCCATTTGACTACGCCCAATTTGACCACGGAAAGGCTACGGACTACACTTGTCCGTAGCCATTCTATTTCCTAAATTTGTCGCTTGATAGATATTTTCTTGTAGTGTCCGTAGCCAGTTTGCGACGGAATATTTTCTTCACGAAGTCCATCGCTTGCATCTTTTTTTTTGTAGTGAACCAATAGTATACATATATATATATATATATATATATATATATATAGTATAAACTGGGCTATAGGAGTTTAGTTGTGTTCTTCGTCAAAAACATAATACAGTTGAGTTTTCCAGTGTTCTCTCCAAAAACATATAGGAGTAAAGATGCCATAACAATCATCTTCATTGTCATTGGCACTGTCTGTGGATATGGATGCCTGATTTGAGGCAAGTTCATCAAGCTGGAGCATAATGGCCTTGACTTCGTCATAACTGGTGGCCGCTGCAAGCTGAGTCTGTAGGAAATTCTTGAAGGAGAGGAACTCCTGCTGTTCTGGTTGAATTTCCTTTTTCTGTTTCTGATTTGTCTCTAGCCATGCTTGGACTTTTGGAGTTGAACAAGAACTGTTGTTCATCTTCTTCCACCACATGACACTGTGATTTCTTTCGAAAGCCGGTATGACTTGCTGGTTCTCAAAAGATACATGTTTGAATGTGAATTCTGATCTGAATATCCATGTTACAAAGAATATTCTGTAAAACACGAAAAATGGGGGAAGGTAGGCTAAATGTGTTGGAGCCTGCCAATTCTCCGTGAAGTACTTGAAACCTTCGTGAACT
Source organism: Ehretia macrophylla (assembly GCA_037974665.1). Classification (NCBI taxonomy): domain Eukaryota; kingdom Viridiplantae; phylum Streptophyta; class Magnoliopsida; order Boraginales; family Ehretiaceae; genus Ehretia; species Ehretia macrophylla. The sequence continues at coordinate 64,400,064 of CM075773.1, forward strand.
GGATCTGGTAGAATGTCTGTGATTGGACCATATGATGCCCACCATTGGATAAACCAATTTGGGACCTCTAGGGGAAATGATTTCTTAAAAAGAAAGAACCATGACATATCATGTTTATCATTCTGGAGGTAGAAAACTCTGAACCACGCCTGAATGTAATCATAATAGTTATAGTCTCTGAGGGGTACATTTTCTGGGATCTGTTTGGTTTTCTGTGGGGGTTGTGCCCATTGATCAAGGGTGAGCACAATCTGTAGCTTAGCCTTGACATGGCTATACTAGCCTGGTTGTTTGTCTTTGTCATTTGGGACAAACTCTATGGAACCTGTTGCTATGAGAATTGTCTCATAGTAACTCTGTATTTTATATGTGTTGTCTGGGATGTAGTTTGAATGAGGGTGAATAAAAGCCCTAGCAAACTCATCTGGAGTAATATTTGGATTCTGTTTAAAATGCAATGGTTCTGTTACAAGAATCTGGTCAAAGACGTTCTTGTATATGTATGACGGGGATGGTAACTGTTTAGGTTCTGGGGTTACTAGTTTTGATTTAGCAACAAGGGGCTGAAACTTGTTACTGATTGTCGTCTGAGAAGACGATGTACCTGCAATACCTGCATGAACACCGGTTAACGGTTTTTGAGAGGTCAAAGTCCCCAAAACTGTAAGGTTTCTACCTAGGAATGACTGGGTAGATTTCTGTGAATGGGTTATCTGTTTGTCTTCAACCTTGACTGGGGTTAATGACTTAGCTAGAGTAGCTGCTGGTATGCTGGCTTTCTGAGCATAGGAACTAAGGTTGAATGCTTTTGCCTTGCCCTTATCTTTCTTCGGAGCCATTGTTACTATGGTCAGGAGTGCATGATCCTGCAAAATGGTTAATAACAATATATAAAGAAAGAAATGCGGAATTGAAACAATTATCAACTCTGCTTCTGGATCTGAAATCTGTGTTTCAATCTACTTAATTGCGGTGGACTTGAAACAATCCATCTGAATCCATTAATTGGATTTTTGGTGTCCGCTTCTGTGATACCTAGAAGAAAACAAAAATGAAAAGGTATTCCCGGAGGAATCCTATGTGATAGGCACATGGCCTGTTAAAAATTCTCTAGTTAGGAAATCAGGGATGGAATTATCCTCTCCCTTGATATACTAGATATCAAAATCAAAAATTGACAGGATGGCCTACCATCTGGCAAATATCTGTTTAGATGCAATATTTTTAACATCCTTAGTCAGTACATCTTTTGCTGACTTGCAGTCAACACGAACTAAGAATTTTTGATTCAACAAATCATCCTGAAATTTTGATATGCATTTCACAATGGATAAAATCTCTTTTTTGACTGTATAATAGTTCTGTTGGGCTTTATCCCATGTTCCTGAATGGAAACGAACAATGTGTTCTTTTCCTTCTAAAATCTGGATCAGAATACCGCCAAATCCTAATTCAGAAGCATCAGTCTGAACTATCTTCGGGGTGTCTGGTTGACATAAAGTCAAGACTGGTAAAACTCTAACCGGACGCTTAATTTCCTGAACAGCTTTGGTATGAATGTCAGACCATGATGGAGGGTTCTTTTTAAGACGTTCAAAAAGAGGTTTACATAAATGGCGAATGCCAGGATAAAAATATGCAACATAGTTCAAAGATCCTAAGAATCTTTGTAACTGTGTTTTCTCACGCAGAATATCTGGGAATTTTTCTGCAAAATCAAGTGTTCTTTGGATGGGGGTGATTTTCCCGAAAGAAATCATGTTTCCAAGGAATCTGATTTTTGTCTGAAAAAGTCTAATCTTGGGTGCAGAAACCACAAGGCCGTTTACTTTTATAACTTTGAAGAAAATCTGCAAATGTTTCCAATGCTGATGAATGTCATTACTGAAGATTAAAACATCATCAATGTAAACAATTGTAAAGTCTGTGAACTGATTAAAGATCTGGTTCATAATATTTTAGAATTCTGAAGGTGCATTCTTTAGCCCAAAAGGCATGACATTCTACTCATATTGTCCAAATAGAACGGTGAATGCAGTCTTGTACCTTTCTGGTTCAATGACTTGGATTTGTCAAAATCCTGATTTCATGTCAAATTTACTGAAGACATGAGCCTGATTTAATCTCTTAAGGAGATCATTCTTGTTGGGTAATGGATTTCTAATCCACTGTAAGACCTTGTTTAAGGGCTTATAATTAATGACTAAACGAGGGACTCCTCGTTCCTGTTCTGCATGTTTATTAACATAAAAGGCTGCACACGACCATGGGCTTTTGCTGGGTCGGATAAGCTTTTTATCTAATAAACTTTGGATCTCTTTTTTGCAAAGAGAGAGATATTCCTGGTTCATCTGGATGGGCCGAGCCCTGGTAGGAATATTCTGTTCTGAAAAGTCTTTCTCATATGGGAGAGAGACCGAATGTTTTTTACTAGCCCAAAAGGTCGTAGGAAGTTCTGAACAAACTTCATTTTCAAGTTTGGTCTGGAAATCATTGATGGACCTTTGCTGTTTAGCAATCTGTTCATCAATCCTGAGACTTTTAATGTCTTGTTGAAGAAAACTGATATGGTTTTCTTTCTGTTGGATTGAGTTAATATCTCTTCGCTGTGAAGGGAAATAAAACTCAAAAATGATAGGTTTACCTAATACAATGGTAGATATACCCTGTTCTATAACTGTCATGGGAAATAACTGTTGAAGGAACGGATTCCCGAGAATGACCTGGGAATTTAACTGTTTTATCAACACAAAACTGGTAGGAAAACAAATACCTTGGTTGCACACATGGGCATTAGGTAATTTGTACCTAATTTGGAGTTTTGTAGAGTCAGCTGTAGAAAGCTTCTCTTTGGTTTTCTCGAAGTATCTGGAAGGAATTAGACCTTCTTGGATGTAGTTCATATCTGCACCTGAGTCTAATAAGGCAATGGTTTCAAACTTGAAATCATTAACCTTGATGGTTAGCTGGACATACCATTTCTGGTACGTGATTCTGTTCAGAAGATTGAGATAATCCTCTATTGGTTTGGAGGTGTTAGCTCCTTCGGTCAATTTGCCAATAGCAATCTGAGCCTGTTTATCAAGTTCATTATTATGAGAAAGATGTTCTTGACGTTCTAGGGATTCTATTTGTAAGAGTTGGACATCTTGCTGGAGATGTTCATGATATAATCTGAGATCACAAATCTCTTGCCTATACTCTTGTCTGAGTTGCTGGATTTCTGTTTTTAACAGTTTAATCTCATGCTGGAGATCAGAGATTCCCACTAGTTGGGTTTTTCTCTTCTGGAAGTAGCTGAGGACATCAGAATAATTTGTATTCTTGATGTTGTTTTGGAAAGATATGGATGGAGGTTTCTCATCCTCTTTCCGATCCATGATATCTTTAAGTCTGAGAAGATAAGCTTGATTTTCTTCTGAATCATTAATCTTACAGATCATGTCGATCATAAGACTATGAGAGTCTGTAAGGACATTTAATCTTTTTTGGCAGAAACATGTTCCTTTCCTGGGACAAGCACATTCCTGGATGGAGTTAGAAGAACTACTGGAATAGTAGTTATCTGTTCCAATCTGATTGATGTTTTCATCATTAGAGTATTCTGAAGAAGAGCTGGATGATGATTCAAGATCATCGATGGACTGAATAATTCTGCTCTTTGTAGCTTCATCTAATTCTAATGATTGAATTAGTGATCTGATTTTGCAATCTTTTGCAAAGTGTCTTGGTTTACCACATTTGAAACAACATGTGGCTTTCTGTTCTTTACTATGTTTATGATATTTTGGTTTCCAATTTCTTCGTGGAAACTTCTGGTAATGTTTTTTCTTGGTGTATGGTTTGTTGCCATACTTCTGGTTGTACTTCTGTCCAATAGACTTGAAATGACTTTTATATTTTCTGGAGGAAATTTTGGATTTATGTGTCTTCTGAGTATGGGGTGGTTTTATTCTTTCCATTTCATACTGTTCACACCAATTTTCTAGTTCTTTCCTATTAGACTGTTTCTTTAGTTGTGCTTTAAAACGAAGATCAGTGCAAATCTTCAAAGCAGTCTTATTAATATGGGAAATGATGTCCCCATATGTCATAAGATCATAGTCTAGTCTTGGATAATCAAGTGAAATGGATTCTCTCACTTGCTGAGCAAACAACTTTGGAAGACCACAAAGGAATCTTTCTTTCCAATAACTACCGTTGTTATCAGATCGTTGGTATAATTTACTGAGAAAGACATCCTTATACCATCGGAAGTCTTGGAGTGTACGACACTTGAGGTTTTGAAGGATTTCAGATGTTCGTTCCTGGTAAACTGTGGGATCACCTATGAAATGGTAGGTGATATCGAAGACTAAGGCTGATAGAGCACATGGTTCTGTCTGACCTTGCTGATTGAGAACAGGTTCACCATTCTCATTGGTTTTCACCATGTTTAGAATGCCTTCTTTGGTAGCCTCACTGAGGTGGTCATCCCACCATCCTTTAAGCTGACCATTAAAGCCAAGAATGATATTTCTGGTTGCTGCTCTCTCAGAAATAACTTGTTTGTAAATGTTACCGATGATGATCATTTGTTTGGTAACATTGAGAATCTGATATTCTGACATCCCATCTATGTTCCACTCATAGATTTAAGACCTTGAGAAAGATCTCTGGGAATGAAATTTTTCAATTTGAAGATCTGGAGGTGAAGGTTTGGGATAGAAATTCTTTGTATCTGGAAAAGAAATTCTATTAATGTTGATAGTTTTATCCCTCCCGGAATTCTGTGAAGATGAGGACTCACAATCAGAATTACTGTCTGACTGTTTTAATGTTTGAAGAGCTGGTTGGCTCGATAAAGATTCTAATTTCTTGGATCTGGAAATCAGTTCCTGGAGAAGCTTGATGTTTTTCTCTTCTGTTGATTCCAAATTTGGAATATATTTTGATATCTTAAAAGGTAAAACCTTGATTGGAGATTCTGGTTTAACCTTTGTACTGGTTAGTTTAAGTGAATCAAATGGTGTTGTTAATGAAACAGAGTTATGTTCAGTTGACTTCTGTTTTGATTCAACAGGTTTAACTGGAGTAATAGTATTCTATTTTTCAAGAATATCTTCGATATTCTGAATCTGTTTTTGTAATGTAACAATTGAAAGATTAGTCCAATTATTTTGTTGGGCTATGTCTTTTAGTTCTGGTTGTTCTAAAAGAACGACTGGTTTGAGATCGACAGTTCCTTCTTTTATAGGAATCTGTGTATGTTGAAACGGAGGGTGCTCCGCCTCAATAACTATTGTGGAATTAGGTAAATTCCATTTTCTTGTTCTTGTAGTAAGAACATTAATGTTCATTGGTTTATTTCTGTGTTTAAACCACATGAAAAATGGTACATTCAACCTAACAAGTTGCAAATACTGAAGCCATTGGCCTTTTAAATCTGCTAACTGTTCATTGTTATGGTTCTCAAAATACCATTCTCTAATCTGTTTGTTCTCTTCTGAAAGAAATTCTTCTTTCAAACCTTGAACGTCTCTTTCAAAGACTTCAGATAATACATTGATACCAAAGTCTGAGGCTGAAGGATTGAAGTCAACAGATGATGTATCTGTTGGTTCAAATTCTGGATAGACTGGTCGAGCAGTCTGTTCTTCAATCTTAATCCCTATGGGAACAGATTGAGTCTGAAATCTGATTGTTGATGGCAAATCAACAAAGCCTGGAGTAGGGTCAGAAATACTGATCCTAGAAATATTGGAAACTGATTGGGATAAAACTGGTTCCCTATTTCCTCTATCTATCTTAATGGAAACAGTACCATCATCATACTGGATGATCTGTTCTATTCTGGAGTTCTGGACATTCTGGTCCTGAACAATTGGTTTGGTGGCATTCTCAATATCCCACCTTTCTGGAAGTGAAACTTCGTTCCACTTAATGGTTTTGGGTATGTTAACTATTGATCTATTTCTGTCCATATTCCAAAGAATAGTTTCTCCTTTTGGACGTTTTCTGGTTATAGATCTAGGATTTAATCCTGTATTCATTAATTTATAATTAAGACGATAAATAACTTCATATGCGTGTGTACCACAATCAACATAATAATTATGCGTCTTAATATCTAACTGAAGTGCTTTCATGACATGTGGACATGTAAGCGATATGGTATGATCCGAAAAACAATTAAAGAAAATTGGTCCATTACAGAGACTAGTTTCAACTAATCCTAGTAATGAATCATTATATCTGAGTAACCTACAATATCTAAAAGCTAGATATACACTGGTATCCAGTCCTTCTCTGATTAAAAGCTTAAGTGCAACTTGCACATGACCAATATATAGAAACCTATAGCCGTTTCTAATGGCTTTGTTAATAGAATTATGGGAAAAAAGTCTAATGCTATGTTGATCACTGGTTAATGGCACTACTTCTTCCTTACATCTAATAGTAAGTAGAGATTTAAAGTCAAAACGACTTTTCTAGTAAATCTCATCTATATTCATCTTAGGAGGTTTCCAATTACTTAGCTCTCCTATTGTCCATGTCTGTTCTGTTTTTGCTATAGTATTATTATCTGATCTTACTGAAGCATTACTGCTACTAGAAGCCATTACAACTATGTTGACTAGTCTTAACCTTACAATCTGCGAACCGACTTACTATCTTCGAAACTACCTCAAGGGACTCTTGGAGTCTACTGCTCTTCCGCGGGTCTTACTCGCTTCCTACCCTGTCTACGTAGTTAAAGGTAAGTTGACGATACAGGTATGTTGCTTAAGACTAATCTAATAGTTGCTCTGGCTCTGATACCAGAAACAAACCAGGGAAGATAAGATAATGAAAGCCATAACAGAAAGCGGAATAAACACAGATAATAGACAAGTAAATAAATGAAATACAAATAAGATGAAGATAAATGGAGACGGAATCTCTTACTTGTGATTAGATATGGAAGAAGTCTGTGCTACACTGTTGGTTTGTACAGGAGTACAAATGAAAAGAGTGAACCGAATTAAAATAAAAATGTAGAGAGAAAGAAAATTTGGATCCTAAGCTGAGACAGACTCTGTCTTCATATAGGATATCGAATCTATGATTACAATAGTGAAAATGAAAAAAAAAAGTCAAAAAGTAACTTTTCCTAAAGTGAACAGTAAAAAGTGATTTTTACTATTCATGAATAGTAGTCGGCTTTTACTGTGGCCAAATCTTGTTTTGTCGTGACTTGATGATCATGTCTGGCTTTTACTGTGGCCAAAAGATCTCTTGTCCTGACGTGATGATAATGTTTTTGACTGGATTACTTTCACTGTGACCGAAAGTAATTTCGTCGTCTTGTGATGATGATGTCTGATGATGGAATCTTGACTGGATTCATCTTCTTCTTCATCTCTGAGTCTGAATCTGGTACAATGCTGAAGACGTTATAAAACTTCTTCATGTCTAGATCATACTAACTAATGGTAGAATACATACAAGTACACTGAGTGGTATGTATTTCCCGCAAATACAAAGAAAATGAATAAACTAGTCTATTTTTCCTATAATCTAATATGCATCGTACTTAGTCTTACTATCTTCGAAGCCTTACTATCTTCGAAGCCTAACTATTTCTCACCAAATCGCCACATGGGTAACAACGGAGTCTTACGCCCTCTGCTCCTCAATCTCGTGACCTTACAAGGTTGTTGAAATAGGTTTGCTAAAGGTAAGTTGGCTAAAGGTAAGTTGACTAAGCAAAATACAAAATAAAATACAGGCTAGAAGATAAACAAGTTTCTAAATCTTCTTTGGCTTTTTGGGAAAGCCACACCCATCAACGGACTTGAGGTGTCTTTACCAGTTGCCGTTTGACCTGGACTAGCTGAAGTTTCATAGAATTCTTCAGTAACCATATGACTTCAGAGAGGGGAAGTCTAACCGTTGCATCCTAGTTTTTGAAGGGAACTTAGAAGAACAAAACCCTATATGTCCAATGTTTTTGGGGAGAACATTAGGAAACTCATCTGTCCTGTGTTTTTGGAGAGAACACTGGAAAACTCAACTGTATTATGAAATACAAATAAGATAATAGACAAGCAAATAAGATAAAGCGGAATAAACACAGATAATAGACAAGTAAATAAATGAAATACAAATAAGATGAAGATAAATGGAGACTGAATCTCTTACTTGTTATTAGATATGGAAGAAGTCTGTGCTACACTGTTGGTTTGCACAGGAGTACAAATGAAAAGAGTGAACCGAATTAAAATAAAAATGTAGAGAGAGAAAATTCGGATCCTAAGCTGAGACAGACTCTGTCTTCATATAGGATATCGAATATGTGATTACAATAGTGAAAATGAAAAAAAAAAAAGTCAAAAAGTAACTTTTCCTAAAGTGAACAGTAAAAAGTGATTTTTACTATTCATGAATAGTGGTCGGCTTTTACTGTGGCCAAATCTTGTTTTGTCGTGACTTGATGATCATGTCTGGCTTTTACTGTGGCCGAAAGATCTCTTGTCCTGATGTGATGATAATGTTTTTGACTGGATTACTTTCACTGTGACCGAAAGTAATTTCGTCGTCTTGTGATGATGATGTCTGATTATGGAATCTTGATTGGATTCATCTTCTTCTTCATCTCTGAGTCTGAATCTGGTACAATGCTGAAGACATTATAAAACTTCTTCATGTCTGGATCATACTGACTAATGGTAGAATACATACAAGTATACTGAGTGGTATGTATTTCCCGCAAATACAAAGAAAATGAATAAACTAGTCTATTTTCCCTATAATCTAATATGCATCGTACTTAGTCTTACTATCTTCGAAGCCTTACTATCTTCGAAGCCTAACTATTTCTCACCAAATTGTCACATGGGTAACAACGGAGTCTTACGCCCTCTGCTCCTCAATCCCGTGACCTTACAAAGTTGTTGAAATAGGTTTGCTAAAGGTAAGTTGGCTAAAGGTAAGTTGACTAAGCAAAATACAAAATAAAATACAGGCTAGAAGATAAACAAGTTTCTAAATCTTCTTTGGCTTTTTGGGAAAGCCACACCCATCAACGAACTTGAGGTGTCTTTACCAGTTGCCGTTTGACCTGGACTAGCTGAAGTTTCATGAAATTCTTCAGTAACCATATGACTTCAGAGATGGGAAGTCTAACCGTTGCATCCTAGTTTTTGAAGGGAACTTAGAAGAACAAAACCCTATCTGTCCAATGTTTTTGGGGAGAAAATTAAGAAACTCATCTATCCTGTGTTTTTGGAGAGAACACTAGAAAACTCAACTGTATTATGTTTTTGACGGTGAACACAACTAAACTCCTATAGCCCAGTTTATACTCATAGAGGAGTAAAGATGCCATAACAATCATCTTCATTGTCATTGGCACTGTCTGTGGATATGGATGCCTGATCTGAGGCAAGTTCATCAAGCTGGAGCATAATGGCCTTGACTTCGCCATAACTGGTGGCCGCTGCAAGCTGAGTTTGTAGGAAATTCTTGAAGGAGAGGAACTCCTGCTGTTCTGGTTGAATTTCCTTTTTCTGTTTCTGATTTGTCTCTAGCCATGCTTGGACTTTTGGAGTTGAATAAGAACTGTTGTTCATCTTCTTCCACCACATGATACTGTGATTTCTTCTGAAAGCCGGTATGACTTGCTGGTTCTCGAAAGATACATGTTTGAATGCGAATTCTGATCTGAATATCCATGTTACAAAGAATATTCTGTAAAACACAAAAAATGTGGGAAGGTAGGCTGAATGTGCTGGAGCCTGCCAATTCTTGGTGAAGTACTTGAAACCTTCGTGAACTGGATCTAGTAGAATGTCTGTGATCGGACCATATGATGCCCACCATTGGATAAACCAATTTGGGACCTCTAGGGGAAATGATTTCTTAAAAAGAAAGAACCATGACATATCATGTTTATCATTCTGGCGGTAAAAAACTCTGAACCACGCCTAAATGTAATCATAATAGTTATAGTCTCTGAGGGGTACATTTTATGGGATCTGTTTGGTTTTCTGTGGGGGTTGTGTATGACGCCCGAGATTTAGCCAGGCATTTAATTACTGTTGCATCCCTTGTTTGTGCATTTCCTTCTGTACTTTATTAACTGTCTTCTTTAGCTACTATTCACTCCATTTTCAAACTGCATTCTATTAGTGAATTAGCATTTTTATTAAATCATATTAATTGTTAGAGGAGTGGGAAAAATGTGCAATTGAGCTAGAGGCGATAGGAGAGCTCGTTTAGAAAATGATTTTAGTAGTTAAATGAATAGTATTACATAACAACTTTAGAGATTTAATTAGCTAACCTATGTTTTACATCTTAGACTCGTTTTTAAGTCTATAACTCGCATTCTAGTGACCTTTTAAATACCCAAACTTGACCCCACCCAACTATGCACCTTATATTATACACATTAGCTCATAACTTAGCAAAACAAAACAAAAAATAGAGCAGAATCACTGTAGCAGGGCCGAAACTTCAAGGAGAGGGAGAAAGGTGATTTTTGCTCTTCAACTCTCTAATTCAAGCCAAGCCAAGCCTAGAAAAAGTAGTTTAGGATGTGTGCAAGCTTCCTAGGTGCTCCTACGCGCATTGGTGAGGGATTTCATGGCTTATTTTAGCATTTTAAAATAGTTGCTATTTTCTTGTTGACAATGTGATCAAATGCTAATGTGTTGATTTCCTATGCTATTATACCTTATATATGAGTGCTAGAGAACATATTTGAGCCATTGTTTCGCTTTTTAAACGGTTAGAATCGTTAGTTTGATTTATGAGGTGAATAGTGATGTTTTTCTAAGATTTTGTTTAATTGCACGTATTAGCTTGATTCAACACTCCTAATAGATGCTTTAGGTGCTAATGAAGATATTCTAATAGCCCCGTACACTTGAATTGCTCTAAAATCGCATAAAAAGTGAAATAGTCAACTTTAACAAAGGGGTTTTGGGGTTAATGCGAATCCAGGTGGATTCGGGCTTCACTTTTAGTATTCTTAGACTACCTAGGTGCTATAGAAGCTTTGTTAACCCCTATTTGAAGCCCGGATGAGACATGTGTAGTTAAAAGCTAGAAGAGGGAATTTGAGGCTTTCAGGGTTATTGCAGGCGTTTGAATGTGTTAGAGGGTTGAAAGGGTTCCTTGAGGGTTAGTTAGAAGGTTGGTAGAGTTTTCCTTTGAATTGGAATCATTAACTTTGGTTTGGAAGAGAAATAGCTTGAATAACAAAGGGGTTTAGGTGCAATTTCGGTTGTCTCGTGCTTCTAAGACTTGGCATGACTTCTTGAATGTTTAAATGTGGTTTCAAGTGGTTTGGAACTTTTGATGTAATTTTAATTATATCTTGTATATGCCCTTTGTAAAACTGCTTATTTGCTTGTATAAACTACTTCTATTCTAATTGCATTGAGGTCAACCTACTTTGTTGATCCTCCTACGTGTTATTGCTTATCTTATTGATATTAACTTGCCATTGTAAAGTACATTGCATAGTGGTTGCGCAACCATAGTGTCAGGGGCGGTTGTGTTAAATATCGGCTGGGTGACAGAGGCTTGCCAGTGGATATTCAAACTCCGTACCCTATTCCCTCGCTCGCCTGGTCCGGAGATTGCCAGGGGGTGTTGGGTCGTAGGATTATCGGGGTACATCCGGAGTACACCCACTGGAGCGTTTGGGATTATGCCGGCTTATCGTTATCGTGATCGTGATCGTGGTTCGTGGATCGTGTTCGTGGATTGAAGATATGGAGTATGGGATTAAGTGAAATGTATCATTTTATTGTGTGGTTACTATAACTTGTTATTTCTGAATGATTAACTGTTTTATTTGTCCAATTGCTTTATTTGTTGCATTGCACGCCCCGGGAGACTATATCCCTCACTGGGCAACAGTGGTTATTCATACCTCGATATATGTTTCATGATGTGCTGAGGGTGATCCCCAACTAGTTGAGGTGATAGTAGAAGAGGAAGAAGTTCAGACTGATCATTTACCTTAGTTGCTGTGCCTGATAGCTTGAGATGGTTCTTGTTCTTGCTGCTATGTGGGAGACTCATTTGTTTATCTTATGTTCTATTTTGTAGCCTAGCGCTATGTATATGCTTGTTGTACAAAGTTGAAAGATAGTTGGTTATGGTGTAGATTTGGAAGCCTAAGTCTTGTAATAACTTATGTTTCTGCTTTTATTCACTTTGCATGCTTGGGAGTGAATGACTTAATGTAGGATGTTTCATCTTTTAAGTATGTTTTAATGTTGTCTTGGAATGACATGGCTATTAGATTATGTTGAAATCAAGTTTCCTGCATGCTTGTGTGGTTTTTTGAACTGTTGTATGCTTCAAGGCTCGGATGGCCTTGAGCCCTTGAATCTTAGTTATTAAAAAGCTAGTCTTATCTTGTTGAGGCTTTATTTGAGTGTTTATAGGTTTTCAGAATGTCCACGGTACAGGGGAGACTCTGTCCGTGTGCCGGGTCCGGACTTAACCTTTGGCATGGGGTTGGGTCGGGGCGTTACATTTAGGTGGTATAAGAGCTATAGATTGCATGAAGCCGGGTTAAATTTCTCGGTCTGTGGGTAGAGATTTGTTATGTGACCTTGTGATTGTATGAATTTGTGGTCCTTTGATTTGCCTAAGTGGAATTTGAAATTAGAAAGGAACATGTTAGCATGATAATGGAATGCAAAAGGTCTCTAAGAGTTAATGTTTGAAAGTGAAAAGTCTAGAATGTTAAGCATGATTAAGTGACTATGAATCTCTTGTATGTGAATATTCTCCTAATGTAATATGTGACTTATGTGAATTTATTTGAACTTCTTCCTATGTGCTTTACCTGTAATTTATGTAAATGCCTGTCATAATACTTTGCATTCTAGCTGTTGAAATGATAAGAAATGGCAGACCGGGGAGAGAGCCAGACGAAGCTCCTAGGCAGGGTGTACCGGGAGAGGGTGAAGGAGTAGCAGAGAATGCACCACCGCAGGGACCAGAACCCAACACTGCACAGATTCTGGCTACTATGGCTACTGCAATGAACACTATTGCACAGTTTGTAACTCAGCAGGGTCAGGCAGGGGCTCCTAGGGGTAATCAAGCCGTCAAAGCCGAGGGTAGTGGTGCTACTGGAGCTAATTTGTATGACCGATTTTTACATCACGGGGCCTACAACTTCTTTGGTGAACCTGATGATATGAAAGCCGAATTATGGTTGAGGAAATTTGAAAGGGTGACTGCAATTCTAGAGTACAGTGATGAGAGAAAGATCACTTATGCTACATTTCTGTTAGAGGGTGACGCCGAGGAGTGGTGGCATACTATTAATGAGAAATGGGAAGCTGAGGCGGTTCAACATTCGTGGGCTGATTTCGTTCAAGAATTCCGAGACAAATATATATCCGTGGTTGCCCGTGAGAGGCGTCAGGCAGAGTTCATAGCTTTGAAATAGGGGAGTATGTCAGTGGATCAATATGAGGCTGCTTTTACTAGGCTTTCCCGTTATGTGTCGGCTTTGGTACAACCTGAGGATATAAAGATGCAGAGGTTCATTATGGGATTGAGGAATGATATTATGCTTAGTTTGTTTGCGAATGATTACCCTAACTATGCTGCAGTGGTCAAAGCCGCCTCGAGGTATAAAAAATGCAAGGCAGACGTGATGGCAGAGTCTAGTAAATCGAGTAAGCGACAGTTTCAGTCTCAGAGTCAGGGGTACCAGAGGCAGACTATTCCAGTTGGGCAGAGTCCACAGTCGAGGCAGACACAGAGTTATACAGGGCCTGTTCAGATTCAGTCGCGACCAGTCCAGAGTCAGAGTCAGAGCCAGGGGCAGACCCGACCAGCAGTAGTTCGTTCTCAGCAGGGTAGTTCAGCTACCTCTACTTACAGAGCTCCTTCGGGAGGCACTGTTGCAAGACGTCACCAGCAGTGCAGCTTCTGTCAACGCCAGGGTCATACTGAGGAGAATTGTTGGAAAGATTGGGCCGATGTACCGGATGCGGCAGTGATCAACACAGGGTTAGAGATTGCCAGAAATTCAAGAATACCAGGGGTCAGACATCTAGTCAAGGCAATCAGACCAGGGTTCAGTGGCAGCACCAGTACCGCGGGGTCAGGCCCGAGTATTTGCCTTGGATGCTGAGGAGCTTCCGGATACGACCGCTGTAGTAGAAGGTACTTTTCTTCTTAATGATCAATCAGTTAAGGTTTTAATTGATTCCGGGGCTTCGCATTCATTTATTACACCTACTTGTGCACAAAATGCTAAGTTGAAACATGATAAACTGTTGCATGATATTGTGGTTTATACTCCTATGGGGCCGAAGTTTGTCACCAAATCTATCTGTAAGACATGTAATATTTATATTCAAGGTCGTGTTTTTCCTGCCGATTTAATTATTCTACCTTTTCGTGACTTTGAAATTATATTGGGGATGGACTGGTTAGGTAAATATTATGCCCAGCTTGACTGTAGAAAGAAGATTGTGAAACTAGAAATGCCTGACCAGCCTGTACTTAAAATAGTTGGTAGTAGAAAATCTACGGGAACTCATATCATATCTTCTATTAAAGCATCAAAAATGTTAGGTAAGGGTTGTAAGGCTTACTTTGCTTATTTGATTAATCAACCTGGTGAACAATTGAAATTGAATGATGTACCTATCGTGAGAGAGTTTCCGGGGGTGTTTCCTGATGAGTTACCTGGTTTACTACCTGATAGAGAGATAGAGTTTATGATCGACTTATTACCAGGGGCTACGTCTATCTCTAGAACTCCATACAGAATGGATCCACCTGAGTTGCAAGAATTGAAAATTCAGTTGCAGGGTTTACTTGAGAAGGGATTTATTCAGCCGAGTTCCTCACCTTGGGGTGCACCGGTCTTATTTGTTAAAAAGAAAGATGGATCTCTTCGGTTATGCATCGATTACCGAGGTCTTAATCAGATAACTATCAAAAACAAATATCCATTGCCTTTGATTGAGGAATTATTTGATCAACTGCAAGGTGCCAGGGTATTTTCTAAATTCGATCTGAGGCAGGGCTATTATCAGTTAAGGATTAAGTCTGATGATGTTCCCAAAACTGCTTTCAAAACTCGGTATGGTCATTATGAGTTTGTTGTTCTGCCGTTTGGGTTAACTAACGCTCCTACCGCATTTATGGATTTGATGCAGAGAGTATTCCGCCCCTATCTGGATCAGTTTGTGGTTATTTTCATTGATGATATTCTTGTCTATTCTAAATCTAAGGCAGAACATGAACAGCATCTCAGGATTGTACTGCAGACTCTTCAGGAGCATCGGTTATTTGCGAAATTCAGTAAGTGTGAGTTCTGGTTAAAACAAGTCACTTTTCTAGGCCACATTATTTCTCAGGATGGAATTTTCGTTGATCCAGCTAAGATTGAGGTTGTTATGGCATGGAAACGGCCGGAGACTGTTACAGAAATTCGCTGTTTTCTAGGTTTAGCGGGTTATTACAGAAGGTTTGTCCTTTGACTCAACTTACTCGGAAGAAGACTATATTTGACTGGAATGAAAAGTGTGAGGCTAGCTTCCGGGAATTAAAGAAGAGATTAACCACAGTTCCTATTCTCGCTCTATCTGAGGGTATCGATAATCTGGTAATCTATAGTGATGCTTCTAAGGAAGGTTTGGGCTGTGTATTGATGCAGAATGGGAGAGTTATTGCTTATGCTTCCAAAAAACTGAAACCTTATGAACTTAATTACCCGACGCATGATCTCAAGCTTGCAGCTATCATCTTTACGTTAAAGAAATGGCGTCATTATCTTTGGGGTAATAAATTTGAAATCTTTACTGATCACAAGAGTCTGAAATATCTATTTTCTCAAAAAGAGTTGAATATGAGGCAGAGGCGTTGGTTTGAGTTGCTTGAGGATTATAATTGTACTATCAATTATCTGCCAGGTAAGGCTAATATTGTTGCTGATGCCTTAAGCTGAAAGGCTATAGTTGCGAGTCTAATCATCAAAAATTGGGAGTTCATGGAGGAATTATATTTATGGAGGCCCAACATTTCAGATTCTGGTGTTCAATTTGCAAGTTTGCATATTCAGTCTCTTTTATTATCCAGGATTTGAGAAGCTCAACAGGCTGACCCGCAGTTGATGGAAATCTTAGAAAAGTCAAAAGGGGGAAAGTCGGATTTCAAATTACATGATGATGGACTTCTAAAGTTCAAGGGCAGAATTTGCATTCCTTCCGAGCCAGCTTTAAAGAAAGAAATTCTTGCAGAGGCTCATAATTCTAAGTATACAATTCATCTAGGCAGTACTAAAATATACAGAGATCTGAAACAGAACTACTGGTGGAACAACATGAAGAGAGAGATTGCGGACTATGTTGCTAAATGTCTTACATGCCAGAAAGTAAAAGCTGAACATCAGAGACCAGCAGGGTTGTTGCAGCCTTTGGCTATTCCTGTTTGGAAATAGGATCACATTACCATGGATTTCGTGTCAGATTTACCGCGGTCTTCAAGGGGTCATGATTCAGTCTGGGTTGTTGTGGATAGATTGACCAAAACCTCTCATTTTATTGCTACTAAGAAGACTGAATCTCTGGATCGGTTGGCTGAAATTTATGTTGAGAATATTGTTAGACTTCATGGAATTCCCAAGAGTATTGTGTCAGATAGAGACCCCAGATTCACATCTCAGTTTTGGCAGAAGATTCAGAAAACTTTGGGCACGACTTTGAGTTTCAGTACAGCTTATCATCCTCAGACAGATGGTCAATCCGAGAGAACTATCTTAATCCTCGAGGATATGTTACGGGCTTGTATTCTGGACTTCGGTAAGAGTTGGGAGAAATACCTACCTCTTGCAAAATTTGCTTATAACAACAGTTATCAAGCTACTATCGGTATGGCACCGTATGAGGCTTTGTATGGGCGGAAATGCAGATCTCCTTTATATTGGGATGAAGTTGGAGAGTTGAAATCTATTGATCCTACCTTATTGCCAGAGATGAACATAATGATTGATAATGTTCAGCTTATCAGAAAAAGAATGCTTACAGCACAGAGTCGGCAAAAGAGTTATGCAGATAGACGCCGTCGTGATCTGAAATTTGCCGTTGGGGATCGGGTATTTCTAAAAATTTCTCCTCGCAAAGGCTTGATTCGGCATGGCAAAGGAGGTAAACTCAGTCCTCGTTACGTGGGACCGTTTGAAGTAATTGAAACTATTGGTGAATTAGCCTATCATTTAGCTTTGCCTCCTAGTCTGGGCAGAATTCATGATGTCTTCCATGTTTCTATGCTTCGGAAGTATCAGCCAGATCCTTCTCACATACTTGAGCCAGAACCGCTAGAGATCAGTGAAACTTTGACCTACACAGAGAAACCTCTTCGAATTGTTGATAAAAAGTTCAGGAGCTGAGGACTAAAAGCATTCCGATAGTTAAAGTTCTGTGGGATCATCACGGGTTAGAGGATGCTACATGGGAGAGAGAGGATCAGATGCGGGAGTGATATCCAGAGTTATTCGCCGATTCATGTAAGAATTGCGTGGACGCAATTAGTTTAAGGGGGAGAGGATGTGACGCCCGAGATTTAGCCATGCATTTAATTACTGTTGCATCCCTTGTTTGCGCATTTCCTTCTGTGCTTTATTAACTGTCTTCTTTAGCTACTATTCACTCCATTTTCAAACTGCATTCTATTAGTGAATTAGCATTTTTATTAAATTATATTAATTGTTAGAGGAGTGGGAAAAATGTGCAATTGAGCTAGAGGCAATAGGAGAGCTCGTTTAGAAAATGATTTTAGTAGTTAAATGAATAGTGTTACGTAACAACTTTAGAGATTTAATTAGCTAACCTATGTTTTACATCTTACACTCGTTTTTAAGTCTATAACGCGCATTCTAGTGACCTTTTAAATACCCAAACTTGACGCCACCCAACTATGCACCTTATATTATACACATTAGCTCATAACTGAGCAAAACAAAAAAAAAATAGAGCAGAATCACAGTAGCAGGGCCGAAAGCTTCAAGGAGAGAGAGAAAGGTGATTTTTGCTCTTCAACTCTCCAATTCAAGCCAAGCCAAGCCTAGAAAAAGTAGTTTAGGGTGTGTGCAAGCTTCCTAGGTGCTCCTACGCGCATTGGTGAGGGATTTCATGGCTTATTTTCGCATTTTAAAATAGTTGCTATTTTCTTGATTTGTTGAAAATGTGATCAAATGCTAATGTATTGATCTCCTATGCTATTATACCTTGTATATGAGTTCTAGAGAACATATTTGAGCCATTGTTTCACTTTTTAAACGGTTAGAATCGTTAGTTTGATTTATGAGGTGAATAATGATGTTTTTCTAGGGTTTTGTGTAATTGCACGTATTAGCTTCATTCAACACTCCTAATAGATGCTTTAGGTGCTAATGAAGATAGTCTAATAGCCCCGTACACTTGAATTGCTCTAAAATCGCATAAAACGTGAAATAGTCGACCTTAACAAAGGGGTTTCGGGATTAATGCGAATCCGGGTGGATTCGGGCTTCACTTTTAGTATTCTTAGGCTACCTAGGTGCTATAGAAGCTTTGTTAATCCCTATTTGAAGCCCAGATGAGACATGTGTAATTAAAAGCTAGAAGAGGGAATTTGAGGCTTTCGGGGTTATTGTGGGCGTTTGAATATTGAAAGGGTTCCTTGAGAGTTAGTTAGAAGGTTGGTAGAGTTTTCCTTTGAATTGGAATCATTAACTTTGGTTTGGAAGAGAAATAGCTTGAATAACAAAGGGGTTTAGGTGCAATTTCGGTTGTCTCGCGCTTCTAAGACCTTGGCATGACTTCTTGAATGTTTAAATGTGGTTTCAAGTGGTTTGGAACTTTTGATGTAATTCTAATTATATCTTGTATATGCCCTTTGTAAAACTGCTTATTTGCTTGTATAAACTGCTTCTATTCTAACTGCATTGAGGTCAACCTACTTTGTTGATCCTCCTACGTGTTATTGCTTATCTTATTGATATTAACTTGCCATTGTAAAGTACATTGCATAGTGGTTGCGCAACCATAGTGTTAGGGGCGGTTGTGTTGAATATCGGCTGGGCGGCAGAGGGCTTGTCAATGGATATTCAAACTCCGTACCCTATTCCCTCGCTCGCCTGGTCTGGAGATTGCCAGGGGGTATTGGATCGTAGGATTATCGGGGTACATGCGGAGTACACCCACTGGAGTGTTTGGGATTATGCCGGCTTATCGTTATCGTGATCGTGATCGTGGTTCGTGGATCGTGTTCGTGGATTGAAGATATGGAGTATGGGGTTAAGTGAAATGTATCTTTTTATTGTATGGTTACTAGAACTTGTTATTTCTGAATGATTAACTGCTTTATTTGTCCAATTGCTTTACTAGTTGTATTGCACGCCCCGGGAGACTATATCCCTCACTGGGCAACAGTGGTTGTTCATATCTCGATACATGTTTCAGGATGTCCTGAGGGTGATCCCCAACTAGTTGAGGTGATAGTAGAAGAGGAGGAAGTTCAGACTGATCCTTTACCTTAGTTGTTGTGCCTGATTGCTTGAGGTGGTTCTTGTTTTTGCTGCTATGTGGGAGACTCATTTGTTTATCTTATGTTCTATTTTGTAGCCTAGGGCTATGTATATGCTTGTTGTACAAAGTTGAAGGATAGTTGGTTGTGGTGTAGATTTGGAAGCCTAAGTCTTGTAATAACTTATGTTTCTGCTTTTATTCACTTTGCATGCTTGGGAGTAAATGACTTAATGTAGGATGTTTCATATTTTAAGTATGTTTTAATGTTATCTTGGAATGACATGGCTATTAGATTATGTTGAAATCAAGTTTCCTGCATGCTTGTGTGGTTTTTTGAACTGTTGTATACTTCAAGGCTCGGATGGCCTTGAACCCTTGAATCTTAGTTATTAAAAAGCTAGTCTTATCTTGTTGAGGCTTTATTTGAGTGTTTACAGGTTTTCAGAATGTCCACGGTACAGGGGAGACTCTGTCCGTGTGTCGGGTCCGGACTTAACCTTTGGCATGGGGTTGGGTCGGGGCGTTACATTGTGCCCATTAATCAAGGGTGAACACAGTCTGTAGCTTAGCCTTGACATGGCTATACTGGCCTGGTTGTTTGTCTTTGTCATCTGGGACAAACTCTATGGAACATGTTGCTATGAGAATTGCCTCATAGTAACTCTGTGTTTTATATGTGTTGTTTGGGATGTAGTTTGAATGAGGGTGAATAAACGCCCTAGCAAACTCATCTGGAGTAATATTTGGATTCTGTTTGAAATGCAATGGTTCTGTTACAAGAATCTGGTCAAAGACGTTCTTGTATATGTATGACGGGTATGGTAACTGTTTAGGTTCTGGGGTTACTAGTTTTGATTTAGTAACAAGGGGCTGAAACTTGTTACTGATTGTCGTCTGAGAAGACGATGTACCTGCAATACCTGCATGAACACTGGTTAACGGTTTTTGAGAGGTCAAAGTCCCCAAAACTGTAAGGTTTCTACCTAGGAATGACTGGGTAGATTTCTGTGAATGGGTTATCTGTTTGTCTTCAACCTTGACTGGGGTTAATGACTTAGCTAGAGTAGCTGCTGGTGTGCTGGCTTTCTGAGCATAGGAACTAAGGTCGAATGCTTTTGCCTTGTCCTTATCTTTCTTCGGAGCCATTGTTACTATGGTCAGGAGTGCATAATCCTGCAAAATGGTTAATAACAATATATAAAGAAAGAAATGCGGAATTGAAACAATTATCAACTCTGCTTCTGGATCTGAAATCTGTGTTTCAATCTACTTAATTGCGGTGGACTTGAAACAATCCATCTGAATCCATTAATTCGATTTTTGGTGTCTGCTTCTGTGATACCTAGAAGAAAACAAAAATGAAAAGGTATTCCTGGAGGAATCCTATGTGATAGGCACATGGCTTGTTAAAAATTCTCTGGTCAGGAAATCAGGGATGGAATTATCCTCTCCCTTGATATACTAGATATCAAAATCAAAAATTGACAGGATGGCCTGCCATCTGGCAAATATCTGTTTAGATACAATATTTTTAACATCCTTAGTCAGTACATCTTTTGCTGACTTGCAGTCAACACGAACTAAGAATTTCTGATTCAACAAATCATCCTGAAATTTTGATATGCATTTCACAATGGATAAAATCTCTTTTTTGACTGTTGAATAGTTCTGTTGGGCTTTATCTCATGTTCTCGAATGAAATCGAACAATATGTTCTTTTCCTTCTAAAATCTGGATTAATATACCACCAAATCCTAATTCAGAAGCATCTGTCTGAACTATCTTTGGGGTGTCTGGTTGACATAAAGTGAAAACTGGTAAAACTCTAACCTCACGCATAATTTCCTGTACAGCTTGGTATGAATGTCAGACCACGCTGGAGGATTCTTTTTAAGACGTGCAAAAAGAGGTTTACAAAAATGGCGAATGCCAGGATAAAAATCTGCAACATAGTTCAAAGATCCTAAGAATCTTTGTAACTGTGTTTTCTCACGCAGAATATCTGGGAATTTTTCTGCAAAATCAAGTGTTCTTTGGATGGGGGTGATTTTCCCGAAAGAAATCATGTTTCTAAGGAATCCGATTTTTGTCTAAAAAAGTCTAATCTTGGGTGCAGAAACCACAAGACCGTTTTCTTTTATAACTTTGAAGAAAATCTGCAAATGTTTCCAATGCTGATGAATGTCATTACTGAAGACTAAAACATCATCAATGTAAACAATTGTAAAGTCTGTGAACTGATTAAAGATCTGGTTCATAATATTTTGGAATTCTGAAGGTGCATTCTTTAGCCCAAAAGGCATGACATTCCACTCATATTGTCCAAATGGAACGGTGAATGTAGTCTTGTACCTTTCTGGTTCAATGACTTGGATTTGCCAAAATCCTGATTTCATGTCAAATTTACTGAAGACATGGGCCTGATTTAATCTCTTAAGGAGATCATTCTTGTTGGGTAATGGATATCTAATCCACTGTAAGACCTTGTTTAAGGGCTTATAATTAATGACTAAACGAGGGACTCCCCATTCCTGTTCTGCATGTTTATTAACATAAAAGGCTACACACGACCATGGGCTTTTGTTGGGTCGGATAAGCTTTTTATCTAATAAACTCTTGATCTCTTTTTTGCAAAGAGAGAGATATTCCTGGTTCATCTAGATGGGCCGAGCCTTGGTAGGAATATTCTATTCTGAAAAGTCCTTCTCATATGGGAAAGAGACCGAATGTTTTTTACAAGCCCAAAAGGCCGTAGGAAGTTTTGAACAAACTTCATTTTCAAGTTTGGTCTGGAAATCATTGATGGACCTTTGCTATTTAGCAATCTGTTCATCAATCCTGAGACTTTTAATGTCTTGTTGAAGAAAACTGATCTGGTTTTCTTTCTGTTGGATTGAGTTAATATCTCTTCGCTGTGAAGGGAAATAAAACTCAAAAAGGATAGGTTTACCTAATACATTGGTAGATATACCCTGTTCTGTAACTGTCATGGGAAATAACTGTTGAAGGAACGGATTCCCGAGAATGACCTGGGAATTTTACTGTTTTATCAACACAAAACTGGTAGGAAAACAAATACCTTGGTTGCACACATGGACATTAGGTAATTTGTACCTAATCTGGAGTTTTGTAGAGTCAGCTATATAAAGTTTCTCT
Organism: Ehretia macrophylla; assembly: GCA_037974665.1. Taxonomy (NCBI): domain Eukaryota; kingdom Viridiplantae; phylum Streptophyta; class Magnoliopsida; order Boraginales; family Ehretiaceae; genus Ehretia; species Ehretia macrophylla. Next base: position 64,422,743 of record CM075773.1, read on the forward strand.
TTGGTTTTCTCGAAGTATCTGGAAGGAATTAGACCTTCTTGGATGCAGTTCATATCTGCACCTGAGTCTAATAAGGCAATGGTTTCAAACTTGAAATCATTAACCTTGATGGTTTATATATATATATATATATATATATATATATACATACACACACACACACATATACTAACACTTCTCATGGTTCAGGAATTTGAGAAGACCACAAAATTTCAACATCATGTCATACATATCATTTCTTCTTTGAGTATTTTTGTTTTAGACCCCTTCCACTCTTGATAAATGAGACTAAGACCCCAAGTAATTTAAGAAGTGAGACTTAGACCCCTTATGTCATAAGTCATTTACATTTTCTGTTAAATGTCTTTGACATTCTAATTTTACCCTCTCCATCCAAGTGAAATCCAGTGAAAAGTATCAGCTCGATTAACCAAAAGTCAACAAGCCAATTTATCATCAAATTTTACAACCAAAAGAAAAACAACAATAATAGATTGATTCAATTTTTTACAAATCCCAATCATCATCTGCTTGACAAAAAAAAATCATCAACTATAAAAATTCATCACATAAATTCTTTTTTTGGCTAAAAAAAATTAAGAAAAATTAGAGGTGTGAGAATTTTTGGTTTATTTTCAAGTGGTTTATCATGCATGGTTTCATATACATACATATAAATACATGCATATATATGTATGTATAAATATATATATATATATATATATATATGTGTGTGTGTGTGTGTGTATGTGTGTGTATATATATGTATAATAGATATAAAATTATATATATCTATATATATATATTTGTGTATTGTGTGTGTGTGCAATGTATAGATGAAAATATTTAAAAAAGAAAATTCAATGAGGAAATTATTTGCCTTACTTTTGTCAATGGGCATATGTAACTCCTTCTGACCATTTTGGTTCTTCTTCATTGCAAATAATAATCAATATTCTTTTTAATCAAAAAATCAATCTCAAAAGAATCCAAAACCGTTGTAGCCTTTTATATGCTTATATCAACCAAGCCTATTCCAAATTCCCATGTTCAAAAACTCTTAGTGAAGAGAGAGAGAGAGAGAGAGACAGAGAGAGAAGGAGAAAAAAAGAAGAAGAAAAGAAGAATGGAGGAGTGGCTGAAGGTGAGAGTCAAGGAAAAGAAGGAAGAAGATAAGATAGAAAAGTAAAGGTAAGGAAAAAGGTCAAAATGTGAAATGAATAGAAAAAAGGGGGCGAAATGGGATTTTGCGTAGATGACAAGGGTAGAATCAGGATATCAGAGATACTTAACAGAAAATGTAATGAATTAATGACAGAAGAGGTCTAAGTATCACTTCTTAAAAAGCTTGGGGTCTAACTCTCACTTATTAAAAGTGGAAAGGGTCTAGAACAAAAGTACTCTTTCTTCTTTTAATGTTACTATTATCTCAAGTATGGAAGCCAATGTTGGATATGGCTCGAATCCCAAGAAGAATCAAATATTGAAGACACTAGAAGTCCAATTAAAGTCAAAATACTATGGAATATAGGAATCCCGTTCCTAATGGGTTAGCAGTTATAATCTATAAATAAGGCTACCTAAGTTGAGTTTAGTTGTCACATACCACAAGGTGGATGTATCATATTAGATTAGATTAGATTAGAGTTAGAATATAGGAAAAATCCCACATTTAGTCCTTATTGTTTCACAATAGTCTCAATTTGGCCCTTATTGTTTAAAATGTCTCAATTTAGTATCTATTGTTTCCTCAAAAGTTTTAATTTCATCCTTATTGTTTAAAGTATCTCAATCTCATCCCTATTGTTTCACAAAAAGTTTCAATTTCGTGTCTATTATTTTTTTAAAGTTTTAATTTCGTCTCTATTATTTTTCTAAAAGTTTCAATTTCATTCTTATTGTTTTCTTAAAGTTTCAAATTTGTCCCTATTATTCAAAAACTAAATTAAAATTTTTTGAGAAATAATATGGAAAAATTTGAATTCTTTTTGAGGAAACAACAGGGACTAAGTTGACCAATTTTAAATAATATGGAGGTATTTGAAACTTTAAAAAAATAATATGGACCAAATTAAAACTTTTTAGAAACAATAAGGACGAAATTAAAATTTTTGAGGGAACAATAGAGACAAAATTGAGAAATTTTAAACAATAAGGACCAAATTAAATTTTTTTTGAAACAATAAGGACTAAATGTGACATTTTTCCTAGAATATATACACTTCTAGGTATGTGTATTGAAGTCATTATTGTAATGGTTTCTATGAGTAATAAATAATAATGTTCTGTAAATATATATAGGTTATATCAAACCATGTTAAAATTAACGATGTGTTCTTCAGTGTATCTATCTGCACTATCGTTGCAACAGCGAATTAACCAGTTCATTTGACAAAGACAACTAAAGTTCCAATCTTTGTATCGTTAGTGGAGTTTGGCAGACATTCATACAACACAGTGATTCCGTTTACCTTTCTTTTTAAGTATACATCAGGCACCCAATATCTCTCTTTAACTTACTTTGATTAGCTTTAAGAGACCATTCTGGACCACCGCAAAATACAATAGGCCCTATGAGTTTAAAAGCGATAGAGACCCTTATGCAGTGGAAATGGGTCGGCTTCACGTCATGTATACCTCATATAAAATAAGGATCTAAAAGAACATCTAAAACAAAAGGATTGATATATATAAAACAAAAAGTGCTAAATTATTTGTATTAAGTACAATGACACGATAACTCAGTTTTGTGACACTACTTTGTGCCTGCAACGTCTCTTTACAAGCGCATAATGGCATGTGTAAACTTTCCAATATCTTCTACAAAGGGGATGAATAGAATCTGCAACTGATCGTGCCACACTTTAATTATTGAAAGGCTAATTTAATTAAACATAATGGGAAGAACAAGTCTACAGTGGGATTTTGGATATGGTGTTGGCTAGAAAAGTGCGTGCGAATAGTGCATGACAGATGGATATATAGTGCAGCACAATAACAAAAGAAAATTTTGATAGGGTGATGGATATAATATATGCAGTCAAACGTAATATGTTTTTGGATTTGTTGACAAAAGGATTGTCCTTACAAGCTCGAGTTGAGTGGGATAGTAATACAATAATTTGTAATACTCAAAAATTTTAAGTTTAAACTATTATTTTTAGCTTGTATTGTATTAACAAAATTCAAAAAAAGAAAAAAAGAAAATTGTCCTTCTCTGTTGGGTCATCCAACTCAAACTTGAGACATGTTAATAGGAAGATAAACAAAATAGCCGATTGGATCGCACGTAAAACTAATTCAAATTTACTTTATTTTGATTGGTGCTCTAAGTTGCCATTGGAGCTCAAAATTCTTTTGTTTTCAGACATTCCTCTAGTAGGTTTTGAATAATTCTACATAGTTTGATTTAATGAAGCTTTTGTTTATTTATCAGAAAAGAAAAAAAAAAGGAACAAAATATTATACGTAATTATTTGAAAATACTAACTATATTATGCACACTCAAGTATACCAAGCATCTGACAAGAGGGTTAAATTCAGTGGGAGCTGCTTTCACTTGATACCTAAATGGTCTTGAGTTCGAGTTACCTAAGGAATAGGTAGAAAACCACTGTTGATCCCCTTTGAACAAGTAAAAAAAAAGTATACCAGGCATCCATTGAGTGATTGGCCTCCTAAATGGTTATATAAAATACTTAGATAATGCTTACTTATAATTTCAGGATTTTGGACTCTATCTTGTCACCAAGTATATATGCTTTAATATTAATATTAAAATCGTCAGTAATGGCCATCGTTGTTATCATGCGAAAGGGAAGAATCGTGTCTCTTTCACACGCAAGTATTAGTGGGAATGACGTTTTTCTGCGACTTAATGGCAACATAAAAATCTACATCACAGATTCTTTTAGGTTGGAGATTCAGGAATAATTTAGTGATAGATTATTCTTTTTTACAGTTGGAAGACCAAGTTCGAATTTCATGATCTTGAGGGGTTGACAAAAAAAAAAATTGAAAATAAAAGTCTACGTCGATTCAGAGAATTTATAGAAAGTAGCCTTACAATCCTAGACAGACTAAACTACATAAACTAGATTAGTATTATGATAATTAGCAATTAGCATCACTAAATGGAGAATTGTCTCATTTTCATGGTGTACCTTTCTAGACTTCAGGATGTAAACTTGGGTCAACATCTCTTCGCAGTTTGCGCTAATTTCTATTCTTGCTGGTTTGCAAAAGTTAGATTTTTTTTTCCCCTTTACGAGATAATATTGTTATAATTATTCATGTTCTCCACTATTTGATATAATATTGCAGCAAACTTCTTTTAAATCGTGGGAAGCCATTGGAATGGTTGATCAATGAAAGTGGAGGCGAGTAAGGATATTGACGGGGAAGAAAATACCCAACAGTATAAAAGAGCCTAGGGTAAAGCAAGCCCTCGACGTCGATGCATTAGATCGGACGATGGTCCAGCCCTATAAGACATTATTAGGGGGCCTATTGGGCAACCGTTGGCCTAGATTAGGTTTTGCGAGAAGAAAAGAGATAAGAGACTAAGCACAATCAGGGGACGAATCCTTAGACCACAATTTTAGGGATTTGCCTCTATCACGGTCGAAGATCTAGTAAGTATAAATAAATCCTACTACCCTATCTAGTGGTGGAGCCAGACACCCGACGTCAAGGGGTGTACTACAGTAGAGAAATCAATAACAGGGATTTTGGGGTATTTATCTATGCATAAATCAATACTTAATTTAAACATATTATAACATAAATGAAGTCTTCAAGCAACTCGCCATTATTTGATGTACATGTGCGATGATGTACAAATGTGATCGTGTCCTATTTTGTCTCGTATCTAATAGACCAAGATTGGATCATTGAGCTATTTGGATGAGCTAAAGCAATCCAAATTCAACGATCTTCGTCTAAGTTATAACAATATAAGTCTCATGGGAATGGATCATCTCATATCAAATAACATTATGATAACACTAATTCTTTGGCAAAATCCTTTATTGTATGATAGTTTGGTAGTCGATAGTGGTAGAAGTAATGAATTGATTATACAGTTAGTATATAATAATTTGGAGAATAAAATATAGAAATGCTACTGCTCACTATTGATCATCCTCACAATGTTATGAGAAAATTCAAAATGAATGGAAGGTTTTATATCACAAATGTTGGGCTGCAGAGAAGGACCATCTTATATCTATTATTATAATGTCATTTAAAAAAAATTAAGTAATTAATTATTTGATTCAACACTAATAAAGCAATAATAACATTGTAAAGTATTCAGTAGAATATTTTTAAATCGTTATTTTCATTCATGACTTCACGATTATTGACTCAAGAAATAACCTGTGCAAATCTCCTTAATAGCCTTTGTTTTAAAAGAAAATATATAAATACAAAATCATATATATATTAAGTGTTAGGCCAGTGCACCCCCTGGACAATGTGTCCCCCCGCCGCTGACCCTATCCACAGGTATCAGAATTCTAGTCTAAATACACTTCTTCCTACTTAAGCTTTCAAGCAATTTGCAACTCCATAACTGACTTGATCATCAGAAGAGGAACTTGAGGATACCTCGAGGTCTTTTGTTTTGCAGGTAAACAGGTCGGCAAGCGAAGCCAAGCTCTCAGGGAGGTTGGCGGACCTCTCTTAGCTTACCACCTAAATTCTACCTTAATAGATTGGCGCCGTTTTTGGAAAACAGAATCAATCCCATTGAAAATACCACAATGGTGAACACTTGTAGCCAAAGTCATATAGGCAGAAACTAGAACGCTACAAAAGAATTACCGCCATGGGGGACCTAGAAACCAACCCATCACGGGCAGTACCTCCCATCACAACCCTACCTGGCCCAGCCACCCTGCCAGGGGCAGCACTAGTCTTTGTGTAGGGCAATATGCCCTCATTTCTTAAGCAGTAGATCTACCGACGTTGCTTCAGATGTTTCATAGCTTGCAATGCGCTTTTAACCAGTATTTGCAGACTCAAGAACTTGCACAACAAACTGTAGTACCAGTCCAACAAGCCCTTATTGTGCATGTTACTACAATACCAATACCCCAGGATCAATCAGTATCAATAGCCCTAGGGGTGGTAGAAGTACCACGGGATCCTGAGCACGAGGAGGATAGCAGAGGATCAACCAAACTTGTAGACATACCATAACAAAACAAGACGAGACAACTTACTATGGGGCTTGGGGGCATGAAGGCTCCCGAGCCCATGGGGATCAACGTCAAGCAATAGTAGGGCATGGGAACCACCCGTTTACAAGAGAAGTCACAATAAAGTTGATGTCATATGGTTATAAGCTCCCAACTTTAGTGACCTACAATGGAATAGGGGACCCCGAGGATTACCTCATGGTATTTGATCATCCTATGGTGTTTTACGACATCTTGAACGTGATCAAGTGCAGGGTGTTTTTGGTCACATTGGTCGGATCAGTCCAAAAATGGTTCTTGAGCTTTCTAGCAGGTTCCATTCAAAATTTTGGTCAATTGGCTGAGATCATTTTGGACAGATTCTCCAGTAATAAAAAGCACCAAGGCTCACAACCTCCCTACTTTCTATCAAGCAGCACAAAAGTGAAACTCTACAAGAGTTCACGTAGCAGTTTAATCAGACAGTACTTAAATTCCCCCACCTAGAGCAATTTATAGCCCTAGTTGCTTTCATTCAAGGATTGGAATCCATACCTTTCCAATTCTCGCTAGGTAAAAGAATGTCCTGGGATCTTACAGAACTCATGGCCCAGGCAGTGAAATACATTAACTCTAAAGAGGTTATGTAGGCTAAGAAGGAAGAGGAAAAAGAAAGGGATGTTGCCAAGGGAAACTCGACAAAGGGAAAATCTTGAGAAGGAGAAAAACATAATGGAGGCCAGAACGGTAGGTCAGAGGGCTCTAGAAGAAGTTATTGAATAAGCTTTAAGAAGTACACCCCTCTGAATGCCCCGAGGGCAGAGATCTTGCATGAGATCCAAATAAATAAGGATCTCAAGTGGCCTGGGAAGATGATAAGGAACCTGGATAAGCAGATCAAGGACAAGTATTTTCGATTCTACAAGGACCATGGGCATGATACAGAAGACTGTAGGCAACTGAAGAACGAGATAGAAGCCCTGATCAAATGAGGCCATCTAAACAGGTTTGTGGCTGGGGACCAAGAATGTCACCGAGAGCAATAACTAGATGAGAGAGAGACCAAAGTTCGATGTGGGGGAATAATGGGAATAATAGGCATCTAGGGGTTGTAGAGACCATAGCTGGAGGACTAGCATTTGGTGGTAAAAGTAGTGTAGGATAGAAGTGTTACCTTAGGTCAGAAGGGGGAGCAACTAAATAAGCTGCCAAAAATTGACGAACAAATTACGTTCACCTCAGCCAACCTAGAAAGACTCATCCCCTTGCATGATGATCCATTATTGGTACAAGTAATCATGGCCAACTATCTCATGAAAAGGATAATGATAGATACAAGCAGCTCTGCTGATCTCCTATTCTTAAAGGTCTTCAACAAGCTCAGACTAGACAAAGGCAAGTTGCGACCATTAAAGGGTACCCTATCCGATTTCACGAGATAAGTGTTCCTCTTTGAACCATAGGATATGGAGATATGAATGTTACGATAATAGCCAACCTCGTCAACCTCATTATCCTAGACTGCGTATCCGCTTATAATGGGATTGTGGGTCGAGTAGCACTAAACAAACTCTGAGCAGTGGCATCCCTTACCACCAGGTCATGAGGCTCCCAACACCTAGGAGGATAGCTACTGTGAAGGAAGATCAACTAGAAGCCTTGAAGTGTTATGTAGCCTCACTAAAAATCAAAGATCAGGGGGTATGGCAGTTAGAGGCACTTGAGGAAAGAAAAGATGCAAAGAAAATAACCCTAGCCGAAGACCTTGATCAAGTAAAGTTATCCGAAGATCAAAAGTGAAGATCGGTAGTGAGCTCTCGCCTAACCTCTACAAAGGTATAATTAATTTAATTGCCGAAAATGAACATGTATTTGCTTGGTCTACCACTGACATGACAAGTGTTGACCCGAGCGTGATGGTCCGTCTATTGAATGCAAATCCTACCTTTCAACCTATCAGGGAAAAGAAAAGGCAGTTCGAGGTAGAAAGGAATTAGAACATCCAAGCAGAAATCAAAAAACTACTAAGTAAAAGGCATATCGGGGATGTTAACTACTCGGAATGGTTAGCCAATATGGTTCTTGTTGCCAAGACCCAGGAAAATGGTGATTTTGTGTTGACTACATTAACCTCAATAAAGCATGCCCTAAGGACTGGTATTCCTTGCCAAGAATAGACCATATCGTGGATGGCATCTCAGAATGTAACTTCACCACCTTTATATACGCCTTTAAGGGGGTACAATCAAATAAGGATGGGACTAGATGATGAAAAAAAAACAACATTTATAATAGAGATGGGTACCTACTTTATAAGGTTATACCCTTTGGACTCAAGAATGCCGAAGCAACCTATTAGAGAATGCTACATAAGGTATTTGAGAAATAGAACAGACACAACATGAAAATCTATATAGATGACATATTGGTCAAAAACAAGAGTGCTCAATCACATGTTGTTGACCTCGCTAAAGCTTTTTCTACAGTAAAAAGGTTCGGGATCAAACTTAATCCAAAAAAATGTGTTTTTAGGGTCAAAGCCAAAAAAATCCTGGGCTTCATGGTAAAACTAACCGAGGAATAAAGGTCAACCCTGAAAAGATCAAACTCATACTAGATATGAATCCACCAAGGTATGTTAATGAAGTACAATCACTAGCGGGAAAGATAGTCGCTCTATGTAGGTTTATGTCAAGGTCGGCCGAAAAATTTGTTCCCTTTTTTAAAGTGCTGAGGAACCTGAAGAATTTTTAGTGGACAGAAGGATGCCAGGTAGCCTTTGAAGAAGTCAAAAAGTACCTAGCACTTATTGAAGGGAAACATTATATCGCATGAATCAAATTCTATTTTATTCAAGAATAAGCTGGAAACATTCATGCATGGATCTTTAAAACGAATAAAACATGAAATAGTTATTTGAACATCTAAACAGTTCATAGCTTAATTCTAAAAGTGAATAAAGTTTTCTAAAATACCTTTTATCGCGAAAAATGAAATGAATAAAATTTTACCTCTGCTAAAAAAGCTCCATACTCCTAGAGCTAGCTTTCACTCCTTAACTTTGATCTTCCCCTCTATGCCAAATCCTGGCTTAAGTGTTGATCAAATTGTGGAATTTGATCTTGCAAAACTAAACTAAAAGAAGAGTGTTTCGTGTTTCCTATTAGAAAGGTTTACATGTGAGAGAGAGAGATATATATATCTCAAAAAAGATGGTATATTTATAGAGCTTGGGGTAGAGGCCTTTATATAAGTGAAAAACATAATAAGTAGTTCTGTCTTAAACAGAAACCAAAATAGAAAAGGATTATAACTTTGAATTATCCTTTAATTCCATAATTAAAAATGAACAATCCTCTTCCTAGCTTATTGGACTAAGCCACACGCCTAAGGCCTTATAAGATGCCTAGCCTTGCGTTCTACTAGCCTTGGTCCGCGTGCATATATATTATATTTTAGCTCACATGCTCTATCCAATTAATTAATTAAGTCAAAAACTAGTCCACCTTTTAAGAATAAAATCTTCTTCCAATAATGGAAAGTTTATCTTAAATTTTTAGTAGCCTTTAGACTTTAACACTCTCTCATATTTAACAACACCCAAGTTTAGTAATGACATTTATAAGGTAAATAGCTAGAAGGGGGATCAAAGACATAATTACCCTTCCACTAAAAATTATCAAAATACCCTTGCTAACTTCTAGCAATATTTTGTCATTTTAACCTTAGTCTATTCAACTAAAAGACCATGGCTGCATTATAGGATAATTACTGTATGAATAGGAGTTAGTCAATAATATATGATGATCAGTCTTTAGACAAACTAAGTGATTATGACCAAGTTGTCCCTGTATACTAACTCATAGCCAAGACAGGTTTATTACTTGTACTATCACCTCTTTGACTACAATTTTTTCCCCTTAGAACCTCTAACCCATAATCTAACCATCCTCCGGAAGTTATCCACTTGACCAAAGGAGCGACCCACAAGTGTAACAACCAATACAACATGTATTACTGTACACAGATTCAGAATGATCAACCTGGATCATTCTAAGGAAGTGATTATTTTATAGATTCCTTATTGCATATGCATGTTCTTTCTAACCAAGTTCAGACACCCAAACCATAAAGCTATTGACCTATACAAGATCTCACCTATAGTGACTCAAAGTGCAAGAACTTGACTTCGTCAATTTATCCACATATGCTCAAGATTAAAAATATTGGCCTACTTAGAAGTTGGTAGGTATAGGTGATCTCTTTCTTTGATAGTGCTTATTTAGAGTTCACACCTACAGTGGCTCGTCCAATATATATACATGCATAAGTGAAGTAAGTCTGGAACCTTATCCATGATCAAGGCAAATCACCCTATTGTAAAGGGAACTTATTCACAATAACTCATACCATAGTAGAGTGTCCAACTCTACTACTTAGTTATGGACTAATCAGTTCAGCTTGACAAGTAACCATGACTTAGACCTTCTGTACGTAACCATCACATACCTTACTCAACAATTGAAGCACACACACACACACACATACACACACACACACACACATATATATATATAAAAGTCGACCACATAAGAGAGAAACATGCTCATAAAAGTAAGATGACATTAATTATTCATTGCAAATATCCAGATATATCGATGACATAGTGTCAGTGGTCTTTTGGGCATACCCTAATCTCAACACTTATCCCTTTCTAACCTAACCAAAGATATGGGAAGTTTGCATACTCTATCTAGCCAGCTCAGGAGTAGTAATTATCACAACCCTCATATGAGAAGAGGGCAAAATTCAAAAGCAAATCTATTACGTTAGCAAAGTTCTAAGAGGAGCCAGGCTCCAGTACTCCAACATTAAGTGAATAGCTCTAGCCCTGATAATTGCCTCAAGGAAGTTGAAGTACTATTTTGATGCCCATCCTATTCGAGTGATGACAGACATGCCATGGAAATAAGGGCAAAGGGAAGGGGCCGAGGGGGGCCCAGCCCCCCAACCTCCATAAAAAAATATATTATTGGATTTTTTAAAAAAGATATAGATTTTTCCCCCTCAACTTAAAAAACACAAATGGTTAGAATGCTTGTCAAGGACTTGTAGTTAATTGTAGTGGTTAGTTACAAATTTAATCTAGTTGTCTGCGTGAGTTCGAGTCAGTCCAGATACAACATTTTTTACTTAGAAAGAATTTTAAGTAGGTCAAAGAAAAACAAAAGCTTTTCGCTGCAAATTGGCGTGACAAACATGAAAGCTTTTATGTGGTCTTACTACTATAATCTTCTCCATCATTATGTGTGTTTCACCTTTGGCGATCATCGTAAGCTCTCATATCTTGATTTTCTATGTTCTTCGTGTACCTGAATTTTTCTTATAGACTTGCATTTGAAAAATCATCATACTATTATCTGCCTTTCGGAAAAAAATTGAGAATAAATTGTATTTGGTTGTTCTTTGTTGCACACCAGAGGTCAACATAGAATTAATTATATTTTGAATTTTTGTAGCTTAAACATATGTGTGCTGAAGGCATATATGTTAGACAAAGTAAAGTAGTCTGCTCTTCTAAGCTCATAAGTATGTAGTAGATACTATATGTCATTCAATTCTTTACAAGCACTAAAAATCAAATTGGCAGATAATGTTAAATGATCTGTTTGTACACTTCTTAATGATAAACCATTATGTCATAAGTAACTTCATATATTGCTGAGTAGAATTCGATAATATTTTTAAGTTACTAATTGGAACACTTCCTAAAGAATTAGAAAAATAACAAAAACGTAATACGTAGGTCGATTAAATGTATTTTCTCAAGTGTGTTAATTGGAAGTGAAAAGATTTTTTGAGTCTTTTTTCTATTAACTCCAAAAACGTTGTACAAAAAAAAATTCACCCCCTCAACATTAGATTTTTGGCTCCGCCCTTGCGTTGAAAAAAAAATACTACACAAGTATGAGGTCTGTAAGCGCCTATTAAAGTGGGTCGTAGAGCTCAGTCAGTTTGACATCATCTATCAGCCTAGAATGGCAATCAATGCTCAGACAGTAACAAATTTTATGGTAAAATGCACTGGGGTTCTAGCCAGATAAATTAGGATTCCAAGGGTAGTACAGGTTGATAGAGCTTCGAGAAAACAAGGTAGTAAGGTAGGGGTAGTGATAGCTAGCCCAGACGGAGAAAAATCTCACTACTCTTTGAAATTTCAATTCCTAACCTCTAACAATGAAGCAGAATACGAAGCACTGATAGCCGAGCTCTAAATAGCCATGACATTAAGAGCGCGTGTAGTAAACATTACAATGGCTCACAATTAGTGGCCAATCAAATATCCAGGGAATATAAAGTCAGGGACCTATCCATGGATACATATCTCGATAATGTCAAAGAGTTAACCTCAAACTTTGATCACATTGAGTAACTGCCAAGGACAAAAAATGAGAAAGCAAATGCTCTGTCCTATTTAGCCCTGGGCTCCTTGCGACCAATAGTCGTGAATGTAGATGAGATAAGAATTCGACTATATTCCTATTTAGCAAGGAGGTCGCAAGCATAGCCATACAAAACTAGTGGATGCAACCAATCAGAGAATTCCTTAAGGAAGACAAGTTCCCTTAGGACAAAATCAAACCCTGCAAGGTTAAGTACCTTGCCTTCAGATTTTGATGCTTAGGGGGCAACTATACAAGTGATCTTACACATGGCCCATTCTAGAAGGTATGGACCTAGCTAAAGGCAACTACATACTTGGGAAAATACATGAAGGGGTCTACGAAAATCATCTTGGGGCTAGAGCATTAGCCTGGAAAGCACTTAGACATGGGTATTTCTGGTCAACCATGTAGAAAGACATTAAGGACCTCGTGAAGAGGTGTGATACATGCCAAAAAATTCAAAAAGATCCAAAGATAGCCAGCCACTAACCTAGTTTCCATGACCAGTATGTGGCTATTTGCACATGGGGGTTGGACATCCTAAGTTCCCTACCAACAAGTACAGCTCAGAGAAAAATTTCCTTTGTGGGAGTAGACTATTTCACCAAATGGGTAGAAGCTGAGGCAGTACCCAAGATCATTGAAAAAATAGTTTGGAATTTTGTATTGAGGTCGGTAGTGTGCCACATTAGGATTCTCGGGGCGATCATCACTAACCATGGAAAGTAGTTTGACTCTAGTTACTTTCATGGCAAATGCGAAGAGCTGTGAATATCCTTAAAATTTGCTTTAGGAACTCATCCTTGGATTAATCAGCAAGTAAAATTCACTAACTGAGCTATTTTGCAGGACCTAAAAACAAAGCTCAAACAAATGAAAGGGCTATCGGTGGATATACTCCTCGAAGTTTTGTGGGAATACACGATGATCCCAAGCTCAACGACATGAGAAACTCTATTCTCCCTGATCTTTGGTACATAATTCGTCTTCCCTATGGAGATCAGCTTACCAAGTAGCTAAGTACAACTTTATGAAGAAGAAGTAAATAACTAGGGACTCCAGGAAGACCTAGACCTGATTGAATAATTTAGACAGAATACACAAATCAATATGCTAAAAGGGAAAAGAGCTATATCTTGAACCTTCGTCAAATGAGTCTAACCTAAGTATATCTAACAAGAGGATTAGGTACTCAAGAAAGCCCTAGCACACAGAGGTTTTGACTCATAACTGAGGTTTCACCCATAGTATACCAAAGCACATGAACTTGATTTCGTCAATTCATCTACATATGCTCAAGATTAAAAGGACTGACCACTTAGTAGCATAAGGTATATTTGATCTCTATCTTTGATAGTACCTATTAAGAGATCATACCTAAGTGGTTCGGTTCAATATGTGACACACACATTAGTGAGACAAGTTTAGAAACCTTCCAATGATTAAGGCAAGTCACCCTATACAAGAGACTTTCTCACGATAACATTTTCTTGAAAAAGTGCCCAACTGCATCATACAGTTATGAACAAGATCTAGAAACAAGAATCCATGACTTAGGCCTTCTATGCACAGCCACCGTAAACCTAAGTCATTAACTTGAATCAAGGACTTCTATACAAGCATATATACATATATAATACAGAGAATGATTATAAATGCTATCATTAATACTAATATGTTATAATATGTATCTATTTATTTTGAAATGTCATGTGTTAATGGCCTTTAGGGCATTCTAATCCCAACAGGTTAGTGGCATGATTCATGCTATCTTAAGCCTGAAAGATAGCGGGTCAGATAAAAATTCACAATAAAGAGCCAAATGGAAGTAAGAAAGAAGAATACCTCGTAGATAGCATCACACACTTCCTGATTAAGCTGCTCGGTGGTCAAGTATTAAGCTCGGGCCTTCATTGTTGATCTATTAGGGGCGGTAATATCGACCTTATCATAATCCAACTCACTGGGCAGGAGGCTGAGCCATCACATTTTCTAAGTCAGCGAGGGCCATAGTGAGGCACTGGATTAGGCCCGATCTCTTCCTCATCAATTTGGCCAATAAAATGAGGGCTCTTTTACGCATCGACAGCTACAGGATAGGCAGGTAAGGGACCCCTGCACCTTGGGCCTCGGTGGGAGTGAGGTCAGCTCTTTGAATGACAAAGGGGGCTTGGCATGAAATTCCCCTACACTTTAAACTCTAACATCTAAGGGTTCAGACCCTTCCGCAGTAGCAGCAAGGGTGGTTTTTAGAGGCTTAAGAAGGTTGACATCCACTGCGAATAGAATTTGGACCTTGTTATCAGTATTCGAGGCCCCGATGTTCTTTTGAGAGGTTCTCATAAGGCTATCAGTACCTTATTGGGATTTTGCTCAAGCTCTTTTCTCACGCCTCTTCCAGCGGGAGGACTCAATTGTAGCAAGAAGATCAGAAATCTTCATATCTACCAAAGCAAGAAAAAAATAAAAAAAATATAACTACAAAAGACAAGGTAGAAAATATATATACCCAAGCTCGCGGCTTGAGTACTAGTGAGAAGTAATGGCTGAGCTACGACAGGGGTAGGAAAAAGCCCAGAGCATGCCAACTTCTATAGGGTAAACAAGTCCAACACTTTGACTAGGTAAACCCCCTTCAAGGCGTCAGCTACCTTGGCTTCTGCTGAGGTCATCGGGGGTTTATCACAACTTGTATCAAGGGGAATTGTCCAGATACTATAGACATTCCACTTAGCGCCCGCGATGAGATAAAAATACTTATGGTGCCAACCCTTATTGGAGTTTGGTAAACCTATTAGCAAAGGGTTGGAATGAGCAAAAACCTAGTGCCACCTTGAGGATTTATTAGTGGTCTTGAGGGTATAATAAAAGAGGAAAAGGTTGGAGGTCGGCTGGAGATCTAAAGATCTAATAAGAATGTAAAAGCCCACCATCAGCGTCCAACTATTAAGAACAATTTGACCCGGGCTGACTTGGTAGTAATTCAAAATATCTTTAATATTGATGGGAATAGGAAGACATAAAACAATATTTAAAAATATTGTGATAAAAGGTCACCTCTTCAAAACCAGGACCTGAAGCAGGTTCCTCACACTTAAGGATACGAACTTTAAAACCTACGAGGATAAACCTTCATCCTTAATGTCTCTATATTAGTAGGTTGAGTGTGGCATGGTTTCCTATCAATACTAAAAAGAAAAATGCCACTTATCTTGTCTGAAGGTTTAAAAACAGATCATGTTGAAGACTTAGAGGAATGATAGGAAGACCTAGACCTAGCAAGGGTCGCCACTGGCACCCACCGTGGAAAAAGAGTAATGAGAGACGGGCATAGTAGCAGCGAGCTTTGAACCTACAAGAGCCCTATAATCAAGATCTACATTACGGGGCCTGCTGGTGAAACCACTACCCTCTGACCCAAACATATTGAAAAAAACAAAAGATGGAGGTAACGTACCTACAATGCTAAGAGGAATGCGAAGTAGAATAACAGCTCCAGAAAGGAAACTTGTGAAAGGTTGTAATGGCAGAGAGGGAAAAGTTGACAGTTTTGAAAAGTAAAGGAGAAAAAAATAATAGTAAAGTCCAATTTATATGGGCCTTAAGCGGGAAAATAACAAGGGACCTACAACAAGACATGGGGTGTACTTTGGCGACGTGGTATAAAATTGTGACCGATAACCTATTTAATGTTTGTCAGGAGTGGTTATGGCAGTTACAAATAGCAATTATGACAGTCACCAAGGCACAACGCCAAGCTCCAAGATAAGCTAACAATCCCCCGCCTCCTACGAAGGTTGAAAGATTGGGGGCAAATGACTGGGCATAAAATACCCAACATCACAAAAGAGCCCACGGTGAACCAAGTCCCCGACTCGATGAATTAGGTAGGATGATGGCCCAAGTATATAAGACATTGTTTGGGGGCCCATTGGGCAATTTCTAGCCTAGATTAGGCTTCACGAGAAGGAAAGAGATAAGAGATTAAGGACAATCAGGGGACAAATCCTTAGGCCACGATTTTAGGGACTTGCTTCTATTACGATTGAAGATTGGTAAGTATAAATAAAGCTTGCTACCCCATCCACAAATATCAGAATTCTAATTTAAACACTCTTCTTTGTGCTTAAACTTTCAAGTAATTCGCAACTCCATAACTGACTTAAGTGTCGGAGGAGGAACTTGAAAACACCCCGAAGTCCTTGTTTTACAGGTAAACAAGTCGGCAAATAGAGCCAAGCTCTCATGGAGTTTGGCGGACCCTTCCTAGCTCACCACCCAAATCCTACCTTAACATATATGAAAGCAAATCCACTCGACATGCTTTGATATTATATGGAAATATAAACATTGAACTTTTTTTTTTTTGCTCGGCAAGACATTGAACTTTTTTTTTTTTTTTGCTCGGCTATAGACATTAAACTTTTAATTACTTTTAGAATGACTAAACTGTAGTATATAATTTTGAATTATTAAATGGTCCTTCAAAATGTTCATATAGAAATAGACTCTAAACCTAAACTGACTAAATTTAATCTATTAGAGTAATATCAACTCAAACTTGCACTTCTAGCTTCACTTGAAGGGTTTTTTTTTCTTTTTGTATATAGAAATAATGTTGAAGGACTAAATACTTAGACATGTCTTGCAGTGATAAAAAAATTTCACTAATTTGGTTATGGCCTCTTCACATTCCATGTTTAACGAAAAGAATGAAAGAAGGTTATAAATTTTGTAATGTAGCGTTTCATGTTACAATGCATACTTAAAGTTAGTAAAATGTTAGATAATATCTTTGATGAGAAAATATAAGTTAAAATTCAAAATTTTTAACTACAACGAATCGCTATCTGAATAATTTATTTGATTCTCGAGGGAAAAAAATTAAAAGGTGAGGCATAGATTCTTAATGGCTTAAATAAGCTTAGTGGAATAATCCCTCAAGCACACACACAAACTAGCAATCACATCCCGTTAAATAAATCATTACCAACATATGATAATGCTCTCATTGTTTGATTGAAGTATAAATCTATTGAAACAAAGTAAAAGACAGTGTTCAAACATTGAAAAGGAGAAAGCAATTGACGATCGAGTATGTTAGTGGGCATGGGATGAAGGAAAAAAGAGAGCGAAAAACCCTAGAAAATGGAGATTAGAAAAGCAGCATGCTGGTGTTGACAAAGACCACTCACTGTATATTCCTTCGAGAAAGAGATTGCGGGACCCACCATAGCTGAAGAGAGGGGCGCACGAGCTGCCATTACTGTAACGTAAAGACATGCCACTTTTTCTTCTCTCTCTCTTCTTTGCATACATACTTACTTTTAAAATCTTCTCATTTCCTTTTTGCCTCCCCCTTGTAACCTCTCTCGTGTATGTATGCGTGAAAGAGATAGAGATGAGGAGAAAAAAGTTTCCCCACCTTGGCTCTCTATAGTAAAGGGAGAATCCAAGATGATTACATAAAGGGTCCAAACAAAAGAGGTTCATGAGAATGTTTTTGTTTTTTTTTTTTTTTCTCCCCTCTGCATGAAGTTCATCCTCCTCTCTACTAAGGAGACCTCACTATGGCTCAAAATTACTAATTACTTCTACTACCGGCTTTTTAATGTTAAGATCTACGAAATGTTTGTAAAACAGGAATAGTTGAAATATAATGGGAAATTTGAGCGAATAGTCTCTATTATTTTTTTTAAAATTTAAAATTTTTTTTTATTATTTAAAATTAGTCAAGTTAGATATTATTTTTTTTAATATTTTAAATTTGTTATTATCGTCCAATGTTAGTCAACTTAATTCCAATTATTTTCTTCAAATTTTAAATTGATCTCTATTATTTAAAAGTAGTCAATTTAGTCATTATTATTTCTTAAAAATTTCAAATTAGTTTCTGCATAAATTGGCTAAATTAAAATTTTTTGGAGAACAATAAAGATTAAATTTTTTTTAAAAGAATAGGGACTAAATTGGTTAATTTTGAACAATAGAGACAGATTTGAAATTTTTTTTAAAATTAATACAGACTAAATCGACTAATTTTGAACAATATGAACAATTTAAAATTTTAGAAAAAACAATAGGGACTATTTGTGCAATTTTCCAAATATAAACATTACGTTAGAGTAACAACAAAAATAGAAAATTAATGACTCATACACTACTGCATTTTGTTTATTTGTTACAACACTTAAAACTAATACAAAGAGGCTAGTTTTATGTAATATATTCGTTCAATAGTTGCATGTGGTCTCATTCCAAACTTTCTACTATAATAATTTTTTATAAATAATAAGTAAGTTTAAACTATTGCGATCAACCTATAATTTTAAAACTTCTTGCAAAAGAATAATCTCATGAACAATTATTAACAAAAGTAACAAAAGGGAATTTAACCTTCATAATTTAATAAAATATTGCAAAATATTTTAGTTTATACAATAGTCAAGTCGTTGCAATAATACACTTATTATAATAATTTTTTTATTTTTCAAATAAAATATTATAAAACAACTAAAGTATTTTAGTAATAGTAACATGACATAGAAAATCAATTACACATGATAGTTACTGTTCAAAATGATAGTCATTTGTACGTTTTCCCTAAGATCTAATATGAATCATTGAGAAAAGTAACTTAAAGCCATGATGTTCTGAGTGAATATGTTCTCATAATTCGATCTGACAAGAATTAACATATAGCCAATGACAACTCATGGAAGGAATATTCAAATCTTGTTAAAGGATTAATCATTTAGTTGGAAAACTTCTTTTCTTTTCAACGGGTAAAGAGGCAAAAAGACGAAAAGGAATATAATTGAATCACTCTCTATGCTTTTTGCTCCCCATCCTTCCCATTATGTGATTGAAATTTGAAAATACGTTAGACTCATTTTTCTATACAATTGATTAGTTTCAATTTTGATATATACTTAATTCAAATAAAATATCGTCTATGTTTATGCGTTATTGCTCGCTAAGAAGTTAAGCTACTCAAACCCTAGAAAAAAACAAAAGTTATAAGCTACATCCAAATTTGTGGAAACGAGTAGCCCATCAATTTGGTTTACTACACTGGAGTCTTATATAATGGCACTGGCACTATATCACTTCTCCAACTAACAAGAGGCATGCGGCAATTCTTTTGCTCTTATTTCGAGCATTGGTATATACCAACCCTTTAGTCCTGTTATTCTTCTGTATATATTAATTTTTTATCAAATACATGAGAAATTTGACATTTAATATATAAATTTTTATCATTTAAAAAGAAAGATGATGGGTGAGATAAAATATTAATTTATTCTTTTTTACGGTTAGATATGGAATTATACATTAGACCATCCAATGAACAGTGTTCTCAAACACCAAAAGGTATATAATGTCAATATGTTACACATTATTGGAGACATTACAAGCATAAATTTTTTGATCCACTTAAAGGGTGGCAAATTTTACATAAAAAAGATCAAATTATAAATAAAATTTAACTGAAGTTTCTGTAGATTTACCTATTGTGTTGTTTCTGGTCATCAAGAAAAACATAAGACAGAAGACTATGTTAAAGATTTGAATCTCAATCGAAAAAGTTCTATCATTCTTGTAAATAAGATCAAGAACAAAGGTAATCTAACAAAGGCTATGAACTTTTGAAACTTTTCAACGGTTACAGAAAACCCTTTCTCACTATCCAAAAGCTAGTCAAAAGATCATTTTGGTAATATCCGACAAAATTAGAGCTTTCCCAACATCTGTCCCTGCCTTCTTGCTTTCAACCAGTCGTGTTCAAACGTTAGTCAAGGTGCATTTTGGTAATTCAACTACAATTCCTTGCCTATTTTTGTAAGAGTAGATTCTCCCTCTATTTATATGCTCGAATTCTTACTTTGAAACCCTACCCTCGTCACTTCATCACTTCATAGAAACACTCCAACTCGTTTCCACTCTTTCAACCTATGCCTTTGCTAGCAAAGAAACCTTGGTAATTATCAAATATACCAAACTTGAATTAACTTCTATATTTCCATATGGCATAGCTATATTTTGAGTCTGTTACAACGCTCAAATTGAAAAAGTAAAAGATCATTTCTATATGGCGGGTTATGAACACTATATCTTAAGTGAGTCATCATTCGCAACAAAATATTGTAGTCATAATCCAACATGTGATAGTTTAGAGTGTATCTTTCATATATGTGTATTTTCTAATGTTTCTCCAATGCAACTCTTTAATTTTACCTTTTGGTTTTTTTTTTTTTGTAGGATTACAAGTGTTTGATGACATAATTCCTTCAAGCATAACTTGTAAGTACCTTGAGTGTTGATCATGTGAAGCCTAATTATTGGTTTTCCTTTGTTGTTCTTCACGTTCTTTATGCGTTTATTGTCGACAATGATAATATCAAATCACTTTTATGTTGTATAAAGATTCCATATAAAAAGTTGTCTATGTTTGCTTTAAGCCTTTACTCCACGAATCTTTTTATAAACATCAGATCCAAGGATTAATAGTAACAAGAATTCTCATGATTCTGGTTACAGAAAATGATAGGTTATAAGTATCACATAAGCGTTGCTCAATCAAATTTTCACCTGATATTGGAGACCTCAGCCTGCTGATACAGTGCTTGAAGCAAAAGATGGCAAAAGCACGTGAAATGTTCATCACATTCATCATCTCATTTGTGTTGTCCAGCTTTTCTACATGCAATGGTTCCGACTTTGAACTACTTTTGTCCATCAAAGCGTCGATCAACGATCCTCTACAGTCTCTTTACAACTGGAACGCAAATCTCTCGTATTGCCGATGGACGGGTGTTGCGTGTGACAATATATCACACGTTCTGAAGATTGAGCTCTCCGGGAAGAATTTATCTGGAGAAATTCCAGGGCAGATTTTCCAGTTGCCGAACGTTGAAACTGTTGATCTCTCGAATAATCACTTCTTTGGTGAAATTCCAGGAAGCTTTTCGCTGTGTTTGTCGCTTAAATATGTAAATTTAAGCAACAACAATTTGACAGGGCCTCTCCCCGGAGGTTCAATCCCACGTCTGGAAGTATTCGACCTGTCGAACAACATGCTATCCGGGGAAATCCCAGACGATATCGGCTTGTTTTCTGGCCTCAGGGTGCTTGATTTTGGTGGGAAT
This sequence comes from Ehretia macrophylla, assembly GCA_037974665.1. Taxonomy (NCBI): domain Eukaryota; kingdom Viridiplantae; phylum Streptophyta; class Magnoliopsida; order Boraginales; family Ehretiaceae; genus Ehretia; species Ehretia macrophylla. The sequence continues at coordinate 64,444,520 of CM075773.1, forward strand.
GCATTAACCGGACGAATACCAACGTCCATAAGGAATTTAAGAAGATTGCAGTTCTTGACGTTGGCATCGAACCAGTTGATTGGCGAACTTCCGCGAGAATTAGGCCTCATGAAGAGCTTGAGGTTGTTGTATTTGGGCTACAACAATTTCTCTGGTGGTATTCCAAAGGAGATTGGTGAGTTACCATTTTTGTATCATCTTGATCTTGTTTACAGCAATCTCACTGGTGAAATTCCTTCATCATTAAGTAACCTCACCAATCTTCAAAACCTCTTCCTCTACCTCAACAAACTTACTGGCCCTATTCCTGTATCCATTTTCAGCCTCAAAAAGCTAAAATCACTTGATTTAAGTGATAATTTTCTCTCAGGTGAAATACCAGAACTTGTTGGACAATTGCAAAACCTGGAAATTCTCCATTTGTTTGGCAACACTTTCACTGGAAAAATTCCTAATGCTTTAACTTCTTTGCCTCGTCTCCAAGTTCTTCAGTTGTGGTCGAACAAATTAACAGGTGAGATTCCTCAAACCCTAGGCAAGTATAACAATCTCACTGTACTAGACCTTTCCACCAACAATCTAACTGGGAAAATCCCCGAGACCCTTTGTGATTCTGGCCATCTTTTCAAGCTCATCCTCTTCTCAAATTCCCTGGAAGGCGCGATACCAAAAACTTTGAGTCGTTGTAAAAGCTTACAGCGCGTTCGTCTTCAGAATAATAAATTCTCAGGTGAATTGTCACAAGAATTCACAAGGCTCCCGCATGTTTACTTCCTTGACATGTCAGGAAACAACCTCACTGGCACGATCCGCGGGCGAAATTGGGACATGCCTGAACTTCAGATGCTCACGTTGGCTAAGAACAAATTTTTGGGGGAATTGCCAGTTTCCTTCGGCAGTAACAAGCTTGAAAACCTTGACTTGTCGGAAAATAACTTTTCAGGTAGCATTCCCCCGAGTTTCGGCAGCTTCTCCGAGCTGATGGAGCTGAAGCTTAGTCTAAACAAGCTCTCAGGTGAAATTCCAGGTGAACTAGCCTCATGTAAGAAGCTTGTGAGTCTAGATCTTAGCCATAATCAGCTTACTGGAAATATTCCAACGAGTCTATCTCAAATGCCAGTTCTGGGCCAGCTTGACTTGTCGATGAATCAATTATCAGGTGAAATTCCAGCAAATTTAGGGAAGGTGGAATCACTCGTTCAGGTAAATGTTTCACACAATCATTTCCGTGGAAATTTGCCATCGACTGGGGCGTTTTTAGCTATCAATTCTAGTGCAGTGACTGGCAATGATCTTTGTGGTGGTGATGCAGCAAGTGGTTTGCCACCATGCAAAGGCATCAAAACTCATGCTTGGTGGTTTTTCTTCATCACTTGTGTTATCGTCACCTTGGTAGTTATTGCCTTAGCAGCTTCTATCATCGTCTTCATTAGACGAAGGAAGAAACTTGAAATGAGTACAGAAAGTGAAGATGGAACATGGGAATTACAATTCTTCAACTCCAAGATCTCAAAGGCAATAACAATGAAGGATATTTTGTCATGTACAAGAGAAGAAAATCTAATATCAAGTGGAAAATTCGGAGCTTCATACAAGGGCTATTCCGCCGCCAAAAACGTCCAATTTTTCATGAAAGTTTTTGACGATGTCAATTCAATTCCAGAACTTTGCTGGTCAGATATGGCTGCTGAATATGGTAAGCTTCAACATCAAAATGTTGCAAAGCTCACTGCAATGTGTAGGTCAGAAAAAGGTCGAATTTTGATTTATGAGTATATTGAAGGGAAGGATTTGAGTGAAGCAATTGGAAGCCTGAGTTGGGCACGTCGAAGAAATGTAGCCAACGGAATTGCAAGAGCTCTTAGATATTTGCATTGTTATTGTTCACCAAGCATCGTTGTTGGTGAAGTTTCACCAAGGAAAATTATTGTTGAGGGCAAAGATGAAGCTCGCTTGAGATTTGGTCTTCCGGGACAAATTTGTGCCGACAAGAAGGGTTTCATCTCCTCAGCCTACGTTGCACCAGGTACTTATAATTGACTAACTCAATCCTTATCTATGTCGTCCGTTTCAAATTGAATGTCTTAATTAACATCTTTTCATGTCAAATTATTCGGATAAATTCATTCAATTTATAAAAAATAACTAAGGTAATAATAATTACTAGTACATGGCATTGGTAATATATTAAAAAACATTAATAGTAGTTGAAAAAGAGTTTACTTGAACGAAAAAATTAATTAGGAAATTCATTTTTAATTGGAGGATATATATATATATATACTTAAATTATAACCATTAGGGTAACTACAGGTTTGTTTCAAAGTCCAAATTCCCTTTTGACTTTGAGATTCTTTCTTCTTCCCCATTTCCTTTTCCTTTTTGTATTCACTTTATATGACATGCAAGAAATTAACCCCCACATATAGTATAATTAATAGTAATATAAGTTTTAATTTCTCAGAAATTATTGTTATTTTTGAGTCTTTTTAGCTAACTAAAGTTGAGATCTGACAAAACCTTTTAATTGAAAATCTATTGTATATGGTCATCATTAACATAATTAAGAAATATTCAAATTTGCTTAGCAAAAAAAAAAAAAGAAATATTCAAATTTATGGTTCTGTAGATAAACATCTAATTTTTAATGGACCATAGTACATAATGATCGCCAACAAAGCAAACATTACTATTAAGTAAAGCATCATAAGCCCTTCTAGCCTTCACAAGTACAAATGTATAGTGATTAGTCTACACAATCGCTTTATTGGTGGTATCATTTCATCAATTTATAAAAAGAAAAAGTATCACGAATTATGACACTTGATATTAAAAAACTTCCATCTTCATGGCCATGCACGTACCATAGACCAAAATGTATTCATTAATGATTGATGTTGCAGAAAGTAGAGGATCTAAAAGCATATCGGAGAAGAATGACATCTATGGTTTCGGCCTCATCCTTATCGAATTATTGACCGGAAAAAACCCAAATGATGCGGAATTTGGCGCGCATGAGAGCGTCGTTGAATGGGCGCGTTACTGTTATTCCGACTGCCATCTTGATGTATGGGTGGACCCGATGATCAGAGCAGAGGCATTAAAGAGTCAGAATGAGATCGTCGAGACCATGAATTTAGCCCTGCAGTGCACTGCGGGTGATCCCGCAGCAAGACCGTGTGCTAATGACATAGCCAAACGGCTAGAGTCGGGTGTAAAATCAAGTTCTTGTGTTTTAGCTTTCAATATCTTCTCTAGTAATTAATATCTAGTTTTGGATTTTAAGAATTCCACGATTTAGTCTTTCTTTTCTTTCTTTTTTAATTTGTTTTTTTTTTTTTTTTTTTTTTGGCTTTGTCCAGATTTTTCCCTAGACAAAGATCAGATTATTACTACGGTTTTGTCCATGTTATAATAACATAATATGGAGTGTAGAGGTATAGATAGAATTGAAATCTAATAGAAGAGTTTCTCTATCTTTTTAAAATCTAATAGAATTAAGAGTTTCTAGCTCCATCTTTTGGAATATCATTTCTTTTATTTTAAGAATATTGCTATATATTACCCGTTCACCCTCTTCTACAGTATATTTGATGTTCAATACATGAGTTTTTAATTATCATCCAAAGAAAGTATGAAGGAGTGCAAAAATAATATAAAACATTAATATTCTAATTACTTTAATAATTTCTCTTTAGGACATGTTCTTTCTCTTACTTGTGTGGTCACCATTCACTCATTATACCCTTCTATTACAGATGGTAAGTTCTTAATTAGACCGCTGCTAGATATCATCTCAATTGTATTTCTCATTTATTATCTCCCATATAAATGCTTAGTTGTATGTTAAAATAACATTTTTTAATTAAATTTTTTTACTTTTTTAGCATGCCAACTAAAATCTACATATATAATGATAGATTAGTGATAGAAAAAGATAGTATCTAATATTTTTCAATTATTGATTAATGAAGTATCGTCATTCTACCATCATTTTTTAACTCAAATGTCCACAACTACTATGAAAAATAGAGACACCCAAAATTATTGCTCGTGTACCAACCATAACTATTTAAAGCGAACAAAGAAAATATAGTACCAGGTGCTTCCTCTTGCTCGTAGAAAGAAATTTATAATATAAGAGATGACCCCAAAAGGGAATAAAATCTACATGTAAATTTTTATTTTAAATGATAAAAAATCTAAGCTTTAACGAGACTAATATTGTAAGCATAAGAAATAATTATTCGAACATTCTTTTCTACTGGTCCAAAATAGTTAACTCAAGTTATCTTTTATACCCACAACATTCACTTATAAACCACTCACAAATACTATATTCCATCAATGTGAAATATTACACTTACCCCGTTAAGGACCTGAGGTCCACCGATGTGGGATATTACACTCACCCCTGTTAAGGACCCGTGACGTCCACCAATGTGGGATATTAGACTAAACCCCCATTAAGGACTTAACGTCCTCGTCAGTGCATAGCACTACTCACCCCCGTTAAGGACCTGTGACGTCTACCGATGTGGGATATTACACAAACTCCCGTTAAGGACCTGACGTCCACTAATGTGGGATATTACACTCACCCCTGTTAAGGACCTGTGACGTTCACCAATGTAGGATATTAGACTAAACCCCCGTTAAGGACTTAACGTCCTCGTCAGTGCATAGCACTACTCACCCCCGTTAAGGACCTGTGACGTCTACCGATGTGGGATATTACACAAACTCCCGTTAAGGACCTGACGTCCACTAATGTGGGATATTACACTCACCCCTGTTAAGGACCTGACGTCCTCTCGCCAGCGCATATCACTTAATTCAACAGTTACTTATAAATCACTCACAAACACTATATCCCGCCGATGTGGGATATTATACTCACCCCCGTTATGGACCTGTGACGTCTACATATATGGGATAGTACACTAACCCTCGTTAAGGACCTGACGTTCTCGTCAGTATATAACACTACTCACCTCCATTAAGGACCTGTGACGTCCACCGATGTGAGAAATTACACTAACCCCCGTTAAGGACCTAACGTCCTCGTAAGTGCATTTCTCACACCAGCTAGTGACCTACTCTGAATACCATTATGTTATATCCCGAACCCAGATCCCCAAGTGAGCTAGTATTGGAGACATAAAAAATAACTACTTGGACCCTCTTTTTTACTGGCCCAAAATGGTTTATCCAAGTTATTCCTTTCATCCACAGCACCCACTCATAAATTACTCACAAATACTATATTCTATCGATGTGGGATATTACACGTTTAAATCTAAGGCTCTAATACCATATACGTGATCACTTATTTTAAAAGTTTAAACTGTTTGAGAGTACGTGTATATTCAAATTAAATTGATATTTGAAAAAAAAAAAAAAAAACTGGCACATACGTTCTCTAGGGTAGCATATACAGTCTCTAGAGATAACGCTTTTCAATACAACTGTCCCTTGTCTATCCACCATGGGGTGGCCTAAATTTATCTAGTGCCAGCTTTTTAAGCTTTTCTACATAGGATTGTTTATAGTACAAACCACTGCAAACTGAATGGTCCTGATCAACAAAGAGTTAGGTCAACAGCTAAGGACCAAAAAAATATTCTCATTAATTATCAAAAAAAAAATATTCTCATTGCTGAGGGGACCATTTGTACTATTTCTGATGGTTTGATGATATTCTTTCTCCCATTGTCGGATAGTTTTTGTAATTGATGGAAGACAAAAGATTTACTATTCGAAACACAAAGCTGCAAGTAAAGCTTATACAGAAGTGAAGGCATGCCTTTATGTTTTACTCTCACATTTTTTAAACTCTACTTTTTCACTTCATGTTACAAATGGTCCAAAGGTTTTACTTTAGTATAAGATAAATAACTTTCATGTTTACTGGTTTTTAAGTCTTCAAGGGTGTCGATTTTAATAATTAAGTGTCATAACTTTAGATTTCGACAAATAAACTCCAAGTGTCGAACATTTTATGACAATCAACCAGGGCGTATGTATAATATTTTACCAATGATGACTAAGGCTCCGTCTGTTTGCCGTAAAATAGCTTATTTGTGTAAAATATTTTCTGTAACTTATTTGTGTAAAATATTTTCTGTGGAAAATATTTTCCTAGAAAATAAAATATTTTACAGGGCTTCGTTTATTTGCCGTAAAATAACTTGTTGGGAGAAAATATTTTTTTAGAAAAATAGATTACTGGAAAATATTTTATGGTGTTTAATGTATCGTGAATTCCGTAAAATATTTTCTTCTCTCAAAGGCCCGTAAAATATTTTATAAAATTTTGTACTAGCCGCAATTATTGATCGAAAAATATTTTACGGTGGACTAATTTTACGGTGTTACCAAACACCGTAAAATTTAGAAAAACAACCGCAATTTTTGACCGTAAAATATTTTACGGTTGACCAATTTTTCAGTGTTACCAAACACCGTAAAATTCGAAAAATATTTTTCAGAAAAATATTTTACGGCAAACAAACGGAGCCCATGTAAGTGGGTTAGCGACAAAATTAGTGAATACTATGTGATTTTAAACATTAAAGATACCAAATATCATGAGATTTTAAACAACTTTGTGGTGTTGGTGAATGTTAACTGACTACTTTATCTAAAATTTTAAATTGTTAGAGAGGGTTTTATTGTATTATTTATTATATTCAACACGCCCATGTAAGTGTCTTGTAGGCGGAGTTAGTTTTTGAATCTTGTACTTGAATAGTTTTATTATTTTAAATGGGTGGTGGTGAGTTTTGAACTCAGAACTTTTTGATACCTAGTCTCTCACACCATATTAAGTGACCACCTCATTTAAAAATTTAAGATATTAGAAAAGGATTAATTGTATTATTTATGATAAATAGCACCATAGCCATTTATATTTAACCGAAAGTGCACAACATCCCCCTACGATTTTAAAAGTGCACCAGAACCCCCTATGGTTTGAAAAAGTAGCACACGTGTCCCCTCTATTATTTTTTTGTCAAGTTTCTTAATGGAAATTGCTAAAAGACGCAAATACCCTCAATTATTTTTCTTTTATCTTTTTTCCCCTTTTTCCTTTTGTTATATCCAGAAAAAAAAAAAAAAATATATATATATATATATATATATATATATCCATAAAACTAAAAAAAATAAAAATAATATATAATAGATAATATCATAAGTGTGTATATACATACATACATATATATATTATCCAGAAAAACAAAAACAAAAATAATAATAATATATGATTTGGGGGGTAGGTGGAATCCGACGGGGCTGGGGGGAAAGGGGTTTGTCGGGGCAGGGCTGGGTTGGGTAGGGGAGGGGTTCCGACGGGGTTGGGGGGCACGAGAGGGTGTCCAACGGGGCTGGTGCTGGGGGTGGGGGTAGGGGTGGGAGGTGCAATAGGGCTTGGGGGTGGGGTAAGGGGGGGGGGGGGAGGGAGGGGAGGGGAAGGGGGTTGGGGGTGTTGGCTGGGTAAGGAAGATAATGGTTTTTTTTTCTATATTTTTTTTTTTGAAAATTAGATTGCGAGAAAAAGAAAAGAAAATAATATATATATATATATATATAAAATAATGGCATTTTTGTCCAATTATGTAACATTTTAAGCCAAAAACCATGAACAATCGCACTTAGTGCGCGTGCAATGCACTCTCCGTTAAAAGTAACGATTTTTTTGATAAAGAGGATTGTGATGTTACGTTTTTAAAACCACATGGAGTTTCGGTGTATTTTTAAAACAACAATCAACAGAGGGGTGTTATGTGTAATTTTGACTAACCATAGGAAGGTATGGTATTATTTATCATATTATTTATTATATTCAACAGTGAAAGCTACCATCTACACAATTTATACTATAGATTTACCTTACAATCAACTCCTTGCTTTCAACTGCACTAGAAGTGTATGGCAAATGAAGATGTGTGTTTTATGTGCGTCTGGGCGAGGGCAATAAAACAAAGAGCTCCATTTCTTTTCCTATTTCATAATTTTAATTTATTTATTGTTCTTTCTCTTTATTTTTTCTTGTTTTCGCTTTTCTTCTTCCTTTAACATCTCCTCCGCTTGACAGATATATTGACTTCACAATTAGCTTCTACTCGTTATGGGCTCTTTTAAATTGAAATTGTTCAACATTTAAATCAAACATTTCTTAATTTACATCAACTAACTCAAATATAGTCTAGAAAATTACTCAATTTGGGAATGTCTTTAAATTTGAGTCTCTTTCCAATAGATTCTAATTACATCTTTACAATTATTGCATGAAGATTAGTCCTTGTACTTTCGAATATGTATCACCTCTTGGTTATTGTATTTTTGTTTTCGTAAAAAGGTGATAAAATAGAGTTAAGAGTCAAACTATCTAATGGTATTTTAGTCATTTGGTCTAATTGTATGATTCTTATTTTAAGTGTGAGAAGTTTCGAGATCCGTTCTCAATTGTAATATTTTAAGTAATGTAAAATGACTTAAACCTTCCTTAAATCTTTTTTTTTTTTTAAAAATCTAATGATATTTTTACCTAAACTACTTTCATGTTACGTCTCTTAAAGGCTAATTTAGATTTGAATATCCGCTATGGAGATTGCACGTATGATGCAATGATTACCGGAACTTCACTAGCAATGATTAGCATGCAGAATGGGTTGGATTGCCTCTTGATAGATATTAGATACCAAGACATAATTTGTGGCACATGAAACCTTCTACAAAGTATTGATGGTTTTCTTTTACCAAAACAAATATTAATTACTCCATCAATTAAAAGATTAAATTACTAGAAAATAATATATAAATAAAATTTATTATATATTTATTATTTTTAAACGCCTCCTTACGTGTAGGTAAAATTCATTTTGAACTTTACATGTGAATATTTATTTTATTTTTGTTTTTAAACGAGTGAAGCCAAGATCTACAAGATCTCTTTTAATAATTTGAACTTACTATACTAAATTACCACATTATTATATCTATTTTTTTTATCTCTCTTACAAAAAGTATTGAAGTTCGTGATCAACGGATGAAGTGATAGCCTACTTGCTACAGATTAGATTTTGAGGTTGAAAGATTCTACTTTAATTTTTCCTATGACTAACAGAGTGGGCCTTTGTGCTAGTTATATTTAGTTTTTACAATAAATAAATATAATTGTATTACTTATTTATATGTTATAGGGTGAATAGTTCTAAATCTCCCTGTGGTCAAACGAAACTAGTTATAACTCTCTTGTGGTCCAAAAAATATAGTCGGATCCCACTATGGTCTACCCGTTGATGCACACTCCCTCCGTCAAATTTTCTGTCAAAACTGACGAAAAGTGTACCACACGCGCGTAAAATGAGATTTTTATTGGTTTTTAACGTATTTAATAATAAAATAATATTAATAATTAAAAAATAATAATTTTTTTTCTTTTCATTTTCACCTATTTTTTTATTTATTACTAAATAAAAATATATATATATTATTTTATTACTAAATTTGTTAAAAACTAATAAAAATCGCATTTTACGTACGTGTGGTACACTTTCCGTCAGTTTTGACGGAAAATTTAACGGAGGGGAGTGGTGTGCATCAATGGGTAGACCACAAAGGGGTCCGACTATATTTTTTAGACTACAGAAGGATTATAGTTAGTTTCGCTTGACTACAAGAGGATCCGGGCCTATTCACCCTATGTTATATGGATTGTTCACTCTACAGCGAATTATTATACATATAATTTCTTTCCCTTGAGATGCAAGGATATATAATTATTGACTCAAAATCTGGTTTTATCTATTAAATTAATATGTTAAACCTACACCAGTAGATATCGAAAAGAAATGTTTAAGCTCAAGGATTAAGCAGTAACAAAGTTCACGTACGTCTTCTTTTTTTTTTTTAATGCTCGTTTAGTCGAAGAATTTGGAGAAAGAGCATGAAAAAAATAAGAATCAATGTCATGGGCATTCTATGGGATCGAACTCTATTAGGCTGTAGCAGGATTGCAAAAAGAAATATTCTTCAAGCTTCATTAGTTAAGCTGTCATTCACATCTACCATTTACCACCTGTGGAATGAACAAAATGCCAGAATCTTCAAGAATGAGTTCGTCACGAAAGATCAAGTCAAGAAGAAAATCACGCATGATATTCGGTACAAGATGCTAACAGGCAAGAAATTTAGTGATAATAGACAAAATAGAGAACTTTGTAATATAAAGAACTTTAATGAGATTTTTTTTTTTTTGCTCAGCAACCTTAATGAGCTTATTGTCTAGGGTTCGAGGATATATTTTTGATTATCATTATGTTTTAGCTTTTAACTTGTAAAAGGCTTTGTCAATATTTTTTTGATAATGAAATGAAATTTCTCTTACTAACCAGAAAAAAAAGTTCACATCTTTTTTTTTTTCTTAATTCGTTGAGATAAACAACTTAACATTAATCAAGACAATGAAATTGCCTCCACTTTGCTTACACCAGAAGACTCAAAATAAAAAACAAGAAAACTCCAAAAAGAAGATGCCACATTTATACTTGCAAAGGTGAGAAAGGAAAGTAAAAGTTGTTCATTCATGAATCAAAAGGTCAAGAAGATGTGCATATATTGGGACAAATAGCTGGACACGAAATTCATAATTTTAAGTGAATCTAATGTGATTGTGTTGAATTTCTCTCTCTCCATGTAAAGACATATTTACAATCCAATCATCTTGAAGGTCAAAACAAGTAACAATCCAAAGTGCACATCACGTTAGGTCAAAAGGGACAGATTTTGAAGTGGGACTCAAATCAACCGGCCTTTGGCCACAATCTAAATTGTGGCCAACTTCTCTTTCTATGTTCTAATGATGATGCCTCATTTATAGTCTTTCTTCTTTCCCACTGTTTTTTCTGCTATTCCCTCTTCATAATGATAATTGTGACAAGAACCCTTTTTCTCTTTGCTCAATGAGAACTCATGGAGTTTACTTAATTAGAAGATTCCATTCTTAAAGATTAGTTTAAGCATATTAATGTAAGAAATGTTAAATACTACTCTATTTATGTCATTCATTTATTATTTTTTATTTAAAAGTTTAATTAGTATATTAAAATAATAAATTTTTTTCAATATATCAACTAAATATTCGCATACAAAATAATAAATAAATAATTAAAATAAAGTGATATTTAATAATTCTTGATATATAAACTAGCCGACATAAAGAGCAAACAGCTAAGATTTTCTGGCATGGACGAGAATTTTTTTTTATCTCAAAAGATTCAACTCAATGATAGTACTTGGAGACCATGCATGCAAAAGGTTGTTTGCCTTCCCTCTTTTCCTACAAAAAGCTCTTTGTTCTCCTCAATATTTTGACAAGTAGTTCTTTGAATCAAGTGTAAGTGCGAAGCATCATATCTTCTATCACCCTTCTTTTAGTTCACTTTGTAGATTATGAAACAAACATTTTTAGACGACTGTTTCTTTCATTCAAGACAGCTGGTTTCGTCTTATGAGATCCATTGCAATCATGAGAATTGGAATATGCAACACCAACCCACTTACATAATTTATCAAGTCCGAGACGAAGAGAATGAGCAACCAGAGCACTTGTTCGTGCAGTTTGACCGCATTTGTTGAATTGACATTTTGCAGGCATTTTACTTTAACACATCCCAATTCGTCTTTTTGTTCCGGTGACTAGGGGCTTCTTCATCTTCGAGATATCAAATTAATTGGTTTACATTATCTAATAAGTTAAAATTTTAGATTAAGTGGTCGTTTAAAATAGTATTAGAATTGGATCTTTAGTTTAATTATATTCATTTACGTATGACTCATTTATTTTCGGTTCGCTCTCGTTGTGTGTCCCAATATCAACTCTCGATTCTCGATTCTCAATTCTCGTCTGGTTACACATGATGGGGTGTTGGAATATATATTTCTCCTATATAAAAAATCATAAATTCTAAAATCATCTAATAAAATTTTAGACTACTCCACCTAGTACTAATTGATTTTAATGTACAACCACATGATTTGTAACACGGGCCAGGTCATGGGTTCAAGTCTCGGTACTATCAAATCAAGTGGTCACCTAAGATCAACAACTCAGATATGAGGGACACAATAATATTCTTAACGTAATTTAACTTGCATCCATAATCTATCTCTGGGCCACTATATGAAATAATAATGATTACAACATTTTAATTACTTTATGTACATAGAAAGTTTAAATCTTTTTAATTTTATGTATAGAAAAGTCTAAACTTTAATCGACATTTTCTACAAACAACACAAATTTTATTACATAGCTATATTTTTTTTAACAGATAAAAGACTATTAAATACACTATCTAGACGTTCACACCCACCCCATATGTGTGACATGGGACAATTAATTATAAGTTGGAAAGTTATGATTATAAAAAAATTAGTGCTAATCCTACTTAATTATACAGGTATCTCTAGCCTTATTGGACTTGTATTATCTTCAACATGACTTGCGTTTGAAACTTGAGCAAAATCCAAATTTTTCATCCCAGTGGAAGCCCCGACGCTCATGCAATATAGGGTGGGAAAGGGAAAGAAATAATTTTCACAACTCGTTAATCTTTTGATAATTGAGATAAAAAGTAGGTGGTATAATAGATTGGTGAAATTATAATACGAGTATGGCTATTATCATCACTTACATCCTTTTAGTTTGCGTGCAGTATAGCTAGTGCATAGAAGATCTTTAAATGTCACATGAAATCCTTGAAGATGAAGAGTTTTTTGGATTTTCAGGCTGTTGATCTTGATCAGATTCAGAACCAATTATTTAGAAAGCTCGTTGTGAAAAGACAAAAATAGCTTTATCATAACGAAAAATACTACATCTCAGATTGGTACTCTTGTATAATTTAATGACACACTATGTCTAAAATTACACTTTCTTTTTCTTTGATCATTTTCTAATTCAAACAAGAAATCATAAAAATCCCTTCGTTTTCTTCTATCCGTGGAGGGTACCTCATTTTCTTTTCATTCCTTTATTATTTTCAAACTCCCCTCCCTTTCATATCCCTCGCGATTCCATACATAGTGTTAGCCGTGGACAGTTAAAAAGTCCTTTGGCCACTCGAAGTGCATCAGCTTGTTGATGATGAAAATAAGAGTAAAAGCGATGATTTACAAGGAGACAAGAAGCCAATTTAACAGTATGTGGATAAAACAATAGATGAATTATCAGGTGGAATTGGTGAGAGATAGTCTGCATTTCAACTGTTCAGAAGTCTAAGTGAACTAAGTGGAGATATCTCACTCAGTTCATCATCTTCGATAAAGTTAGATAAGGAAATTGAAAGAAGTTGTTTACTAGAAAGCGATATGTCTAGCAATTTTTAGATCGAAGGGAACAAGAATAAAAGCGTTTGTGAAGTTTCATTTTCAGTGTCATTTTCATGTAAATACTGATATGGGTGGAATTGGGATTGAGATATTATGGGCAAGACTTCGACCCGACTCGATAATTAGAGAAAGCTCCGACATTGTAGATATCATGACAACCGAGATATCGGGGTGATTAACGCAACGCCATGATGACCGGCATGGTGGGATACTCTCGATCGAGCACGGCAACGTTAAATCTGTCATAAGATTAACGAAAATCACAGATATTTCATCGCGCGCAATCTTACCTATACAACTTGCATCTAGTACACTGCAAAGGAGGTACGACATCCCATGAGACACACCGTCTAATCCAAGAAAATAGAAATGGCTGTCAAGTCTATGTAAGTACTCGTTCACTAAAGCGAGTGAAGGTAACTCATGCTCCATACACTCTCACTTATATTATCTCTCTTGCTAAAATCTCCGACTCACATCCATTGAGCTTCGAATTATTACTATACAATCACTAACTTGGTTATCGGACCCTATCTGATGAAATTTAGTTGTATCTCCTTTTACAAGTCAACTAAATACACACTTCATCTAGATACCAAACTTTTACCTTATCAGATCGGCGCAATCTATTAAAAAAGTTTTCTCATCCCATTGAGATTCTACAATGGAAAGTACTAAAAGCCAGAAGTTTGAGAGAGTTCATCTGTTCATGGCTAAGCAAGAAAATGAGTAAGAAAAAGCTTCATAATTTTAGTGAATTATTCTCTAAAATGCACAGTATATTACTTTTCCTATTTATAATAGGAATCCATATATTTTGCAATTGCACATGTGCTAATTAGCGGTGGCATTTGGGCTGGGCCAACACAGGCCCAGCTCAGCCCAGCACACGAAAATTTGGACTCAACCCAGCTCAATTTATAGTGGGCTCAACTCGGTCCAGCCCACAACATATATGTGGGCCGAGTTGAGTCATATAATTTTTAACCCAGCCCATTTAAACCCATACCCATTTGAGCTCAGGCCCAGCTCGAGCCCAAATAAGGCCCATCTCGAACCCAACTCAAGCCCAACACAATTTGAGCTCACTTGTTAAAAAAAAATTGAAATATTATATTGGGAAAATATCACATAACCCCCCTGTGATTTGTGAAACTATTACCCTACCCCCCTGTGTTTCTAAAACTTCAAGAATGCCCTCTGTGTTATTAGAAAGTTATCACACTACCCCTTCATGTCTTTTTTAAGTTATTAAATGTCAGTTTTGCCTTTTTATAATACATATTTTTTTTCTTTTTTTTCTTTCATTTTATTTATTTACCACTAAATAAAAAAATTTAAAAAAAAATTCATCTTCCCCCCCTCACCCCACGCCCACCCCACACACCACTCCCCTCCCCCCCACCCCTGCTGCTCCGAGCAGCAGATCGTTGGAGCAACAGCAGCAGCCCCCGACAAGTAGCAGTAGGGGTGGGGAGGGGGGGTGGGAGGGGGGAGGGCGTAGGGTAGTGTCACGCCCCAACTCGACCCCACCTACGATCAATCAGGACGCAACGAAATTTCGGCAGTATAACGACAGTAAATAGGATACCGAGGCTCTAAACCAACCTCAATAGACATCATACATCAACTCCACAAACCATACAACAAACAACTGCTCAATAAAATAACAACATACATCATAACCATATTATACAATAAATATTCCTCATTATACGCCTCCGTTCCAACATAATACATGAACCTTAATATACATTACAAAAATATATTGAGCCAATCTAGCAACCTAATTATAAACAAAAGAAAGGCTACTAAGACAACATCAACTAATTCATTATCTTTTCAACATCTTTTACATTATGAACTACAAAGCATATAAAAGTCTACTAAGTTAATTACAGGATAGTAAAACAATACAACATCAAGGATAAGACTCCGGAACATAAGACTCATCCACGTAAGGCACATTTTCCACTTCAGGATGCACGTACCCATAATCTTGCGAAAGTACACCTGTAAGCATGCAATAATAGAGAGTGAGCTTATATAAAATAAGCCCAGTGAGGATCTGATAGATCTTGAGCAAGGTTTACTAAGCTCGTTGGAAATAATCCTTTGAGCAAGTAAATACACAATAACAACAATAAAACTATCATCACATAACTATAATGACCAATCAATAAAGGATACACTAGTTGCTGTAGCTCCAAACACCATCACGATCACAACAGCCTTCTTGTGACTCCCATAAACTCACGCACCCGAGGTACCCCAATAACCATTCCCTCCATGACACCTCCGTCATGCGAGTTTTAGGCAGTCTCTGGTAGTCATGCCGTTATCAACCCGACAGCCCGATGCTGCCCGAGAGGTGGCATACACATACCAAAGATTCAGCAATAATAATAAACATCAATCATTCATAGGAGGACAGTCTAGCAGAACTACCTACCTCCCGGCATCAATCATCAATCAATAATCATCAATAATCATATTATCATCATAATAACATCAATAATCAATTTAACGACAAATAACTAAGTTAGATGACAAAGTAGGCCATCTAACCGAACATGCATTAAACACACAATCAAATCCTAGTTTACCCATCAACAACTCAAAATTCAATCACTCAAACCACACCCAATCAACTAAGGCTCAATCTAACATTTTAAAGAAAGACAACCTAAACTTCAAATAATCATATCTTACATTCTACTAATCCAAACAACTCCAAATCAGTTTCAAACACTTACCCATTCAATCAACTACATTAGCCCCCTCGGAACCAACCAAAACACATCCAAATCATGCTCAATAACCCTAAAACCCTAGTGTGTCATGGCTGAAATTTCCGGATTTTGGCACGGACATCACAATCGAAAATTCGGCACTACAACGGCGCTACCACGTAATTAACAAACTTTTAGAAATCGACGGCAATCGATTCCGATCAATACAACTCAAAATAATCAACATTTAGCATATTAAACAACTTTAAATACCCGAAAAATAATAATTATGCTACAACCGTTCAAATCTCGTAGGATTACATATAAATGATCCCTAGCATGCATGGAACAATAATCTAACATCATATTAACATTCTAACGGTTCGATATTCAATTCTACGCAAAAATACAAAAGATGAGTTTTGAGATCTAGAATTTTTCTCTCACCTTTGATGCAATAAAATCCTAGGAATGCGTGCAATGCGTGCCCAACAAATGGAATCCAACTCGGCACGAAATTCTACGGACAAAAACTAGCTTTTTCTTTGAAATTTTGCTTTGAAAACCTTGAAAACTCTTTGGCTTATTCTCTCATGAAACTCTCGGCCATGTGTGTGAAATAGAAGGTGTTTTTGTGCTTTTGCAATGTGTGTTGGTGATATAAGCTTAAAAGTCAACATTTTAAATGAAGTCAAAGTTGAATTAACTTAGTATTTTTGTGTTTTCTTGACTTTAAATGCATTTTCTTGATCACCAAAGTTCAAAACAATTATTCAACACCCAAGATAGCTCAAGTAGGTTATTTTTAGGTGACAAGAAGTTTTACAACCAAACAATTTCACACGAGTCGGCTTAAAACTCAATTTTCGCAAAAGTCGGTGTAAAAACCCTAATAAATTTCTAAGCCGATTTTAAAACTGTTAATATCAAACACAGGTCTATTAAAGTCCATGGACTAGGTCTAGAAGGGTTAAAAAGACCAGTTTCAAAATTTTAGCAGACGTGTTTCGAAAATACTATTCACTGAAAATCGACGATAAAATTTCTGACTCCGTTTTTTATGAAAATTTCATGAATGCACATTTAGCATGTTCTAGGAGTATTGATACTAAAATTACCACATTCTAAGTCACATAGCACATAGACAGGTTAATTCACGCAAAACGAGATAAAGCACACAAAACGAGATAAGATAGAAAAGTGGGGTTTCACAGGTAGGGTGGGGAAGATGAATATTTTTTTATTTTTTTATTTTTTTATTTAGTTGTAAATAATTAAAAAAGAAGGAAAAAAAAGAAAAAAATATATATGTATTATAAAAGGGCAAAACTGACATTTAATAACTTAAAAAAAACATGAAGGGGGTAGTGTAATGACTTTCTAATAACACAGAGGGCATTCTTGAAGTTTTAGAAACACAAGGGAGTAGGGTGATAGTTTTACATATCACAGGGGGGTTATGTGATATTTTTCCTATTATACTTTATTCATTTAATGTAAGTTATAGTAACTATTTTTTAAAAAACAAACTAGTAAGTCGTAGTAATTATTTTTTTTTGTTTTAACAAACTAATAATAAGAAGTAGTAAATTTCTTAAGTTGATATTAAATGACTTGTTATCAAATCTATTTTATGATATTGCAAGTTTGCAACTTGCAACTTTAAATCCCTTCATATTATTTTTTAAAAAGTTTTTAGATACAATTTTTTTTATAATTTTTATAATCGTACATATAATTCTTCCTATAAATACTTAATAAAAAAGTGTTTTAGTCACTTAGTATATTCAACTTTATTTTACTACAAGTCAACAACATTATATATAACTATGTCCATGGAGAAGAAAATCTTTCACGACAATTACATTCGTTAAAGGTTTGGAATCATTTTACATACTTTGAAGAACAGGGGTATGTAATTTGTAACTATTGTCAACGTCAATTTATATTTATACGTAAATTTAAAACTAGGATGCTTGTAAAACACCTTGTATCTCAACCACCAAATGTCACAAACTATCTTAATCCTTAAGTGGTTATTCAACAATAGCCACCGCCAAGCCCACTACTACTACCAACAGGCCTAACACCCGTAGAAGGAGCATAAAAAAATAGAAAACTTTTGCACTAACTTTCCTCAAATGTTTATGTAATGTTTTATTTTTATGTTTATATTATTAATATACTCATCTCACTAACTTGTAGTATGTAGTGTTTTATTATTTATGTTAATTGTAATATTATCAATCAACTTGCATATTGTCTCGTGAATAATTAAATTAAATTTTCTTTAAAAAATTAAGTTTAAATTTTATTTTTTTATTATTGATATATATATTAGTGTTTGTATATGTATATGTGTTTGTATATTACTATATATATATATATATATTCATAATACACTAATCACAAAAAAATGGGTTGGCCCAACCCAACTCGCGACTCGTGGTAATAGGCTCGTGGGCCAAGTTAGATCATATATTCTGATAAATGAGTCTAACCCAACTCAACCCATTAAACATCTGTGCCGAGTCGGGCTCAATTTTCTCAACCCATAATTCGGCCGGGTCGAGTCGGGTTGGCCCAAAGGCCACCTCTATGTGCTATTATCCGTCAACCGTTGGCTATGTTAAAAAATTTATTGGATCTAATATCAAAAAATAAAATATTGTTATAATCGATGTATCAAATTAATAACTCTGAGGAGTACCTTGATTGAAGCCATTGATAATATCTTATGTGATAATCTTGCGAGAAACCTTGAGCAGCGTATTATGATAGGCATGCCTAAACTAGGTATTTCATCTCCCTCTCCTAATTATGTATGGTGGCTAGGGATGGAAACGGGTACCTGTTCTATCCAAAACTAACAGGTAACCACCCGATAAAAATTCGATAACAAAAACCTGTGAGGAATCCGTTAGAGTTTGGGTTTGATAAAGGGAAACCGACGGGTAAACCGATAGGTTTTGATTTTTTACGCTAAAAAAAACCAAAACTCGAAACTTGATTAATTATTATTATTATTATTATTATTATATATATATATATATATATATATATATATATATGATATAATATCATGTTTAAATTTGATCAAAATATATAATATAACCCAATACTACTATTCTAAAAGTAATAACTAATAAAAAGTCCAATACTTTTTAATTAACATAAGCCCAATTCTTACTTCTCAAAAAAGGAAATAGTTTCATTCTATTTTACCTTTTAACACCAAAAGCCCAATATACAAATAGTCTTAAAACCCTAACATCTCTTATTCTTTTAGGGTGTGTTTGGATTGACGGGGAGGAGATTTAGTAGAGGAGAGGAAGTGAGAGTATTATAAAGGAAATGAGTGAAGAGGGTCAAATCATGTTTGGATTGAAAAAATTTATAAAGGAGAGTATCATAAAGGATTATGAGTATCTTTTGTTTGGATTAGAAAGAAAATGGAATGGAGGGATAAATTTTATGTATATAATGACTTTTATACCCTTTTTATTTTATATTAAATTTTCATGATTTGATGAGAAAAAATAGGGCAAAAATGTCATTATAACAAATAGTATTTTCTCCTCCCCTCATTTTCCCCCAAATTAGAAGGACCATATTCTAAGGATATGGAGGGGTGAGCCTCATCCCCTCTATACCCCTTCCCCTCATTTCTTCCTAAACCAAACTAGGTAAGGACTCAACCCCTCCTCTTACTAACCCTCCCTTTCCTCTCATTTCCCCCAATCTAAACACACTGTTAAGTTTAACCGCAGCTAACCTAATAGTAAAAGCAGAGCAACAT
The DNA here is from genome assembly GCA_037974665.1 of Ehretia macrophylla. NCBI lineage: Eukaryota > Viridiplantae > Streptophyta > Magnoliopsida > Boraginales > Ehretiaceae > Ehretia > Ehretia macrophylla. The sequence goes on from CM075773.1 coordinate 64,464,452, forward strand.
TGCTGCAGAGGAGAGGCAAAAATGGTGAAGTTTCAGAAGCCAAACAAGAAGGTCACTGCTTGTAAGGAGACCATGGCTAGCTTCGAGGAACGCTTCAAGACTGGTAAAAGTAGCTGGTTCTTTACCAAGCTCAGAAAATGTGATGGCATTTTCGTAATTTCACTTATGTAATTTTAAAAATTTTAATCAATGCTAGCAGTACAACCCACAAAACTAGGGTCTCAAGCAATGTTGCTTTTGTGGTTGTTTTATTAACAAACAAATCCCTTTTGCTATTATTGTTGTTGTTTACACAGTGGAATTTGGTGTCAAGTCGGGTTGGATTCTTGGAAGAATAATTGTTGTTGTTGTAGTTGTAGTAGTAGTTTGTCGTGGTAGATAGAAATGGTGATGTGAATGTGGTCATTATGGTGGTGGTGGTAGTTTGTAGAAGCATTTCTTACTTATTTGGTTTGGATTTTTAGAGCGGCATAGACTACACTGAAGAAAGTTCTTCTATGGTTGTTTAATCATGGAAGTCAACACACTAAGTAGGAAAGGCAGCATGCCAATCAACAAATGATGTCCTTTGGGATAATCAAGAACTGATCTATTTTTTTTCTTTTCTTGTTTTCTTTCATATTGTTTATGTTGTTGGTTTAAATTAATTTTGTTTTGAATTATTGTTATCGGTTTCTGTTATCCGCGATTTTTTTATCACTTTCGGTTTCGATTTTGGATAGTGGTTTTTAAAATCGTCGGGTTTTGGTTTTGGTTTTGGTTTCAGTTTTAGGTTAACGGTTTCGGTTTTGATTTTTTAAATTTTTGTGGTTAACCGAACCGCTGCCATTTCTAATGGTGGCTCTCAATGAGGTAAGCTAATTGCATTTCAAAGGGAAGGGGAATTTGTTGTCAATTTCTAGATCACTGACTAGTATCTTGGTCAAGTAAGAAACAAAATAGTGTTACACTTTCAATGGCCGAAGCCAAATATGTAGCTGTAGGTAATTGTCGAGCTCAAATTTTGTGGATGAAGCAAACACTACATGATTTTCGTTTGCATTTTGATCATGTGTCTATTATGTGTGACAATACTAGTGTCGTTAATCTCTCCAAGAATCCAATTTAATATTCTAGGATTAAACATATGAGATTAAGCAACATTTCATTAGAGGTCATGTGCAAAAAGGTGATATTGTGATTGAATTCGATGATTTTTTGTATCAATTAGCGTATATTTTTAAAACCTTTGCATGAGGATCAATTTTGCACAATTAGAAAAGAGATAAGAATGCAAAAACTTTGTTGAAAATGATTTTTTGGCATTCTACACAAGTCGGGTGAGGCTAGCAGGGTGAAACCCTCATCCACCCTCTTCAACCGCAATGAAAATTGTTTCAGACTCTGCAAAAATCGGACAAAGCAAGTTGGATAAAGTCATCTTTCGGCTACATCAACCGACATTGAGCTTGAACAATCTATAAAAGTTGGTTGAGGCCCCCAACCGGCTTCCTCGATCAACTTCAATGGGATTTGAAAAGATAAAGGGTTTTGTCTCTCTTCTTAAACACAATTTTTCAAACCCTAAACCCCCAAATTCAATTTTTTCTAAAACCTTTCAATTTTTCACCAAATTCACTCAAAATTGGTCTGATAAAAAGCTTACCCACTTTGCATAGACCAATATACTTGCATTTTTTCGTAGTTTTCTATCGTGGTTAATACAAGATTGAGACGTTCAAGATCCTACAATCATGGAAATGGGAAGGACTATGGTTGATAACGTAGCTATCTGATTGGATTAGTATTAGATTTGGGTTGTATTTTGAATTTGTTTGAATTTGTTCTGTTGTAATCTTATCGTTAGGTAGTTCAGATATTGTGCTCATCTTGGTGTATTATAAATACTTTACATGCAGCTCATTGTGTAATATAAAAAACATTTTTCTCCTTCATGGTATCAGATTCTAGGTATATCACGATCCTCTTTTTCTCAACCACAGCAAACAAATTCTGATTCTACCTTCAAACAGCACGATAGCTTAGGCAATTACCTTTTCCTATCTATTCATTTCAAACTCTGTTTTCCAGATTCCTTTCTTTTTCCTGTCCCACTCTCTGTCCTTTTCTCTGTCACCTCTTTTTTTTTCTCTTTCTTCTCCAACGTCATGTCATCCAAAGAGTCTTCCCCTTCTCAGTTTTCCCTTCCTGCAACTCACGTTTGACTTTATGTCACTGTTACTCTTAACAACACAAACTATCTTACCTGGAAAAATCAAATGCTCAATTTCTTCACGTTCAACTCTCTTCTCAGATATATTGATGGATCCATCCCCTCTCCCAAAAAGGCCAAGGACGACTCTGCTCCGGCTTCATCCTCCTCCATCACACTTGATGACTGGACGAAATATAATAGCTATGTCACTGCATGTATCACTGCAACACTTTCTAACTCCTTAGTGCACCAAGCTTTGGGTTTTACTACTGCCCATGAGCTTTGGGTGTCTCTTAAGGAGTCTTTTCTTCAACAGTCAGTGGCTCGCAAATCACTTCTTCGTGCACAGCTTCTTTCTCTGAAGAAGGGCTCATCCTCCATCTCTGATTACATGAATCACATCCGTGCTCTCTCCACATCTCTTGCTTCCATTGGCGATCCGCTCAGTGATATTGACTTGGTAGTAGTGGCTTTAAATGGTCTTCCGACTCAATACAGACCTTTTGTGACATCAATTGAGAATTTTCCCTTACCACCCTCCTTCAATAAACTTCGTGCGAAACTTCTCACCTATGAACAACGTTTGGTTCTTGAGGGTGAAGATCCTGTCTCTACTGATGGCTCCTCTTTACATGCCTTAACAACTCAATTGCAGTCCACATCTCTCAACAATCAAGCCTTGGTCACTACTACTAGTTTCAAACCTTTATTGTCTACCTCTCAAAATTCCTCTTCCAAAAATTATGGCACTGGCGCTTCTAATTCCTCCTACAAAGGGAAGTGTCAGATCTGTAAGAAATTTGGTCATTCAGCTCAACGTTGTCGCTATCGGTATGCCCAGTCCAAATCTCACTCATCCTCCTCACAGTTTGCTGGTCTTCATTATCAGCCGTGTGCGCTTCCTCCTCTTTTGCCCACTCCTTCGTCTCATTCTTGGCTTCCAAACTCAGGGGCTACCTCCCATATGACAAACGACCCCTCTGTCTTGCAGCAACTTTAGCCATATAATGGAGCCGATCACGTGCTAGTTGGTGATGGTAAGCCTCTTGTTATTACTCATATTGGTCAATCCTCTATTCCTAGCTCATCTCACTCCTTAACTCTTTCCAATATACTGCATGTTCTGCGTCTTATGCATAGCTTATTATCTATTTCTCAGTTTACTAAGGATAATGATGTGTCTGTTGAATTTTTCCCTTCTCACTGTGTTGTCAAGGATCTTCGCACGGGAACACAACTTCTCACCGGTCCAGTTAATTCCAGTCTCTACACTCTTCTAGTGTCCACTTCTTCATCTGCTTCATCGCCTCAAGTGTTCACTACCTCTTCTGCTGACGTGTCTCTCTGGCATAGTAGATTGGGTCATCCCTCGCAGCCTGTTCTTTCTCAACTACGGAAGCAAGCTTTTATTCAGTTTAAAGATTTTTTAGTTGCAAATAAATTGTATAATGCCTGTATGCAAGGAAAAAGTCACAAGCTTCCCTTTCTCCCTTCTAGTCATAGATCATCTGTTCCTTTAGAGTTGGTGCATTGTGATGTCTGGGGCCCTGCTCCAGTGGCATCATTTTCTGGCTATCGATTCTTTGTAATCTTTGTTGACAATTTTAGTCGTTTCACTTGGATTTATCCATTGCGCAATAAAAGTGATGTTGCTTCCTGTTTTATTCAATTTCAAACTCTATCTGAATCCCTCTATTCTACAAAAATCAAATTTTTTCAGTGTGACGAGGCTCCTGAATTAACTAAAGGTGCTCTTCATGCTCATTTTACAAAATGTGGAATTGCTTATCGCATTTCTTGTCCCCATACCCCAGAACAGAATGGATTGGCTGAACGTAAAATTCGACACATTACTGAAATGGGCACTACAATTCTGTTCCATGCTTCTATGCCTAAACAATTTTGGTATGAGGCGTTTAACACTGCAGTATATCTCATTAATCGTTTGCCTACTCCCTTGTTAAGCAATCACTCTCCCTTTCGTAGACTTCATAATTCTGATCCTGATTATTCTTTTTTCAGAGTTTTCGGATGTTTATGTTATCCATATCTGGAGGCATACAAACCCGATAAGTTGAGTCCCAAGTCACTACCTTGTGTGTTTCTCGGTTATAGTGATCAACATCGTGGGTACCGTTGTTTTCATATATCCACTAGTAGAGTCTATATTTCTCGCCATGTCTGTTTTGATGAGACTGTTTATCCGTTTGCATCCAGTAACATGTCTTGCTCCTCTCAGCTTTCTTTGCTTTCAAAATCACAATTTTCGTCCAAAACTATGCCAACCTCTCATGATATTCCTTCGTTACTTTACTCATCCATCCCATCCCCTGTTCACGAGCCACTCAATACACCAGTTTTGTGTCCCATTCTACCAGCTTCTCACAGAGTTTTAGATACATTGTCGAGCTCACCTTCCTCTATTTCTTTAGTCACCAATTCCACTCCTCTAGCTCAGCAGCGTGTGTCGCATGTGTCGTTAGCTCACTTGCCTTCAGCTACTTCGAGTCCAACTCCCACGTTGCCTCCACCCTGTGTACAATTGTCTTCTCATTCAAGTAAAACACCTCCCTATGTTGTGTCCTCAAATTCGACATCACCCGCCTTCCCCATCACATATCCTCAAGTTTTCCAGCCGACACGTAACCTATCCCCTAGCATTGACTCGCCTACTCCAGACAATAACTCTCCATTGACTTCTTCTTTGCCTTCTCTCAACTTGGACCTCTTCCCATCAGGTGACATACATGCAATTCATCCAGACTCTTCTAGTCTACATCATGTTCAACACATCCTCTCTGATCTCTCACGTCCTACTCCTCCTTCAACTCCTTCCCACGTTGTTGACAATACTCATCCGATGGTCACTAGATCGAAAGACAATACACGCACAATTAAATCACACCCAGATTTTGTTACCTATACTGTTTCCACTACTTCACCATCTTCTGCTGATCTAAATATAACTGAACCTTCTACCTTCCTTCAAGCTCAAAAACAGAAACACTGGCGTGACGCCATGGAATTGGAATTCAATGCACTTCAGAAAAATAGCACTTGGACTCTCGTTCCAAAACCTCTCATGGGCAACATTGTGGGTTGTAAATGGGTGTATCGTGTGAAACGTAAACAGGATGGTTCGATTGAGCGTTTTAAAGCACGGTTAGTCGCCAAGGGTTACAGTCAAGAAGAGGGTATCGATTTTAATGAGACTTTCAGTCCGGTTGTCAAGCCTACAACAATTCGCATTATTCTCTGTATTGTTGTTTCAAAGAACTGGTCTATACGTCAATTGGACGTAAACAATGCTTTTCTTCATGGATTGTTACAGGAAGAAGTTTATATGTCTCAGCCGCCAGGATTCACTCATTCAAGTTATCCTGATCATGTCTGCAAGCTTAACAAAGCGATTTATGGGCTCAAGCAGGCACCATGGGCCTGGTTTTCTCATTTAAGCTCTTATCTTTTATCTCTTGGTTTTATGTCGTCGACAGCTGATTCTTCATTATTTATTCGTGCCACTTCGCAGGATATCACATTATTATTGGTCTATGTTGATGACATCATACTCACTGGGAGTGATTCTACTACCGTTACCAAGCTCATTGAATCTTTGCATACGCAGTTCTCTCTAAAAGATCTTGGCAGTTTATCTTTCTTTCTTGGCATACAGGTCTGTTCTACTTCCACAGGATTGCTTCTTCATCAACAAAAATATGCTCACGATGTTCTCATTCGTGCAAACATGGCTAACGCAAAGGCTGTTGCTACTATTATCTCCCCAAATCACCAGCTTTCTCGTGACTCTGGGGATCCATTTTTTGATCCAAAACTTTATCGGAGTACAGTAGGTGCCCTCCAGTACCTGACCATCATACGACCTGATATTGCTTTTGCAGTCAATAAAATCTGCCAATTTATGCACGATCCAACGGATATTCACTGGGCAGCAGTAAAACGCATACTTAGGTACATTAAGATACATCCAGTCATGGTATTCACATAAAATCATCTCTAGATTTCTCTTTGCATGCATATTCTGATAGTGATTGGGCTAGTTGTGTGGATGATCGTCGGAGCACTCATGGCTATTGCATTTTCTTGGGTCCCAATTTTATTTCTTGGGCAGCAAAGAAGCAATCTACTATTTCGAGATCAAGCACAGAAGCAGAATACAGAGCAATTGCATTCACTACTACTGAGTTGTGTTGGTTAAAATCTTTGTTGTCTGAACTTAATCTTATTCTTATCTATTCTCTTATGCTCTAGTGTGATAACATCGGCGCAACCTATCTCACCGCCAATCCGGTACATCATGCGCGCACAAAGCATATAGAGATTGACATTCATTTTGTTTGTGAAAAGGTGGCGTCCAATGAGCTTCAGGTTCGTTATATCTCAACGCTTGATCAATTAGCGGACATTATGACCAAAGGTCTAACTATTGCTCGTTTTCAACTCCTAAGGTCCAAGCTCACCATCCACGACACGGCTTCGCTTGAGGGGGCATGATAACGTAGCTATCTAATTGGATTAGTATTAGATTTGGGTTGTATTTTGAATTTGTTTGAATTTGTTCTATTGTAATCTTATCGTTAGGTAGTTCAGATATTGTGCTCATCTTGGTGTATTATAAATATTGTACATGCAGCTCATTGTGTAATATAAAAAACATTTTTCTCCTTCAATGGTTTTCAACAGACAACAACGATGGCTTGGCTTTCCTACAATCATGGAGGCTATGACATTTGCTTTGGTGTGGTGGTGAAATCATGTGATCCTTCCAACTATGATCATTTTCTTTCTCGGCAACAGGTGCTCCTCAACACAATAGCACAATCACTTGTGTGATCTCATCACATCCAACACGTGAGATCCATTCGGTAGAGATGAACACGTGAGACCCCATACGCTAGAGAAGGCATGCTTGTCATCATAAGAGATCTTGCAAGGCATGAACTATAACAAAGCCTAAATATTTTATATGATCAAAAAGCGAGAGTATAGTGCATAATAAGCTAAAAAAGAACCCCAAAGCCTTGCAGATTGGCTAAGTATAGAGAGGCAAGGGGTGGACTTATAAAGTTCAAGAGTAATCTTTTCATATGTTGTTATGTTGAATCCTAAATGATTCTCGTTCATACAAAAGACCAGTTAATGAACATGAAGCATATGCAATGAGCATCTTCCTCCTCGTTCAACACTTTCCAAGCTACTGCTTTCTCGTATGAAATCGGCCGCCTCATGCTCGACAAACAGATACCACCTTGAAGACAAGCAAAACCCTGCATGCCGAAATGCAAGAATTTTAACTTATGCAGTGAAGAAAATTAGTCGGGAAGATAAAATAAAGCTTTTAGAGCATAGTTTTGAATCCCAGTGAATCGACCGCATCGTAAGTGGTGATGAGAGCATACAAGATACATTCTTAAAACACCAGAAACTACAATAACATGATGTAGTTTCGAACCAGGAAACCTCGGCTAATGCAACAATGAAAATGAGAAATTTTAGGTTGTTCCAGAGCCTAAAGAAGTTAACTAAATAAAATTTAACACTACTTTCGACTAACCATGCTAAATATGTGAGATAAGAAGTTCTTTAACCCACACTGTTAATGGTCCATTTGACCACCTTCAAAGTTTTGAGCATGAAAATTTTAGGTTGAGGTCAGAACTTAAAAAGTAAAGTCAGTTGAGCCTCTGAAACAAGACGCAAAGCTTTCCTTCTCAAAGTTTGAAAAGTTTCAGAAGGAATTTGCTGGTCAAAATAGAGAAGGGAAAAGAAGCAACGTGCAAATATTGAAAATAGAACTGAGAATACCGTAGAAGCCCGACAGAACTTTCTGAATTGTCTATTGTTATTTTTCATATTTCATGTCGAACGGGAAGGAACAGGCTAAATTGTTCGGTTTAATATCTAAATAATTACAACTTATTCTCGCTACATAGTTCTAGGGATTTACTATATTGTTTCATTCAGTTAGAAATACAACTTATTCTCTTTACATAGTTCTAGGGATTTACTATATTGTTTCATTAAATTAGAAGTTTACTTCTATTAAGTTATTTCCTATTTAAAACTCTTTGTAAAAATCTATATAAAGAGGCTAAGCTAGAGTCCTTGGCTTCCTTTGATGAATTGAAATTGAGAACACCTTTGAGAGTTTTTTTTTCCCCTATTTTCTTTCTTTTAATTACTTCTCTTTTTCTTACCAGTCCTACATCAATATCTGAAGGAACGTACCTGTTGCATAATTTGTGGAAGTTCAGCAAACAGTGTCTTTCTTCCGTTGTCATCAAAGATCTTCTCCAGAGTAACGTCTTGGAGGGCAACTAAGGTAGTCTCGAGCATATCAAGTCCAGCCTGATTCGCAAATGTGAAAACTGGCAATGCCTGCATACATCATGTAAAGAATATCATTACAAATTTTGCAACACAACGACCAAGATATATCTCAACTTGTGAAAGAAACTTTGCAAGTACAAATCCATCAGACGAAAAGCACGGTAGGTGAAACAATGTCACCTTCAGCAATGATGATAATCAATATGAATGATACCCGTACACCTCAGCAAAGATTAACTTATTGCAAAATCTAAAACCATTGAGAGACTGACCAATAGATTCAGATAAATGTACGAGACCCTATTAAAACAATTTAGGTCGTTGACCCAGATCTATCACCGCAAAATGTTCCATTCAATTGAAAATCATACATCGACTGCTGAGTCATGGATCTTTCAGAAGGTTACCCAAAATCTTCTCCTTTTTCTTTCAAGAATTTATATTATCAAGTTACCTCTGAATATGCCCAAGATTCATACATTTGTAAAAAAATTTACTTGTTTATTGAACCAATATTAGTTGAAACTAACGAAAGATCAGAGTCCTACCTTCAGAGAGCAACACAATAAAGCATCTGAGTGGTGCCAAAGTGTCTTGAGGATAGATTCACTTCCTTCACTAACAGGTTTGAGAAGCTCCATCCCTAAAAAGAACCTGCAATGGCAGATCAAGAACAAATCTAAATCAATAGAAAGTTCATGCAATGTGTGGGAGAGAAGGGAAACATAGGAGTTCCAAAATGTAAAACCGCTGTAACATTTCTAGCTTGGTTTGTACAAGTCAGAACTAAAAGTGAAACTAGTTCCTGAGATTACATATGGTGCTTTTTCCGCTGTTGGTTAGTGAGTAGAATGCACTACCTTCCCAATGGTGCTCAAATAGTGTCTACTAAAGACAATATAAATGCTGATAAAATTCAAGTTATGCCGGGCAAGGTTGGAATATAGCGGGTGAGTATACTGGAAAGAGGAGTCAAATGTCACACCTGTAGCTCTGACAAATCCAACGAGCAAGGGTCTGTGCTTCAGGTGTGCCAGGCGGTGGTCGCAAAGTTCCAGGAGAACCAAGAAGAGATGGGGAGAGTGCCAATGCCACCCTTTGAACAGACGATATGATACTCCGAACATATTGCCGAGCCATGGCTGCTACACTTTCTTGAAGGTGGAGCTCAAATGCAAATTGAAATGCTATTGTCATGACTGATTTCGCACAACCAGAATGCCTAGAATAATCACTAGATGATCTGTTTGCAGTCGGTCCGACTTCAAGCGTAGAGGCAAGATCAAGTGTACGATTTGGACTTGAAGGGTCCTAAACCAATTTGTCAATGTATCAGCACAAGCCTGGGATGATGTAAACAGATACATATTTCTGACTTAGATCATAGAAGATAACCACTCACCACTCTAGAATCAAGAGGAATGATACGGAATCCAGATGGAAGAAGAGGTGCATCATCAGAGAAGGAGGCATCTATTGGGGCAAAGATGAGTTCGGAGCAGGTGCCAATGGCATTCTCATCCACTCCGCTACAAAGCTGAGAATCCAGTATTAAAAGGATTCAGTGACTTTCAAGATGTTGATGATAAATATATTTTAAAGCATACCACTCACTCAGTCTAAAGAGATCAGTTATGATGGTACAATTAACCGTTCGAAGCTATACATTTCCCATTAAGACATATATTAAAAAGAAGTGTGAAAGTTCCAGTAATTGTAAGAAAGTCAGAAGTTTTAGTGACAAGCAACTACTTTGGGTCGGTTAGACTTGCACAATCTTAAAGAGAATAGTGTAAGACTTACTTGCAAGAGAAAGATATCAGTCGGCATGATCATGTCTTCTCTGTAGCAGCCAATGTTCTCCAGCTTGATCACCTCCATGAACTGATTTTAAAGATGATTAGCAACAATTAATGCAAGAAAGTAATTTGCAATAAGCCATATTTGATGCTATATTATATTAGAATAAATGACTGCAGACTATCAAGTTAGAAATAGTAAGAACTCCTTACCTCTTCATGCTCAATAGTCTGAGCCAGTGGAAGAATAACCTGCCCACCGTAAGTCCCAGCTCGAGACATTGGTAAACTACATGGACCAGCTTTCACAGCAGCAGCTGAGTAAGCATCAATACCACTATCTGCCCACTCTGATCTGTGTTCCCGCAGAAATCTTAATAGAATAGCAGGAGGCACATTCTGCAAGAATAGGGAGGAAACACATTAATGAAAAACACTTATGAAAATATGGAAGATAATCATGAGACTTCTATAATGAGGAAACAGATAATAAAAGAGGGTTGGATTTAGCAATAATGAAGAACTTAAAATCAATTATTTCTTAAAATAGATTAGACTCAAATGAAATAATACCAAAAAGGATCTTAATGAGATATTGCTTTGAAGATCTTCATATTTATAGCTGTTACCCTCATTAGAGGAATGATTCCAGTCCTCATTAGAGGAATGACTCCAGTCACCGACCATCATTGTGTACCACTGCCTACTACCTGATTGTGAAGTATGTCCACTCAAAGCATAAAATTATCTCTACCACTAAGATCTTACAAGTTCTTGCGATTTTGTAAATACAATTTCAGATGCATGGCATTCCTATCAATAGAGGGGAAAAAAGCATAGCACCGGCCATTCAACAGTCAAATTGCAGACTGTATATAGATTGGAAGAATTCAAGCTTCAAAACCCAACAAAAGTGTATATTCTTTTGCATACAAGCATATGTGATATGCAAAGCATTATATCACAACTGCAGAGAAATGTGCCTCCTTGATTCTTAAATCTCCAATGATAATTCTAAGCAAATGAACTATAAGTCTTCTAATTACTTACTTGTAACAGCATGGATGCCTTCACACATAGCACTGCATTGTTCACAGCTGGAAACCCATTGGCGTAAGCAAAGTTTGTGCCCATCAACTTCCCAGGGGATAAATTCACTTGAACAGTTACATCATCTATACCATCACTATCCATGATAGACCATCCCTCATCTGTGAAACTATTTACAGCCTCATTGAAACCCCTGCAGAAAGAAGTAAACTTTTCATTTATTCACAGAAAGAAAATTACGCAGGGAATTATATCAAGAACTAAACTACCAACCTGCTCATTCTTTGACCGAGTGCACGTAAAGCTGCAGGTCTTCTCCCCCAACTGGTCATGATAGGCTGAGAAACTTCTTGGGAAATTTGCCTCAGTTGTCGCAAAGCCTAAAAAGATAATGTTTAAAATCACTAAAAGACAATAATGGACTCGCTTCGAAAATATGTATATATGTACATCGATATATATTTATCCTGGTTCAGAGACGAATCTACAATTCTGTAATAAGAAATAGTAGTCTTACCGCCATTGTCGTTCTTTGAGAAAGAAGAATTGATGACTCATAAAGCGAGCGTAACACTTCAGGCACGCTCCAAGGCTGGTTAATACAGTAAGCCTTCGTCAATTAATGAGGATAGCAAGCATAATTTGCAAGAAAATAACTAATTGTCTAACTCACCTCTAAATCCATATGGTCAACTATATGAATTATGGATCCACCTCCTTCACAGGGTCTTATCAGATAACCACTGGGTAGCATTTCAGCTCTAACGAAATGCTGCACTGATGGCATACTAGGACCATTCTGGGTGTTGTTCAAAGATCTCTCACAGATCTACAATGCAAAAGCAATTGATCTACTGTGACGAATTGTATAAAGGAAAAGGTATCCTATTTCAAGTTTTTATTATTTCCTTTTCTCTAGGTATGTATACTGTTTGTAGTACTCTAATCAGACTCATACCACAAGGCTGCCATCCTCCATAACAGATGTGTAGCGCAGCAACCAGAAGTCACGAGCTGGTGCCAAAGTAGTAGGCGCGTAAAGCTGTTCAAGCAACCAAAACAATGTTCAATAGCCATTGACCCCAAAAGTTCGACAACAACAATAAATACAGAGCAACATATTCCAACCTGCATGTAAAGTAGTTCAATGGTTCCACCATTGCCAGTGGATAATGCATTGATAACATCCACAGCTCTGCAGTCACGATACCACGAAGTTCGATCTTTGAGGATTTCAGCAACCTGGATCAAATGATACCCATAATTAATTTCTCCTCTCCCACTAAAAGAAAATTTACTGCTACCACGGGATTTTAGCAAAGGCTTACTCTTGTAGGTTCTAGTCCCACAAGGCCGCATGCACGTGATGCTATACCAGTGCAACCATGAGAAATAGCAATGATTCCAATGGAATCCGGACCAGGCTGCAACAAAAATATGAGATTTTCATTTTCTTGCAGCACCACAGTAACGTATTTGTATGAATATGAGGCAGAAAGCAGAGATTCCAAAGGTGAAGAAAAGATTCAATAACAACATGCCTGGAGAACCTATTATTGCATAATAAGGAATATAACAATTCTGAAGCACAGGAAGTAAGCTTGAGTGCTTGACTACCACTATTCTTTTCTCCTTACACTGGAAAATGCAATGATCAACAACTGATATTTTATGCTGAAAATTTTTACACTGTAATTGCTGAGAGGATCTCATTTTCAACAAAAGCAGATAGATCCCAAAAGTATAGAAGTAATGCAACTGGGCTCTGTTTTTAAAATAAACTGATCATAAGGAAAACATAAAATGGAATGACAGAATAAATTTTGTTCAAGGAAATAAAAGTTACTAGCCGAAGTACCAAACAGTGACTAAAACGAATGATTTCCAAGCTTATTAAAAACAACGTCAAATTCTTGATCAAGCATAGCTCAGAATGATCTCAAGATCTATCATACACTATGAAAAGCTGGCACAAATGCAAATAACAAATAAATATTTATAACATGAAACAAGCTTGTAACCTTCATCCCAGGCATTTGGACCCACTCCACGGCAGTTCCAGTGGCCTTTGATAGAAACTCTGTTAAAGTCTCCTCTGCAATGGACAAGAGTCTAGGAAAATAAAAGCACACTTGCGTAAGCAATATGGAACAATTTCAAAGAAGAAATGAAAGATTGACACAGAGAAAAATAGACATCCTCCACTAACCCTGCAGGGCTTGCATCTCTTGGAGGATGCTGAGGAGTCAAGTGATTCTGACCACTCGTCACCACTGATTCGCAACTATTATCTGTGGTGGCAAGGGTTGCCTGCAAGACGTAAGAAAAAGGTGTCACTCAAGGTTACACAGGCTTAATTTAGCTCTCCTTAATTCACAGAAGAAAACGAGGACAAGAGAAGCTTGTACGAAGTCTAACTCTATTATTTGATAATTTTGTCAAAACACTAAATGTTCATATTAAAATTTATGCAACATTTCAGCGTTCTAAATTTTAGAAGCTTCATGTTTGACATTCTTTGTCCACTTATGCCAACCAAAAAGTACATATAACCTACTGGGAAGAACCATAAGGCTATGAAGCAAAGCGATATCCTTCTTCCGAGAGCTCAAGAAGAGAGTAAAATAAAGAATTGACGACATAGAAAATAAAATAAAAAAGCAAGTGTTTACATTCTGGGTCTGTTGGCGGAAAAAACTATTCTCATACACCAACTGAGAAACTTGCTTCTGCAATCTATCATTCTCCTCCATCAAGAGCTTATTCATTGCTGTCAACTTCCTGTTCACAGCTTGGAGGCGAGACGCCTCTTTCCGCTGCTTCTCTCTACATCTGTACCGGTGAAAAAAATATGTAAAACACACACACCCCGATTGATAAACTAAAGTATTTGAATTCTCAAGAAATTCAACAAATATCAAATTTATTAGCCGCATTATACCTTCTATTCTGAAACCATACTTTGATCTGCTTAGGCTCGATGTTGGCAAGGATCGGACATTCCCGAATCAGCTGCTGCCGACGAAGCGAACTAGGCTTTGGACATTCATGGTACAACCTTTCCAGAGCCTCTACCTGCTCCGGCGTGTACCTCACATACTTCCCGTTATCCAACCCCATTTTGCTGCTGTCTTTGCAGGCCGAGGTCACCGCCATCATCACTTCAAGATCAAAATTCACGAGAACTTCAAATGGCAAAAAACAAAAATAAAAACAAAAACAAGAAGAAAACCCCTTCTTTTTCGTCTAACAAATTAAACAACTCCTGAAAAGAAATAAAGATTCCAGCATCATCTAAACCCGAAACTGCGATGTGCTATCCCCAATATGAATTTCAGAAATTATATTGATTCCCAAACATCCCCTCTTGCAAAAGTCACAAAAGCCTATATATTCTTCTGTATTCAAATTTTGAGAAATTCTCTTCTTTTTTTTCACTTTTCCCAAGAAAGAAAACAAGGTAAAGAAACAAATTTCCTTCCTTTTTCAAAGATTCATGCACTTTTCAACTGAAAGAAACTTAACACTTTTGACTCAACCTGAAATTTCCAGATCAACTTAAAGAAATTCTCTTTCTTTTTTCACTAAATAAACTCTAGAACAATCCTATCACATAAAGTTGATGAATTTAAACCCTCCTCATCACTTAAGTAGCTCTGATGTGCTTTTCTATGTCCAGTGTGTGTGTGTGTGTCAACATATACACACACCAACACATATATAAAACAATCCACATGGATAAATGTTTCAACAAAACTATTATTTTAAAGACTTGCATGTCTGAATCTATAGTTAAACTATGTGATGAAACTTGTGTCTGAAGCATTGAAAGTGTCAAACTCTTCAAATTCAAGAAATGTAAAGAGAAAACACAACCCACCACCAACAAGATATTTGTTATGTATTTTTATCTATCTTTTCATTGCATATTTTGTACATAGATGAGGAGACATGGTTTACCTAGTGTTTTATGAAGCAGTAAAAACGGTGTCGTATTCTTCCTCTTCCTTCCTCCTTCACAACCACGCAGTGTCAAGCACGAAACATAGATCTTCCATCATAGGATAGCGCGCGTTAACAGTTAATGGGAAACCAAAAAAAAAGAAAACGATGTCGTTTTCTATCCTTCTTCCACACTCCTTGTTCAAAATCAATATATATTTTTCACCATGCACACGTCTGGATGGTTTTCAAAACACAACAACACAAAACCATTCAAAATCTTGCAAAAAAAAAAACTAACTTATATAAATGTAAGCATATAATAAACACACACCCTTTTAAGAATATGTTAAGAGTTGTGTGTTATTTATATGTATGCATGTAGATAGAAATGATGTGAA
The DNA here is from genome assembly GCA_037974665.1 of Ehretia macrophylla. Classification (NCBI taxonomy): domain Eukaryota; kingdom Viridiplantae; phylum Streptophyta; class Magnoliopsida; order Boraginales; family Ehretiaceae; genus Ehretia; species Ehretia macrophylla. Next base: position 64,480,186 of record CM075773.1, read on the forward strand.
GACTTATAATAATATGTTACTTGTAAGAGAGAAAGTTGAAAAGAGGAGTCACAAGTGGAGACCATTTTCTAGGATATATATCATTCTACTCTTGCTGTTTTTTTCTTTTTCTTTTTCTTTTTCTTTTTCTTTTTATGGTTTTGCTTTCTTACAGAAGCACTATTTCACTGTGTGTTGTATGTGTGTTTTAGTTTTGGAAGTATGGGAGTTAAAGAAATAGTGAGTTTGGACAGGTTTGTCTGTAAAAGTGCAGAATAAAATAGTGGCAGAGTAAACAGTTATTTAGTCTATTGATATATAATTTATTATATATATAAAAAATTATAAATTTAAATTTAACTAATTGCATTTTACTGTAATAGATTTCTCCTTAAAAAAAAACAGTCTCTCTCCAATCTGTTTGTGCTGTCTTCACATCAGAGTGGGGACACAACACCCAGAAAAAGCAAAATCCCACTTAGGTTTGTAGCGGTGTTTTGCAAGCCTGCTAATGTCCTTTTAGCAAGACAAGGTTGCTCTTTAGGTATGTCATGTCAGAGTTTAAATCTGTGGATAGATTCTAGGAGATATAAAACACCAAAATGTTTTTTGCATAATGAGAATTAACTATACTAATTACTTTTAGTATGAGAGTTTATGATTCTTAATATATTATTATAATTAAATTTTGCTTTAGTCTTTTTTTTTTTTTTTATGTGCGATCAATCGTTCATGTGTATTTTATTCACATGTTATCAATTTTAAATCAAGTTACATATGAAAGAAAATACTAAAATATACATTGAGAATCAATTTTTTAATAATATTTTGTTTGATGTAAAAAATAATTTGTATATAGTTAAACGATTTAGAAATAGAAATCTTAACAGATGTATATGTAGAATATGAAAGGTTGATACAAGTATTTTGGTCTAAATTGTGAGACTATCAAATGATTTTAGGGTAAAATCCCATATATTTTAATAGATGACAATGGGTTTACCAAGGGTTTAGAGCATTCCTCTCTTGTATAATTTTGTGGAAGAAATAAAGCTCAAGCAATAAGATGAATGGCATGAGAGTAAAAATAATTGACATGAGGAGACCATTTGCGTAAAGGGCAAATGCCACACCCACATATGTCATGCGCACGCGAAAATTGAGGAAAAAGAAAAAACAATCGATCGCTGAGTTGATAAAGAGAAAGAGAAAGCGACTGGATGTAATAGTATATAACTCGTTAAATATGTGATAAATTATGAGTTTGAGTCTGTTATATTGTAAGCTTTAAGTTTTTCTTGAATTTTTTTTTAAAAAAAGAGAAAGCGACTGAAAGAGGAAGAGTTTGTTTAGAGCGAATTCGAGTCTTGCTGATTACGTTGTACAATTTTAAACTTCTCATAGATAAAATTAAAAAAAAAAAAGAGAAATAGAAAGAAAAGAAGACAAAATAATGAGGTGCTCCGCATGCGCCTCGATTTATCTCGACACCACATTTCCTATATCTACACCATCATCATCATATCATCAACATCAAGCTTCCAATTGTATGTCACGCCATGACATATTCAGATGACACATATGATATAAAATGCTATCTTTTTTTCTTTTTTTTTAATAAATATCCAATTTGGTCTTTTATTTTTAGGGTTTGTGTCATTTTAGTTTTATTTTTTAAAATGTACTATTTTAGTCATGTATCTTTATCATTTGTCTCAACTTAGTCATTATCTTTCAAAATGTATCATTTTAGTCTCGTATCTTTATTATTTATCTTAACTTAATCTATATTTTTGTCATTGTGGTCTATATTTATCATTCACCATTTTGAAAGATAAGGATTAAGTTGGGATAAATAGTAAAGATATGATTAAAATAATACATTTTGATAGATAAAAACTAAGTAGAGACAAATGATAAAGATATAAGACTAAAATGGTACATTTTGAAAGATAAGAACTAAAATGGTACAAACTCTAAAGATAAGGGACTAAATTAAATATTTACCCTTTTTTTTATGGGATTCTTCTTTTTCTATTTTAGTGAGCAAGCTTTTTTTTATTATATTTTTGTTCCCCATTTTAGAGGGAGACATGTATTTTCATCTCGTATGATGACATTTCAACAATCCTCTTATTGTAGAAACGCTTGTTTCATACAAGTTACGAACAAGTACGTCTCAATTTGAGACTATAATAGCACTATATATACTATGAAAAATTTATTAAGAACAATGATTTCGCAGTATAACAATACTATATACAACATAAAAACGATAGAGAAGAATAATATATGGGATGACAAGTGCATGGCAATTTCAACTTTTTGTAATTGTTATTGTTTTCTATAATTTTTTGATTTAGTTTTTTAGGACTTTATCAAGTTATTTTAACAAGACTTTTAGTTGTTCATTTTAGGTCTTATTAGCTAGGTAGCTAATATTTAGTTCTAAGGTCTTTTAAAAAGGTTATTTTTAGCATATTCAGTTTAATTTCTAACAACTATATATACCCTAAAGGTTTTTAAAAACAATTTACTTAGCAAATATATATATATATATATATATATAGCATGTAGTGCACCGATGAGAATAATAAAAAAGATTATTCATTATTCCCATCTTTGTGGATTCAAGGGTTCTCCAAGTAGATTCTTATGGTTGAGGTTTGGAAACATTTAGAGGACTCTAAATATTTTAATTATGAGATAATTTTAGAAGTAAATTACTGGTGTTGAAGAATTTTCTCTTCAAGAGCAATGTGAAGATCTTGAAAAAGAAGTAAATTAAAGAAATTAATGTATGATCTAATCACGATGATGCTGGAGTTTATATGGTCAATTCCGAAGTTTTGGTAGCTTTCGGACATGATGACCACGTTGAATGCAAGCACATGTAGAGGATTTTCATCGTACTATTTCGAACGCGTCATACAAATTGAGATATATAAATTTTGAAAAGTCCGTGTCTAAAAATTGAACGAAATAGTAAAGTAATAGCTCATCTTGAAGAAAAATTCTAAATTGAAAATTGAATTAGTATTCCCTTATCGCCTTTAATTTGACTAATCGGTGCATGACTGAGACATTATCGTTACATCACATAACTTTCAGTTTAGGTGGATGGACTCGTTTAAAATGGTCTCATTATGAAGAAAGATGATTTTGATTTGAAAAGACGAGTTGAACCTCTTTTACATATTGATAGTAAGAGATTGGAAATAGTTTTTTTTTTTTTTTTTTTTGGGGTAAATTCAAATACTTGAACATGTTGATTTTATAGGGATAACAATTGAAGGTGAGAACCACAAGATTTTGAAAAAGTCATCAAGATTTATTCAAAGTACGCATTTTCCTGGAATGGGTAATTGATACATGTGGAAATCAACACAAGAATTGCGCCTCAACTTCAGTTATTTGCTTTATCATGAGATTAATTTTCTTATTCTAGCCTTTTAGGATTTTATTTAGTTTAGCATGAATTTAAACGTTTCAATAAATAACCTTAGTTCCTATTAGACAGCTATATTAGTTCAAACAAAACAAAAAAAATAAAAAGATAGCTATACTGTTTAGAAAAGTTCATAGATTATTTTCGAGCAACTATATGGGTTTTTTTTTTTTTTTCTTGTCTAGGTTATTTCACAAAGATTTGCCCGAGTAAGAAGAAAAAATATTTTACAGCAAACAAACGGAGCCTAGATGAATAAGTAACTTAATTATTTAATGGGTTGCTTTTTTTTATTGTTCGGAATATGTTAAATAATCATTGCACCCAAAAATTTATCAATTAATAATCAAATTTCACCAACTAAATTCTCATATTATCACTAAAAAAAAATGTTAAATGGGAAAAGGAAACTACCTCCAAGATTCTAACTGAAGCTATCTTGACGTACTTGATGTCATTACCAGGTCAATGCCAATTTTTCCCCATCTCTTGCTGGTGGAAGTGGACTATATTTTTATGAAATAATCTATGATGGCATCATTGCATGAAAAGGAACTTAATTTACTATAGTAGCAGTACCTATGACTCTCATTTCTCATTTTTCCTTCTTTTTAATTTGTTTGCCTTTATATTTTTAAACTCTTGCACATTAAAAGCCAAAAAGATTCTACAGTTTAGCAAACGAGTGCTAGAAGGTTGGAACATAACCAAGTAACTAATTAAATCCTTTTAAATCCGACCATATTTTTTTAAGTATCGGAACTATCCTCTGAAATAAATTATGTTTTATTTTCTTCTTCAATTATAAGTTTTATTACCAAAGAGATAAGTCAGACAAATTTTACCTTAACAGTAACGAAATAGAATATATATATATATATATAAGATACAATGTACTACTATTTCATGAGATTTGTTATCTCAAAATAAATTTAATGCGATCTTGCATGAAGTGACTTCCTAATTATCAAAAAATAAAACAGAAAAATGAAAGTACCCTAGAAATTAAAAAGTAAGTTTTAAATCTATTGGATTTCGCCAAGGGCTTGCAAACTAGGTGCCATGGTCAAGTACTCACACACAAATGTAAAAGAAAAGAAAATTAGAGTAATGTAACTGCTTTCAAAATTAATTCAGGGGCGGATGAAACTTAGAGCAAGTAAGAGCAGCCTTCACCAATTTTATAGAATTTTTTAAATATCTATATATTTCCAATTCGAAAACTTAATTAATCTTTATTAAGATTATATATATTTATATAATTATTAAATCATGTATTATAACTCTCATTATAAATAATTCTAAATCGGCCTCTCTTCAAAAAGACTCACAAAAAGACATAACGTAAGGGTTTTTTTTTTTTTTTTTTTTTTTTTTACGATGAGGAACTGACTTTAGACATGTTCATTATGGTTCTATCCCAATGCTATAATTCCCATAGTATAGCAGCACATCCCAGTGCATCCTCTTGATCAAAGGCCAAAGTCGATCCACATACATGTCTTGCTTTTACTGTTATATCTGATGTTACTCTACGTACTGCTTGACAAGATAATATTTGTAACTAAGGAAAGTGTTTAAGTTCAAATTTAAAATCTTTGATTACAATAAGTCTAATAAATCAGTCACCTGATCACTTTACGCATCCACCCTTTGGAACAAAATGGGGTCATTTTGTTCCTCCAAATATTCCATCCCGTGATGACTAAGTCATCGCCTGGTCGTTTTTGGTGATCTCCATTTCAATATTACTCAGCTGATGTTCTTCACAACAGCCATCAAAGCTTTGAAGTCTTAGCCATATATGGCTTTAGTTTGAGGAAATTTGGTTAAAAAACCAGTAATGGCAGACCAATCTTAGTCGGCATTTGATTTTTAACATTTCTATGTAGTCAAATATAGCACAAAAACCGCGTGTTTTCAACTGCACACTTCCACTACTTCTATAATGCACTAAATTTTCATATGTAGGTCATAGTGCGTATTAAAATTCTTCTAATCATACTTTGACCATCTACAGTCTAATAGTATATATTACTGATCTTTTTTCTTTTTATAACAGAGACGATTCTGAAAAAATCTTTGTAACTGATATTTGAGTTCACACAAGAAGTACGATTTAAGTTAATTAAATATAAAATTTATTAAAATTAATTTATTCAAACTCAAGACGTGAACAAATTTTCGGTTCAAACTCTAAATTAATGTATACTATCTTCTTTGATGGATAACCTCTCTCAATCTGAAAAAAGTGATTTCCACTGACCAAAGTTCCATTAAAATGTCCCACATAATATATGGTGCAACTATTGATACATGGTGCATAATACGCGATAATATAGATGCGTTTTGCATTTCTAATTTCACACTACTTTCTTTAAGATAGTGAAGTACTTTTAAAAGTAAAAATATAAGCACTTTTTTTCTTCTTCATTTTATTTTATTTTATTGGTGAAATAGTTATGGGCATGCTCATTGATATCAACCCTTGGTGGATGGATACTATGTTCTAGACCAAGAAAGTTGTGAGTTGATCTCTTTGTTGGAAAAAATGAAGTCAAAAGCCAATAGAATCTTGAATATGGAGCTTAGCAGGTCAGGGATTAGTGGGAGACCAGCATTCCTTTTGCCTTCCCAGCTAGCCAGCTAAACACGTCGAATTACATGATATCTTCAACCTCAAGATGAATAAAGGATAAATAGCAACACAACCCCTATATTTTATTAAAAGTGTACAGAACTTTTTTGTAGTTTTAAAAGTGTATTAGAAGTCCTCGTAATTTTAAAAATGTAGCACCACAGTCCGCTCCTTTAAAAAAACTGTTACTTTTAATGGAGAGTGCGTTATACACGCGTTTGGTGTGATTTTTCATATTTTTAGGCTTAAATTATTACTTAATTGGACAAAAAATGCCCTTATATATAATTTTTTTTTCTTTTCTTTTTCTCCCAGTGCAATTTTTACAAAATAAAATAAAATAAAAAATAAAAATACATCTTCTTCCTCAAACCACCGTCCCCCCACCCCTCCCCCCCTCACCCACACCCATCGTAACCCCCTACCCCACCGTCACACCAACCACCTACCCCGTCAACCCCTCTATCCCCGTCACCCCACCGTTACCACCCCCCTCCCCTCCCACCCACCCCCACCCCTACCCCAAAACTTGCAAATTTTATTTTTATATATATATATATATATAAACATGTATAAATTATAAATATCCATGGGTATATATATGTACACACGTGTGTGTATATTATATATATATATATGTGTGTGTGTGTGTATGTGTGTGTGTTTGTGTGTGTCAGTGTGTGTCTCTGTGTGTGTGTGTGTGTGTGTCTATGTGTATGTGTGTGTGTGTGTGTCTGTAAACAAAAAAGAAAAGGAAAAGAGAAAAAAATAAAAATTGAAGGACATTTAAGTCTTTTTATATAATTCAGTTAAATTTGTTGACGGAAAATTAGAGAGGGGTGAGTGTGCACGGTTTTAAGACCACAGGGGGTTCCGGTGCACTTTTAAAAGCACAGGGGGTTCCGGTGCACTTTTGAAACCACAGGGGGGTCCTATGCATTTTTGCTAAAATATAGGGGGTTGTGGTGCTAGTTACCCATGAATAAATAAACAAGGAGAGGGATAACCATATAAATTGTCTTTAAATATTGGATAAAATGATCGTTTAATGACTTTTTATAACTAAAAGTTTTAATTTTAAAGTTATGTTATCTAATCATACATATTGTTTTGTCCTTGATTATTTTGAAGCGTGGGTTTAGAGCGAACGCTTATTGTATTATGGGGTTTATAGTCTTACAATGAATTTAATGACAAAATCTGCCTTTAGGATAAGTCGAATTCTAATCTTACAGATCCTCTATCAATGTTTGAAGAAACGAAAATAGAGCAAAATGCCTTTATTTGTATACTTCATAAGAAAATGCCAAGATTCGAGTACTTGTTTCTGCATAATACAAATATATATACCAGAATATTTTATTTGTAAAGATGGAGAAAGAGAAGTTAAAAGTTTTCGATTTAAGGAAAACGAATTAGATTCAAGACCCATTTATAGGCATAAAACACCTCTCATAATAGTTGCAAGTCTTATACAATCCTATGAAAATGTACCTATCCAATTAAACACGTATGTCTAGCTTGATCGGTATGTTGGTTACTCGAAGGGAAATGTTGCACATACCATTAGAAGTGGTCCAAAACATTTCACAAAGTTTAATTTAGGGAAAAAATCATTTTAGTCCTTAAGTAATATATTAAATCCTAAATAGGTCCTTGTGTATTTGAAAAACTCTTCACAAGTCCTTTACATTTAAAAAACTCTTCACAATTCCATTTTTGCCCTTAGTGGATGCTGACATGGACAAGCATGGCTTTATTTTTCTTGCCTCTTGCAAGAATATGGCTGGAACTTAAAGAAAAAATAAAAAATATTGATAAACATTATATATATATATTTTTTGGTTATGCTGAATTTTTATTGCTTTAACGAGATTCCATTTTTTTCGACCAAAAAAAAAAAAAAAAAAAAAACGAGATTTCAGTTTTGTTAGTTTTGAAATGCTGAATTTTTATTGCCTCATGCAACGATATAATGGGAATTGGGTATTTGTTAAACCAAATATATATATATATATATATATATTATATATATAATGGTTTTTTTCCAGGCATTTTTTTGGTTAAAAAATATTTTTTGCAAATAAATTTTTTAACCAAAAAATATTTTTTAACCAAAAAAAAAGCCTGGGAAAAAAACCAATATATCGTTGCATGAGGCAATAAAAATTCAGCATTTCAAAACTAACAAAACTGGGATCTCGTTTTTTTTTTTTTTTTTTTTTGGTAAAAAAAAATGGAATCTCGTTGAAGTAATAAAAATTCAGCATGACCAAAAAAAATATATATATAATGTTTATCAATATTTTTTATTTTTTTCTTTAAGTTCCTGTCATATTCTTGCAAGAGGCAAGAATAATATAGTCATGCTTGTCCATGTCAGCATCCACTAAGGGCAAAAATGGAATTGTGAAGGGTTTTTTAAATACACAATGACCTATTTGGGACTTAATATATTACTCAAGGACTAAAATGGTTTTTTCCCGTTTAATTTAGGATAAATAGTACCATAACTCCCTATAATTTTTTAAAAGTTTACAAGACCTCCCTATGTTTTCAAAAGTGTACCGGATTTCCTATGATTTAAAAAACATAACACTACAATCCTCTCCGTTAAAAAAAATCGTTACTTTTAATGCAATTGTTCATATTTTTTGACTTAAATTATTACTTGTTTTAACAAAAATGACCCTATATTATATACATGTTTTTTACTTTCATTTTCCTTTTCTTTTCACCAAAAAGAAGATTAAAGAAAATTTTTAAAAAATATTCATCTTCCTCACCCATCCCCTCACCTTACCCACCCCTAACCCCATACCTACCCCCATCAGCCCATTTTAATCTCCGCTCCCCCCCTGCGCCCCCCTCCCTCCCTCCCTCCCTCAACCTCTACCCCCCATCAGCCCCTCTACGCCCCTACCTCTACCCACCCGTCAGCCCCCACTACCCCTACCACCCCCACCCATGATCAACCCCTTACCCCTCATCCCCACCCCTACCCTCATCTACCCCCACCTCGTTAGCCCCCTATCTAACCCCACCCAACCCCTGTCAACCCCTACCCTTCCTTCCCCCTCCCCCTCCCCCCCCCCTCCCACCCTCACCTCTATTAGCCCTCCACCCCCACCCGTCACCCCATCCCCCACCCCCACCCCCACCCCACCCCACCCCACCTTGTCAACAACCCCAACCCCACCCTTGCGATTTTTTTTTTGTGTATATAAATATGTATAAATAATAAATATACATGCATATATATACACGCGTGTGTGTATTTATATTGTGTATTTGTGTGTATGTGTATATATAAAAGGAGAAAAGAGAAAAAAAAGAGAGGGGTATTTAAGTCTTTTTTTATAATTTAGTTAACTTTGTTAATGGAAAGGTGGGAAGGGGGTGCATGCATGTGCTTATTTTTCATAAATACAGTGGGATTCAGTGCACTTTTAAAAATATATGGAGTTTTGTACACTTTTAATAAATTATAAGAGACTATAGTGTTATTTACCCTTTAATTTACTTGCATGGTTTGGGCTTATGAAGTGGTAATCAGCAAATCTGCCACTGTTATTATAGTTATACAAAAAAATGTTCATAAAGTTGTCGACATATAGTAGTTTAATAAGGAAATTTTTTGCATGATTTCAAGAACCGAAGGGAGCACAATTTATAATGATTTGTTATCGATCTTCATGTAATCTAGTGATCACTTTTGCCCAAGCCACAAGATATCATTAAGTACTTGAACAAGAAAACGTAACAGCATTAAAGGAAATAGATAAAAACATAATTATAGTATGAACCTCCATTAAAACAAACAGGAGAATGATTCTGTTTATCATTCTAAAATTTTCTCTTCAGTCAAATTAGAAAAGTAATTGAAAAATGCAAAGTAAGTATATCTTGAGGGTAAGTGTTTAAAACGGCCTACTCGTAAGTCTCACTCCAAAGTAAGCAACCATTTTGAAGGATTTTCGTTTTGAAGAAAATTTTAAATCTATTTTTTTTTTTAGTGCATTCAGTAATGCACATTTGGTTACTAAATTTTGATTTTATTTTCTTTTCAGTGCATTCAGTAATGCACATTTCGTTACTAATTTTTATGTTCTTTTCATTTTACTGCTTTTATATTCCACGTTTCATCATGTTGATCTTATATTTTTCTGAGAATATATTTTTGAATAATTCTACAATTGCCATTAATATTGTCAACTCAAAGAGTAAGGATGCTCTCATTGTATTATTATGTTATGAGCGAGATTTAATAATTAAAAATTATTAATATTATTTTATTATAATTACAACATCAATTTACAATTATTAAATTTTTTTTATAACTTAATAACGTTATTAGTGTATGCATTCACCATCTTAAATATATTCAAAACTACACATAAACATTTCACATCTTCAGAAGGCTGGCTAATATCATGTCAATTATATCGACAACCAAACTTCACCCAAACTAAAAAGCAAATAACTATAAATAAACTAATTGAAAAAAAAAATGGAAAAGGTATGAGATGAAATAAATAGGTAACTAATTTAGACCCCACCACTGGCTCTTGTCCCCTTAATACCAAGCAAATGAGCAACTTCTTTACTATTTTTTAAAATTTAATTTAACAAAGGTTAACAAGAATGAATTTTGAGATATTTTGCATATAAAGTGAGAACTGTACTATTAGATCAAATGACAGTAGTATTTATTTTTTTTTTTGAATAATGTAGAAATTTAATTGGTGAAATTTGACCATCGAATTATTCAATAGAACTTTACCATTAACTAGTAAACTCTTGGATATAACGATAAGACATGTATATATGCATTAGGTCAATTAATAACAAAATTTCAGAATAGTAAAGAGTTTTAAATATATAATCTTGTATGAATAATTTTACATCTACTATCGCTGTGTCATGTTCTTAGGAAATTTTCTTTTTAAATGGCTTAAAAAATAAGCAGCTCGGCACGTGTCCCGGCACTATGTCTGGCGTGATCCAGACGCGAGCGGGACCGTATCTTTTAGCGTGGAGGGTGGTCCCATGGTTTTGGGCCCGCACGCGTGAAACTTTATTTCGTGCTCCACACCAGCCGCCGATGAAAGCTGTGTGTGTTCATATATGCGCCCATTTCTTTTTCGTATTTCACCAACCAAAAGGTAATCTTTTCAGGCACGCGCTTGTCGAATTTATCTTTTGACACAACACTGTTTAATTTTCTTTTTTGTCTATGGATTATTTTTGACACCGTACCGTTTTATTTTCTGTTTTTGTCTGAATTTTCTTTGACATACACACTGTTAATTTTACTTTTGTTCTTTGAATCTTGCTGTTTTGTTTTTTTCTTCTTTTGTGGATTTGCTGAAAAGATTTGCATTATTATTGGGTAAAATAATTTGTTATCAAATACATTGTGGGTAATAATCTTTTTAAGAGAAAATTAGGCTGAGAAGTGTGCATTGATGATTATACTAAAAAGAATCGAGCCTTGCGGGAGCAGGAGGCATATCCAAAATGAACAAGGAATGGATAGTGGGTTTCACTATCAATTTGGAGTAACGACAAGTAATAGAGTTGAACAAATTACTATGTGGAAGAACCTGTGTATAGCTAAGGACATAGATATTGAGCACATCAAGGTGGAAAAGTATTCCAATTCATTGCAAACTTGTCAAAAATTGTTACTCCAAGCACTAGAAGAGTGTGTTTCACGCTATTTTGAATATCACGTGATTTATATTTACCAAGAGATTAATCGATATATAATTGGTTTGTAAACTATGGACTTTCTTACCTATTGGGGTGCCATAGTATTGTATATCATCCATTACAGCTACATGAATCGATTATAAAGAATAATAAAAGGTGTGAAATATCTCTGAAGATGATTTGTTCGTAAATACGACTTGACATCATCCAACATCTTCTAGTAAAATAGTTGCACTAATATTTTGTTAGGAAAAATGTTACTGTGGTCAAAAGATATTTTGTTAAAAATTATGAGTATTTATTTTAAAATTAATTGGTAATACATGGAGTAATTCATAATCTTATAATTTTAAATTTATATTTTTTTATGTGAGATAAATATATATTAGAAAAAGGGAGTGATAGATGACACACACAGAGATTAGCTCTCGTTAAGGTTGAATTCCTATAAAGAATTTTCACAAGCTAGTTAGTGTTCAATAAGCTTTACTAATTAGCTTTACTAATTAAGATAGGCTGAATAATTAGATGGACAAAGAGCCTCCTCGAGGATGTTAAGTTAAACATAAAAAAACTAAATATTCCTACTCGTTTAACAATTCTTTGTTTCTGACTATCGCAATATCTCTTTACTATTTCATGGTCGTTTCAAGATTTTGCCTCTTGATCACAGGCAACCTGATTGGTAATTAGGAATAGTAATGAAGATAGGTTTTACGAGTTCATGTTCCCATGCCATGCCAAATGAGGTGCTATTGGAGCAGGAAACTAAATAGGAAATGGATTGGCAGGTAGAGATCGATTTTCAATCTTTGCCCATATACGGGGGTTTGGGATAAGCATTTTTAGGGTGAAGTGTACCAGACCCTCTTATACTTTAATGAAAGTGCACAACGTCTTTTTATAGTTCAAACACTACCTGAACTAGTCCCTATATTTTTTAAAAGTGCACAACACCCCCTACAGTTATAAAATCCGTCATATTTAACGGATTTTGTAAAAAAGACGTAAATACCCTTATTTTTTTCTCTCTTTTGCCATTTCCTCTTTTATTTAGGCAAAAAAAAAATGGTAATTTGGTCAATTCATATAATTATTTAATGAATAAATTCGTTAAAAATCAAAAAAAATCTCACTTAATGCGTGTGAAGTACACTCTCCGTTAAATTTAACGGATTTTTTAACGGTAGAAGGGTGTTATGCACTTTTGAAAAACTATAAGGACTAACTCAAGGGGTTTTTAAACTATAGAGGGGTGTTGTGCACTTTCGCTAAAGTACAAGGGGGTCTAATGCACTTCACCCGTATTTTTATATATCACAGCATAAATTTTCTTCCATGCGATGCGGCACTTTTGCCACAAATTGAAAAGACAAGTGTATCAGTCAAAACTAGACACATGTTGCATGGGATCCACAAGTTATTAATGAGCTGGTTCAAATAAATAACAAAAAGACCATAATATCCTTTATAATGAGATAAAATTTATTACAATAAAACTGTCACAAGTACAAAATGATGAAATTAGGCAAGTAAATAAAAACAAAATATATATATATATATAATGACTTAAAAAAGCAACTTAGTAAAAACAAAAGTCTTGGGTTCTGTTTGTTTGCCATAAAATATTTTTTTAATTTTTCGGTGTTTGGGAACATAGAAAAATTAGTCAATTGAAAAATATTTTTTAGTCAAAAATGGTGGCTATATTTTTTCAATTTTCTAGTGTTTGGTAACACCGAAAAATTAGTTAACTGAAAAATATTTTCCAGTAAAATATTACAGCTAGTACAAAGTTTGAAAAAATATTTTCATCTCCTTGGGGAGATAAAAATATTTTTCATTTTCCAAACAACATAAAATATTTTTCTCTGAAAATATTTTCTACAAGCAAATTATTCTACGACAAACAAGCAAAGCCCAAATACCAGAAAATATTATACACTTCATTTATTATGTATTTACTTTTAAGGGCACATTTGTACTTGTGCATAAACTGACATTTATTAATTAATAGCATATGATTTCAATGTATAAACTAAAATTAATAGAAAATCTACAGCTCGGATTCATGGGGCTGCCAACGCATGGAAGACGAACCCATCACAGCATAGTTGTCCTGTATATTAACTGGGAATAAATTCATGCTTTGGCGGCTTTAAAAAATTAGAAGATGTTTTTCTTTCTTCACAAGTAATTTTTAAGCTTAATTGCTATATATAGTTGGAACTTGTTTTAAATACTTAAACCTTCGTTATTGTAAGGGTATATATGCTTTTTAAAAGAAATATAAATCTTAATTTGTAGTTTTTGTATTTGATCTCTTTTAACATCTATACTTTTCACTCAATTTTTATAATTTTAGTTTATACATTGAAATCATATGCTATTAATTAATCTCTCAAGGATGATAAATAACTAACGTAATCCTTTGGGTGAATTCCATCCCAATAGGGATCCCAGGCAGGTCATGTGGGGGATAGAAGGGAAGGAGGTAGGTGCAGGATGAAACTTGGGCGACCTGGCCTCTTGGACGACAAGGAAGGGATAGTTAAGAATAAGATTAATTAATTTTAAATAATAGGGACTATTTTAAATTATTTTTATAAATATTAAGGAGCAATATAATTTTTTTTTAAAATATTAATGACCAATTTAAAAAAATAGATAAACAATAGGAATTATATGCATAATTCACAATTGAATTGTATTAGAAGTAAAAGAAGTAACCCTAGTCCAAGTTAATAGTCAATTTGTTCAGGTGAGATATTTGACTTATGAGAAGTCAAGATCAACCACCAAATGTAATGAAGGCTCCGTTTGTTTGTCGTGAAATAATTTGTTTGTGTAAAATATTTTCTTTGGAAAATAGTTTTTTGAAAAATAAAATATTTTATAATGTTCAGTTTGTTTGCCATAAAATAACTTGTTGGGAGAAAATATTTTTCCGAAAAATAGATTACTGAAAAATATTTTCTGGTGTTTGGATATATCGTGAATTCCGTAAAATGTTTTCTTCTCCCAAAGTCCCATAAAACATTTTACAAAATTTTGTACTAACCGCAATTGTTAACCGGAAAATATTTTATGGTTGACTAATTTTACGGTGTTATTAAACACCGTAAAATTAAGAAAAAGCAATCGTAATTTTTTATCGTAAAATATTTTACAGTTGATTAATTTTCTGATGTTACCAAATACCATAAAATCCAAAAAAAAATTTCCGAGAAAATATTTTATGGCAAACAAACACAGCCGAAATAACTTAAATAGACACGAGAATAGAAATAGCTAACCCACATTTGTTCATGGATTTAAATCCTCTAATAACACTACTTGTATAATAATATTATTAAAAAAAAATCTTAAATATTCATTTTAAATATTAAACAAAATCAACCCACAATCTTCTTCTACTAATTATGATTAGGTAAAAACTTTCCAACGGGTCACACAGTTGAGACTCTACGCGTTAGTGGCAACTATCATAATTAGGTACAAAATTATCCAGGGGCCACCTTAACTAATGCTTTGCACTTTAGTGAAAAGCAATAGTAATTACTCTTAAGAGTAAATCAAAAGTTTACACCTCATTACTAGTAATATTCTCTAATTCTTTTCTCCTATTTTTTTTTTAATTTTTAAATAAGCATCCCAACTATAGAAAACAATTTTTTTTTTTACTCACAAGTATATAAACATTTTGCTCCCATTTTCTTGAATAATATTTTTTTTCTTTGTCATGCTATATAATGTTTTAAGCTGATCATGTGAGTTTTAGGATCTATTTAAAGATCATGTATGAAAATCAATCAAATGAACATTACAAGGGTAGTCTCTCAATATTTAGCTTGAAAAGATAGGTACGTTGCTTAAAGTTTAAATGTGATTTTATTTATAACTTCCTTCTGGCTGAGGGTACAGTTATATTTGTGAGTTTAGTTGGACTCAACTAATTCAAGTTGTCTAGGTTCCTACCTCACTGTCCATGGGCCACAACTTCTAGGTTCTTTCCCCGCTACTAGATCACTCTAGTACTTCCTATACATATCCATTTTGTTGTATATATATACTTACACACACCCTTTCATATATATATATATATATAGGGAAAAGGACATTTTGCTCCCTCAACTTTGTGCAAAAGGCCATTTTGGTCTCTCATGTATGAAAAATACCGACTTTAATCCTTCATTTTAACTCTTGTTAGTCTAATGTTAAAGGTCAAACCTTTGACCTTGTTAAAAGACAGTATTACCCTTGTACATTTTGGACATGAAAGAGAGAGAGACAAAAAAAAATATATATATATAGTGTAATAGTCGTTGGGTTAAGCCGTTGAAACCCAATGGCTATTTTGGCATGGCTGGGTATAAATTCTTTTATACCCAGCCATGCCTAGGTCTTGATCTCATTTCTTTTTATTTTATTTTAATTTTATTTTCCATATCTTTTCCTTCAATTCTGCTTGTTGCATCATAAAAATTAAAAAAAAAATCTTGGAGGCCAAAAGTCACAAAAATATATTCGAAAAATTTGCTCAAATGTCTAAAATATAATCATTATTATCAATTGTTAGGGAATATGTAAACGGCAATTTGATTAAATTCAAAAACAAAAGATGTTGTTATACAAAACTAGTGTTTGTATCAGAATCTTGCGACAATCTATTTAAACTATATTTATTTTTTGCTCGAGATCAAAATGCTCATTTTATAGATTTTGGCTACCCGATTATCTATTCAAACGACAATTGACATAATTCTCTAGAGACATTGATGACAACCAGACCCGGCCCAAGCTATGGGCAGCTTGGGCCGGTGCCCAAGGCCACCTTAGATTGGGGGCCCCAAGTTAAAAAAAAAAAAATACTAACTTAGTAAAAAAATGTTAAACGGTTAGCACTTAATCGATTTTTGAACTATTGAAGGCCAGTACTTAAACGATTTTTGTTTATTGTGATATTAATTTTGCATATAATATAAGAAAGCAGGGTTGGCCCAAGAAAAAAAGCATAGAGGTATACATTCAACTCTTCTTTTTATTTTTTTATGTGATAAATTTTGATATTGTTTACATACTTATATATATCTTAACTTGAAATAATTAATTTTTTTACTTATATTCATTTTTTTAATTAATTTTTGTTATATGCAATAGACTTAATAAATCTTAATTATTAAGGCCCAAGAAATATGCTGAAGAAAGACTTAATAAAGAGAAAGAACATTGGAGAAATTTCCTTTTATTTGTAGTGATTATTTTAGTAGAAAATTTAGAGTTTTTTTTATTGAGAAAAAACTTAATTATTAAGACCCATATTTAGATGATCGCTCAAGGTCCCCAAATTGTTTGAGATGGCCCTGAAGACAACAACACATAACAGTCGAGCAACAAAATAGAAAATATAAATTACAAATTTCTCAAGTTTAACATCATACTCTTTGAAATAGTACTAGTTATGATGCTGATAAACATGAAAATATAATGTAACTTCCAAATGTAATTCATTTAATATGTAGTATTTATCGTTTACAAAAGGTGCATGTATAAGAACTGACAAGGCTACTAATATAATTGCTCATATGCAAAATGCAAAATGCAAAAAGATATTTGTAGATCTCAAAGTTTTGAAAAATTAAACTACAACTAGAATAGCATCCTATAGATATAGTTTGTAGTTTAATCCTTCAATATATATTGCAAAGAGTTTTTGCTTTGCTTGTCTGTGTGTGTTAAGCTCCTATCGTGTTTTGTCTAAAGGTGATGGATGACAAAAAGCAAAATGTCATGTCACCTAAAAAAAAATTAAGCAACAAAGTTGAGTTCAGTTTGTCGGCAAAAAAAAGGGAGTACTATTGTGGCACTTCCCTGGCCATCCATTTCGAACCAGTTTCTTGGGTTTTTTTTTTGCTAAAAGACTTATTTACCCTTATCAAAGTTAAGTTTAACGAAAGAAATTTAACAGAAGGACTAAAGTGGGCTTTTCCCATACGTGAGGGACCAAAATGGCCTTTTGCACGGAGTTGAGGGAGCAAAATGTCATTTTCCCTATATATATATATATATATATATGTATATATATATATATATATATATATATATATATGTATATTTAGTCTTTATTGTTTTCTAAAAGATTTTAATTTAATCCCTACCATCAAAAAGTTAGTCAAATCTAACGAAACAATGGTAAAACGAGCACCATTGTTTGCGGCCAAAGTTGAAAAGTTATTTTATGTTCAATTTAGTTCCTAATGTTTTCATATAAAATTTAAATTAGTACTCAATGTTTAAAAAAAATTCATAATAGTCTCCAAAATTTTACATATAATATCAATTTTGTCCCTATTGTTTGTCAACATTTTCAGTGTAGTCCCTTTTACCAAAATAGTTAAAAAAACCTCTTGAATATTTGTCTGTACTGCAAAAAAATGACTTCTTTCCATCCTCAATCCAAATAAACGCATAAGAATAATATAAAACAAAGTCATCAAAATGCATATAAATATAAAATAAAATCATAATCATAAGCATACAATCAATAACAATATCAATGAAGCAATGATGGTGCACTAATCCATGGTGGAGATTGTAACTTTTTGAATTTTCCCATTTATCACTCTATTTTTGATATTTTATTAACTTGGACTTGTTTGCTCTTGTGTGTATGGACATGTGTTTGTGTGTGTGTGGTTGTGTGCATGAATATGTGTGTTTTTGCAATAGAGACTAATTTGAATATTTTGTGAAATAAAATGGACTAATGTGAATATTTTGTGAAATAATAGGGATGAATATGATATATATTCAAAGGATATGTTGGTAATTTTTTAATTATATAAGAACAATTTAGGCATTTAACATAATTTTCATCAGATTTGACTAACTTTTTTACGGCATGGACTAAATTGAAATCCTTTTTGAAAATAATAAAGATTAAATTGGCTAATTTTAAGCAATATGGATGAATTTAATTATTATTTTTAAATAATAGGGGTTAAATTGACTAATATTGAATAATAGAGATGAATTTGAAATTTTGGACAAATTAACAATAAGAACCATTTATGCAATTTTTCCTATATTATATGTAACAAAGATGAAGAATTACATATACTCTGATCTAATATATTTGATGTTTCCATTTCTTTGTTAATGATAGGGTGACAATTATAATTTTTTTAATAAAATTATTTATACTCATGTTATAAATAACTTTGGAACATTTTTGTTCATATCTAGCTTCAAACACGGGGTGCACGTAAGTTTACCTTTTTCTATGACACTATATTAACCTTAAACAAAACAATTTAAACTTAAACTAGGAAAAGGGAGTTGATACATCTATTTATCAGAGACGTTTTTAAAAAATTAATGGGTTTTATGTCTAAAACTTATATTTTAATGATAACAAATTTTAGTTAGCTGTGATTAAAAGGTGTGATTGTGCCTATCTATCATATACGTTTAAATTCATAGTTTTATGTCTCTTGAGCTTAATGTACGATTCACTTGAGACAAATGAGATTGCTTGTATGATTAGTGGAAAACGAAAAGTTTTGCATGAAGAAGAAAGTTGTCTTGATCGAGTGATGATGCAAGAGGAAAGAAGAAAATGAACAAAGATACATCGTAAGCTCATGAGGACTTGAAGAAAAGAAAAGACTCAAAGACGATGTAGTCTCATAAAGATAAGAAGGGTCAAACAAGGGTGGCGGCTGCCTATTTATGTCGTTTGCCATATATAGATTTCTTGTTTCAAGTTCTTAGTGTTATTTTCTTTCAATTGTTTCAAAAATCTTTTCACAAAAGGTTTGAAATGTTTTTAGGTGGTTAAATGATCTCAAGTGTTAAAATGGTTTTAAAGAGTGTTTTCAAAATCATTATGCTGAAATAGTGTAGCACAACTACCTTTACTAGAAATTGGTATCGAATGATAACTCAACAACACAGTCAACCGGCAAAGATAGAATTGTCTAGGTTTTCCCAGAAGACTTTCTGATCAATCGACAGTCAACCAATATAGTTAGTTTGTCTAGCAAGCTTTTTGGATGACCAACCGGTCGATCGACAAGCTCGACCAACAAAGTCAATTACTTTGTCTCTCTGTCAAATAAGCTAGCGGTCAATCGACAACCTTAACTACTAGTGTCATATTTTTTGAAAAACTAATTGTTTTAAATCCATTGAAATAGTTCTTTAAATACCCAACCACGTCCATCTTGCAAAACTACCTCTTCCAACTACAAGCATTCAAACTCTAAGCTTTCAAAGGTTTTATGGTTCACTTATCACATCAATCTTGAACTAACAATTGCAAATCTTTGAGCATTCAAGATAATTTATTTGTATTATCCACTCATTTGGGAGTTGTATCTTTGTACCCAAATTTTATACTCGATATTTGTGTTTGTATATATTCTTGTGCTCTAGTATAGGATTGAGATAATCCATTATAGAAAAAAGAGTATAGAAAATTCTAATAGTGTTGGGATTGCACTATACGGTCCTTTGTTGGGTCAAAGGGTTGTAAAGAGTAGGTTTGTGCTTCACCTACAATACTTAAATGAGCATTGAAGTTTCCAATGAAGACTTTGGAAAATCCTAAGGACATTGGGTGGTAGACTAAGATTTCAGAAGTTCGAACCACTTGAAAATCTTGTATTTAGTCATTCATCTCCCTACTCTTTTCAAAATTAATATATATTGCATGCATATATTGTGCTTGATAAATTTGCTAAGTCAATATATTGTTTAATTGAGAATTTTAAATTACTGATTTGTTCTCATAATCATAATTCACACCCCTTCACCCCCTCCCCCTCCCCCTCCCCCTCCACCTCCACTCCCCTTCTCCCAACCTCCTAGATACTTGTGCCAACAAAAACTTATCTCCTACTTCATTCATATAATTAACAAAAGAAAGGAGGTTAGAATTGAGCTATGATCCAGAGCTCTTTTAGACAAAAAAAAAAAAAGAAAAAAGAAAGAAAGAAAAAAAAAAAGGGGGCTCACAAGACGGTCAAATTATCCTATTAGCAATCTTTGAAAATTGGTTATAACTTCTTAAAAAATAATATTTCTCAAAGCAATAGTTCCGTTTGTTGTAGATACAAACAACACTATTTAGAAGGCTGAATAGATTTGAAATTTGGCTTTAAAAATAGTTATTGCTTAAATGAGATGTTGCATAAAACTAAAAATTGAAGACAATTTTATATCCTTGATCCTTTTTCTAAAAGTTGTTAGTTGTCATATTACATGTAAGAGAAGCAATTTTGTCTCGTTGAACAAATAGAAAATTAATCAGGATTTCCTAAAGCTATAAGTAGAATGCTAAACACAATCCTAATCATTGTTCATATGATAAAGGTTTGGAAAATCAAATACTAGCTAGATACATATGATAAAGTTGGCAACAACTATAAAGTAATGAAACAGATCATTGCAAAAGTTCTATACTAATCTTGACTTAACGACAACAAAAACATCATGCATTACTCAGGATGTTTTTGCCTAATATGATTATTCACTGTAAAGAGTCTTCATAACACAATAGTTGGTGCAACAACAACAACAACAACAACAAAAAAAAAAAACTTAATCTTGACAGATACGTACTTTTTTTTCGTTTGAATAATTATACTTTATGTCTCCTCTTCACCCTTTCACCCTTTCACCATTCCTTTGTATGGTAAAAAATCATATATTAAAATGGTGAATCTCTCTTGTATATGCTAAAAAAATTATTATACAAAAAAGATAAAAGGGTAAAGAGGTAATATATAAGAATGTGTTTTTTTTTCTTCTTATTTTTCTTCTTTAGGAGTCGCTTAATTTGTCAACCAATGATTCAATTATTGATGAAATCTATTTTTGCTTTCCTTGTTCCCTCCCCCAACTATTGCGTTCTTCTCTAGAATTTGAAGGTTAGGATTCAAGCGTCTAAGATGTCTCACATGTTTTGAAGACATTCTCTAATTTATTTTTATAGCAATGATTGCTATATATTATTATCTTTTTGAGTTGATTTTGTTTTCGACGATAGATTTATATCTAGCTTTTATATGTGTGGAGGTTACATGCATAGTCATACCTAAGACAAGAATTTTGATCTTTTTAATGAAACAAGAAATTTCTGAAAATGCTTTTATCTTGCTACGGTTCAACTATACCAGACGCTTTGGCTGCATATGATTATGCGAGACGGTCCAACTAAAGTATAACTATGCCAAACTATCCAATTGAAAAAAGTAGATCTCATATGTACGTAGAACACACATAAAACTATATATATGTGAGTCAGATAATACGACTATGGGAAGGAAGTCCCACCCTTCCACTGGCGGAGGCATGATAAAAATATTAAAATTTCTATGTATTTTTTAAAAAAAATTAGATATTTATGTATTTTTAGTTTTAAAAAAAATTAATTAGCCCCCACTGAAAAATAAAAGTACTCGTATAGTTCAAAAATTATAGATTTTAGCCCCCATTGACCCATAAAAACGTTAAAATTTTTATATATATATTTTTTAAAAATTAGATATTTATGTCTTTTTAGTTAAAAAAATTAATTAGCCCCCACTAAAAAAAAGATATTCGTATAATTCAAAAATTATAAATTTTAACCTCACTAATAAAAATTTCTGACTCCGCCCCTACACCCTTCCTTTAAAATAATGTCATTCTTGCACTATTCTTGATATCATGTGAGTAGTTACGCATTTCAGGTAATGCAAGAAACTCTAAGAAGTGCATGCATTCTCATTTACATTCAGGGAAGCAGTCGAGGACGTGGAATTTGAAGGCTATGTTATCCCTTTAGGGTTGGGAAGGTTCTTCCTCTTTTTAGAAGCATTCATCATTCCGAAGATTTCTTCCCTCATCCCGAAAAATTCGATCCTTCAAGATTTGAGGTAATTGTTCAAGTTACTTGTCGTCTACTGCTCAAGACTGATCAGAAATGGGCTTTTTATTTTAAAGGTTAGTTTAAAAACGTCATGAGTTTTACATTTTTTATTTTTAGTACGTGAGGTGAGACTCACATCATATAGAAAGACATTTTTAAAACCAAACGTTTTGAAGTTATTTCCGTCGTGGAAATATAAGTTTGTCAATTTTTAGATTACCTTTGGTTGGGTCATTTCCAAATAATTATATGAATCTTCCTCCAACTTTTGACAAACAAGATTGTGAAATCTTGGAAAGAAACAGGATATCAACTACCGTAGTCCATTTGATCTCATGTCCTTTTCTTTTTCAATGGCCATGAATTTTTTTTGAAAATGTTTTACGAACTCATATAAGTGGTCTTAGACCTCAGGATGTATAAAAAGTATGATCTAAAGTTAGTCAGATATAAAATTTATTAAAATTAATCTGAAAAAAATAACTTTTCGAACTGATTCAAATTCCATGCATGAGCAAATTTACTGTTCAAACCCCAAATGCTCCACTAGACTAATTCCGTGATGCTCCTGTATGTTTCATGCTACTAATGTTGAACGATGAATATATTACCCCAAAAGAAACTAAGAAAACATGAACATTCACTTATTCTCTAATTCACATACATGATATAGTCAGGGGCGGAGTTAGAAATTATTATCAGTAGGGGTTAAAATTCATAATTTTTGAATTATATGAGTATTTTTTTTCTTCAGTGGGGTTAATTAATTTTTTTAATTAAAAATACATAGATATTTAATTTTTTTTCAAAAAATACATATAAATTTTAACGTTTTTATGAGTCGGTGAGGGCTAAAATTCATAATTTTTGAACTATATGAGTACTTTTATTTTTCAGTGGGGGCTAATTAATTTTTTTTAACTAAAAATACATAGATATCTAATTTTTTTTCAAAAAATACATAGAAATTTAAACATTTTTATGAGTCAGTGGGGGCTAAAATTCACAATTTTTGAACTATACGAGTATTTTTATTTTTCAGTGGAGACTAATTAATTTTTTTAACTAAAAATACATAAATATATAATTTTTTTAAAAAAAATACATAAAAATTTTAATAATTTTTATGTGCAGCCCCCACTCGCCCTACTGTGCTTCTGCCAGTGGATATAGTAATATGTTGCATGGAATGTGTAAGTATATTTTCATAATATTAATATGTTACGAGTTGAATTTAATAGTTATAAATTAATTATATTCTATTACAACGTATTAATATTTTATAGAAGGTTAATCTTGTTCGTAACGTTACGAGGAGGACTAAAGTGCACGCGGAGAGTAGTGCGTGGGGAAGCATGAAAGAAATGGTGTAAGTTGGGGCGGCCAGGGCGTGAGCCGACAGGGATTAGTGGTGGCCTACACAACGGCGCTAAAGTTGAAGACCATGACTCGTTGCAGCTCTTCATTGGTTACTTTCGAGAAAAACAAAAAAGAATATTCCACGCCGGTTTTGCTCTTTTTTTTTTTATATATTTTTATATATATTTTTTTATTATTTATTTATTTTTACCCATGACGCAAATCTCGGACCTTTTCTAAATTATATTAAGATGATGGATTTTGTTTTGGTGGTGGGTCATGCAACAAAATATTTTGAGAGTTCGAGGTCGTATTCGACTGATGTTTTTTTGATCTTGAAGAAAAACAAAAGTATTGGGTTGTCTAATCCTGACAAAAGAAAAAGTGATACCATGAAGAGTAAATGGTTGAGGTTATCATTAGTTTTTTTACCCCTTAAGAAAGTAAAACTTTCATTAGGATTAGAAAATTACAAATAGATAGATTTGGCTCCACTATAATTAAATTCTTTACAATTTTATATAATTATTATTCTGATTAATGTTACATGTCATTAAATATCATCAACGGATTATATTAGTCTGGCTAAATTATCTTTCTAACTATGATTAGAAAGCATTAAATACCAAATCTAAACTATTATATTTAATTAGTAAAACAAATATGGAAGCCATATTTAGCTTTTGAAGCCATAGTTTTTTTTTTCCTCCAAAAAATATTACATGAGCATTTTTTATGGCAAGTGGTTTATGGTTTTTAAACTCTTGAGAAAAAAGATATTTTTTGCTTTAATTATAGGCTCAGTCAAGAATGCACAAAGTGTTTAGTGTGAAAAATAAACGATCTTTAAAATTTGGAGAAATATCTATAGAAGTTGGACAAAAAAAATTTAAGCCATTAGATTTTTGCTCCAAGAAGTCATATGATTTATTTTTTTAAATAAAAATGAAAAATAAAAGAAGCCATATAATATTTGCTCCAACTTGTCTAGTGAAGCTTAAAAAGCCTTACGATTCTGGTTCATCATTTAAAGAGAAAGTAAGAAAGACGAAAAAGGCTTTAAAATTATATGTGTGTATATATATATAAAATGAGAGTAGGTAGCATTTCTTATTGTTACAATTGAAGCAATTATAGCCAAACAACTTTAAACAAATTTCATTTACATAATTTTAGAGATACCCATTATTATTATTATTTTACTTAGATCACATTTAAACACTGCAAAACAATTATTTTTTCGTGCTTCTCTAACTTGTTCTTTATAAAGCTTCAAACCTTTTGTTTATTGCTTTTGTTTTTTATTTGAGCTGACTTGTGTTGATAGTAAAGTTAATAACTTTATTTGTGATTATCTTAAATTTTAGTGAATCGTTATTCTTGGGCATGAATGGATTTTTTTTTAGAATCATATGTTTCCATATTTATTTTGCTAATTAAATATGGTAGTTAAGATTTTGGAATTTAATGGTTTCTAACCATGGTTGAAAAATTAGTTTAATAAGATTAATATAGTCCGTAGATGATATTTAGTGACACTTGACATTTATCGGGATAACTATTGCTTAGAATTGTAGAAAAATAAATTGTAGAGGAACTAAGTCCCAAATAGTTGACCTCAAGTCAATTGGGCTCATAGGAGAAAAGAACAAATGATAGTGTGACAAAGGCTGAAACAAAGATAAAGAAAAACTGGAAACATGATGGTCCAGAAAAAAAAAAAAAAAAATTACGATTAATGGGCCAAGCCCAAGACAAAACACAGGACCGGGAAGTCCAAACACAAGAACCGAAATAGTTGCCCTACCAGAAGAAACCCCTCTTGGTTTTTGCTAAGACAAAGTGGCCTCAGTATTTTGCATCGCAACTTTACCGTTTATACAGATCATCATATAGCCTAAAGAATTTAGTAGATCAAAAAATTCAGACTGGGCATCAGAAATGACTCACTAGACATTGATACGGGTAAAATTAGATTTTATATAAATAGACGAAATTAACTTTAAAACTATCGTAATAAATAAACTCAAGAATATCTCAAAAAGTTGGAACCATCACGGGACATGTGACGGCCCCTAGACACTTGAGATTTTCTATAAATATGTGAGTCCTCTTACAAAGGACGGTAATTCATTTTTAGGACAGATGCACCCTAAAATGCTTTCTTTCTCTTTCATCTCTCTAGATGGCTTTATTCTCATGAGCAATATTGCATGATTCTATTAATTTTGTAGATTTGCTACCTTCATCCAGTAACAATTTTATTTTCAATAAGGTGCTCCACTCTTGACTCTAGCTAATCTAAACGACCTATTTCAATATTGAAAGCGGAGTGACAAAGTATTACCTTCATGAGCCTTGATGTCTATCATCCTTTGATTCCTTTCTCCTTCAATCTTTCTAGTATAACAGAATTTTATCACATATACGAGAGACGAATGAGTAAAGAGATAAAAAAGTGACGATTTTTATGCATTGCACGGGTTTTCTGCATATGAAGTTTGGCATATAATAATAGAATATGAGGACATAATCAGCGATAAGTGATGATTGAGGTGGTCTAATGCACTTGTTGGGTAAGTCTTATGTCCGGAACTCGTTTATTCGGTCAGAACTAAAAATGTGAACCCCACAATATTGAGTTCACCTCTTTTATACCAAAAGCAAACTTTTTCACTACCTGCTTCCTTGAACAGGTGAGGACATTATAGGCAGTCCTTATAATTGGTTCGCTCCATTTTCACCTAACCTTTACCACCATTTCTGCTTTCTTGCTTTCATCCCATGACGAATTGCTTAGGTAACAAACTAAAACTGAAATCGTCGCAATTGCACGAGTTGATGGCCGGATTAACTATCAGTAACTCTTATAAAAATCAAATTTTAACAGATACATTATAAACTTCGTAATCGACTTATAATCAAATCAAATACTTGTCAACTTCGGTTTAAACTTTATATGCAATATCATAATAAAGAACCATCGTTTCTTAATCAAGTTTATAATTGTATATGATGTCCTTTAACTTTAATTTAAATCCTACCCGCTATCATCCTAAAAAAAACCTCGTATTATCTTCTTAGTTCCAAAAAACTGATACATTTGTTTTGTGCGCCACTCATATCTCTTTTTGTTTGAATCAAGGGGTCAAAAAGTCATTATCTGCCGGCATATTTGTAGTGGAGCACCTTCACTTGCAAGAGAAGATTAGGCTAAACTGTAGAGTAACTTTTAACTTTCTTATTCTATAACTTGCAAACTGCTTAAATTGTAGTGCAAATTTCTTCTTTAGCTGAAATATCATCATATATTCTACAAAAGTGCAACGAGTAAGACATCTTTTTTACTCACAAAGTGCAGCCGGATGTCCCAATACATGCACCACGTCAATTAAGGGAGAGACTCAAACTTGAAACCTTAAATTCAAGAGTCAACACCTTTACCGTTTGTTTTTCACCCTTGCCAATGAGTAAGAAAGCCATAAATCTTATACATTGAAGTAGAGGTTCAAAATGGAGCAAGACTTGCCAACTCCGTGGCAAATATCATCTCCCCTTCATCTAATGAATCAAGAAAGAAGTTAAAACCTCTTACTAAAATAAAAGCTAAAAGGGAAAAAACCTCACTTCCCCCAGACGCTAAATCTTAACTAGGTGTACATGACACAGTTGAACGCCTTTGCACGGCCGATTTCAGAGACACATACTGCTACACCAGTCATATTCTGCGGTTTGTAAAGTCAAGCGATATGTGAAATATCTCGATACACTGCGGCCTACATAGTCATATTGGCCATTTACAGAACATTGGCGAAGGAAAAGAAGAAGAAGAAGATGAATAGCAAAAAAAGGAAAAGACAAGAAAAATGGAAAGATTACAAGACTTTTAAGTAAAGCTCAATACTAATACAAGAGAAAACTGAAGAGAGGTATTCTTACCATTCTTGGCAAAGTAATGTCTTAAAGAGTATGTTCATCACCTTGAAGCTGCAGAACGAAAAGTCTAATTATCACCGTGATAATAAATTATATCACTGACATGAATTTGAAATGATTTTGCAGAAAATTGTTCCCTTTGATTTAAAGCATGACAAGCATATGATATTAAGATAAAGCAGTTATAGAGTGGCTGCACTAGAATTTCCAATAATGTCAGAGATACACCTTAAAACACATTCTTCTCGATTTCGAGCATATAATCGATTTCTTGCAAATTCTTCAGTCCCATGATTTAATATTTTAATTAAAGAATCTGCAATCATTTTTCGTAAAGAAATGAAGTTGTTTTTTCCTTCTTAAATCTAGGTCAACATCAGCACCTAGAAATTGATTTGATAGTCTTATTTGCGATTTGTCAAAATCCAAAGGTACCCCAAAAGTTAATGTTTAGCTTTTCTAGTGGTTACCCCTAGCATTGACCTTATTGTGGAAAAGTATTTCAGGCTCCAAACTATAGAAAACTGACGGTGAAAGCTTCAGGCAACAGCACGTACAAAATGCTTTAAAGGAAAATGTGCGCAAATGCAAAGCGCTTTAGATAGCAGTTTAAGAAACAAATATGGAATAGTAGCAATTCTAATTCAATCAGTAAAAGTTCTCCGACAAAAGATATCAGTTTCCCAATATTACCTATTTATCATTTACATAGTCAAGGAGAAGCTTATCCAGCTCAAAATGGCGGCAAAGAAGTTTCTGCAATCCATAATGCAGGGGTGTTAAAGTCACAAAAAGAATCAATCTAAAAGAAACAATGGGAGGATGCTGATTGACATTGCTTCTTTCAAGTGACAGGATGCCAAGTCAAAAATACTAAGATCCCAAGTAAGATTGTCAATGGATACAGATAGCACAAGAACGAGATTACGTCGTAGATCAAACCTGGTAGGGATCCAAACATAAATATCTCCTTACATGGAACAAAGAGACAGCTAGGTTTATTTCCAATGTACCCAATAATTACTGTTGAAGAGAATAAATAATATAACAAGTCCTTATCTAACAGCTTAAGCTTTTGGATGAGATGGTAATTCAATATGGTATTAGAACCTAGCACATGGGTTCATGTCTCATCACAATCCAATTTAAAACATTAAAATTGTCCACGTGCAAGGCTAAAAAACAAACCCCTCCTGCACGTGCAAGGACATGTTGAAGACTATAAATACTATAACAAACCCCTCTCTAACAGTTTGAACTTTTAGATGAGGTGGTAATTGAATAATTACCATTAGCTGCACAATGCCTCACAAGTGGAGAACATAGTCAATAAAATGCTTGAATTCAGAAATAAATGATCATACTATCAGAAATTTACACTATTGCTATTGTATATTGACTAAAACATTGCACAATTTGGACACGGAGGCCAAGAAGCTGGAATCAGGAGAAATATTTTGGTTAGCTACATCCATCATCTTTGAGCTGTAAACTCTACCTTGTCAATCAGAATATCATGCAGACCTTCAGACATCCATTTCTGGGCACTTGAAACAAGTGATTATTCAGGACTACCATGTTTCTATTCAAATTATTAGAGATTGGCCTATGATGAGAAATTTATTATATCCAAATCTCTGAAGTACTGTAGGATTAGTGCGTTACCAATAAAAATCAAAATGTTATGTATCAAAGTAATGGTACAACTCGTTCAAAGCTCCAGGTGAATCTTTCAATTTGGATGAATCTCGCACTTGGCAATTTCCCCTAGTTGTTTCTTCTTGTAGTAATATATTTAAAAGTATTTTCTAAAGGGAATGAGGGAGGAATGCTACTTCTAGCCAAAACTTCAAACCAGCTACTTGATCCACATACAATTCTAATGAAATTGATAAATCACTAGCCTGAATGGAACTATGTATTCTGCCTTCAGATTGCTGGCAATTAGTTCATGCAAACATAGTGAGATATGGCTAGACATGGAAATCCACATTTTGCATATGAAAATTTAGCATGAAGAATAGTCAACAAATATTTTTATAAATAGCTCTTTTCCCAAAAAGCATCTTTGCGACTGAGCAATGTTGAAGCATTTGCACCAAGTATTTGTTAATAGAGTACCTTTGTTATGGGAGGATCAAAAGCTTTCCTCTCAAAATCCAGTTCAGGATATCGTTTGACCTCCACGGCTCTCTCAAATAAGATATATGTTGGCAATTGGCTTATGCTCACTACACATGTTTTGAAAATTAATCAGTTAGTGACTGAAATTACCATTGCCCATTTCATTAATTATTTGAAAATTCAGACAATATAAACTTCATATGAAGCTAAAAGAAGCTAAAATAGTAATAAGACAGGTACCCACCAAGAGATATTCCAAACTTCTCTGCAGCATTAGGAAAGAGTCCAAGATCAACTGTCCCGAAAGATAAATTTTTGTTTGAATATCTGTTAAGAAGTATAAGTAATGACAATGTTAAATTCAAGCAAGATTTGTAGAAATGGAGAAATCGTGAATTAAGGACAAACTAAATATTTTATAGAATGACACGGAGGCTGTCTAGCAGCAAAGTATGTCAGTCTCTCAGAGGAAGTATTGGTGCATGGCAAGGCCACTAACATAATTGAGAGTTCACGGAAGAATGAACTGGTGCATATGCAAGTAGATGTTGACAAAGCACGAAATTCCACCTGCCAAAATTAGTCCTAGATTAAACCAGAGGTACAAAAGGAAGGAAAACGAAAAGGAAAACATATTCAAAAGAGTCAAAATAACATTGCACAATCTACAGGAGCTATCAACCATGTTGATTTCATATAAATGGTCACCTTATAACCAACTTCCTTGCACTCATGAAGCATAAGTAAGTTGGAAAAATAAAAGAATTCTATTCAGTAATTTTCTTATATTACAAAATGAGTGTCTTGAGTCTCCCATAGAATGCAATGTTAAACAGGCACTTCAATTTCAATACAGTAATAATGAATACATGCATCACCATCTACTCCAACAACACAAGTATACTTCCTATCACGTCTTCTAAAGAGTTTCATTTTCCTGATAGGCATGAAGAAGGTA
The DNA here is from genome assembly GCA_037974665.1 of Ehretia macrophylla. NCBI lineage: Eukaryota > Viridiplantae > Streptophyta > Magnoliopsida > Boraginales > Ehretiaceae > Ehretia > Ehretia macrophylla. The sequence goes on from CM075773.1 coordinate 64,511,258, forward strand.
TACACCAATAGTACGTCAGTAGGTTACTTTTTCATCAAGTTAACACCAGTAGGATAAGCAGTGAACAAGGCAAGTTTTCCAATTGACTCAAGTTATGTACACTACCACCGCCACTAGACGCAAGCAAAAATGAAGATGCATGGAACATTGCCCATAGGATGTATTAGGGAGAGATGTATGCTAATTTGAAACTAACTGGCAGCATTATCCATATTGATATAATCATAATCAGATGCACACCTTGGGCTAGCAGATTAATTCATTGTCATTCTGACTTTGAAGATGACAAATTGCCAAAACTGGTTTGATGCGATGCCTTTCTTCATGCAAACCGAATATCATTTTATTGTATGTGATTGTGTTTAACTAGAATTTCATTTCAATTCTCTCAAATAAATACTGTCTAGTATATAGTGCGCTACTTCACAGAAAAAAATAGTATATAGTGCACTAAGGGGAGATAATGTTTGCTCTCCATGCAACACATGTTTTGGCATGATTGACTACAATTACAGTGACATGTAAAATCATCACGACTATAAAAAATAGATGAAAAAGGAAAGTAACTTATGCTTCTGAAGGACATCTCATTATATAGATGCTACCAAGAATGTGATCGTTGGGAGAATTGGATCGAAATTCTAGTTACAATTAACTTAAAATTTCTTGCATGTTCCCTAAGTATACTAGACATTTAAGTTTAGCACAAAGCAACATTGAATTACACAGACGTAAAAGTACGAGCCTATGTAACCAACCAGCCAAAATCTTGATGTGTTCCCTTCAGTAAGCAAAGCCTCCAACTGCAATGGTGTTAAGTGATTTGAGGTACCTAGTCAAGTAAAGCATAAAAAAGAACTGGAACATCAACCAAAGAAATAATAGGAAACAAAACTGTTTGTATTTCTTGAACTAGTATTTTAAACCCACCAAACTTTGTCCAGTATCACCCAGTAAACTTTTTTCCATTCCAAATCACTCGCTCAACTTTCACTTGGTTCCAGCCATTCTGTCCATTTTCGAACTAACGTAATCAGTGCGTGATGAGTCACACAGCTCCTAAAACTAACAGCACTAAACACCTCAGATGCATCAGTACCAACCACCTTCACCCACCCTCCTAGTCTCATAAACCAGAGCCACCCATCCTCTCTGGATCTCTCTTTTAGAGATAGAAAAGCTTGGTTTAGGTTCTACTAGCTTCATTTCAATTCAGAGGATTGAAACTAGTGCCTAAAAGCCACAATACAAGAATAAACCCTGAGTCATCATTGTTCCCCTCGAGCCACCATTATTTGAACCGCAATAATTGTCTAATGGTTTTCATTTAAGTTTGCTTTAATTTAATCCTTTTAGACATCCAAAAACATAGTGGAATCAGATAAATAAGGGAAAATCAACTGGCATCAATTGCCAATTTGTAGTATAGATGGACAAATTATCAAAGAAAGGGATAATTGGGGTTCAATATTGAAAACAAGGACCAAATTAAAATAATTCTCGAAGTGAAAAATCCCAAATATATCCCAGGAATAAGTGCATATTGGTTAAGTTTTGTCCGTTTTAACCATGAAAATGGACAGAATGGCCAGTTTGGAACAAAGTGAAAGTCAATTGTGATTTGGAACCGAAAGAATTTTATGGGGTGATTTGGAAAGTTGGGGAAAGTTTAGTGGGTAATTTGGTGATTTTCACTTTATTGTTTAAAGTAAACTTGAATACCTACAAGCTTGAGAAGTGCCAGGAACAAAAAAAGGCAGAAATAATGATGCATTATCACTTTATCTCATACCTAGCCTACTCTCAGGAGGCTGTTGTGATATAATATATATAGCTGCAAGGAAAAGAACAGAGAAAAAGGCATCAGGATCGAAGTACCACTACAATGTTAGCAAATATGTGAGAATTTTAGGTAGTAATAATTTAGATAACGAAAGTACAGGCCAATACCTTAGTCAAATTAGGTTAATTCACAAAGAACAACAGTAAAAGACTCAGGTATAGATTCTTTCTCTTCTTTTGTCAATAAGGAATAGATTACCGAAAATCATGTTGATGATACAAAGTAAAGAAACAAGAACTATATTACAAGATGAGCAAGCACTTGTCAATGCAGAAGTAAACATTAGCCACACTATCATCTCCATTCCATTTCATTATAATCAATTTCTTACTGAAACAAGGAAATAAGACCTACCCAAAAATGCCAAAGCATACCAGAGAGCCAAGTGATAATCCATGATTAAAGCAATGGCAGCAAGGAAAATCTGGTAAACAAGAAACACATCTCACATTACAAAATGTTCGTGCCCTGCTAAAGATTGAAAGTTGACCAGATTTCATATTATACCAAAGCAGAAATTCTATTTGTAACATGCAAAAGATGATTAAAAAATTTACTGACAATTTGCTTAAACTTATGGAAAGATCTTTGCCAAATCGGAACTCAATGACTTTACTTCTTGTTCTTTTCCTTATGCTCCAAATATCCTTATTATTTGTCAGCTGTATACTTCTTCCATCTCAAAACAAATGTCCTCTTACATTGAGCTGTTCTGATCGAATTTGCAAAGTAACAACCATTATTTATTCTATATTCCCATATGACCCCAGATGTCAAACTTAAATGATGTCTAATGATAAGAAAGTTTCAGTTTTGAGAGGATAATGAGAATGTGAGCCAAAGCTACTGATTTGACATATTTCTTTAAATTTTTTTCTATGTCAAACACACTGATTTTCAGAGGGGGATAGTATTAATATGGTTGTCTATACTCACCAAAAGAAGATAAAAGAACAAAAAAATGGAAAAGCACTAGCAAGAGAAATATCAAAAGTCAAATTGTCCAAATTCTTTGTCATTGCCACCAGCAAAAGCTCTTTGATCACTTCTGGTTTGCTTTAGAGACCATTGTCTTAATTGTGAATACACAACAATTTAAATTGCATTATCTCTGGACACTGAGTTTGGAAAAAATTACATATATTATGAGCCAATTACAGTATATTTTGGAAACTTTATGTCATGAATGAGATGATGGCAGGTACACAATTATTAATGAGCACAAAGAATTAAATTGAAACCCCCACCTGCACCATGTCTGAATTATGACAGTTTCGAATAACATGGACCCCGTATTGCACTAAATTTATCAACGTGGCTAACATTAACACCTCTTTAAAGGGACAAACCCAGTGGACGAAAGCTCCTGCTATGCCTGGGGTCTAAGAAAGGGTCAGATCCACTTTTATATCTAGTGCACACAGCCTTTTGTTTGCATAGGAGGCTGTTTTGATGACTCAATCTCGTGACCTCCAGGTCACACTACACAACTTTAGAATTGCACCAAGGCCCCCCTTCGCTTGCGCACCTCTTTGGCAAAAGGAAAATTTCAAAATTCAATAATTATTTATCAAAGATTTTTATACTTGAGTTACTAACTGATGAAGCCTTTATAGCATTATTCGATACAAGGGTGCTTCACAAGTTGACACGTGCATGCCAACACCTGACACTACCCAGAATTTGCCACGTTAGTGTACAAGCCGAAGCTTTGAAAGGTGGATCAGTGCGGCAATCTCACTAGGGGAGCACCCTAGGGTCCTCCACCTAGACAGATTCCTAAGGAGACTAAGTCTTCATTTTCTCTATATGCATCCTCATGCAGCGGAGGGCTCAAGGTCCTCCACTTTAGAAGAACTTGAGTTGACTAAGTCTTCACTTCCTCTATATGCATCCATGCAGGCCCATCCTTGAGTACAACCTTATCTTCACCACCATGCCATGACACTACTGTATTCCATCTATTCCCCAATATTCTATATTCTTAGTATCATTCTTTATAATATTGCTATCATTTATAGCGACAATTTTTCTTGTCTCTTTATTAATTCCCCAAACTCATGTCTTCGAGTGGAGCTTGGCATCATCTGCTATGCGGCTATGCAGGACTTTAAGGGTAATTCAGAGTGGTGGCTAAGAGCTTGTATTCATCACGCTAGCAGGTTTATAAGAGGGAAAGATAATTTCTTAAAATACCCAAACAATGCACCTCCAGCATCCTTACTACGTTTCCCCCAAGATCCTGTCCTTGCCTACATGCATCGCTCAAGTACAAGGACACCAGTAGTGCCTTAAAATAGCACATTCCTCTCGCATGTCCAGCTCTCTTTATCAGCCATTTAGTACAACATTAACTTTCCCTTTCTTTGAGGATTGGTACAACTACCATCCCTTTTGGATGTCACTGCACTTACCGTGCTCCTCTCTCTTGACCACAAAATGCCCCTCTCCCATCCCTCACTCTTGTCAAAATTAATTAAGGGCAGTTGACTCGGCTATGCTGGAACCTCCTCTACAACAACCCTCTACATGCTCTAGATGAGTCATTTCCTTAGTAACAGGATCCTATCATAGACGTACTCAACTAAGCCTCTCGTGTGAGGTCAGGTCAAGTGATGGTCAACAATTCCGGCAGAAATGCTGAGAAGTGGCTAACAATGCACACACTTACAACACAAATTGGTTTGCTAAAAACCAATAACAAAGAATGAAGAATCTATGGTAGCTGAAGGAAGAGAAAAAAAAATGAAAAGGAAAGAATATTGAATTCTCATATTTACGCAACTTATATTTGCGACTCAATCCGATATAGCAAAATGTTGAATTCCCATGTTCGGCTCTAAAACTAAGATTTTGGATAAGTTTCCAAATTAATAAATTTGAACGAGTTTCTCAATTGTTTTCTACTTAAGTTGGAACTTTTGATCAAATTTTCATTTATTCCAATAATTTTGTCTTTGGATTGCATTTCCAGCTTATACCAAGCTTAGGTTCCTTTTATCTAGCATGCTTCACCTTAATTATCCAATAAACACCCTACATTCCTTTGAATAGAAGAGAGATTAAAGTATGGATTTAACTTGAAAGAGAATTATGAAACAGGTGATTTATTGGCAGAATCTGAATTGGTTGTAGCATCCTGCCAATCATGATCGCCATCCATGCCAGCAGTGGGAATACAAGTTTTCCACTGGCCCAAAGAAACATGGAGACTCTTGTGTACATGGCAGACCCATGCTGGGATGTTGAGAATATACAGACTATGTTGCATATGGGTCCAACGTTCCTTTGAGTTTGACCCCTTACAAGCAAAATATAACCAAAAAGATAATTAAATAGTCTTCTTCATGTCGAACACTGCACAAGTTACCAACCAAGAATGTCCGCGCATGATTTTCTAACACATTGAACCAAAACATTCCATAAACTTGTAAAGAGAATTGTATGTGAACAAGATTAAATAGCAAGCTTTAAGAAAGTCATAAACAATAGAAACAATGCGAATTTGAGGTAATTATCCTGAGTTTCCATCAAGACTGTTATTTATATACTCCATAGCATCGCATGACCAAGTACACGATTAGATGAGTGAGCTATGATAAGGTATTTGCAACCATATAACTCGTCGTATTTTCACATTTCAGTAATATGTCACATCTAAAAACCACCATCAAACTTTCACTTTCCAAAACTATAAACCATCATGCCTATTAACACTTTGTAAATTAAAAAGCTCTTTCTATGATCAACTATGCTTATTCCATTCCTTAATCTCTGCCAAAGGATGACCATTTGCACGTTACATACAACGCTCACATCCAAATATTGTAAATCAAAACAATCAACACACGGTGATTAACAGAACTAGAATTAAGCAATAACATACAATGAGAATATTACCTTTGCATAGAACAGAAAATCAGCTATAAAAGATTCCCACGTCTCACTTTTTACCATCTGCCAAATGTAATAACAAATGTGAAAAAAATATGAAGTAAACAACCACTGACCCCCATTCATCCATTAACTATTTCTTAACCTTGAGATACTAGATAAGTAATCAAGTCTTTATCATTTTAGGTCACAATAATCCACGAAGCATGAGCTTCTTTCCTCCATAAATTTCAGTAACAAATACTCAACGTGAATGCCAATAAGCAAATTCAACTATCAAGTAGTATCACTGATTTGCGCATATACTTATTCATTTGTTCAACTATATACAATAAATTCATACAATAAACCTTTCTATAACTGCTTAAACTTTTAAATAAAGTAATAAATGTATATGGTATCAAAGTTGGATTGTCAAAAGTCCTAGGTCTTGGTTCAAATCTCACCGCATACATGTAAAAAGTACATTCCCAGATGCAAGTTTCAATCAAAAAAATCTAGCATGCATGTGAGAGGAGTGTTTGAAGACATTAAAATACAATAAATCCCTCTCTAATACTTTAAGCACCTCTCTAATATTGTAAACTTTTAAATGGGGTAATAAATATGTATGGTATCCAAAGACATTCTAAGTCCTGGATTCAAATCTCGCAACCACCCATTTAAAATCAATATTTTCATGTTAATGTTAAAAAAAAAAAATTCCACTATGTGCCTGTAATTGAGGGGCACGATGAAGACAATAAATACAATAAACCCTTTCTAACAACTTCAACTTTCAAACAAGGTCATAAATTTCCATAGCCATTTAATTTCCATAATTAAATCGAAATCCCATTAAGCAATGAAATTTCTTTTAATTGTTCCTCTTACTGTTTCTTTCACGATCTAACAATGTAATTATTAATAAAAATTCTACAAAATTAAATACATACTTACACACTGCATTTAAATTCTTACAAATAAAAAAAAAGAAAAAAAAAGCAATAAAAGCATACCTTCACAGCAGCCAAAACGGAAAATGTAAGAATCGCTTGTATTTCCTATCAAATCATTCATTAAAAACCATGAAATTTCATCAAAACACATAATGCTATATGCAATTGGTCATAATTATAATATATATATATATATAGAGAGAGAGAGAGAGAGAGAGAGAGAGAGGAATACTCGATAAAGAAGAAGAGAGGAGCGAGAAGGAGAGAGAAGTTGCGAAGCGGAGCATCGAATTGGAATGTAAGAGAAGAACAACAGCAAGTGGAGCATGTAGAATGGTTCAGACAACATTCGATTCAAGATCTTCATTATATCGTTGTTATTTTCATTACTTTGATGATTATTTTGATTTCTCGACATTGCGTAGATTCAGCAGCGATCTTTGTATTAGGCTCTCTGGTGGTCTTTTGTGCAGTCTATGAAAAGCCCAAGCTTAAATACAATAGTTAATACCATGAACATTAGAATCAATTTGCAAATTCAATTTTTTCTATTTAGAAGCACCTTTTTAAAAATTTAAAAATTCAAAGATTTGTAAATCTTGAATTTTTACAAAAATTACTCAAATCCCTATCTAAGAGAGGTGAATTTATAAATTCATGTTTTTCAAATCTTTTGATTACAAAATTGCCCTTAAATTTAAGTTATTTATTTTGCTAAGATCCATAGATAAAAACCAAATAATAATAATAATAATAATAAGGGTAAATAGCACCATAGCCCTTTATAATTTGTCAAAAGTGCACAGGACCCCTCTCTACTTTCAAAAGTGCACCATACCCCCTATGGTTTTAAAAAGTTAGCACCAAAGCCCTCTCCGTCCATAAAATCGTTACTTTTAACTGTGATTGCATGCATGCGCTAGTAGTGCAACTTTTTTTTGTTTTTTACACGTTCTACCAATAAAATAAATCTAGATGTTGACTAAAATGCCCTCTCTTGTATTTATAAAACTCCTCTATCTCATCCTTTAGAATGTACCACTTGTGAAGTAATTTTCAATTGGCCAAAGTGAAAGATTTGATTCAGGTGATTTCCTTGTGCGGATTTTTTTTCCTTCACTTGTGAAGTAATTTTCAATTGGCCAAAGTGAAAGATTTGATTCAGGTGATTTCCTTGTGCGGATTTTTTTTCCTTCACTTGTGAAGCTCTGTTTCTCATATGTACTTACTACATTATTAACCCATTTCATTATAGTGTTGAAATACCAAGTGCAAGCAGTAGGAGTATGAAGGATCCGGACTTGGATTTGCGATATGTGAATGTCAAATGGCACTGTTATAAGAAGGTTGATATCCAAGTTGTGACATCGTATAAGAAGCCTTCAAGAGGGTGGTTGTTTTACACTTGTGACCATTGTGGCTTTTTCAGTTGGTGTAAGCCTCAGTGCGAAATGGAAAGGCCACGAGCTGCCTCTAAATGGTAGTGGGGATGATGAGGATAGTGGTGATGAAGTGACGTGCCCTATAAAGAATATGAAAGTGAATCGTGGGGATGATACAATGAAGTTGACAACTATTTTGGGTCATCTTTGTGTTATTTTAGTGGTAATGTTGCTCCTTGTGCTGATCTTAAAATGATGCATTGGTCCATTTGTTATGTTTGGTGTTGTTTCTGTTATATAGTTGGTACGATGTAGTTGTAGTAGTATTTGTTGTGTTGTTCTTTTGTGTTTTTTTTTTGTTTAATTTGCCCAAGTTTTTGTAATCGAAGTGGTAGTATGAATGAAGTTGGGTTCACTCTCTAGTTTTTGTTTCAATTGTACTCCATTATATGCACTGTCACGCCCCAACCCGACCTATAAAGGTTAGACTAGGGTGTGATCTAAACATTCAAGTTATATCATGCACTTAATCGTTCATGAAAGTTTAACACTTAACGTTTAGCCTAAACTCCACAAATTCTCCGGAAAATCGGCAGCATAACGGCTATAATTGGGCTCTTTAGTTTGACCTAATTTTCTAAACACCTCTAAATCCAATCTCAATTTCATTTCCAACTAAGATTACTATTTATCACCCATCGAAACGCCTACTAGTTATCTTGAAGTCTCGTTTGATTAATAACCTAGCATGATACTATGTCTCGTTTGTTTGTTAACCCTTGTTACAAAAGTACCTGTTGATCTTAGCCTACTAATGAGTACCTGCTTAAGATTGGATAGATTCATTTTACTTAATCCTTTACATGATACTTCATAAACCTGCGATAGATACTAACCAATAGCGATAGCAAAACGACCGTAAGAGTGTCTATCTAGTTATGATCAGTATAACCCAAAATTTTACCCCAAATTACAACGGGGGTCATTTACAATACAACAACAAGCAACAAAGAAATAGTCTTCAAGCAACATATCATTCACAAAATGGCCATAGTCACGTAAGGCACATAGGGCAAGCAATCATTCCAAGGAATCATCGTTAGGCACGTTGTCCTCGGGTACCTGTTCCTGGTCTTCTTCACCTGAGATGATAAAAGAGGGTGAGTCCTTATGAACTCAGCGAGGGGGAACGAGAAATAAGTTTTGAAACTCTTTTTCCGGTTTAACTTATGAAAAACCTCTTTTTGCAAGCATGATATGACATATATCACAAGTAAGTACATAATGTAATATAAGAGTAAAAGAACGCAATTACCCGTCTTTCCTCCCCGAGGTCCTCTAGGAACCAAGCGAGAGTACTTATACACATAGTGAAAAGGATACGGTGAGCTTTTGCTCTCAGTTCATTTCTAGTATCAGTTGTTGCGGCCGACTTCAAATCATCCCTTTATCACGCCAAATGGGTGTACTCCAGATGTACCTCGAAATCCTACGACCCAACTCTCCGAAGAAGTCTAGCCCCCAAGCGAGAGAGAGAATTGGACAATGGTAGTCACGGTTGCACCGGTAAGCCCGATGCTGCCCGGTGTGCGTGAACGCTACCACGCCAGAATGAAAGGTTGCAACCTTATATGCAATGCACATTTATGACATTTAATATATCACGTTAGGAGGACAACAAAGTAGGTTGCCTCCGAGCAGTCATAAGATTGCACATTGACAAGTAAACACACGAGGCATGATATGACATGTAATTTCACTTGTAAAGCACATGGAGTTATATGAATATTAAACGGGCAGCCATGTAACGCCTGTAAATCAAGTCATTTCGAAGTTCACGTAATCAAATAATAAAGTCATACAACATGCAACGACGTTTACGTGGAACCGGGTGCAAGAAAGGTCTACTCGTCAATATGTAATCATCGGAATCACATTTAGGGCTATAAGGGCAACTACGGGCAGCCTACTAATCACATAATTAACCACGATATCCATAGGATCAACACTTAGCGAGTTTTCCTAGTCATTAGGATTTCAATTCACGTTCATCCGTGCGATTAAGCCCAAAGTTGTCCCGTAATTAAACTCAAACCATGCATTGATTAATTAAAATACCCTCAAGTATTCAAAACAGTCCACACCACATCCATGTGCCACAATCTCAAGCATTTAATACAACAAGAGAAGTTACAATAATTTTCAAAGCATATCACTAGATGAAGACCTCTCTGCAATGGACTGTTTTCTTACAATCATTGAGACAAGCAAACAATCTCCAATTCTAGTGAACAAGATGTCAAATTAAAGCTTAAGGAGTGAACTAAATTTAGAAACAAACCTCGTACCATTTGGAGTTCCGGTTTAAGAGTTATAGCCAAAACCGTGAGACTACGCAAAACTGTTCAGATTTGCACATATTTCAATACTTGTCATTTTTTAGGACCTTAGGGTTAGATTTAGCCTTAGTCTATTTCTGAAAAAAATGTCCAGAACTGAAAAATATAGCAGCACACCAAATTTCATGCATTTTTTATATCATTTACTAAGTCAAAACTAGTTCGTTCTACAAGAACAGTGAATCTGCCAAAACCTGCTTCATTTTCCCAAATTTTCCAGATTTGGACACCTTTCGATGTTTTGCCATTTTGGGGACCTTAGAGTCAAAATTAGCTTTGGCCTATGTCTATGGAAAAATTCTTAGAACTGGTAAAACTAGGCACCTACCAATTTTTACTCATTTTCAAAATCATTTACTTGGTCAAATTCACTTCGCTCCAACAGAATAGAAAGCTGCCAAATACACGATTTCACCTATCTTCACATTCTAGCCAAATATCTTGTCATGCATGTTTACAAAAGCTCATGTACACACATATATCACAAGTACAGAGGTAAAAATAGATATTTAAAGTCATGCATGTGGTTTTTGAAAGCTTTTCAAAGAAGTTTTAGCCCTCACCTTAGCAAGACAACAATGAAGATGCACAAGCTCTTGATGAAGCACAAGGTAGTCTTTTCTCCTTGCTTAGCCGAGAGACAACTTGAGATTCTTAATTTCCTAGCTTAGTTACCAAGTTCTTAGTAGGTGCATGTGGTTAGAACAAGAAGAAAACGAAATAGGAGCTATCAAACTTACCTAAGCCGAGATGAAGGTCCTATGAGCTTGCATGTGTGTTTCTTTGCTCCTAGCTTTGCTTGGTCGAGCTCCTAAGTAGCTTGCATGTCTTGATAAACCTTAGGATGATGAACTCAAGCTATGGAGAGTAGAACTTAAGCCAAGGCCAAGAGAGAGAGAGAGAAAATGAGAGAGTGAGAGAAAATGAGATAATGTGAGAAAGAATGAAAGCTTTGAAGTGTTTGATGCTTGTGTCGGCCTAGGGCCTTGAAAATTCTGAATTTGTGTCTTCAAGGAGCATAATTTTGAATCACCTAGCATGGGCATTTGCATATGTCGAGATTTTGGGTGCATTGGGTAGGGTTTTGGGTTATTTTTTTATGCTTTGTGTCATAACTTGTCATAGAATGTCTAAGTTTAATTTTTGAAATTGCAATGCATGCACAAATGCAAGAGGTGGTCGGCCAAGGCTTGCAAAATTCTGAATTTTTGTCATCTTTTGAGCATTATTTAATTGTGTGTTTGGGATGTGCAAAAGAATAAGAATGCTTAGCTTTTGGTGCAATTTCGTCTTCTAGTGAGTTGACTTAGCATTTTAATATTAGTTAGTGGAGTTTGTAGGATTAATTAATGATCTAGTGCTTCGTGCAAGATGCTTTCTTGATTAGCGTGCGGGCACACTTTCTTAGGTTTAGGGCACACACTACGAGGTAAAGCATGAACTACGAGACGAATGCACGTTTCCCAAGTAAATGCACGCAACCCTAAATGAATGCACGTAATTCAAAGCAAGGCACACAAAACGAAACACGACTCTTAAACCTAGGTCAAGGCACGCAAATCTAGGTTAGGGCACACGAAATGAGGTATCGCACGTAAATCGAGGTCGAGCCTCACATGCGCATTTATATTGGCCCAATTAATTCCCCTCTATTTTTAACTAGCTACGCATTACCCCCCCTGTGATTTTAACATGGTGCATAGTAACCCTCTATGGTCCGATGAAGGTACGCAGGACTCCCCTGTAATTTTAATTATGGTGCAAAATAACCCCTTATGGTTCGATGAAGGTGCGTAGTAGCCCCTTGTGCTTTTAGGTTACAAGAACAACAGTGCATTATACAACACTTTATCACTCTAATTCTATTTCACCGACAAATAAACACCCTATTGTAAAGATAAAGCAACCAATCAGGCAACGAAGCTCAATATTAAATACCCAACAAATAAATACCCAAGAAGAAGCAACACAGCTTCATATAAAAACCAGCCAGTATGCCAAAATAGTCAAAGTACAAAAGTTTCAATTCAATGACAACCAGTCAGGCAATTAAGTTCAATATTAAATACCCAACTAAAATAAAACTTTGGCAACTTGTGTTTATAAATGTTGGAACTACCAAAGTAGAAAAACAGACCAAAAGAGATATAATAATTCATCCAAATTTATGGAACACAACTTCATATTCCTAAGAAATCATCATGGTCTTCATGTTCTTTTTCTGTTTCTGATATTCTCTACCACTTCAGTAATGCTTGACACTCTATTTCTTTTTGAAGTGACATTTGAAGTTTGGCCATGTTCAGTAACAACAGCTCCTTTGGTGAGGGCATCATTTCTAAAGCTTGTGTATACTCTACTATGAGCTGCAACTTCTGTGCCATCAACTCCAACTGTACCAGATTTTTCAACTTCTGTGCCATCAACTCCAACAGCACCAAATCTGCCACCATTTCTCCTAGCAGCTCCACCTCTCACGGTGGTTCTACCTATCCTAGATCTGCCACCATTTCTCCCAATAGCTCTACCTCTCACGACTGTTCCACCTCTCCCAGATGTGCCACCACTTTGTCCAACAACAACAGAGTGAACACCAGTTTTGCCCCCAATACCAGATCTATTACCTCTACCTCTCAGACCAGATCTATCATTATTTGCACCAGAACTTGACCTCCGTCAAAGTTGAGTGGTAACTGATTCTTGAGTTTCATTAACCTATTACATTTCACCATTTGCACCATTAACATTGATTTCAACTATATGTTTTGAATTCAATTCTTTATAAGAGTTTACTTACATTGTTTGAAGGTTGGGGTTGGGACTGCTTCATATTTGAATGAACCTGTTCCACATTTGTACCTCTATTGTTCATTTCCTACAAACAAACATGAAATAGTGTTAGTTTGGTCTTTAAAATTCATAATCATAAAAGAAATTTGATAACATGTCACCTTCAATAGTGGTGAGTTAGGGTGGTACTGGTTTTGCAAGATGCCTTATTATGGCCTTTTTGTAAACATTTCTTGCAGGTTGTTGTCATTCCCTTTCTTGTCGAGACAGGTACTTCTGACATGGCCTTCTTTTTCTTGAGTTCATCAGTAGCCTTGTTTCTAGCCTTTCGTGGTATCCCAGTCATTGTGTGTATCTGCGGTGGCTTTAATGCATCTCCATTACTCTCCACATAATCAAGTGGTCCAGTACCGAATGTATCATGTATTGGTAAACACTTAAATATTTTTCTTTTGAGTAGTAATGATCTATGTAATCCTCCATATTCTTCCCATAACGTTGTATACAGGACAATGCATGGCAACATGGATAGCCATTCAATTGAAACATACCACACGTGCATGTTTTAGTAGCTAAATTAACAACTTTTTTGTTCCAAGTTTGCACAACTTCATATTCTTCATTCCCAAACCAATTAGCACACCAACCACTTGAAGCATTGTTCATTTTCTTAATCTTCTTCATAACATTTGGACAAATGTTTCCTTCATAACTCTCCATACCTTGCCTCTTCACTTGCATTCGAGTCATCAATCTTACTCGAATCATCTCGAACATCGTAATGATAGGCTTATCTCTAGCATCAAGAATATAGTTATTAAAAGACTTGCACAGATTGTTCACCACTACGTCACATTTTGAAGTGGTTGGGAAGTGAGATCTTGCCCATTGCTCAAGAGGGATATTTCTTAACCATTCACTTGCAGTCTCAGCATCACCAACTTTTGGGTCTTCCTTCTCAATTTCCTTCATGTATCTATTAAATTCATTCCTATTTCCTGTTGATGCTGCCTTCCAGAATAGATCTTTCAGTGCCAACCTTCCAAATTTCTTTTTAAAGTTTTGATACATGTGGCGAAGGCAAAACCTATGGTGTACATTATGATATTCATCTCGGAATACATCATATAACCCCTTTTGCCTATCAGAAATGTACGACTACCCTTTAGTTTTCGGATCACCTATTACCCTGTGCAACTCATTTAAGAACCATGACCATGTCTCCCTCCTCTCTATTGGAACCACCGCAATAGCAATCAGGTACGTATTATCATTCCCATCACAACCTACAACAACTAATAGTTGACCCCCATATGATGTCTTTAGGAAACAACCATTTAGTCCTATCAAAGGTCTACAACCTGCTAGAAAGCCATCTCACATAGCAACCATTTGAAAAAATAGTCTCTCAAACCTTGGTTCACTAAGACTTCTATCCACCCTAAGTAATAGGGTACTTCCGGGATTATGATGTATAACTGTTGCACAGTAATCTCGCAGTTTACCATATTGATCAATTGCATCCCCTTCAATCTCTTTTATTGCTATTTGCTTATCTCTGATTGCTTTATATTTGCAAACTGTCACTTTCACCGTCGCATGTATATCAGTTTGCAATTCAGTTGTGCTCTTATCTCTCTCAGCCATAATATTTTCCACCATCCTTTTCCCTATATATTTGTAATCGGCACGCTGGTTGTCAAACCTATAACCACATTTATGGCTTCCTTTAAGAGTTTTAACAACAAATGTTTTACTACCCTGCACAGGAGATGCAAGTATTACCCATGTACAACCATCAGTCTTAGCATGACAACATTTAGCTCTAACCCTATCTTTATCATTTTTCACAAATACATAATCTATCCCCTTCCTCACACACCAATCTTTAAGAAATTTTCTGAATTCTATGACTGATCTAAACTGCATCCCTTTCACCATCTCAAATTTTTTCATACAAACCCTATCATTAAACTCAAGAAAATTGGGTATTTTATCATCATTATCAGACCCTCTTTTGTTCAATTCTTCAATCGGTTCATCACTATACCAACCTTCTTCATATGTGGCAGAATTCTCATTCACCGAACTTCTTTTTTTTCTCTTCAGTAGCCTCTTTTTAAGTTTTTTTTTCAATTTAATGTATCTTTCTCTCCTGGAATTTTCATCATCACCATCTTCTACAATATTGTCATCAGATGGACCTTCAATGTCATCAAAAATCCAGCTAGGTGTATGTGACGCCTGACCTTTTTGCCTTGCATTAACTTACGGTTGCACCCATTATTTGCGCATTTCCTTCTATGCTTTATTAACTGTCTTCTTTAGCTACTATTCACTCCATTTTCAAACTGCATTATATTAGTGAATTAGCAATTTTATTAAATCATATTAATTGTTAAAAGAATGGAAAAAATGTGCCTTTGTGCCATTAACGTTCAGAACCCTCGTCTAGAAAATGTTTTAGCAAACTAGGAATAGTGTTACGTAATATAACTTAGTAATTTAATTAGCTAGCCTACACTTTTCACCTTAGGCTCGTTTTAAAGTTAACAACGCTCATTGTAGAAGTCCACTTAAGCACCCAATTGAACCCCACCCAATATATACTCAACACATAACATTTAAGCTCACAAAACACAAAAAAAAGAAAAGAAAGCAAAGGCTGAAATTACTGTGCAGAACCCGACAACCCTCTCTTGTACTTGGGAGATTTTTTGCTTCATCAATTCTTCACTTCAAGCCAAGCCAAGTTAGGAGCACATAGTTTAGGGTGTTTGCAAGTCTCCCGAGAGCTCTTGCGCGCATTGGTGAGGGATTTCATGACTTTTTGCGCATTTTAAAATTGTTGCTATTTTTTTGATTTGTTAGAAATGTGTTCCAATGCTATTGTAATGCTTACCTATGCTATTATACCTTGTCTATAAGTGCTAGAGAACACATTTAAGCCATTGGTGCGCATTTTAAACGGTTAGAATCGTTATTTTGATTTATGAGGTGAATAGTGACAAAATTCTAGGGTTTTGTGTAATTGCGTGTATTAGGTTGATTCAATGCTTCTAATAGATGCCTTAGGTGCTAATGAGGGTAGTCTAATAGCCCCGTGCATTTGAATTGCTCCAAATTTGCATAGAATGTGAATTAGCCGACTTTAACAAAGGGATTTCGGGGTTAAAACAAATCCGGGTGGATTCGGACTTCACTTCTAGTGTTCTTAGGCTACCTAGGTGCTATAGAACCTTTGCTAACTCTTGGTTGAAGCCTGGTTAAGGTAGGTGTAGTTCAAAGCTATAAGAGGAAAATTGGGGCCTTCGGGGTAATTGCGGATAATTGAATGAATTTGTGGGTTGTAAGGGTACCTTAAGGGCTAATTAGAAGATTGGTATAGCTTCCCCTCGAATTGGCATCCTTAATATTAGTTTGGAAGAAAAACAAACGGAATTACAAAGGGGTTTAAGGGTAAATTCGACTGTCACTTGCATCTAAGTCCTTGACATGTCTCCATATGTGTTTAAATGTGGTTTCAAGTTATTTTGAAGCTTTTGGTAGGGTTCTCAATGTATCTTGGATATTCCCCTTTGAAAATCTCTTATTTGCTTATATTGAACTGCTCTAATCTATCTGTTTCGAGGTCAACCTACTTTGTTGATCCTCCCACGTGTTATTGTTTATAATGTTATTGATATCTTGTTATTGTTAAGTGCATTGCATAGTGGTTGCGCAACCATAGTGTCAGGGGCGGTCGTGTTGAATATCAGCGGGGCGGCAGCGGGCATGCCAGTAGATATTTAAACACCGTACCCTATTCCCTCACTCGCCTGGTCCGGAGATTGCCAGGGGGTGTTGGGTCGTAGGATTATCGGGGTACATTTGGAGTACACCCACTGAAGTGTTTGGGGTTATGTCGGCTTATCGTGATCGTGATCGTGGTTCATGGATTGTGAATGAAAACCAAGTGAAGATTGGAGCATAGGGGTTATGTGAATGTATCATTTTTAATGTGTGGTATTCAATCTTTTGTCCTTCTTAAATGGTTTTCAGTGCTATTAATACTTAATTGTATTATTTGTTGCATTGCACGCCCCGGGAGACCTTATCCCTCATTGGGCAACAGTGTTGCTCATACCTCGATATCATGTTTCAGGAAGTGCTGAGGGTGATCCCCAGCTAGTTGAGGTGGTAGTGGAAGAAGAAGAAGTGCAGGCTAAGCCTTTGCCCTAGTAGCTGTGTGTTTATTGTCTGAGGTGGATGTGCTTTCTTGTTGCTTTATGGCGTACTTGTATTATTATACTATGATCTATTTTGTGGCCTTAGGGCTATGTATATGCTTTGTAGTTGCAAGTTAAAGATATTTGGTTGTAGTAAGTGTAGTAAGTCAATGGCTTGTAATAATTTTTAATTTCTTCTTTTAGTTCTTGCATGCTTGGGGTGTATGTTTAGAGGTATGTGTGATTTCAACTTCTAAGATTGCTCTAATGTTGTCATAGAATGGCATGTTAAAAAGGTTTAATGAAAAGTTAAGTTGGGTGCATGCTTGTGTAATTCGGAGTTGTTGTATGTTTCAAGGCTCGGATGGCCTGGAACTTTTAAACTTTAATTATAAAAGTTTATCTTAATATATTGTGGCTATTTTGAGTATTTACAGGTTTCTAAAATGTCCACGGTACAGAGGAGACTCTGTCCGTTTATCGGGTTCAGACTTAACCATTAGCGTGGGGTTGGGTCAGGGCGTTACATTTTAGGTGGTATCAGAGCTATAGATTGCGTGAAGCCGGGTTAAATTTCTGGGTCTGTGGGTATGGGTCTGCTATATGATTTTGTGATGGTATGAAACTGTAGTTCTTTAATTTGCCTAAGTGAAATTTGAATTGGGAATGAACGTGTTAGTATGATAATGGAATGCGAAAGGTCTCTAAGAGTTAATGTTTTCAAAGTGAAAAGTCTAGAATGTCAAGCATAATTAAGTGACTATGAATCTCTTGTATGTGAACATTCTTCTAATGTAATATGTGACTTATATGGATTTATTTGAACTTCTTCCTATGTGCTTTACCTGCAATTTATGTACATGCCTATTATAATACTTTGCATTCTAGCTGTTTGAGATGAGGAGAAAGGGTAGACCAGGGATAGAGCCAGAAGAAGCTCCTAGGCAGGGTGTACTGGGAGAGGGTGAAGGTGTAGCAGAGAATGCACCACCACAGGGACCAGAACCAAGCACTGCGCAGATTCTAGCTACTATGGCTACTGCTATGAATACCATTGCCCAGTTCGTAACCCAGCAGGGTCAGACAGGGGTTGCCAGGGGTAATCAGGTTGCCAGAGCCGAGGGTAGTGGTGCTACTAGAGTTAATTTGTATGACAGATTTTTACATCACGGGGCCTATAGCTTCTTTGGGGAACCTGATGATATGAAGGCTGAATTATGGTTGAGGAAGTTTGAAAGGGTGGCTGCAATTCTTGAGTGCAGTGATGAGATAAAAATTACTTATGCTACATTTCTTCTAGAGGGTGACGCCGAGGAGTAGTGGCGTACTATTAATGAGAAATAGGAAGCTGAGACAGTTCAACATTCGTGGGCTGACTTCGTTCGTGAGTTCCGAGATAAATATATATCAGTGGTTGCCCGTGAAAGACGTCAAGCAGAGTTCATAGCTTTGAAACAGGGAAATATGACAGTAGATTAATATGAGGCTGCTTTTACTAGGCTTTCCCGTTATGTGCCGGCTTTGGTACAACTAGAGGACATGAAGATGCAGAGATTCATTATGGGATTGAAGAATGATATTATGCTTAATCTGTCTGCGAATGATTACCCTAACTATGCTGCAGTGGTCAGAGCCGCCTCGAGGTATGAAAAACGCAAGACAGACGTGTTGGCAGAGACTAGTCAATTGAGTAAGCGTCAGTTCCAGTCTCAGAGTCAGGGGTACCAGAGGCAGACGATTCCAGTAGGGCAGAGTCCACAGCCGAAATGCTACAATTGCCAGTCTAATCATCAAATGTTGGGAGTTCATGGAGGAATTATGTTTATGGAGGCCCAACACTTCAGATTCTGGTATTCAATTTGCAAATTTGCATATTCAGTCTCTTTTATTATCCAGGATTAGAGAGGCTCAGCAAGCTGATCTGCAATTGATGGAAATCTTAGAAAAGTCAAAAGGGGGAGAGTCGGATTTCAAATTGCATGATGATGGTCTTCTTAAGTTCAAAGGCAGAATTTGTATTCCTTCTGAGCCAGCTTTAAAGAAAGAAATTCTTGCAGAGGCTCATAATTCTAAGTATACTATCCATTCAAGCAGTACTAAGATGTACAGGGATCTGAAAAACTACTGGTAGAACAACATGAAGAGAGAGATTGCTGACTGTGTTGCTAAATGTCTTACATGTCAGAAAGTTAAAGCTGAACATCAGAGACTGGCAGGGTTGTTGCAGCCGTTGGCTATTCCTATTTAGAAATGGGACCACATTACCATGGATTTCGTGTCAGATTTATCGCGGTCTTCGAGAGGTCATGATTCAGTCTGGGTTGTTATGGATAGATTGACCAAAACCTCTCATTTTATTGCTACAAAGAAAACTGAATCTCTTGACAAGTTGGCTGAAATTTATGTTGAGAATATTGTCAGACTTCATAGAATTCCCAAGAGTATTGTGTCAGACAGAGATCCCAGATTCACATCTCAGTTCTGGCAGAAGATTTAGAAAGCTTTGGGCACGACATTGAACTTCAGTACCTCTCATCATCCTCAAACTGATGGACAATCTGAAAGAACTATCTTGAAATTAAAGGATATGCTTCGAGCATGCATTCTGGACTTCGGTAAGAGTTGGGAGAAATACTTACCTCTTGCAGAATTTGCTTATAACAATAGTTATCAAGCTACTATCGGTATGGCACCATATGAAGCTTTGTATGGGCGGAAATGTAGATCTCCTTTATATTGGGATAAAGTTGGAGAGTTGAAATCTATTGATCCTACTTTATTGCCAGAGATGAACAGAATGATTGATAATGTTTAGTTTATCAGGAAAAGAATGCTTATAGCACAGAGTCGGCAAAAGAGTTATGTAGATAGACGCTGTCGTGATCTGAAATTTGTCGTAGGGGATCGGGTATTTCTGAAAATTTCTCCTCGCAAGGGCTTGATTCGGCATGGAAAGGGAGGTAAACTCAATCCTCGTTACGTGGGACCATTTGAAGTAATTGAAATTGTTGGTGAATTGGCTTATCGATTAGCTTTGCCTCCTAGCTTGGGCAGAATTCATGATGTCTTCCATGTTTCTATGCTTCGGAAGTATCAGCCAGATCCTTTTCATGTTCTTGAGCCCGAGCCACTAGAGATCAGTGAAACTTTAACCTACACGGAGAAACCTCTTCGGATTGTTGATCAGAAAGTTCAGGAGTTGAGGACTAAAAGTATTCCGATAGTTAAAGTTTTGTGGGATCATCGTGGGTTGGAGGATGCTACCTGGGAAAGAGAGGATCAGATGCGAGATCGATATCCAGAGTTATTTGCCAAATCATGTAAGAATTACGTGGACACAATTAGTTTAAAGGGGAAAGGATGTGACACCCGAGCTTTTTGCCTTGCATTAACTTACTGTTGCACCCATTATTTGTGCATTTCCTTCTGTACTTTATTAACTGTCTTCTTTAGCTATTATTCACTCCATTTTCAAACTGCATTATATTAGTGAATTAGCAATTTTATTAAATCATATTAATTGTTAAAAGAATGGAAAAAATGTGCCTTTGTGCCATTAGCGTTCAGAACCCTCGTCTAGAAAATGTTTTAGCAAACTAGAAATAGTGTTACGTAACATAACTTAGTAATTTAATTAGCTAGCCTACACTTTTCACCTTAGGCTCGTTTTAAAGTTAACAACGCTCATTGTAGAAGTCCACTTAAGCACCCAATTGAACCCCACCCAATATATACTCAACACATAACATTTCAGCTCATAAAACACAAAAAAAAAAAGAAAGCAAAGGCTGAAATTACTGTGCAGAACCCGACAACCCTCTCTTGTACTTGGGAGATTTTTTGCTTCATCAATTCTTCACTTCAAGCCAAGCCACGTTATAAGCACATAGTTTAGGGTGTTTGCAAGTCTCCCGAGAGTTCTTGTACGCATTGGTGAGGGATTTTATGACTTTTTGCGCATTTTAAAATTGTTGCTATTTTATTGATTTGTTAGAAATGTGTTCCAATGCTATTGTAATGCTTACCTATGCTATTATACCTTGTCTATAAGTGTTAGAGAACACATTTAATTGGTGCGCATTTTAAATAGTTAGAATCGTTATTTTGATTTATGAGGTGAATAGTGACAAAATTCTAGGGTTTTGTGTAATTGCGCATATTAGGTTGATTCAATGCTTCTAATAGATGCCTTAGGTGCTAATGAGAGTAGTCTAATAGCCTCGTACATTTGAATTGCTCCAAATTTGCATAGAACGTGAATTAGCCGACTTTAACAAAGGGATTTCGGGGTTAAAGCAAATCTGGGTGGATTCAGGCTTCACTTCTAGTGTTCTTAGGCTACCTAGGTGCTATAGAACCTTTGCTAACTCTTGGTTGAAGCCCGGTTAAGGTAGGTGTAGTTCAAAGCTATAAGAGCAAAATTGGGGCTTTCGGGGTAATTGCGGATAATTGAATGAATTTGTGGGTTGTAAGGGTACCTTAAGGGCTAATTAGAAGATTGGTATAGCTTCCCCTCGAATTGGCATCCTTAATATGAGTTTGGAAGAAAAACAGACGGAATTACAAAGGGGTTTAAGGGTAAATTCGACTGTCACTTGCATCTAAGTCCTTGACATGTCTCCATATGTGTTTAAATGTGGTTTCAAGTTATTTTGAAGCTTTTGGTAGGGTTCTCAATGTATCTTGGATATTCCCCTTTGAAAATCTCTTATTTGCTTATATTGAACTGCTCTAATCTATTTGTTTCGAGGTCAACCTACTTTGTTGATCCTCCCACGTGTTATTGTTTATAATGTTATTGATATCTTGTCATTGTTAAGTGCATTGCATAGTGGTTGTGCAACCATAGTGTCAGGGACAATCGTGTTGAATATCAGCTGGGTGGCAGTGGGCTTGCTAGTAGATATTCAAACACCGTACCCTATTCCCTCACTCGCCTGGTCCGAAGATTTTCAGGGGTTGTTGGGTCGTAGGATTATCGGGGTACATCCGGAGTACACCCACTAGAGTGTTTGGGGTTATGCTGGCTTATCGTGATCGTGATCGTGGTTCGTGGATCGTGAATGAAGACCAAGTGAAGATTGGAGTATAGGGGTTATGCGAATGTATCCTTTTTAATGTGTGGTATTCAATCTTTTGTCCTTCTTAAATGGTTTTCAGTGCTATTAATGCTTAATTGTATTGTTTGTTGTATTGCACGCCCCGGGAGACCTTATCCCTCACTGGTGTTGCTCACACCTCGATATCATGTTTTAGGAAGTGCTGAGGGTGATCCCCAACTAGTTGAGGTGGTAGTGGAAGAAGAAGAAGTGCAGGCTGAGCCTTTGCCCTAGTAGTTGTGTGTTTGTTGTCTGAGGTGGATGTGCTTTCTTGTTGCTTTATGGCGTACTTGTATTATTATACTATGATCTATTTTGTGGCATTAGGGCAATGTATATGCTTTGTAGTTGCAAGTTAAAGATAGTTGGTTGTAGTAAGTATAGTAAGTCAATGGCTTGTAATAACTTTTAATTTCTTCTTTTAGTTCTTGCATGCTTGGGGTGTATGTTTAGAGGTATGTGTGATTTCAACTTCTAAGATTGCTCTAATGTTGTCATAGAATGACATGTTAAAAAGGTTTAATGAAAAGTTAAGTTGGGTGCATGCTTGTGTGGTTCGGAGCTGTTGTATGTTTCAAGGCTCGGATGGCCTGAAACTTTTAAACTTTAATTATAAAAGTTTATCTTAATATATTGTGGCTATTTTGAGTATTTACAGGTTTTCAAAATGTCCGCGGTACAGAGGAGACTCTGTCCGTTTATCGGGTCCAGACTTAACAATTAGCATGGGGTTGGGTCGGGGCGTTACAGTGTATCCAAGTCCGTATCAGATAATAAACCCTCGGAAGACATGTAATCTTCATCATCCGATTCTGATTCTGATTGTACATCTGCATCTTCACAAGTTCCATGCCTCAAATCAGTTGTTGTATCTTTTTGCATGACATCTTTAGCAATCACCTCTGGCACACTACTATCCTCACAAGCTTCATGCCCCAAATCAGTTGCAGCTTCTTTTTGCATCACATCTTTAGCGAGCACCTTTGGCACATTACTCTCTTCACGATTTTCATGCCCCAAATCAGTTGCAGCTTCTTTTTGCATCACATCTTCATCAATTTCCTCTAGCACATTACTCTCTTCACAAGTTGTATGCCTCAAACCTGATCCACCATCTGTTTCTATGGGATCTTCAACAACATCATCTGGCACACTACTATGATCACCAGTAACTTCTTCAGCAAATTCAGCAGCTCCATCATTACCCCACATATCTGCAACAATAATTTCAGACTATGCTTCTTCATTAACCATCTTTGCAGCCCCTCTGTTACTTCCCTCATACAATACAATTGCATTAGATTGCATTATTGGTTCTTGACCTTTACCATAAACAACTTCTTTTGGATCATCACCATCCTCTATATATACATTAGCAACTGGCCAATCAGCAAACACTAACTGAAATTGAATAACATCGTGATCCTCTGAAAACTCCCAAACCCCTTCATGTAATGGTCTAGTAGGCTGACTGTAGTACATAGTAAAATAATTTTTTTCCCCACCAGCATATTATGAATTCAAATTGACTTAGTTTATCTAAGTCCACACCAAGAAAAGTTACTTTCTTCCCTCCTTCATACCTTAATGTAGGTTCCATAACAAACCTACCACCTATCCATATATTAATATCTAACATTGTATTATCTTCATCCATTCTGACAAAAGTAAAAAAAATTCCAAGTTAACTCCAATTTCAAACAAAAGAAACATGTTTTAAATAACCCTAATTTTATTGCTATTATAGTGACGCCCTAAATTGTGTGCAACTAATCAAAGTTGTAATTACATCAGATTTGAAGTTATTAACTAATGCCCTAATATTACGACCCAATTACATAAAAAGCACTAATTTATTATTACTAACAAGCGCTAATTTTGTGAGAACTAAAAATGCCCTAATTAATAACCCTAATTTTATTGCTATTACAGAAAAACCCTAAATTGAGAAATACATTAAAGCCCTAATCTAGATGTAATTCTATTTACAAGACACACAAGCACATGCAAGTTGTCTCTTTCGGCCAGAAAAAAGTATTCATATTTAATTAAACAATGCAAATATACATAATATGCAAGTTATCTCTTTCGACCACAACACAAGGGACCACAAATGCATGTCACAAAGTGGAAAAGTAGAACATTAGCATAAAACATCAAAATAGGAGATAGCTATAAAAAGGTGTATTCTTACCTGGTGCTTTATGGGTACAAAAAGTTTCAACACTTTGGCGAGTTATCTGTTGTGGATTTCAATCGTCGAGCTGCAAGTGGTTTTCAAGTTGTTCCAGCACTTTTGCTTTTCAACGCCATGGATTTCGCTACTATAGGGCTTTTCAATTGATAGGTTTCAATGGGCTCAAAGCTTTTTTGGTATTCAGTGAATGTGTTTTGTATTTTACAAAAATTGATTTGCAAGTGAATGTGTTTTGTGATTTTTTTTTCTTGGGTTTGAGAATGTGTTTTGTGATTTTTTTTTTCTTGGGTTTGAGAATGTGTTTTGTGATTTGCAAGCTTTTGGTTCGATTAGGGCTTAGTAAAGAACGATAAAGTAAAGTGACAAAATATACCAAACGTAAAACATAAGGACATTTGCGTCATTTCAAATTTTCCATTAAAAATATTGACGGAAAAGAGACGGAGGGGCACGTGTGTAACTTTTTAAAACCATAGGGGGGTATGGTGCACTTTTAAAAGCATAGGGGGGTCCTGTGCACTTTTGGCAAACCATAAGGGGCTATGGTGCTATTTACCCTAATAATAATAATTTAACATCTTGACTCACTTTTCTTTCGACAATCTTTTTAACTTCTCCTCAACCTTTCCTTTATATTGTTTGTCATTCTTATTGAATAAAACCATTTAAAAAATAAAGATTGTAGAAAAAACATTTGGAATACACCTATCCAACAATATATATATATATAGATTTACATTATGTTATAGTAGTCTATATTACTAGCACTGTGACGCCCGAGTTTTTAGCCGTACATTTTCTAACTGTTGCATCCATTATTTGCGTATTTTTTCTGTGCTTTACTTGTTGTTTTCTTTAGTTACTATTCATTCTATTTTTTAACTACTTTGTTGATCCTCCCACGTGTTATTGCTTATATTATTGATATTGACTTGTCATGATTAAGTGCATTGCATATTGGTTGCACAACCATAGTGTTAGGGGCAGTTGTATTGAATATCGGTTGGGCGGCGGTGGGCTTGCTAGTGGATATTCGATCTCCGTACCCTATTCCCTCACTTGCCTGGTCCGGAGATTACCAGGGCGTATTAGGTCGTAAGATTATTGGGGTACATCCGGAATATATCCACTGGAGTGATTGGGGTTATGCCGGCACATTGATCGTGGTTCATGGCTCGTGGATCGTGGTTCGTGATCAAATACAAGAGAATTCTGGAGTGTTGGAGTTAAGTGTAACGTATCCTTTGATATGTGTGGTTATTTATTGTTTCAAATGTACTTTACTTGCATTTCTTGTTTAACTGCTATAATTGTTGCATTGCACGTCCCGCTGGCCTTTATCCTTCACTGGGCAATAGTGGTTGCTCATACCTCGCTAACATGTTTCAGGAGACGCTGTGGTTGAACCCCAGCTTGACTTGCTTGAGGAGGAAGATCACGAGGTTCAGACTGATCCATTGCCTTAGTTGTTGTATCTAGTTGCTTGAGGTGGATTATGTTCATGTTGATAAATGGAAATCTTGTTTGTTTTACCTTATATTATGTAATTGCAAGATGAAAGATAGATGGTTGTAGTAGTAGATTTGGAACCATGGCATGTAATAACTTATATTTCTACTTCTAGCCACCTTGCATGCTTGGTGGTGAATGAATGGTTGCCCTTAACTTCTAAGAATGTTTAATTGCTACCATAGAATGGTATGATAAGCATCTTTTGTAAATAAGTTAAGTTGGATGCATGCTTGTGTGAATCTGAACTATTGTATATCTTAAGGCTCGGATGGCCTTGAAGCTTTGAACTTTAGTTATAAATGCATGTCTAGTTATGTTGTGGCTTTATTGAGTATTTACAGGTTTTCAGAATGTCCAAGGTACAGAGGAGACTCTGTATGTTTGTCGGATTCAGACTTAACCTTTTACGTGAGGTTGGGTCGGGGCGTGACATTTAGGTGGTATAAGAGCTAGTGAATGCATGAAGTAGGGTTAATTTTCTCAGTCTGTGGGTAGAGGTCTATTATGTGATTTTATGATTGCATGAATCAGTGATTCTTTGATTTGCCTAAGTGAAATTTGAATTGGTAATGAACATGCTAGTATAGAAATGGAATGTGAAAAGTCTTTAAGAGTTAATGTTTGAATGCAAAAGTCTAGAATATCAAGTGTGATTAAGTGACTCATATGTATCTATTGTATGTGGATATTCATATGATCTTATTTATGTGACTTTATGTGGATTCGTCTGAACTTCTTCTTATGTGCTTTACTTGCAAACTACATATATACCTGTCATAACACTTCGCATTCTAGCTGCTTGAAATGAGGAGAAGGGAAAGACCGAGGAGAGAGCCGGAGAAAGCTCCTAGGCAGGATGTACCGGAAGAAGGTGAAGGTGTAGCAGAGAATGCACCGCAAGAACCAGAACCGAGCAATGCACAGATTTTGGCTACTGCTATGAATACTATTGCACAGTTTGTGACACAACAGGGTTAGCCAAGGGTCGGTAGAGGTAATCAGGCCGCCAGAGCAGAGGGTAGTAGTACCGCTGGGGGTAACCTGTACGACAAATTCTTGCACCATGGGGCATACAGTTTCTATGGAGAGCCAGATGACATGAAAGCAGAGTTATGGCTGAAGAAGTTTGAAAGAGTCGCTGCAATACTTGAGTGTAATGACGAGAGAAAAATCGCTTATGCTACATTCTTGTTGGAAGGTAACGCCGAGGAATGGTGGCGTACCGTTAGTGAAAAGTAGGAGGCTGAGAGAGTACAACATTCATGGGCCGATTTTATTCGGGAGTTCCGAGATAAGTATATATCTGTGGTAGCTCGTGAGAGAAGTTAGGAAGAGTTCATAGATCTAAGACAAGAAAACATGACCGTGGATCAGTATGAGGCTACCTTTACTAGACTTTTTTGCTACGTGCCAGCGTTAGTGCAACCGGAGGACATGAAGATGCAGAGATTTATCAAAGGCTTGAGAAGTGATATTATGCTTAATCTGTCTTCAAATGATTATCCTAATTATGCTGCAGTAGTCAGGGCCGCATCTAGATATGAGAAACGCAAGGCAGACATGTTGGCCGAGTCTAGTCAGTCGAGTAAACGGCAGTACCAATCATAGAGTCAGGGGTTTCAGAGGCAGACCGTTTTAGTGGGTCAGAGTCAGCAGCCGAGGCAGACTCAGAGCTACACAGGGCCTACTCAGACTCAAGCACGACCAGTTCAAAGTCAGAGTTAGGGGCAGCCTCATCCAGTTGCAGCTCGATCTCAGCAAGGTAGTTCAACTACTTCTTCTTACAGAGCTCCTTCGGGAGACACTGTTATAAGAATTCACCAGCAGTGCAGCTTCTGTCAACGTCAGGGCCACACTGAGGAGGTTTGCTGGAGAAAACTGAACAAGTGTACAGGTTGCGGGAGTGACCAGCACAAGGTTAAAGATTGCCTGAAATTTAAGAACACCATGGGTCAGACATCGGCTCAGAATTCTCAGACCAGGGCACCAACTGCAGTACCAGCACCACGGGGACAGGCCCGAGTATTTGCTTTGGATTCTGAGGAGCTTCCAAATACGACTGCTATAGTAGAAGGTACATTTCTCCTTAATGATCAATCAGTTAAGGTTTTAATTGACTCCGGGGTTACTCATTCATTTATTATTCCTACTTGTGCACTGAATGCTAAACTGAAGCATGATAAACTGTTGCATGAGATTGTGGTTTATACTCCTATGGGTCCGAAGTTTGTTACTAAATCTATTTGCAAAGCATGTAATATTTATATTGAGGGTTGTGTATTTCCTGCTGATTTGATTATTCTACCCTTCAATGACTTTGAAATTATATTGGGGATGGATTGGTTGGAGAAATATTATGCACAACTTGATTGTAGAAAGAAGATTGTGAGATTAGAAATGCCATCCAACCTGTAATTGAAATAGTTAGTAGTAGGAAATCCACTGGAACTCCTATCATTTCTTCTATTAGAGCATCTAAACTGTTGAGTAAAGGTTGTGAGGCTTATCTTGCATATTTGATTAATCAACCTGGGGACCAGTTGAAATTGAATGATGTGCCTATTGTGAGAGAGTTTTCGGAGGTCTTTCCTGAGGAGTTACCTGGTCTACCGCCTGATAGAGAGATAGAATTCATGATTGATTTATTACCGGGGACTACACCTATCTCTAGGACTCCGTATAGAATGGCTCCACCTGAATTGCAGGAGTTGAAAGTTCAATTGCAGGATTTACTTGAGAAGAGATTTATTCAGCCGAGTTCTTCACCTTAGGGTGCACCATTTCTATTTGTTAAGAAGAATGACGGATCTCTTCGCTTGTGTATTGATTATCAGGGTCTCAATCAGGTGACTATCAAAAATAAATATCATTTGCCTTTGATTGAGGATTTATTTGACCAGTTGCAAGGTGCTAGGGTATTTTCTAAATTCAATATGAGGCAGGGTTACTATCAGTTGAGGATTAAGAAAGATGATGTTCCTAAAACTACTTTCAGAACTCGTTATAGCCATTATGAGTTTGTTGTTATGCCGTTTGGTTTAACTAATGCTCCTGCCGCATTCATGGATTTAATGCAGAGGGTATTTCGTCCTTATTTGGACCAATTTGTAGTTATCTTCATTGATGATATTCTTGTATATTCTAAATCTGAGGCAGAGCATGAACAGCATCTCAGGATTGTATTGCAGACTCTTCAAGAGCATCAGTTATTTGCAAAGTTCAGCAAATGTGAATTCTGGCTAAAGCAAGTTGCTTTTCTGGGTCATATTATCTCGCAGGATGGTATTTCCGTTGATCCAGCGAAGATTGAAGTTGTATTAGCTTGGAAACGGCCTGAAACTGTTACTGAGATCCGTAGTTTTCTTGGCTTAGCTGGATATTATCGGAGATTTGTCAAAGATTTCTCTAAAATTGTAGGGCCTTTGACTCAGCTCACTCAGAAGAGAACTGTGTTTGATTGGAATGATAAGTGTAAGGCTAGCTTTCAGGAATTGAAGAGGAGATTGACCACAGCTCCTATTCTTGTTTTGCCTGAGGGTTATGATAATCTAGTAATCTATAGTGATGCTTCTAATGAAGGTTTGGGCTATGTATTGATACAGAATGGAAATGTTATTGCTTATGCTTCAAGAAAATTGAAACCTTATGAACTTAACTATCCAACGCATGATGTTGAGCTCGCGGCTATCATTCTTGCATTAAAGAAATGACGTCATTATCTTTGGGGCAATAAGTTTGAAATCTTTACAGATCATAAGAGCTTAAAATATCTATTTTCATAGAAAGAGCTGAACATGAGGCAGAGACGTTGGCTGAAATTACTTGAGGACTACAATTGTATTATTAATTATCTTCCAAGCAAAGCCAACATTGTTGCTGATGCTTTGAGCCGTAAGGCTACTATTGCTAGCTTGATCATCAAGAATTGGGAGTTCATGGAAGAACTATGCTTATGGAAGCCTAAGACTTCAGATTCTGGTATTCAATTTGCAAGTTTGCAAATTCAATCCCTATTATTATCCAAGATTAGAGAAGCTCAGCAGACGGATCCTTATTTGTTGAAAATCTTAGAGAAGTCTAAAGGGGGAGAGTTGGATTTCAAATTGTATGAAGATGGCATTCTCAAATTTAAAGGTAGAATCTGTATTCCGAGTGAGCCTACTCTTAAGAAAGATATTCTTGCTGAAGCACACAACTTTATATACTATCCATCCAGGCAGTACAAAGATGTATAAAGATTTGAAACAGAACTTCTTGTGGAACAACATGAAGAAGGAGATTGCAGACTATGTGGCTAGATGTCTTATATGTCAGAAGGTTAAAGTGGAGCATCAGAGACCTATAGGGTTATTACAGCCTTTGGCTATACCTAAATGGAAGTGGGATCATATTACCATGGATTTCGTCTCAGATTTGCCAAGGTTTTCGAAAGGTAATGACTCAGTTTGGGTTGTTGTTGATAGGTTGACCAAGACTTCTCACTTTATTGCTAGAAAGAAGACTGATTCTCTTGATAAGCTAGCGGAGTTATATATTAAGAATATTGTCAAACTTCATGGGATTCCAAAGAGTATTATGTCAGAAAGAGATCCCAGATTTACATCTCAATTCTGGCAGAAGATTCAGAAAGCTTTGGGCACAACTTTGAGTTTCAGTACTGCTTATCACCCTCAGACAGATGGTCAATCTGAGAGAACTATCTTAATCCTCGAGGATATGTTACGAGCTTGTATTCTGGATTTTGGAAAGAGTTGGAAGAAATATTTGTCACTCATAGAGTTCGCCTATAACAATAGTTATCAAGCTACTATTGGGATGACACCGTATGAGGCACTTTATAGGTGTAAATGCCAATCTCCTCTCTATTGGGATGAGGTTGTTGAGATGAAGACGGTCGATCCTACACTTTTGCCTGAGATGAATAGAATGATTGATCATGTGCAGCTTATCAAAAAGAGGATGCTTACAGCTCAAAGTCGGCAGAAGAGTTATGCAGATAGGCGTCGCTGAAATTTAGAGTTTGCTTTGGGTGATAGGGTATTTCTGAAAATCTCTCCTCGAAAAGGTTTGATTCGGCATGGTAAAGAGGGTAAACTTAGTCCAAGATATGTTGGACCATTTGAAATCACTGAGAGAGTTGGTGCATTAACATACAAACTAGCCTTACCTCCTAGTTTGGGCAGAATTCATGATGTCTTCCATGTATCTATGCTTCGAAAGTATCAGCCAGATCGTTCTCATATTCTTGAGCCAGAGCCGTTAGAGATCAGTGAGACCTTGACTTATACAGAGAAACCTCTTCGGATTGTAGATCAGAAAGTTCAGGAGTTGAGAACTAAAAGCATTCCGATGGTTAAGGTCTTATGGGATCATCACAGGTTAGAGGATGCTACATGGGAGAGAGAGGTGGAGATTCGTGAGAGATATCCTGAGTTATTCGCTGAATCATGTAAGAATTACGTGGGCGCAATTAGTTTAAGGGGGAGAGGGTGTAACGCCTGAGTTTTTAACCGTACATTTTTTAACTGTTGCATCCATTATTTGCGCATTTCTTCCGTGCTTTACTTGTTGTTTTCTTTAGTTACTATTCATTCCATTTTTCAACTACTTTGTTGATTATCCCACGTGTTATTGCTTATATTATTGCTATTGACTTGTCATGATTAAGTGCATTGCATATTGGTTGCGTAACCATAGTGTTAGGGGCAGTTGTATTGAATATCGGTTGGGCGGCGGCTGGCTTGCCAGTGGATATTCGATCTTCGTACCCTATTCCCTCACTTGCCTAGTCTGGAGATTACAAGGGAGTGTTAGGTCGTAAGATTATCGGGGTACATCCGGAGTACACTCATTGGAGTGATTGGGGTTATACCGGAACATTGATCGTGGTTCGTGGCTCGTGGATCGTGGTTCGTGATCAAATACAAGAGAATTCTGGAGTGTTGGGGTTAAGTGTAACGTATCTTTTGATATATGTGGTTATTTACTGTTTCAAATGTACTTTACTTGTATTTCTTGTTTAACTGCAATAATTGTTGCATTGCACGTCCTGTTGGCCTTTATCCCTCACTGGACAATAGTGGTTGCTCATACCTCGCTAACATGTTTCCGGAGACGCTGTGGTTGAACCCCAACTTGACTTGGTTGAGGGGGAAGATCAGGAGGTTCAAACTGATCCGTTGCCTTAGTTGTTGTACCTAGTTGCTTGAGGTGGATTATGTTCCTGTTGATAAATGGAAATCTTGTTTGTTTTACCTTATGTTCTATCTTGTAGCCTAAGTGCTAGGTACATGTTATGCAATTGCAAGATGAAAGATAGATGGTTGTAGTAGTAGATTTGGAACCATGGCATGTAATAACTTATGTTTCTACTTCTAGCCACCTTGCATGCTTGGGGGTGAATGAATGGTTGTCCTTAACTTCTAAGAATGTTTAATTGCTACCATAGAATGGTATGATAAACGTCTTTTGTAAAGAAGTTAAGTTGGATGCATGCTTGTGTGAATCTGAACTATTGTATATCTTAAGGCTCGGATGGCCTTGAAGCTTTGAACTTTAGTTATAAATGCATGTCTAGTTATGTTGTGGCTTTATTGAGCATTTACAGGTTTTCAGAATGTCAACGATACAGAGGAGACTTTGTCCGTTTGTCGAGTCCGGACTTAACCTTTTACGTGGGGTTGGGTCGAGGTGTGACAAACACAATTATGAAGTCAAATACCACCCGAATAAACTCTGATTGCAAAAGTGAGTTTGAGACTCAAAGATCGCTTTGCCGCGTCGCTAATGAGTATAAGGAAACTACATACAGAGGTATATGAATGTTCAATAATAGAATGAGAAGATAACCATTTATATGACAATCTAATTTCAATTGAATAAAAGAAAGATACTTAAGTAAAATAGAACTATTAATTCAAATTTCACATATGTTCCAAATACAATTTGTATTTACAAATGACTGAATTGACTAAATATTATTTTACAGTTCCAAACAAGAGAATTCATTTGTAAATACAAATCCTCGCGGAATTCATTTATAAATCAAATAAATTCCACAATACAAGTGTTTCCAAACACTTTGTAAGTTTTTCTACTAATTATGATAGACAGCTTTTAAATAATTTTGTCTAATTTCAATTTTTGTATTGTAATGTTTTCTTGGTACTATCGAGGATAAAATTGTAGTTGAACTTTTTACCTGTACTTTTTTCTTAATTACTTATTATTCTTTGACCATATATTATTATAGCAGGAACTCCTGTTAAAAATACTACTAGGATTGTTTAAATTCTCAGTAATATGAATTTAGTTTTTTTCTTTTTCTTCATTTTCTTTTTTGCCTTTTTTTCTTTTTCTTTTTCCCTTATCCTTATTTTCTTTCATCGGCTAGCCTTACTTGTTCTTTTCTTTTTATTCTCTTCCTAGTTACTGTAGACCATCAAATCTACAATCAAGAGCTTGGGTTGAAAATTTCAGGATCTATTTTTAAATAGGCACTAGCAACCTACAATATCCAAAATACAAGAAGAGGTAAATGACCTTGCAACATCGATAGGGGTGTCCTAAAGACACTCTGATGCTCAAGTTAGCAATTGGAGAAGATAACAAAGTAAAAAAATATAAGATAAAAATACATGTTAAGGTTACAATTAGGATGGTCAATGGAAGTGAAAATCAATGGTAGTAGCCTTTATAGGGATGACTAATGTCAACAGTGTTGGAAAAAATATGAAAAATGAAGCAACAATGCATGATAGCCTCCCTTGGCAAGCCTAGAAGGGATCTTATGTAGTGGTCGAAGTGATTTTGGTATATGTCAGGGAAAATATACTTAAGAGGGGAATGAATTAAGTGTAAAATCAAATATCTACCAATTAAAATTTTAGCTTGATTAAGAATCTTCACAAAGGCAATTTATCAAACAAATAGAAGTCATAACATATAACAAGTAGGAAGAAAGAGATAAAGAAAGATGACACAAGATTTTAGAGTGGTTCGGCCGCGCCTACGTCCACAACCTAAGGTCTTCCTCAGGATTTGCTTAACCTCCATTAAAGTTGCTTCCAAAAGTTGATGAAGCAAAAATCAACCTTACACTTCTTCTCTTGAGTCCACAAGAGATGTACAAGTTCTCTTCACTTTTTTGAGTCTACAAAGAAGATTTTCAACACTATCTATACAATAAATCTCTCAAAGCTATAGTACTAGAGTGTATATAAGCAACAAAGATGTATAAATATCAGTACAAAGATTAGCTCCTCAAGAGTTGGATATTACAAGTGTAGATCTTGAATGTTCAAAGATTTGCAAGTGTTAGTTCAAGATTTTTGTGCAATAAATTAGTAATAAAGACCTTTGAAAGCTTAGAATTCAATGCTTAAAGTTGGAAGAATTATTTTTCAAAGTGGATGAGACAATAGATTTAAAGAGAAGCCCAAACTGATCTATTAATGGCTATTTTTCAAATTTGACAGCGACATTTGGCTGAATGAACCAGATGAGTGACTCGTTTCAATGAGTCATCCAGACGAGCCTGTTGATTTTTCTAGAGATAATCTGGATTATTGGATCCGGTTGAGTCACTCAACCAGGTCACTTGTTAGGACAATCATTGGACACTATCCGAATGACTGAATCCGGTTGAGTGACCCAACTGGGTGAGTTATCCTATTGGCATCCCTAATTCTCTGCCATGCAATTGGTCGAGTAGATCCGATCTAGTCACTCAAAGGGGTCACTCTTCCAGATGAATTTTTGTAATGAATTCAGTGCATAAACTTTGTCCAAAATGTTTTTTTTTAAAAGCCTTTTGAAAGCATGTGATTTTGACTTTGAAACAGTCTTTCTTCAAAAGTTTTTCTAGACCCGTTTCAAACATTTTAAAGGTACAAAACTTCAAGAGCTAACACAAATAAAGCTTAGGCATAGGACAAATGAAAGCTCGTACCCCTTATGACGCCACTTCTCGATCCTTATGACATCACACCATCTTCAATATCTTCAATGATGTGATTCTTCTTCTTGTTTACTTGATCTTGTATCTTCATCTTATCTTCTTCTATATGCAACACATACAGGGACCAAGCTCTTCCAAGTACACAATTCCGATCTTCTTCTATATGCAACATATACAAGGACCAAACTCTTCTAGGTATAAAATTCAACTCAAGAATATATGAAGTATTTAAGCAAGGGGAATTGAATCATAAGTATAGATAAATTTATAATATTAAGTACATTACTCCTTTGTTATCACCAAAATTCAAAATAGGATATTTTGCTAACATTCTCCCCCTTTTTGGTGATAACAAAATTTGTTTAATATGAAAGCATGTAAAAATTATTTTAGATAAAAAGACTTCATCTCAATTCATGCATTCATAAACTCCCTCTTACTTAGTGCAAATCCAACAATCATTCACATCATATATATTAACATTAAGTACAACATCAATTTGCCAACACAAATCTCAACAGATTAACTAATCACATATAATCAATTAAATCATCAATCAATCAACCAATAATTTGCTCATATTTTTCCCCCTTTAGCATCATTAGAAACACAAGAGTCAATAGGAAAGAAAAGTAATAAGCAACAAGCAAAATAAACATGTCAATGATTCCCATGTAATGGAAGGCCATAACCAAAAGCACAAACCCAAAATCCAAAAGAAAACCAACAAGTAAGATAAACATGCCAAGGATTAATGTGCTAAGAGAAGGGAGGTAGGAGATGCAAAATTCAAAATCCATAAAGGTTTGAAAGAGGAGCACAACCCCAAAAAGTTTGGAGGTAAAGAGTAACAAGAGTGGAAGAAAGGTCACGAAGGGAATCTCGATCATCTTCTAAACATTTGGCTATAGATTGATTTGACCACTTCTTCAATGACACCAAAAAAAATTTCACGGCTGCCTCAACAGAGTCAATCTTCTTAGATGTGTCCAGGAAACCTTGATTTGTCCATTCTTGTTGTTCTTTGAGGTGGGTTTCTATGCTTTGCATCCATATATTCATTTTTCTCATTTGTTAGGGGATTGCATCAAAACCTGTCAAAGGAATCTCAGTAGAGTCACCACTAAAATTACTAGAGCCACATGTACCACTAAAGCCAATCCCTTGTCATCTTTTTAAAATTGAGCTCTGGACATGGAAACTCCTTAGGCTAATAGTTCATCTTCATCTGGCTTATCCTCATTAAGATCTTCTCTTTGACCACTAATATCACCCTCATATCCTTAATCTCCGTCAATACTTTCTTCGGTTTAATCTCCAACAACAGTTCCTTTACCTTTGGTTGTTAAGTAAGCTTGCCACTCAACAATTTCGCCATTTAAGATTGTCATCCTTATCCTTTGTAGGGACCCCGAATTGAGATTATATGTTCGTTCATAAAGAGTTCCCATAACACCGACAGACGCAATCTCAAAGGAGTGAAGAATGTGACATAGATGAAACCCATAAAGCAACAAGTGCTCACTCATTTTAGCATAGCATATATGATGAAGCATGATATAAGGACAATTAATTTTTTGCCATTGGTACATATATATTAGGTAAGCAACAAAATTTAGCAATGGTGTTGCCATTGATCTTCCTAGGCATAATAACGTCTGTGAGAATATAAAGCATCAATCTTTTTTCTGCATTCAACTTACTTTTATTTGGAAGCTTTTGGGAGACATCACCTATTCTTTCCTATATGAAGTCTAAACATGCTTGTTTATCACTTCTCTCTAAGTCATCAGGCTATCCTTTTGGACAGTAAATTTTTATTCCTTCATTAGGCACATCCAAATAACCACTTATAGTACTATACCCAAATTCTACATTCATATTGTTCACATGACTTTTGCCCTTAGCAATTTGCCCGTCTATGTCTTTCACACTAGCATAAAATTTTTTGACCCACAAGGTACAAGAAATATCCAAAAATCTTAACAAAGGAAGCCAACCTTAAAAATCGAGGAGTTCAAGAATTCTAGTACATTGAAAGAGTTCTTCATCCATCATCTTGCCCCACATTATGCCTTGGGGTGGAAATGTTGATGAGTCTGCCCATTGGGTTGAAGTTGATGTTGTTTTCCTCTTCTTTGAGATATTCCTTGGTGGAACCATGATGAAAACTTGATTTTTGGGGGTTTTGTGAAGTGGATAAATTTTTAATCGAATAAATTTTGAAGAAAATTGAGAGATTTTTACGTTTGAAAGAGAGATTTTGTGATTTGGGAGGGGTAGGGTTTTGAATGGGAGAAGTTTAAAATGAAAGAAGAGAGAGAAAATTATATTTTAAAAGCCCTTTCTCGTGGTGACCTATTTGATTGAGTCCTTGAGCCACTTGTCCGGATGAGTGGCAGAACATTTTTGCCAACGATCCGGTCGAGAGGTTCGAATGACTCAACTCGTCCGGATGAGTTGTCTGGGTCCTACACTGTAATTTTTGAAATTTTGCTCTATTTTGCAGGAGTTTTAAAATGCATTTTTGAAGTGTTTAAGATAGTTTTTGCATTTTCAATTCTCTCATAATAGCACAAAATTGGTCCTCATGCAAAGGGTTTGTAAAAATATCCACTAGTTGATGCAAAGAATCAATAAATTCAAGTATGATTTCATCTTTTTGCACATGATCTCTAATGAAATGATGTCTAATCTCAATATGTTTAGTCCTAGAATGTTGAATTGAATTCTTAGAGAATTAATGGCACTAATATTATCACATTTAATGCGTACATGATTAAAATACAAACCAAAATCAAGTAGTGTTTGTCTCATCTACAAAATTTGGGCAACACAAATTTCTACGGCCATATATTCAGCTTCGGTAGTTAAAAGTACAACACTATTTTGTTTCTTACTTGACCAAGAAACTAGTGAGTGGCCTAAAATTGACAACAACCACTTGTGCTTTTCCTATTCAATTTGTATCTGGCAAAGTCCGCATCCGAATAGCTTATTATATCAAAAGATGTATGCTTGAGATACCAAAGTCCTAGGTGGGGTGTGCCTTTAAGATATCTAAAGATTCGTTTTACAACACTAAGATGTGACTCTTTAGGACTAGATCGAAAATGAGCACATAAGCATAAAGAAAACACAATGTCGAGTCTAGAGGTAGTTAAATAGAGTAGGTTTTTGATCATACCACTATATTTCTTTTCATCAACCAGATTATATTTTTCATCTTTATCAAGCTTGGTTGATGTACCCATGGGAGTTCCTATTTCTTTTGCTTCATCAAGTCCAAATTTCTTGATCAATTCTCTTATATATTTGGCTTGGTTGGTGAAGATTCCTTCCTTCATTTGTTTGATTTGAAGTCCAAGGAAGAAATTGAGTTCCCTTATCATGCTCATCTCAAATTTGCTATGCATACATTTAGAAAAGTTCTTGCAAAGAGAAATATTAGTAGTACCAAAAATGATATCGTCCACATAAATTTGAACAAGTAGCAAGTGATTTCCCTTCTTTGTTCAAATAGAGTAGAGTCTAGTTTGCCACGTGCAAAATTATTTTCTAAGAGGAAACCACTTAGTCTTTCATACCAAGCTCTAGGAACTTGCTTTAAGCCATAAAATACTTTTTAAAGTTTGAAGACATGATTTGGAAAACAAGGATCTTCAAAATCCGGTGTTTGTTCAACATAAATCTCTTTTTCAATAAACCATTTAAAAGATACTTTTAACATCCATTTGATATAACTTGAAATCCATAAAACATGCTAAAACAAGTAACATATGAATAGATTCTAATCTAACTACTGGTACAAAAGTTTAATCATAATTTATCCATTCCTCTTGATTATATGCTTGTGCAACTAATCTAGTTTTATTTCTAGTTGCTATGCCGGATTCTTCTAGTTTATTTCTAAAAACCTATTTTTGTTCCAATGATGGATTGATTACTAGGTCTATCAATAAGCTTCCAAACTTTATTTCTCTCAAATTGATTCAATTTTTCTTGCATTGCCATAATTCAATTATTATCAACCAAGGCTTCTTTTACCTTTTTAGGCTCAATTTGACATAAGAAAGTAACATGTTCACAATAGGTGTTTAAGTTAGAGCGAGTTCTTACACCTTTTAATGGATCGCCAAGAATTTGATCATTTGGGTGATCTTTCACAAGCCTCCAATATCTTGGTAAGTATTGATTATTGGTTGTGGTTTGCTCATTGCTTGGTTGTTGATTTTCTTGATTGGATGTACCCATTTGATCACTTGGAGAAGCTTCATCTAGTTGTGTAGATGTGGTAGGTTGAGTTTCAACAATTTCTTGAATACCCACATCATCATCATCCTCTCTCAGAACAAAAAAGTTAGAATTATTAAAAAATCTACATGCATTGACTCTTCAAATACTAGAGTTTTTTTTGTTGTAAACGCTATGTGTTTTACTTCTAGTTATATAGCCAATAAATATTCCTTCATCGGATTTAGTATCAAACTCAGTAAGATAGTCTTTAGTGTTCAAGATAAAGCATTTACAACCAAAAACATTGAAATATACAATGTTGGGTGCTCTACCATTCCAAAGCTTATATGAGATTTTCTTAATTATGGGTCTAATTAATACTTTATTTATCACATAACAAGCCATATTAATGGTTTCACCCCAAAAATATATAGGCAAGTTGTATTCTTTCAACATGGTTCTTGTTATTTCTTGTATAGTTCGATTTTTCCTTTCTACTACCCTATTTTGTTGGGGAGTTCTAGGAGCCGAAACGTTATGTTCAATGCCATGTTGATTACAAAAGTTTATAAAGAGAGAGTTCACATATTCCGTGCCATTGTCACTACGAATGCATGCAATAAAATAGCTTTTCTCATTTTACACTTTTCTACATAATTTGGCAAATTCATTGAATGCATCATTTTTGTGGGGTAGAAACATAACCCATGTATACCTAGTGTAGTTATCAACAACTATAAATACTTATCTAGATCCTCCTAGGCTAACCACATCCAAGGATCTAAAAAGGTCCATGTGAAGTAATTGCACTGCTCTAGATGTGATTACTTTATTAATGGATTTGAAGGATGCCTTGTGTTGTTTACCATATTGACATATGTCACGCCCTAACTCGACCCCACCTACAAACAGTCAGGACACAACGAAATTTCGACAGTATAACGACAGTAATTAAGATACCGAGGCTCTAAACCAACCTCTCAGAATACCATACAACCAACTCTACAAACTAATCAACAATCAACTCCTCAATTAAATTAACAACATACAACATAACCATATTATGCAATAATCATTCCTTCAACAACCCGATCATAGTTATACGCCTCCGTTCTAACTTAGTACATAGGCTATACATACGTTTCAAAATAGATTATAAACCAACTTAGTAATCTAAACATTATCAAAAGAAAGACTACTAAACCATCATACATAAGTCTTTAAGTTAAAGTAGGTTTATAATACATCATAATACATCAACTACAAACAATCTCATGGCAATGACTCCTGCACATAAGACTCATCCACGAAAGGCACATTTTCCTCTTCAAGAGGCACGTACCCGTAGTCTTGCTCAACAACACCTGTAAGCATGCAATAATCGAGAGTGAGCTTATATAAAACAAGCCCAGTGAGGATCCGATAGATCTCTAACAATATTTACTATACTCTTTGGAAATGATCTTTTGAGCAGTAAACACACAATAGACATCAATAACAATATAAACACATAAACTATAATGACTAATCAATAAATGATACTCTAGTTGGTATAGCTCCAATTTCCATCACGATCTCATCCAACTTCTTATCACCGCCATGACACACACACTCGAGGTACCTCACTAGCCCTGCCCTCCATGGCATCTCCGCCCATGCGAGATGAGGGTAACCTCTGGTAGTCATGCCGTTATCAACCCGGCAGCCCAATATTATTCGAGAGGTGACACACACATACCAAGACTCAGCAATAAATAAACATTCACATCACAGGAGGACAACCTTTTCCGTTGACTATCTCCCGGTTCATCAATAATCATTTAATAATCATATTTTTATCAATATAACATCAAGTAATCAATTGAACAACAAGCAACTAAGTTAGATGACAAAGTAGGCCATCTAACTTAACATGCATTAAACACATAATCTAACCCTAGTCTAACCATTAACAACTCACAATTCAATAACTCAAACACCACCCAATCAACTAGAGGCATAATTCAATATTTTAAAGAAAGACAACCTAAACTTCAAATAATCATATCTTACATTCTACTAATCCAAACAACTCCAAACTAGTTTCTATCACTCACCCATTCAATCAACTACATTAGCCATCTTCGGGAAACCAACCAAAACACATCCAAATCAAGCCCAACAACTCTAAAACCTCAATGCACCTAGGCTGAAATTTTTGGATTTTCGCACCAACATCTCAATCAAAATTTCGGCATTACAACGGCGCTATCCCGTATTTTACAAACTTTTACAAATCGACGGCAATCGATTCCAACCACTACAACTCAAAATAATCAACAAATAGCCAAACTATCAACTTTAAATACCTGAAAATAAAAATTTATGTTACAACGGTTCAAATTTTATAAGAATACATATAATCGATCCTTAGCATGCACTGAGCAATAATATAACTTCAAATTAATATTCTAACGGTTCAATATTCAATTATACGCAAAAATACAAAAGATGACTTTTGAGATCTAGAATTTTTTTCTCACCTTTGATCTGAAATAAGCCTAGATATGCGTGCAATGTGTGCCCAACAAGCGGAAACCAACTCGGTACGAAAAACTACGGACAAAAACTAGCATTTTCTATGAAATTTTACTTTGAAAACCTTGAAAATCAACTTCTCCTTTCTCTCTTGAAGCTCTCGGCCATGTGTGTGAGTTTGAGTATGTTTTTGTGTTGTTTCATTGTATGTTGATGCATATTAAGTAAAGGTCAAACAAAAAAATGCAAAGTCAAAGTAGTTTTATTTAGTCTTTTAATTATTTATAGTCTTTTAATTCATTTCTTCACTATTTCTTGCTCAACTATTAAATTGACAACTAAATTAATTCTAGATAGTATATTTTAGGTGACAAAGAGTGTTACATTAAAACAGTTTCACCCAAGTCGGCTTAAAACTCATTTTCTTGCAAAAGAAAGTGTAAAAACCTTTAAAATTTCAAAACCGATTCCAAAATCGTTTTAATCAAACACGGGTATATTTACACCGGAGGACTAGGTTATAAAATGTTTAAAACACCCCTGTAAAAGTTATAGCAGACAAGTGCTCAAAATACTATTCACTAAAACCGACGATAAAATTTCTGATTCCGTTTTTGATAAAAATTTCATGAATGCACACTTAGTATGTATTAGGAGTATTAATCACATATTTAGCACATTCTAAGTCATATAGCATATAAAAAGGTCAATTCATGTAAAACGAGATAAAATATGCAAATCGAGATAAGATAGAGAAGTGGGGTTTCACAACGTACATCACATAATTTATCTTTTTCATATTTTATTTTAGGAAATCCTTTGACAAACTCATTTTTAGATAAATTCATGAGTAAGTCCATGCTTGTATGTCATAATATTTTATACCATAACCAAGAATTGTCATCTGTAGAAACTAGGCATGTAGCATTTTGGCAAGAAATTTTTTAAAATCAATAGTATACACATTGTCACACCTATTTTCTACAAATAGTACAATATTCAAATTATCATACACAATGCAATAAGAAGCTTTAAGTTCAACTTTATAACCATTATCACAAAATTGACTTACACAAAACAAAAGTTTTAAACCTTTCATAAGAAAAATATCATTAATAAAGATAGAATTTTTGTTACCAATGCTACCTCTTCCAATGATCTTTCCTTTTCCATTGTTACCATGGCTCATGGTACTTTCCACCTTCTTAACTTGTAGAAGAGGGATGGATTTCCAGTCACGTGTCTTGAGCATCCACTATCAATTATCCAACTTTCTTCATAAATAGTACTTTCTCAGGATACTTATATACAAACAATGCACGTTTTTATTTTTTGGTCCCCAACTTCAATTGGGTCCTTTCATGTTAGTGTCATCTTACACATCTAACAATTTATTTAGATTTAAGCCAATAGGGGATTCTTGCATCTCTACCAACCATATTTCTATATTTGCAATGTGAAGTAATATGACCATATTTTTCACAATAAGTGCAGGTTTTATGTGGCTCTTTTCATGTAGAAGCTTCATTTGAAGATGATGATACTTTAGCAAAATAATTTTTAAAAAAAATTATGTTTTGTAAAAGGTTCATTACCAATGCCACTTTTGTCAAAAGCTATTTTTTGAGATCCTAGTATTTTATCCAAATTCTCTTTTCCTTTTGTAAACTTAGCTAGGGTCATGTTCAAGTTATTTATTCCTTTCTCTAAGGTCTCAACTTTTGCTTCAAGCATTTTTTTTGAATCATTCAATTTTAGATTCATATTATGCATGCTTTTGTAGTCTTCATGAAGTACATGATTTTCTTCTTTCAAATCATCTCTCTCTTTTTGAAGATATTTTATTTGATTTTGAAGATTCTTGTTTTTATAGAGAACAACATTTAAATCATCATGCAATTTTAAAAATATATCTTGTAATTCTTCTAATGTATAGTCATCCTCACATGAAGAGGATAAACTAGAAGGAGAGGAAGAACATACCTCTAATTCATTTGCCATGAAGCACACAATGTAGGCCACTTCTTCTTCTTTAATTTCTCCATCATCAGAGTTGTTATCATCTCAAGTTGAAGTTGCTTTCATTGCTTTGCCTCCATTTGGTTTGAAAAGTTTTGGGCAATTGGCTTTGATATGGCTTGTCTTTTTGCAATTGAAGCACTTGGGTTCTTTACTAACTTTCTTCTTCCCTTTTCTTCTCATTTGAGTGGTT
Organism: Ehretia macrophylla; assembly: GCA_037974665.1. NCBI lineage: Eukaryota > Viridiplantae > Streptophyta > Magnoliopsida > Boraginales > Ehretiaceae > Ehretia > Ehretia macrophylla. The sequence goes on from CM075773.1 coordinate 64,555,444, forward strand.
GAAGATCTTTCCTTTCCACTTTTGCCTTTCACTCCCACTTATCCTACACCTCTCAAGTCATTTCATAAAGTCGGACTAAAGTCAAGCTTAACAGGGTCTTCTTTTTCCACTGATTCTGCCAAGCCCATTCCCTTAGCTGTGGTTTCTGTAGATAGTAGACAGGGACAGTGGAAATCTCGTTAATCCATTAATGCGCATCACTAATTAGATGACGAGGTATTTGGCTACTTTAAGAGAGTCATAGTTACTCCAGCCATTTACCCGTGCTTGGTTGAATTTCTTCACTTTGACATTCAAAGCACTGGGTAGAAATCATATTGTGTGAGCGTCCGCAGGGACCATCGCAATGCTTTGTTTTAATTAAACAGTCGGATTCCCCTTGTCTGTATCAGTTCTGAGTTGGCAGTTCCATTTCTTGAATCTCATGAACATTCTCAAACTTCTTGCAAGCACCGCCATCTCCTTATCATCAAATTCTTCATCATTTCATTTTTCTTCTTCTTCACTTGAAGTGGCATTTGAAGTAATAAGTGCAAGTGATTTCTTTTCTTCTTTTGTTCTTCTTCATGGTCTTTCTTTTTCAACTCGTGACTCATGAGAGATCCCATGAGCTCACTAAGGGTTAGTTGATTAAGGTTCTTTACTTCCACTATTGTCGTGATCTTTGCTTCCCATGAGATGGTTAAGCTTCGGAGAAATTTCCTCACCAATTCTTTATTTTCCTACTCTTTCCCAAGCAATTTAAGGTTATTCACAATATCAATAAATCTTGAAAATATTTGTTCAATATTTTCATTTAGTAACATTATGAGCATTTTATATTTATGAACAAGTAAGCTAATTCTTGTTTCTTTCACTTGATTGGTTCTTTCATAAGATATTTATAATTGATCCTATATTTCTTTAGCGGTTTTACAACAGTTGATTTTATTGAACTCATTTTGATCTAAGACAAGATATAACATGTTCATGGCCTTGGCATTTCTTTCTATGAGTTTAAAATCATTTTTCCCCATTTTTCTTTGGGTTTAGGAATAGTGATGGTCTTATCTCATTGTTTAGTTTTTGTAGGAAAAGAGGATCATCAATGATTACTTTCCATGCTCTAAAATCGCTAGCTTCAATATAAATTCTCATTCTAATTTTTCAAAAATAGTAATTATTTCTATTAAACAAATGTGGTCCAGTGGAAATTTAGCCCTAAACTATAGTAGTAATTAGTTTATATTTATTATCTTATAGTGTTTGCACTTTGAATCGTTTTATTTTTGGGCTTTTTGACATTTACATTGAATTCTTTTAATATTTTTTTAGGTTGATTTTTATTTAAACTAATTTTTTATATATTTCCTAAGTAAACAGTTATGGTTACGGGTATCTATGGTTGTTTTGGACACATAGCACTTATAAGTATGTTTAGTGATTTTCAAACCCGTTAGGTATCTGTTACGACTTTTTTTTATAGATTATGCTAAACGGTTACAATTACCGATTATCCCTTTTTTGCGATAACTGACATGCTGTCATTAATTCTTAGCCCTATATGATTTTGATTTTAACACACAAGGTGATATATCAGTATAAAGGTCATGAAAAGTTTGTGGAATAATTCTACCTTTTTTTTTACCTATCTTGTAATAGTGTCGCCTCTTTTGCTAGACTTTAGTGATCAAATAAAATTAGAACAGTCTGAAATGTGTGATGAAATAGAACTGAATACAAATTAGTGAAATAAAATTAAAACAACATAAAATAAACAATTGGATAAAGTTAAAACCTAAAAAGGAACCCATTATAAATATGAAGATGCGTATACATACATACACACACACATACACACACACACATATATATATGGATCCAACTTGTATGGTTGGATATATCCTATAAAAATCCCTAATTTAAAGAATCCTTTGGTTTTTATTTTTCTTCCAAATTTTTAGTAGTTATGAAATGACTTTTATAGACATTTTTCATATTTGGTAAGGTAAAAACTTTGACCCTTAAAATACACTAATGAATATTAAGTCTAGGAACCCCTAAGAGATTTCTAAAAACACAAGGATCTAGTTAGAGCAATACATGTAAATCGGGACCTAAATGGCTTTTTCTCAAAGATATAAGATCTTATATGCGTGTGAGTTTTTGTCATATTTGATAGGATTTTTATGTTCTGCGCTTTGATTGCATCTGTCCATTTTTAGTTTTCAACCTAATATAATAAGGAAAGACAAAAGCCCTAGTTATATTTTGTAAATAACACTTTTTTTTTATTTGGTACAATAAAAGTTAAAATCGTGATTCAAACTCAAAATCATTGTTGAAGATAATAAATAATATATTAAACTCCTTTCTAACAACTTAATCTTTTCGAGAGGACTAATTGTCAGTAAAAAACATCTCATAAATATTAAAAGTGCTCCAACGCACTCCCAAATTACTTCAACCAAAACATGAAAAAAGGAAAATAAATAGCATGAAAGAGCTATATAATGCTCACGAGAAAATTTAACAATGGAATCAGCATTAAGTTCTAACGATGTGAGAAAGTTGAATCATGTTAAGTAGATGGTCGGGTTTTTATAGAAATGAAAATTTTGAATCATGTTAAGACACCTTTGTATTTTTAAGAGATATTATGGCCTTAGGCCTCCCTTAAATTTAAAAAAAAAAGTGATATATATTTTTTTTGGTCAGAAAAAAAAGATATTGTGAGACGAATGAAGTGCAAAATGGGGCTCTTTGAGTGAACCTACTAAACTAATTAGGCCGATAGCTTAATCTTGTTGAGTAAATAACTGGGCTTGGCCCGTAGCATAGCTTGAACCACACGTGCAAAGCTAGCCTCCAATTTCAAACCTGAAGAGCCTTGATCTGTGTTTTACCAAGAGTAAACCTAAATCAAAATTTATCTTATCAATAGATAATTATGTTTAAAGTCAATATTATCAAAATGATTGAAAGTTGAAAGACCAATCTTTTTAATATCTAGGACGTATTTTTTTGATTCAAGGGAGGTTTAAGCCATACAACATATATCAATTGTCACCCACGAGAATTGATATTGCAACTTCTTGCACTTAATGCAAGAAGCATAGCACTAGACCAAAGACCCGGTAGTGTATCTAGGACGCATTTTGAAGAACTTGAATATTCTTTGTTCTAATGGACCGCAAGGTGAACGAAGAAGGTAATCATGCTCTTATATTAAACCAAAGTATATTCTCTTGAAATTCATTTATGAAAAAATTGTCTCTTTTGCATGTTTATTGTAATGGAAAATTAGTTCTTCTATTATCTTGTTTATTTCAGGAAATTTTGAGTTCTCTTTTATTATTTCGCTAAGTGGAAATTATATTAACACATGAAAATTATAACTTAGAGGCCCAAATTCCAAGGCGCGCATAAGATAAAACTTGTAAATAATTGGCCCAAGCTTAGTATAATACAAGCCTAGGAAGATCGAAAGAAACACAATAACAAAAGCCAGACCTAAAGACTCAAAACCAGAAATCATAAGTCGAGTACTGATTAAGCAAAACTATGGAAAAAAAAGTTCATAAATAGGAAACCATCCATGCACACAAAATCGCGAGCTGAAAACTGAAACAAAAGAGTAAATTACTTGTATGGTCTTTTAATTATAGTATAGAGGATAAATCGGTCCTTAATTTTGTAAAATGAATTTTTTGATTTATAGTGTAAAATGAATTTTATAATGGTTGACGCCAGTAGTTGTAATACCCGAGCCCGAGTGCATACATATCACCTCCATTTGCATATATTTTGTGCATTATTTCTTAAAAGCTTATTTACAAATAGTTACTATTTATAAGGATTTTTGACTGTTTTATTTTCTTGGTTTTGTATTTTTCCCATGTTACTTGTCATTTAGGAGACATGAGAAAACTGGAACTACGTGCATAGCATATCGGGAACTCAAGTTACAAAAGTATAAGTGTATAGCATAAATAGTAAAAAAAAATCAGCATTTTAGTTTTGCATTTTGCTTTATTTTTGACTTCATTTGACTCACCTAGCCAAACTACTTGACCCAATAACCCAACCCATTGACCCATTGACCTAATTTAAATTTTTATAATCCAAAATTTCTAAAAAATGCTCAAAAAAGGTCCAAAAAATCAGCCAAAAACCATGGTCGAGAATAATATTTTTCTTGCAAAAATTGCTATGGTTGGCCATCTCCATCCATTCCAAGCTTATTCCAAGTGCATACAAGAGTTCATAAGCCTATATCTAGCATCTACAAGTATTTTGGTGAGGAATTTAGGCAATTATATGCATTTTATATATATGTCTTAACTTTAATTTTTGAGATTTGATGATATATTGCTTATATATCCATGTTTATGCTTAAATTATTTTCTAATAAGTTAGTAGAACACATCTTTATGAGCTTTTGACAAGATTAATAGTTAAAATTGAAAAATGCATGTTGGAGAAGATAATGAATAGTGAAATCTGAAGGTTTTGTTAAAATTTGATTGTGAGATTGATTTTATGCTTTAATTAGGTGCTATAGGTATTAATAAAGATAGATTGATGATCGTGTGAGGTTAGTTTGCTCAAATTTGGATTAAAATGCAAAAATGACTCAATTTACAAAGGGGTTTCTGGTGAATTGTGAATTCGGGTGAAATTGAACATTATATTTAGTATTTATAGGGTGAGATAGTGCTAAATGAGTGGTTATGATACTTAATTGAACATCGGTTAAGGTACTTGTAGTTAAAATGCATAAAGGGGTTTTTGGGGCTTTTGCAGGAATTGTGGATTAATGGGTGAACTCGAGGGTCCTAAGGGTGTGTCATAAAGGGTAATTAGGAGAATGAAATAGTTCGTTTGAGAATCTTAAACCTCGTCCTTCGATTGTGAGTCATATTATGTCAATAAACAAAGGGGGCCGTTTGACTAAGTGTTGAATTTTCTCGTTTTGAGTGTTGGCATAGTCATAATGGGGCATGGAAGCACTTTTGGCATGGTTGTGGCATTGATTGGGTGTTCAGTTTGTATAGTTGTAGTTCAAACGTACTTGGTGGACTTTCGTGGCTCTGTTGCGTAGCATAGGATTGTGCCATAATGTGCCTAAGAGTGGGTAGTGAAGTCGGTTTTCCAATTTCATAACTCATTTGGTTGTAGTAGCCTTTAGAAGTTGGGGTTATGAATACTATTTTTGTAGTTTCGTGCCTTAAACTCCTATTGATTGCTTAGCTAAGGTCCTTGTTGTTATAATTGCCTTATAATTGAATAGTAAGGTGTTTAAATGCATTTGGATAGCTTGTGTATTCTAAAAGGGATGGTATTGTTAGTTGAATAGTTAGTTGATTAATGAATGACATAGCTTAGTTGAATTGAAATTTTATGTATAATGATAGTTTGGACTTAGTTGTTAGCATTCTTGGTTTATTTATTGATTGTATAGCTTGATTCTTATATATTAAGCGATGTGTCTAATAAGATTTTAGAATAACCTTGTGGTTATATAACTTGTGTAATCGTTAGATGATATAAAAAAGGTTAGTTTAAGATAATTGAATTAGTGGTTAATAATTATCTTGAAGTTGACTAACTATGTGTTTAATTGTATTTGTGTAGAATGTGTACCTAATTGAAGGAGTTTCATGAATTGATTAGTTAAGTGTTATGTGCCTTGTATAGAATGTCACCTTGTTAAGAATTGAGAGAATATGTTTATTTCTTGTCTACAATGCTAGCTTTAGTGCAAGGGGAGAAGGTTTGAAGGAGAGTTGACAAGCAAAAGGTGAGGGAATCTTCATTCCTTTATGCATCTTAGCTTATTTTATTGCTTATAAATTGTATAATTTAGTGTAATTACTTGAGTTTTTGTACGCTTTTCTTGCTAGATTGAGTGCGAGGGCAACCTACTTTGTTGACCCTCATTTATGTGTTTATTTGCTTTTATTGTTATATTGCTTTATCATTGTTTTCTATGGTTTCGTTTCAATGGTTGCGTAACCTCATCGTCGCGGCGGATGCGATCGTCTCGCTGGGCGGCATCGGGCTTGCCAGTGTTGGTTGCCTTAGTTCCATCTGCTATTCTCTCACTCGCTTGGTCTGGAGATTGTCAGGGGGTGTTGAGTCGTAGGATCGGGTACATCCAGAGTACCCATTGGTGTTTGGGATACCGGCATATCAAGATTGAAATTCGTGGTTCGTGATTCGTGATTCAAAGAGTTGGAGTGATAAGGGTTATCGCATTGTATCCTTTTTAAATGTGTGGTATTTCATAGTTTAATTGCTTAATTACTATCTTCTATGACTAACTGTTGTATTGCATGAAAATACTTTCAAAAACCTCCATGGTTAACTGTTTCCCCTCCCTCACTAAGTATACATGTGTTGTATGCTCACCCCTCTTTCTAATCATCTCAGGTTCGGGTCCTTTAGAGATTAAGAAGAAGAGGTTCAATTTGGTCAAATGTCTTGACTGGTTGGTTGCCGAGATTGGATGGCTTGTGTGAAGAATGTGATGTTGTCATGTATATGTTCAATTTTGAGACGTTTTGGTTTTGTTTGTATTTATTTACTAGCTTGGAAGATTGTAATAGTTAATGTGTTGATGTATAGTTTGGATTGTAACGGCATGTAATAACTTTAACTTTGCTTTATTGTCAATGTTGCATGATTGTGTGGTCAGTGAAGGTTAGTTGATTAGTTGGACTTAAATTATAAGTAGGTTAAATTGATAATATTAGAGTGATATGATAAGCGGTACTAAAACACAGAAATTCAATAGATTTGACCTTGCATGCTTGTATGTCTTCAATGTTGGGTTCCAAGGATCAGATGGCCTTGAGGAGTTGGTTGTATGTGATGGTAGTGGTAGTTGGGATTTACGGAGAATGTTGGACTTTGGTTTTGAGGTTATAGCTGTTTATACAGGTTTTGGATTGTCCTATAAACAAGGGAGACTTCGTCCGTTTTTTCTTGTTTTTCGTGCCATGGGGTATTGGATCAGGGCTCCGGTCTCGTGAGGGATCGGGGTGTTACAGTAGTTCCCACCCAAATTCTGTCCAAAGATTAGTGGTTTTGACGCCATGAGCCTATAGTATTATTATAGGCATGTGTTCTTCTCGTGTCAAAATCGTTATTTTTTGGAGAAAATTGGGTAACGGACTAGTGATGTCAAAGTATTGGAAGTCTAAGGATCAAAAAGTTTATTTTGAAAGATCGGAGACTTATTTGTTCTTGGTACTATAATTGAGGGACCATATTGAGTAATTAGCCACAACAAAAGAATTTGTAGAAAACTAAAAATCTACGAGCAATTTTAAGTTGTCCACTTGATAGATTTTTGGGGGTATTAGTTGGCTTCTCTACAATGGCGGAGCCAGCACCAGGGGCTAAGGGAGGGGGGGGGGGGGGAGGGGGAGGGGGGGGGGCACTATGTCACGGAGTCAATATTCGATCTAATAAGTACCTTGTGTCAGAATTGAGAAATTCTATGACTCGGATCTTTAGTATTCTTTTATTTATTACCTGTGTCTACTATTTAGGCAGAATATCGACACCCATTCTTACTAAGAAAAGCTAGATAGTATGGTAGAAAGAAAGATTCGTATATTTCTTTTTTACCATACTATCGAATCTCATAGAATACTGTCAATTAGAGTCCGTTCATTTAAGATGCGAAATTAGAATTTTTTTCATTTGATTCTGTCAATTTTTTATAAGAACTCAGAAGTTAAGTTTCATTCAAATTAATTAATAACTAATTAATCATTTTGACTGACTATTTTTACGTAAATAATAAGTAGAGAAACGGTAAAAACTAGAATGAATAGTGCAGCAGCAATAAATGCAAGCATATTTACTTCCATAATCTCATCATTTTTTTTTACTTCGCAATAACTCAGGATTTAATCTCATAGAGATGATAGATAAATCTTTTGCCTGTAAAATCAACGAATGAATTACCTTTCGCACTCATTTATGCAAATTTATTTTATATATATTGCAAAAAAAAAAAAAATCATTGTCTTTATGCTTAGAATCATGATTTTGATGATAGAGATCACAATGTTTAAAAAAAAAGAATTCACGAGTATTCAATCTAAAATGTTTAATTAATGAAACAAAATAATTAATTAAAAGTAAAAAACAATCTCCAAATCATTCAAAAAAATTAAAATTGAAATAAATATAAAATTAAACTATAAAAGTATAACTTAAATGCTAAAACATTACAAAAATAAACGAATCGAAATTTATACACAATGATAAATACATATAGTCTCCAAAATATAAATAATAAATTGAAACCTATTTAAGAATAAGAGAACAAAAGTGAAAAATGAAAGAGAAAAGCATGAGGAAAGAGAAAGAATAAAAATTAGAGAGTATCCCAAAAAAAAAAATTGATTTTTTTTTTTTTTACAAATTTCAGGGGGTGCATGTGCACCCCTTGAAGATAACTTGGCTCCGCCAATGCTTCTCTATGGCCCTCCATATTTTTTTTATCTTCTTTAGCCTAATTTCAACAATCTCCCTTTTTTTTTTCTCTATAACATGAAGCCAAATAAATAACCCTTTATTTATAAGAATCCTCTATTTTAATTTCACTCTCTATTTTTAGTTACTCCCTATTTTAGGAATTTCTTTTTTAAATTTTACTTCAACAACATTTTCTACACACAAAACAAATTAGAGAGCCGCTCTATGGCTCCCTAAAGGGCAAATTTTCTAAATAGTCTCTATTGTTTACATTATTTTTCACTTTCATCCTCATTGTTTTAAAAGTGGCACGTTTGATCTTCAAAAATTGTAAAAAAATTTAATTAAGTACCCAATGTTTACACTTTTTTTTCAATTTCATTCCCATTGTTTCAACAATAACACACTTGGTCCTCAAAGTTTACAAAAAAATTCAGTTTAGTGCATTGTGTGATCTGCACATAAAACTTTAGGACTAAATTGACAAAAAGTTAAAATATTGTGGAGTAAATTGAAATTTTTTGTAAACTTTAAGGACTAAAAGTGTCACTTTTATAACAATAGGGATGAAATTAAAAAAATGTAAACACTACGGACCAAGCACATCACTTTTAAAACAATTGAGATTTAAAAAAAATGCATCAACATTAAAAACCATTTGTGAAATTTTCCATCGCTAAATCTCTTGAGACTTCGCGCAAATAATAAGGGCTCCCTAAAATAGAGTCACAAATAAAAAGTTATTGAAATAAACTTTGAGCATTTGCCTCTAAATCATTTTAGAAAGGTTGTTAAAGTTAGCCATATTCAGCATACAAAGTAGCTTTCTGACAAGCCTTCACTTGCAATATTTGCTTATAGAGTAAAAAACTTTTAGTCCCTCAGGTTTAGCAAAAAAGCCTAACTGATCCCTCAACTTTTCAAAACCCCCAAACTAGTCCCTCCCGTTAGCTTTCGTCAGTTAAACTTAAAACCTTGGAGAGTACAAAGGTCATTTTGCCTTATATGGAAAAAAATATGTATGTATACTCAACAGACACACATTAAACACGCTTAGCCAACAAAACACACACACACACACACACACACACAACACCATCGGACACACACCCACACACGCCAACCTTCGACAAAAAGCACATTTGAGCCGCCGGACGCACACACGTACATGCGAACCTTTGATGGAAAGACAATCTGAGCTGCCAATTGCTTCAAGGTTAGTTTTTTTTCCTTTTTTGTTTTGATCACCATGTATGATTTTAAAGCTAGGGTTTAGCGTTTAACAATTAAGGTTTTTGTGCATTTTTTATTAATTAATAAATTGGCCTTGAAGTTTAGATTTGTGTATGATTTTAAAGCTAGGGTCTAGCGCGCGCGTGTATATATATATATATGTATGTATATATATATGTATGTATGTATGTATGTATGATTTTCCATGGGTTGTGTGTTATATATAAGAGAAGTTTAGAATACAAGTGAAAAGGGACATTGTATTTTGTTAGGACTGAATTTAAGCATGACATGAAATGCACATAACAAAGAGCAATTTGTATTGATGAGTCAAAAGCTGAAATTATAGAGTTAATAAAACGTAAAAATATAAGAAAATTCTTCAAGTTTTTATGCTAAAGCTACTCAGTATATATATACTTGTGCTCAATACTTTTTTGTGATAAAAGCTAACAGATTCTGTTGTAACAATTTCTATGCTCTCTGCTGCCTAATCACTTCTATATTGTTCTTGGTGTGTTTAGTGTGTATATATATAATTGAGGAGAGCGTGTGTATATCTATCTATCTATATATAGTGTGCATGTGTGTATAATTTGCCATGGGTTGTTTGTTATACTTGGTTGTGCATTAGCCTTACATGCTTCTATGTTGGCGTGCTTTGCCTCTATTTAACTGTCATGGTTGTCCACAAACGTGATGTTTCATTTAGGTGGGACTGGTAAGATGGAACTTTGAACATGTGGATGCAAAATCTAGACTTATTACGCTTATACATGAGTACGCGTTGGACAGACCCTGTGGGTATGAACTCTAAATACGTACTATTAAAGAAAGAGTCCACTTACACCTACAAGCTTCTAAGTGGGCCATTGCTCTTAATCTTAAACATGTGTGGATGAACCAACGAAGTTGAGTGTTTGCACTTTAAGCCATTATGGGTGTAGTCTAAATGCTTAGGTCACTTACTCTATGGTTTGGATGTATAAGACTTGATTAGAAGGGATATGCATATGCAATAAGGAGTCTATACATTAATCATTCTCTTAGAATGATCCAAGCTAGATCGTTCTGAATCTATGCGCATAGTAACACTAATTGTGTTAGATGGTACACTTGTGGGTCGCTCCCATGATCAAGTGGATAACTTCCGGAAGATGGTTAAATTGTGGATTAGAGAATCTAAGGAGATAAGATGTAGTCAAAGAGGTGATAGCTAGTATACTTTAGGAACATGCCTTTGACTATGAATGAGTATAGAAGGACAGAGTGGTCAAGACAACACTTAGTTGGACAAAAGATAAAGTGTCATGTATAGACTGACTAACTCCTATTTAATCAGTAATTATCTTGGAGTACAACCATAGTCTTTTAGTGGAATAGACTTGGTTAAAATGATGAAGTATTGTTAGGGGACTAGCGAGAATATTTGAATCATTTTCAGAGAAAGGATAATTATGTCTTTGGTCCATGTTCTAGCCATTTACCTTGTAAGTGTCTAAGCTAAATAAAGATAATCCATTGATAGTTAGAAATCAAAGTAGACTTTGTATTTTGGGAAATAGTTTCTATTTTGATTATTGGCAGAAATTGAATTATAAGATTTATATGATTAATTGAAGTCTAAAAAATACTAGAATATTTAAGATAATTTTTTCCATTATTAGAAAAATAGTTTATTCTTAAATAGTAGTTTAAATTTGGACTTTGGGAATTAATCAAAGGTTATTTAATTAATTGGCAATTAGATAATAAAAATAGACTTTCTATTTTATAGAAATGGGATTTCTATTTTTAATTATTGGTTGTAATTGAATTAAATAAATAACAAATTAATTAATTAGAGCACACTGGCTAAGCCAGGACCCTAGGTCGTAGACCATGGTGGACGCGTGGGTCCAGGGACATTATTGGCATAGAAATTTCGACCATAGGGAGGAAAAATAAGAGGAATGAGAAAAAAATAGGAAAAGGGTTTTTCCTATCCCACATTGATTTTTCAAGATTTTTTCCTAGAATTCTTTTCTTATAAATAGGCCTCTACCCCAAGCTCTTCAATTGCACAATCTCTTCTTGAGATATTTTCTTTCTCTCTCTCTTTGAGTAAGCTTCATATTTTGAAGAAACTCAAAATAGTTTTCTTTTTATTTTAGTTTAGAAAAATCTAGTCCCACAACTAGATTACACTTAGGCTAAGGATTTGGTCATAGAAGAGAAGATTAGAGTAGAGAAGTGGAAGTTGTTTTGTCCCAAACGTGTGGATCATTGTGCTAAGGTGAAATATTTTTCTTGTTTCGTTCTTTATAAGAGGTATGCCTTAGATCCTTGTTTTGTTTTGGAATTAAACTATAAACTGTTAATGTTTTACTATTTCATGTTTAATCACATAAGATCCTGTATGATTGTTTCCGCCATGTTCATAGAAATTTTTTGAATATGAATCATGCTAGTATATATCAGTTTCTTTCAATATCTAGTTAGGAATGCTTCAATATAGATGCGGATTTTGAGTTTTGTCTTTTGTTTTCTTTCTCAATTTGTTAATTGGAAAGAATGTAACTAAATCTAGGTAGAAAGTTTGTTGACTTAGATTAGATATTCAGTGTCAAGTGTTTGTAAATCACACCATTTACCATAGCTCAAAAGGTGTTTTCATTAATATTAAACTTTCGTGGGGCATCTTTCCAAACTTAATTGTGTGACAGTCCCATATTGGTTAAATTTACAATGATTTCAATATTCTACCATGCTAGAGTTTTTGCCTTGACACGAGGTGATGCCCGTGTAGATGATGTTATTGTGACAGGTATCCTCCCTATTTTTCATGAGTACCCGCATGTGTTGTTTGACACTAGGTCAAATTTTTATTTTGTATCTCCTAGTTTTGCATCATTATTGCCTATATAACCAGAGTCACTAGATACTGATTTGTGTGTAGAGACCTCTGTTGGGGGATCTATCATGATTAATCTTGTGTATCGTGACTGTGTCATTAGATTCGCTGATAGGGATTTACATGTTGATTTAGTGGACTTTAACATGAAAGACTTTGATGTAATCCTTGGTATAGACTGACTAGCCCGATATCTTGGGCATGTTGATTATTTTGCAAAGAAAGTGGTCTTTTTGTTACCTGATGAGCTTAAGATCGTATTTGAGGGAATAAAATCCTCTATACCCCACATAATTTCAGTGATTAAGACTCAAAAATTATTGACGAAGGGTTATCAGGGGTTTTTGGCATGTATAGTGAATTCAAAAGCGAAAAAAGTAAAACTTGAAGACATCCCTGTTGTGGAAGAATTTCCTGATGAAGTTCCGGGACTTCCTCTAGAATGTGAGGTGGAATTTGAAATTGAGCTTTTTCCAAGAACTACACAAATATCTAAAGCTCCATACACATAGCCCCAGTCGAGTTAAAAGAGCTAAAGATTCAACTACAAGAGTTATTGGACAAGGGTCTGATTCGACCAAGTATGTCCTCATGGGGTGCTCCAGTGTTGTTCATCAAGAAGAAAGATGGAAGTATGCGATTGTTTATAGACTATCGAGAATTGAACAAGGTCACTGTGAAGAACAAGTGCCCATTGCCAAGAATTGATGACTTGTTTGATCAACTTCAAGGAGCACAAGTATTCTCCAAAATTGATTTGAGGTTGGATTATCATCAGTTACAAGTTCGGGGTGTGGATATTCTGAAGACAACATTTAGAACAAGATATGGGCATTATAAGTTTGTCATGATGCCTTTTGGTTTAACTAATGCACTAACGGTTTTTATGGACCTATGAATCGGGTATTCAAGTTCTACTTGGATCAATTTGTCGTGATTTTCATTAATGATATATTGGTATATTCAAAGAATGAGTCTGACCACAATCAACATCTGAGAATCGTGCTACAAACCTTGAGAGAAAAACAACTGTATGCCAAGTTTAAAAAGTGTGAATTTTGGCTATCACATATAGCATTTATTGGTCACGTGATCATTAAGGGCGGTATATCTCTAGACCCACAAGAAGTAGAAGCTATGATGAGTTGGCCTAAACCTACTACGATTACTGAGATACTGAGTTTCTTAGGCATGACAGACTATTGTCGCAAGTTTGTGAAAAAAACTTTTCCTGCATCGCTGGGCCTCTTACACGATTGATGAAGAAAGGAATCAAGTTTGGATGGATAGATGATTGTAAGAATATCTTCCATGAATTAAAGAAACGGTTAGTGACTGCTCCAATATTAACTATTCTTAACGGAATTGAAGGTTTCGCCACTTATAGTGATGCATCTCGAATAGGTTTGGGTTGTATATTAATGCAGAATAACAAAGTGATCGCTTATGTATCAAGGCAGTTGAAGGACCATGAGAAGAATTACCTGATCCATGACCTAGAATTGGTAGCAGTAGTATTCGCTCTAAAGATTTAGAGGCACTACTTGTAAGGTATATCATGTAAAATTGATACTGACCATCAGAGTCTCAAGTATCTCTTTACTCAAAAAGAGTTAAATCTTAGGCAGCGCTGATAGTTGGAGTTTTTGAAAAACTATGATTTTACCATTCATTACAATCCTGGGAAAGTAAATAAGGTAGCTAATGCATTAAGTAGAATACCATATGCAAGTATGGCAAGCTTGATAACCACCCAAGAGAAATTAGTTCGTGAATTTGAAATGTTACAGGTTGAAATGGTATCTCGTTCGAGAAGTGGAGTTCAAGCCCATATAACTGTGCAATTTACCTTACTTGAGCGAATTCGTGGGGCACAACGAAATGATTCCTTTTTAGAGGCCATGAGAGGAAAATTGGAACAAGGGAAAAAGTCATACCTTCAAATCCACAATGAGGTTTGGAGAAAGACTATGTGTACCCGATGATCCTGAATTGAAGAAAGAGATACTAATGGACGCTCATAGTTCGACGATATGTTTATGATTTAAGTCACAACTTAGGCAATATGTTTATGATTTGAGTCATGTTGTACCATTCGACGAGCTACATGTTCACAAATATCTCACTTTCAAGCAAGAACCTGTGGAAATTAATGATTGCAAGGAGCAAGTGTTGAGGTGTCAAGTTATTCCATATGTAAAAGTTAGGTGGCATGATCAAACACCTAGAGAAGTTTTATGGATGCCTGAAGATGATGTGCGCACCAAGTATCCAACACTCTTTGAATACTAAGGTTAGAAAAGTTTCGAGGACGAAACTTCTTTTTAGGGGGCTGGAATGTAACGACTAAGAATTTTTAGTAGGGCAATCCATTTAACCACTTTAAGTAGTGGGGCTCAAATCAATTCAAATAAGATCGTGTCCACCTAAATTGCAACTGCTTATGAGTTTAGCCATAACGTATTGACTTTAGCCAACCTATGCACGCATGAAGTAGATCACGAAGGAGAAAAGACTGTGAACAAGTAATACGTGTGACGAGTATTCAAACTTTTCTTCTCTCGCAAGCCCTCTTTCTAGCATTATTCTATTGGAAATTAATTGTAGTTCAAAAATGTGGGGTTATAAGAGAAATCATGATAAATTAATAAGTAGCAGGCCTGTTAGTAACTGATTCTTTTTTAAAATTTTTATCTTTAGGGTTGGAACTGAAGGATAAGAAAGTGTTTGATAATTCTGAAAGTTTGAGGTAAGTGGGGTTTTTCCGCGCTTGTCTCGTCCTGTTACCCCTTGTGAAATCGTACTTTTTGTAGCTTGGTGACTCGTTAAGTTGATGTTGAATATACCCAACTTGTGCTCGTCTACTGCCATTCATAACAAATTTTTATCATCTTGCAGTGTGTTCAAATTATCTTGTACGATTTTCATTTTCTTGCTTTCTGGCTCATGAGACTTCTTCGTTCTTTTCTCTTTTGTGCTATAGCCCTGAATTCTTACGAGTCAGACTGTTTTCTTTCTCATGATATTCTTTAGCTTGACAAATGGTGTAACTGTTGTTAATGGCTGTTGTTCACAGATTTTTAATGTTGTTTTCTTTTCTTTCATGGTCATCTTATACTATCTTCTCATCTACTACTCTCGAATATTGCTCCTGTAAATCATAAACTGTGCTTATTATTCATTGTAGTACCACTCTGGAGCTTGTATGCATCCTAAGCCACTAGTCTTTTCATCTATCTTGTTGTTGCTTATATGTCATACTGTTTCCATACACTTTAACATAATATTATCAAATATTTGATGAAGTACTTATCTCTACCATTCTTTGCAAAGTTCACTTACGACAGGCTTTGTAGTATTGTTAGGCTAGTCATCAATATCTTTTGTTTACTCTTTTTATAGTGATATGTTCAACATTTTATTTTATGAGATTGTCTCATGTGTTAATGCAAAATTGCTCCATAAATCAAAGTATTTTTAATACTTCTCATTGGTTCTTAAATGTTTCATGAATATCTTCATGCACTTATATTGTCTCTTATTAAACACATATCATGTAAGTTGTATTATGACGTGACGTGATGTGCTTGGTGATTACTCGCCTTATCGTGAAGTGACTGAGATCCCATAACGTGTGTATCTGTAGGGAACTTGTACCTATGACGTGATATTATCTCAAATAATACATTGCAATGTAGCTGCAACTTAACCTTCGCGATTTTCTATTAGCTCTTAATAGGAACACTTTATTTCTTGTCCATTGACAATAATTATACCATCTTGACGTGCTTATGTGATCCTCATATTTCTTATTTGTCTTGACTATTAATCTCGGGCACTTACATTTATTTGTGTTAGTTTTTGGGGAAACACCTTCCCCACTTACTGAGCTTTTAATTGCTTACCCCTTTGGTTTTTTTTTTTTTGTGTTTATCTTTCTCTTTTTCTTTCATATAATAACGAGTAAGTAAAGAGCTCTAGCGAGTAAAAACTGGAGGTAGCAAGCCCTTTCATTTCTGTCATTATAATAAAGCTTTAGTGATAAGGCATTATTACATTTACAATTCTATTTAATGTTAGAGTTTTCGGTTGACAGTTTATTTATAATTGTTCTTTTGAGGTTACCTCTTGAACACTTGGCGTAGCTAGTTTCAATAAATAGTGGAATTTCTTATTTAAGCACTCCGTTGGTTTTTTCGGTTTGTGTTTTCATGTAGCCTTATGTCCCATAAAGATTTCTCTTTTCGGTACACGGCGTGCCACGCCTCAAACCCATTTGAGTCCATGAGTTTTGGGGCGTGAATAAGTTTAAGCAAAGTTGATGTGACTGTATTTGCAGCACTCAAACCACTGTATTTGTACTACATTTGCATCTTAACTTGTGGAATAAGTACAACACTTAATGCACTTTTATTGCAATGTAGGTTGATCCTTAAAAGTGAAGAAACCGGTCTCAAAATGACAAAATGTGAGTCAAAAAGTTGTGCGATAACAAAGACTCGAGAATTGGTGGATGAATCAAGCCCGTAGAGGAAGAATTTGGTCAGACCAAGTGCGAAAATGGTCTCAGAACGATGAAAACAACCTGAAAAAGCCTTGGTCACACGTCCGGTCAAAGTCAAAACTGACTGCAAAAGGGCGCGCTCCTCAAGAATCTTCCACCATCTTCCAGAGCTTCTATGTGGCTCAAATCCAGCGGAGCAGCAGAAAGGTACTCAAGCAAGCCTTACTGGCGCTCGAGCGCCCTCAACAGAAAATTATACCAGCTTCCGGAAAGACACGCTGCGTAATCCCATTGGAGCTGCAGAAGCGCGCTCGAGCGCGCCTACTGGGCGCTCGAGTACACCTCTAATTTTCAGGCCTATAAATATCCCCCAACCCTAACAGAAAATATATATAATTTTTATTATTAAATTGTTTTTTAGGTATTAAATTAGGTAGTTTAAATTATGTTTTTATAGATAGTTAGTAGTTGGGAAAAACACGGCGAAGGTAATTCCCGAATTTCCGGGGCAGGGGAAAAGGAAAGAAATCTCGTAGCTGTGCTTAGGAATCCGACCTCGGACCTCGACTTCATTTATGGGGGAGCATATCTATAATCTGTTTTATATTTGAACATCGTTATAATGCCGTTGTAAATTCGTATTTATGATTATATATTAATGGTCTTTTAATCTACCAGTCTCCATGATCTGGACTGATTTAATTTGATGTTATATATGACTTGATTTAATTTTAGTTTATTTATCATTTCATTATACTTGTAGTTAATGTTTTGATAGATTTGTCTTCGTGTCATATATTCATGCTATAATTGTGAATCTATAGGTTGTACCATAGATTCCATAAAACTATAGGTTGTACCATAGCTTCTATTTGTGGAATTGTTAATTACTTAGTTAAAATAGATCGGTCACACTAGGTTACAAGGACAGATTCATATTGCGGATAGAACGACTCCTATAACAGATGTAGTAATCGGAACTTTAATTAGACTAAGGAAATTAACTAGGGTTAATGCTTGTAGCTTAGTCCCAACATCAAATTAGAGAATCCTATTTTTGTGCCTAGATTAGTTAACTTTTCTTTTCTTTTTTAAAACCACCCAATCTATCCGTTACTTTCCAGCACTCACTTAGACACTTTCACACACACTTCTTCACTGAACTAACTTAGGAGCCTCCCTATGGAATTCAACTCCGCACTCAAGCACACTACACTACACTGATCCATGCACTTGCGGATTATTAAAACTTGGTTATTTTGCGCACATTTTATACGCACACTGAGCAACGATCAAGTTTTTGGCGCCGTTGTCGGGGAGGCACGGTTTAGTTTTTAATAAAGTGTATTGAATTTGTTTAAGTGTTTGTTTAATTCACTTTATTTATTTTATTTAAAATTATTTGGAAAAATTTGATTGATTAGAATATGACTTATTTTAATGGTTCATTCGATCAATTGATTTTTAATGAAATAACCCAACTCTCTATCTCAAATACATGTGAAGTTTGTTATTAATTTAGGCATACCTTTGTAAACTATCCCCAATATCTCGAGTTTTTACATAGTCATGATTCTACTGCTCAAGGTTATTCTTCGAACCAAAATTTATACTCTAATGCCTATAACCCGGAGTGGCAAAATCATCAAAATTCATTTTGGGATAAAAATAATGCATCTTTTTTTTCCTCAAATTTTAAAAAATTTATATCTCAAAACCCTAACTTCAATTCTTCTGAGTTTTGCGAAAGCTTTCAAAGTAATTCTTTCAAACAAAACTTTTGCTATCTTAACTTGGTTGAATTTTCTTCTCTTGAACCACACTTCAACGACAAGTTCGGCCAAGTTGTCCAACTCGTTGAAACCAACCACCAATCCATAGATAAATTACAAGACCAAATCGGTCAACTAGCCGAGAGCACAAATGAGTGGGAAAAATTCGAGCACTCTATTCAACCTATCATGAGTTCACAAGACCAATATAGTTTCGTTCATCACGAAACTATTCAAAACCAGGTTGATAAGGTAGAAGTGTTTAATGGAGATAATCAGGGTAGAGAGTGTAACACTAGGAATGAGGTAGACAACATGTCTGAGGCACACACTCCAGGATAGCAAAACCAACCATCACTTTAGGGTCACGAAAATTTTTCTCAAAACTCTGAAAGTCAAGTCCCTATACATTTTCAATTTGAATCTTCTGGTGATCCTATTTTTAATCTTTTCAAACAAAATGATCACCAGGTGATTGGATTGACTCTACTGCTTCTGAATCCAATGACAAGTTTGACCAACTTTCTCAACTTGTCCAATCCAATGATCACATACTTCAATCTTTAGACCAACTAGTCGAGAATGCACTTACTTGGACTGATGATCAGCAACACATTCAGTCTGTTGAGAACCTCTTTGATGAGATAACATGTGAACAGACTAATGAAATAAGCAAGATTATTAGGGAGAAATTTGATAGGGACAATGAATTTGAGGAAAAATATAATCAAATGCCTCACTTAGAAGGACATGATGACCTTAGTAATGTCATGACTCAACCCAACTCTGATTCCTCTTCAAGGAAAATAGGCGTACCCACTTTCATAGAGTTTGTACTCTTTCAGGACAAGTCTATTAAGTCTACTTTAATTCCTTCCTCCTTCTTGACACCTAAAGAAGAAGTTAATGAGATTGAACGAGTCTCTCTTGTTGAAAGTCATCTCACTTCTTCATTGAATGAGTCTTCCCCTTTTGTGGAACTCAACATGGGACACATTGTGTTACAAAAAACTATGGCCCATGTTGACATCATCATGAACATTCCCACACATATCACATTAGGATGAGAATTGTCACATTTTCTAGGTGACTTGGAAAAGACATATTTTGTAAGAATAATGTACCATCATCTGTTGCATGCTCTTTTTTCATTCAAAATCTGTGCTAAAATGATTATCAGGCAATATGTGCCGAAGAATTTTAAACATAGATGACCCTAACATCTGCGCCTGGCTGAGGGCGTAAAACTCAGTGCTACTAAGAGGCAACCTAGATTTTTAAAATACTTTCTTTTTATGTGTGTTTGTTTTCTTTTGTTTGCATGATTTTATGATTTTCGTAGTCCTCTGTATTTATTTTTGCTTGTGTATTTATAGGAGTTTTGTTAAAATCCAGTCACGTACTTGTAGCAACATGTTCATAATTGTTGAAACTAGTGATAAATTTTTAAACTGTTTTGTCTACTAATCTTTCATGAGTTTGCAGAATGATACATCTTTTGAAAAATATTAATAGACACATGCTTGTACATTAATATTGAATTGCTACACATTAGGTGATCTTTTTCCTTACTACTACATTTCCCTTTATACCTTATTAATATGTGCTGAAGAGTTAGCAAACCATAGGTTTGGGGATGTAGCATTTGTCTTTGTGTTACTTACATATTGTACTCTCATTTGTTTTATATTGCCATTTGCTTGACTTTTGGTGTGGGGGTACATATTGGATTCCATGATAAATTTTTCAAAAATATGTAAGAAACACACAATTTTCATGAGGAAAAGTAATTTGCTACCTTACTTGTTTATAGGAAGATGATGTAGATAATTTGAGAACCTGTGTTTTTAGTTATGTAATGTGAAAAACTCTGAGGAATGTCTAAAGAAAAATTTGGGTTACTGTATTCATAAGTTAACTTAGCTGTTCTTTTCTTCAATTGATGAATATGTAAATTTGAAAAGATTGAAATAGGATTACCCTTTGTTATGAGAACTTCTTGTGATTGAAACCTGAACCCTTATGTCATGTCTGTACATATTGTTTTGTTACTTTATCATGTCTGTATGTAATGTATGTACACTCTGAAAAAAAAAAGATGTACATACCTTTACTTTTGAAAAGTTTTGGTGTAAATATGTTGTAAATCTATAAAGCAACACTATACTAAACATTGTAATTTAAGATATGTGTTATAGTGTAAGGTTTCGAGCCTGAATATCTTAGGTGATTAAGGCACGTTGGGGTCCCTTTAAAACCTGGCAATCTCAGCCAATTGGCTAGGGATTGTTGGCCTTAAAGCTCGCTACATGGGATATTCAGAAAGCAAAAAGAAACTAAGCACTAAAAAAGAGATAGTTTTGAGTTGTACTTTTATTTTATGGCAAGTAAAAAGTGTTAAGACATAATCAAGGGTTTGATTATAAATGGGTAAGAGTATCAAGATCTAATTTGTTTATATATCCTGAAAGATGCGAATTTTTTAACTTAATTTACTTAGTTTTCTTCTGAATACATTATCCGAAGAAATTGATAGATTCATTCTGAAAGAGTTGCTATTTTTGAAAACTATTTAAATGTTTCTCTTATTGTTCTTGTCATTAACTTATAAACTTGTTAAGAATGGTGGATTACATTTCTCGGAATTCATTTTTGAAATTTTGACAAAGGTTGGAATAAATTGAATTCATCTGTTTGTGAATTTGAACTTGCAAAAATCTTGAGGTTTCACTTTTAAAATCAATATGTTTTGAAACATTCTTGCTTGAGGACAAACAAAGTTTAGGTTTGGGGATATTGATGTGACTGTATTTGTAGCACTCAAACCACTGTATTTGTACTACATTTGCATCTTAACTTGTGAAATAAATGCAACACTTAATGCACTTTTGCTGCAATGTAGGTTGATCCTTAAAAGTGAAGAAGCCGGTCTCAAAACGACAAAATACGAGTTAAAGAGTTGTGCAATGACAAAGATTCGAGAATTGGTGGATGAATCAAGCCCATAGATGAAGAATTTGGCTAGACCAAGTGCGAAAACAGACTCAAAATGATGAAAATAACCTGGAAAAAAGCCTTGTTCAAATGTCCGGTCAAAGTCAAAATTGACTGCAGAAGGGCGTGCTCGAGGGCGCTTGAGCGCTTCTCAAGAATCTTCCACCATCTTCCGGAGCTTCCACGTGGCACAAATCCAGCGGAGCAGCAGAAAGGCGCTCGAGCGCCCTCAACAGAAAATTCCACCAGCTTCCGAAAAGACACGCGGCGTAATCCTATTGGAGTTGCAGAAGCGTGCTCTAGCGTGCCTCTGATTTTCAGGCCTATAAATACCCCCCAACCCCAATGGAAACTATATATAATTTTTATTATTAGATAGTTTTAAATTGTTTTTTAGGTATTAAATTAGGTAGTTTAAATTATGTTTTTGTAGATAGTTAGTAGTTGGAAAAAATACGGCGGAGGTAATGCCCGAATTTTTAGAGCAGAGGAAAAGGAAAGAAATCTCATAGCTGTGCTCGGGAATCCGACCTCGGACCTCGACTTCATTTATGGGGGAGCATCTCTTTAATCTGTTTTATATTTGAACATCGTTATAATGCCCGTATAAATTCGTGTTCATAATTATATATTAATGGTCTTTTAATCTACCTGTCTCCATAATCTGGACTGATTTAATTTGGTGTTATATATGACTTGATTTAATTTCAGTTTATTTATCATTTCATTATACTTGTAGTTAATGTTTTGATAGATTTGCCTTCGTGTCATATATCCATGCTATAATTGTGAATCTATAGGTTGTACCATAAATTCCATGAGACTATTGGTTGTACCATAGTTTCTACTTGTGGAATTGTTAATTACTTAGTTAAAATAGACCGGTCACACTAGGTTACAAGGACAGATCCATACTGCAAATGGAACGACACCTATAACAGATGTAGTAATCGAGACTTTAATTAGACTAAGGAAATTAACTAGGGTTAATGCTTGTAACTTAGCCCCAATATCGAAATAGAGAATCCTATTTTCGAGCCTAGATTAGTTGCCTTAGTATTAATCCAAGCTTTAAAAAACCTCCTCATATTTACACTCCCAACTCTAACTCTAGATTAGTTAACTTTTCTTTTCTTTTTTAAAATCTTTTCTTTTTTAAAACCACTCAATCTATATGTTACTTTCCAGCACTCACTTAGACACTTTCACACACACTTCTTCACTAAACTAATTTAAGAGCCTTCCTATGGAATTCGACGCCGCACTCAAGCACACTACACTACACTGATCCGTGCACTTGTGGGTTATTAAAACTTGGTTATTTTGCGCATATTTTATACGCACACCGAGCAACGATCAATAGTCTACACAGGTTTATGGATCCACCAGCATTTTTTAGGTGTATTATAGAACATAACAAGCATTATCTTGTAAGTTTTCTTGATTTTTATCTCATATCAATTATAATTAGTTCTATAAAACTTGGATTTTCTTTTTGTTTGCTAAACTGAAGTTGCATGTTGTAGAGTATGCCGATACATTTTTTTTTTTTTAAATGTTGTGACTACTTGATGCCAACATATATGTTGGAGTGTAACGGTAGGTCACGGATGGTGATGTTAATGAATATAGATAACTGTTACTACTTTACGGAAGGTTGGTTAGACTTTGTGCGTGCTATGTCTCTTAAAACTGGTGAGTTTCTTGTGTTTACATTGAAAGGTCCGAGAACTTTTAGAGTTGAGATCTTCGCAACCAGTGCCTGTGAAAGATGTATTAATGGTAAGTGTTATAACAATTAGTTGTATATTTTGTATCGACCATTAATTTTCATTTATTACTAATCAAAATTGTGCTAATTAATTTTTTTATTGATGAATGTATAGTTGAGCCCATTCAAATTGAAAGTGATGAGAGTGAGGATGTGGATAAAGAGATTGAGGTGGATGATGAGGAAACTGAAGAGATCGTTGCTGAGCATGAAGCACCGGAGCATTATCACCTCACTTGGTAATTCTTCTTTTTCTTGCTCATAAAAGTTATCTAAACAAATCCTGAAACATGATTACATGCTAATTTTATATTTTGATGTTGTAGCTGTTTGCAAAGGCCTTTGCTTAAGGGAATAGAATATATGACGTTGGTGAGATGATAGTGGTAGATTGCCATGAGACTGAATACTCTCTTGGCATTGGTAGATGACAGGCTCGTACCTATT
The DNA here is from genome assembly GCA_037974665.1 of Ehretia macrophylla. Taxonomy (NCBI): domain Eukaryota; kingdom Viridiplantae; phylum Streptophyta; class Magnoliopsida; order Boraginales; family Ehretiaceae; genus Ehretia; species Ehretia macrophylla. Next base: position 64,579,533 of record CM075773.1, read on the forward strand.
TCGTTGCATCAGTTGGTCTGCCTTACGCAATGTGCATGACATTAAAGTAGGAGACAAGGTCGTATTTGAACAAATAGATGGATGTAAATTTAGTTTGCGGGTAATTAGGATGGATGGTAACAGTGGTGGAAGAAGATAATATGACTTTTTTATTTTATTTTATTCTTTTATTCGATAAATTATGTCTTTTTTTGTGATAAACTTTGCAACTTTGGAATTTTAGAGTTTATAATCATCATTGGTTGTCTGATACTGATGGGATTATTCATTGTTGGTTTTTGATTATAATTATTCATTGTTGGTTTTTTATTATAATTATTCATTATCAATTTTTGATTAATTTTTTGCATTCCGAAAATATTATAGTTGAAACAGCATTCAAGAAAAGCAACTTTGGGGCATTTTTGAAAAATCAGCAAAGTCAAACTTTGACCATTAAAGTTAACTGACGGGAGGGACTAGTTTTTAAATGTTTTGAAAAGTTGAGAGACTAGTTGAAATTTTTTGTTAAACCTGAGCGAGTTGAGACACTAGTTGAAATTTTTTGTTAAACCTGAGCGACTTAGAAAGTTTTTTACTCTTTGCTTATATAAATATCTTGCTTTAGTGGTACCCATTTGTTTGCCTGTGTTAGAGCTAAAGCAATTATACCCCCTAAGGCAACGTACAAAGCTAAGATTGGACCAACAATATTTAGACTTTAGCTATAAAATTGTACGACTTAACCTTTAAGAATCTAAGTGGTACTTTAAGAATCTAAGAGGATTCCTATTATGGAAAATTAATTGGAGCCAAAATAAACTATGCAAACTCGAAGTATACTTCTTTCACAACCTTCGATGCTTTTGTCTTGTGACGAAGCCACTAGAATCTGTCAAATAATTGGATAAAAATAGTCTTCTTAACGTTACAATTTATAAAGTTTGAACTATTATTGAAAATAATAAATAACATAATAATTTTATTTTTAACAACTTAAATTTTTAATTGAGATATTTATTTAACATAGTATTAAAGTTTAAGTAGCAAAAAGTCCTGGTTCAAAACTCACCGTCACCTATTTTTAAAAAAAAATTAAAACTGTTCAAGTGTAAAGTTCAAAAATTAATTATGTCTGTACTTGCAGAAGCATCTTGAAAATAATAAATAACATAATAAACTCTTTTCTAATAATTTAAACTTTTAGATGAGATGATCATTTAACAACTATAATGGAAGAAGAATCTTAGATTATATGAAAAGTATTATTGAGAACATGTATGTGGTTTCTTCTTATACAAATGTATTTGAACGTAATGGACCGCTTATTTATTAGCCACAAAAAAAAAATCAAATAATTCAAATTAGTCGAAATATATAAGCAAATTGAACTATCACTTCTTTTCTTTTCTTTTTTTGGTGAAAATACACTTAATATTAAGTGAAACTGAATACATGAAATGTTTCTGACAAATTCCAACACTAGGCAAGTTATGGGCTACGATGAGCAACAAATCACAAGGTGTATCAAGAAGTGGAACACCCATATATTGATTTAATTAAGGTGCGTTATTTAAACTTTCTTTTCTCTTTTTAAAGTAGGCTATAGTAAATAGTTGAGTAATTCAACTTTTTCCATATTAAACAAAATAATTACTATGATTGAATATGACATATTTCAAGCAAGTTGGGTTTACTTGTTCGTGTTAAATTTGATTGTCGCATTATTATTGATTAGTTAATTTAAATTTGATACATTGTATTACCAGAAAATCTTTCTCCATGATCAAATGAAATATGCTTTTTTCAAATGGGATTTAGATCACTCGATAATATATAATGTTATAAATAATATTTAATAATTATATATTATTTAAATTAATTAACTCATAATTAAACTTGTGTTATTTTTTTTATTTTTTTTGGTCAAACAAGAAATCATATCATAAAAAACACACAGATTAACCAATTTCAGTGGGGTGGATATCGTGCGAAAGGAGATACAACAATTGCGGGTGAATACATGAACTCCAATTAACAGACAATTCTTCCTTACGCTTACATTTTGTAATCCAGTCGCAAGGTTGGTTGGCCGTTCTTCTAATGTATTAAAAACTCACCCTCGAGTCTTCAGCAACAATCTTCTTGATGTCCTCCACAATGACAGACGCTTTCCAACAAAGAACAGTCACCTGAGCACTGATTGCTTTAAAAATGTCCTGTGCCTCGCTTTCAATAATGATGCAAGAGATGTGCATACTTGCATTAGACTCACGTGACGTTACGTCACGTGCTCCTTTTATATCGTAAGCTGGAAAAAGAGAAAATGAACCCACTTGACGGGAGGAAGAATCAATGAAAAGGTGAAACCTACTCAAGCACTTGACACGTGGCATTGACCACCGTCAGTTATGGCTTTTGACAGAAGCAAAAACCACCCTCACATGCTTCGCTGACACACACTCCACCTCTGTCACGTGATGCTCGGACCCTACACATGGTTAAATTAATGAGGAGAAAAAAAAAAAGAAAAGAAAAAAAGTGAAAAAAAAAAGATAAAGCAACCAGAAAATAGCATGCAAAACCTCGTAGCCAAGCAATCTTTGCTGCATTTTTCTTTTTAACTATTTTCCTTTTCAATTAAGTATACAAATACCAAAAAAATTATTGAACATTGCTATAATTTTCTCCAATGAGAACCAATAATTTTCCTTTTGTATAAAAAGAAATACTCTCGAGAAATTTTTTAAATTCACACCAAAGTCTCGGTTCCAAAATATAGAACTCTACCAGCAAGAGATATGATCAAGATCAGTTCAACTCAAGATTTTTGGGACTGGCCTGAAAGAGAATATTCTTAGATAATTTGAACTTAAAATGTGAATAATTAGTCCCCCTCTTACGCTTTAAACATTCTATCACTAAACAAATCTTAGGGTTAACTTTAACCAATGCTTGTATGAGAATCTTATGATAAAGTTGATTGAGATTTTCATAGTACATCAAGTTAAATTATGCAGGTAGGCATCCATTTTAATCTAGTATAAAAACGATTTCTTCTGAATAGTTATGTTTAAAGAATGAAATTGTCTTTTCAATATTTCGAATATGAAGTGCTATGTATAACAACTATAGTTAAGATGACATTATATTAACACAAAAGGACATGTGTTACCTTGAATAGTATAGTACATTAAGCATGTAAATTAAAGGGTAAGTTATATGTATAGTACTTTAACTATAATGTGGAGAATAAATTAGTTCTCGATAATTTTTCACAATGAATCTTTTGATCCCCGGATATATAATAATATGATGAACTTAGTTTTCACCCCAAATTTTGTCCAATATGTAACAATTTTGGCATGAGAAGAGCACATCCCAACAATAATTCTATTGAGATTTCATTTAAAAACAATTGATTTTCCTTTTTTCACCTAATTTTGTGACATAAACTAACAACACTACACTATTATAAATTTAGGGACCAAAAGCGTTTACTACATCCATTTCATATTAAATGTTCATTTTGACTTTTTATTTTCAATCGAAATAGTAATTTTCTGAAACATATTTAATCTATATATTTTTTTTTTTGAAATTGTTATGATACAATAATAAAGTCATTGATAATTCTATCATATAGAAAAGTATGTAGTCTTATCATTTTGATCAAATTAAACTTAAAATACAGTTTGAAATATTTGTTTGATTAGAAAAAATTAAAATTGACATTAATGTGGAATGAAGTATAATAATCTTATTTTCTTAATTCTTTTTTGGTCGAATTATTTTTTTGGGTGTTTACATTTGAATTTATTACGTCAATAAATGGTTGCAGTGACACCTTATTCTCCACCTCACATAGGAATTGGTGAAAAATGATACTTTGGGCCTTACTTTACCTTACATAAAATATCTTACGTGGCAAAATCAGCGTAAAAATAAAAGAATATTATTATATATTATCCTTCACCTCTTTATTTTTTTTATATAATAAATTTTTTATTATATACATAAAAGATTTAAAATTCAATATATAATTTTTGTACTATAAAACAAGATGAAAAATTAAAAAAATAATATAAAATATGGTCTTTCTCTCCAAGTAAGAGTCAAATTCTATGAGTATTATCCGGACCAAACTCTGAATTAATCGAGCTATTGTGGCCCCAAACATTAGTGGCTTTAAGCAAAAAAAAAAAGTAAAAAACGATGATGACAGAAGCTTTGTAAGAGGAGGACACGTTGGGGAGATCAGGACCGTGCACTTTCATCAAGTCTAGCTGTACACGTCGTGCATATAAGTGGGAGGGTCTGAACAAAGATAATAAAATAAAACAAGGGTTAAAAATATTTAAAAAATGAATATTATAAGGGTAAAACACCAAAGTTTTTCTAAAAATATATATTTGCACGAGTCCCTATGAAGCAAAAATAAAGCAAAGGAATCGGGTGGTAGGCTGTAAGCTTGGACGGTAATGCACAAGACTCAGCGACAAACCTGCTAGATCGATTCCAAAGGGGTTGAATTTTGACACAGAATTATCAATATAATTAATTTCTTAACTACCTTTTTCTCTCAGTGACCTATTAATTATTTTTGTTTTCATGACAAAGAACACTACTCAGAAACTCATTGTAGGGTCCAAATTTTGCGATTCATGATCTCATCTCAAAGATATATGATCCGAATTAATTAATCGCAAAGTTTATTGAGACTGGTCTCAAGAAATTCAAATTCGTGTCTTGAACAAGTCTCTCTTTTACACTCTAAATGCTCCATCACTAGGATGGTTCATTTTTCTACTAATACTTTATTCTTACAAGAATCTTACATGGTCCACCTTTAATTTACCTTAATGCTCTGGTATCTAGACAAAGGGTACTCCACGACACTTGAAAGAGAAATGGTCCAAATTAATTAATTAAAAAGAAAACCTATCAAGATTGGTTATTAAAAAAAAAAAAAAAAAGATCTTAATTAATTCGAATCAGAGAAGTAAATAACTTTTCAGCTCGTACCTCAAATAAATTCCTCCAATAGATTGATTAATTACTCTTTTCAATAACTTTTGCAAGAATCTTACATGGTTTTTGTTTAATTTACCTTAATGCCCTTGTAGATGACATAAATTCTAAGCAAAGTTTTACATGATTGTGGCTAGTACATAGAATGATTATTGTTATTATAGCCAATGGGTGGTAATAAGTTATAATAATAACCTGCATGATCAGCATATGTTGCTGCACATCACGTGTGGATATACTTATATATATATATATATATATATATATATATATGTTTTGTTTCCTTCCATTTTGAGCGGTAGGACCATATGCTTGGATGAGGAGACATTAAGGCTCATTTATCCTCGGACAAAGTTTTTAGCTTGGATCACTAATACTACAAACTTTACAGCTGATTTGAACATTTCAACCGTTTTGATCGGTTCATAAGGGAGTTTGGATAGTGTTGGACATGCAAAATCTAACATTTCCGTTAATTTGTATTTCTAGTTAGTGCATACACTAATAGTTTCTTATTTTTTTTTTCTTGTTTTAGGTGAATTGCTATTACAAATTTGCCCCCACAATAATAGTCATTAATTTATTTTTTTTCGATGAAATTTTTTTTAAGAATTCTTTTAAACTTACCTTATGACTGTCAAACTTTCGGAATACATGACCCTATCATGAACAGACTTGGTCCGAATTAGTTAAATACAACTACTGAAATTAGCTTAAAAATATTAGTGTAATTTTTTGATTAAACTGAACTTGAGATAATTGTCTCATTTTTGTTTCGAGTGAATTGCTGCTACAACTTTGTCTTGATATGCTGGTAGATGACTAGCTAACTGATATTATATGATTATTCCCTAATTGATTTTTTTTTTATATGATCATGTTAGGTGATACTTTATTATTATTATTTTATCACATTAATGTAAATTTAGCTATCATGTCAAAAGAAGAGAGAAATATAAAATGTTGTTCAATTGATAAATAAATAAATAATATATATATATATATATATATATATATATATATATAAATGTTGCTCATATGGGTCATCATCATTGGTCTTACTGTTTTGTTCCATGGCACTTTTTGCAGTGATTTCTCTCTTTATCTCAAAAGGGTCTAGTTAGGTTAGGACCCCCAACGAAAGACCATTCTTATTCATTCCAACATATCAACACCTCACGTGTGATCCACCAATGGAACAGTTGAGAGTTGTGATCATATCACTTCATGACTAGATAGCTCATTTTGTCTCCAATTACGTACATATGAATGGCAAACCACAAATATTAACTTAGCTCTTCTACTTATCGTGAAAAAGTCACTTGTAACTTTGACATAATATTTGTATATTATAAAATTTGATTATATGGAGTCTCTAACAAAATTACTTGCAACTCTAATATGATGTTTGTTCAGCTTTGATGTCTAGTTTTGTAGCGTATGTTTGTTCAGCTTTGATGTCTAGTTTTATAGAGTATGTTTGTAGCGATGTCAATTACAACTTTAACGTAACCTCTATCTACTTGTGATGTCTGGTTACATCGAATACTTCCCCGAGTATCACACACAAAAAAAAAAAAAAAAAACTTCCCCACAACTTAAGGACACTAGAGTAATTTCAACAACAAAATTTCCACTTATGTAATTTAACTTGGCTAAAGAGACTTTATATTCACATTTTAAAATCACCAAATATCTACCTTTTTTCAAAGCCATATTTTTCTCCATGTCAAAATAATTTTTTTAGCTGTCCGCCTGTCCCCTTCAAACGCAAATAAACCCTCTCCCTCATCTCTTGCTTCTTCCACATCTCTCTCTCCTAAAAAACTTAAAGCTTCTCATCTATCTTTCTCCCCCACAAAATTGCACACACTTACACACTCACAGTGTGTAATATCACTCTTTCAACGTAACACTTTTTTTTTTCCCTAGCTAGCCTTTGTGCTTTCACTACTTCTTCTCAAGAATTCTAATGGAAACCCCGGAAATTTTCCATGGAGGTTACTATAATAACCAATTAACACCTGAAAAACGCCTATCTGATGCCAAAAATGGTGACCATTTCGTCATTGAAGACCTCCTAGACTTTCCCAATGACGATGGTATGGTCATGGATGATGGCACGTTTGACACCACCACCACCACCACCATGACTGCTGGTAGTGGTTCCTCCATGGACTCTAACACCGTTATGGTTGCCGACACCTCGTGTAATTCGTCATTTTCCGGCAGCGCTGAGCCTCATTATGCAAATGGTATTGGCTGCCGGAATTTGCCCGACGGACAATTCTCTAGCGAGCTTTGCGTGCCGGTAATTTTTCTTTCATGCAATATTAAAGACATATACGTGAATTTTGATATTATGTAATTTAATTAATATATTCAATTTTTTTTTTTTTAAATGTTGTTGGCGAAAAAGCACACGAGAGCTACTATAGATGTACAACTTTAACGCTTTTGTACGTAATTATGGTTGGAGATATTTGGCTATAATTGCATTTGTTTTCTTCTAGGAAAAAAAAATGTGTACTTTTTCTTTTTGATGATAGCTGAGGGAAAAAAACGAAGGTAAAAACAAGAAATTTCATGGTGTAAATTGTTTTCCACATTCAAGATTATTTTAAGAGAAAAGAAATGAAAATTATGCTAAATTATTCATAGTGATTCCGGTTGTATTGACCGCATTTTTTGGTGTAATCGGTTATTTCTTATCTGGATCACATTGGTTATTGGGCAGTGAAAATAATAGCTGGTTTACCTGAAGAAAAAAAAAAGGAAAAAAACATTTGTGACCGAAAATGTTAATTTGGTGCATTTATAAAAATGATGTGAATTTCTAAAAGACTAAATTTTGTTAGTTGCATTTTATACAGTATGATGATATGGCTGAGCTTGAATGGCTATCAAATTTTGTGGAAGAATCATTTTCAAGTGAAGACTTGCAGAAGTTGCAGTTGATATCTGGCATGAAGGCCCGAAATGATGAAGCATCACTGGTTCATCAATTCCAGCCCGAAGTCCACCGTGCCACTTCCACCCCTATGTTCAAGCCCGAAATGTCGGTACCGGCCAAGGCACGTAGCAAGCGCTCACGCGCCGCCCCATGCAACTGGACGTCGCGCCTTTTGGTCGTTTCGTCCCCTCCCACCACCACTACCACCGCTCCTACCATCGTCACTCCGCCGGCATTGTCATCCTCCTCAGAGTCGGACATTGCCTCAGGTTCCGGCAAAAAGACTGTCAAGGGTACAATCAAGAAGAAGGAAGTTTCAGCCAATGCTGCTATGGCCGATGGCGGTGAGGGGAGGAAATGTATGCATTGTGCCACGGATAAAACACCACAATGGAGGACCGGGCCAATGGGCCCGAAAACCCTTTGCAATGCATGTGGAGTTAGGTACAAATCGGGCCGGCTCGTGCCCGAATACAGGCCCGCTGCTAGCCCCACATTTGTGCTAACTAAGCATTCCAATTCACACCGCAAAGTGCTTGAGATTAGGAGGCAAAAGGAGCTCTCAAGGGCCCAACAACACCACCAACAATTGATTCAACAAAGCATGATCTTTGATGTATCCAACGGTGACGATTACTTGATTCATCAACATATAGGGCCCGATTTTCGCCAGCTTATCTAGCAGGTGCAGGTCCAGGGGAGTTACCGTCAAGCCTTTAGATTCAGAGAGTTTTATAACTTTCTAATTTCCATTTAGATAGTTAATCAAATTTTCTAACTTATTTGAATTTTTTAGCTTTTGATTTTGATTCTAAAAAAAAGTTTGATTTGATTAACAATGTGATAGGAAAGATTAGAGACTAGAGAGGTGTAGGCTCTAGTGTTCCTTCAAGTTTCATTTGCCGAAACCAGGCAAATTACGGGACCAATTCTTTTCATAATTCAAGCAAATTTTCATTTCATCTTAATTGGTACTCTTTCTTGAGTTTCAGAACCCCTTTTGGTAGCTCATTTGATATTGATTTAACTTCTCATAGAATGATAAACGAATGAATAAACGTTCAGTATTAAAATCATCGAATATGATCATGATCAGTGATTACTAGCGATTTCAACTTCATACAAGCAATTTGCAGCTTACAATTCGAACTGAGGATATGTTTTGGATTATTTCACCCTCGTTGGATCGTGACCGTTTGTCCTGACTATTGTCTTACGTTGCTAGGGTGTAAGAGCTATGATGACTCGATGTTATCTTGACAAGGATTGAATGGATCGGAAAGCTTTTGAGTGTCGGTTGCATGATTTATTAATGTAGGAAAGAGTATACATATTCTTATTGTACTTGTTTTGATTGTCAGGTATATATTGCCAACCAAAACATGTTTGAGGGGACCGTTTTTGCGATTGGTTTTCTAGTAAAAGCAGTATATTGTTTATAGTGGTTGTGTGGTTGTGTGGTGTGTTAAATTTCTCACGTATATATGGAGTAAAAAGTTTATTATATAAAACTAATTAAAGAAGTCATATATAACGATGCTCTCGTATATTTAATGTCTTGAGTATTGTAAATCACTAGATTCCGATTCTAGAGTTCGAATGAGTATATTGCCGAGGAAAGTTAGAGATGCACCTAATGCTAAACTTGCAACATGCATGGACTTCTATCAATTCTTAGGTATCCCTAAGTTGTATGTTGTACTATAAATCGCCATTTCCAAAGTTAACTCGATTGGTACCATTCAAAACATCAATTATAGAATTTTTACCTCTTAAGCCCTTTATATAGTTAGAGACGGTTGAAGATAATAAATAATATAATAAATTCTTATTCGATAGCTTAAGTTTTTAGATAAGGTGGTCTTTTAATATGGTATCACAGCCTAAGTGCCAAAAGGTACTGGTTCAAAACTCATTACCACTCATTTAAAATATTAAAACTGTCTAAATACAAGACTCAAAAACTAACTCCGCCTACACTTGTGGGGACGTGTTGAAAATACTAAATAATACAATAAACCCTTCACTAACAGTTTAAACTTTTCGATAAGTTAGTCTCTCAACAGAGAGTTTAGGCTTTTAAAAAGTTATGACGAATTGAAGCCATTTTATTGTTAAAATAGTGGCCAAAAGAACTTGGAAAATATTAAAACTGAAGTGAAGTTTCAATTTAGCTGCAAATTCATTAGATTAATGAAATTATTGAGTTTTGAAACCTTAGTTCCCAAAAAAGAAAATGTTTTAGAGTTTCCCTCCAATAATTGAAGTATAGATGAATTGTATATTCCTTATCGTCATTGGGAAAAGTAGTCATGATCAAAACCAAGAGCAATCAAGGAAAATTGAAAAATGAGTGCTTATGAAAAGAGTGCAACAAAGTTTCTCATGTTAAAAATATAAGTAAACTATCCCCTTAAAATATTTCGTTATTTAGCCCCTAACGGATGGTTCGAGTAATTAGGTAATAATTCATTATAATTAATAAAGGGTTTGAATTAGAATTTCTACTTGATTTGGTCTTTAACTAACTTGGATAATAAGTTACGACACACAGCTATACTACAAGATTTATAATATTGAAATGGATCAAATGTGATGCTACCTATAGTGATTTCATCGTTATTATAAAAATAAAATAAAAAATGGTTCTTCAGTTGGGAAAGGGGATAGAGTTTTGGGTTCTTAAGCAACATAAATTTCAGTGAAGAAAGATATATGCATTCGAAGGTGAATTAACCAAAATTTACAGAGAATGTTAGAGGAGGAAACATATTCAGAGTTTACATTGTTTTCTGCTACCTTCGGTGAAATCCGTAAAGTGTTTGTTAGCGTATCTAATTTTCTGCACGAAATTCAATTCACCACCCACTCTTGGTCCTCGAGAAAGAGACAGATAAAATAAAAAGCTAAGAGGGTCAGTACTTAGACGTGCCTAGTTTCATGCATACCATGTGAGAATCCACATCCAAAATCTCCTTCATTTCTCTATTCACCTTCACACAAGGGCGACTTGTCTACCAAAACCATTATATATAGTTTTTTTTTTCTTTTTATAATACCAAGGAATCAGTGGCGGAGCTATTTGATAGTTAACGAGAATTACACTCTAATTTTTTTTTAAAAAATATGTGTATTTTTAAAGTATTATTAAAATGAAAAATTAATTTCGTTTCTACTGAAAAAATTTATGCATATATGAGTGTTAAATTGAATAACTTAGTTTCACTAGATAAGAAATTTGGATATATCCACTTTGGTGAGGAATTTATTTTAAAAAGGATTATATAAGATCCATTTAGTACAAATCTTATGATATAATTGTGAGTTTCAATGTATGATTTTGATCCATCAATATTTATAATAAAAAATATAAATTTAATTTCAAAATATTTTATTACAACGAATTACTAATCTATTACTCTACTAAGTTTTGGAGACAAAACCACTATAGTTAAGTGGTTTCACATTGACGCTTCCTTAGTAGTGCTCAATTAAATACTAATTTGACTAATGTTCATAGAACTAGTGTGCATATGCAACTAATGCTTCTTTATCCCTATGAACCGCAATCGAACAGTGTCATCTAAGGCTGTTAGAATTTACTTTTACACCTACTCATACTTACTCCATTCCCAAAGTTCGATGAAAATGGTGAACAATATTTTATCATTCGTTTATTTTGGGAAAAAGTTTTAAATTGGGAGTCGTTCAAAATTATTATGTGTTGTCACGTGTAAAGAAAGTTCATAATTTAATTATTGTGTTTAACTTTAAAGATTAAAAATGACTAAAATGGACATGAGAAAATATGTAAATGATCAAATCGAATCTCTCAAAATATTGGAGAGGAAAGAGGGGACGGAGTAGATGTTAGATGTAACATATTATGACAGATTATGAGACGTAGAGATAAAAATATTTTTGACTTTTTGTATGAAAAGTGATTATTAATAAGGTGTGTTTGTAATTTTGTAAAAGTTTCGGATATAAACGATTAAAAGTGCTGACAATTTGGAAGACCAACTCTTTTGTTTTGTTTTGTTTTTTTTATTTCTTTTTCCCCTTTCATTGTACAGCTTAAGATGCTATTAGTATTGTATGTGCGATCCTAGGCATCGTTGATCCATAGGCTGTACGAAAATTTTTATTAATTGCATTTATAAAATTATTCTCTTCTGAGTACTTGATAATTTAGAACCATTGATTTCATATAAGCTGAAATTCCAACATGTCCAACTGCCAAAAGGTGCTTGATGCTTCTTTAATCTCTTTTTTTCTAAATTGGTTCTTTAATCTCTTGTCGTCATAATGTCTTAGGATGCAAGTGGAACAAGTGTTTGTCATGCATAATTAAATAATCTTTTGGATAGTAAATTAATTTGTGCTGCAGAAAATTTAGCAGTAATCACATGCCTCTCATATGGTCCTCATCCACACTCTTCTTCTTCTTCTTCTTCTTTTTTTTTTTAAAAAAAAATTCTTTTACTATTTTTTTATATAGAATAACGACAATTTTTTTGTTGAAACTTTGCATTACCCTTGATGTTTCAATTTGTGATGGCAATGTGCTAATTATTCTCAAAATTTGTGATAGCAACTAGCTAGAACGCCTTACAAGTTGCCAATTTGTGATGGCAATGTGCTAATTATTCTCAAAATTTGTGATAGCAACTAGCTAGAACGCCTTACAATGTTGCCAACGTGATGCTAAGAACCATTTTCCACTTACATTTTACTCCTTTGATGAAGAGAATTAGATTTGCTCAAATGATAAAGTTGTTGTCACCCGTAGTAAAAGCAATCTTTTTGAAAAATACAAAGTAAGGAGCTAGTAGGTCTTATCTTTTTTTGGACATGGTACGTAATGCGAATTTTGTGCATTGAATTACTCGCTTTTAACTCTTAAAATTTTCTCTTACATAAGGGCTCTTCAGACTAGTTTTTTTTTTTTTTTTTTTGGGTAGGAGGTGGACTTCCCTCCCGAGATTTTATTAATAACAAAAAGTAATTACAAAAGGTGGAGGAGGACATGAAGCCTAAACCTCCATGCGAGGATAGGGGACTTACCTGACCCATTCTTTTGTGCATACTTGAAATTTTTTCCACTTACAGTTGTAAGTTTGTTCATTTGGTGATGAGATTTATGTCACCCAAGTAATGCTTCACAATCTCCTTTGTATTGTAAGAATTTAGGTATTAAATGTTAAATTTCAATTTATATAATAAAATTTCTTACTATAAAGAAATAACTAAAAATGATATATATATATAACCATTCACTTGTCCATTTATTAATACATGTACACTGTACTTGTCTGTTCTCAATTTTACTTACAACCCTCAAAATACATGTGTCTTCTTTTAATGCATAGCATTTTCGTAGTTGAAGTATCAGATTTAATATGAATTACTTGCGTCTTAAATGCTGTCAACTTTTGGCAATTGCTGATTTTTCTTGATAGTTGCTCATTGAGAGGACTACTTTGAGTTCATTGCACCTTTTATCAAAATGCAGCAGTAGTACCCATTGTTTACTCAAAAGTCAGTTTACAAATATTGGAGATCTTTTTGAGTATTTTAAAACAATGAGGATTAAATTAATTTTTGAGTAAATAATGGGGACTCCTGCTGCATTTTTCCCATTAATCTACGAGTACAAGAAAAAGAGTTGCTTAGCGAGAGAGAATTTCTTCAATTGATAGCCTCGTGTGGTATGTTTGGGAAAATGTCACATTTAATCCCTATTATTTTTAAAAACTTCAAAATTTGTTCTTATTATTTAAATTTTTTCAATTTCATCTCTATTGTTTTTTCAAAAGTTTTAATTTTATCTCTATTATTTCTAAAAAGTTTCAATTTTATTTTTATTATTTTCTAAAGTTTTAAATTCATCCCTATTGTTCAAAATTAATCAATTTAGTCCCTATTATTTTCTAAAAAAACAATTAAATTCTTCCTTATTATTTCTCAAAAAAAATTAATTTAGTTTTTGAACAATAAGGACGAATTTAAAACTTTAAGAAAACAATAAGGACAGAATTGAAACTTTAAGAAAACAATAAGGACGGAATTGAAACTTTTAGAAAAATAAAAGGGATGAAATTAAAATTTTTAGAAAAAGATAGGGACGAAATTAAAATTTTTGGAGAAACAATAGTGATAAAATTGAGAAATTTTAAACAATAGATACCAAATTAAAACTTTTGAAAAAATAATAAGGACTAAATTTAAAAAATTTAAATAATAGGGACCAAATTATAACTTTTTTGAAACAATAGGGAATAAATGTGATATTTTCCCTGGTATATTTATTACAATTTGATTACCGAAATTGCCAAATACTCGACATTTTGGCCTTCTCAAGCAAAAATTGTGCTTCTAAGGAGATAATTCGTAAAAATTATTTCATTTCTCAACTGGAAGTCAAAGAACGAAAAAAAATGATGTAAATGGGCCGAAAGTATTAAATTATCACCTAATTTAAAAGAATAAGCTGTTAGAAAATGAATTTATTATACTTATTTAACTCGTCTCCTTACGTTCAGGCAGAATTCACTTTGAACCTTGCAATAGATAGTAATTTTTTGTTTTAAATAGGTGATGATAAGATTTAAATCCAAGACCTTTTGACAACCTTAAGATTCTGATATTATATTAAATTACCTCTCATTTGAAAGTTTAAAATATTAGAAAAATGGCTTTTTATCCAAGGGCTTATTATACCTATATATTATCTTTAACAAGTAGGAATAAATCGTAATTATATTGGTTCGTAGATTAAAAGTTCCGATTTAGCTATTTTTACTTTTTGGACAACTATATATGTATATCACACAGATAATGGACCTTCCACCGTCCAAAAAGTGGATCAAATCAATGTCAAAGGCACGTGTATACCGCAAACAATAGGAGCTTTGGGAGTGCTATCGCTCAAGGAATTGAAATTTAATGTTTATACACGAATCAATATATTATATATATATATATATATATATATGTGTGTGTGTGTGTTAATCTCATTGAGGTATCTATATATATCTTCAAATCCATGAGATTACATAAATATTTAATTCTAAAGTGCTTGCAATTACGCAGTGTAGTCTCTAAGTGCGCTGACAATTAAAATTAGTTAATTAACAGCAATCAAATATTTGAATTTTGTATAGAGTACATGGGCTCCCATTCATAAGGGATATGTCCATGTTCATTGTGAAGAGTCTTGTCTCCATCCAGTTTCCAGCATACCACCCTCCCCGATGAGCCAGTCAATAACGGATTCAAAATTTTTATTCAGTGATAGTTAAAATTTTAGTAGGGGCTAAATTAATTTTTTAACTTAAATATACTTTTAAAATACATACATTTTCAGAAGAAAAAAAATTGAGGTGAGGGGTTGCTGCCCCCGCTCGCCATATTGTGTATCCGCCACGGGAGCCAACCTTCCTTTTTTGCAGTTTGTTTTTCTCATTTGCCTAAATGAAAAAATATTCAAAAAGGACTATTGTTGTGATAATGTCACATGTTATTAATATTTTATCTTTTGTTGTTGTTGTTATCACGTGTCATTAATATTTCAACCATTGCTGTTTTGATGGCTTGTTCTTGCCTAACATAATGACCTAGCTCATCATGGTGTATTATTATTATTATTATTTTTTTGTTGGGTCGAGAAAGATAATCTCTTTTACTGAAAACATAGTTTAATCAGTTCCCAAAGGGGTGCACCAAATTTGAGTAGACTAGCTAATGCATCTAAGATGTTAACCTTCCAATCCAGTGAGAGATTCCTCATAATCACAACTTTAACAATTCAGTGTGCAGACTTGTTGCCATTTCGCTTAATAAATGATGCACATGATAACTCTTGTTGTATGAATGATACAAGTCTTTTTAAATATCCATTGCAATTATACAAACTCAAGTGCACCATGCGATTCATAAGTATAGATGGTTCAAAGTATAATGTATATAGTCAATGTACTATTTAGACTGAAATGATAATATAATGAATTAGTTGTATGGTGAAACTAGTATTTCAATTGTTAAGTCAACCATAGAGAGATCAATATACATGAATGACTTCAGTTCAAAATTTCGCTCTAAAACTCTACAATAATAGGTTTGATTTATCCGTCGAAATTCTCTCGGGTTCTCAACCAAATTTGTCCATTTTTAATCGCTCAATTGTTGAGTAAAATAGGTAGTTAGAGATAGAGCTAGAATATCGATGAAAAATAAATTGTTATAAATAGCAAGATTAGTGGAAATCCAATGCCTAAGTGAGGACTAAGATATGAAAATTTGGAGCATTCGCTCTAATTTTGTTTGTTTTTCATGTAAAATTTGTGAAGAATTCTTCCTATAAAATGAACTCGAGCATATATTTAGTAATTAGTAGACATCTTTTAGCAAGCAATCAGCATAGCATTGGCATTTGAAGATAAGAGGAAATAGATAAGAGATTTGCTAGGTTGGTTCAGTAAAAATAAACGTGGAAGTGAACGAGTAACTTGGCCCCCAAGGATTAGGTATGACGGTAAAATAATAATTTATTGTGACTAAAGTTTAAGAATCCAAATTTCTGAAACTCTTACCACTAAGAGTCTCTGTTGTTTTATTTTGCAAGTAATTGTTCTCCACATAAGAGGAAATAGATAAGAGATTTGCTTGGTTGGTTCAGTAAAAATAAGCATAGAAATGTATTGATCTCCACAAAGTAACTAACGGAAATAGCGGCCTCCAAGGATTAGGTATCGCTGTAAGACTATAACTCGTTGTGACTGAAGTTTGAGGTTCAAAATTTCTATAACTCGTCACTCATGTTGAGACGCATTTAAGATTCATATTCAGTGGAAGTTAAAATCATAAAATTTAACACTCATATAAAAAAAAATATTTCTAGTGGGAAATAAATTGATTTTTTAGTTTAAAAATCCTTTCAAAATACACATTTTTAAAAAGAAATGGGTTGAGTAGGGCTCGCAACTTGCATTTTTATAAGAATGACACACCATTGCACCCACAATTAACATAAAGAATGTATTGAAAAATACTACTGCATTACAGAATTTGCAACCTTAGAGTAAAACTAAAAGATTTTGTAGGATTTAACAGTGGAGTGTGAGGAGAAAGAGGGTTTTTTGTGTGTGTGTGTGTGATGGTGGGGGATGGGGATTGCGTTGGTATTACGAGCAAGAAAGCAATGACCAAGAACCCTTTGAGAAGGATAGGAGACATAGAGACAATGCATCCTCGCCCCTGCCACTCCCTCACGTGCCACTTCACCATGCCCACTCTAATATTGATATGTACAAGAA
Source organism: Ehretia macrophylla (assembly GCA_037974665.1). Lineage (NCBI taxonomy): Eukaryota > Viridiplantae > Streptophyta > Magnoliopsida > Boraginales > Ehretiaceae > Ehretia > Ehretia macrophylla. The sequence goes on from CM075773.1 coordinate 64,596,813, forward strand.
TCGATAGTATTCGAATTCTTCTGGGCGCCACGTGGTATAACCCTTTTTTCCAAAAAAAATATTAATTTCTTTTTAATACGCACCAAATGAGTGCAAATCAATCAAAAATGAAAACTAAATTTTACAAATTATTTATTACATCTAAAATGATATTCACATTTTTATTACGAAACTCTCATATCTAAAAAGATAATCTATAAAGTGAATTTTACTTCAAATAAACAATCTCTATCTCTTTTTTTAAAATTGTTAATAGTGAGAATTTTTCCAAGCGAGTTCCACCTATTTGAGTCGTGAAATCAATTTCTCACTAAACACTAGATAAAATTGTGCAAAATAAATCTCAAAGTGGGTTCAACTCTTCACCGAACCTTACCAATGATCGAAACTTTGTGCAATGAACTATCCTGTATTTCATCTCACACATAAGCATGGAGTCGACCAAAAAAGTGCATATATGAGACTTTCATGCTCATTGAGGTTGCAAAACAAAGAGTTAATAGTCAAAATATATACCTCAGAAGGTAAAAATTACTTCAAATATGCAAAGGAAAATTGCATAGTACAAAAATCTTGGTAAGAATCTAAAACGAAAAATCAGAGTCCTAAGTAGAAATACGAGTGTAGCATCAGAGGTTCAATTAATACAACAAGAATGTACAAAAAGAGAGAAAACGTTGCGAGCAAAATTTAAAGACTGAGGTAGTGAAGCACGACAACTAGCAGCAGAAGTTACAACTATGTATGATCATAGATGCAGGGTATGTTTGAAAGATATTCATCCAAACAGAAACCATGAATCTCATCAATCAGTTAGTTCTTCCACCTTTGACATTTGTCTTGCATCGCGGCACGCAGAGACCTAGTTCTGGAAAATGACAAAAGGCAATAAGTAAGCTGTTGAACCACATTACAAATTCCACTTTATCTAATAACAGGACCAGTGATTTTCTTCATAATGTTACATTTCCTTTATAATCTTAGCTTTAGTGAGGAACATTCACATGATCAAACTACAGTAAAGTTAAAGAAGACAATTTCTGTGGTGAATAGAAAGTACAGTAAAATTACTGAGGTAATTTGATGGTTCTGAGGTGATCAAGAATTGCCCTTTAACCATGATACTAGGAGAAGATTAGTTAACTCGGATAAAAGGATAGAAAATGAGTCTCAAACTAATGGCAAAACCCAAGTGGACACTAGCTAAAAGATGGAGTTAACTACATGAAGATATATAAGGGCATGGCCTCACAACACAAGGACAAAACAAAACATGATACAGAGCATAGATGAGGACGAGCTAAGAATGCGTACATCGCCTAAATTATATAAAACAGTTCTTTTTGACATGTATATGCTTTACTTACAAATGCAGACAAAGGTAATACACATATATCATTATATGTATAAAATGTTAGTAATGCTTATTAACAATTTACCCGCATAACTTATAGAGAATTTCATGCATCATTTACCATTTTTTGTTAAGTATCAGGACTTCACATATATATCCAAAAGTCACATATTCCCTCCACATCAAGTAGAATCTGATGCACCATCCTCGGATGTACAATACTCAAGGCATACAAGAGTCTCTGACCGCTGGGGCCTCACGTTGCTTTCACCTATTTCTAAGCATCCAACTTTTTACCTTAAATGTAGTATATGATATAATCTACTATTTTTTCTACAAAAGCTATGAGGACATCATTAGAACAATCCAAAATATTAACAAAGGCATTTAATTTACATATGATGGAGTATATTTATAAAACATAGAAAATCTCTGATTCTTTGTGATAATGTATAACTTTCTCTAAATAAAATGTAAAAATCATTCAACTTCTTATAATGCCACTTCTGATTACATGAGATAATTATATATCAACTCCCAGATTTAGCCAGTAGTCAGGTGTCAAATATGCATTGAGCGATCTGACAAGCATTTAGGATGGAAAACATTCTATCTAATGGGACCACAAGCCAATACATTTCCGAAACGGACAAATTGGTCTGTCAGAAATATTTTGCTTCCTAGCATGAGGACAGAGAATTTGACTTTTGATCTGCATTTCTTGTTACACACTTATGCTCAGACACAATTTTCTTCTTTACTAATGAAAAACATATCTGTAACCATTTCAGACTTTTAGTCTTAAAAACACCACATATCTTTAAATATGACTTTCTACCTTGCAAAAGCAGAGGTAAATGGTAAAGCTTCAATAGCAAAAATCACTTCCGCAGAATTAATCTACTGGATCAGCATACTGTAGTACTACAAACTCTGATATATGGTTTGACTGTGGAGTTCAATGTTAAAACATCCAATGTTATCCAATTTCTACCTTGTCATACAATGTTATAAACATCCAGAAGGATACGAAGAGATAGACACTAGCATTGACCAAACTGCCGACATAAAGTTTCAGCTGCTCATAAATCAACAAGACCACAAAATGTTAAGCAAAATATGGAAATGTTTTACCCATATGGAGCTATACTGAAGCGATAACCATTACTTCTCACCCACCCCTCTCACCTCTCCCCCTCAATAATTTCCTTTTGAACAGATGGCAAACATTAGCCCATAATTTAACTTGAACAGGAAACGGGAGAACGAATCTATGGTAGAAAGTGTACATATTACCAAAAGAGTGACCAGAACAATCCAAAAGTTCCTGGTCCTCATATTGTGACCATGTAAATATGATTATTATGGAAGATTGTACGCTTTGTTAAATTAAAGATAGTTATCCAAATTCCATACTATATTATTTACGACATTTGGCCATAGTTACCGTTTTGCATCCATCAAGAAAATCAAATGAATTATAATAAGACAAAGATTGCATTAAGTTAAATTGGACTCCTCTTGTTCTACAGTTTGAATTACTTCAGTCACAGACCACCACTGACAATTAAACTATTTAAGTTACATTCTTTAAATAGTACGCTCTAGACGAAATATTCACATAAATTGCAGCATTCAAAAATCTAACTCTGTTGAGATAATAAAGAAAGGTTGAGATAACAAAGAAAGGCTTATTTTTGTATATTTTCATGATACTCAGTGATTTCGTCCATATAAGCGTGCTTACCATGTGAACTCATAAATGTATCCTTTTCTCATTTTGGTTTAAAGAATTCCAATAATCCATGTTATAGATTACCTTGGCTGCAACTAAGAATACAAAACGGTGCCCTTCCCATTATAATAAGCTGTCTCTACAACGACAATTAAACCAATCGACTATCTCTGGCTCTCTATGTCCAGAGCTTTTCCATTAGTATACCTATTTCTGACCAAGAACTTGTCACAGAAGTTTAGACTACTTAGGCTCATTCGTCATCCTTCCAGTTTGGAAATAACGCCATTTGTCCTTGTTTTTATATGTAAACTACTTATTTTCTGTTTGAGGAATAGTTTCACGAAAATGGAGACAAACTGGAATAACGGTAAAGGTCTTTCTCTAGTCTTTCCTAAGGTCAAGATTTGGAATCCTTCCTCAACATAGGGTCTAAAAGCCCGACATACCCTTTACTTATTTTCTGTTGGGCAATCCATCTTGACTATACAAACTCTGAACCCAAATCTAAACATCTTTTAGCAGTACTCAATTATAATAATGAAAGTTTAAGATTCAGTTTTACAATTTACAATAATGATTTTCTTTTTTCTTTTTTTTTGGTTTAAAATCCTATCAATTATTGAAAACTCTTCTTAGAAAAGGAAAACAATTAATGCCTGTAGTCTTTCTTCACAGAATGACACATCTAACAACCAATTTTAGTGTATTACCTTGATAGATAGAAAACAATCTTTTGCATGTGCATATAATTGCAGTAGAGCATGTGACAAACAAGAAATGCCTCTCCCAGGTTCAAATGAGGAACCATTCAATGAAGTGTTGTCTATCGGAGATACATAGTTTTCACTAGTTAGTACTGCCAAAATGGCATCTACGCATCAGGAAAATATCCAGATCACAAGCTATTCCGGTATAAAGAGATTGTACAATTTATCTCAATATATTAACCATGACAGCTAAATTACTTCTTTTCTTTCTTAAAGCTGATTTGGAATAAGAGAAGGCATCTCGATTCCTTGTTAGTACTCCTATGCTTGAACTATTTCATAGCTACATTAAAAAATTGGAGGCAAAATGTCGAAAAAGCCATCCCATTTGTCTCAAACTGAATTATCAAGAAAAAGAAAATTCTCAAACTGATTCTCAAGCAACAGTACAGTAGTTCAATGTCAAATTAATGTACTAACAAGTTTTCAATTTTCATCCATAATCCAAAAAACAAGTAATCTAACATACCTCTAAACCACAACGGAGGATTCAATGAGACCCAAAAGGAGTTTCTTTTTTGTTTTTTGGTTAAATTTGGTCACTCGTTTTGAGGTAACCCTCTTCAGAAAGGTTAGGCAAACACATAAATTTATTTTTCAAAATTCTAAATTAACTAAAGTTATAACTATAATTATCCTGTAATATATTGTACAGCGATTTAAGCTTGATATATTATATAACAATGCGAGTTTGACCCTTGACATTTTGTTATATCACAATTATGAAAACATTACAAATTAGTTTTGTATCTTCACTTCTGTACAATTTTAAATCTCCTTTCACCTAGAATTTATCAAACCAAAATAATGAATCCTAGATTATCAAATTATAAAGAGGTAGTACTGTGCTAAATAAGTGTTTTTTTTTTTTTTTAAATTATAGATCTCAAGTATTATGTCCATATTCAAACTGCGGTTATGTTTTATAAGAAATTTTTTGAATTATGTAAGATTACGAAAGATTTGTCTAAACTTGAGTTGTTAACAAGCAAAGGTCCTTAGCGCAGCCATGACTAACTCGTGAGTTTTACACAATATCCTTCCTAAACAATTAAAGGACCAATAGAAGATTGAGGAGCAAATTCCAGCTTATAGGCGTATGCATTTTAACACCTGACTGACTAATCACAATACTTTTGCCAAAACATGGAAAATAACAAAAAGCAATACGTTAAAATTAATTCCCATGAAATTATACGAAATCCAAATCATGATGAACCAATTTAACACTTCTAATCAACTATCTCAAAAGGCTTAATCCTGTGTTATCAGTAGTAAAAAACCCAACTTTATAAACATTCACAAATTCTATATGGAACCAATGTGTGGCGAAATATTACAAAAATGAAAATTAAAAGAAAAGCACGTAAAAAAAACAAATATTTTGCAACAATTATCAAGCAAATAAAGAGTTAACAAAATATTACGATAAACACACACACTAATTTAGTCAAAAATTGGGAAAAAAAATGAAAACAAAAAAAGAAATTAAAGGAATTTGCTTACAGAAACAGTAGAAAAATGATCAAACTCCAGGGTTGACACTGCAGAGCGCACCCTGAGACAACGACCTCGACAGATTGGAGTCGACAGTGAGGCACGACGTGAGCCGAGCCGACGACACGGCTGAGTGCAGCGGCAGCAAAGACTGGAGACTACCCATTTGAAATAATGACCTGAAAATATTAGGAAAAAAAAAGAATTAATTCATAAAAGAATTCATATTTTTTATTTTATGCAAAATTTTGAGATGGGTTTTGAGTTTCTTTAGCCTTGAAAGCTTAGAAGACGAAGATGGTGTGGCGTGGAATAAGAATGCTGTTTTAGTTGATGAAGGCGGCTTTGAGAGAGAGGTTTTGAGAAGGTTTGCTGCGGGTCTTGAAAGCGAGCGGTAGCAGCGAGCGGCCATTGGAGGTGATGGGAGTGGTTTTGGAAGGGGTTAAACTGAGGCTGATCAGAAATGGAGGAAAAGTCTTGGCTAATTGGAGTAAGGATTTCGCGTTTAACCCAAATTATTACTTAAATTACAATACTCATTTATAAATAAATTCACATTTAAATTCACAATATCCAATTATAAACTATATTAGCACCAATTAAATAAAGTAGGAGTCATAGCAACTTTTGCTCCTCACATCACTTAGCAATCACACTCGTCTGTGACTTGCTATAAACACCCTTCTATCACTTTGTTATGAATACCTTTCTATCACTTTTCGAACTTAAAACACTAAGAAAATTAATGTGATAAACATAAAAAATAACTATTTAAACTACAAATTGAATGGATCAAAATAGTCTATCCAAATTATTAATTAAAACCTACACCACTCCACTTATAATGCACTAATTAATCACTTTTCCCACTTTTAATCTATATATAATGTACATTCCTCTTATGTTTATTTTGTACTACTTTTTTTTGTTTTTTCTTAGAGGGATCAACAATATTTCTACACCTATTCTTAGGTGATCCGAATTCAAGACCATTTAAGTCTCAAGTGAAGACTACTTTGCAACCCCTCTCGCGAAGAATGGAGAAAACCCCAAATTTGACTATATCTAACAATAATGGAATTGGGATGAAATTAATCAACAACTATCGTTGTATCAACATGTTTGTTTTATTAGTTAAAGAAAATTAAAGGCAAAATGTTGCGTATATATATATATATATATATATATATATATTTAAGGGGTGAAGTAATATTAACTTAAAGCCATTAATAACTTTTCTCTTTAACGTATATTCGTATAAGATTAAATGTCAAATACCCCCATGAGTTATTCATAAATCCCAAAATTTCTCATAAATTTTTTGATTTACCCAAATTCTCCATTGAACCTACCTTTGCCAAACAATCCTTACAGGGGAATGGGTATGTTGGACTTAGATTATGGGCTGCCCAAGATGGGGTAGTCCAATCCACATGTTGCAAGTAGTGGACAGTTATAGAACTACCTACTACATGCCATATAGCCCAAGTAGTGGGCAGTTATAGAATTGCTCACTACCTATATACTATACGCACCTTCAGTATATGGGGGCAGTCTTTTATATATATATATAAGACAAATGCAGAAAACTCTCAAACACTTAAACAATCAGATTACTCTCTATTTTTGGCATTTAAGTTGTGGAAATAGGTGTGTTGTTTGGTATTGCGCACTACGATTCTTGCACATACAATGGAACGGACGTGCTACCGATCTTTGCTTCCGCTTAGTAACAGGTATGTTACTGATTTATGTTGTTTAGCCATGAAGGTGCTAAATACATGTATGTCTATGTATGTTTCCTTCATTGGTATCAGAGCCAACTTAGTTCGTTCTCTGTTTTCATACCATGATATGTATGAGAGAGTTAATATTAATGCGAAAAATATGATCTCCTCGCGAAAAAATCATAAAAAAAGTTTATGTGACTTGGCTCAAACATGTTTGTCTTTGATATTGCAGGAAATTATTTTTTCCATGGAATTTAACGCAATTGAAATTGTAATTTTTGGATATATAATGAATAAATTATGAATTTTTTGAAGTCTAGATATCGTTCTGGCTCTTTAAAAAGTGTTGCTGTTCAGTATCAAATTTGTGCGTAAAACTGATACTGTTAGAAACTACGTGTTTCAAGGTTTCTATGGACATAAAATTCATAATTTTTGGTCTTCATATGAATAAGTTATGAATTTTTGAAGTTTTGAGTTTGTACTGTATTTGTACGTTTATAAGTATGTGTTCTTGGTGTTGTGTGTGCGTCAGAAAGTAAGTTTATATGGCACATGGGGGCCAATCAAGTGTTGACACGTATACTTGGCACGTAAGGCCAGTCACATGGCATAACTTTGTATTATTTATGGTTTAACTCCATAACTTTATGTTATTTACATTTTGACCCTATAACTTTGTGTTATTTATAGTTTGACTCTATAACTTTGTATTATTTATGGTTTAACCCCATAAGTTTGTATTATTTACGGTTTGACTCTATAACTTTGTATTATTTACGGTTTGACCCCATAACTTTGTATTATTTATGGTTTGACCCTATAACTTTATATTATTTATGGTATGACCCCATAACTTTTTATTATTTACGGTTTGACCTTATAACTTTGTATTATGTACAGTTTAACCTTATAACTTTGTGTTTTTTATAGTTTGACCCCAAAATGTTGTGATATTTTCAGTTTTAACGCCATGTCTTCAAAACTTTGTATTTATTGTATTTCTAAGCCCCATGTTTTTAATTAAACCCTATATCTTTGTGATAAGCTTAATTAAATCCTCTACTTTCATAATTAGACCACAAAATTTTAATTAAATCAAACGAACACTTGGAAATTGTGTCATTTTCAAGTAATTGTATAAATCTATGTGATTTATGCTGTAAGAAAATTACTTTTCTAGAGATGAAATTTTGTGAAATTTCTCTTAGAGCATAGAAAAGTTTAAATTTTTTCTACAACTGAAAATCATGAAATTTTAGTAATTTCAATAAAATAAAATTTGTGTAATTTTATTTATTGTTTTGTACAACATGCTTAATGCTATGTGCATTGATCTTTTTGATTCAATTAAGAAAGTTTTGCTGTCTTTTGTAACCCAGGACTTGAGTAGTCAAAGGGTAAGGATGAGACGCCCTGGAAAAAGAGCTTTAGCGATAAGAACTGATCCAAGCACAACACCTAGATGATGGTTACTTAAACAATATATGAATCTTCGTTGGGATGATAAAATGTCATTTCGTGAAAACCTTAATACTGTGAAGAATTTTGTTTTATATATGCATGATGAGCTCATGTTTGTTAAACCTATAGACCTAGAAGAAATAGAAGGACTACTTCATTTCCTCCCTAGCATGTATGATCCTATAAAGTACAAAATAGCTCAAAAGGGTAATATGTTCTTCCATGAAGCTGTGTGCGAAATAGAGCTATTTGAGAAGCAAAGCGTGCTTCAAAGGTTTAGACGCACTGCATTGTTGTCTATTTCTTCTAACATGACCAAAGCCAGAGGATTGCATGAAAAAGACTTCATATTTAATCGAGTTGCAAGAGATAAAATCAAAGCTTTGGATATAACGATTGACTGCGATGCTTTGAATTATGAGCAGTCTGAATCTGCATTCTTGTGGAAACAGATAGTTAGAACAACACCGAAAGTTGAATAGAACTGCTTGTATCTCTTGTTGTTCATATCTATTTTTTCCTCTAGGCGTTTTCAGATTTAAAGTTCTGTTGATGTTACATGAACATTTGTTGTTTATTTTTCGGATTAATAATATATTTCTATTACGGAATGCTTTATCCGAGTGGGAGTTCCGTGAATCCAGACCTATATAGTTATCACGAGGAACTACTTCCTTATGAATTTCAGTGATTCTTTTTTGGAAACGTGTTTTTGATGACATAAGTTTAGTTGTACCTCTCAGATACCTGGTTTATAAATGATGGTGGATTGTGAAATAATTTACTGACTTTGTAACTTGTATCTCTTAGTTACATTCTAAGACTTAACTCTGTAAATTTTTTAACAATAATAGTATGTGCTACATATATCTTACGTATGTCTATGTAGAGTCTCCTAATGGCATCTAAGTCCATTATAGCTGATCTTAACAAAGGTGGCAAACTAAACGGAGACAATTACGATGTGTGGCATCGTAAAGTCTAATACATTCTTGAGGAACAAGAGGTTCATGAAACACTCAACTATATAATGGAAGAGCCAGAGGCGGGTAATGGAGCTCAGCATTGTAGGGATGCTGAAGCATATCAGGTCTGGAAAAGTAAAAACTCTATAGCTCGCATCATGTTGCTGAGCACTATGCACGATGACCTGATCACTGAATTTGAAGTTTACCCGACCGCTGCAGCCATGTGGGTTGCCTTAAAAGAGAAGTTCGGTAGGACTTCAGTCTCGAGGTTGCGTCGTCTTACCATCAAGTTTGACACGTATAAGAAAAAACCTGATATTAGCATGAGGCATCACATCAGGGAAATATCAAACATGATCCAAGAGTTGAAGGCAGCAGGCCATACGCTCACGGATGAGCAGCAAGTAGAAGTTGTTATTCGATCCATTCCAGCCAGTTGGGAACACATAATTGTCAACATGATGCACAACGAGGGTGTGAAAACGCTCAAGGACATTGCGCGTCATTTGGAGCTCGAAGAGGAGCACCTCTTAGCGATTAAGACCATTGGACAAGCCTATGTGGCTGAATCCAGCAGACATGGGGCATTTGGCTCCAAACGCAAAAGAGGAAGACAATCTGGAGGAAAGGGAAAGAAAAATGGTAAGAAAGATGGCAAATCAGACGACAAAGGCAAACAACAGAAGAAGAGGGGCAGACGCAATGGCACGAGGAACATTGCCAAAGTTAAGTGCTATAACTGCCAGAAGAAATGTCACTATGCTCGGGATTGCCCTAAGCCAAAGGCCCAGGTAATGCGTTTTACCAAATCTTCTTCTGAAGCGTATGTTTCTAGTTGTGCATTACTAACTAAATCTTTTCCTGTGTGGACTATTGACTCAGCAGCCACATACCACATAGCTAGAGACAGAGGAACATATGTGGAGTACCAACGTATCCCGGCTGGAACTCGGTGGATATACGTTGGTAATAACACTAGGGTGGAGGTCAAGGGCGTTGGCACTTGCAAACTTCTGCTGCGTGGCGGCAAGACCCTCTTTCTCCACGATGTCTTTCATGCCCCGGATTTTAGGCGAAATTTGGTCTCCGCATTGGTTCTTCTGCGTTTGGGTTTTTCTATTTATATGTCTGGTATTTTTGTTGAACTTACGTTAAATTCTGTTTCTTTTGGATTTGGTTTTCTTTCAGACGATTTTTTAGTGTTGGATGTTGAACATACAAGTTATGTTATAAATAATGAATGTTTATCATTCTATACATCTTATAGCACTATGGATATGGATGTAAATGTATGGCATAGCAGGTTAGGGCATATTGGGCAAGATCGTCTAAATAGACTTGCCAGGGAAGGCCTTCTGGGGTTTATAACGATAGTCAATTTACCTATTTGTGAAAATTTCCTAGCCGGAAAATCCACTAGAAAACCGTTTGGCAAAGGCTTGAGAGCTGAATTTCCATTGCAATTAGTTCATTCCGATATTTGTGGCCCAATGAATGTTAAGGTGAGGCATGGGGCCTCCTATTTTATCACATTCATAGATGATTTTACACGATATGGCTATGTCTATCTCATGTCTCACAAGTCTGATGCGTTAAACTATTTTAAAAGGTATGTGGCCTTAGTGGAAAATCAACTAGACACAAAAGTGAAATCACTTCATACCGACCGTGGTCGGGAATACCTTTCTGATCAGTTCAGAAACATTTGTGATGAAAAAGGTATAGCTAGACAACTTACTATTCCCGGAACTCCGTAACAAAATGGCATTACAGAAAGAAGGAATAGAACCTTACTAGACATAGTTAGGTCTATGATGGCTCAAGCAAGTCTGCCAGTTTCATATTGGGGAGACACTTTACTAACAGCCACGTATGTACTTAATCGTGTGCCCACGAAGTCTGTGAGTACAACTCCTTACAAGTTATGGACAGGTAGGCGATCTGACCTAAGTCATTTGCGGCCCTGGGGGGCATTTGCTTATGTTCATGATAGTTCCCATATGCATGACAAATTGGGACCGAGATGAAAGAAATGTATTTTCATTCGGGTATTCTGAACACTCCAAGGGATACGTTTTCATTGGAGAACAAGCAGATGGGAGTATATTTGAAATTGAATCACGAGACGCAAAACATTCTTGGAGACAGAATTTCCAAATAGGGGCAACATTCTTGGTCCAAAAAAAAAAAATTATGTTCAAACACCCACAAATTCACCTACCCACCACACCCCAATGCCCCAGTCCAAGAACCTCCTCACCCCTAGTACCTTAATGTACCCCCACCCCAACATTTCCCGAAACCCCCCACCCCCACCAAAGTGATAATCAAGCTTCCGAGTCACATGTCAAGCAAAAATATCACCAACAGAATGTGCACAAATCAAGGAATAAAAATAAGCACAAAGATGAGTCAGTTAGGTTGTTGTATAAGATTAACATCTATAGCTTAGAATTTGAATTCAAGAACCTTATCTTAGGCATTATATCTATCTGATGGTGTGTACATGTTGAGAAAGATTGCGACAATAATATACATTGTGTTGTGTTTCTTTATGGTATACAGATCCACGAAAAAGCTCTAACAAGCCTGTAATTTTTTTTCTCTTCCTCTCTAAAATCACCACGCCATGGCTACCTTGACTGGGAATTCATCCTCCACTATTTCTCCATCCACTACAACAACATTCTCATACCACCCGCACTCGTTTCCATCAATCCAGTAGCCCAACTTCCACTCAAACTTATTGGAGCAAATTACCTCGTATGTATCTGTGTGTATGTATGCGTGAGTGTGTATCTCTGTGTGTGCACGCGTATGAAGGTATATTTTGGTAGTTGAGTGTGTGTGCGTGTGTATCTGCTTGTGTGGGCGCGCATGAGTGTATGTTTTGGTAGATGAGTATGTGCGCATGTGTTTTTGTATTGTTTTTTGTTTGTTGCTAAAAACAAGCTGAAATTTTCATTAAGTCAAAAATATGTATAGAATGAGCCCTTCAAAGGGAAACAAAAGACTATTCTTGTCTTTACATAAGGTTTATCATGTATAAGTTCCAAGCAATACAAATACTTTGATTTGTAAGATTACTCCTAATTTTCCTAAGAGTGCTCAGTTTGGTCCTCACATCAAACATAATGTTGCTGAATAATTGTTCTTCAGTGGGTACCTCTTTGTTATGGAGCCTAGAATTTCGCTCCTTCTATATGTGGAAAACAAAGGCTTCAAGAAATAATATGATTACAAAAGATTGGAAAGAATTCTTCTGAGAGATTTTGATAATCCAGTTTTCAACTTGACTCCAAGAGAGCAGATTCCTGGGACCTTTTGAACGACTCCACCCATTCTTCCAAATACGTTTAGAAAACAGGCAGAGGTTAAAAAAATGTTCTTTGTCTTCCATACCATTAAAGCAAAAGAAACAATTCAGGTTGACATTAATTCCCCAAGAGATGAGCCTAGATTTTGTGGGAAGTCTATCAACTCAGAAAAGCCAAGTACATAATACATGCTTTGGGATTGCCTTTTTGAACCAAATCACTTTGTTCCGATGGACAAGTTGATGATGTTGCCTAATGAGCTCCCAAGCAAGATTGGAGCAATAGAGATTAAAGGAAAAGTTGATCCACACCACTTTATTAGCTCTATTAGAGTTTGGTCTAATGGATCCCACGTTCAAACCAATGAAGTGAAGGAGAGGATTAAAAGGCCAATTCCACTAGTTCAAATCAACAATAAAAGAAGCTGAGATGTTCTCATTTGTTCCTGAAAGTTGAATATCAAGGTCCCCAAAGATATCTTCAAGAATACCAAACGGATGCCAATTATCCTTCCAAAAAGAGGTAGAACCACCATTACCAATATTATGAATCATGAACTTACGGCAAGGGGCCTCAGGTGTAGAATTTTTTGCCAAGTCCATAATGGTCTACCAGACATAGGAATGCCCCAAAGAGATCGCCCCTTGAGGTAAACATCTTCAACCCAATGACCCCAAACTAATTTTTGTTTGGTATGCAAAATCCAGAAGAATCTCAGAATCCCAACTTGATTAGTGTCCTCAAGACGTCTAATCCTAAGGTCTTCTTCATCAAAATTTCTACAAGCTAAATCCCAGGCTACTTTAGCTTTTTTCCTATTGTTTTCAGAACCAGACTAAAGGAACGAGGCAAACTTCCTTTCAATTTCATGGAGAACATCCTTTGGGAGAATGAACATACGGGACCACTATGAATGAATATTCGATAAGACATATTTCACAAGTTGTAAGCGACCTGCGAAAGAAAGACAAGTATTGATCCAACTACCAATCCTTTTGGTGATGCGCTCAACAAGGCATTTCTAATGTGCAATTGAGAGTTTACCATGCACTAAAGGAAGTCCAAGATAGATGAAGAGTGGTATGCTCAACTGGAAACCCAAATTCTTTCTGATTTGTTCAACAAGAGAATCATTGCAATCGCTAATGAACAGTTCACTCTTATTCGGCTTAACCTTAAGGCCCGAAAGGTCTTCAAATTAGTCAAGACAACCCTTGATAATTTTGATAGAGTTGATATCACCTTTGCAAAAGATTAATAAGTCGTCTGCAAAGCAAATGTGATTAAGCTTGCTAGGCTTGCATTTAGGATGATGTTTGAATTCTCTCCAGTTTGAGACCTCATTAAGGATAGCAGATAAGACTTCCATTCCAAGGACAAAAAGGTAAAATGATATGGGATCCCTTTGCCTAAGTCCCCTAGAACCCATGAAAAACCCATGTATCTCTCCATTGATAGCAACTAAATAAGAGGGTGTAGTAATACAATTACAAATCTAGATGATGAACAAAGCCGGGAAGTTAAGAGTTTCCAAGGCCTTGATGAGAAAATCCCAGGTAATAGAGTTGAAAGCTTTTCTAATGTCAACTTTGATGATGCAACTAGGACTGGTGCCTTTATTACCATAGCTCTTGATGAGTTCCTGTCCAAGCAAGACATTGTCAACTATACTCATCTATTTCACAAAAGCATTCTGTACATCCGAGACAAGGGTCTGCACATATGAACTCATTATGTTAGCAATAATTTTAGATATGCATTTATAAATTGTATTGCAACATGCAATAGGCCTGAAGTTAGTGATGAATGAAGAATTGATAGTTTTGGGAACAAGAACCAGAGTAGTTGTATTAATTTCTTTCAAGATCCTCCCTAAGTTGAAGAAGGAAATAACAGCTTTAATCACATCATTCCCAATAATAGGCCAAACAACTTTGAAGAAATACGAATGGAAGCCATCGGGACCCATGCTCTTGTTACTATCAATTGAAAACATAGCAGATTTGATCTCCTTAGGGGTAGCATCTTTAATCAGGTCCTGAGCTTGGTCATAATCAAGTGATTTGTTTAGAATACACCTGATGTCTTCAATTGATGCAAGACAAGCACGTTGTGTATTAGATCCAAACATGTTGGAGAAATAGTTGATGGCTTCCTTACTAATATCCTCTTTCGAACAAAGATTGTTTCCATTACTATTAATGAGGGAAGTAATAGAATTAGAAGTTGTTCTAATTTTAGCATAGTTGAAGAAAAACCTAGTATTTGAATCGCCTTCGCTAAGCCATTGGACTCGGGCCTTTTGCTTCTAAAAACTTTCCTTAGTCTCCAGCAAATTCTTAAGTTGAGAAATGAGAAAAATTTCCTTCATTGAATCAACAATATTAGTTGAGTCGTTAAGAATCTTATTTTGGACTACCCCAAGTTCATCCTTGATAGATTGGATATTATGAGAAATGCCACTAAAGTGAGCTTTGTTAAACTTCTTCAATTCATTCTTCAACATTCTGAGCATAGTAACAAGTTGAAACATAGGGCAGCCTCTAACAGTGGTGAACCAGATATTGCAAACCACCTATAAAAAATTCTCATGCTTAGTCCAAATGTTGAAGAAATTATAAGAAGAACAATGTCTAATAGCCGCGACAAATGGACTAAAAATAAGAGGGCAATGATCAGAGCATTCAGGAAGATGAAGGTGCAAAGTTGAATCAGTGAAGTCAGCAAACCACTGCCCATTGACCAAAACACAGTCAAGTCTCACTAGCTCGAAGATCAGGTCTTTCTGTCCCATTAGATCATGTGTAATGTGGACCAATGTTGTGATGTTCAGTGATTCTAACACCTTCTAGGCAACCAATAAAGTTCCAAGAACTACGTGGACTAAAACACAGCCAAGGCGATCTTTTGGAATAAGAATCTCATTGAAGACGCCCCTAACACCAAAATGAGAGTTGTTAAACAGAGAACTGAGCCTAAAGATATTATTCCATAGGCGCTTGCGAACTATGTAGTCATTGAGACCATAGATGAAGCGAAAATATAAATATTTTTTGGAGTAGATGTCTTCAATAAGACAGCAAATGTGTTGGTCATAACTCTCGATTTTTGAGATTTTGATGCATTTCTGATCCCAAAAAAGCCAGAATTGACCATTGCCATTGCTATCATAATTGTTTAGGTATGTCCCCAAACTTTAAATTTGAATTCCAAAATAGAACTAGCATTCCAAGATTTTACCCTGGTTTCCAAAAGACAAAACACATAGATGTTATTCTTTTTAATAGTTTTCAAAACATCTGCCTGCTTATAAGGCATCTTGAAACCTCTAATATTCCAGATCATGAGCTTCATTAGGGGTAAATAGGGGGTAGTAGAGGAATCCAGGGGAAGGTCTCCTAAATTGATTTTGCTAGATAAGGCTCTAGGAAGATCCTTTATCCCAATCTGAAGAATCTTATCAGCCTGATCAAGATTAGCGAACTAGTTGCTATTGCCATTGCCATGAGACTCTTTGCTCTTACCTTTGGAGTTGGAAGATAGGGGTTGGTTGTTGGGATGAGGGCTAGAATCTGTATTGTGGGGTTTAAGGACTTAGAAGACTTTAGAAGGGATCTGTGGTGGGGCAGGTTTTGGAATAGTGTTTAGAGGGGCATGGGCTATTGGTTATGGGATTTTGGAATGGTATTTATTGGCTATGTGGCCAAAGGCTTTACAGACAGAGTAATAAAAAGGCTTCCATGGATACTCAACAACGATCTTAACAAACTTTTTGTCAATAACCTCTTCTCCTTCTTCATAATCAGTGACCTTAAGATCAAAAGAGTCTAGAAGGTTAGAATCAATATCTACTTCAACACATACTCTAACATAAGAAAGTCTGGTTCTCAATTTCAAAATGGCATCCATCTGATGATAAGTGCCTACGACACTAACAACATAGCTGATACATTCTTGGTGTTGGGAATAGTTTGCCTAAAAGACCACTAGCACGTGACATTTTAGTGATTGAAAACACGTTGTGATTGTTTATGATCATTGGTTACATTCATATATATTCTTTCTACCTTATTTATGTGTAATTGAATTGTATAGAGACCCTTGATCCATAGTGAATGATTTAGGTGTATGGTGTTCAAGCACAGAAGGTCTAGGTCATAGACACTTAGTTCTAGAATCAGTTCATAACCGATTGATGGAGTTGGGCGCTTCATCAAGGTCTAGGTTATAGTGAGTTAGTCTCCTGTGAAGGGTATGTTGGGAATAGTATGCCCAAAAGACCACTAGCACATTGTCATTGATATATCTGAATGTTTACAAAGCATAATTACTGTCATCTTACTTTTATGAGCATATTTCTCTCTTATGTGGTTGACTATTATATATATGTATATGTAATGTCCTTGCTTCAAGTATTGACTTAAGTACGTGGTGGTTACGTACAAAAGGTCTAAGTCATGGTTACTTGTCAAGTAGAACTATTTAGTCTATAACTAAGTAGTAGAGTTGGGCACTCTACTATGGTAGAAGTTATTATGAATAAGTTCTCTTTATAGTAGGGTAATTTGCCTTGATCATAGATAGGGTTTCCAGACTTATTACACTTATGCATGTATATGCATTGGACGGGCCACCGTAAGTGTGAACTCTAAATACATACTATCAAATAAAGAGGTCACCTATACCTACAAGCTTTTAAGTGGGCTAGTGCTCTTAATCTTGAGCATATATAGATGAACAGACGAAGTTAAGTTCTTGTACTTTGAGTCATTATGGGTGAGATCTTATATATGGGTGATATGACTGTATTTGCTGCACTCAAACCTTTGAATTTGTATCACATTTGCATCTTAACTTTGGAATAAATGTAACACTTTTATACTCTCGATGCAATGTATGATGATACCGAAAAATGAAAATTTAAACCCAAAACGATCCAAAAAATGCAAGTCAATAAGTGAAGAACGGGGAAAGCATGAGAACCGGTGGAAGAATAGAGTTCATAGAGTCAGAATTTGGCCGAAACTAGTGCGTAATCAAACTCAAAATGCTGAAAATTGCCCGAAAATACCTCAGTCAACACTCGGTCAAAGCTCGATCAAAAGTCAAAATTCAAGCCCAGAAAGTCAGTAAAAGGGCACTCGAGCGCGCCCTCCTAGGCGCTCAAGCACCTTGTAAGAATCTACCACCTTCTTGAAGAAAACACGTGGCGAAAAATCAATCGTCGGAGCAGCGAGCGCCTCAAGAACTTTCAGGAAGCCGCCACGTGTCAAGCAACCAACGGACCGAAAAAAGAAGCGCTCGAGCACGCCCTTGATCTGCTGCCTATAAATACCCCATTTCCCAACTGAATTTTGGATTAATTTTGGATTTTAATTATTTTTAATTAATTTATGTGTTAATTCTAGTTAGTTTTAATTTTAGTTTTATTTAGTTAGTTTAAATTAGTAGGATACGGGGGAAGCCCCACCTAAGTAGTTCTTATTCGGAAAAATTTGGCCTAAATAGCTACTTTTAGGGGGAAGTCCGACCCAAGTAGTTATTATTCGGGGGAAGTTCTATCCGAATAGTTTTTAATAGAAAAGCTCTTATTCAGGGGAAATTAGTTCCGTCCGAATAGCTATTTTGCGTCGGACCTCTGCTCAAATTTCGGTGATCAGAAATACTGTTCATCAATATGGGAGAGCTTTTCTTGACTCTCTTTTATTTACATAACTCGTATTCATTTATGTCTGAGTAGATTGATATCTAGGGGTGAATATTGTAAATGATAGTATTTTAATATATGGTCTCGGATTCAGTTTATTTAATTCAAATTGCAATGTATGACTTGTTTTAATTCAGTATTCATACGTAATTCTTTTAAAGTAGATGTTATGAATGCTTTACTTTCATATCACAATGTTATACGTGTAGTTGATATTATGATCACGTTACTTTAGTGCCATATAATTGTTTTAATCATGAATCTATAGGTTGTACCATAGATTCTATGAAACTATAGGTTTTACCATAGTTTCTACCTAAAGGTTAATTCCTTAGTTTAGTTTGCCTTGTTGTACTTGGTTAAAATAAACTAAGTAGATTAACTAGGTCCATAGCTTTTAGCTTAGCCGGGTGTATGCTTATAGCTTAAGCCCTTGTAGAATTAGATAAACTGGATATCGAGCTTATATTGATTACCTCATTTACATATTCAAACCCCTAGATCACCTCCCCTCGTATTTCTACTTAGCTAGTTTAACTTAGATAATTTAGTTAGTTATAGTTTAGTTTACATTTCTGCACGTTACTCAAACTCCAATTGCAAACCTGTCACTTAAGCATTTTAAATTCTTTCACACTACTTCACTAACTTAACTAACGAGCTTCCCTGTAGATACGATTCTGCACTCAGAGGACACTATGCTACAAAGATCCGTGCACTTGTGGGTATTTTAACTTGGTTTATTTTACACACTGTTCACACGCCTACCGGGATGTATCAATGGGTCAACAACTCTGTGATTTGGGTGTCTAGACTTGTTTAGGAGGGACATGCATATGCAATAAGGAATCTATACAATAATCACTCCCTTAGAATGATCCAGGTTGATCATCTTGAATCTGTGCGCATAGTAATACATGATGTATTGGTTGTTACACTTGTGGGTCGCTCTTTTGGTCAAAGAGGTGATAGTACAAATCGGTAAACTTGTCTTGGCTATGAGTGAGTATAGAGGGACAGCGTGGTCATTATCACTTAGTTGGTCTAAAGACTGAGTGTCGCATATTATTGACTTAACTCCTGTTTATACAGTAATTATCTTAGAGTGTAGTCATAGTCTTTTAGTGGAATAAATTAAGGTTAAAATGACAAAATATTACTTGGAGACTAGCAAGAATATTTTGGTCATTTTAATGGAAGGATAATTATATGAGATTGGATTATATAATTAATTAGTTAAAGTCAAAAGGCTACTAAAATAATTAAGATAGTTTTTTCAGAATTAGAGAAAAGTTATATTCTTAAATAGTAGACTAGATTTGGACTTGGAAATTAATTGGAATTAATTAATTAATTAATTGAATAAAGCATAGAGGGCTGAGGCAGAGCCTTGGCTCGCGAACCAAGGCTAGATGTAGGGTCATAGGCGCCATTCCCTAGGTGGGACGCCTAGGACAAATATGAATACAAGGTGGAAGGATTTCTATTTTAATATGGAATTAGAGGATAATTCAAAGTTATAATCCTTTCCCACATTGGAATTCTGACAGAATTATCTTGCATGTTCTCTCCTATATAAAGGTTTCTACCCCAAGCTCTACAATTGCACATTCTCCTTTGAGATCTCTCTTTCTCTCTTACGAGTAAACTTCAACTTTCTAAAGAAACTCGAATAGGGTTTTTTTTTTTTTTAGTTTAGTTTAACAAGATCAAGTCCTACAACTTGATCAACACTTAAGTTAGGATTTTGGAATAGAGGGGAAGATCATAGTCAATGAGCAGAACTTTGATCCAGGTGTGTGAAGCTCTCTAGCAAGAGGTGAAGTTTTTTTCTTTCGTTCTTTGCGACAAAGGTATTCCTAAAAACTTTATTTGCTTTTATAATTAGACTATGAACTGTTTAGATATTTCATTCTTTATTTATTTTAAAGATCCATGCATGAATGTTTCTGTCATATTCTTGTTATTATAGAATTTGATTAATGCTATATAACGTTTCCCTTCAGGGTAACTTGCTTTGGTCGTTGGTAGATTTTCGGACTAAGCTTTACTAATGTGTGTGTCACATATTGAACGGACCACTTATGTATGATCTCTCCAAGAGGTACTATTAAAGATAGAGATCAATACATACCTTATGCTACTAAATGATCAATACTCTTAATCTTAAGCATATGTGGATAAACTGCCAAATTAGGTTCATGTGTTTTGATGCACTATGGGTGAGACCTTAGTTGTGGGTCAACAACTTTTTATGTTGGGCATATAGGTTTGACTAGTTGGGACTTGCGTATGCAATAGAGAATCTATGTTGTCGCGTGACAGAATAATCGTTCCCTTTTGATTATCCAGTAAATCATTCTAATCTGAGCTTAGTGATGTACTCTAGGAGTATGTCAAATATTTGGCTTGAGGGTTACTCCCTAGATCAAATGTTCCTTATCCAGTGGTGGTGATGTGACTGTATTTGCAGCACTCAAACCATTATATTTGTACTACAATTGCATCTTAACTCTGGAATAAAATGCAACACTTTTTATACTTTCGATGCAATGTAGGTTGATACCAAAAAGTGGAAGTTCAGACCCAAAACGATCCAAAATGCAAGTCAAGAAGTGGAGAATAGGGAAAGCATGAGAACCAGTGGAAGAATGAAGTAGATAGAGACGGAATTTGGCCGAAACTAGCGCGTAATCAAACTCGAAACGCTGGAAATAGCCCAGAAACGCCTCGGTCAAAGCTCAGTCAAAGTCAAAATTCAAGCCCATAAAGTCAGCAAAAGGGCGCTCGAGCGCACCTTCCTAGGCGCTCAAGCACCCTTTAAAAATCCACCATCTTCTAGAAGAAAACACGTGGCAAAAATTCAGCGATGAAGCAGACGGGCGCTCGAGCGCGCCTCAGGGACCTTCCGGAAGCTGCCACGCATCGTATAGTCGACAGACCGAAAAAAGGGGGCACTCAAGGGTGCCTACTGGGTGCTCGAGCGCTCCCCTGATTTGGTGGTGCCTATAAATACCCCCTCTTCCAACCGAAAATGTTAATTAGTTTTAGAATAGTGTCAATATTTTTGGTATAATTTCAAGTTAATTCTAGTTGTTTTTTAGTTTTAGTTGTAGTTAATTAGTATGATACAGGGGAAATCCCATCTAAGTGGTTCTTATTCGAGAAAATTTTGTCTGAATAGCTACTATTAGGGGGAAGTCCGACCCAAATAGTTATTATCCGGGAGAGGTTCTGCCCAAAAAGCTTTTAATAGAAAAGCACTTATTTGGGGGAAACTCATCTCTAGTAGTTCTTATTCGGGGAAAATTAGCTCCGCCCGAATAGCTATTTTGCGTCGGACCTCTGCTCAAATTTCGGGGATCAGAAATACGTGTTCGTCAATATAGGGGAGCCTTTCTTGACTCTCTTTTATTTACATAACTTGTATTCATTTATGTCTGAGTAGATTGATATCTAGGGATGAATATTATAAATGATAGTATTTTAATATATGGTCTCGGATTTAGCTTATTCAATTCATATTGCAATGTATGACCTGTTTTAATTCAGTATTCAAACGTAATGCTTTTAAGTAGATATTATGAATGCTTTACTTTCGTATCATAATATTATACTTGTAGTTAATGTTATGATTGCGTTACTTTAGTGCCATATAATTGTTTTAATCATGAGTCTATAGGTTGTACAATTGACTCCATGAAACTATAGGTTGTACCATAGTTTCTATCTGTAAGGTTAATTCCTTAGTTTAGTTTGTCTTGTTGTACTTGGTTAAAATAAGTTTGTCTTGTTGTACTTGGTTAAAATAAGCTAAGTAGATTAACTAGGTCTATAGCTTTTAGCTTAACAGGGTGTATGCTTGTAGCTTAAGCCCTTGCAGAATTAGATAACCTAGATTCTGAGCCTATATTAATTGTCTCATTTACATATTCCAACCCCTAGATCATTACCCCTCGTATCCATACTTAGTTAATTTAACTTAGATAATTTAGTTAGTTTAATTTACATTTATGCATGTTACTCAAACTCTAATAGCGAACCTGTCACTTAAGCATTTTAAACACTTTCACACTACTTCACTAACTTAACTAACGAGCTTCCCTGTGGTACGATTCCGCACTCAGAGCACATTACACTACGAAGATCCGTGCATTTGCGGGTATTTTAACTTGGTCTATTTTGTACACTTTTCACACGCCCACCTCGTATGCATCAAGTTTTTGGAGCCGTTGTCGGGGAAGCACGGTCTAGTTAGTTTTTGATAAAAGTATTTGTGAGCTTGTTTATGTGTTTGTTTTATCCGCTTTCTTTAAAAACAACAAAAAAATGTTGGAAAAATTGAATTGATGGAAATATGACTCATTTTAATGATTCATCCAAGCAATGGGCTTTTAATGAAACAACCCAACCCCCTATCCCAAATACTTGTGAAATTTGTTCTCAAATTGGGCATACCTTTGTAAATTGCCCCCAAAATTCCCAGTTTTTACATAATCATGATTCTACTACTCATTGTTATTTTTCAAATAAAAATTTGTACTCAAATGCATATAACCCGGAGTGGCAGAATCATCAAAATTTCTTTTGGGATCAAAATAATGCATCTTTTCTACCTTAAAATAATGAAAATTTTGCATCTCAAAACCCTAATTCCTCCGAGTTTTGCGAAAGCTTTCAAAGTAATTATTTCAAACAAAACTTTTGCTATCCTAACTCGGTCGAATTTTCTTCTCCTGAACCAAACTTCGACGATAAATTCGACCAACTTGTCCAACTCGTCGAATCTAACCACCAATCCATAGATCGACTACAAAATCAAATGGGTCAATTAGCCGAGAGCATAAATGGGTGGGAAAAAGACGAGCATCATATTCAACCTATTCTGAGTTCACCAAACCAATATAGTTTTGTTCATCACGAAGTTATCCAAAACCGAGTTGTTGAGGAAATAGAAGTGTTTAGTGGAAATAATGTGGGTAGAGAATGTAACACTAGGAATGAGGTAGATAACATGTTTGAGGCACACACTCTAGGTTGGCAAAACCAGTCATCACCTTGGAGTCAATAAATCTTTTCTTAAAACTTTGAAATTCAAGTCCCTGCACATTCTCAATATGAATCTTCTGGTGAACTTATCTTTAATATTTTCAAACAAAATGATCACTAGGATGATTGGATTGACTCTGCTCCCGAATCCGGTGACAAGTATGACCAACTTTTTCATCTTGCCCAATCCAATTCTTACATGCTTCAATCTTTAGATCAACACATTCAGTATGTTATGAGCACCTTTGATGAAATAAAATGTGAACAGACCAATGATATGAGCAATATTATTTGGGAGACATCTGATAGGGAAAATAAATTTGAGAAAAATGATGAAATGCCTCGCATAAAAGGAAAAGATGACCTTATTAATATCATGACTCAACCCGACTTTGATTCCTCTTCAAGGAATATGAGTGCGCGCACTTCCTTAAAGTCTACATTCTTTTAGGACGAGTCTATTGAGTCTTTTTTAAATCCTCCCTCCTTCTTATCTCGTAAAGAAGATGTTGCATTTTTTCCTGTTATGCAACTCACAACATTGCCCATGGAGGCACAATTCGAATGTAACCTATTTTTGAACAATATGTTAGATACTTCTAATCTATGGGTTGACCAATTAAGAGTGGGGCACACAGTATTACAAGAAACTATGACCCCTGTTTACAATTTATCCATGAACATTCCCACACACATCACATTGGGATAGGAATTGTCACATTTTCAAGGTGACTTGGAAAAGGCATGTTCCGTAGGAACAATGAACCATCATCTGTTGCATGATCCTTTTCCATTCAAAATCCGTGCTGAAACAATTATCAGGCAATATGTGCCGAAGAGCTTTAAACATATATTGCTCTAACATTAGCGCCTGGCTGAGGGCGTAAAACTCAGCGCTACTAGGAGACAACCTAGATTTTTAAATGCTTATGTGTGTTTATTTTCTTTTGTTTGTGTGATTTTATGATATTCCTAGTGTTCTTTTCAATATTTTAATGTTTGTTTAATTAACTCTTGAACCTCATAAAAGAGTATAAATGGTCTGGGTAGTTAAAATTATCTGCTTAATATATTAGTTATTTTCCGTGACCATATTTCTTTTTAGGTTTCTCCCTTATATATTTGTTTTGTCTATTTTTATTTAGTATAACTAATTATTTTTTTTGCTGTGTTGATGATAATCTGTAAAATGCTTTATTTACTAATCTTTAATTATAGAATGATACATGTTTTGGCAAAAGTTAGTAGAAAAGCTTTAACATCAACATAGAAATCCTTCACATCAAGTGATATCTTTTATTACTACATTTCCCTATATACCTGATCAACCTGCACTATAGAGTAAGCAAACCATAGGTTTGGGGAGGTAGCATTTGTCATTATGTTATTACTTGCATATTACACTCTCACTATCTTACATTGCTATTTGCTTGAGGACAAACAAAGTTTCGGTGTGGGGGTACGTATATTTCATGATAATATTTTTTAAAATATGCAAGAAATACACCATTTTTGTTCATAAGAAGAGTAGTTTGCTACCTTGTTTAAAAGAAGATGATTTAGATGATTTGAGAACCTGTTTTGTTAGCTATGTATTGTGAAAAAATTTGAGGAAACTTTGTAAGAGAAACTTTAGGGTACTGTATTCATGAGTAAACCTAGTTGTTCTTTCTTTCTTCAATTGAAAGTTATGTGATTATGAAAAGACTGAGATAAGATTATCGTTTGTTATGAGAACTCCTTGTGGTTGAAACCTGAACCCTTATGCCATATCTGTACAGTATGTTATATTACTCTGTCTGTGTGTACACTCTGAAAAAAGAAGAAAAAGAAAAAGAAAAGAAAAAAAGAGAAAAAGAAAAACAAAGAAAACAATGAAAAAAATAGAAAAATGAAAAAGAGTTGTACATACTTGTGTTGTTGAATAAATTTTTGGTATACATATGATGTAAATCTCTAAACACCACTATCCTAGACATTGTCATTTGGGATATGTGATATAGTGTAAGGTTTCAAGCCTGAATATCTTGGGTGATTAAGGCACGTAGGGGTCCCTTTAAAACCTGGCAACCTTAGTCATAATGGCGGGGGATTATTGGTCTTAAAGCCCGTTTCATGGGATATCCAGAAAGCAAAAGAAACTGAACACTATATAGAGATATTGTAAGTTGTACTTTTATATTTCTAGCAAATGTTAAAGGGTTTAGGCATGATCAAGAGTTTGATTGCAAATAAAGGTAAGAATATCAAAGTCCAATATATTTGCAAAATCTTGAAAGTTGGGAATTGTTTGAACTTAATTTGCTTAGTTTACTTCTAAATATGTACTCCGAAGCAATCAATAGTCGATTTACAAAAAGAGTATCTATTTGTGAAAACTATGTAAAGGTTCACTTATCATGATTATCATTAACTGCTGAATAGGTTTAAGATAGTGAATTGCATTTCTCATGCTACATGTTGGAAAATTTTGAGAAAAAAGAAGGGATAGATAACATTCATCTGTTTTTGACTTGCAAATTTTTTTTGAAATTTCACTTTGAATCTGTTTTAAAGGCAGTCTAGCTTGAGGACAAGCAATGTTTAGGTTTGGAGATATTGATGTGACTGTATTTGCAGCACTCAAACCATTGTATTTGTACTACATTTACATCTTAACTCTGGAATAAAATGCAACACTTTTTATACTTTTGATGCAATGTAGGTTGATACCAGAAAGTGGAAGTTCAGACCCAAAACGATCCAAAATACAAGTCAAAAAGTAGAGAATGGGGAAAACACGAGAACCAGTAGAAGAATGAATCAGATAAAGACGGAATTTGGCCGAAACTAGCGCGTAATCAGACTCGAAATGCTGGAAATAGCCAGAAAATGCCTCAGTCAAAGCTCAGTCAAAGTCAAAATTCAAGCCCAAAAAGTCAACAAAAGGGCGCTTGAGTGCACCCTCCCAGGTGCTCAAGCGCCCTATAAAAATCCATCATCTTCTAGAAGAAAACACATGGCAAAAATTCAGCAATGAAGCATATGGGTGCTCGAGTGCGCCTCACTGGCGCTCGAGCGATCCTCAGGGACCTTCCGGAAGCTACCACTTGTCGCACAGCCAACGGACCGAAAAAAAGGGGTTCTCAAGCGTGCCTAAGAGACGCTCGAGCGCGCCCTTGATTTGGTGCCTATAAATACCCCCTTCCCCAACCGAAAATGTTAATTAATTTTGGAATAGTGCCATTATTTTTGGTATAATTTTGAATTAATTCTAGTTATTTTTTAGTTCTAGTTGTAGTTAATTAGTAGGATACGGGGAAAATCCCACCTAAGTAGTTCTTATTTGGAGAAATTTTGCCCGAATAGCTACTATTAGAGGGAAGTCCGACCCAAGTAGTTATTATCCGGGGGAGGTTCTGCCCGAATAGCTTTTAATAAGAAATCTCTTATTTGGGAAAAACTAATCCCTAGCAGTTCTTATTCGGGGAAAATTAGCTCCGCCCGAATAGCAACTTTGTGTCGGACCTCTGCTCAAATTTCGGGGATCAGAAATATGCGTTCGTCAATGTAGGGGAACCTTTCTTGACTCTCTTTTATTTACATAACTCGTATTCATTTATGTATGAGTAGATTGATATTTGGGTGGTAAATATTGTAAATGATAGTATTTTAATATATGGTCTCGGATTTAGCTTATTCAATTTATATTGCAATGTATGGCCTGTTTTAATTCAGTATTTATACGTAATGCTTTTAAGTAGATGTTATGAATGCTTTACTTTCGTATCATAATATTATACTTGTAGTTAATGTTATGATTGTGTTACTTTAGTGCCATATAATTGTTTTAATCATGAGTCTATAGGTTGTACCATAGACTCCATGAAACTATAAGTTGTACCATAGAAACTATCTGTAATATTAATTCCTTAGTTTAGTTTGCCTTGTTGTACTTGGTTAAAATAAGCTAGGTAGATTAACTAGGTCTATAACTTTTAGCTTAACTAGGTGTATGCTTGTAGTTTAAGCCCTTGCAGAATTAGATAACCTAGATACTGAGCCTATATTAATTGCCTCATTTACATATTCCAACCCCTAGATCACTACCCCTCGTATCCATACTTAGTTAGTTTAACTTAGATAATTTAGTTAGTTTAATTTACATTTTCGCACGTTACTCAAACTCCAATTGCGAACCTGTCGCCTAAGCATTTTAAACACTTTCACACTACCTCACTAACTTAACTAACGAGCTTCCCTGTGGTACAATTCCGCACTCAGAGCATACTACACTACGAAGATCTGTGCACTTGTGGGTATTTTAACTTGGTCCATTTTGTACACTTTTCACACGCCCACCTCGTATACATCAGATGGTTACTTAAAGGATTTAGATGTCTCAAGAAGAAGATGCAATCAAGAAAAAAATACTACTTGAAAAGTCTTTCTTGATTGTGAGTGTTACGCAGAGAGGGTATTTTAGTCATTCTACTCATAGACAGAGGTCATACTTAGTGTGAGGAGCTTCTGCATACAACAGTAAACTTCTTGGAGTGCAACCATGACTTTTTAGTAGAGTAAGTCAGGATGAAAAACCTACATATGCTATAGGGATTAACAGGGGCATTTTGGTCTTTTTAAGTTACCAAATTGTTTATGTCTCTTGGTCCCTCTTCTAGCATATTTTCTTTTAGATGTATGTTAAAGTTACCTAGTTCCTTATTGTATTTAGAGTCGCTAAATTAAAGTGTCCAATTACAACTTAGTATCCTATTTAGAAGAATTTCCTATTTGGATTAGTTGTGGATAATTTAGAAACTAGCAATTAATTAATTTTAGCAAAATAATACATAGACTAAGCCACTTGGTCCAAGTCACACGCCTAGCCTACCTAGTCTAATGTGGACCACGCGTGAATATAAGAGAGAAAGAAAATATTGGATAATTGTAGTTATTATGCTATTGGACTAGTTAAGTCCTAAGGTACATATGATTAGCTTTTGTGCTTGGAATTCATATCCTAATTCATCAAGGATTAACTACTAAGCCTATTTTATATCTATAAATAGAGCTCATCTTCCACGTTCATAATTCGCACCTCTCTCACGAGAAAAAAGAAGATAGAAAAAGCTATCTCTCTCTCTCTAGCTAGTTCACACGTTTTTTAGGCTAGGAAAATACAAGTAGAAGAATCTCACAATTCTTCGTCATCTAAGAGAAATAAGAACATCATAGAAGAGAATATCAAAAACTTTCAAGAGCTCCTAGGCGCGTAGATCTTCAAGACGCAAGAAGGTGATCAAGTTTCGTATTTTTCATTAAGTTTCGTAAGCTAATGAGTCAAGGTAACAAAACTATCTCTTGCTGGAATTTATTCTTTATGAATTGTTTATACACATGTTCTTAGTGTTCTTGCAATTATTCATCTTAGAACTTGTGGTTTGATCCTAGATTAGTATGTTATCAAGTTTCCGTTGCATTTATATGCTTTAAATTTTTTAAACATCATAGTATAACTAGGTAGCATACACCTTCAGTGGTATCAGTGTCATACCACATTGTAGTATGAATATTGTAATCTATACATGTGTAGATTATGAAGTTTAAGAACTTTTGGTATAAGTTTTTAAGATTTTAATGTTTGCTGGGATTTTTGTTTAACATATAGAATTGTGCATGTTCATGTTAAGAAACAAAAAGAATTCTAGAGCAAACAAAGTTTTATTATATTGATAGACAATTACATGTTTCTGCATGTTTAATTAAATAAAATTAAAGTTAGATGAGTAGTTTTCATTTTAAATTACAGGACAACTTAGTTTTTAATTAGATATATTGAATTTATAGAAAAAGTAAAATCTAGATTGATTTGGAAAACTAGAAGAGTTTTACTTTGAGTGTGAAAAAGGATAACAAAAAAAATAAAACAAAAAAAAGCAAGAGGTGGGACGCCCCACCCCTTACACGCATCCCTAGGGACGCGTGAGAGGGAGTGGCGGCCCAACCATGGTCTTTTGTTAGACCATGGTGTTTTATTTCAATTGTATTTTTTTTCTTGCATAATTAGAAGTTTAATTGTGGTTAAATTCATAGTTTGACTAAACTTCTATGTCTATCTTGAAATTATAGCTAAGATAATTAGATTTAATTATTTAATTATTTATTTCTATGCTTTAATATTTATATTTAATTATGTTAGTTAAATATATAGAATATTATGGATGCATGGAAATCTAGCACCATTAGGATTTAGAATGACAAATCCTAATATACTTAGATAATACATAATTAAGAATTAATCTAGCATAAGATTAATTTATATTAATCTAAAGATTAATTAATTATACAAATAATTTAAAATTGGTTAAAGATAAGATTTATCTTTTAGGCCCAATTATTAAATTAAATATCTAAGTAGGCCTTACCTATGGTTTTAGAAACTAAAGCCCATATAGGTAATATATTTTAAAGTATACTTAAAAAGTTTTAAATAAAAGCCTATAATATTCTAGGGAATAAGGATCCCAAAATCATATTCTAGAGGATATATTATTAGCCTTAGATTATTTAGATAAAAAACCTAGATTTTAAGTATTAAGGAAAAATATATGAAAACTCTTTTATTAAATAAAATTCGAGTGGTAGAGGAGAGTGAAAAATCTCAAGGCTTTCCAGTTTTGGTTTGTACTAATAAATTAATATTGTCTCGCCTTACAATGCGGTATGTTTCCTACGGAGGGTAGTATTTAATTTAGATATTAGTAGACAAACTAAACGTAGATAATCAGAAGACAAGATGATTTGTGGGCTCAACCATCCTAAAGATGAAATTCTTCACCAAAGATCATTTTATAGGATGTAGACATAAATCACTACCCTACGACGGGCTCAAGTCTAGGACATTCTAGGGAGTATCAACTAAAGAATGGTAATTAACTCGACTTTAGAGAAAATAGTATTTCATCCAAAGTAAATCTATTCTAGAGTAGCCAAATAATACAGTGATTAGATTATTATTTGGATAATGTCTATCCAGAAAAAATAACAGTCCAAACGAAGTGTGGACTTGACTCAAATTTACTGTAAGTTCGGCTATCCTAAAGCTGGAGGACTTCTAGGTAAATTGAGACACTGTTGCATGTAGTAGTTTAAGGGTCAACTACTTAAGCAAAAGATTAATGTGTATATATGTGTTTGTTCCATGTTTACATTATACATGATATACTTGTGTTACGCATGAATGTTTTAATAATCACAATGTATATGTATTCAGAAATGTCAGGATCTTTTAGCCCACTGGTCGCTATTCTCAAAGAGAATAAGCTAACTTGGCTTAATTTTGTGGGTTAGAAAAGGAACTTAGACATAGTGCTCGAATTAGAAGAGCACAAGTTTGTCCTAACCAGACCTCACCTGCAATTGCGAGCAAATGCCACCGATGAGCAACGTGTCAAGGAACAACGTTGGGTAAAGGC
Organism: Ehretia macrophylla; assembly: GCA_037974665.1. Taxonomy (NCBI): domain Eukaryota; kingdom Viridiplantae; phylum Streptophyta; class Magnoliopsida; order Boraginales; family Ehretiaceae; genus Ehretia; species Ehretia macrophylla. The sequence goes on from CM075773.1 coordinate 64,627,861, forward strand.
TAACAATGTAGTAAGATGTTATATGTTAGCCTCCATGACCAACGTACTCTAGATGTAGCATGAGAGAATGCAGACCGCAACCTAAATCATGACCTCATTGACCGAGATGTTTGCTGACAAGAGTTGGCCAGCAAGGTCAGTCGTAATGAAGGAGATCATGATTGCAAGAATGACATAAGGTACACCCATCAGAGATCATGTTCTCAAGATCATGGATAACCTCAGTACTACCACTACCCTTAGGGCCAAAATTGACAATGCAAGTCAGTAGACATGATTATAGAAACTCTGCCAAAGTCCTTCAGTCAGTTCAAGCTCAATTATAACATGAACAAGTTGAACACGGCGCTCCTAGAGCTTATGAAGGAACTTCAGGCAGCAGAAGCAATCATGAAGCCCAAGGGACAAACCTATATTGCACAAGTTTCCACTAACCTGCAAGGTAAGAAGTGGAAGGGCTAGCAAAAGAAGGGCAAGGGGCGAAAATATGGAGAAGCTGGTAAAAAGAAGAGTGCAGGTGATAAGTCCAAAGGAAAGTACTTCAAGTGCAAACAAAAAAGGCACTGGAAGAAGAACTGTCCAATGTAGCTTGCTAATAGCAAGACAGGTACCTCCTCAACTTCTTACATTGAAACAGTTTTAGTGGTTAATTCTACTGATTCTTGGATCGTAGACTCTACAGCTACTAATCATATCTGTAATTCTTTGCAGGTGTTTCAGACAATACGAATGCTTGAGAAATGATACTTTGCTTTGAGAGTTGGTACCAGAGCAAAAGTATGGGTTGCTGCAGTGGGAGGTGTTTATCTTAGTTTTAGTACCATTAGGGTATTAGTTTTTGAACAATTGTTATTATGTTCCGGATTTTTTGAAGAATTTAATTTCAGTTTCACAACTTTTAAATAACAATTATACAGTTTATTTTTATTCTGGTGTGAACATCAGTAGAGATAGTAGTATAATTTGTTCTGGTAGTTTACATAATAACTTATTCTATTTATATCCCGAAACATCTTCACTGCACAATGTAGAGCATAATAATAATAATAATAATAATAATAAGAGAAAGGTTTCATCAACTAATGATGCATATCTATGCACTTACGTTTGGGACACATCAGCTCAAACAGGATTCAGAGGTTGGTTAAGGATGGGCATTTGAGCTCATTAGATCTTGATCAGTTACCTTAGTATGAATCGTGTCTTAAAAGAAAGATGACCAAGAGGTCATTTTCTTCTAAGGGACACAGAGCCAGTGAAACATTAAAATTGGTTCACACTGATGTGTGTGGTCTATGAGCACACTTGTTCATGGAGGTTTTGAGTACTTCATTACCTTTACAGATGATTACTCAAGATCTAGATATATATACTTAATGCGACACAAATTAGAATCCTTTGACAAGTTCAAAGAATTTAAGTCTGAAGTAGAGCGGCAATTAGGAAAATATACTAAAGCCATATGGTCTGATCGTGGTGGCGAATACCTTTCAGGTGAGTTCCGGTAGTACCTCATAGAATATGGGATAGTGACTCAGCTAATCGCACCTGGGACGCCCTAGCAGAATGGTGTAGTTGAGAGAAAAAATTGGACACTCTTAGATATGGTAAGATCCATGATGAGTTATGCCACGTTACCCATATCATTCTGGGGATACGCACTAAAAACAACAACATATATTCTGAACTTAGTACCTTCCAAATCAGTACCTAGAATACCACTGGAGATGTGGACAGGCTGCAAACCTTGTTTGGGACACCTCCATGTTTGGAGTTTTTCAGCTTATGTGCTCAGCAGCAACGCTACAAAATTGGAACCAATATCAGAAAGGTGTTATTTCATAGGCTATCCTAAAGGAATCAGAGGTAGGATCTTTTATCAACCTAAGGAGCAGAAAGTGTTAATTAAAACCCATACTAGATACTTAGAAAATGATATATCAATCCACACAACACCAGATTCTGAGATTGCTCTAGAGGAGATTTCCCTAGAATCTTCAAACGCACCTATACCAAATAAGAAAATGAATGGGCAGCAGGCCATAACTAGTACCCAAGAGCCTCGTCATAGTGGGAAAAATGTCAGACGACTTGGTAGATACTATGGAGAGTCTTTTTAGACAGACTTCGTAGATCAGATTGTTAACCCCACTAATTATGACGAAGTAGTAACGAATGTAGATGTAGACCAATGACATAAAGCGATGAAATCAGAATTAAAGTCAATGTACTCTAATAAAGTCTGGAAACTTATAGTTGCACCTGAAAGAGTAAAACCCATAGGGTACAAATGGGTCTACAATAGAAAGAGAAATGTGGAAGGGAAAGTGGAAACTTTCAAAGCAAGGTTGGTTGCAAAAATATATACTCAGAAAGAAGGGATCGATTATGAGGAAACATTTTCACCAGTAGTCATGCTCAACTCCATAAGAATTCTCTTAGACATAGCGTGTCATTATGATTACGAAATTTGGCAAATGGACATCAAGACAACATTCCATAACGGGAATCTCGATGAAATTATCTATATGATACAGCCAGACGGGTAATACTTACGAGGTGTGCATGGAAAATGGGTACAAAATGACCAAGTTTTAATAACCCGCAAGTGCACGATCATGTAGTGTGGTGTGCTCTGAGTGTGGAGTCGAATTCCACGAGGAAGCTCATTAGTTAGTTAGTGAAATAGTGTGTGAAAGTGTTAAAGTGAAAACATGACAGTTTGTAAAAGAGTTTGAGTATCGTGCGAGAAATGTAAACTAAACTAAAGCTAAGCTAAACTAAGGTGTTGTTGAATACGAGGGAAATGATCTAAGGGGCCGAATAAGTAATGAGGCAGTTAATCTAAGCTCGGTATCCAAGATTCTCTAATTCTATGCAAGGGTTAAGCTACAAGCATTAACCTAGTTAATTTTTTTAGTCTGATTACTACATCTGTTATAGGTGTCGTTCTATCTACGAGTCCGTTATATAGCCGTAGTATGGATTTGTCCTTATAACCTAGTGTAACCAGTCTGTTTTAACTAAGTAATCAACAACTCCACGAGTTACAAACTATAGTACAACCTATAGCCTCATGGAATCTATGGTACAACCTATTGATTCACTATTAAAACACGGATATATGGCATGAAAGTAAAGCAATCATAACATCTACTACAAGCATTATGTATGAAAGACAATGCTGAATTAATACAAGTCATATACTGCATTTAAATCAAATTATCTGAATCTGAGACCATAGATTAAAAGATCGTCATTTATAATATCATCCCCTATATAATAGCTCTACTCAGACATAATAAATAAATACGAGTTATACAAATAAAAAAGAGTCAAGAAAGGCTCCCCCGTATTGACGAACGCGTATTTCTAATTTTTGAAATTTGAACAAAGGTCCAACGCAAAATAGCTATTCGGACAGAATTTTCCCCGAATAAGAGCTACTTGGGCAGAACTTCTCCCGTATTCTACAAATTATTACTAAATTAAACTAACTAATTAAAACTAAAATTAAACTAATTAATTAATAATTAAAAACATAAATTAAATCCTTATTATATATAAAATCCATCCGGGGATGGAGTATTTATAGGCAAAATTTGCCTGGCGTGCTCGAGCGCCCTGCATGAGTGCACATCATCTTCTTCGTTGGATGCGCGATACATGGACGTCTGGAAGCTTGTGGAATCTGGTAGAATATTCCGTTGAGGGCGCTCGAGCGTCTAGTAGGGCACGGTCGAGCGCCATTTGCTGTCAATTTTGACTTTGACCGAGGTATTTTCAGGCATTTTTTAGCTTTTTGAGTCTAATTTCAAGCTAGTTTCGCCCAAATTCTTTCTCTACACACTTCATTCTTCCACCAATTCCTAATTTTTCGCGTTTTCAACTTCTCAACTTGCAATTTGGATCATTTCGTGTCTCATTCTACTATTTTGACCCTCAAAATGATAGAATTTGGCTAAAATCACACTGCGCATAGAACAATCCTGCGTTTTGCTCATTAGGTCGTTTCTACCTAAAAAAGTGGTATGATTTGTCAAAAGCGGACATAGTTCACTTTTTCGAGATCATCCTACATCTCATCAAAAGTATATAAGTATTTCATTTATTCCTAAGTTATGATGCAAATGTAGTAAAAATACAGTGGTTTGAGTACTCCAATTATGGTCATATTAACATCCCCAAACCTAAACATTTCTTGTCCTCAAGCATGACTTGTTTTCAAAACACATTGAAAGTGACACCTTAAGAAATTTTTACAAGTCAAACCAGATGAAAACAATCTATCTTAACCTTTTTGTCAAAAAATTTCCAACATGAAACATGAGAAGTGCAATCAATCTTAACTAGTTCATCAGTTAATGATAAGAATAACAAGAGAACGTTTACATAGTTTTTACAAATAAATACTCTTTTAGAAATGGACTATTGATTGCTTCAGAGTATATATTTAGAAGTAAACTAAACAAATTAGATTCAATCAGATTTTCAACTTTCATGACCTGCAAACAGATTAGACTTTGATATTTTTGCCTTAATTTGTAATCAACTCTTAATCATGCCTTAACCTTTCTTACATTTGCCATAAAATGAAAGTACGACTAAAACTATCTCTTTGTAGTGCTCAGTTTCCATTGCTTTTATAATTTCCCATGTAGCGGGATTTAAGGCCAACAATCCCCAGCCAATTAGCCGAGGTTGCCAGGTTTTAAAGGGCCCCTACGTGCCTTAATCACCCGAGATTTCCAGGCTCAAAACCTAACACTATAGCACATATCCCAAATTACAATATCTAGGAAAATGGTATTTTAAGAGATCTACAACATATTTACAAGATAATTCTATCAAAAGTAAAGGTATGTACATTTTTTTTTATAATTCTATCAAAAGTAAAGGTATGTACATATTTTTTTTATATTTATTTATTTTTTATTTTTTTATTTATTTTTATTTTTTTAACATACCATATATAGACATGATAAAGTAACACAACAATATGTACAGACATGACATAAGGGTTCAGGTTTCAATCACAAGAAGTTCTTATAACAAACGTAATGCTATTTCAATTTTTTCAAATTCACAAACCTATCACGGAAAATAACTAATATATTAAGAAAATAATTTTAACTACCCAGACTATTTAACGTCTTTTCTGGGGTTCAAGAGTTCACACAAACAAACATACATAAAAAGAAAGCATTTTAAAAATCTAGGTTGCCTTCTAATAGCACTGAGTTTTACGCCCTCAGCCAGGCACAGATGTTAGAGCCATCTATGTTTAAAATTCTTCGGCACATATTGCTTGATAATCATTTCAGTACAACTTTGAATGGAAAAAGATCATGCAATAGATGATGGTTCTTTGTTCCTACAGAACATGTCTTTTCCAAGTCACCTTGAAAATGTGACAAATCCCATCCCAATGTGATATGTGTGAGTATGTCCTCGACTATGTCAACAGGGGCCATAGTGAGTTTTAAAACAGTGTGTCCCAATTTGAGTTCCACAAAAGGGGAAGAATCATTCAATGAAGAAGTGAGATGACTTTTAACAGGAGAGAGAATTGATGTTGAAGCTTCTTTATCAGTGTTATAGTTAGTTGAAAAAGACATAGAAGCTTTTGACTTATTCTCTTGGTCAATTTGATACAAAAGTCGTTCAATCTCATTAACTTCTTCTACAGGTGTCAAGAAGGATGAAGGAATTAAAGTAGACTCAATAGACTTGTCCTGAAAGAGTGTAAACTCTAAGGAAGTGTATGCATCCATCTTCTTTGAAGAGGAATCAAAGTCAGGTTGAGTCATGATATAACTAAAGTCATCATTTCATTCTAAGTGAGGCATTTCCTCAAATTCATTTTCCCTATAAGATTTCTCTCAAATAATCTTGCTCATATCATTAATCTGTTCACATGTTATTTCATCAAAGGGTTTCACAACAGACTAAATGTGTTGATCTAAAGATTAAAGCATGTGAGCATTAGATTCAACAAATTGAGAAAGTTGGCCAAACTTGTCATTGGACATGGATTTGGGAGGAGCAGAGTCAATCCAATCATCATGGTGATTATTTTGTTTGAAAATATTAAATGTAGGATCATCGGAAGATTCAGATTGAGAAGGTTTAGGGACTTGAATTTCAAAGTTTTGAGGAAAGTTTTCTTGACTCCAAAGTGATGGCTGGTTTTGCCATCTTGGAGTGTGTGCCTCAGACATATTTTCTATCTCAATCCTAGTATTACTTTCTCTATCCCTATTATCTCCACTAAACATTTCTACCTCATCAACCCAGTTTTGGGTAGTTTCGTGATGAACAAAACTAGACTGGTCTTGTGAACTCATGACAGGTTGAATAAGGTCGTCTTATTCCCAACCATTTGTGTTTTCGGCTATTTGACCAATTTGGTCTTGTAGCCTCTCTATGGATTGATGCTTGGTTTCGATGATTTGGACAAGTTGGTCAAACTTGTCATCGAAGTTTGGTTCAGGAAAAGTAAATTCAACTGAGTTAGGATAACAAAAGTTTTGTTTGAAATAATTACTTTCGAAGCTTTCTCAAAACTCAGAAGAATTAGGGTTTTGAAATGCATTATTTTCAAAATTCCGAGGCAGAAAAGATGAATCATTTTTATCCCAAAATGAATTTTGATGATTTTGGCCCTCTGGGTTATATGTATTAGAATACAAATTTTTGTTTGAAAAATAACCCTGAGTAGTAGAATCATGACTATGTAAAAACTTGGGATGATGGGGACAATTTTCAAAGGTATGCCCAAATTGAGAACAAATTTCACATGTATTTGGGATAGGGAGTTGGGTTATTTCATTAAAAGCCCATTGATCGGATGAAATATTAAAATGAGTCATATTTTCAATCATTCAAATTTTTCTTTTTTTTTAATAAAGAAAGCGGATGAAACAAACACTTAAACAAGTTCAAACATACTTTTATCAAAAATTGAACTATACCGTGCTTTCTCGGCAACGGGGCCAAAAACTTGATGCTTACGAGGTATGCGTGTAAAATGGGTGCAAAATAACCAAGTTTTAATAACCTGCAAGTGCACGGATCATGTAGTGTAGTGTGCTCTGAGTGTGGAGTCTAATTCCACAGGGAAAATTGTTAGTTAGTTAGTGAAGTAGTGTCTGAAAGTGTTAAAGTGAAAGCGTGTCAGTTTGTAAAAGAGTTTGAGTATGGTGTGAGAAATGTAAACTAAACTAAAGCTAAACTAAACTAAGATTTTGTTGAATACGAAGGAAAAGATCTAGGGGGCCGGATAAGTATGAGGCAGTTAATCTATTCTCTGATTTTATACAAGGGTTAACCAACAAGCATTAACCTAGTTAGTTTCTTTAGTCTGATTAAAGTCCTGATTACTACATTTGTTATAGGTGTCGTTCTATCTACGAGTCCGTTATATAGCTGTAGTATGGATCTGTCCTTGTAACCTAGTGTAACTAGTCTGTTTTAACTAAGTAATCAACAACTCCATGAGTTAGAAACTATGGTACAAACCTATAGTTTCATGGAATCTATGGTACAACCTATAGATTCACTATTAAAACACGGATATATGGCACGAATGTAAAACAATCATAACATCTACTACAAGCATTATGTATGAAAGACAATGCTAAATTAATACAAGCCATATATTGCATTTAAATCAAATTATTTGAATCCGAAACCATAGATTAAAATATTTTCATTTACAATATTCTCCCATAGATAATAATTCTATTCAAACATAATAAATAAATACAAGTTATACTAATAAAATAGAATCAAGAAAGGCTCCCCCGTATTGACGAATGCGTATTTCTGATTTTCGAAATTTGAGCAGAGGTCCAATGCAAAATAGCTATTCAGGCAAAAATTTTCCTGAATAAGAGCTACTTGGGTAGAATTTACCCCGAGTAAGAGCTTTACTAAAAGCTACTCGGGCAGAACTTCCCTCGTATTCTACAAATTACTACTAAATTAAACTAACTAATTAAAACTAAAATTAAACTAATTAATTAATAATTAAAAACATAAATTAAATCCTAATTATATATAAAATCCATCCGAGGAGGGGGTATTTATAGGCAAAATTTGCCTAGCACGCTCTTTTCTTCTCCGTTGGATGCGCGACACGTGGACGTCTGGAAGCTTGTAGAATCTTGTAGAATATTCTGTTGAGGGCGCTCAGTAGGGCACACTCGAACGCCCTTTGTTGTCAATTTTGACTTTGACCGAGGCATTTTCGGGCATTTTTTAGCATTCTAAGTCTGATTTCACCTTAGTTTTGGCCGAATTCTTTCTCTACGCACTTCATTCTTCCGCCGATTCCTCAGTTTTCCTATTTTTAACTTCTTAACTTGTAATTTGGATCGTTTCGGGTCTCATTTCACTGTTTTGACCCTTAAAATGATGGAATTTGGCTAAAATCACGCTGCGCATAAGGCAAAGCTTGCATTTTGCTTAGAAGGTCGTTTCTACTTGAAAAAGTGGTATGGTTTGTCAAAAACGGACATAGTTCACTTTTTCAAGATCATCCTACATCGCATCAAAAGTATATAAGTGTTGCATTTATTCTTAAGTTATAATACAAATGTAGTAGAAATACAGTGGTTTGAGTACTGTAATTATGGTCATATCAACAGGTTTGTAGCTAAAGGCCAAGAGAACATGGTTTGTGAACTTAAGAAGTCTATTTATGAACTTAAATAAGCATCACGTACGTGGAACATCAAGTTTTACCAAGCAATCAAATCTTTTGACTTTAATCAAAACATTGATGAACCATGCGTGTATAAGAAAGGTAATGGTATTGCTATCACATTTTTAGTCCTTTATGTAGATGACATCCTATTATTTGGGACTAACATAGGAATGCTGTCATCTATAAAGGTTTGGCTATCTACTCAATTTCATATGAAGGACCTAGGATAAGCTAGTTATATTCTTGGGATCAAGCTTCTGCATGATCGTAGAAATAAGACACTACATTATCCCAGTCTTCATACATTGAGAAGATTCTTGTCAAGTTTAGCATGCAAGACTCTAAGATATGTTTGTTACCTTCCAGACATAGAGTACCTCAATTCAAGGATCAGTGTCCGAAAATACCTAATGAGATAGAAAGCATAAATAAGGTTCCATATGTTTCGGCTGTTGGTAGTCTCATGTATGCAATATTATGCATAAAACCAGACATCTCCTTTGCTGTAGGCATGGTTAGCAGATATCAATCGAATCCAGGATTAGCTCATTAGATCGCGGTTAAATACATATTCAAGTATCTCAAGTGAACGGAGAACTATGTGTTAGAGTACTACACAGTCGATCTGACGCCATTAGCTTATACAGACTCAGATTTCTAGTCTGACAGAGATTCCATAAAGTCTACTTCTGGATATGTCTTTACTCTAACAGGTGGAGCTATCTCATGGAGAAGTGTCAAACATAATTGTATTGCTGAGTCAACTATAGAAATAGAGTATGTAGCTGTAACGACCCCGCTAAGCGAATACCCCGAAGGGAAGAGGCACACGGGTGATGCACACCAACAATATATTGTCCACTTTGGGTTACCCCACTGGGCCCCTCATGGTTTTGTTCCCCCCGTGTTTCAACAGGAAAATGCCTATTGTCGAATACAAGGGAGAACCCTCCACTATATATTCAATGATCCCAGCTCGTAACCAACCGATGTGGGATAGATTACTCACATCCGCCCCCACTGGGGGGACCCAGCGCCCTCGCGGGTCACTGATACAAAGGTCAGCCCACTCTGATGCCACTTAATGTAACGACCCCGCTAAGCGAATACCCCAAAGAGCAGAGGCACACGGGCGACGCACACCAACAATATATTGTCTGCTTTGGGTTACCCCATTAGGCCCCTCACAATTTTGTTCCCCCCGTGTTTCCACGGGAAAAGGCCTATTGTCGAATATAAGGCGGAACCCCGCACTATATATTCAATGATCCCAGCTCGTAACCAACCGATGTCGGCCCGCTCTGATACTACTTAATGTAACGACGCCGCTAAGCAAATACCCCGAAGGGCAGAGGCACACGGGCGACACACAACAACAATATATTGTCCGCTTTGGGTTACCCCACTGGGCCCCTCACGATTTTGTTCCCCCCGTGTTTTCACAGGAAAAGGCCTATTGTCGAATACAAGGGAGAACCCTCCACTATATATTCAATGATCCCAGCTCGTAACCAACCGATGTGGGATGGATTACTCACATCCGCCCCCACTAGGAGGACCCAGCGCCCTCGCGGGTCACTGATACAAAGGTCGGCCCGCTTTGATACCACTTAATGTAACGACCCCGCTAAGCGAATACCCTGAAGGGTAGAGGCACACGAGCAACGTACACCAATAATATATTGTCCGCTTTGGGTTACCCCACTGGGCCCCTCACAGTTTTGTTCCCCCCGTGTTTCCACGGGAAAAGGCCTATTGTCGAATACAAGGGAGAACCCTCCACTATATATTCAATGATCCCACCTCGTAACCAATCAATATGGGATGGATTACTCACATCTGCCCCCACTAGGTGGACCCAACATCGGTTGGTTACGAGCTGGGATCATTGAATATATAGTGGAGGGTTCCCCCTTGTATTCGACAATAGGCCTTTTCCCGTGGAAATACGGGGGGAACAAAATCGTGAGGGGCCCAGTGGGGTAACCCAAAGCGGACAATATATTGTTGGTGTGCATCGCCCGTGTGCCTCTGCCCTTCGAGGTATTCACTTAGCGGGGTCGTTACATTAAGTGCTTTCAGAGCGGACCGACCTTTGTATCAGTGACCCGTGAGGGCGCTGGGTCCTTCTAGTAGGGACAGATGTGAGTAATCCATCCCACATCGGTTGGTTACGAGCAGGGATCATTGAATATATAGTGGAGGGTTCTCCCTTGTATTCGACAATAGGCCTTTTCCCGTGGAAACACGGGGGGAACAAAACCGTGAGGGGACCAGTGGGGTAACCCAAAGAGGACAATATATTATTGGTATGTGTTGCTCGTGTGCCTCTGCCCTTCGGGGTATTCGCTTAGCAAGGTCGTTACATTAAGTGGTATCAGAGCGGGCCGACATCGGTTGGTTACGAGTTGGGATCATTGAATATATAGTGCGGGGTTCCGCCTTATATTTGACAATAGGCCTTTTCCCGTGGAAACACGGGAGGAACAAAACCGTGAGAGACCCAGTGGGGTAACCCAAAGCAAACAATATATTGTTGGTGTGCGTCGCCCATGTGCCTCTACCCTTCGGGGTATTCGCTTAGTGGGATCGTTATATTAAGTGGTATAAGAGCGGGCCGACCTTTGTATCAGTGACCCGCGAGGGTGCTGGGTCCTCCTAGTGGGGGACGATGTGAGTAATCCATCCCACATCGGTTGGTTACGAGCTGGGATCATTGAATATATAGTGGAGGGTTCTCCCTTGTATTCAACAATAGGCCTTTTCCCGTGGAAACACGGGGGGAACAAAACCGTGAGGGGCTAAGTGGGGTAACCCAAAGCGGACAATATATTGTTGGTGTGCGTCGCCCGTGTGCCTCTGTCCTTCGGGGTATTCGCTTAGCAGGGTCGTTACAGTAGCAGCGTCTGAAGTTGCAAAAGAAGTAGTATGGCTCAGAAAGTTCATTAAAGAATTAGAAGTAGTGCTAGCAGTCACTAGACCTATTGTCATGTATTATGATAATAGTGGTGTTGTCGCACAATGTAAAAAGCCAAGGAATCACAGGAAAGGTAAACATATAAAGAGAAAGTACCATTTAATTCGAGAGTTTATTCAACGATGAGATATAGTGGTAGAACAAATTGCCTTAGTCAGTAACCTAGCAGATCCATTTACCAAGACATTCACAGAGAAAGTTTTCACAGCTCATGCGGATTCTATGGGTCTTAGGATAGGTAGTAGTAGTGATCTTTAGTGCAAGTAGGAGTCTGTTGGGAATAGTATGCCCAAAAGACTACTAGCACATGACATTTCAGTGATTGAATACATGTTGTGATTGTTTATGATTAATGGTTACATTCATATATATCATCTCTACCTTATTTATGTGTAATTGAATTGTATAGAGGCCCTTGATCCATAGTGAATGACTTAGGTGCACAGTGTCCGAGTACAGAAAGTTTAAGTCATAGACACTTGGTTCTAGAATCAGTTCATAACCGATTGATGGAGTTGGGCGTTTCATCAAGGTCTAGGTTATAATGAGTTAGTCTCCTGTTAAGGGTAACCTGCCTTGGTTGTTGGTAGGTTTCTAGACTAAGCCTTACTAGTGTGTGCATTACACATTGAATGGATCACTTAGTTATGATCTCTCCAAGATGTACTATCAAAGATAGAGATCAATACATACCTTATACTACTAAGTGATCAGTACTCTTAATCTTGATCTTATGTGGATGAACTAAAAAAATCAGGTTCATGTGCTTTGATGCACCATGGGTGAGACCTCAGTTGTGGGTCAACAGCTCTATATGTTGGGCATATAGATTTGACTAGTTGGGATATGCGTATGCAATAGAGAATCTATGTCATCGCGTGACGGAATAATCATTCCCTTCTGATTATCTAGTAGATCGTCCTAATCTGAGCTCAGTGATATACTCTAGGAGTATGTCGGATATTTGGCTTGAGGATCGCTCCCTAGATCAAGTGTTCCTTATCTAGTGGATGGTTACTTAAGGGATTTAGATGTCTCAAGGAGAAGATGCAATCCAGAAAGAGATAGTACTTGGAAAGTCTTTCTTGATTCTGAGTGTTACATGGAGGGGTATTTTGGTCATTCTGCTTAGTAGGTCAAAGACAAAGGCCATATTTAGTGTGACGAGCTTCTGCATACAGTAGTAAACTTCTTGGAGTGCAGCCATGACTTTTTAGTGGAATAAGTCAGGTTGAAAAACCTAAATGTGCTATATGGATTAACGGGGCATTTTAGTCTTTTTCAATTGCCAAGTTGTTTATTTCTTTTGGTCCCTCTTCTAACTTATTTCCTTTTAGATATATGTTAAAGTTTCCTAGTTCCTTATTGTATTTAGAGTTGTTAAATTAAAGTGTCCAATTACAACTTAGTATCCTATTTAAGAGAATATCTTATTTGGATTAGTTGTGGATAATTTGAAAACTAGCAATTAATTAATTTTAGCAAAAATAATGCATGGACTAAGCCACTTGGTCCAAGTCACATGCCTAGCCTACCTAGGCTACTGTGGTCTACGCATGAATATAAGAGAGAAAAAAGATATTGGATAATTGTAGTTATTATGCTATTTGACTAGTTAAGTCCTAAGGTGCATAGGATTAGCTTTTGTGCTTGGAATCCATATCCTAATTTATCCAGGATTAACTAATAAGGTTATTCTATATCTATAAATAGAGCTCATCTTCCACCTTCATAATTTGCACCTCTTTCACGAGAAAAAAGAAGATAGAAAAAGCTCTCTCTCTCTAGCTAGTTCACACGTTTTTTAGGCTAGGAAAATACAAATAGAAGAATCTCACAATTCTTCATCATCTAAGAGAAGGAAGAAGGTCATAAAAGATGAGATCAAAAGCTTTCAAGAGCTCGTAGGCGCGTAGATCTTCAAGGTGCAAAAGGTGGTCAAGTTTTGTGTTTTTCATTAAGTTTTGTAAGCTAACGAGTCAAGGTAACAAAACTATCTCTTGCTGGAATTTATTCTTTATGAATTGTTTATACACATGTTCTTAGTGTTCTTGCAATTATTCATCTTAGAACTTGTGCTTTAATCCTAGATTAGCATACTATCAAGTTTCTTCTGCATTTATATGCTTTAAATTTTTTAAATACCATAGTATATCTAGGTCGCATGCACCTTCACTTGGCTCCAAAACTCAGTAGGGACATTTTTGAATTTGACCCAAATAGGTGTTTTGTTGAAGCGGAGGTTAATGAGCTCAATGCCTAGTTGTCATCGCCTTAACAGAAGTGGTCATTGGTGGATATGCCATTGATGCTGAAGATAGATTCACAGTCCTGGGCATTTTCAAATTTGAAAAAATGGAGGCCCGCCTCTGTAGATTTAATATCCACACTCCCAAATTTCTTCCAAATGTTGTTTACCCAATTTTTGATGAGGGAGAATTGAGAGGGCTTATCTAGAAATTGTCCAACAAGAGCATTTCTCCATAAATTGATGCCTATTTGTCTGACGGAAGGTGGGGAGTGACTCTAATTTTCCATTTTCTATAGAAGGCTTGTGATATTGAAGGTTCAAGAGCTTATTGGTTTTACTCTCAAACAAGTTAGCCCACACTTGACCTTGGGAGGCCAAAGTAGGCGAGGTTGGGAGAACGACACTTGGTGGTGAAAAAGGCTATCTTGAGCTCCATGGTTGTCTAAAGGGGGACCAGAATGTTCGGAAGCAAAGCCAAGAACAGGAAAGTTAGTTTGGTCCTCAAGTAGGGAAGGAGTAGAAGATTTAGTTGGAGATCCAAGTAGAGAAACACAAGGAGATAAAGTCTTGGAAGGGACAATAGGTTGAGCTGGAGATTTTGACGCATCCACCTGAGATGGAGTCTCAGTGCAAAAGAAGGACTCAGCCTTAGAATGGTCTCCTGGAGGAGTGGGTTTAGAAGAGTCTACAAAACCCTTGAAGAATTCTGTAGAGTTATTGGAAGATGGGCGGGGCTGTTATTTCATAGGCATATCAGTAGGGTATGACTAGCTAGAGGTAAGTTGAGTGAAGGGGAGGTATAAGGTAGGATGAAATATGGAAGTATGGTAGGTGATTGCGGCAGAATAAGGCAGTATCAGCGGCAAAGTGGGCAAAGCTAGGGAGTGGTGCAGGTTAGTAGCTAACATGCACTTTTTTTGTATTTTTATATGTGTTTGTGGGTTTATGTATAAGTGTAAGAGAGATAAAAATATAAAAGAAAAAAAAGAAGTAAAATAAAAGTGAAAAAAGAAAATTAAATTTATTTGAATCCTGTAATCTTAACTATTTATATTTGAACCCCATTCTGTTAGGTTTCTTAACGCCTAATGGCCTGATTGTAACCATTTCAATAAACTAATAGCCCTTTTAAAGCTGAAAATAGTTCAATGGTCAAAATAGTTTAGTCACCTCTAAAATAATTTACCCTTATATTTGTCTTGTATCACTTAATCTCTTTGAATTACTATAAGAAATGTGATATTCTTGTACTTTGTATGTTTTGGAAAGACTACAAATAATATTTTCGTTAAGTAAATTATAGAATGAGGCAAAGTGATATGAAACATAAATTATGTGGCAAAATGACATATTGTATATGTTACGAGAGTAAGCTAATATTAACTCAACATTTTGTGGTTATTGGGTGTGTAAATAACCTTTTCTCAAAAGCTCGAACCCTTCTATTAGAAGTTTTAAAATTCA